>JAWZSL010000005.1:40239267-41711767 GCA_034769285.1 Lutjanus argentimaculatus | reverse complement strand
TTTTTCAGTCCAGGTCGTTCTGGATGTGTTCTCATGTTCCACTGAGCTGATGTTCTCCATCACACAGTAGAAGCAGGACTAAGGAACACTGCTTTGACCTGCAGGCCAAATACATGGAAATGTCTCCATCTGCTGGACAATAGTACAAACTACAAGTTTAAAGCCATGGGTCCACAATGACAGCCTGAAACAAATGGATGCATACATGCTTCATATTTTGAAATATTTACAAGTTTCAAAGTGTTTTAATGTGACTTTTTGTCCTCCAAGGCTTCAGTGTAAATATTGTGTATATACAGTGAATTATAGATCGATTATAGGAGCTGGGCTTCACATTTCAATATTAAATAAAAAATACAAATCCTTGGAAAAATTGATGCCATCTGCATTAAAACATCCAAAATAATGAAAAAAAAACAAAAATGTCCCTATGATGCACAAAGTTTAAATACGTTCCCATTTATATATGTGGAGGTGTGTTTTTTGTTATTTGCTTCATGTGATTCTGAGGATTCTGAATAAATCATTTTCATCTTGACTGAGAGACTTTGGAGGTTTTCCCAGTATAACATGCTCTGTTTTTAAATACAAAGGCTTTTTAAAAACCTCTCATCTAAACTGAAAAACTTCTCACAGAAATATATTCAATAATTTACATGAATAATAAATAAAGTATAAATAATTGTCATTATTTTGACCACAGCTCCTCCAGCACTGACAGCTTGAACTTTTATTATATTTTAAAATCATTTCTGTCTTCATCTGTTATTTTGATTCCCAACTCTTCTTCCCATTTTATCTTTATTGTACAGATTATTTCTTCTCTCCCTTGTTAAATTTTATTTATTTTAAGTGTCGTCATTTTTATAGATTTAATGTTTTCAAAGATGGATCAATTCAACAGTTTCCATCTACTCAGTTCTTCTGTAACCTGATCGATCAGTTTTCAATAATTCACCTCAAATATTTCCTCCAGATTTTGTGGAATTATTTCAGTTTAGTGGATTCTGGTTTAAAGTTGTATTTCCTCTTGAATTATTTTCTAATTTGCTCTCAAAATGTCATTGCTTGTGTTTTGAGCTATATTTCCTGTTTCTTTCATTAACAGTGATTCATTGATATTCTCAGGAACATCATCACATCATCTACATAAAGTGCTGTTACGTTCCTCTTCTCCAGTTTTTATTCCAGTTATACTTTTATTTTTTCTAATAAAATCATCAGATTTATGAAGCAGCAAAGAGACGTGGGAAAACTTGTAAAGTGATGATTAGTATTATTATAAATAGTAATTATAAATATTAAATATTTTTCAAACTTTTGTTTTGTGTGTTGGACAAACAATTAGTGGACTGTGAAAACAAGATGTTTTTCTCTGATCTTGGTCAGAGTTCTCTCCAACACTTGTAAAATGTTCTCTGACCTCAGAGAAGAACAAAAATAAGAAAACAGTCAATCTTCTAACAGAATAAGAAGAAATCGTTGACGCCAATAAAAATGAGAGAAAATTTGTTCCTTCATGTTTTCTTGCATGAGGCCCAACGTCCCGTTAACTTTGACTCTTATTGTACATTGATTTTAATACTTTTATAAACTTGTTTTGAAATCCAAAAGCCTCACGTGTGTGTGAATATAAATGTCCACGATAATCAATCAAAAACTTTTTCAGTGTCAAGAGTTCACATTAACATTCTGATCTTTAAACTTTGCTGAGTAATCTAACAAATTCAAAGTGTGTTGAACATTATCCAACAATAACCTGCCACGTATGAAGGCAGTTTGATCTAAAGTTAATAAATATGTGATTAATTGTGATGATCTATGACTGCAGTAAACAGTGTTTGATCCCCATTTAATAGAGAAATAGGTCTGTATGAGCCACTCAGTGTGGTCTTTACCTTCCTTTGCTTTGACACTTATAACAGAAGAGTTCCATGTGGGAGGCAAAACTTCTTTTTCTAATCATCAATTAAATAATTTACACAGAATTAGACTCTGTATTTTTACTTAAAGGTTTTATAAAACGTGGCTTCCTGAGCCCTTATCTTTCCTTCTTTTTTATAGCTGATAAAATGTCTTTAACTGTTATTGGTTGTGTTAACTGTGAATTTTGATCCTCCTGCACTTGGAGGAGATTTAATGAATTCAAGTTTCATTTACTTCCATTATTATGACTTTCTGTTTCCTCATAAAGATTTTTGAAAATATTAAACAGAATTTTCACCTTTTATTTTTGAAATTATGGCTCATTCCTTTTACTTTTCTTCACTTGAAGGCCAGAAGCTTTAAAGTTTTTAGGCTGTTGTCATCATATTTTTGTTGTGTAAAGCTGAGAGCTTTTTTCTGTTTCATCTGTTAACAATATATTCATTTATTTCACTTTTTAAAAATAATTCTGCTCTAATATTTTCATGTCCTGTGTCCTCATGCACCCTTTGTTGTCAACTTTTTGTTGCATTTAATTCCTTTTGTGTGTTGCTCTTTTTTTCCCAGGTTACATATGATATTATCTTTCCATGTATTGCTTTTGCTGCTTCCCATATATGTGTTACTTTTTTATTTTCATTAATCTGGAAACATTTTCCCATAGCTTGTTGAATTTCATCCCTGAATATATTTTCTTTAAGCAAAGAGTCATTCAGTCTCCATAATGTTTTCTCTCTCTGTTTCCAGTCTAATTGTTCATGTTATTGGTGCCTGACTGGTGTGACACAAGCTCATTTGTTCTCAGATACACAGAAACTTTTGAGTGGGTAAAAACATATATTATCTGTATTTGTAGCATATGTATGGATAAATCAAAGGTTGAATTATAGATCATATTAAATACATCTTTACATAGAATTATTATATTAATTGAATTTTCCCACTTATTTAAAGTAATTATTGTGTTTCTAATGATTTTATCTTTGACCATATTATACATTTTTCTATAAATTTTATTTCCATTCATCCATGACAGGTCTCTATATGGGCAGCTGACCAGATGTTGTCTTGTTTTTTAGCTGTAGTATTTTTTCCAGATGTTTGATATTGATGCAGTAATTTTGTTATATTCTAGTGGCGTACATATGATGATCACAGTCATGATTTTTCTATTGCTGTCTAATAAATCATTTACAAATACAATATTTTGCCTTAATAGTTGTTTGTTTACACATGGACGATCATTAAACCATATTATTTGTTGTCATGTTTTCTGGACGTTAACATTTGAACTGAAAACACTTTGAAAGAACGTCTTCCTAAGTGATTTTTTTTAGTTGACTGAAGTGGGAAACGGATCGTACAAAAAAATTTAATCGTACAAATGAAACGAGCCTTTTCTCAAATGTGGAGTGAAAACTTCTTTTGATTTCATCCAGTTTGTTGCTCCACATAAATGCAAAAATGTTTTGTTCATATTTTTTATACAGTTATGTAATATGTATATAAACTGTGATATTATTAAAGAGTTTATTAGGATATTTTCCCATAGAGGATCATATATTTTACAGTCCAGAGAGACAGTTTCTTTTTTCTTTACTTTCAAAATTTATTTCTGTAATGTTGCTCAGTTTCTCTGTTATACTTATACACAATATGTTGTTGGTCGAATGCTCCATCTAATGGGAAAATTAGTTGGTAGATATATATATATTATATTATATATATTATATATTTTTCAGGGATCCAATACACCTGATCGTGCATTTATCATAAAGTGGTTTGAAGCCTTATATAATTTAAAATGGATCCAAATCTTCAGTTAAGGTCAGTATTGACTTTTTCTTTGTCTTGACATTTTTTTTTTTCAACCTTAAATGGGATATGCAGGGGCGGAGCTAGACTTTCAGCACAGAGGGAGCGGAGCCTGCTCGAGGGGCCCTTCTGATGTAGCTGATATATCCTGTAGGGCTGTTCCCTGAAAGTCAAAGATTCAAATAATCAGTGGACTGGATTCTTCCTGTGGATCAGTGTTTTTTTTTTTGTTTGTTTCCTTTGTCAGTCAGTGTACATTATAATAACAGGATGAAACAGATAGAAGCTACAAAAATGCACAAGGAGAACATTTAAAAGAGGAATTACAAATAAGGGGAATCATAAATACATTTTTATATTAAAACACAACAATGACTTTTTAGTGGTATTCCATGATAATATAATCTGTTACAACAACCCATTCCACTTGATTAAACATCCAGATATAGTTTAACACAAGTCCACCTTTTTATAAAAGTGTCCATGTTCAGGTGCAGACTTGCCGTCATTGGAGTCTCTGGGTTATTGTTGGTGGCTTTGCATCTTTCCAGTTCACTGTTGTCGCTTTTCTTGGTAATCAATAAAAGAATCCTCAGTATATACCTCTGATCCGTGCTGCGTCTCTCTTTAGGAACAACCCCAAACAAACACATCAATGGGTCCAGTGGGACATCAGATTCTTGTTGTAGTGAAACATCTTCTGATGCTAAGCTAGGGCACATCATCAGTTGTAACCTGGGGTCCTCGGGTGTTTTGGGTTTTTTTTCCAACATCAGACACCCTCACCCAGGCGACCCAGCTGAGGTTGATCATGCCTGAACTTGTGCTCTAGCAGCAGTCTCCCACAGATCCGCTCTTTTAATCCAGAGCCCTCCTGGAGGATTTCTCTGCAGCCTCTATGCTGTTGTTGATGGCTCTCGTCTTGTCTGTGATGCTGAGTGCAGTGTAGGCCCTCTACAGGGACTGTCCTGCCAAGCTTCTGCACCCCACCTCCACAGGTAAGCACCTGGCCTTCCAGCCTTGTCTGGGGCGGTTGCTACATATTTCCCTCATATTTCTCCCTCTTCTGATCAAAGACTGTCCTGTCCTCCCTTGACACAGTGAGCTCCAGCATGACAACGTTCTTCATTGCCTCTGACACCAGGATGATGTCGGGTCAGAGTGTGGTCTTTGCGACATGTGTGGGAAGTTGAGTTGCCTGCCAACATCCACTGCCAGCTGCCAGTCCTGTGCAGTGTTGAGAAGCCCTGAAGATGCTTTTGGTGTTGTTCTTGGCTTCTCTCCTGCTCTGATGGTTTGCCTCATGGGTTTGGACCTCTGGCAGCTGGTGATGGCACCGCAGATGCTCTGTGCGATGGATTTGAGCGCTTGTTCATGCTGCCAGTTCTTGAAGTTGGGAAAATGATTTAAATTCTGTTTCATTAAATAATTGGTTGGTTGTGCAAAGACCTTTTTTGGCCCATCTTCTAAACACACTATCCCATGTGGAGGGGAGAAATTCTATATTACCTACCATCGACATAGCCCTTGAAACTAACACTGGTCCCCAAAGCATTTTTTAACTGTTGTTTTAACCTTCAGAGTATGTTTTACCCATTCACTTTCTATTTTAATTTATCAACAGACTTTATGTTGATAAACAGTAATACCGATAAAGACATGCCAATTCTGAAATACAGCCTCAACAAGAGGTTCAATATAAAAGAGGATGGGTGAGTCGCCCTCCCTCACACCCCTCCCCACCGTAAAAAACTCAGAACAATGACCATTAACTCTAACTTTTGACCTCGACTCTTTATAGAGCAGGTCAACCCAAGTAACAAATTCTCCTCCAAACCCCATTTCTGTCAATGGCTGCTCTAAAAATAACCAATCAACTCGATCAAATACTTTCTCAGCATCTAAGCTGAGAAGCACTGAAGGCTGCTTATCTCTTGCCGCTATCGACTGCAAGTTCAGATCTCTCTTTATGTTTATTTGTCCCTTGACAGCTCGCTATAAATCCTGTTTGGTCTGGTTTTATTAATTTCTTAAATTCTCCTTGCTAGTATTGAAGTTACAATTTTATAATCTACACACAAGACTTTTTGGACGATAGCTAGTACACTGTAGGGGGTCCCTTCCCTCCTTATGTAAGACTGTGATAATGGCTTCCGACCCTGATTTTGGGGGTCCTCCTGATTTTAATATATAGTTATATAGTTTACATAAAATGACTGTAAATTCATTCACAAAGAGTTTGTAGTATTCTCCAACAAACCCATCTGTTGCTGCCGATTTATTGTTTTTCAATTTAGTTGTTTCTTTCATTTCGTCCTCTGTGATAGATGCTACTAGTTTGATTGCTTCATCTCGAGATACTTAAGTCATTTTGAATGGTCTCAAAAATTCATTAATGTTTCTTTCTTACATTCCTGTTCTTGACCCTTCATAATATTTTGCAAAAGCATCTGCTATTTCTTTAGGATCTGTCTCCACAAGATTAGTTTCAGGAAGTCTACTCTTAGGGACTGTGCGGCTGGATTGGACGTTCCAGAGTTGAAAAGCCAGCAGCCTGCTAGCTTTATTTCCATTTTTGTAGTGTTTTCTATTAACATACCTCAGAGCTCCCTCTGCCTTGTATGTCAGTGCCTCATCCAACTGCAACGTAATTTCCTTCCATCATCATTATTATGCAGCTCCACTGGCTGAGAAGTGGGGAGAGAGATGGTACAGTTGAGAGGAGGGGCGAACTAATCCAGTCTGACTGCAAAGCTGCCATCTCAATCCAGCTCAGGTGGGCCACCTGAGCTGATCCAGGAGCAGTTACGCAGCCATCAGTGCTCCTCCTCCTTCTCCTTCTCCTCCTCCCTATCCTCACTCCTCTGTCCCAATAACACTTTCTTAAGTTTGAAGTGCACAAAATTATGCATGGTACATTCAACCAGCTCTGACAGAAACACACACATACCCTTTTCTGGCTGGCCTCAGGCTGTCAGATATAACTTCTTGTTCATTTTGTATGTTATAGATCATAATTGACCCCTTGCTAAGCCCCATCTCCAACAGCAACTGTCCAATCATAGCTTAGCAACCATAACTAGAGCTGACAAGCTTTCTATTTCTCTACATGTTGACATGGTGTGCAGGAGGCTCAGAGAAGAGCGAGACTCAGCTTTTCATGAGTCTGTGATGTCTTTTCTATAGTCTCTCAAAAATGTGAAACACAAGAGCACACATGTGGTGAATGGATTAAACTCTGTCATCATCAATTCTAACATAAGTTGCAAATGTTAGCATCTCTGGCTAACTAAGACTAGCTTACTAGCTGCAGTAACTTTACCTCCAGACAAACTTGTTAGATCCACTGCATCTGCATTTGTTCTGTGGGGGTTTGAGTAGGAGGATGTGGGCTGATGCAGAATCAAAGTGGGTCGACGATGATGCAAATCTCTCTCTGACT
The DNA here is from genome assembly GCA_034769285.1 of Lutjanus argentimaculatus. Classification (NCBI taxonomy): domain Eukaryota; kingdom Metazoa; phylum Chordata; class Actinopteri; order Lutjaniformes; family Lutjanidae; genus Lutjanus; species Lutjanus argentimaculatus. Next base: position 41,704,584 of record JAWZSL010000005.1, on the reverse strand, counting down.
CGCTGTCTCAGGTCTAAGCCGAGTTAGCTTAGCTTCTATCCCAGCTGTCTTCCACAGTCACAGTCCGGCACATCTGGCTGGGTGACCTGTCTTCAAGTCCGCTGCACTAATTGAGTCCGCATTCCTTTCCCATAGTTACCCGCGTTTCACCATCCGACCAATGTTTGCTGAGAGCTAAGCTAGCTTTAGCCTCAGTCTGTTAGCATTAATGTTATATCATGTGTGCAGCTGCCAGGTAACTTTATATTTACACTTTCACAGCATTCTTGTTTTAAAATGTGTCAGATGTTAACATTAAAACAGACTTTTTGGCCGAGTCAAGGAGTTACCAGTAGCTTACATCAGCCAGCTACACTTATAAAATCTGGTTGTGAGTCATTATTTTAGAGACTAAATCCACCGTCTTCAGCAAGAAATGAGAATCTGCTTTTGTTTACATCTCCAAAGAATCACAGACCTTGTGTTTCAACAATTACCCCAATTTCAATGTTGTATCTGCCACTGTTATCACTGTAAACTGTATAAATGCAGTGCGAGAGTGAAATGTTTGGCAGGCTTAGCAACAGTAACTAAGGAGGGCGGGGCTTAGCGAAGGATCAGTTGTTTAATCTTTGTTTTTCTGGATCCCACAACACTCAGATGCAAACACTCCAGCTGCTCCAGCTGTCATGCTGGCTGACCTGTTAAAGACGATCTGATAGCTGTGATCCTGTCCTGTGTGCACTTTACAGGTCTGAGATTTATTAGGCTTTATGATCATAGTAATAATTCCTTTTTTTAATTAGTGAGATTAACTTTAAAGGCACACACACACACAGCGATTATCAATATTTACATTTTATTGCTGATAGAAAATATGTTCAAAGGACACTTTACTAATTCACACTCCCATGTGGGGAAAAGACTGAACATAACTGAAGGTGTTTTGTGATTGTGGAGGTGTGTGTGTGCTTAGGCCAAATGTGCTGGTTGCTATCTTGTGCATTCAGACTGATTGCGCCCCAGACTTTGCATGTTGACCAGGATTTAGCTGGTCTAAAGCGCAAGTGTTTTTTTCTCCAATGCACAGAGCACAAGATAGCAAACACGCCTGGCCACGCCTTCATTTTGCCTTCATTTTTAGACCTCCCGCCCATGGCTGCACAGACCAGGCGCAAGTGCATTTGCCATCTTGCAGACATGGCAAAAAAGACTGTTGCGCTGGTGTAAAACTAGCAAAACACCTGCGCCACCAGCTCAATGGCTTTTACCTGGAAGACAGGGACCTTAGTGTCTTCTGGTCTACTGAAATGCAGGCTCCAGTTGCGATTGTTCACTTTTTTCCCTTCTAGTAGAACTATCAACATACTACACAAAGCCAGCTTACTGTAAATCTTTCCTTGGGCCGCAGCTTGTGACTAGAGTTCAGTCAGACAGCTCACGTTTAGAATGTTTGTTCAGCAGCAGAACATGATTTGTGTTTGGCGTCTAGGCTCCGACTTCATCACCCCCTGCAGCTTAAGTTACATAGAAATAAGGGGAGTGATGAGCTAATTCTTGAACCCCCCATCGGAGCCTGCAGGTGGATGCTGGGGTGGTGGTGGGGTTAAAGAGCAGGGAGCAACGCTAGTGCAGGGCAACAATGCATTGGCAGGCAGGGGGAGAAATGGGAGGTTCAGCAGTTTAAATAGGCTGTGAGATTGGAAGTGTGTGTTTGGTATGTAGTATTGAGAATGAGGTATGTCACGTGAGGTTGGCGTAGCAGCTCGAGTTGACTGCCTGAACTAGCTTGCAGGCGTCGCCACATTTATTATAGTTTCATATTTTTCATTCATTTAAATTTTTATCCCAGTTAATAAAAAATGTTTTAGGTTTTTTTCACATCTAGTTTCAATTTGAGGTTAATTTTAGTCAAATCAAATGACTTTGCTTATTACACAAGTGCTAAAGTCATATTTTTAATGGTATACAACATTTGACCTTAGGCAGTGATTAAAAATATTATTTAATCTTAAACAATGCACAGGAGACCAAGGGAGTAGGTTTGATTTTGACATTGGTGGGGACACAAAGTGCTCCAAGGCAGCACTCCTGAAAGTTGATGTTTTTTTGTATTTGCAATCATAGTTTCACGTCATGTAGAGCTGATCAAACAAGCAAACAATCATAGTCAGAAAAAAATTCAGTAATTGACATGTTTATAATGCATATCTGAATATCTAAAGAAATACAAGAATTTAATGCATTCTGCAATGTTATAGGTTAAAGCAACTAATGAAAGACAAGGAGGCAACTTGAGAGTTCTCATCTTTACTCTGTAGAGCAACTGTGCATCATACTGTCAATTAACATACTGTCCATCGACAACATTGGAAATACATAAATACAATACAACAAAACATAAATGAAATGTAAAATATATATATATTAATGGTTTGTCACTAATACTCAAATACAAGCAGATTAGTGTCCACTGGTTGTTCCTGTTAGAAAGAACCAAACACATGCCTATGCACTGTCTCCTGTCCTGTCCAACTAACAGGCTGCAAGCAGTGTTGCCAACTCCTCAGTAAGGAAGTAGCTATTGGCTGTCCTAAAAGTCGCTAGAAGTCGCTAAATGGCATCATTACCTAATTTGCATAATGTTCCATTTGCATGTAATGGACGCTGTAGGAGAGAGGAATAAGTTATTTAATACAAATCAGAGGGCTATATCTCATTTCATGAAACCGTCTATACAAAAAATTGTTAAAAATGTTGTAGTTATGGCAAAAAATGTTGATGTTTTACTGTGACTTGTTGTAGGCTCCTAAGTGGAGCATAAAGTTAGAAACTAAACCAAACTTAAGAAAACTAAACACCCTTCGATAAGATTCGATATTAGTGTGACAGTGAAGAAACATTCACATTTACATCACGCTCTGTAAACCAGGACAGGATCATGTGTGATTTATTTGCAGCCTGGACACGGAGTGGTGTGGGTCTCCTCTCTGCAGCTGGAACTGCTGCACGAGGCTGCTGTGAGACTGACCGCTTGTGAGTGCTCCGGGACTGGGGAGGGGCTCACGGCAGCACCCGCTGCTCGTTGAGGACAGTAACTGCAGAACGGAAACTCCAAAACACCAAGAAAAAGTACTAGATTTATCGCTAGTCGCTTTTTGACAAAAAAGTCGTCAAGAGGATTTGGAAAGTCGCCAGATTTAGCGAGAAAGTCGCCAAGTTGACAACACTGGCTGCAAGCAGCTTTTACAAGCAGATGGAGTGACCGCGGGGACGGGCCCAATCACATGTACGTTAGCGAGAAACCAGCAGAGCCAATCAGAGAGCGATATTTAGGTTAGAGGCAGGACTTCTAGCAGAGACCGACTGTTAACCCTTTGTGTGCCATAATCACTGACTAAACACTACAGACAGCGGTTGTATTAATAGTGACGACACATTAGTGGCTGGATATTGGTAGGGACGTGTCCCTAGCGTCCCTACACAATTCTACGCCCCTGCAGGAGACAACCTATTTGTTGTTATTCTAATATCACATGAAACAAGCATTGTCTTTTCTGCTGTTATGCCCGGTTCGGGGGAAAACCTGAGCACAACACAGAAGTGACTCCCCTCTTTCCCCGCTCCCAAGGATGACCAGTGCCACAGCAGATGCAGTCCAACAAAGAACGATTTATTCATCACTCACACGGAAACATGGTAGATAGACGTCAGGGTGAGCGTAGCCCAAAATAACAAACAAAACGATCTGGGGATAAATTAACTAACTTTCCTACCAGCAAAACAAAAAAAAAATAAAGACAGGTACCTTACCTGACTCCTAACATAATCAGGAGAAAAGGAGGTGTAAAAGTAAACGGGCTTCCCACCCCCACAGCTACCAGGACAGCTTTACATTTTGAAAAGGCAACAAGTTAATCACAACATCGGCTTTCACATGGCTGCACAGACCGGGCGGACTGAGTTGGACAGCGTGGCACGGTATGGTTGGGAGTCAGGAAACAGAGGAGCAACACGATGCTGGCAGGTGCCATTTTAAAGTAGGCGGCCTCAGCATCCAAGCCAGTCATCAGCTGACACTCATGCTGGGGAAAAAACACAAATAAGAAAACAGCACCACCCTCTGGCAAGGAGGGGAAAACCAAGAACAAACATATTGCCATACAATACCACTCATCATGACCCGGGTCATAACAGCTGCAGCAACTCCTCTAAAACAGAAAGGAAAAACAGATGCCACACTATCCAATTTGGGGAAAAATTTGCTAATAGCCATTGTTTCCTGCCATCTTCTCAGAGCAGTACCAACACCATTGCTACAACATAATGATACAACATAATGTCGATGTCACCTACAGTCTGTGTAAATGATCTGTTTGGGTCTGGTAGTCGGTGCAGTAGTCAGAACCTGTTTCTGTTGAGTGACTGCTGTGTCAGCGTCTTCTGTCCATGTCACATTGTCTGTTGGTCTGCAGTCCAAGGACATACATAATAGACAAAATTTGAACCAGGGATGCATAGTTACAGATTCTCTGTTTACAGTTATCTTGTCATCCTCCATCCTTTCTAGAACGTCTTTTATTCCACTCTGTTGAAGCCCAATGTTTGACCTTTTTTTTAAAAGACATTTTGTGACCTAAAAAAGTTACATATTTGTGGGCAAATTGCAGCTTAGCCACGCTAACTCTCTAGCTCTGGTCTGCAAAATTTGTTACTGTGCCGACTTTACAGACGTCTTTTATTAATGAACAGATCACAAAATCCTAAACATTCCATATCTGTATACTCCCTGCTGGTAACTGCAAGCAAAAGTTTTCAATCAATACTTCAGAGTGGACCGTTTACCTGAAAATATGAAGGCAACCCAAGACTGAGAGCCAAGTCAACAAGTGAGAACCACTGAGTTTTCATGAACTGATGATCTCTGATTTTAACAAAATACTAAGCACTGATGTTAGCTCTACTACTGAAATGGGGATTATGGCTGACATAGATGGTGTGTGCTCTTAAAGGATAACTTCGGTATTTTTCAACCTGGGCCCTATTTCCCCATGTGTATGTGTGTGTATGATTGATAGCTACAACTCCTTTTAAAATTGGTTCAGTATTGAGGGAGGCGGATGCAGCCGGCAGCTGTGAAACAAGTTATAACGGTAGATATGAGGGAAATATGTCCTGTAAAGGTTCATGCATTAAAAGTGCTTTTTTTCGCCACAGTCTGGCTCAGATCGCCAGCAGCATGCAAAGCGTCTCTCTTACCCTTCACTTCCTCTGGGCTGTGTGTGACGAAATCTCGCGGGATCTTTGTTGCCGGAAGGAAACAGAGGAGTCATGCTGAGAGCCGGTCAGAGTGGAGTTAGCTGTCCCGGAGTTCAGTTGAAAGTTTTACTGCATCAATTGAAAACAATGGTTCGTGTTTGTGCTGAATTGCAAGAACAGGATGTCGTGCAACACCCCGCACAGCTTTCACAGGCTGCATTTGTCGGACGGCGACATGCTGAAGTTGTGGCTAATTGTGCTACAACTGGATGCTAACACTCCTGTCCTGTCCTGATCCCACGAGATGTCGTCACACACAGCCCAGAGGACACTACACTGGCGATCTGAGCCGGACTGTGGCGAAAAAGCACTTTTAATGCACAAACTTTTACAGGACGTATTTGCCCTCATATCTATCATTATAACTCGTTTCACGGCTGCCAGCTTCATCCGCCTCCCTCAATACTGAACCAATTTTAAAATGAGTTGTACCTTATCATACAAACTCAATGGGAATAGGCCGTTGAAATACAAGTATTCTTAGTTCACAAACTTTTGGGATGTTTGTACCTTAATATAATCATATAATTGGGAAAAGGCCTTTTTCCAGCCTGTAAGTTTAAATTTACAAACTGTGCTAAGCCACAGTCTTTTCCACTTCTGTTCTCCATGTCTTCCTGTCCTCTCATGCACAATCTAGTGAACAGCAAGTGACCCAGGATCCCAAGTCTCCAATTGTACATCGTGCATTTTAGTTAAGACATGTGATAATGAGCTATGCAACTGTAAAGGATTTAGTTACTATAGGGTCAGCACAACAGTCAACACTCATATCAATAATCGAGTGCAGAGGCAATTCTGTAATAGTAGATACATTTATAGTCTTACACTTACAACTGGCCCTTTGAGGGTAACCATAATTCTGATGTGGTCCCTGATGAAATTCAGTTTAACTCTGCTGCTCTTTAACAAAAAGGTCTGGCTCATGTCCCCTTTCCATAATGTTGTCAGACACTTAGAACAACAATCTGAGCCTGTCAGCAGGAAAACAAACACTTTTAAAAACATGAGAAAATAGAGTCCAGGTTGAAATAAAACAGAGTGTCCGTTTCCCATGATGTGACTTAGGTCATGTCTGAAGGTCCGGTCCTGTCGCTGACACTCTCCTGTGATCATAGATGATGTTTTGGGAGTCAGTGGCAGTCAACATCTTCTGTTGTTTATGTTTGAGGACATGTTGACTGTAGCCGACACCAAAGTAGAGCCCTGAGATGATGTTTGAACAAAATTAGAAAATGTTGAATTTACAGGTTAAACTCCACCAGGTGGTCCTGTCAGGAGAAACTGCTTAATTAGAAAACTGTATAAAAGATATTCCTTCAAAATTACCACATTTTTCACCTATTTTTTGTAACAAACCACAACAGAATAATGACTCCACACAGGCACTTGAACAGATACTCTTCAAATGATTATTTTAAATAGGGATGTTATTTCTACTGTGTCTTTTTCATGTGAAACACTCGGTTCATGTAAATGTTTTATTGTAGCAGCACGTTGAGCTGCAATTGTTGTATGAAAGGCGCTAAATAAAGTTTATTTAATGTTTATTTAATAATACTATCATACACAAATATTTGTGTGTATAATAGTATTATTATATTCTACGTTATATTTCTTATGTTATTATTATTACATATAATAGTATTAAAACACTTCAACTAATTCCCATAATGATTTTATTGTTGTTGTATAAACATTTTAAGTGTCATGATTGTGATTCCTGTAAAGACTCATTTTGTGATGTTGCACCATAAATAAATTTGAATAATCATATCTCTTAAAATACTGAACTGTTCCTTTAACTCTGTATGAACCAGTCTGCTGACTTGTGTTCTGTGTGTTCAGAAATGTGTTAATCTCACCTGTAGTAGACTGCTAAAATGACTCCAGAGTGAGTTCACTGAGATGTTTCTCAGCTCCAAGAAAATTCTTTACAAAACAGCCTGTGAGTGTTTCTTCAGTCGGCCATCCTCCAATCAAAATGCTGTTTTTTACTGATGTTGACTTTCTGATTTTCTCCTCAGGACTGCAAACTGAAGGAAAACACAACTCAACAGGTAAACAGAGAAAGAAAAGAGAAAAAAGAATCAAGTTTTGTGTCAGATTTTCTTCATTAAAGTCACTTTGTTTACTGATGACTCTCTTGTTTCTGTTCAGAACCTGATCATGTCAGGTTGGTGGGAGGAGACAGTCGCTGTGCAGGAACACTGGAGCTGAAACATGAAGGAGACTGGAGACCAGTGTTTGGCTTTGACTGGACCCTGAAGACAGCAGCTGTTGTCTGTAGAGATCTGGACTGTGGCTCTGCTGTTTCTGTGGGGCTCAGAGAGGAGTCGTTCAAACAGACTTGTGTGGGTGATCGCCTCTGATTGTGTTCAGACTGGATCAGTTCTGAGGCAGTGTGTAATATCATTGTCCTCTTCTTCCATCTTAAATTTCACCTGTTTAGGTAAGTCTATCAGTGACATTATGTATGACACACACACACACATCACTCCACACCACACACACACACACACACACACACACACACACACACACACACACACCACACACACACACACACACACACACACACACACACACACCACCGGACCAACCACCAACCAGCCTGGAAGGACTCCTTCAGCTTCAAGACTTTCTTAACCACTGGTTTCCACCAGCAGGTTCTCTGGTTTCCACCATAACAGGCACCAGTGACCTACTGGTCACAACTTTGAGCAGCTCAGCTCAGCTGGGAGCTCGTCAGTATCTCCACACCCACGTGGTGTCCTTCACCCTGGGACACTCCTTCAAAGGACAGAGTCCAGCTCCTGTCACTGTTAGAGTTTTAGGATCATTTTCTAAACAGATTTTTATTCTGGGTTACAGAGCTTCTCAGAAAAATACAAAAGAATGAAAACTTTTAAACTTGGTTGTGTGGAGAACAAAGACTGTGGAGAACCTGAGCAGAAGGAACAGAATAGAGAAATCTACAGATGATGATGATGATGATGATGATGTGTTATTGTTTGAAAACATGTTGAAAGAGTTAAAAATGGATTCCATCTGTTCCAGTGTATTACAGCTGCTAGTTTCTATCTGGTTATGAAACAGTCTCAGTTTAATACTGATGCCTCTATATGACCTACATCAGCAAACAAGACTATCAGAAAGAAGACCTTCTGTTTCTATAAAGTTATTCTTAATGTCTGACACCAGGTCAGATTCTCCTTCAAATCAAATAAAACAATTTATGACACGCAGACAGAAGACCCTGAGTTTACATTTTCTCATACACAGTTACACTGTGAGAAGTACATTAGCCAGTTAAAAAAAGAAGCAGAAAGAGATTTTTCTTTAGAGAATTTAATATTTGATGTGATATTTGTGGTTATGTCTGATACTGAGGTAGGATCAGCAAAGAGAAAAAGGGACAGTGATAGAGCACGAGAGAAAACAGGAGTCAACGTAGATCGCTCATTCAACAGATGGAGAGAACAGCAGGATTTAAAAGAATTCAAAACTGATCCTGAATTTAACCTCTTCCTCCCAGACAGGTGTGTGTTGTGTGTTTATTTTATTTATGAAACACAGTGAAACAGTGGAGATCACAGTGGATTTACTGCAACACAACTGGCTCATAACTGAGCAAAATGTTGGCTTATTATTATTATGAAGACAACATTAATGTTGATAACTTCAGCTTTCTCTCATAAATTACTATTATCAAGAAACCAGATCTGTTAGTTGTAGCTTACATGAAACCTAGAACGGTACTAAAACAAAGTTTACTGTGTTTCACCATCATCATGTTACAGTTGTTGATCTCACATAGACACAAACACATACATGACCTCATCACTATACATCCTGCAAACAGCTGTTTTTTTAAAAGGAAAAATATGAGTTGTGTGTTTCTTTCACTCACTTTAAAACAAATTTAAGTGCTAGTCAGATCAAGATCTTTACAGGAGGCAGCAGTGCTCATGGGAAATGCAGTCTTCATTCAGGGAAACACGACTGTTTTTGTCCACAGGATATGCCAAAATCAACAGAAATAGTTCCTTGAAGCTGCTTTAAATATAAATGTGATGATGACATTGCCGTAGTCTGTGGTGTTATAAAGATGTGTTGTGTTGTTAATGATGAACTTGTTGTTGAATTGTTGTGAGTCCAGTTTGAATGACTGAATTGTTGTTTGATGACATCTTTTTATTTAGGGTCTGCTGTCTTTTCTCTCTCTCTGTTTTATCTTCTATTATCTCTCCAGACTCTGTCAGGCTGGTGGATGGGACCAGTCTGTGCTCAGGCAGACTGGAGGTGAAGTCTGACCAGTCTAACCAGTGGTGGTCCTCAGTGTGTGAAGCTGACTTTGACCAGCAGGATGCAGAGGTGGTCTGTAGGGAGCTGGGCTGTGGGGCTCCTTCAGTCCTCCAGGGGGCGCTCTATGGAGAAGTGGAGGCTCCAATGTGGACCAAAGAGTTCCAGTGTGGAGGCCGTGAGTCTGCTCTCCTGGACTGTAAAAGCTCCTGCTCACCTGGAAAAGCTGTTGGACTCACCTGCTCAGGTAGAAGAGGAGCTGCAGCTTTGATTTGCTTCATTTCTGTTCTAATGAAACTCACTTTATTCTTTTACTGATGACTCTCTTGTCTCTGTTCAGAACCTGATCATGTCAGGTTGGTGGGAGGAGACAGTCGCTGTGCAGGAACACTGGAGCTGAAACATGAAGGAGACTGGAGACCAGTGAGTCACTCTGGCTGGACCTTGAAGACAGCAGCTGTTGTCTGTAGAGATCTGGACTGTGGCTCTGCTGTTTCTGTAGGAGAGAGAAAGGAGTCGTCAAAAAGACTCGTGTGGAGGATTAACTCGAAGTGTGTCCAGTCTGGATCTGGTCTGAGGGAGTGTGTAACATTAGAGTCCTCTTCTTCTTCCATCCTGGATCTCACCTGTTCAGGTACGTCCATCAGTGACATCATGTATGACACTCACACTCTCTCTCTCTCTCTCTCTCACACACACACACACACACCATACACACACACACACACACACACACACACACACACACACTTGTGTGCTCAGCTCAGCTGGGAGCTCGTCAGTATCTCCACACCCACGTGGTGTCCTTCACCCTGGGACACTCCTTCAAAGGACAGAGTCCAGCTCCTGTCACTGTTAGAGTTTTAGGATCATTTTCTAAACAGATTTTTATTCTGGGTTACAGAGCTTCTCAGAAAAATACAAAAGAATGAAAACTTTTAAACTTGTTTGTGTGGAGAACAAAGACTGTGGAGAACCTGAGCAGAAGGAACAGAATAGAGAAATCTACAGATGATGATGATGATGATGATGATGATGTGTTATTGTCTGAAAACATGTTGAAAGAGTTAAAATGGATTCCATCTGTTCCAGTGTATTACAGCTGCTAGTTTCTATCTGGTTATGAAACAGTCTCAGTTTAATACTGATGCCTCTATATGACCTACATCAGCAAACAAGAGTATCAGAGAGAAGACTTTCTGTTTCTATAAAGTTATTCTTAATGTCTGACACCAGGTCAGATTCTCCTTCAAATCAAATGAAAATACACTGCCTGGCCAAAAAAAAAGTCACACACTCTAATATTTTGTTGGATCGCCTTCAGCCTTGATTATGGCACACATTCACCATGGTATCATTTCAATAAGCTTTTGCAATGTCACAACATTTATTTCTGTCCAGAGTTGCATTGATTTTTCACCAAGATCTTGTATTGATGATGGGGAGTCGGACCGCTGTGTGAAGTCTTCTCCAGCACATCCCAAAGATTCTCAGTGTGGTTAAGGTCTGGACTCTGTGGTGGACAGTCTACGTGTGAAAATGATGTCTCATGCTCCTTGAACCAGTCTTTCACAGTTTGAGCCCGATGAATCCTGACATTGTCATCTTGGAATATGCCCGTGTCATCAGGGAAGAAAAAATCCATTGATGGAAAAACCTGTTCATTCAGTATATTCAGGTAGGAGCTGAGCTCATTTTTGGACTCATAACGTTACTGAACCTCGACCTGAGCAACTGAAGCAACAACAGATCAGAACACTGCCCCCACAGGCTTGTACAGTAGGCACAAGGCATGATGGGAGCATCACTTCATCCTCCTCTCTTCTTACCCTGATGCGCCCATCACTCTGGAACAGGGTAAATCTGGACTCATCAGACCACATGACCTTTTTCCATTGCTCCAGAGTCCAATCTTTATGCTCCCTGGCAAACTAAAGCCTTTTTTTCTGATTATCCTCACTGACAAGTGATTTCCTTAAAGCTACTCAGCTGCTTAGTGGCTTGAGTTCTCTTCACATTGTATGTGTGGAAATGTTCTTACTTTCACTATTAAACACAGCTGTGAGTGCTACTGTTGTTTTTTTATGATTTGATTTCACCAAACGTTTAAGTGATCTCTGATCACGATCATTCAGGATTTTTTTCCGACCACATTTCTTCCTTGAAGATGATGGTTCACCACTATCCTTCCAGGTTTTAATAATGTGTTGGACAGTTCTTAACCCAGTTTTAGTAGTTTCATTAGTCTCCTTAGTTGTTTATTTATTTATTTATTTATTTTTTTTGCCTGATGCAGGCCAATAATTTGAACCTTCTGAAACAGAGTAACATCTTTTCCACGACCACAGGATATGTCTTCTGACATGGTTGTTTATGAAATGAGAAGCTGCTCACTTCATCAGTTTAGGTTCAATAACTTGTTGCCTGCTGAAACATGTTAATCACTGCAGTAATTATCCAGTGGAGGGATCTTAACTATTTGATTAGTTAAATCCAGGAGGTGATTTTTTTTTTTTTTTTTTTTTTTTTTGGCCAGGCAGTGTCTTTACAGCGCACAGCGCACTTTAAAACAAATTTAAGTGCTAGTCAGATCAAGATCTTTACAGGAGGCAGCAGTGCTCATGGGAAATGCAGTCTTCATTCAGGGAAACACGACTGTTTTTGTCCACAGGATATGCCAAAATCAACAGAAATAGTTCCTTGAAGCTGCTTTAAATATAAATGTGATGGTGACATTGCCGTAGTCTGTGGTGTTATAAAGATGTGTTGTGTTGTTAATGATGAACTTGTGTTGAATTGTTGTGAGTCCAGTTTGAATGACTGAATTGTTGTTTGATGACATCTTTTTATTTAGTGTCTGCTGTCTTTTCTCTCTCTCTGTTTTATCTTCTATTATCTCTCCAGACTCTGTCAGGCTGGTGGATGGGACCAGTCTGTGCTCAGGCAGACTGGAGGTGAAGTCTGACCAGTCTAACCAGTGGTGGTCCTCAGTGTGTGAAGATGACTTTGACCAGCAGGATGCAGAGGTGGTCTGTAGGGAGCTGGGCTGTGGGGCTCCCTCAGTCCTCCAGGGGGCGCTCTATGGAGAAGTGGAGGCTCCAATGTGGACCAAAGAGTTCCAGTGTGGAGGCCGTGAGTCTGCTCTCCTGGACTGTAGAAGCTCAGACTCAGTTAGAAACACCTGCTCACCTGGAAAAGCTGTTGGACTCACCTGCTCAGGTAGAAGAGGAGCTGCAGCTTTGATTTGCTTCATTTCTGTTCTAATGAAACTCACTTTTTACTGATGACTCTCTTGTTTCTGTTCAGAACCTGATCATGTCAGGTTGGTGGGAGGAGACAGTCGCTGTGCAGGAACACTGGAGCTGAAACATGAAGGAGACTGGAGACCAGTGAATGATTATTACTGGACCCTGAAGACAGCAGCTGTTGTCTGTAGAGATCTGGACTGTGGCTCTGCTGTTTCTGTAGGAGAGAGAAAGGAGTCGTCAAACAGACCTGTGTGGAGGATCAAAAGTGAGTGTGTTCAGTCTGGATCTGGTCTGAGGGAGTGTGTAATACCAGATTCCTTTTCTTCCATCCTGGATCTCACCTGTTCAGGTAAGTCTATCAGTGACATTATGTATGACACACACACACACGCAGCCATGTAACCTAGAATGGTACTAAAACAAAGTTTACTGTGTTTCACCATCATCGTGTTACAGTTATTGATCTCACATAGACACAAACACATACATGACCTCATCACTATACATCCTGCAAACAGCTGTTTTTAAAAAGGAAAAATGTGAGTTGTGTGTTTCTTTCACTCACTTTAAAACAAATTTAAGTGCTAGTCAGATCAAGATCTTTACAGGAGGCAGCAGTGCTCATGAGAAATGCAGTCTTCATTTCCCATGAGCAGCTGATCATCTGGAGTCAGATGATCAGCTGCTTCAGTAAATCAGCTGCTGAATGCACCAAGATATATATGTGTATATATGAAACATACATGTGTGCTGCTTCAGGAGTCCCCTGGACCAACCACCAACCAGCCTGGAAGGACTCCTTCAGCTTCAAGACTTTCTTAACCACTGGTTTCCACCAGCAGGTTCTCTGGTTTCCACCATACCAGGCACCAGTGACCTACTGGTCACAACTTTGAGCAGCTCAGCTCAGCTGGGAGCTCGTCAGTATCTCCACACCCACGTGGTGTCCTTCACCCTGGGACACTCCTTCAAAGGAGAGAGTCCAGCTCCTGTCACTGTTAGAGTTTTAGGATCATTTTCTAAACAGATTTTTATTCTGGGTTACAGAGCTTCTCAGAAAAATACAAAAGAATGAAAACTTTTAAACTTGGTTGTGTGGAGAACAAAGACTGTGGAGAACCTGAGCAGAAGGAACAGAATAGAGAAATCTACAGATGATGATGATGATGATGATGATGATGTGTTATTGTTTGAAAACATGTTGAAAGAGTTAAAAGTGGATTCCATCTGTTCCAGTGTATTACAACAGCTAGTTTCTATCTGGTTATGAAACAGTCTCAGTTTAATACTGATGCCTCTATATGACCTACATCAGCAAACAAGACTATCAGAGAGAAGATTGTCTGTTTCTATAAAGTTATTCTTAATGTCTGACACCAGGTCAGATTCTCCTTCAAATCAAATAAAACAATTTATGACACGCAGACAGAAGACCCTGAGTTTACATTTTCTCAGACACAGTTACACTGTGAGAAGTACATTAGCCAGTTAAAAAAAGAAGCAGAAAGAGATTTTTCTTTAGAGAATTTAATATTTGATGTGATATTTGTGGTTATGTCTGATACTGAGGTAGGATCAGCAAAGAGAAAAAGGGACAGTGATAGAGCACGAGAGAAAACACGAGTCAACGTAGATCGCTCATTCAACAGATGGAGAGAACAGCAGGATTTAAAAGAATTCAAAACTGATCCTGAATTTAACCTCTTCCTCCCAGACAGGTGTGTGTTGTGTGTTTATTTTATTTATGAAACACAGTGAAACAGTGGAGATCACAGTGGATTTACTGCAACACAACTGGCTCATAACTGAGCAAAATGTTGGCTTATTATTATTATGAAGACAACATTAATGTTGATAACTTCAGCTTTCTCTCATAAATTACTATTATCAAGAAACCAGATCTGTTAGTTGTAGCTTACATGAAACCTAGAACGGTACTAAAACAAAGTTTACTGTGTTTCACCATCATCATGTTACAGTTGTTGATCTCACATAGACACAAACACATACATGACCTCATCACTATACATCCTGCAAACAGCTGTTTTTTTAAAAGGAAAAATATGAGTTGTGTGTTTCTTTCACTCACTTTAAAACAAATTTAAGTGCTAGTCAGATCAAGATCTTTACAGGAGGCAGCAGTGCTCATGGGAAATGCAGTCTTCATTCAGGGAAACACGACTGTTTTTGTCCACAGGATATGCCAAAATCAACAGAAATAGTTCCTTGAAGCTGCTTTAAATATAAATGTGATGGTGACATTGCCGTAGTCTGTGGTGTTATAAAGATGTGTTGTGTTGTTAATGATGAACTTGTGTTGAATTGTTGTGAGTCCAGTTTGAATGACTGAATTGTTGTTTGATGACATCTTTTTATTTAGTGTCTGCTGTCTTTTCTCTCTCTCTCTGTTTTATCTTCTATTATCTCTCCAGACTCTGTCAGGCTGGTGGATGGGACCAGTCTGTGCTCAGGCAGACTGGAGGTGAAGTCTGACCAGTCTAACCAGTGGTGGTCCTCAGTGTGTGAAGATGACTTTGACCAGCAGGATGCAGAGGTGGTCTGTAGGGAGCTGGGCTGTGGGGCTCCCTCAGTCCTCCAGGGGGCGCTCTATGGAGAAGTGGAGGCTCCAATGTGGACCAAAGAGTTCCAGTGTGGAGGCCGTGAGTCTGCTCTCCTGGACTGTAGAAGCTCAGGCTCAGCTAGAAACACCTGCTCACCTGGAAAAGCTGTTGGACTCACCTGCTCAGGTAGAAGAGGAGCTGCAGCTTTGATTTGCTTCATTTCTGTTCTAATGAAACTCACTTTATTCTTTTACTGATGACTCTCTTGTCTCTGTTCAGAACCTGGTCATGTCAGGTTGGTGGGAGGAGACAGTCGCTGTGCAGGAACACTGAAGCTGAAACATCAGGGAGACTGGAGACCAGTGAGTGATTATTACTGGACCCTGAAGACAGCAGCTGTTGTCTGTAGAGATCTGGACTGTGGCTCTGCTGTTTCTGTAGGAGAGAGAAAGGAATTGTCAAACAGACCTGTGTGGAGGATAAACTCTGACTGTGTTCAGTCTGGATCTACTCTAAGGGAGTGTGCAGCATCAGTTCCGTCTTCTTACTTCGTGGCTCTCACCTGTTCAGGTAAGTCCATCAGTAACATCACATGTTCCTTCCTCTGTCACTCAGTCAGTAGTTTCCATTGGACTGAACTCTAAAGTATAACAGCACAGTCACATCCTAACATGTGAAGAAGTGAACTTGTTTCTAGGAGCTTCAAATCCTCCATAAACTGCTACACTTCACCTGACAGGACACACCTGGAGGAACCTGTCTGACTTTGTTTGTGTTCATGTTTGTGTGTCGGCCCCACAAGGTGAATCCAGTTCCTCTGTTTGTCTCTCTGCTCCATGTTTCTTACTGATGTCAGTCCAGTGACATCACAACCTTTTTCAGCAGTTGTTTTGTTGAACAGAGGTTGAATAGGCTCTTTAATCATTTCTCTGTGTTGTGTCTCTTCTTCTCCTCTGTCCTCCTGCCTGTGACCCTGAAGTCGTTCTTAGTGCACCACCTTAAACAGCGTCTTACAGACCTGCTGCTGCCTCAGCCAATCATCTCTCTGTGTTTACAGACCTGCTGCTGCCTCAGCTAATCATCTCTCTGTGTTTACAGACCCGCTGCATCAGCCCAACATCTTTGTGTCCTCCTCCATGGACGGGGTCTCCGAGGCCCAGCTGCAGGTGTTTCAGGTATTCAGGGGCTCCACCTTCACCATCAGCTGCTCCATCCAGCCACAGCACCCAGGAGGCTCCTTCCGGCTCACCTTCTCCTCCACCAACACAGCACACAACTACACCCAGCCAGCTGTCAATCACTCTGCCCACTTCCTGTTTCCTGCTGCAGAGCCCGCCCACCAGGGAAACTACAGATGTGTTTATCACGTCTATGTTTTTTCTCAGAACTTCTCCTCTGAGAGCCGTCTGCTCTCTCTCACTGTACTCTCAGGTAAGCTGAAGCAGAGAAACTGAAATGTCACACTGACTGTTTACATGCAGGTTTTGGAAAAGATGATCCTTCTAAACTGACTGACAATGATCAGCTGACCACAGCGTCCATGTTGTTTTCTGAATCACACTGTGACTACTATCACTGTATCACATGTCTTATAGTAACCAAATTAACACATATAAATGTCAACAGAAGACAATATACTGTAGGACAGAGCATGTTTGGTTACCAGGATAACTCAGGTTCTCTGAGGTTTTTCACCTTCTGTTATAACACCCTAACTCACCATTTTCAAGTCTAGTTCTTCTCCATCTTATCAATGCAAGAAGGACGGTGTGTTCAGAAACCTCACTCAGTGCTCAGATAACCAGGGTTATCCTGGAAACCAAAGATTATATTTTGGACCTCACTCACTATCTCACTATGGTCCACAATACTCATTTATTGTTAAAATAACCTAAACATCAACCTGACCATCCCCACTTGTACGGCTGCTAGTTTTGTAGTTATCAAACATAGTCATGGGTTTTTGAATATCTTGAGAGCACTTTCTGAAGGTCTCATATCTTAATCAATCTCATTTTTACTCAGTTGTCTCAGTCTCACACAAGTAGGACTCTGAATTTTATGTCAAGACTGTTCAAGGCCACAACTGAGGGGATATCACTGACCGGCCTGTGCACTGTCTGATTTATTTGTTAACATAATTACTGCAGTTGGATGTAAAACTTCTTGCTTCCAATGAAACCAATAACTTGACTAATTTGTCATTTTAATTTGTCGTTACTGCTAACACCTTGTTACTGAAACAACTGCGACCACATCAAACTTAGACTTTGAAAGGCAGCATAAAGAAAGCTAACACTACTGTAAGTAATGAAATCTCTTCACCCATCACTCAAAGACCAAGAGATAGGACAGCAGAGAGTTGGAGACCAAGTTGTGTGAATGAGGATATTTCAGATCAATTTAAGAAGTGCCTATACTTTGCATGTTTCACATTTTGTCATGAAATCTGTCATGCAATGTGGGAATGTGGTCTGGTCCTGATCTTGACTCGGTCTTGAACTGGTCTCAATCAGTCAAAGTCTTGGTCTTGGTTTAGGTGGTCTGATTGGTGCCATTTTATCATACATGAACAAAACAGAGGCTACAATGTTACACTTTAACTGAGAGGAAAAAGGAAACAGGAACTCAGCAGCATACATCTGTCCATACCTTCATGTCTATCAAGTACATTTACATCCAGCAGCAACACAAATACACACACAGACTGGTGACGAGGATCACAGAGCAGAACTGACTTCCAACAACAAAGCTGGTGCAGCTCGTGTTTTAATACACACTTTCAGGAAAATCTTTTTTTTTTTAACTTACTGTTTTAGCTGCAAAAAATGCTAACTCCAAGTTCAACAGGTTTGGTGACTTCGGGTCACGGACAGCTGGTCTCAATCCAGTGCTGAACTGATACTGGTATACTGATACTGATACTGTATTGCTTTTCCAAATTTTGTGAAGGGTTGATCAAGTGATTTAACATGCACACAAGTGTAAAACAAGAAGGGCTTCACCTGACGGAAAGTTGTTATGTTTGTTTGCCATCCCCTGCAGTACACTTGTCATTAATGCAGTATTTCAAGATTGTGGTTTTTGTGACAGACTCATTGATAGCATCCCCTGGAAATTGAAAATGAACGGAGAAGTTCCAGACTAATGCACATTTACAAATTATCAAGAGGACTTTAAAATCTGTACAACAAAGGACAGTCTCTGTTCTCAGAGGAAAAAAGGACAAAGATCTGGAGGATCACCAGAGTAGAGATCCCTCTTTGGAACAGACAGACAGGAAGTAGATCTTTACAGAGGAGACAGATGGACTAGGAGGACAATACATGGTCCATGAACAAAGACAATAAAGATATACAGTATATCAAGTGCAAACATTTAATATAACATAAAGATGATGTGTAATAAGTGAAGGTTAAGAGCTGTGTCTCTGTGGATTGAATCAAACAGCTCCATGTTGAAGTGATTTCAGGTCTCTACAGTTTGTGTATAATGGCAGCTGTTGGACTCATGATGGTGTGTGATGTGATGTGATGTGATGTGATGTGATGACTGTCCATGTGTTTGATCAGATCCAACAGTTGTTATCATCAGAATGGTCGTCCTGCCGCTGACTCTGCTGCTGATGTTGATGAGCACTGCCCTTTATTTCTACTGTAAGGTACTGACACATGTCTGTTGTTTAGAGGACTGACTGAATGAAGCACTCAGTCTGTTTATTGACCTGAACAGAGGAGTGAAGTCACATCTGTGTGCTGTCATGTCTCTCCAGACCAGCAGGGGGCAGAAGCCGGGCACCCAGGAGAACATTGAGCTGGATTGTTATAACCTGGGTGTTCCTGCAGCTGAAGGAGGACTGACTGAAGAGGAAGGAGCTCAGGGAGCAGAGTAGGATCTCCAAGGAGCTCATCTCACATCCACATGGATTTATCAGCTGACACACAATCCACCATCAGCTCAGTCAAAGATTTCATATTTTTATACGCATGTTCCCTTTAAACAATACGGCTGGAATCATTATATTATAAAACAATGTTATATATATCCTCTCACTTTGGTTTTATAATACGCCATCAAATTTGAACATTTTAATTCTGAAGTAACAGGAACATGTTCAGACCTACTTTAGCGCCTCCTTGTGGTTGACATGGGTCATTGTTTGTTGTTAGCAAGACTTCCTCCTCCAGGACCTTGAAAATGTCATAATTGTTCCTTAGATGGTTCAGGACACGACCAACATTTAGATCAAATTTGGCAAGAAGAAGAAAAAATCAGAATAATACAAATGAAAGTGAAAACAACAAAGAGTTCTTATTTGTTCTTGTATTCAAGAATTTTCATTATTTTTGTAATTAAGGATTTTGTTTGTTTAGAAATGAAGGGTTTTGCTGATTTCATATTAATTTTACTTAATTCTGAAGTTAAAGATTTTCCTCATTTTTACATGAAGTTTGCTTATTTTTGAACATTTTTTTCTTATATTGTTTCAATTAAGAATTTTTTTTATTTTGCGATTAAGGAGTTTGCTTGGTGCAGATTATTTGTGCTTATTTTTGAAGAGGTACCTGGATGCAGACCTCTGCAAGTCCATGTGCAAGAGGCATCTCCACAGTTGACTGGACTCAGATGGTTCAGAGAGTTATTATGGAGCATCTTTGCTGGATATCTGATTCTAACCAACTTAAAACTCGGCAGAGGAAAAGGAAGAAATCTGAATCTTATTTAACAGAGAAAATGTTTTCTGGTTTTCCTCCTGATGTCCTCCAGCAGCTCTGAGATGGACAGGTAGCTTCACTTGTTGTGAAAAGAGCTAATCGTGCAGCTAATGTTAGTGATCCTATTTGCTGACTCTGCCCGGACTGGGAGCTCACAGAACTGGAGCCATGCGAGCAGACAAATGAACCAGGCTCAGCAGGACAACAAATGTTAGCTGCAAGGCTAATGAAGTTAACAAAGACACTCAGAGGAAACCTGAATATTTTGTCTATAAAATATGATCATGCTTCATTGATGTCAGTGAATAAAGTTGTGTTTTTGTAGCCTTCAGTTAAAGTTTTGACCCAGGAGGTGTCTTTTGCAGATGCACTTCCAGAGGTGGCTCTTGCAGTGGTGTCTGCAGCTCAGTACTCTTGTATTTTTGTAATTAAGGATTTTGCTTACATCATATGGATTTTACTGAATATTGCAATTAAAGATTTCAAATATTTTTGTTATAATGTAGGATGACCACCATTACACCCGGCTAAGTATTTGCTAACATGTTGACGACTTGATTCCACTGAACATGGCAGCGTCACATTATGGCTGTGCCACGTCCGTCAAAGCAGATTGTGGCTATTCTACACAATGCTTGTAATTCCACCAGAGGGTCCCAGAAGTGACTCGCTGCTCTGCTTCAAACTTGCACCGAGTGTATTTTCGACAGATGCCGTGTCAAGCAGCACAGAGCAGATCAAGTGGGCAGGAAGTCAGACACAGAAACAGCGTAGAGAAGGTCATCAATTTTCAAAATAAAACACCATGTGCAGATTCACGATAATAAAAAGACAAAAAGAAACTATTTAACTACGTTTGAGGTTTGGGACAATCAGAGCTTCATCAGAGCAGACATGATTCAATAATGGACAGACGTGAGGACAGAACACAGTGAATATAAAATAAAATCTTATCAGGAAGCACCTTACAGTCGTACCACACAAAGTCATCACATAGTAAATGGGGCTTTGAGAGGGATCAGACTTGAGCCATTAAAAATCAGAGAACCCAGATCTGTAAGAGAACACCAGCATCTGAGAACAGAGATAGAACAAAGAGCTATGGAGGGGAATCAGACGAGGACCGTCATGAACCAGAGACCCTAAATTAGAGATGAAGCTGAAGCGGCTGTTCTCTGTTTGACACCAACCAAAAAATAGACTGTGTGTTATTTGAAGGTTCTACTGTCTCAACAGATGACAGACAACAGATATATGGAGACCTGGCTGCTGACCTCTGACCTCCGCGGTTGACAGGAAACACGTGACCTCAGCAGCCAAAAATGTTCTTCTTGTTGTTGTTTTCCCGTGTGAAGGCGTCATTCTGCATTATCACTGTTTCATTCTTAAAATTGGCACATTAAAAAATTAGCACATGGATTTGAAAAAAATATACAAAAAGTTTATTCATTAAATATTTTAAAAGTCAATTGACTCTAAAGGCTTCATACAATATTTTAAACTAATATATGAAGTTAATTCAATAAGTCTTTAAAAAGTCTTTAAAATGCTGTAATGTTCACATAAAATGTATTTATTAAATATGAAGAATACACCAATACAAGTAAAAAAAATAAAATAAAAATAGACAACATGACGGACCTCCACAAGAGAGCACCTCCTCAGTTAGCGGGTCGCTGTGAGGTAGAACGTAGAGAGGTGAATGCACAGCGCCTGTCAGCGTCCTGACTGCCTGGTATACAAACGGCTAAGCTAATGTTAGCACTGGATTAAGTTTAGCTCACAAACTGTGACTCACAAATCCTGTCGCCCAGTCTGACAGTTGTCATTTCATCATGCACTGCGTTAACTAGTCAGATCGAGGTTTTTATTGTAATGTTGTAGGACACAGAGTTATTAATAGACTCATTCACGGGTCTGGGGTTACCTTCAAGCCTCGATCATCAGTCTCTCCCTCCTCTGTTTGTCTCGTTTCATTTACATTCATGATTAAAGATAACAGTGAATTGTAGTGATGCGTCTTAATGATGGAATTGGGATGAGGGGAAGGTGCAATTTAAAATACTGTGTGAAGCATTTAGCCTTTTAAAATAGATAATGGATAAACTTTGTAGATATAAACATATTATTTTTAATTCCTGTGCAAATTGCAAATTTTAAGAACCAAACAGTGATAATTCATAATGTGGCCTTCACATGAGAAAAAAACGACAAGAAGAAAAACGACTTCCGGTGCTGAGGTCACGTGTTTCCTGTCAGCTGTGGAGGTTGGAGGTCTGCAGCCAGGTACTCTTGGATGTATGAGAGACCACAACAGCTTGTCACTGGGTGCTGCAAACACAAACAGTTTCAGTTACGTTTAAGAGCCTGCAGCCATCGATGCTGCTCTGCTGGAATCCTGCAGGTTGAGGCGACCAGTCGGATATACTGCTGGTATAAATCTTAAATTTGCTAAATTTCTTCCATAGTCTTTTATTTATTTGGTGACCTGAATAAATAATTAAATAATAATAACTGTTAAATCATTTTCAAAAAAATGCAAATAAAAAAATTTTAAAAAATCAGCCTTTGTTTGGCGTCTCCTTCCCCCTGCCAGGTTTCTCTGTGCCAGCGGGTTTCTGGGAGCGGCTGCAGAGCAGGTGCTTCACAGTCGCTCTGGTTTCTGTGGTGAAATGGCCCTCACCTTTACCTGCCCTACAAAGGCAGAAGATAGTTAGTTAGAATCATTTTTGTGACTTTAAAGACAAATATCTTCTCTCAAATGTGTTTGATTTTGGAGAAAATAGGGGTTTGAAATTACAGTAACTGTAAAAATCTGCATAGAAACCAAAGCAAACCACCGTAACTTCAGTTACTACAGAAAATGAAGAAATATGTCAACTATATACATTATACTATTGTACTATACATAAAAACAGTATAGAAAAATATTAAAGTTCTCAGACTGACCTCAGACTCTGATCTCAGGTGTGAAAATATGTTTCATTCAAATTAATCAATCAGTGTCATATTTGATCATAAAAGGTTTGATGGAATTTAATATTAAAATTCTAAAAGATTATTAATGACTCATTCAGAGCACATTCGGCATAAATTTGAACTCTAATTAACATGAAACCAGCAAACAAAAACACAAGTTACAGACTGGAATCTAAATTTCAAAGGACACCACGTCTGTGCTGCTGTCACAGGAGCCAAAACGTCACGTGTTTCCTTCATTCAGAGATTTCTCCTTTAATATTATAATATTGTCCTTATTAATGAAAATATAACA
This sequence comes from Lutjanus argentimaculatus, assembly GCA_034769285.1. Taxonomy (NCBI): domain Eukaryota; kingdom Metazoa; phylum Chordata; class Actinopteri; order Lutjaniformes; family Lutjanidae; genus Lutjanus; species Lutjanus argentimaculatus. Next base: position 41,681,183 of record JAWZSL010000005.1, on the reverse strand, counting down.
AATATATCATTGATTTCCTCTGTACCACAAACAAACATTTCTGAAACAGGTAAATGACACAAAGTTGAGGACGAAGGTACCTTTTAACCGTTTGTTTTCTGGGAATAACTAACACAATCAGAAACAAAGAAACAAGTCTTTATTTCGTTTTTTCGTTTTTGGGCAAAATACAAAAAACAAAAAAACGGTTCGTTTTTTCGTTTTTTTCGTTTTTGGCAAAAAACAAATAAACGGAAATTCAGCTCAATTCCTTGTTTTCTGTTCTATAACCAAAAACAAATTTACCACTCCATGTTTCGTTTCATTGGTGGGCGGGCCCTCTGATTGGCAAGTGTGCTTCCTTTCACTGTACTCTTCAAAATAAAAGTTCTTCCGTTTGACACTGTCGACACAAAAATATTACTGTATATAGACACTACTACTGTAATAGACAGCAGACACTTTAGCTTTTAATAATTGATCATTATTGACTACTGTAGCCTTTTTTAAATTATGACAGCAAGTTGTCTTTGTGGCTTTTTTCTATTCAATATTTAAGTTTGCTGCGCATATAGCAGAATTAAACAGCGACTTTCCACGGTATTAAAAGGAGTGGTTGGGGGACTCTGGCGTGATAAATCAGCATTTAACCTTTTGTTTTGTGGCTGACTGCGTGGATTATATCATGCAACAACGTTTTATTTTAGCTATTGCCTGTTCATGCAGCTGAGTGACCATAACGCATTATGTCTATTTTGAAGATGAAAACTCTTCGGCAGGGTGTACTATGACAGTCTGTCAACGGGCACTGCACTAGTTATTGGAAAAATAAATGTCCCACATACGCCAAAAGTAGTTACCAAAAATGACCAGCAGATGTCGCACTGTGTGACATTTTCCCATGACGGGACCTAGAAAGACAATGTCAGATTTTTTTTGTATTTACACTCACATATAGTATGCAAATATTAGCCTATATTTGACGAGGTCTACTACCTGTAGTTATCTATCCATTGTTGACTTTTCAAAGCATATTGACATTGAGAAAGCAAGTGGTCAGATGTGATTTGATGTGTTAGATTGTCTGAGGCTTACTGACTGCATCTGTGGCAGAGCGTGGGACTGACAGCTGTCAGTCTGTGACCGTCGCTGTCTGTGGTGCTAAAAGCTCAGGCTATGGAAAACGTGGGAATAGGCCTATCTCTCACATTCACGGACATTTGAATGCGTCAGAGATAATAAAGCGCAAAAACGATTTGCCTTTCTTTTTGTGTTTAGTAGCTACACCCACTGGTTATATACTACTAAAAATTAGGTTGTAATTCAATTACCATTCATTTAAAGTGGTTCAACAAATGACTAATGATAATTAGATGTCCGCTCTCTGTCCATGGTGCTGAAATATGCGCCACAATAGATACAAAGAATGGTGCTTTCACTGCTCTAACCAAGTCAGGCATTACAAGCAGACATGAGGTATTATGATGTAAGAGACAGCCTTTAAAACAGTTTTCAATAGCATAGTAGGTCCTTCTGGCTGGTTAAAGACGAAAGTGAAGTTTAACACAATATAGTACAATTACTCAAGTAGAAGTAAAATGACTGTTAAGAAACCTACTCAAGTAAAAGTAAGTAAGCTAAAATAAAACGTTGTTGCATGATATAATCCACGCAGTCAGCCACAAAACAAAAGGTTAAATGCTGATTTATCACGCCAGAGTCCCCCAACCACTCCTTTTAATACCGTGGAAAGTCGCTGTTTAATTCTGCTATATGCGCAGCAAACTTAAATATTGAATAGAAAAAAGCCACAAAGACAACTTGCTGTCATAATTTAAAAAAGGCTACAGTAGTCAATAATGATCAATTATTAAAAGCTAAAGTGTCTGCTGTCTATTACAGTAGTAGTGTCTATATACAGTAATATTTTTGTGTCGACAGTGTCAAACGGAAGAACTTTTATTTTGAAGAGTACAGTGAAAGGAAGCACACTTGCCAATCAGAGGGCCCGCCCACCAATGAAACGAAACATGGAGTGGTAAATTTGTTTTTGGTTATAGAACAGAAAACAAGGAATTGAGCTGAATTTCCGTTTATTTGTTTTTTGCCAAAAACGAAAAAACGAACCGTTTTTTTGTTTTTTGTATTTTGCCCAAAAACGAAAAAACGAAATAAAGACTTGTTTTCTTTGTTTCTGATTGTGTCAGTTATTCCCAGAAAACAAACGGTTAAAAGGTACCTTCGTCGTTGAGGACTGAGAGTCGAATCAGACCTGAACTTTTCTGTTTTTCCAGAATTTAAAACTGACAAAGAGAAATTCTCCAAAAGTTTTGAATAACGTGGTTTAAAATGATAAATGATTAAAATCTCACGTAATTTAACAGAAGTGAAAATTCAGCGTTCGACAAACTCGAATAGAAAACTGAAGAAATGAAATGAAACTTTTTTAGTTCTGAAACTTTATTCATAAAGGATGCTGACTTCGGTCTTCCAACAGGAAGTGACGTCTCTGTAGCGCTGAGTCAGCCGAAACCAACCGGAAGCAAAACAAACAGTGTGCGCATGCGCAGCAGCAGCAGCAGCAGCAGCAGGCTGAGCTCGCGCTCCGCTGCGGAGGGACGAACAAACTTTACTTTTATTTCAGTGAAACGTTTCTTTGTTTTTAATTTGTGTTGTTTTGGCGGATAACGGAAGTCGCACAGCTGCGTCACCCGGCGGGTGAAAAACAGCACGAGACTCACCGGAGCGCGAGCTCCTGCTGCAGGTTAACCAACGCGGAAGTTCAGCGATAAAGGTCTGAATTTAACTTAAAATATAAAGTTTAATGTTTGAGCTTCAGGAGAGTTCAGAACAAGTTTTACTAAATATTCTGTAAATAAAAAACTGAAAACTTTAAATGTGTCAAATAAAGTGTTTAAATAAAGTGTTTAAATAAAGTGTTTAAATAAAGTGTTTAAACAAAGTGTTTAAATAAAGTGTTTAAATAAAGTGTTTAAATAAAGTGTTGAAATAAAGTGTTGAATAAAGTGTGAACAGAGGAGGATGTATAATAATAATACTGCAGGTTCATTTCATACATTCACTCTGTCAGTCTTAATTTAATTTAATACTCGAGATCATAAACAAATGTGATGAAAGTTTAGTGAATGAATTTAGTCAAACATAATATTTACAGAGTTGTGGATCTGTCGGTGTGAATTTATTATCATTTAAAGTAAAAATAAAATAAATAGTAAAATAACGTGTTTGAACAGAGTTTACCAGAGTTCTTTTTTATGTTTTATTTATTTATTTTCGTTTTTATTTATGATATTCTAAAAGTTTGAGGATATTGAAAGTTTTGTTTCTGTGCTGTAGGTACAGGGAGGGGCAGGTGGGTGGGGGTCACTCATTTTTCTAGTGATAAGATTGTGACAGAATGAATCAATCAGTTATCAAAAATATCAAAATTCTCAAATGTGAATATTCTGTCGTCCCCTGTGACTGTAAACGGTGGACATTTGAGAAAATGATCAACAGATGAATCGATAATGAAAATAAACATTAGCTGCAGATTATTATTCTGCACTGGTTTTACTGCTCCGACCTGCTTCACATCAGATGAGGCTGCATGTGACAAGTTTGACCCCCCTGCTTTAGACAAAACAAAAATCTTTTTCTCATCAGCTTTATGATTTGATAAAAGACATTTTTTAAAGTCACCATAATTCTGTGTTTTTTATTATCGTATCCTGGACTTTTTATTGTGGTGTTATCGTACGTTCAGTTTTTGGTTTTGTTACTGACGTTATGATGAAACAAACAGAGTTCTTTGATCAATAAATTAAGTTTAAAGTAAATTAAGCTCGAGTTTAAGTTCAGCAAACATTTACTTAAAATACTAATCAAACAAGTAACACACAAAGACGACACCACACAAAGAAAGTGAGAGAACACAGACAGATGAATGTCTGCCGTGCAGGTCGAAACCAGTAAACAAACAGAAGATAAAATGAACAAATTAATGTAATAAAGTGATATTAGATTGTGATAGTGAACAGAAATGTGCAGATTAGAGCTGCAACAGCTAGCTTCATAGCTGATTCATCAGTTATCAATTAATTCATTGTTTGGTCTAGAAAATATCAGAAAATAGTCAAATTTGAACGTGACGTCCTTAAATGTCTTGTTTCATCTGACCAGCTGTGTGAAACTCAAAGTCACTTTATCATCACGTTTGTCAAAGATTTTACCATTTTCATAAAAAAAGAGACCAGAATGATCATTTGATGTCAGAACAGTTTCCAGTTAATCTTCTGCAGATAAACTTATTGATAAATGAGCTACTCGTTGCAGCTGTAGTGGAGGTGACGCTGCATCCTACATTTCCCATAATGCACCTCGTGTATGTTTTTAAACAAATAGACTGTTTGGTGTTTTTAATTGATGGATTTGACGCCATGAATTTTGAGGCTTTTTGTTTGAATTTAGAATTTTGAATTTGGGGCTTTTTCTGTGAAAACACTGCATCCTACATTTCCCATAATGCACCTGGGTAGTGTGTTTCATTGGACCTTCCCATGTCTCCTGACAAACGGATTTTCATCTCTTTTCTTCATCTTTTCTTCTCCTCGTTAATTAAATTTTAAATTAATTTCTCAATGTTTTTTAAATTGTTAATTGTTTTTTCTTCATGTTTCTCAGTGATGAAGAGGAGTCGCGTGCTGTCTGTGCTGGTGGGCGGGGTCTTCTGCGTGGCAGTGATGTCACTGTACCGCATGCTGGAGCTGATGCAGGGGGCGGAGCTTCAGCAGCGCAGGGAGGCAGCTGCTGGACAGGTGGACGAGGTGAGTCACGGTGAAGTCGGCAGACTGCTTCTGGTTTCTGATCTTTTCAAAATAAAATGTCATTTTAACACAGAGGTCTAAAAAAACGAAATAAGTTTAACAATTACAAAAACGTCTTTAAAACCAATCGAAATCTTTGTCTGCAGGACTTGACCCGCCTCCAGGAGAAGATTGACAGGTTAGAGCGTCTCCTTAGCGACAACAACCGTCTGGTCTCTACACTGCGTGACTCTCTGCTGCACAGTAAGGCATTATGGGAAAAAGAAGACAGAGCCAACGTGAGCTCAGGCTCCGCCCACAGCAGAACTGACGTGCTGCCTGGCTGCCGATTGGCTGAAGAGATGAAGGACGGAACAGACAGAGTGCAGGTTAGCTCAACATGCTAACAGCTGTTAGCTTTAGTGTGTGTTTTTTTTAACACTTTGGTGGCATTTTTTTGGTCGTTGAGACTTTTTCCTTGATTTTTTTCATTTTGGGACTTTTTCTTTGAGTGTCTTTTTTTTTCTCTTAAGACTTTCCTTTAGTTTTGAGACTTTCCCTTCTAATTTTGTACCTTTGAGTTTTCCTGACTTCCTTGAATTTTGAGTTGTTTTTTTAAGTTTCTTTACTAGAAGCACTTTAGATATAAGCTATAACAATCTATTTAAATGCAGCCATTTGCACCCTGCTTTTCACACAAAAATAAGAAAAGCTGGTTTCAGCAAAGGGTAAATGTAAAGTACATGTGAGTAATGATATAATGTATGTGGGCTGTATTTTGGCATTTTCAGACAATTTTATTTATAAGACATATTTTTATTTATCTTTTTATCTTTTTTCAGCTGCTGGATGTTTACAACCTCCTCCCGTTTGACAATCCTGACGGCGGCGCCTGGAAACAAGGTTTTGAGATCCGTTACCAAGGCAACGAGTGGGATGAGCAGCCGCTGGAACTTTTTCTGGTTCCTCATTCACACAACGACCCCGGTGAGAACCAACCGGAGAACATTAGTGATTCAATGATGTGGAATTATAAATATATATTTCTTTAAAATCTATGGATTTAGATCAAATACATTGTGTGTGTGTGTGTGTGTGTGTGTGTGTGTGTGTGTGTCAGGCTGGTTGAAGACGTTCGACAGTTATTATCAGGATCAGACGAGACACATCCTGAACAACATGCTGGTCAAACTGAGTGAAGACAGCAGGTAACAGGAGGAAACGCGTGTGTGTAAAGTTCCTGCAGGTTCTTTGTTTGCAGCAGAACTGATGAAGCTTCGTGTTTCTCTTCATCAGGAGGAAGATGATCTGGGCAGAAATCAGTTATTTCTCTAAATGGTGGAACGACATCGACGAGCAGAAGAGGGAGATGGTCAAACGGTAACTTCAGTGTTTTCATGTTTGAAATTTCCTCGACCAGTTTAAATAAAAACACACAAAAAAAAAACTGCAACAGAAGAGACAAAAAAAAGAAAAAGCATCAAAAATGTCTTAACTTTGTTTTATCCTTCACAAAATGTTTTAGTTTCACCGTTTAGTTTAATTTTCTTTCACTGAAGATAAACTTTACACGTGAATAATTCAAACATCTGGAAACTTAGAAAGAAAAACAATCTAAATGAAATATTTAGTTTCCTGATCTTTTTTTTTTCTTGAGACTTTTCTCTTTTTCTCTTTTCTTTGACTTTCTTTTGTGACTTTACTTTTTAAGTTTCCTGACTTTTCTGTGTTTTTTCTTGAGACTTATTCTTTACATTTTTGAATTTTACTTTTGAGTTTCTTGACTTTTTCTTTTAATTTGTGGCTTTTTCTTTAAATTTTATAAATTTCTCTTTGAATCTGAGACTTTTTCTTTTAATTCTGGGACTTTTTCTGAGGTTTTTTTTCACTTTCTCTTTGAATTTTGTGACTTTCTTGGACTATCCTGACCTTTTCTGTTTTTTTTTCTTGAGCCACACTTTTAATTCTGTTACTTTTCCCTCGAGTTTCTAGACTTTGTCTTTTAATTTAGTCTTCTTTGCATTTGACACTTTGCAACTTTTTTAAAAAGTTTCTTGACTTTCTTTGAATTTTGAGACTTTTCTTGACTTTTCTGGATTTTTTTTTTTTTGGAGAAACTTATGAGAACATGTTTATTGTTTGTTTACATGATCTTTAAATATCTTGTCTTTGTCTTTGTCGTGTGTTGAAGTGAATATAAGCCGTACATTTCTTTTAATCATTACATTCTGTTTTTTACTCAACGTCCCAACTTTTTAAATATTTACATGTGTGATCATTTGTTTTTGGGATTTTTTTTCCTTCATTTGAAGTCATGTTTTGTTTGTCTTCTCTCCCGTCGTGTTGCTGCTCTGTGATTGGTCAGGCTGTTGAAGGCGGGGCAGTTGGAGCTGGTGACGGGCGGCTGGGTGATGGCGGACGAAGCGAACTCTCATTACTTTGCTCTGCTGGATCAGCTGATCGAGGGACACCAGTGGATCCAGCGTCACCTGGGTTCGTGCCGCCTCCATGACGCCTCACTTCCTGCCACTGCGTGTGACATCATCACAGTTTTTTACCTGTTTTTTTTCTTCTGTCCAGGTGTGAAGCCGAGCAGCGGTTGGGCGGTGGACCCCTTTGGCCACTCCCCTTCTATGACCTACCTGCTGAAGGGGGCGGGGCTTAAGAACATGGTCATCCAGCGAGTTCACTACGCTGTCAAGAAGCATTTCGCCCAGCAACAGACACTCGAGTTTCTATGGCGACAGAGCTGGGGTGAGTGAGGGGGGAGAGGGAGAGGGAGAGAGAGAGAGAGAGGGAGAGAGAGAGAGAGAGAAATTGTGAGTTCAAACCTCAACTGATGTAAAATGCACATTAGAATGCCACCTTTTTTTCATCTTCCTACACTCTGCTTGTTGATCAGAATTGCCTAATTTTGCCTAAAATTGCCCGGCCCCAACCATTGCTGCGCAGCAGCTATAATTATTATCTGTAATTAGATAGATGACATGAGAGAGAGGGAGAGAGGGAGAGAGAGGGAGAGAGAGGGGGAGAGAGAGGGAGAGAGAGAGAGAGAGAGAGAGAGAGAGAGGAAGAGGAATAAATACAAGAAAAAAAGGTCTAAAAAAAGTGGTAAAGTTTTTAGAAGAAAAACTGATAAAAAAAATATATTGAAACAACATGTGAGTGAAAGTGTGAAAAACAGCTGAATTTCGCAGACAGATTTGAAGTGATTTATTAATTCTTACATCTAATCTGAAAAATATTATAAATATAGCACATTTTTCTGCTTCTTCAAACTGGGGTGTGTCGATCTACTGAAGGTAATATTACAAGTAATAAGTAATTATTTGGGAAAAGTAACGGTTTTGTTTGAAAAACTTCTTAAGGAGGAATTTAATTTAATTGAAAATGTCAGATTTTGGGAGAAAAAGTGGGAGGAAATAGATTTGAATTAAACTGAAGAAAAATCTATAATAGCAAAGAAGAACCTTTAAAATGTTTTATTTGCTTTTTTGTGACCATTAGTCACTTTGGTTCTCTAACTCCGCCCACTTACTGTGTGTCAGACTCCTCCTCCAATAGTGACATCACCTGTCACATGATGCCGTTCTACAGCTATGACGTACCACACACGTGCGGTCCGAACCCGGCGGTCTGTTGTCAGTTTGATTTCCACCGTCTGCCGGGGGGGCGGGTCTTCTGTCCATGGAGGATACCGCCACAGCCAATCACAGAGCAGAATGTCCAGGAGAGGTGAGCAGGGGGAGGGGCCAATGATTACAATAATTAATATTTTAATTCTTATAATATCAAGAACAATAATTACAGTGGTTTCACAAAGTGTGTGGTTTGTTCTTCTTAATGGAGTTTGTGTTTTAGGACCTTTTCTGTTTTCTTGAGACTTATTCTTTTAATTTCACGACTTTTCCCCTGAATTTTAATTTTTTATTTTGTGATGTATTCTTTTTATTTTTTTTTACTTTTTCTTTTAATTTTGTGACCTTTTCTTTGAGTTTGCTGACGTTTTCTTTTTTCTTGAGACTTATTCTTTTAATTTCACGACTTTTCTCCTGAATTTCTAGACTTTTAATTTTTTATTTTGTGATGTATTCTTTTTATTTATTTTTTTACTTTTTCTTTTAATTTTGTGACTTTTTCTTTGAGTTTCCTGTCTTTGAATCTTTAATTTTTATTCTTGTAACATTCTTTAATTGACTTTTTCTTTGAATTTTTTGACATTTTGTCCCCGTCTGTCCTCACAGAGCTCTCGTCCTGTTGGATCAGTACCGTCAGAAGTCTCGTCTCTTCCGTTCTCCGGTTCTTCTCGTTCCGCTCGGCGACGACTTCCGGTTCACGGAGTCGAGCGAGTGGGACGCTCAGTTCAGTAACTACCAGAAACTCTTCGACTACTTCGACCAGCACCCGGAGCTCCACATCAAGGTGACCACCTGACACACCTGGGAGGGGGCGGAGCATGAGAGGAGGGAAGAAAACACAGTCAGCAGTGATAATAAATCGATTTAACATGTCTGTGGTCAATAAAGTTAAAGTTCTTCTTCTGCTGTCTGTTTCCAGGCTCGTTTCGGGACCCTCTCAGATTACTTCGAGGCTCTTCACCGGCGCCTGAGCGCGGCGGGAACGCCTCTGCCGACGCTTCGCGGCGACTTCTTCACGTACGCCGACCGTGACGATCATTACTGGAGCGGGTACTTCACCTCGAGACCGTTTTACAAACGCCTCGACAGAACGCTAGAGGCCACGCTCAGGTACGTCTTCACCTTTTTATTCTCGTCAGTGGGTTTTATCTTCAGGTTTTTTTTTTAACAAATTGTTTAACAATTAAAAGTTTATTAAAATACACATTTTGTCTGTATTTTGTTTTCATCAGAATCAAAACATCTGTATTTTATGTTCTGTTGTTTAGTGTATTACATCATCCCCAAACACTGGGTCGCGGCCCTCAGGTGGGTCACAGGAGATTTTATTTGGGTCACAAAATAAATAAAAGATTTTGGAGAAAAATTCTTGAAAAATAAAGTTTTATATCCACAGCACAGTTTTTATAAAGTGTTTAAAAAGGTGTATTGATTTATTGATGAGAGGGAAACAAAAGAACTTGTTAATTCTGCTGAAATGAACTTATTTTATCTTGTTTATGAAGGAGACTTAAATGTCTCACACTGTAAAAATGACAAAGTTGAGAAAACTCAAAGCAGCTTACTCCCATAGATTTTTGAGTTTTGAGCCCAACTCAAACTCTTAACTTTTGAAAAAGTTTTACCAACTAATAAAGTTTTATTAAGATAATTTATTTTTCTTCTTGAGATGAATTTGAATCTTTGAGTTTTAGAAACCTCCAAAAAATGTATTTCAAAAATTATCCAGTAAAGTGAGTGATGGTTAATATTTTAATATTTTATGTAGAAGCGAGTTGGTTTTTGCTTTAAAAAAGGAAGGAATTAAAAGTCACATTTACAGTATTTTCAGTTAATATTTACAATCTTGTAACAAGTTAATCATTTAAAATAGAATTGAATTATTTAAAATGGATAAAAATGTATTTTGTGTGATATTTGTAATGGACTGAAGCTGTTTTTAAAGGATAAGTTCGGTTTTTTGACACCTGGACCTTATTGTTAAGATTAAATATGCTCGTAGACTCACCCAGACAATTTTGGTGGAGCTCGGAGCCGTTTTCGAGCAATTTAGATCCATCCGACGGCGTTTTTTCTCATACCATAGTAGCGGACGGGGCCAGAAATCGAAGCCCCTAAATTAGACTTTATCTGCTGCGAAACTCATGCAATGTCCACAACAACACCACCAGTTAGCCCCCATTCGTGGACGTGCAGTGGTTGCTTGTTCTCTGGCCAGCTGTTCGGCTCTTTCCCTCTGCATCCTCCTTTCAAATAGCTCCTCGTCGGTGTATTCTGGCTCAAAACGATACGGGCATCCATTATACTCAAAGTCGTCGTCAGACACTTCTACATCGGATAAATATTCCGCCATGCTGCACAGAAATAGCCGTGTTGCCGTGTTGCCTAGCAACAACAGCGTCTCTACTCAGCTGCAGTCCTGCGGCGCACGTCTATGATGTCACCAAAAGTTACCCATCCTTGTAAAGCCCCGGATGACCATAAGAACGAAGTTGAGCTGACATGGTGATAACACTGGCCATTCATTTATAAAATGTAGGTGAAATGAGCGAGTTTCGCAGCAGATAATATCTAATTTAGGGGCTTCAATTTCTGGCCCCGTCCGCTACTATGGCATGAGAAAACGCCGTCGGATGGATCTAAATTGCTCGAAAACGGCTCCGAGCTCCACCAAAATTGTCTGGGTGAGTCTACGAGCGTATTTAATCCTAACAATAAGGTCCAGGTGTCAAAAAACCGAACTTATCCTTTAAGTTCCTGCACCTTTAATTACTTAAACTGAAGCTCCTGTGAGAAGTTAACGGACGGTCGGTCGGTAAGCATAAAGTCAAGTTTCATTCTGTGCAAACCTACATTTTCAGTTATAAAAGAATTAATTTTCAAACCCTCAGAAAATTACAAATCAGGTTCTTAGTCTAAACTTCAGAGTTCATCTAAAGAAGAAAAGTAAATTATCCAAGTAGGAGGCAAAATATTTTTAGTTTATTTCAAAACTGAAGAGTTTGATTCAAAAGACAGAAATCTATTTCAGTAAGTTTTGAGTTTGTTTTCTTGATGAGAGGAAATAAAACCGATGAGACGACCTGTTGACTCAGTCTGAATGTATTTATTTTAAAGCATTATCTAAACTTTGTATATTTACATTTTCAATCATTTACTTTTTAAAATTTTTTACACATTTTAAAAATGTTGCTCAGTTTTTCCTTCTTTTCCTAAATGTTTTCACCTCTTCCTTCTTCTTCTTCTTCTTCTTCTTCTTCTTCTCTCTCTCTCAGAGCGACAGAAATCCTCTTCAGCCTGACGTTGGCTGAAATGCGTCGTTTCCACGGCGATGGCCGTCTGGTCGCAGATTTCCCGGCGCACGAACACTTCCGGCGTCTGACGGCGGGGAGGCGGAGCCTGGCGCTGTTCCAGCACCACGACGCCGTCACCGGCACCGCCCGTGACCCCGTGGTGGTGGACTACGGCACCAGGTGACTACTTCCTGTTAGCATCCCAGCCTGTTAGCATTTAGCAATAAGTTAAAGGACATTAATGTGTTAGCATGTTAGCATATGAAAGGTTAAACCTGGCAGACCAGGTAGAAACTTTACATGAACTTCCTGTTGGTTTTCTTCAGGAGGAAAAAAACTATATTTAAAAAAGATTTCTGGTTTGTTTTCTCTTTGAATTTTGAGATTTTTTTCTTTGACTTTTCTCATGTTTATTTTTTTTTGACTTATTCTTTTAATTTTGCAACTTTTCCCTCAAGAATCTAAACTTCCTCTTTTAATTTGATCTTTTTTTTCAAAACCTTTTCTTTCAATGTTTTTGGGCTTTTTCATTGAATTTCTTTTTTTATATTTTGTTAATTTCTCTTTGAATTTGAGACTTTTTAAAGAAAATTTATGTCTCTTTCTTTGAGTGTCTTCTTTGAATTCTGTGACTTTCAGAACGTGTTAGCATGTTAGCCTGTTAGCATGTTGGCATTGTCACAGATTAAAGAATAAGTTTGTTTTAGCTGTAGAAGGTGAAAAAACACTAGCAGAACACTTAAAGAACATTGATATGTTAGCATGTTAGCATATGGAAGGTTAAAACGGTAGACCAGTCAGAGGCTTACTTCAGGAAGAAAAGAAAATGTTTAAAAAAAAAATTCCTAATAAAATGTTAGCAGTAGCATGTGTGTGTGTGTGTGTGTGTGTTAGCATGTAGCATTAACAGGTTTAGAAGAAAAGTAGCAGGTCAAAACTTTGTGTTAGCTTGTTAGCATCTTAGCAGAGTGTGTTAATAATGTCACAACACTTACTGAGGTTATTAAACCAAAAAAAAAGAAGTTTGCAGGTAAAAACTAGCAGCTGTTAGCATGAAGATTTTAAGTTTCATGGAGTGACTGAAAAGAACTCAATGAAGTTGTACCTTTTAAAAAACATTTATTTTATTGTTATATTATTATGTGTTCTCTTAAATTTTCTTTTTTTAAAATTAATCTTCCATTACATTTGCTGATAACAAATCATTGTTAGCATCGTAGCACCTGGAACTCTTTAATGTCTTTAGCGTTAGCATGTCTCTTGTCTCATTTGTCCCTCCATGCTCTCTATTGAAGGACGACGTCGTCACTGGCAACGGTAACAGGTACCACCTCGCTTAGTGTGAGCAGTTAGCATTAGCTCCCATCACACCTGTTCATTTAGCGTTAGCATCTAACATTAATCTCCCATCACTCAGTTTGATAAACGTATCATTAACGTTGTGTTTCATAGTGTAGTTTGTCAGTCGTAGTTTGTCAGTCGATGTTTAGTGTGCGACATTTTTTAAAGTGAAGTTTTTAAACATGTCTGAAGTTTTTTTTATGTCTTTATTAGTCATATTTTACAGTGCAGAGAAAACGATAAATGAAGCACCGTGATCTCATCTTTGATTAAAGTCGATCAGTGAAAATAAAATGAAAGAAAAACAACATTTCTGAACTTCAAAATAAAAAACCTGAAACTCTTCCATCATTAAAGATTACAGAAATTAAAAGTCTGATCTAAAATAATTTTATTTTGCAGATTGTTTCACTCGATCCTGAACCTGCGCCAGGTGCTGCAGAGCTCCGCCCACTGGCTGCTCCTATTGGACAAGAGCCAGTACCACCACGACCAATCAAAACCCTTCCTGCAAATGGTGATTTTTAACCTCATCACATCTTTAACCTACGCTGTCTGTTTTTATTATGTTTGTTATATTTTTGGATTTTATGACATGTGCAGTATATTATACATATTTTATATAATATAATTCATACTGACTGGATTATTCCAACAAAGATTGATTTAATCTACGATTGGTTCTAATCAGAGTTTGGAGAAACTGCTCATTTTACTGGTTGGCGGAGGCGACGACCATGCAGCATTAATTTTGAATTTATTTATGGTTCATTCTTGTGAATTGGGACAAACCATATTTTTAGGGGGAAACTTCATAGTGATTTAATTTTTTATTAAAAATAATTTTTTGCTGTGACTGATTTTCTGACTTCTGTAGGTTATTAACAGGCCAAACTCCCAGTGCTTAATTTTTTTATTTCAGAATAAGACAGAACAGATGTAACAAAAGAGACGTAACGGGGAAAAACAACGTAACAGACATAACAAGGAGAAAAACTATGTATAACATGTAAAAAGATGCAAAATCATGTAAAAGACGTAACAAGACAAAACAGAAAATGTAAAGAACGTAGCGAGGAGAAAATCAACGTAAAAGACAAAAAGTTTAAAAGTTTAAAATGAGTAAATTCACTTTTAGAATGAAGCAGAGCTCATTTTCACAATTTAAAAACTCATCTCTGTTCAGAAAATCTGACTTTTAGTGATTTTAACCAAAATTAAATAATTAAATCAATGGAGATGCTGACTCACCTAAATTATAATCAATAAATAAACAATACATTTGACTGCTTTTGGGACCTCGTTAAGTATAAAAGAGGCAGAAAACAGTTTGTATATTTATATATTTCTATTGTTTTTCAGGACGACGTGATCTCGGCGCAGGACGCTCTGCCTCAGAAGACATCGCTCACGCTCAGTGATGAGCCCAGGTGAGGGGGCGGGGCTTACAGAGGGAAGAGGCGGAGTCAGAATAGTTGACTTGACTACAGTTGCTGGAGTCATTATGGTTTCACTTTGTGAGCGCGATGAAGAAACACGTGGAGGGAACTTCTTCAAATGTGACGCAAACGTCCACCTGAACTCAGAGATCACCTGAGGTCAAAGGTCACAGTGACCTCACAAATTATCAGAAAAATACACTTGATACCTTTATTAAATTCTTCACTTCCAAAGTTATTATAGTGAACTAAAATAAATTAAAACTAGCAAAAGAACCAACAAAAACTAAATCAAACAATATTATGTTCTTAAAAACAAACTAAAAATATCGAGGAAATATCTTCTCACATGTTCTGAACTAAAAACTAAGATTAATACTGAAAATAATAAAAACTAAACATTTTAAACAACAAAGGAACAAAGAAACTAACTGATATTATAATGAGCAGGAAATATCTGATTATTCTCACTTTATCATATCGAGTCTGGTTCTGATGTCATGACTTCATATTGAATATTGATTGTTTATTGTTTCAGGTCATTGATCATCTTTAACCCGACGGAGCAGCTCCGTACGTCCGTCATCAGCGTCGTCATCGACTCTCCAGACGCTCATGTTGTCGACGCAGAAACGGGTCGACCAATGGCTGCGCAGGTCTCTGCGGTGTGGGAGGAGCCGAGCCGGGCGTCTACAGAAGCTTTTCAGGTGAAGAGAAGATCAATCAAACCAAATATTTGAAATTTTTGATTTTTTAACTGATATTTATCATTTTTCTCTTTTAGAAAAGTCTCCACCCCTCACATGTTGTTGTTATTATTATTATTATTATTATTATTATTGTTATTATTATTTTATTATTATTATTGTTATTATCATTATCATTATCATTATTATTATTATTATTATTAATTTATTTTATACGGTAAACCAGTGATCGGTAATTGTCCAATCACAGCAGTCTGAGGTCACAGCAGGTGTGTCTGTGGATGTTTTTCAGCTCGACTTCGTGGCTGAACTTCCTCCTCTGTCGCTTGTCGTGTATCATGTGACCAAAGCCCCTGCTGGCTCCGCCCACCGGGCCCGCTACACCTTCCATCATCGCGGCAACGCGCCGCCCATCCAGGCGGAACACTTCCAGGCGTCCCGCCTAGAAGGACCTGAGAATGAGGCACCCTTGTCGCTTAGCAACAAACACGTCGAACTATGGAGCTCCCCGGAGACCGGCCTGCTGCAGGTCAGACTTTTCAAATTAAAAGCCTGTGCAGAGAGAGACAAAAAAAATCACAAGGAAATATATTTGATTTAACAAGAAAATGTTTCATCATAATAAAAAAAAAAGAATTAATGAACATGATTACAATTAATCAAAATAATTCAACAAAATTAAAAAAAATATTTTGTGTTTTGTAACAGCAACATGTTTAATTAACTGAATAAAGTTAATACAAAATTAACCAAATGATACAATAAGTTTTTTTTTTTTAATATTTTCACAAATCAAGTTTCTCTAAAATGTGACTGAGACGTTTTATTTTCTAAACGTTTTATTTTGAAATGTAGAAGCTCCGTCTGCAGTCCGGTCTGGTCCGTCAGGTCCAGGTCCAGTTTCTGTGGTACGGAACCAGAACCAGATCAAACCAGGACAAGAGCGGAGCGTACTTGTTCCTGCCAGGTGACCAGGGCGCCCAGGTGAGACCTCCATCCGGTCTGAACCAGATCAGTGTATCTCTCTCTCTCTCTCTGTCTCTGATTCACTGTGAGTGTCTCTCACCCCTCCTGCAGCTGTACTCGTCCTCAGAGCCCCCCTGGTTCGTGTCTCCAGAGGTCCGGTCTTCTCTGACATCACTTCCTGTTTCCAACACTTCACACACAGAGTGCGGCTGTACCACCTGGACGGTAACGAGACAGATTCAAACTGTTTATTGATCGTTTCTGACAGATATTTGATTTTAATAAGTCCCTGGGTTTCGTCTGTCAGGCTCAGAGACTATAAATAAAGATGGCCGACAGAGACACACATGACTGGTGATTTGACACGTGTCTGCCCGTCCGCCATATTGGGGAGGTTAAGATCTGCTAAACTTTTCTATAAAATCAACTGTAAGTCACTCACTTCTGAACTGATCAAGTCAAACTCGATAAACTGTACACGGCGTTCAAAGATGGCGCCTCATTGGTTCCAGTGAAGATGTTTGAGACTTCCTGTGGCGGAGACGACTCACTTCCTGTTGGATGCTGTTTTCTTTTAATTGCTGTTAGTTTGATTTAAATTCATCTCATCAATGGAACTGAATGATTTCACAATAAAAGTCTCCTGTCTCTCTCTCTCTGCCCCAGGGCATGCTGGGAGATCCCTGGAGATCTCCAACATGGTGGACATCAGGTCAGAGGTCAACCGTGAGCTCGCCATGCGGCTCGTCAGCGATGTTGCCAGTGACAACCGTTTCTACTCCGACCTGAACAGTTTCCAGGTTCGTTTACTTTTATTTATGACGTCACACAACAAATCGATTGTTTATTGATACTTTACTAATAGATTATACATTGATTACTGATACTTAACTGATTGATTATTGATAGGTTAGTGACCAAGTATTGATCATTTGGTCATTGACCATTATAGTTTATCAAATGTTTGTTTATAGTTTAAAGATATTGATGTTATTGACAGTTAATTGATTGATAGTTTTCTGATAATGTATTGACAGTTTTCTGTGGGATTATTGATGGTTTTACTAATTGTTTATTGAAAGTTTATTGATTGATTAGTGAGAGTTTACGGAGTTTTTTATTGATATTAATGGTGTATCAACAGTTTATTGATTGAATATTAATAGTCTTCTGATAGTTTGTCAGTTTATTGATAATTTATTGACAGGTTGTGGATTTTTTATGGATAATTTATTGGTTGCATATTGATTACTGATTATTGAAAGTTTGTTGACTGATTACGGATAGTTTACTGACAGTTTATTGATGGTTTACTGATTGATTATTGATAATTTATTGATTGATTATTGATAGTTTATTGACTGTTTATTGATTGATTATTGATAGTTTATAGACAGTTTATTTATTGTTAGATTATTGATACTTTAATGTTTTTTGACAGTTTATTGATTGATTATAAATAGTGTATTGACCATTTATTGATTGATTACAGATAGTGCATTGACTGTTTATTGATTGCTTATTGATACTTTATTGACAGTTTATTTATTTATACTTTATTGACTATTTTTTGACTATTTATTGATTGATTATTGATAGTGCATTGACTGTTTATTGATTGATAGTTTATTGATTGATTACTGATTGGTCCTTGCAGATGCAGCAGCGGCGGACTCTGGAGAAGCTCCCCCTGCAGGCGAACTTTTACCCGATGACGTCGGCGTCGTTCCTGCAGGACTCGTCGTCTCGTGTGTCTCTGCTGTCGGCTCAGAGTCAGGCCGTCGCCTCGCTCAGACCAGGCGAGTGTTCGTCCACCTCGACGTCTGTTTCACCGTTTTTAATTTTCACTCACATGTTTTCTCATGTTTAGTTCAGATATTTTCACTCGACAAAATAAACGTTTTTTTTTAGATTATTAAAACACACTGAAGCAGGTTAAAAATAAACAACAGTGAAATCAAATGAAAAACAAAATAAATTACAGTTGATTAATTTACCATCAAAGAAGTTTTTCAGAGGAAGAATAGAATCATTAATGACACTATTTTTATTTTATTAAACATTTTAATGCAGAAATGTGACATATTTTAGCTTTAAAACAATGATGACAGATTCTCACATCTCTTCTGTAATACAAATAAAAAGAGAAGAAAATTAAATTACTGCTTTGAATCTCACCTGTAACCTGAAACAACACACACCTGGTTTCATCTTCAGTCCTCACAAGACGACACCGACTTTAACAAATGACACTTTGAATGTTGTGCCACTACTCAACAAAAGTTTTCTTACACTGTAAAAACACTAAAAGTTCTTCTTCTGTGTCAGCGGGTGTTTCAGCTTGTTGACCTCTGACCTCTCACTGTGCAGGTGAGCTGGAGGTGGTGTTGGACCGGCGGCTGCAGCAGGACGATAACCGCGGCCTCGGTCAGGGCGTCACGACAACAAGCTGACCGCCAGTCTCTACCAGCTGCTGCTGGAGGACAGGAGGGGCGGGGCCCAGGTTAGAGGGGGGGGGCACAACATCACGACAGGCTGCTCTGATTACATCGAAGTGATTATTTATGATCAGTGTAAACGACAGTTTAAAGAGTCTCTGCAGGTTCACCAAGTTCAGTATGAGGTCACAACATATCCATGTTCACCTCTTTACTTTCTGTCAGACAGACTTTTCTGACAGGAAACCACCTTTATATATGAGCCAGATATCACTTCTACAAACCAACCAAACTCTATTGGTGAAATCAGTCATTTTATCTCACAGAACACAGGAGTTGTTGGTCTGCTGCTGCCTCCATCTGTTCATTTGTTTGTGTAATTGTGAGACTTTTGTGTTTTAAAAGTTTAGTTTGGATTCACAGAAGTCGCACAATAACACAAACAAGTTAACAGATGGAGGCAGCAGCAGACCAACAACTCCTGTGTTCTGTGAGGTAAAATTACTGATTTTGTAAATGGAGTTTGGTTGGTTTGTGGAGAACCATAATGATAATACTGGCTTTTATATAATGAAAATATTGTAAACATAGTGTAAACTTAAACAGAACTTTGTGTGGACACACATTACAATCCTTTATTTTAACTTTTAAGTCCAAAAAGTCAGAGAATTAGAAAGAAACCAGACAAATAACAATCACAGGAATAAACTTTAGTTAAGACTTGAAGTCTGCATGTAAACAGACAATTATTGTTTTTTAGAATGGCCAGAATAAAAAAAAAAGTGAAGTGCCAAGGGGGCTGGATGTTTGCATTTCTTACATCTGACCTGTAAAGTGAAGGAATTTAAATATGTGAAAACTTTTTTATTGTTTGTCCATTTTATTAGTTTTCACAGCTGGAAAAAAAAACATTATGTGCATAAACAGGAAATAAACAGGAAAAAACAAAGCACCTCTGTAATCCTAGATTAGAATGAGCTGGTTTTAACAAATGCAAATTTGTATTTAACATCTTTTTTCATCCAGTCTGACTCTTCTTAATTCAGCTAAAGTTAAAAAACTAGCAGATTATTTCAATAAAATCACAATTATACACATTTTTTTCATGTTTATAAGTAATCAAAGGGCCTGATTCAGTGGGATTCAACCTGAAATAGATATTAATTTATTCTTTTATGTAGTTTAACTAATTCTACAGTTAATTTATCTAATCTGAATTTTGAGCTCTTTATTATATTTTGGTTGCAGCTCACATACACACACACACACACACACACACACGTATGTTATAATATCAGAAACAGTTCTGTGGTTCTTTACTGCACAGATCAGTTGAGAACGTTGATTAAAACAAGTTAAACTGATTAAAAAGATACTGTTAAATGTTACAAACGAGAGCTTTATGTGAAAGAATAAAACTGAAGACTCATTTATCAATATTTCTTTTTTTCTTCTTTCTTTCGTTCCTCAGTTTAAATTTTTATTTTTAATTAAACTTTGTTTTTTTTATTTATTATATTTATTTATTTATTGTTAATATTTTAATTTTCAGTTTAGTTTAGTTTTTTAATATTTTTTCCTGACAGGAAGTGGGAGGAGCCTCAGTGGAACACCTGTCCCTGCTCGCCCACCAGACCTCGCTCTCCCTCTGCCACCCGCCCATCACCATGGTCGCCCCTAGCGACAACCAGCTGCCGAAGCTCCGCCCCTTCCTGCCGCTCCGCTCGTCGCTGCCGTGTGACGTTCACCTGCTGAACCTGAGGATGCTGGAGGACCCGCAGGTGAGAACAACATCTGGAGACACCTGGAGACACCTGGAGACACGTGGGGAGTTTCTCTGCAGGAAATGATTCAAAAGCAGAAAAAACTCTCCCCGCCTGAAAATCAGCTGAGGAGGGTTTGAGCAGAATGTGTCACCAATAAATAAATAAACAAAAAAACAAAAACAGAAATGTTTTGTTACATTCTGAAGGAGAACATCTGGAAAAGAAATCTGCAGCTGTGGAGAATAAAATCCACAAAAATCAACAAGAAAATGACAAAAGTATGAAAATATGAATTAATGTTGGAAACGACTGAAAACAGCAAATTAATGTTTGTTTGTTTGTTTGTGTTTGTGGTAAACAGAAGCAGAAAACTCCGTCACAGGAAGTGGCTCTCCTGCTCCACAGGAAGGGCTTTGATTGTAGCTCCGCCCCCGAACCGCCGCTGCAGTGCACGTGGAGCGCGCACGAGGAGGTGGACACAACACACACACACACACACACACTTGTCAATTTTTTATTATCATTGTTTTTATTATTATTTTTGAGATTTTACTTTCAAATAAACATTTTTTTAAGTTCTATTTTTTATTTTTCAGTGTTATGTTATTTTATATTTTTTCCTTATTTAATTCTAAGTTTAAATTTTTTTCTGTATTTTGTTTATTTTTCTCTGTTAGATTCCTGCTTTTCTAATTATTCTTATTGTTTATTGTTGTTGTTGTTGTTTTTTCACTTTCTTGTCTCATCTGAACTGTTTGTTTGTTTGTTTGTTTGTTTGTTTGTTTGTGTCCAGGTGAATCTGGACGACCTTTTCTCTCCTCTTCAGTTTCGTTCTGTCCGTCGGTCGGGTCTCACTCTGCTGCGAGAAGACGACGAATCAGAATCCGCCCGGCAACAGCAGACGCCACACATCACTCGGCTGCGGCCAATGGAAATCAGCGCCTTCCGTGTGGAGATGGACTGAAAAACATGAAGGAACAAAAAGTCAAAATTCTGCGTTTCTGGTGAAAATTTTCTGCTGTTCTGATCACTGAGACTTTGAGAAGACAATCAGAAACAAAACAAAGAGAAAATATAGAAAATGACGCGTCAGAGGCTGAATATGTGGAGGTAAACATGAAAACCTAAATGTGATCAGAAATAGAAAAGAAAAATTTGAAATAAAAATAAAAATAATAAAATTATCTGAAGGTGCAGCTGCTGAGAATCAAACCTCTGAAGCTCGACGGTCGTGGACGAGAACTTAACGTCACCTGTGAGACTGAAGCTTTATCAAAAAATAAAAAAATAAATTCAGCTGTTAAAAATGAAAATATACAAATTAACGAGGAGATCAGAGGAGCGTTAATGCTGTAAAAAAAACAAATAAAAAGATAAAGACAGGAAAACAGATAAATACACTGAGAAAGAGAAATTATTTTAAAAAACAATATAAATGAGTATAAATGAAAAATGGTTAAATGAGGCAGTTGAATCTTTTCCTCCATTTTCATTTTTTAGAATCGGAGAAGCAGGTCAGAGTTCGAGGTCAACAAACAAACAAACAAACAAACAAACAAACAGGTCAGTCTGAAGGTTTAAAGGTCAAAGACAAGAAATACACTTTATTTTTTAAAAATGAAGAAATAAAAAAACAGAAAACACTGAAATGTAACTCACGTGTGTCTCAACACTCAACGAGACGAGTGAGGTTGCTACGGCAACAAAAAGGGACCAAACGAGCTCGTTAGCTCGCTGTTCACTGAATGTTTTTAAACGAGTGTGTGTGTGTTTCCATGGTGACTGTCAGTAACTGCTGTTCTGATTCTGATTTTTTTTTTTTACCAATGAAGTGAAGTTATTGTTTCATAAAGAATGTGGAATTGTGGGTAAAGTGTCTCCAGCCAACATGTGATTGATTTTATTGTATTTTATTGATCTGTTGATCTGCTGCGCTGGATGTTTTTATTCAGTGTGTTTGTGTAATTTTGTGTTAAAAATGTTGAGGAATGTTTCCAAAATGCACATATTTCCTTGTCTGAATGTTGAATGATGTTTTTTTTATAATTCTGCTGTGAAAGGGAAACTTTAGGTCTTCTGGGTATTTTTTCTAATTTAGAAATTCTATATTTTCTGTAAACGGGTTTACTGCTGAAACATATATGAAGTATTTAAAAGATAAAATGATTAAAACTGTATTTTTACATCTATGAATCTGTTAAAAAATACAAAATGTTTTGCTTTTCTTGTTTATTTTCTGACAAATTTATGGTTTCAATACAAAAATAAATTATTGTTTAATTTTTCTTGTTTTACTGAGCAGTTTATATGACTGACTGGATGCACACTGTTGGTATCAGTCTGTCATTGATCGCTTGTTTAAAGCAGCATTGTAGCGTCTGTTGTCTACGTTTTCATCGAGAAACCAGAAGAACCTCTGACAATCGTTACAGGAAAAACTTTACTTTACTACTCAACTCTCTGTCTCTGTCTCTCTCTCTCTCTCTCTCTCTCTCTCTCTCTCTCTCTCTCTCTCTCTCCTCTCTCTCGCTCTCCTTTAACCTGTCAGATCACCATGGTAACTGATGCTGAACTCATCGTCGTCAGGAGCAGGTTAAATTTCAGAGTTTCAGATTAAATCGACTTTAGTGAATTCCTTTACTAATGAAGTTCTTTATGAGTGATACAGATTATAAACTGCCAGAAAACACTTAAAATGAAAAGTTCCTGAGCTGGACGTTCTTAATATCACAGATGTAGAAATGTGACAGCAGTCATTTTTCCTGTTTGCTTCAGGTCATATTAACGCTTTGTGACCTGCACGTCTTTGCCATCATGGGACAGTTTCAGACCTGAAAGAAACCACCGTCATGATACCTGTGAGCTCTGATCAGGGTTTCAGGTTTTGTCGAGCTTCTTGTACAAAGACAGCCTGACTGTGTTGAGCCTCCTTCGTCGTGCAGCCCTCTGGTGGTGAAAGAAGGTTTTATTTTATCTCTTGTATCAGGCTGGTTGGGTTGCTGTTTCCTACAGGTGGTGCGTTACTGAGTGGAGGTTTCACCTTTTCCTCTGTTTTTTCTTCACATGTTCTTCTCCTGCACCTCTAACCTGTGTCACCTTCTCTCACAGTGAATGTTAGACAAAGTTTGTTGTGCCTCTTTGACCCCATGTGCCTTTGTTTTGTCATGTTGAGTGTGAGTGACTGTGTGATGCACACTGGTGGTGGTGGTGAAGCCCCCTGACCATCACCCCTCACTCCCCTCATCCTGCAGGCTCCCCTGGGACCACCCCCAACCCATTATTCCAGGTACAAACAGCAGAACAGCTTGAAGCTGATCCACCATGTTTGGACTCTGGGCTGAAAAAATAAACCTGAGTCCATGGACCTCAGAGCCCTGCAGGGTTTATGTTCACTGAACATTCAGGGATTTATAGACAAGTAGCAGCAGTTTAAAATCTGTTCTATATCTGACAGGGAGCCGTGTGCAGAGACTTCAGTGTTACATGATCTGTCCTCTTGTTAAAACTCGAGCAGCAGCGTTCTGGATGAGCTGCAGGTGTTTAATGGTGTTTTTAGGTGGACCAGTCAGGAGACCATTACAGTGGTCCTCTCTACTGGAGATAAATACATGGATGAGCTTTTAAATCCTCTGATCCTGGTTATACTTTTTAGGTGATAAAAGGCTGTTTTTGCAGTTGTTTCAATATGGCTGGTGTAGTTTAAGTTTTTAGAGTCTGACAGTGAAGGTAATTGCCAATAATCATTCTTTTCTCTTTGTTGGCAGACAGGATAAACTCTAATTATGGCTCGTCCAGTTATTTATCTCATCTGGGCACTGGAACAATGACTCTACTGGGCTGAGATCATCTGGTGAGAGTGACAAATATATCTGAGTATCATCTGCATTACTATGATAATCACTGTTGTTATTCTGCAGAATTTGGCCCAAAGGCAGCATGTGTAGATTAAACAGGAGAGATCTGAGAACTGAGCCCTGAGGGAGTCCACATGTCAGAGTCACAGCCGCTAAAAGTGACAAATTATCTCTGGTCTTTCAAATAAGACCTGAACCAGAGTCCTGCCCAGTGATCCAACTGGTCTAACAGTACCGGGCTGAGGTCTCTTAAAACCAGAACTGATATTCTTCCTGAATCATTAATCATATATATATTATTTAACACGTTTATAAGGGCTGTTTCGGTGCTGTGTTCAGGGCAGAAACCTGACTGAAACTTGTCACAGTGACCATGTGAGTTCACAAAGATGTTCAGTTGATTACAGACTTTCTCAATAATCCAAACTATAAAAGAAGATTTGAGACAGGTTTATAACTGAGTAAAACAGAGGAATCCAGAGTTCTCGTTTATATTAGAGGCAGCTATTTTTGACAACTTTAGAAAACTACCTGATAGCAGTGAACTAAACCAGTTTTGAAAAAGTCTGATGGCAGCGTGTTGAACTGTTTCCTCTGAGGTTTTTAATTGTGACATTATATTCAGATGACTTCCTGGTGGCTGTATAGAAAACATCGTTCTGTTGTTTGTCTGAGTGGTGTTGATGTTCGTTCTAATAGTTTGGATTTTTTCACTGAAGAAGCAGGAAAACTTATCACATTTCTCTGAGGAAAGAAGTTCTGGGGCCATCTGTGTCAGTGGGTTTATCAGGCAGAGAAAAAAAGAGTAGAGGTTATTAATGTTCCTGTTTATCATCTTAGGAAAATGTAACTGTCGAGCCCTGAATAACTGATAGTTAAAGCTACAGAGGGTTTGTTTTTACAGGTCGTAGTGGATTTGAAGTTTCGTTTTCCACACTTACATTCAGTTTTCCTGTGTTCTCTTATCAGGGTTTTTATCATCAGTGTATTTCTCCACAGTGACTTCTGATTGTTCAACATCTTCAGTTTTACTGCTGCAACAGCATCCATGACATTTGAAATGTTCACATTAAAGTCATCCAGGAGCATCTTTTCTGAACAGGAACAGTTATTTTGAACATCCAGTGTGATCGTTACGTCAAAGAAGACACAGAAATGATCAGAAAGAGCTCGATCATTAACCAAAGCAGATAAAATGTTTAAATCTTTAGAATCAAAGTCCAACATGAGGCCACGAGTGTGTTTAGGTTCTTTAACATGATGCAAAGGACCAAAAGTGTCGAGTAGTGCAACAAATTGTTGTTACTTATGTGTCTGTTAAGATCCTGTTATTATGAAAAAGTAATTCAGTAAATTCATCAATAAAAGTCACTGAGAACCTTGGAGGTCTGAAATAGTTAAAAACATTTTGTGAGAACCAAAAGTTCAGTTCGATGCTGCAGGAGAGTCAAGAACACAAGACAAGTGTGAAAACAAGCCAGGAGGGAAAAATCATTTTAGAACCCTTTAAATGTTCTAGGTAGAATAATCAGGGAGGGTTCTAGGTGGAACCATGACAGCAGAGAAAGGTTCTCAGTAGAACCTCTCATAGGAGGTTCTGTGTGAAATCATTTGACTGACTGAGATGACTGATTGTGATTAATGTGAGTTTATTTTATTTTCATTATATATTGATCAGTTTATATTGATTTCTGTTCAGTTTCTTTTATATGAAAACTGAAACACTGACAAGTCGACAAAACCAAAAATCATTTGATGAAAAACTAAATTAACATGAAACAAAATCAACATGTTAGAGAACAGAGAGAACAGAGAGAGAACATATTACAAATTATTAAAGACATATTACACTAAAGACTTTTTTTAAAAACAGAAAAATATTCTGAATTAACAAGAAAATATAAAACAGAACAAAACAAATGTATGAAAACAGGAGCTATCACAACACACACACACATATATATCTATATGTATATACATGATGATCATTTGAGCAAAATTTACAATTTTATCTTTATTTTTACATGTGAGTTTTATTCATCATCTCATTTTACATTAATTATTACTTTAAAGCGATATTCCACTTTACATAATAATCCACTCAGTATGTCCTCACCTCTATGCTGATGTGATGATGGGTGAAGATCTTCAGTTCACTAAACAATCCTGGAGTTTCAGCAGAAAACAGGGTTGCAGCCAAATCCAGTACAATGGCAGTGAATGGAGACCACGGATAAAATGTTAATAAAAGAACACAAAACAAACACAAAATGTCTCCATCCTGATTTTTAAATGATTAAAATTTAACCACAAAAGACGCCATTTACACCATGTTTTTAGCCGAAATGTCAACTGTAGCATGTAGCAGGTAGGATGTAAACATGGCGTAGATCTCGCGAGACTTCCGCACGTGCGTCCATTAAGAGATATACCATCCATGGTCTCCATTCAAACTGTAAGAGTGGCCCCTGGACTACTTAACCAGTAAATTATTACATATTTATGCAGTTTTGCAGTTCACGTAATACAAAACCATAATAATTACTCTGTGTAATAATTTAACTAGTGCATTAACTATGCACAACACTTCTCTTTAAACTGTTATATGAGCATATTTTTCATATCACAATGCACATTATGTACATCATCCTCACTTTTCCTCTATTTTCTTAATTTGTTCTATTACCATTCTATGTCTCTGCTTATAGTACAGTACGTAATTATAATAACATGTCTGTAGAGTACCAGTATACTATTGTTCAGAAAGCAATGCACATATCTTACCTTCACTGTATAGTCTTTGTTATCTATTTTTGCTATTTGTATCTGTGTATATTTGATAGGTTATATGTATATTTTTTAAACTTCTCGTTATATTTTTTCTATTTTCACTTCTAATTTTACTATAAGATATATCTTTCTAATCTTGTAAGGAGCACCTGTAACGTCAACAATTTCCCCTCAGGGATCAATAAAGTATTTCTGATTCTGATTCTGATTCTAGTTTCCTGTAAAGTCTTCCAGTTCCTTCTTTACCTGATCAAACTCATCGACGACCTTCTGACACTGATCAGCTGACTGGATGATGGCGTCTCTTAACTTCTTATCATCTTCAGGAGTCGCAGTGACTCTGAAGACTTGCACTAAGAGTACTGACAGATCTTTTATCACCTGTATCATTGCCTGAACTACAATCCAAGCTCCTTCACTCTTTGTTCTCAGTTGAGACACTCGTCCCAGAATCCTCTGAAACTCCTTCACATCTGTCAGAGTGTTTTCAGCCTGAAATCCACCTGATTCTTCTTTCAACTTGTCACATGTCGTCTTTATTTCTTCCAGGTCGTTCTTCAGTGGTTCGATGATCTCCATGAATTCTCTCCCCAGTTTTTCTACTTTCTCTGCACTTTTGTTCTCTTTCATAATTTTTGTGATGTTTGCACCAACAACAGCTACTACTCCTCCTGTTACTGTTCCTGCTGCTACTGTTACTAAGCTCAACCCACCAGTGAACGGAGCAGAAATGAGCCCAAGTGTCATTAATCCTGATCCCATTCCCATTCCTGCTCCTACTCCTCCAATAACAGCTCCTAGTGTTCTGACTGTGTCTGTTCCCTCCTGCACCCCTGTTACTTCATCAACAATCTTCTGAAACTCTCCAACAATCTCTCTCATCTTTGCTTCACTGTTGTCAAATTCTTTGATGAATGAATTTGCATATTCAATAAGTTTGTTCATTAATTCAGACAGATCAGGAGGCAGTTCTCTGCTCCCTCTTCTTTGTCTTGGTTCTGAGTCCATCTTCAGGATGTGTTGGTGTGTTTCCTGTTGAAGCAGCTGAACTCTGATCTTCTGATGATGAATCCAACAGTTTTACAGTGTAGACTGTGATCAGCTGATCACAGAGACTCTGTGGAGACACAAAGAGAGACACATGAGACTCACACAGCTGTTTGGACTTGTTCTGACTGATCACACCTCCACTCAGGTAGAAGGTGGGCGGAGCTAATGATGGGACTTAAATGTCTTCCATTTCGAGCTAAACTGTCAATTAATGGAGAAAAACTCATCAAAAGTTAAAATAATTGCTGATTGCAGCCCTAAAAGATTAAAATGTCGTCTTAAGATAAAGTTACAGTAGAAATTCAGATATTTATGTGTTTTTTATGTATTCACTCTGCTCTCATTATGATCACTTGGATGTTGCAAACAATTATAACTGAGTCAGCACTTCCTAATAATTGTCTTTTTAATTGATTTTCACTAAACAATTTCTTGGCTTTCATAATTGTATGTTGACCAAAGATTCTGATTATATTGATATGATTGTTTTTGCAGAACACAAGGTGAAATAAAAGAAGAAAAATATATAGGCCTAGATTTTTCATTTTGTCAAAGGGTCCAATAAACATCTCAATTTTCTGTCAGTTATTAGTGGTGTCAGTCTGTACAGAGATAACATGATGTGCTTGTTCTTACCTGTCTGTCTGCAGGTGTAACAGGTGTGGACGGGACATGAATGAAGACGACTCATGGACTGTTTTACAGCATTTATTTGCTCCTGCTGAAGACATTCAAACACAGTCATCAGCTTCTGCATCTGTCAGCAAAGTCAAACACCTCTGATCAGATGATTAGATTTTAAATACATGAAGCTCACATGATGTATTTAACTCATTTGACACATTACTGATCAACAGCTGTTACATCTGTCCACAAAACATTTAACAGACATGAAATCTGACCAACATGAAAACCCTTCAACTAAAGGACAGACAGCGCCACCTGGTGGCCAAAGTTAAACAGTGCGTGAGGTGGACTGACTGAACACAAACAACTAAATTATAACTTTGAACAAAGAAGACACACACCTGCAGAGGACAATAACACACATTCATCTCCTGCTGCTCTGTTTCTTCTGCATCTCTGCTCCTGAACACGTCAAATAATGTAGAGCGTCACACCGGAAATGGCGCCACAAAAGTGAAAGTAAACACATCAAACTTATATCAGCGGACAAAACAACACAAACAGCTTCATAAACAACAGAGTTCAGCAGTAAACAACATGTGACAACAGTTAATAAAACATAAACGGATCAATTTTCAGAGAAAACAATCAGATAAACAAACAACATGCTCACACACAACTTACCCTCAGAAACGAACAACGCTTCTCTCTATAATGATGGCAGACATACACCAACACAACAACGATCCGACACTCCTGACTCGAAAAAAAAAGACATGGTGACATGTGACGTGTAAAGCAGCGACTGGTTCGTTCCTCAGATGAATCACCTGAGTTGTTTGTTTCACCTCAGATCCAGTTTAACAGGAAGACACAGTTGAGGAAATCTTGTTCTTAAATAAATCTTTGATTGTTCCTCATCCAACAAACTCTGACATGTTGCCCAGATCTGTGAATACACACAATCACATATAAAAAAGATTCTCATATATATCTGACATCTGATGATGATGACGATGATAATGATGATGATGTACAGTTTTCTGTGGATGGCAGCGGATCTCTGCTGCACCTCTGGAGGTGAGACTCTTCTCTTTTTAAATCTGTACAGAGATTTTGCCGCTGTACTCGTTTCGTATTGTTTCTTTAAAAAAAAAAAAACAGAAGGAAAGAAAAAAACGCAGCTCAGTGTTGCCAGATTGGGCGATTTTCCGTCTAACTGGGTT
Organism: Lutjanus argentimaculatus; assembly: GCA_034769285.1. Classification (NCBI taxonomy): domain Eukaryota; kingdom Metazoa; phylum Chordata; class Actinopteri; order Lutjaniformes; family Lutjanidae; genus Lutjanus; species Lutjanus argentimaculatus. The sequence continues at coordinate 41,651,264 of JAWZSL010000005.1, read as the reverse complement.
GCGTTGTGCGGATTAAAATGGGCTTGGGTGGGTGGACAGAATTCAGGCTGGTTTTTAAAAATATTAAAGATTAGAGTATATATTTAAAAAAATCATCAGATATGTGTATGAGTTATTAATTCTATTTTTTAAAAAGCAGCATCAATGCTGCAAATAAAGCAGGAGAAAACGTATAGGCTACTGCCAGAAAATTACAGATGGACTGAATGTGATCTCAATGCTGCCGTTTATTTCTAACATGAAAACTGAACATTAAACAATAAAACTTCTTCTAATCAATGTTCTGAGCTGCAACACGGACAATAAGTAGAAAGTATTCAAAGTGTCTGTAGTTATTTTAGTGTGTGGATCGATGTAAATTTAAAGTGTTAATATGACCTGAAACAAACAGGAAAAATGACTCTGCATCACCAAACGGAGGTTACCATGACAACAAGATGCTACAGTTCGTGCTGCTGTGACACGATGTTAGATTTCTACATTATACGGATTCGTTCGGTGATGTTACGAACATACAGCTCAGCTACTTTTCATTTTTTAAATAGATAAAGAGCGGCGCTTTTTTACAAACGATTTAATCTGAAACACAGAACATAACCTGCTCCAGACCTGGAACCGAGTGCACCAGCTGGGCGTAAAAAATAACGTCTTAACTCTTACGCTGGACTTAACTACGTCCGACGTTGTGACTGGAATTTACACCGAGTGCACCAAGCCGGACTCACCTCGTAGCTGCGCCTGGTCTTACAATGCGCGTTCACGTGAGTACACATGAATTGTTGATTGTTGCCAAGCAACACACTTCTACGTGTATCGTGCATTTATCACATCTGCCGCAGTATTTTGAAAAGCTCCGTTGGCATAAAACTGAGTGCAATCAGCACCTGCAGGGTGAGGGACAGCGCCGCGTCTCTGACCGACAGACGCTGCAGCTGAAGGGAGAGCACTTTAATTCAAAAAGCGATTCTCTGCTAAAATTAAATCTTTATCACTTTCTGAATCTATATCGAGCGGATTTGTCTTGTCATGGATGACACTCTCTTCTGAGTGTCCTCTCATTAATCATCCTGTAAACAAGGTGCGCTGCTGCCCCTCTTTCTCTTTTCTGGCTGTGATTCCATTAAAATTACCGTGGATACAAGTCTGAGTTTCCAACTTACACCTGCTCCACACTAGGCGTAAAAGTTACACCCAGGCAGAACACACACAGGGCTTAAGTCTAACTGGTGCACTCGTCTAAACCTTAAACTGGTCGTAACTTTCCGTTCTAAATCGGACGTAACGTAACACCCAGGCGTACGCCCAGCTGGTGCACTCGGCCACAGGTTATGAGTTCAGCATCAGTTACCATGGTGATCTAACAGGTTAAAAGAGAGACACCTTCGTGATACTGAAAATCCTGGATTTAGACTCAACATAGCTGCTGACACATTAATCTCACTAGTTCACCCTCTAGAGGGTGAGAGAGTGATGAAGAACAGGAGATTCCTGGGCAAAATGGGAGGGTTGGCAGGTCTGATTTACTGACTTTCAGCCCCGAAAAAAGGATGTGATGTCATGTTTCTGATCAGTATTGATCAGAGTGATCACAGACTGTCAAAGCTGAACAAAGACAAACTCTGATAAAACCAGAGTTTTAGGTCATTCATTTCCATCTAGCATTAGTCCAGAGGTGTAATCAGTGGTACACAGTAACTAAGTACATTTACTTTAAGTACTGAACTTATTTTGTTCTTTAGTTTCATTTTATCCGACTTCATGTTTCTACACGACATCCCAGAGAAAAATACTGAACTGAACACACAGACACACACACACACACACACACACACACACACACATTTCCTCAATTGTGTCTTCCTGTCAAACTAGATCTGAGGTGAAACAAACCGCTCGGCTGTTTCATCAGAGGAACGAACCAGTCATTGCTGTAGACGTCATATGTCACGTGATTTTGTCGAGTTTGAAGCGAGTATCGGAGTGTTGGTGTATGTCTGCCATCATTATAGAGAGAAGCGTTGTTCGTTTCTGAGGGTAAGTTGTGTGTGAGCATGTTGTTTGTTTATCTGATTGTTTTCTCTGAAAATTGATCCGTTTATGTTTTATTAACTGTTGTCACATGTTGTTTACTGCTGAACTCTGTTGTGTTATGAAGCTGTTTGTGTTGTTTTGTCCGCTGATATAAGTTTGATGTGTTTACTTTCACTTTTGTGGCGCCATTTCGTGTGTGACGCTCTACATTATTTGACGTGTTCAGGAGCAGAGATGCAGAAGAAACAGAGCAGCAGGAGATGAATGTGTGTTATTGTCTTCTGCAGGTGTGTGTCTTCTTTGTTCAAAGTTGTAATTTAGTTGTTTGTGTTCAGTCAGTCCACCTCACGCACTGTTTTACTTTGCCCACCAGGTGGCGCTGTCTGTCCTTTAGTTGAAGGGTTTTCATGTTGGTCAGATTTCATGTCTGTTGAATGTGTTGTGGACAGATGTAACAGCTGTTGATCAGTAATGTGTCAGATGAGTTAAATACATCATGTGAGCTTCATGTATTTAAAATCAGATCATCTGATCAGAGGTGTTTGACTTTGCTGACAGATGCAGAAGCTGATGACTGTGTTTGAATGTCTTCAGCAGGAGCAAATAAATGCTGTAAAACAGTCCATGAGTCGTCTTCATTCATGTCCCGTCCACACCTGTTACACCTGCAGACAGACAGGTAAGAACAAGCACATCATGTTATCTCTGTACAGACTGACACCACTAATAACTGACAGAAAATTGAGATGTTTATTGGACCTTTGACAAAATACATATTTAATCTAAGTTTAGCAATTATTAAATTTTATTGATCACAATAGATGTTCACTGCTGTCATTGTAAAAAAAACAAACAAACAAACAAAAAAAACAGTCACAAATGTTTGGCCAAGGTTGTAGAACAGGGAGGCTAGTTAGCCTACAGCCTGTGTTGATGTCCTGCCCCAAGTACTGGAAACCACTGAGTTGGTGGATCCCTCTGACGAAGAATCACTGAAAGATAACAAGGGGTTTGTGTTTCCAGGTACAGTTGCAGTGTCAGAGGATAGTGAGGAGGTCCCATATAAGGTGCTTTGAGACTCTGGAGCAGCTCTTTCACTATTCCTGAAAGGAGTGTTGGATTTACCACCGTCCATTGGGGTGCTAGTTGTGGTCAAGGGGGTAGGTGACCGTTACATCCTTGCACCTAAGCACAGATTTTTTGTGAAATCTGAGCTAGTGACTAAGATAGCCATTGGGGTTATAGAAAATCTCCCAGGTAATGAACTGTCATCTTAGAGGAGGAGCGCCCTGAAGTTTTAATGGCCTGTTTTGTGACCAGATCTAGGTCACAGTCCTAGGAGATGATGGATGCTCAGGGAGAGGAGCCAACATTTCTGGCCCAGTTGGCTGGAATGAAGGAAGGCAGTCAGTTTACTCAGGAAGGTCTGGTCACAGCACAGTGTAAGGAGCCCTCTATAGTGGGCTACAGTTTATTTCAGGTTTATTTCAAACCTGTTTCAGGAAGTTGTATGCCAGTTAGGTATAAGCAGGCAATGTCATCTGCCTATCACCCACAGTCCCAGGGTGCAATAGAGCGATCCCATCAAACACTCAAAACTATGATAAAAGCCTATCAGAAGGAGTGCTCAGTCCTGTACCCCCAGAACCAGTATCTGCTTGCTTACTCAATTCAGAATGGCTAGCCAATTTTAGCCAGCACAAGCAGCTAAACAGTCACAAGATATCATGGAACTTATAAAGAAACACCCAGGTCTATTCAGGGACCCCCCTGGTCTCATCAAGCCTAGTCTCTCATGATGTAGATGTAGGGGATGCGGTTCCTCTTAACCAGAACCCTTATCGAATTCCACCTTACAGGCAAGATGCTGTTAAGGCTGAGCTGCAGTACATGTTAGAGATTGGCACTATTGAGAAGAGGACAAGTGCATGGAGTTCTTTGCTCTTACCAGTTCTTAAGTCATATAAAACTGTGCGCCCATGTATCGATTTTAGGAAGGTCAAGAGTGTGACTAAGACAGATGCTTATCCCATCCCTCAGTTAGAGGATTGTACTGATCATATTAGCCAGGCCTGCTTTGTATTCAAGTTTGACCTCATAAAGGGATATCGGCAGGTGCCCTTAACTCACCGGGCGAAGCAGGTGTCGGCCTGTTGTACTGCTGATCAATTATACCTTTGTAGAGTCTTACCCTTTGGCATGAAAAATGCCCTGGCAACTTTTCAAAGATTGATGAACACAGTTACAGCTGGGTTAGTCAATGTGGTAACCTACATTAACAATATTGTATATAGCTCATCATGGACGGATGACATTGTGCATATTGGTCAGCTTTTTGAAAGGTTGGAGGCTGCTGGCCTGGTTGTGAATCTCCCCAAGTGAGATTTTTGGAAGGGCCAAGTTACTTACCTGGGCCACATGGTGGGGAGAGGATCAGTAAGACCCAGACAGGCTAAGGTACAGGCGATTGCAGATCTCCCCACCCCTACAACAAAGAGGCAGTTAATACATTTACTCAGGATGAGTGGATTTTATCAGCGTTTTGTACCCAACTTCGCCAATGTGGTAGCTCCCCTGACTAACCTCTTGAAGAAGGGTGTAAAGGTGTATGGACGCCTGAGTGTCAGAGTGCAGTAGAGAAGATGAAGGCTATCTTGTCATGCAAACCAGTGCTAAAGGCCCCTGATTTTTCTGTTCAGTTCAGGTTCACAACTGATGCCTCAGACCTGGGAATTGGGGCTGTCCCTCTGCAAGCAGATTCACAAGGAATTGAGAAGCCCATAACCTAACCTCTATTATTCAACCATCGAAAAGAAGGAATTAGCCCTGGTCTTAGCCGTACAGCACATCGAGTTCTTCGCGGCAGGTAGTCAGCAGGAGTTGCTGGTTCATACAGACCATAACCTCCTGGTCTTCGTTGAGAGGTTTAAAGGGAAGAACCAGAGACTATTTAGGTGGAGTCTGGTGTTACAACCCTACAACCTTGTGATCCAACACCAGCCGAGGAAGCTGAATGTCATAGCAGACACTTTGTCCAAAGGATGAATCTTGCAGGCAGTGCCCAGGATGGTTTGGTTAAAGAAAACTGCTCTCTTAAAGGTTGAGGATAAATTTAGAGGTGGTGACCAATGGGATCAATGGTCTTTGAACAGAGTTCATTACCCATAGCGTCATTATATATATGGGTCTTTGTGCCATAGATGTCTTTGTCTTGTCTTTCTTTCCCTTTCTGTTCTATCTGTGTGTGGAGCTGATTGTGGACGTGAGTTGCTGCAGTTATGCTTATTACTGTTGTGATGCCTGGGAGGTAAAAAATGGGAACACCTAGTCCCAGAAGGCCAGTGTAGCAGGTGGCTGGGTGAAACGTCACATCCTGCCATTTTCTTTTGGCTGATTTGATAACCGAACACAGCCAGCCAGGATGCTGGGTCTTGAGAGACAGCACAACACACACTCCGTTGAAGGAACCGCGCTTTCGCTTGACATTGTAATGACGCAGCAGTTGATGAAGCCGCAGCCATGGGACTCCAGCTGACCTCACATGACAGATACACACACGCTTCTCTCCACCTCAAACAACCCTTGAACGCAACTTACAACGATTTGGCTGGTCACTCACGGGAACAGGATTGCACCCTTTGGACCACCCAGAGAAGATGACCTCGCAGGGGGCATGAACCAGTATCCGCAAGCATGGCTGCCAGCTCACTCATCTGTTTCATATTGGTTCTGGGTGTGTTCTTCTTTTTGTTTCTTTTCTTGTTTTACCACAGCAGTGGCAAGCTCTTACCGTGGGCTTGTTGTGGCTGTGGAATAACCGTAGCTCAAAGTCCCATCATTAGCTCCGCCCACCTTCTACCTGAGTGGAGGTGTGATCAGTCAGAACAAGTCCAAACAGCTGTGTGAGTCTCATGTGTCTCTCTTTGTGTCTCCACAGAGTCTCTGTGATCAGCTGATCACAGTCTACACTGTAAAACTGTTGGATTCATCATCAGAAGATCAGAGTTCAGCTGCTTCAACAGGAAACACACCAACACATCCTGAAGATGGACTCAGAACCAAGAAAAAGAAGAGGGAGCAAAGATCTGCCTCCTAATCTGTCTGAATTAATGAACAAGCTTATTGAATATGCAAATTCATTCATCAAAAAATTTGACAACAGTGAAGCAAAGATGAGAGAGATCGTAGGAGAGTTTCAGATGATTGCTGATGAAGTAACAGGGGTGGAGGAGGAAACAGATACAGCCAGAACAACAGGAGTTGTGACTAGACGAGTAGGAAAAGGATTAATTGGACTCGGGATCCTTGCTGCTCCGTTCACTGGTGGGGCGAGCTTAGCAATTGCAGCAGCAGGAGTAGTACTAGAAGGAGCAGCAGCAGCATCAGCAAAAGCAGGAGTAGCAGCAGCAGCAGCAGCAGTAGCAGTAGCAGCGGCAGTAGCAGCAAAAGCAGGAGTGGCAGCATCAGTAGAAGGAGCAGCAGCAGCAGCAGTAGCAGCAGGAGTAGCTCTTGGAGGAGCTGATTTTGTTAGTGCAATAAGAAACAAGATGGAAAAGAACAGACGTGCAGAGAAAGTAGAAAAACTGGGAAAAGAATTCATGGAGATCATCGAACCACTGAAGAACGACCTGGAAGAAACAAAAACGACTTGTGAAAAGTTGGAACAAAAATCAGTTGAAGTTCAGGCTGAAAACACTCTGAGAGATGTGGAGGAGCTTCAGAGGATTCTGGGACGAGTGGCTAAAGTGGAAAGAAGAGACTCCATCATCCATCCAGCTGATCAGTGTCAGAAGGTTGTTGATCAGTTTGATCAGATGAAGAAGGAACTGAAAGACTTTAAAGAGACTAAAGAGGAAAAACACAAACTGCAGAGAGAAGAAAAGATCTCGTTCACTCTGAAACATGGAGACTAACATCTTAATATAATAATACAGCCGGGCTTGGGAGGGACTCCAGATCACGCTCCCCGAATTTCGTGCGGATCCAAGCTACTTTTGTGTCGCTTGATATTACCGTGTTTATAGCGCCCCTGTTTCCCAATTTGCACCAAATTTGGAACAGAACCTCTGGGTGACCACTGAAAGAAGTTACTCAAGTTTCATGTTGATACCTTTTACTTTGACAAAAATATGCAACAATATGTTTTTTAGCTAGCAGAAAAAATTGTTTATTTATAAGTACCGCATTTTTTGGAGTAGCAAAATTCTTTTGATAACTTTTGATCAGGGCCATCTGGAGACTGTATGTGCAAAGTTTCGTGCAGCTGGAGCGTAAACCCTAGGAGGAGTTCGAAAAAGTAGGTTTTTGACGTGTAGCGAATTAGAAAGAGAAATATGTTGTGGAACTGGGCGTGGCCTATGTCATAAGATGCGGCTCTATGCAGGGAACACGTGGATATAAAGTTTATGAAGATGTGACTTAAAATGTGGAAGTTACACGTCAAAACGCGTTTGCGTCTGTTATAGCGCCACCTAGTGGAGTAGATGCACAATTTTCGGTATGGGCAGTCTGTGTGCTATTCTACATATACCCTGTCAATTTCAGAGCTCTCAGCATAATACTTGTGCTGAAATAAACGTTTTTTGTTTATCGCGTCATAAGCCACGCCCACTTTGACCAGTCGCGATTAACTTCAAGATGTGGCCTCAGTATTCATCCAGCATGGTAGCCAGCCAATTTCCTTAAAATCGGTGTTGTCGTTTAAGAGATATAAATGTACCGTATCTGCAGCGCCCCCTAGTGGCTAACATCAGCCAAATTTGGGTCTTAGCCTCACAGTGGCATGCCAACCAAGGATCTGAGGTTTGGTGTCGTTAGCATTTATTTTGACCGAGATATGCAACAGTTCGCGTTTTTATAGCTAGCTTGAAAAATTCATTCGTTAATAATTTGTGCATCTTTTTACCGAGCAAAATTCTTTTGATAACTTTAGATCAGTTACAACTGTAGACTCTACACGCCAAGTTTGACGCTGATCGGACAAAACCCCAAGGAGGAGTTCGAAAAAGTAGTTTTTCCAGTTTTCGCGATGTAGCGAAAAAAAATTCTAGGCGGAAATGGGCGTGGCCTGGCCCAGGTGATGCATCCCTATTCAGGGAATCTGAGGATATGAGGTTTTTGCATGTGTGACGTACGGTGTGGGAATTATAGGCCAAAAGGTGTTTTCCTTGGTTATAGCGCCACCTAGTGGCGGACATATGTGAATTTTTGCGTCTGAGGTACGTGCAGGGGTCTGGACCATCCCTCCAAATTGCACCGCCCTCCCTTGTACGGTTTAGGCTGCAGCCGGACTTTTATCAACGGAAGAATAATAAAAAAAAAAAAAAGAAGATGAAAAATAAAAATCCGAACAAAAACAATAGGGTTTCCAGTTTTCGCGATGTAGCGAAAAAAAATTCTAGGCAGAAATGGGCGTGGCCTGGCCCAGGTGATGCATCCCTATTCAGGGAATCTGAGGATATGAGGTTTTTGCATGTGTGACGTACGGTGTGGGAATTATAGGCCAAAAGGTGTTTTCCTTGGTTATAGCGCCACCTAGTGGCGGACATATGTGAATTTTTGCGTCTGAGGTACGTGCAGGGGTCTGGACCATCCCTCCAAATTGCACCGCCCTCCCTTGTACGGTTTAGGCTGCAGCCGGACTTTTATCAACGGAAGAATAAAAAAAAAAAAAAAAAGAAGATGAAAAATAAAAATCCGAACAAAAACAATAGGGTTTCCAGTTTTCGCGATGTAGCGAAAAAAAATTCTAGGCGGAAATGGGCGTGGCCTGGCCCAGGTGATGCATCCTATTCAGGGAATCTGAGGATATGAGGTTTTTGCATGTGTGACGTACGGTGTGGGAATTATAGGCCAAAAGGTGTTTTCCTTGGTTATAGCGCCACCTAGTGGCGGACATATGTGAATTTTTGCGTCTGAGGTACGTGCAGGGGTCTGGACCATCCCTCCAAATTGCACCGCCCTCCCTTGTACGGTTTAGGCTGCAGCCGGACTTTTATCAACGGAAGAATAATAAAAAAAAAAAAAAGAAGATGAAAAATAAAAATCCGAACAAAAACAATAGGGTTTCCAGTTTTCGCGATGTAGCGAAAAAAAATTCTAGGCGGAAATGGGCGTGGCCTGGCCCAGGTGATGCATCCCTATTCAGGGAATCTGAGGATATGAGGTTTTTGCATGTGTGACGTACGGTGTGGGAATTATAGGCCAAAAGGTGTTTTCCTTGGTTATAGCGCCACCTAGTGGCGGACATATGTGAATTTTTGCGTCTGAGGTACGTGCAGGGGTCTGGACCATCCCTCCAAATTGCACCGCCCTCCCTTGTACGGTTTAGGCTGCAGCCGGACTTTTATCAACGGGAGAATAATAATAAAAAAAAAAAGAAGATGAAAAATAAAAATCCGAACAAAAACAATAGGGTTTCCAGTTTTCGCGATGTAGCGAAAAAAAATTCTAGGCGGAAATGGGCGTGGCCTGGCCCAGGTGATGCATCCCTATTCAGGGAATCTGAGGATATGAGGTTTTTGCATGTGTGACGTACGGTGTGGGAATTATAGGCCAAAAGGTGTTTTCCTTGGTTATAGCGCCACCTAGTGGCGGACATATGTGAATTTTTGCGTCTGAGGTACGTGCAGGGGTCTGGACCATCCCTCCAAATTGCACCGCCCTCCCTTGTACGGTTTAGGCTGCAGCCGGACTTTTATCAACGGAAGAATAATAAAAAAAAAAAAAAGAAGATGAAAAATAAAAATCCGAACAAAAACAATAGGGTTTCCAGTTTTCGCGATGTAGCGAAAAAAAATTCTAGGCGGAAATGGGCGTGGCCTGGCCCAGGTGATGCATCCCTATTCAGGGAATCTGAGGATATGAGGTTTTTGCATGTGTGACGTACGGTGTGGGAATTATAGGCCAAAAGGTGTTTTCCTTGGTTATAGCGCCACCTAGTGGCGGACATATGTGAATTTTTGCGTCTGAGGTACGTGCAGGGGTCTGGACCATCCCTCCAAATTGCACCGCCCTCCCTTGTACGGTTTAGGCTGCAGCCGGACTTTTATCAACGGAAGAATAAAAAAAAAAAAAAAAAGAAGATGAAAAATAAAAATCCGAACAAAAACAATAGGGTTTCCAGTTTTCGCGATGTAGCGAAAAAAAATTCTAGGCGGAAATGGGCGTGGCCTGGCCCAGGTGATGCATCCCTATTCAGGGAATCTGAGGATATGAGGTTTTTGCATGTGTGACGTACGGTGTGGGAATTATAGGCCAAAAGGTGTTTTCCTTGGTTATAGCGCCACCTAGTGGCGGACATATGTGAATTTTTGCGTCTGAGGTACGTGCAGGGGTCTGGACCATCCCTCCAAATTGCACCGCCCTCCCTTGTACGGTTTAGGCTGCAGCCGGACTTTTATCAACGGAAGAATAATAAAAAAAAAAAAAGAAGATGAAAAATAAAAATCCGAACAAAAACAATAGGGTTTCCAGTTTTCGCGATGTAGCGAAAAAAAATTCTAGGCGGAAATGGGCGTGGCCTGGCCCAGGTGATGCATCCCTATTCAGGGAATCTGAGGATATGAGGTTTTTGCATGTGTGACGTACGGTGTGGGAATTATAGGCCAAAAGGTGTTTTCCTTGGTTATAGCGCCACCTAGTGGCGGACATATGTGAATTTTTGCGTCTGAGGTACGTGCAGGGGTCTGGACCATCCCTCCAAATTGCACCGCCCTCCCTTGTACGGTTTAGGCTGCAGCCGGACTTTTATCAACGGAAGAATAATAAAAAAAAAAAAAAGAAGATGAAAAATAAAAATCCGAACAAAAACAATAGGGTTCCTAGCACCGCTGGTGCTGGGAAACGCGTCTGCTTTGCAGTCGCGTTCCCCAGCCCCCGCGGGCTTGGCCCCCTAATAAACTTTATTTTTATAGCAGCTTTCATACAATAAATTCAGTCCAAAGTGCTTTTCAACAAAGAAACAACCTGCACCAAGTGTTTGACATAAAACAAACATAAAAACATAAAAACAGGAACATAAAGTCATAATTAATGTAAAATCAGATGATGAATAAAACTCACATGTAAAAATAAAAATAAATCTGCAGTTTGAGATCAAATATTAAATATAACATATTACTATAGTTTATTATTATTGTTTATTTGAACTGATCAGAATGTAGCTCTGATATTTAGACACATTTTGACTGTTTATATTTTCTGTTGTTACTACAGATTGTTTATTACAGACTGTATTTATTTGAATTATTGGTTTTCTGTCTGATGAATATTTTGTTGTGCAGATTGTTTAGATGTTTTTTCTTGTTCTTTTTTATATTTTCTTGTTAATTCAGAATATTTCTCTGTTTTTAAGAAGTTCTTCAGTGTCAAATTGTAATAATGTTTGTTAAAAGTTTTTTCTCTGTTCTCTCTGTTTGTTCTCTAACATGTTGATTTTGTTTCATGTTAATTTAATTTTTCATCAAATGATTTTTGGTTTTGTCGACTTGTCAGTGTTTCAGTTTTCATATAAAAGAAACTGAACAGAAATCAATATAAACTGATCAATATATAATGAAAATAAAATAAACTCACATTAATCACCATCAATCATCTCAGTCAGTCAAATGATTTCACACAGAACCTCCTATGAGAGGTTCTACTGAGAACCTTTCTCTGCTAGAACTCTGAGAGCAGAGACAGAAATGTAAGAACATGTAATAGTAGTAAGATGGTTCTGTGCTGGGTTCCACCTGAGCAGAGTAAAACTAATAAAGTGTGTTTAAAGTAGTTGTTAGTCATATTGTGTAGTGTTGTGTGAGGCTGTAATGTAGCGTCTGTATGACTGCAGCCTCCATTAAACACCGTCACTGAACATGTTCAGCTTATTTTATAAGATGAAACAAGGAGAACAGCTGTTTTAGATCAGACCAGAGAAATGCTAATATTATATTTTATTCACTTTATGTTTTTATAGTGTGTCTGTAATGTGGTGATGGATTAATAATTAATAATTTTCACACACACACTCTGATGGTAACCAGTTAGTTTGGAAACCAGCAGGACCACATCACCGATGCAGTCAGAGGGATCGGGGTCTCAGGTCTCTTATTTCTGCTCAGAGGATCCAGGATGCAGGAGAGCAGCCTTCACGGAAGTGTTTGAACTGGCTGACACGCCCCCTTATTGATGATTGGACGCTGCAGCTGCTCAGACTGATCTGGTACCTGACAACATGAGAGGAAACTAAAGTGTGTCACTCTCACCTTTAATAATTTATCTGAGTCACCATCCAGTTAAAAATCTCAGTTAATCTGCAGCTCATAAAAATGAACTTTATGATTAACAGTAGATGAATCGCGGGTGGACGCGTTTCTCCTCCAGGAGAGAAGCGCTGCGCAATTACGCACAATTGGCACAAGAGCAGCGCGCAGAGAAACGACTGTGGCTTCTTCTCTAATCATTAAACACAACACAGAGTAAAGAAGTCACCTGAAGGATCTGCTCTGAGATCTGAGACAATAAACGGTTCAGGTGGAGGATTTATGCGCACAGAAGGATTCAGATGAACTCAGAGCTGCTCATCACTAAAAATCACTTTAAACAACCTTCATTCAGAGGAAGTCAGCGAGAGGAGAGTCTGTCTGTCAGTCAGAAACACTTTTCCATCATTCATCATCAGTTCATTCAGTCACAGGTGAGGCTGATCCCTCCTTTGATTCGAGTTACATTATTTTAATGTTTCCTGAAACATTTAATGTAATAAATCATTTCTAATGTTCAGAATACACAACAATCATAATCTGAGTAATTCAATAATGAATTCACGGTCATAAAATCAATAAACAGACACAAATAATAAATAAATGATATGAACTCATTGTGTCTCTGATCAGGACTCAGTCACAGAGAAACAGACACTCATGATGACTGTCAGTCTGTGAATATGTTTACAGACACAAACTCCATCACAAGTCTGTACAGCTGATCCAGCTGTGATCAGCTGATCCAGCTGTGATCAGGACGTCGCTTCACGTGACGCTTCAGACGTCTCATGTCTCTTAAAACAGATTTCCTCGTGTCCTCTCTCCTCTCCTCGGTTAGTTTCCTCGCGTCTCTCCATGAATCCTCGGTGGGAGGGACGAAGGCACAAGGAAAGGACGTCAGTGAAGGACGCAGGAAAGCACTTTCAGAGACCCGGATGAATACATTATTTGACGTGTTCAGGAGCAGAGATGCAGAAGAAACAGAGCAGCAGGAGATGAATGAGTGTTATTGTCTTCTGCAGGTGTGTGTCTTCTTTGTTCAAAGTTATAATTTAGTTGTTTGTGTTCAGTCAGTCCACCTCACGCACTGTTTAACTTTGCCCACCAGGTGGCGCTGTCTGTCCTTTAGTTGAAGGGTTTTCATGTTGGTCAGATTTCATGTCTGTTAAATGTTTGGTGGACAGATGTAACAGCTGTTGATCAGTAATGTGTCAAATGAGTTAAATACATCATGTGAGCTTCATGTATTTAAATTTTCTAAGAATGGAAAATCATGATATGCTGAAATTATTTCCCTTTAAAGTTACATCAGAAAAATTCACCTATCTGGGAGTTGTGATTTCTAAAAAAATTACCTCTTTATTTCAGGAGAACTTCCTCCCCCTTCTAGACAAACTTAAAGACAATATTCAGTTTTGGAGGACCCTCCTTCCACAGTCTCCTTTATCTCCTCCAAAACATGCCAATATTCCTCACTAAATCAATCTTCAGAAAAATAGATTCATTAATTCTTCCCTTCATACGGGTTTATAATCTCGTAGAATAAAGAACATCTTTGTAAGTACAGAACATACGGAGGACTGGCACAGCCTCATTTTATATACTGTTACTGGGCTGGTGGCATCTGCTCAGCTGTATACTGGTTAGATGATACAGCTTTACTTCCTAGTGGACTGGAGTTAGAAAGAGACGACTGTCTGCCTTACTCCATTGGAGCAGTTATTTTATCTCCAATCCCACTCAGCAAAACATGCTATAAAAGCAACCCCATAACTGATAACACTATAAGGGTGTGGAGACAACTATCGAAAACATTTTAAACTTAGAACGCTGTCTTTTTTTGGTGCCAACAGCAGCAAATCCATCTTTTCCTGCTCCCAGTTCAGACGGGGCCTTTAACGTGTGGAAAGAACTGGGGATTTCTGTTATAGGTGACTTGTATATAGATGGAACATTCGCTTCCTTCAAACAGCTCCAACAGAAATACGGTCTGTCACAGAGCCAATTCTTTAGGTTCCTTCAAGTCAGAAATAATGTCAGAGTTCATCTTCCACAGTTTGAAAAGGCAGGGCCAGATAGCTCAGTGTTTCCTAACCCTGGTCCTCAGGGACCCCTGCCCCTGATGTTTTACATGTTTCCCTGCTCCAACACACCTGATTCGACACACTGATCTGTCTGTCATTGAGCTTCAACAGAAGTGAACAGGAGACACAGTTAATATTCATAACGCGCATGTGTAGAATAAGTTTGTGTTTTATAAGAAAGATGAGAAACTCTGCTGCAAATCATTTCTGTAAAACGTGTCTGACAGCAGAGAACAGAGACATGAGTCTGACCCACAGAGACGTCATGTGACTGAGAGAGCAGGTAACACAGAGCATCACTGTTCAAACACACTGATCAGAACCACAGAACTCTTCATATGAAACAGAGCAGCTGATCATCTTACTGCAGAAATACTCAGATTTTAAACAGTCTGTAAGTTTGTTCACAGATTCTCATTCAGGCTTCAGGATCTCATTTACACATGAGACTCTACTGGTATTCTATTAAGCTCTGTTTATACTTATTTTTATACTTCATTTATTTGATGCTCTATTGTTGTTATCTGTATATTGTTACTGTAATTTTGGAGCTAATTTCCTTTGGATTAATAAAGTTCTATCTTATCTTATCTTACTCATAATAAGATGTTAACACCACTGTAATGTCTCCTTCTCTCTGTCTCTACTGTTACTATATTTATTAAAATTAGGATTTCCTTTTGCAACTAATATCACTCTACACATATAGAATCAACTGAATCAAAATGTAAAGATTCACACATTGCATCATATTGTATTGTATCGTGACAGAGCTGAATTGAATCGAACCGAATCATTGGCCATTTAAAAATTTTAATATATATGTATCATTGAACATGTATCGAGATATGTATCAAATGTGTCTCTGTCAGTGAGGTACACACCCCTATCAATGTCCCATCATTAGCTCCGCCCACCTTCTACCTGAGTGGGGGTGTGATCAGTCAGTCTCATGTGTCTCTCTTTGTGTCTCCACAGAGTCTCTATGATCAGCTGATCACAGTCTACACTGTAAAACTGTTGGATTCATCATCAGAAGATCAGAGTTCAGCTGCTTCAACAGGAAACACACCAACACATCCTGAAGATGGACTCAGAACCAAGAAGAAGAAGAGAAGCAAAGATCTGACCTCCTAATCTGTCTGAATTAATGACAAACTTATTGAATATGCAAATTCATTCATCAAAAAATTTGATAACAAACAAAAGATGAGAGAGATTTTGGAGAGTTTCAGAGGATTGTTGATGAATAAAAGGGGTGGAGGAGAGAACAGATACAGTCAGAACAGCAGGAGATGTACTGGATTGCAGGAATAGGAATAGAATGGAATACTTGGACTTGGGATCATTGCTGCTCCGTTCACTGGCGGGAGTGAGCTTAGCGCAGCAGCACAGCAGGAGCAGCAGCAGGTTGGGGAGTAGGAGCAGCATTACCAGCCAGGGTGTAAAAGCGTAGCAGCAAACAGGAGCAGTGTAGCAGCAATCAGCAGGAGTAGCAGCAGCAGCAGCAGCTGGAGAGTCCGGTAGCTGCTGTTGCTGGTGCAATAAGAAAACAAGATGAAAAAGAACAGAAGTGCAGAGAAAGTAGAAAAACTGGGGAAAGAATTCATGGAGATCATTGAACCACTGAAGAACGACCTGGAAGAAATAAAAGACTTGTGAAAAGTTGGAAAGAAAATCAGTTGAAGTTCAGGCTCGGAACACTCTGACAAACGTGGAGGAGTTTCAGAGGATTCTGGGACGAGCTGGCTGACTGGAACAAGAGACCATCATCCAGTCAGCTGATCAGTGTCGGATGATCATCAGTGAGTTTGTCAGATAAAGAAGGAACTGAAAGACCTCACAGGACAGTGAAGAGGAAAAACACAGACTGCAGAGAGAAGAGGAGACCTTGTTCACTAACATCTTCATGTAACAACAACAATAATAATTAAAAAAAACTTTATTTTTCTTTCATACAAGAAATGTTGTCCAAAGTGCTTTTCAAAGAAGTCTTTAAAGAAGTTTTTTTTTTTTAATAGAACCCATTCAGGGGGTTCCACCAAGAACCCTTTCTGTATTCCAAGGGTTTTATCTAGAACCCATCTAGGGGGTTCTACCAAGAACCCTTTCGTATTCCAAGGGTTTATCTAGAACCCATCCAGGGGTTCTACCAAGACATTGTCCATCTCTGACACCACACCACACACCCACATCATTCCCTCTGTTGTTACCCTGGTAACATAAAACACCTCGGTACTTTGAAGCAACTGTGTAAATTTATCACTGACTGATAACTTACAAAAAATATTGACTGAAACAAAACAACACTAAAAACTTATTCTATTAAAATGTGTGTAAGTTGTGAATAAAGGTGATTTGATTGATTTACAAGGTGTACAGTGTCATTTATAAAGAGATTAATGTTATGCACATTTACAGATTATTATATATTATTTAATTATTTAATTACAAACCATTATTATGTAATATTTATGTTGTCCTGATCATTTTGACTGAGAATGTTAGTTACAATGACAATACTTAAATGAAATGATTAATTTCATTAAATAAATCAAGTGCAATTTAATATTTAATAATTATTATAATATAATAATAATATGAATTAATATAATTATTATTATTATAACCTCTACATTTATTAACAGGTGTTATTTTTGCTTATTTTGCGATTATCAAAACGTTAGGAAACAATCCAGGCATCAAACTGTTAGCTCCCTGCTAGCTGTTAGCCGCTGAACCGAGGGCGGAAGTGACGTCACTGGTTACGAATTTTAAACCTCCTTCCTCTCCGTAGCCTGTAACGTGCTAACTGAAGTGAAACGGTAACAGAGAAACTAACAGAGCTGTTTCAGTGACACACTTTTATACATTTCTGATTCTAAACTAAACAGGTAGTCCGGCTAACAGGAGGAAGCTAGGCTAAACAGGAGGAAGCTGGCTAACTATCGTTAACAGGGCTTCTCCTCTGAACGCTGACTGGTTTAACTCTGACGTTAATGTCTTCTAACAACATGGCGGCTGAAGTCTGACCCGGACTCTGTGTCTCTCACTGTCAGCTCCGTGTTTTTAGGGTTTTTGTCTCCTTCAGTGTGAAGATGGTGACTTTAACCTGTCTGACGTGTGACAGCTGACCCTGGACAGCGATGCATGCTGGGACGTCAGAAATCAAAGTGAAAAGAGTCTCCTCGAGGAAGAGGTCGAGGGACAGCCTGAAGACTCACCTGACACCTGCCAGGAAGAAAGGAGGAGGCACCTGTCCACAGCAATGTCCCAGAACCTGGAGGCTCAGCAGCATCATGGCTGAGAAACAAGCTGTGGAGGTTTGTTACTGTCCAAACATTCATCCACATCTGGAATAACAAGTCTATTGATTGTTATTAACCTTTTTTTGATAATCAGGGGTTGAATGATATTAGAAATCCTTGAAAACACCAGTGCTGTATGGCTTCTGATTAATATCTCAATATTTTTAATTCTATGATCTATATCTCACTATACCCTTTTATTAAAAAACAAAAAAACAAAATCACACCATAAATTCTCAAATAGTACAAACATTTGATGAATCATATGGAACATGATGTATTTTAGAGCTTGGTGTTATAGATAAAGTCAAATATATTGGTGATAATATTGGTGCTTTCACAAAATACGAACAGGAGATTTTTGATAAATAATCCTCAGTAATGTGGCTGTAATGATTAAGTGTCTGGAGACAATTAAAAGAAAAGTCTAATGAGTTCAGAAAATGACATGCAGGGTTTTGAAGTGTGTGATTTAAACGCAGCTGTTGATGAGATTAACTGTGACTGATTATTGTAGATTAACAGTCATGTGTGTGTTTTGTCCTCAGTTCTGCAGCGACAGTGAGGATTTATTCGGGGACTATGACAGCATCCTGGAGGACAGCTCTGTCTTAGCAACGCTGGACGATGCAGAACAGAATGAACGGCGGCGTGACGTCCAGCCTTCAGCCGGGGACCAGCCGGACTTCACGGCTCTGCGGCGGAAACGCTCCTGTGAAGACGTTCTCACAGACTCCATCTTAGACGGCCTCGGAGACGAGGCGTTCGAGGACTTACCGCCCAGCCAGTGTCAGTTTCGAGAGCAAGTTAATGAGAGCGTGAAGAGGAGCCGTCTGCAGGATGGAGATAAAACCTCCACACCTGTGAGGACCGCTGAGGCCACAGCAGAAACAAACATGGAGGACACAACCAGGAGGCAGACGAAGGCGAGGAGGAGCGTGACGGACCAGCTGAAGAGGACGATGGTCGGGAACGCGGCGGCTCCCTCCAGCGTCTCACGGAGGTCGTGCTGAAAGAAGCCGTGGTCACAGAGGAGATCAGCGTCGCCATGCAGGCCATGGAAACCGTTTCAGCTGAGACCACCGACCTGGGCCCCTTCTTTGAACTACCCTCCAAAGTCAAAGAGCTGATGTACAAACTGAGAGGAATCAAGACTTTATACGGTGAGGAGGTCAACAGAAACATTATCAGCAACAGTTCTGATACTGACCTGAAACAAAAATGTCTCCAAACTGAACGAGGAAGGTGTGAACTCTCTTTGAGGTTTGGCTGAACTGGTGTCTGAGAAAACAAGACATTTGAAGACGTCACTTTGCACTGTGGGGCGTCCTTCACTATTTTCTTTATTAATTGTGAAAATAATCTGTTGAACATTTAATTATGCAGCATTTCTGCATCAAACTGTCTAACACAGTAGATTTATCTTCTAGTTCTTTGTTGAATTATTAACTTTACATTAACCCAAATGTTTCCAGCAACATTTTAACAGAGAAATATTTCATTTTATTCGAATCATTATAATTGATACGCAGCACATGTTTGTACAAAGCTGTTCTGTGAGGATCAGCAAAGTCACTGTATTATTTATTCTATGTTAAAAATAAATACATTTGAAAATCCAAATGATCTTCAATGTACAACATTAACCCAAATATGGTTCCGTCTCTAGAAGCAGCATATTTTACGAACATGAGATAATGATTATTTCATTTTTATACTACTTCAGATGGATTTGAAGAAAAATTTCTTCTGCACATTTTGTTACTGAGTCGGTTTATTTGAGGAATGTTTGACCGTTTGGGAAAAACAGCTTATCTCTTTCTTACAGAGTTAGAAGACAGACATAACAAGATTGGTCTGTAGAGGTGCCATCTGTTCTGAGAGAGCCAGTCTGTGCAGAAGGATCAGGGTTCTTAACAGCTCAGCTGTCAATCATGATGAGAACCCTCTTTACAGCATTAAATAACTAATTAATAACCAAACTAATGATGAATAACCACTTTATGTTCCTGTCTCTAGTAGTAACAGCATGAGGAATCGCATTTAACTCTCAAGATGAAGCATGTTTCTCATTTCCTGAAGTCTGTGTGTCTTTGCTCAGATTGGCAGGAGACGTGTTCTGAACCTGGACTGTGTTCAGGAGAGGAAGAACCTGATCTACTCTCTTCCCACCAGCGGAGGAAAAACTCTGGTTGCAGAGATCCTCGTCCTCAGAGAGCTGCTGTGCAGGAAGAAAGACTGTCTGTTCATCTTACCCTACATTTCACTGGTGCAGGAGAAGGTACGAGAATCTCCCGCTCTTTATACAACATCAACTTATAACTTGTTCTGATTGATGATCAGATCAATAAACTCTCTGTGATCACAGAAACTGTTTCACTGCTGCCAGGTTCATGATGAGTGGTTCTCATTTACATGTTTTTCAGTTTCTGTGGTCAGATGTCAGACGGTTTAAGAACATATAAACATCTGAGCTGCAGTCCAGGTTCATGACAGCAGCTCTGAAATCAGTTAAAGACATTTAAAATGAGTGACAGTGTTTCCATCAGGCTTTGAGGGGGGGTGATGAGCCGCTGATATCTATCTCTATATAGGGATATCTATGATTTTTAGTTTTGTTTTTGGGTTCTTTTAGTGTTGATATTAAGGTTCTTGTTTATTTTCAGTGTTTATATTAGGGTTCTTGATGATATTTAGCATTGAGTTTGAGCTCCTTGATGGATTTTAGCATTGATTTTGGAATTCTTTTGGTTTCGGTTTTGGGCTTCTTGATTATTTCTGACACTGAATTTGTGGTTCTTGGCACTTTCTAGAGTTGACTTTGGGTTCTTGACAATTGTCAGCCACGATTTTGGACTTTTTGATAATTTTTTGATTTAGGCTTCCTGATGATTTTTAGCGTTGATATAAGGTTTCTTGTCAATGTTTTGCATTGTTACCAGGGTTCTTTATAATTTTTAGCATTGATATCTGGGTTCTTGATGATTCTATCAGAGTTATTGATATTGCCCCCTGAGTAATCACAGAGAAAGTTAGAGGGAAATAAAATCAATGAATCCAGTGTCAGCTCTGTGGCCTGAGCTTGTTTATTGTTTCCGTCAGTTTCAAACATGAAAGCGGTGCAGATGATGGATGACGCCAACTGATGACATGTTTTTTTTAATTTACATTGCAGTGCTGATGTTGTACAGTCGGACACAGACTGTAGCCAAGACTTTATTAAACCATCTCACACAGTCTAACATGACATGAACCTGATTATCAAACAGTCTCTAAACACTACAGGAGGAGTGCCTCTTATAAAATCATCTGTATAAAAAACACATTACAGTGTGGTAAAGGTGATATTAGACATGTTTAAAGTAAACAGAAGAGGACAGAGAGTAGAGCCTTGTGGGACACCTCTCCTAACCTTTTCTGAATGAATCACGAGAAACGTCTGCCGGGTTGCTCTGCAGGTTCGAGGGTTAGCGAGCTTTGGCCTGGAGCTGGACTTCATGGTGGAAGAGTACGCTGGCAGTAAGGGCAAGTTTCCTCCAGTGAAGAGAAGAAACAAGGCATCACTTTACATCGCGACGATAGAGAAAGCCCACAGCCTCGTCAACTCTCTGATAGAGACCGGCAGGATCGATAACCTCGGACTGGTGGTGGTGGACGAGGTACAAGCTCACGTCAGTTTGGATAAAAACTGTTTTCGTTGTGACATAAAAGACTGAATTTGTCTCCGTGTGCAGCTTCACATGTTGGGTGACGGCAGCAGAGGAGCTGTGATTGAAATGACTCTGGCTAAAGTTCTTTACGTGAGCAGTGAGTGTTTCAGTTTCACTTTAATCACATTTTTAACCTTTAAAACCTTTGAAATAAACGTTCCTGCTCTGTTCTTGTTCTTTTCCAGAGACGACTCAGATAATTGGAATGAGCGCCACTCTGGGAAACATCAGAGACCTGCAGACGTTTCTGAGGGCTGAAAACTACACAAACGACTTCAGGCCTGTAGGTGATTTTATCTAAAATATTCAGATTCACTCGACCAACCAGCATTTCAGAGCAGAAACAAAGAGACGCGTCACTCTGCTGTGTGTCCAGGTGCAGCTGAGGGAGTTTGTCAAACTGAAGGACACGATCTATGAAGTGGATCCAAAGGAAGAAGAATGTTTCAGATTCTCACGTCTTCTGAACTTTAAAGTGAGAACGATGTTCACAAACATTTCTCTGTTCTCTGTTCTCTGTTCTGATACATGTTGGTCTGCTGTGACCAGGGTCGGGAGGGTAACTTTAAAATGTATTCAGATACGGTTACTAATTACATGATAATAATGTAGTCACTATAGTGAAGTAATGTAACTTGATTACTTTACGTTACTTTTAGATTACTTCAATATAAAATATGGTGAAATTGTTTAGTCTAATATAGTTTGTGTTTATGGCTGCAGCTAATGATTACTTTCATCATCGATTAATCTGTTGATTATTTTCTCAATTAATCGATTGGTTGTTTGATTGATAAAATGTCAGAAGTCTCTCAAAGTCCAACATGACGTCCTTAAATGTCTTGTTTTGTCCAAAACTCAAAGATCTTCAGTTTCCTGTCAAGAGGAGGAAAGAAACCAGAAAATATTCACATTTAAGAAGCTGAAATCAGAGAATTGGGTATTTTAGATTGAAAAATGATGAAAAATGATCAATCAGTAATCAGAATGATGCAGATTAATATTAATAGTTGATTAATAACAGATTAATGGTTGCAGTTCTTAGTGTTTTGTGATTTTTTTTAGGCTTTTTTGTTCAACTGTTCCTTCCTTTGCAGTGAAGAATTTATTGATTGATTGATTTAAATTATTTACTGTTGTGTGTGACAGAAGTCACAGATGTGCAGGACGACAGTAATGTTGTTGTGTGTCTGTGTGATGTGTGCGACGTCCCTCAGTACTCGAGTGCGATGCAGAAGATCGACCCGGATCACATCATCGCTCTGGTGACCGAGGTCATCCCCACACACTCCTGTCTGGTGTTCTGTCCCACCAAGAAGAACTGTGAGAACGTGGCCGCGATGATCTGCAAATACCTGAAGGAGTGAGTGAAGCCGACGTCGTCCTGCTCGGCCGTCTGTGACTCCGACTCTGACTCTGTGTTTCCCTCTCACAGGGAGTTCTCAGCACAGGGAGAAAGAGAAGGCCGTCCTCCTCGGAGAGCTGCGGGACAGTGGGAACGGCTCACTGTGTCCGGTGCTCCGGAGGACGGTGCCGTACGGTCTGGCCTATCACCACAGCGGACTGACCTCAGAGGAGAGGAAACTGGTGGAGGAGGCCTACTCCAACGGGGTCCTGTGTCTCCTCACCTGCACCTCCACCCTGGCTGCAGGGATCAACCTGCCCGCCCGCAGGTTCGTCACCGTCGAGACAGAGAATATTCTGCTTTAGCCAATTAAACAGTTAGTTTTATATCAAAATAAGGACGTAGCAACAGTCGTCAGGCAAGCAAACAGAATTCTGAAGTGAATGAACGATATCGTCTGTTCTGATGCAGCGTTCTGTTTTTTTTTATTGAGCATATGTTTCCGCCCTCATGTCTTCACTCAGGGTGATTCTGCGCTCGCCGTACGTGGCCACAGACTTCCTGAAGAGGAGCCAGTACAAGCAGATGGTGGGCCGGGCCGGTCGAGCCTGGGATCGACACCGTGGGAGAGAGCATCCTCATCCTCCAGGACAAGGAGAGAAACATGGTGACTGACTGTGAGGCTTCATGTTGTCTAAAGGCAGAGACACACGTCAGGACAGGCTGAATCAGGGCTGCACGAGGTGGTACAGAAGTCATAGTGTGATTGTTTTGACTGAAGTTTCCAGATAAGATAAAATTTAGTTTGTTCATGTTCATCGAGGTCTGATCCACACAAACATGTTTCCTTTCATCTGGAGAACAAAGATGTTCAGGTCAGGACGTCTCTGCAGCTCTACAGAACCTCATTATGATGCAGATTTCTCACAACATTTTTCAAAAAAATTGTGATTTCGTTGGTCATCTGGTGATTTTATTGTGATCAATTGTGAAGCTCCAATGCTGACTAATGACTTAATCATCTCTAATTCACAGAGAGATCAAATCGTCTCTGAACCAGCAGCTTCTCACACGTCACAACATGATTTCTTTGACGTTGTTCTGTTCTGATCTGTGTCGTGGTTCTTTGTGTTTCAGGCTAAAACTCTGGTATGTGCTCCGATGGAAAACTGTTACAGTAACCTGATGCACGATGGTGGAAAAGGCCTCCTGAGTCTCATCCTGTCACTGATCGGACTGAATGTAAATCCCTCTGTTTTATTTATTTTGTATTCACTGATAAATAAGTCTGTACTGTAGTGAAAAAAACTGTCTTGAATTAACTTCAACTTCCACTCAGACAGTTTGTCCTGGTGTAGTCAACACTGACTCAAGTCAGGCTAAAACAAGCTGCACTGTGAGCATGCACGGAGAACAGAAGCAGCCCAGAACAGCTGACTGTCCAGAAGAGGATAAGACGTCACAGAAAGAAGAGAAAACGAGAGCAGTTCTTTATTCTCAGCTGCAGAACAAACTCTGCAGAACAAACTATACAAAGAATATAAAGGGTCCATCGTGAAAAAAGGAAAATACTGCTGCAGTTATCAAAGATTAAAAAAAAACAGTAAATGTGAAAATGTGACCCTGACGTGCATCACACTGTTGTAACAACAGCTCACTCTGTAGAGTTTCTGTTTCATGAACTGAGGCCTCAGCAGCAGCACAGCTTCAATTCCAACTCGAGGTCGACCTGCATGTCGTCCTGTCTCTCTCATCCCTCTTTGTCCCGTCTGTCTTCAGCAAAAAAGGCAAAAAGCTGCAAAAACCATTGCAGGGTGCTTTCACAGCCAGAAGTCTGAACCAGGGTTCATTATTTTGAGACACTGAGACATTTTGTCTGGTCACTTTCACGTTGTAATTATTCAAGCGGACCAAAGACAGAAGATTTTTCGTGACTTTGTTTTAATTAATATGTTCTTTTGAACTGAACTAAACATGTAAATTCATGATTGATCACATAGAAAAAGTTTGAAGTTTTGTTTCTGTACGGACAGAAGTGATGAGAGCAGAGAGACACTTGAGGGACACATAAAGGACACATAAAGACAGGTGTCTTTATGTGTCCTTTTGGGATTCTGTTTCCACTTGATGGAAATTCTTTGACACACAGTTAAATTTAACTTTGCCACAGAAGAAGCTGGTTCAGTCACCATGGTTACCGAGCAGTCATGGAACGGATCTCTCATTTAAATTAGCCAGACTTCTCAAAATAAACCAGACTTTTCTTTTATCCACGCTGATTGAAGGCCCCCGGTCTGTAAATCCGTGTGTTTACGTGTTTGTTGTGTGTTGTTGTTGCAGATCACCACGTCACTGGACCACATGAGGGAGTTCCTGTGTGGGACGCTGCTGTACGTCCAGCAGAGGACGCTGTGTGTGGAGAAGAGCCTGTGGGAGGTGGTGCAGCAGTGTGTGAACCTGCTGAAGGACAAAGACCTCGTCACTGTGACGGCAGACTCACAAAGTCTGCAGGTCACCAAGCTGGGAAAAGCTACGTATAAAGGTGTAAAACTTAGAGTTTAATTTGCTTCAGAATGAAATATCTCTACTGGACTGTCATCCATTTCATCCAGACATTCATGTTCCTCAGAGGATATTAAATAATAATAATAATATATATAATAATACATTTTATTTATAAAAACCCTTCAAGACACCCAAGACACTTTATAATAAACAAGAAAGTCATTATTCTACAGACTTAAAAACATCTTCATCTTCACTAGTGGTCCAGATGTTTGAGTGCAGCTGTGTAACTCGTCTCCGCTCGTCGTCCTCAGGCTCAGTGGATCTGTCCTACAGTGACGTGCTGTACAAAGACCTCTCTAAAGGTCTGGAGGGTCTGCTGCTCAACAGTTACCTGCACCTGGTCTACCTGGTCACACCGTACGACATGATCTCACAGTGCAAACCCGACTGGATGACCTTCTTCAGGCAGGTACGAGCTCTCTGTGAGCATTATAACGTCCGCCTGCGTCTCAGCTGCCGTCTCGGTGTTAAACGGTCGGCTGTGTTGTGGTGTTGCAGTTCACCCTGCTGTCAGCTGCAGAGCAGAAGATGTCTGCAGCCGTCGGAGTGCCCGAGAGTTTCGTCGCCAGAAAAGCTGCAGGACAGACGGTGAAAAAGGTAAAAAACTACAGACTGTGGAGACGTTCTAAAGTGAATAAAAGCTCCAGACTTCCTGTCGGTTCTGAGTGTCTGTGGTGTTTCAGAGTGTGAACATGGAGGTGGTGCAGCGGATGTATCTGGCTCTGGTTCTGTTCACGTTACTGAAGGAGACGAACCTGTGGAGCGTCGCCGACCGTTTCCAGCTGAGCCGAGGCTTCATCCAGACTCTGCTCAGCTCAGCGTCGGCCTTCTGCTGCTGCGTGCTGCACTTCACTGAGGTACCGCCCCACCTACACCACCTACATCACCTCCACCTCCAAAACCTCCACCTACACCACCTACACCTCCACCACCTCCACCTCCAAAACCTCCACTATACCACCTACCACCTCCTCCACCAACCTCCTCACCTACACCACCTACACCACCACCTCCAAAACCTCCAACTACACCACCTCTACCACCTCCATCACCTACACCACCTACACCCTCCACCACCACCTCCAAAACCTCCACCACCACTTCCAAAACCTCCACCTACACACCTACACCTCCTCCATCACCTACACCACTACACCTCCTCCATCACCTACACCACCTCCACCACCGCCACACCTGAGAGCTGATATAAACCCTGTTCATGGTTCTGTGTGTGTTCTGTTCTCTGTGTGTGTGATGATTCTCTGTGTCTCTGACGGTTCTGTGTGTTCTGTGTGTGTGTCTGATGGTCTGGTGTCTGACAGTTCTGTGTGTTCTGTGTGTGTGTCCGACGTTCTGTGTGTGTGTGTCTGACAGTCTGTGGTGTGTCTGATGGTTCTGTGTGTGTGTGTCTATGTTCTGTGTTGTCGATGGTTCTGTGTGTGGTCTGATGGTTCTCTGTGTGTGTCTGATGGTTCTGTGTGTCTGACAGTTCTGTGTGTTCTGTGTGTGTGTCTGACGGTTCTGTGTGTGTGTGTCGACAGTTCTGTGTGTGTGTCTGATGTTCTGTGTGTGTGTCTGATGGTTCTGTGTGTCTGACGGTTCTGTGTGTTCTGTGTGTGTGTCCTGATGTTCTGTGTGTCTGACGTTCTGTGTGTTCTCTGTGTGTGTCGATGGTTCTCTCTGTATGTGTGTGTGTGATGGTTCTGTGTCTGATGTTCGTGTGTCTCTGACAGTTCTGTGTGTTCTGTGTGTTCTGTGTGGTGTGTCTGACGTTCTGTGTCTCTAACGGTTCTGTGTGTTCTGTGTCGTGTGTGTGTGATGGTTCTCTGTGTCTCTGACAGTCTGTGTGTTCTCTGTGTGTTCTGTGTTCTGTGTGTGTGTGATGGTTCTCTGTGTCTCTGACATTCTTGTGTTCTTGTGTGTGTCTCTGACGGTTCTGTGTGTCTTGACAGTTCTGTGTGTTTCTGTGTGTCTGTGTGTGTGTGTCTGCGGTTCTGTGGTCCGACGTTCTGTGGTTCTCTGTGTGTTCCGTGTTCTGTGTGTGTGTGTGATGGTTCTCTGTGTCTCTGACGGTTCGTTGTCTGTGTTCTTTGTGTGTGTGATGGTTCCTGTGTCTCTGACGTTCTGTGTGTTCTGTGTTCTTTGTGTGTTGATGGTTCTCTGTGTCTCTGACGGTTCTGTGTGTTCTGTGTTCTGTGTTCTGTGTGTGATCAGGAGCTGGAGGAGTTGTGGCCCTTCAGGTCTCTGCTGAGCGAGTTGACCCGCCGGCTGACTTACTGTGTGAAGGCTGAACTCGTACCTCTGATGGAGGTGGCCGGAGTGATGGAGGTCAGTGTGGACGAGAGGACAGTCTGTCCTCACATGTCTCTGAGCAGGAGAACATATGGAGGATCAGAACTGTCAAAATCAAAAATAAAGAAATAAATAACTCAATAAATAGATTAATAATAACATTAAATGCACCAAAAATAATCTTAAAAATGAATGTAGGCATTCATATTTATAAATTATTTGTTTTCTTTTGTATTCATTCATCTGTTCCTTTAAAGTTTCCATTTTATTTATTCATTTTAAATTCATTTTATTTATTTATTTTTATTTCTGTATTATTTTCCAATTCATTTTTAACATTTATTTCTGTTTTATCTCGTATTGCATTTTTCCATCAGTTTATTTCCTCATCACATTCAATCTTTACTTTAGAATAAATGACAATAAAGCCTTGAAATGCACCAAAAATTATATTAAAACTTCATGTAGGCAATGATTAATTTATAAAAATGTGACATAAATTCTTAATTCTCTTAATTTGTTTCTGTATTTATTTACTTTCGTAGTATTTCATGCATTTATTTACTTTCCAATTAAATTTTCAATATGTTTCTTTTTATTTATTCATTTTTTACAGTTCATTTATGTCTGTATTATTTCATGTTGCATGTTCCACCTGTTTATTTCTCCGTCGACGAGAACTTTGAATATCAGCCCCGTTATTTGCATGTTAGGAAGCAAAGATACATAAAGAAATGTAAAAGGAAAAATACATGAATAAATAATTTTGGCAAAATAAAGAGGGTGAAAATTCAAAGGGAAATAATACAGAAATATATACATAAACTTTTAAAAAACTGAATAAATCAGTAAAGAAAATGGAAATTTAATGGGAAAGTAATTCAATTCAATACATTATTTCATAGCATATTAATTAATTTATTATTTATATTTTTGATTTTGGCAGTTGTGTTCCTCCATAGATTTACTCCAGATGTGTTTCTGTTTGTCCCGCAGTCCCGAGCGAAGCAGCTGTATAACGCCGGCTACAAGACGCTGACTCACCTGGCGAACGCTGACCCTGCTGTTCTCTCCAAGACCATAGAGAACCTGTACAAGAAACAAGCCAATCAGATCGTGGCCTCGGCCAAAGTGAGCTTTCACCTGTTGAACATGAAGTCACAGTAAAGGTTGAAGATAATCATTAAGTGTGTGGATCAGATGGGTCTCTGTGTGTTCCAGATGTTGGTGAATGAAAAAGCTGCAGCTCTGCAGGAGGAGGTGGACGAGCTGCTCACATGCCTTCAGATCTGCCCACAGCGTCCGAAATACAAGAACTCAGATGACAAACTTTTATTCTCTTTGTAAACTTTGTTTTTTTTATTGTTTTCATTTGATTGAAATGCAAATCTATCAATTAAAATAATTTAAAAGAGGGACTCGGCTTGATTTGTTGTGGCTCTCAGTGACTTTTTCTCTTGAATATACAGGTCAAAGATAATTGGTTCAGGAGCAACAGAAGACTGAAAGTTGCTGAACGCTCCAAAATCACCTGTTTGAAACGTTCCACAGGTGAACAGGTGAGTCGGTAACAGGTGACAGGATCATGATTGGGTATTAAAGGGGCGTCCTGGAAAGACTCAGTGGTTCACCAGCATGGATGGGGTGAGGTTCAACACTTTGTGAAAAAACTGTTTCAAACGTTTGTCAACACAAAACTGCAGGAATTTATAGATTTCACCATCTACAATCCATAATATCATGAAAAGATTCAGAGAATCCAGAGAAATCTCTGCAGTAAGGAACAAGACTGAAAACCAACACTGAATGTCTGTGACCTTTGACCCCTCAAGCAGCACTGCATTAAAAACTGCATTAAAAAGCCACATCATTGTATAAAGGATACTACATGGGCTCAGGAACACTTTGGAAAACCGTTGTCAGTAAACACAGTTTGTCTCTGCATCTACAAATACAAGTTAAGACTCGACCATGCAAAGAGAAAGACATATATCAACAACATCCAGAAACACTGCAGACTTCTCTGGGCCCGAGCTCATCTGAGATGGACTGACGCAAAGTGGAAAAGTGTGCTGTGATCTGACCAGAGAATATACAAGGTTTTTTTTCTCATTATAATGACTTACAGATGTGTTTTTTTCCTCATAAATTTTGCATAAATTTACTATTTTAATCTCACAGAGTGACCTGAACTTTTTTCATAACTTTACCATTTTACTGAGGAAACATTTTTCTCTCTGACTCTTTTTTGTTTTTTGTTTTTTTTAACCCGATGGGATCAAAATGATGATAAAGTATTTTTGTGTTTCTCTGTATTTTGAGGAAGTTTCTCATCATCATGATTTGCATCTTGTTTCCATCATATTGACATCATTGGGCTTCCACAGCCTCATCACAGTGATCAGTGAGTTTGCCGGGATCATTGTCCCGTGTTCAGTCCCCATGTTCGGTCCCGGGTCGGAGCTGATCCTCCTCCGGTGTGAACGGTGTCCAGTCGGTCCCGGGTCTCTGTGAGCAGAGGAGGCGGTGCAGGAAGTGTCCCCGTGTGTCGGAGCGTGTTCGCTTCAGTCATGTCTCCGTGTGTCTCGCTGTCGGTGCTGCTGCTGTCTCTCCTCCTCTGTCTCCGGCGGACAGACGGAGTCCAGCTCCCCGACCTGAACCTCACCTCCTCGGCGGTGGTGTCGGTGGATGTGTCGGCGGTTCTCCGGCGGGTGGAGCGACGCTTCCTGTCCGTCACCATCGATGCGAGTCTGGCTGCGGAGGAGAAGTTCATGTTTCTGTTGAGGTGGGTGAGTCCTGTGTGTGTGTGTGTGTGTGTGTGTGTGTGTGTGTGTGGTGGGTGGTCTGTGTGTGTGTGTGTGTGTGTGTGTGTGTGTGGTGTGTGTGTGTGTGTGGTGTGTGTGTTAATGTGCTCTGATCTGCAGCTAAACTTCACTTAAAGCTCTTTAATCCTCTGCCTGCTGATCCGCTCTCACTTATTACTGTCAGGAGGCGGATTAACGTTGTTACACACTCAGGATTTAAAATCAGCGTCTGTCTCACATTAAATTAACATTTAACAAAGAAAATCTGCTCCTGAGACACAATTCAGCAGGCTGGGGGAGTAACTGATTACATGTAACGGGATTACATAACCAGGATACAAAAAACGTAACTGTAATCCATTAAAATTACAGATAAAAACATAATCAGATTACAGATACATGCATTTTTATAAAGAATTGGATTGTTAGTGGGATTACATGTTTAAAAAAAGAAACTGTCATCAGGGTTTGAAGGGTCAGAATTATAATCGCTGGTTAAAATTAGATGTCGGAGAAGAAGAAACAAAACTATTAGCTGAAGAAGAAATAAAACCAGCTGCAGAAGAAGAAGAGTGCAAAATTATGTCAAAGAAAAAGATGATGACACAAAACTATTTGCCAAAGAAGAAGAAGAAAGCAAAAATATTTTTTATAAACATTTAATGTTGTTTTCATTAGAGAAAACAGCACCGACAAATAAATGACACACATTTTATTGAATTAAAAACAATAAAAATACATAAAGCTCGACTTGTTGTGGATTCATTCAGTTTAGAAGTTTGTTCTTGTTATTTAAAAAGTTTTTGGTCTGAAAGAAGAAATTTATTTTCCACCGTTTCTGTAGAATGACCCAAACATCAAAAATGAGGTTTCAGGTTTCATTGTTGTGTCACGTGTTGTTTACATCGAGAAAAACACAACATGTGCAACAAACGCAGCACAAATACTTGAGACAGAGACACACAGAGACAGAACAGCATCAAACAAACAAACAAACAAACAAACAAACAAACCAAAACCAGATAAAACTCAGAACAGGAAGTCACACACAGACTGACAGTCACATTATATTTGATGTTAATAATAAATCCAGCTTCAGGTGAAACGTGATCTTTGTTCTCATGATATCAGGAGTTTTATGATTCTCACATCAACGCTGAAGCTTTTTGTTTTTTCGTCTTCTTCAGCTCTCCGAAGGTCAGAACGTTGGCGAGAGCGTTAACGCCGGCCTTTTTAAGATTCGGAGGGACCAGACAGGACTTCATGGTGTTCAGTCCTCAGAGGCCTCAGTCACACGCAGGTTTCACAGCAGGTAACGACGTCTCAGGTGTTTCTGACCCTGCTGGAGCTTTAAACTACACTTTTATTTCATGATAATAATCTGATTTACTTTGAAAGCTTCTTTCCTCCCTGCAGACGTGTCACAACATCACTTTCATACTTTTGCTTTTACTGTTGCTGGTAAACAGGAACCACAGAGCAACTTCACACTGTCCCACAAGAGACAGGGAACAGCTGTACAGAGACACCTGGACAATCATCTGTCCATCCATAGAGTTTAATATGGAAACAAAACAGGAACAAACACACATAAATGAATGAAAGGTTATGTTTGCTAAAAACTAAAAGTCAGTAGCCACTTTTCCACGTAATTATCCAGCAGGTTTGAAGGGTTAAAGTGTCAAAGTACAACATCCATAAATGGGAAATAAATAAATAAATAAATAAAACTCACTAAAATTGCACAGTTACCACAGCGTCTGTTTGGGGACGTTATGGAGTCTGCTGACCACAGCTGTGACTTCTCACTGCAGAATCTAATGATTTTCACCAGTACAACTATCACAAGGCCCTCAAATGCATTTTAAATGGGAAAAATAATCATAATCCATTCAAATACCAGGAACTGTTGGGACCTGACAACTTCAGAGCTCCGGCTCTAACTGTGCACGTCTCCATCAACTGGTTTGGAGCAAATAACCTAAAAAAAAACTTTGTGATTTAGCATCATGAAAGTCTTGATATGGTGAGATGTCACTGAAGTGTGTAGATTTATTCTTTAGAAAACACATGTAGAGTATAAATAACCTCCTGTTGTTGTTTTTAGAACAATCTTGTGATAAACTGGAGTTGCCCTCGTGGCTGGAGGACAGGTTGAAGAAGGAATGGACTCAACAACAAGTGAATCTGATGAGAGAAGATCTGCAGAGGAAGTACAGGAGAGTAAAGTTTACAGGTACGACTTCTCCTGCCTCGTCAGCCTGAGTTTATTTTGTCGGCTTTAAGATCAGCATTGATCTGAAAAGTACTGGTTTTTAGTTTTACCAACATGGCGAGTCATAATATTCTAAATAAAGAGAGGACACTATCTCTCTTTGTCACCTGATGTTCTGTCTACTTTCCTTCCATCCTCCTGTTTCAGAGTACACTGTAGATCTGCTGCACTCCTTCACCAACTGCTCGGGGTTGGATCTGATCTTTGGGCTGAACGCTCTGCTCAGAACAGCCGACAACAGCTGGAACAGCAGCAACGCCCGCTCGCTGCTGCAGTACTGTGAATCCAGACAGTACAGGATGGCCTGGGAGCTGGGCAACGGTACACAACAAACAACACGTCTAAACAAAATGAAACATGAAATTAAAGAAGGTCAGAGGGGTCTTTAAAGAGGTTTTAGGGGTTAAAGTGCATTCGACACAGTTGACCATAAAATACTGCTCAACAGACTGGAAAAGTGGGCGGGACTTTCTGGCACTGTCCTAAATTGGTTTAAATCTTATTTACAAGACAGGGATTTCTTTGTGTCACTTGGCAATTATGAATCTGTGCCAACGAAAATTACATGCGGAGTTCCTCAGGGGTCCATTCTTGGGCCTCTTCTGTTCAACATCTACATGCTCCCTCTGCTCAGATTATGGAATATCATAACATCTCCTACCATACTTAAGCAGATGACACACAACTTTACATAACAGCGTCACCAGATGACTACAGTCCCCTACATCAGCTAAATAAGTGCATTGATGAAATCAATACGTGGATGTGCCAGAATTTTCTACAACTAAACACAGACAAAACTGAGATAGTTGTTTTTGGCCCCAAAGAACAAAGATCAAAAGTGAGTGCTCACCTTGAATCCATGACACTAAAACCTACAAATCAAGCCAGAAATCTTGGTGTAGTTCTGGACTCAGACCTCAATTTCAATAGTCACATAAAGACAATAACTAAATCAGCCTACTACCACTTTAAAAACATAGCAAGAATTAAAGGATTTCTGTCTAAAGAAGATGCAGAAAAACTTGTTCATGCTTTCATTTTCAACAGGCTGGACTATTGTAACGGTGTCTTCACAGGTCTGAGTAAAAAATCAATCAGACAACTGCAGCTCGTCCAGAACGCTGCTGCCAGAGTCCTCACCAACACCAAGAGAGTGGAGCACATTACACCAGAGCTGAAGTCACTGCACTGGCTTCCTGTATGTCAGAGGATAGACTTTAAAATCTTGTTACTTGTCTATAAAGCACTAAATGGTCTCAGGCCTAAATACATCTCTGATTTACTTGTACGTTATGAAGCACCCAGACCCCTCAGATCATCTGGACCAGGTTTACTCAGTGTTCCCAGGATCAAAACCAAACAAGGTGAAGCAGCCTTTAGTTTCTCTGCTCCTCATCTGTGGAACAAACTTCCAGAATATCTGAGGTCAGCTGAAACTGTCAGCTCATTTAAATCAGGGCTAAAAACACTGTTTACTGCAGCTTACCAGTGAAGTAGATATGTGACTTATTGTTAGAATAATCTGTAGCTATTGTTTTTATATTTGTCAGCTGTTGCTGTTGCTTTATGTTAGCTTTCTAAACGCATTTTTGTATTTATTGTCTTGCTTTTAGCCTATGTCTTTAATGATCTGAAATGTTTATGTTTTATTTTCATGTATTTCTAAGTTCTTGTAAAGCACCTTGAATTGCCTTGTGTATGAATGGTGCTATACAAATATAATTGCCTTGCCTAAAGTGGTCATTGAGGAGGTTCTAGAGGTCAATTAGGAGGTTTTCCTTTTAGTGACTGATGAGATTCAAGAGATCTTTAAGGAGGTTCTAGGAGTTATTGAAGAGGTTCTACAGGCCCTTTGGTATGTTCTTGAGGTCCTTTTTGTAACTGATGAGATTCAAGAGATCTTTAAGGAGGTTCTAGTGGCCACTGAGGAGGTTCTGCCGGAACATTTATTGCCAAATCAGGTTCAAAGTGTCTTTTAAGGGGTTAGAGAATTCCTTTAGGATAGTCTAGGGGTCAATTAGAAAGTTCTAGTGGTAACTGAGGCGGTTCTATAGTACTTAGTATGGTATGGGGGGAGGTTCTAGTTGTCATGAAGCAGGTTATTGGTACTTCAGGTTTAATAGCCTTTTGATGTCCATTGAGCAGGTTCTAGGCATCATTTAGGAGGTTCTAAAGGTTCTTGCAGAGGTTCTAGTAGTCAGCCAGGAGGTTCTAGAGTGGCTTTAGGACATTGTCTGCAGCATTTAGTGGTTATTGATGAGGTTCTAGGATACTCAAGGAGTTTAAATAAGGTTCTAGGGGTCCTTTAGGAGGTTTATTGAAATGCTTTCAGAGGTTCTATTGATTATTGAGAATGTTCTAAAGGTTGTTTACGAGGTTCTAGGGGTATTAGGGATGTTCTTGTGGTCAGCGAGGAGCTTCTAGAGTGCTTTTAGGAGATTCTAGTGGCCTTGATGGAGTTCTAGGGTACTCTAGGAGTTTTAGTGCCTGTTGAGAAGGTTCTGTGAGTCATTGAGGAGGTTCTAGTGGATCTTTGGGGGACTTTATGGGTCCTGAACAGATTTTGGAGCAGCATGTTTGACTCCGCCATCCCTCCAGTTGAGTTCCACACACTTGGAGAACCTCTGAAGCTGTTCTGGAGGCTCATGGTGGAACCACAAACACTTTATTGACACAGATTCAGTTGTTATTTATAATTTGTCATTTATTTGTGTGTGTGTGTGTGTTTATATCTCATTTCTTCTTCTTTTGGTTCATCATCACAGTGACGTTTCAGTATTGCTGAAACACTGTGGTCTCTTATCTGAGCTTTGAGTTTCACTTCTGTGTTTTTCATGTGATGTTCTGCGTTCAGGAAGTTCTTTCATGTCATTTGATCTGCTGTTTGTTCTGTCAGCTGTGGTTTCCTGTTCCACAGTCTCACAGACAGGCCCACAGGAAGTGAGACGTCAGGAACGTTTTTACTCTGTCAGAGTGAAACTGAACGTGACGTCATCCGTTTGTCTGCAGAGCCCAACAGCTACGAGAAGAAGGCGGGGATTCGGGTGGATGGATATCAGCTGGGACAGGATTTCAAACGTCTCAGAGAGATGATGTCACAGTCCAAGTTCTACCACGACGCCGGACTGTACGGGCCGGACGTCGGTCAGCCACGAGACCACCGGACGGACATACTGGAGGGGTGAGAGGTCACACTGATGATGATTATACAGAACCAGAGGAACTCGGGTTCTTCTTTGTGTGAATGTTTCATAGAATGGACAACAAGTGTGAAGGGCAGAGCGTAACATTAATTTATAATTCTGAATCCACATTGATGCTCAAAGAAGCAGATAAATAATTGTACAGCTGATTCACTTCACAGTGATCATATATACTTACAGTTTTTACAGTATTTCTGAAATATATATTTTTCTTTTCACTTTCTCCAGATGTGCAGAGCTCATTAGACCTGCAGAAACATCTGTGTTAAACATCTGTACTCTCTCTGTCCTGTAACTGAATCACAGAGTCACATGTGAGCTGCAGTCTGACTGTTTTTATTGTTCTGCTGATAAAGATGAAATCAGCAGGATGATTCTTTCAGAGCCGTGAGTCATTAAAAAACTTCTCACAGTCGACCTGCTGTTGTTCTGCTGCAGGTTCCTGCAGAGCGGCGCCGAGGCCGTGGACGCCTGCACGTGGCACCAGTGAGTTCAGTCACCTTCAGTTCAAATACAGACGACAAACACAACGCAAACTGAGTCGTACTGCTGCGGTTCTGTGTGTTCTCAAGGTTCCTGTCAGTGAGTCAGTGTGGACACTTCAAGTTATCAGTCATAAAGTAAACGTGATGATGTCACAAAGACTCACAAAGACACGCCGAGTCTACTTCCTGCTCCACTGTGATACCAGATTATTCATGTGGAGAATTGATCCATAAATAACACATGACTGCACAGAAAACATACTGAGTTTATTATCTTTTACTAGGACATAAATCAAATATCCAGAAAATCCAGTTTTCTGTTGTG
Source organism: Lutjanus argentimaculatus (assembly GCA_034769285.1). NCBI lineage: Eukaryota > Metazoa > Chordata > Actinopteri > Lutjaniformes > Lutjanidae > Lutjanus > Lutjanus argentimaculatus. The sequence goes on along the minus strand of JAWZSL010000005.1, from coordinate 41,614,584 downwards.
TTTGATTGGTTGTTGATGAATTTATCTGAGTCATAAAACGTGTCCTCTCGTGTTCTTTAGTTATTATGTGAACGGCAGAGACACGTCCCTAGAGGACTTTCTGGATCCGGAGGTTCTGGACACTCTGGCCTTAAAGACAAACGAAGTCCTGGAGGTAAAGATTTGCGGTCCAGGTGGATGGACATGCCGACTCGTCAGTGTTTGACATGTGTGACGTCCAGATGTTGACCTGGATGTTTTCTGTCCCGGTCCAGAAGGTGAAGCAGGCGTCTCCGGGGAAACCGGTGTGGCTCGGAGAGACAAGCTCGGCCTACGGAGGAGGAGCCATCGGCCTGTCGGACACGTTTGTGGCGGGATTCATGTGAGTTTATACAAGTCAGGACCATCGAGTCAATGACGAGTCCGAGTGGTGTTCAGGACCGAGTCGAGACCTTTTCACTAAATCCACAAAAACTCTCCAGTGTGAATATTTTCCACTTTTCTCTCATCTTCGATGATCATAAATGAAATGCGTTTTTTAAACATTAATTAAAGTGAAGGAGAAGATGAGAACGTCTCGTTAACGGAACACAGAACACACGAGCTCGTCTCCTCCATGACGGTCAGGAGGGAGGCCGGTTCTCAGGAGTGCTACATTCAGCTAATTAAGTTTACTGATTACCCAGCAGCCCCGGTCTCATGACAAACCTTAAAGTCGTCCTGTTGTTCACTTAGAACAAGGTTCTCATGTGGTTCTTACACTGTAGAACAACAAACAAACATGTTCTTAAATTCTCTTCTCAGACATAAACTGGAACTGGACACAGAGCCTGTGAACACTGTGTTCATAACATGTTTACATGTTATTAACACGTGTTAAAGTGTTATTAACATATGTTTTAGGTGTTATTAACAGATTTTAAATGGTTATTAACAAATTTAATTCTTATTAACACATGTTTTAGAGTTATTAACCATGTGTAAGTGTTAGTAACTCATGCTTAAGTGTTATTAACATGTTTAAATGTAATAACATGTGTTTTTAACATGTTATTAACACGTGTTTCAGTTTCAGTAACATATTTAAGTGATGTTCAAATGTTATTAAAACAAGATCAGTGTTATTAACATGTTTAAGTCTTATTAACAGATGTTTAAATGTTATTAAAACATAACACAAATACAAACATTACTAAACAAGTGTTATTAACATGTTTCAATGTTCTTAACATATTTAAAGGTTATTAACAAATGTTTAGTAGTTATTAATACATAAGACAAGTGTAATTAACCCGTTTTAAGTGTTATTGACACATCTCTGTGTTATTACGAATACGAATACGAATACGAATACGAAATACTTTATTGATCCCCAAGGGAAATTCATTTGTCTGTAGTCTCATCTATTTGTATAAGAATTATAGAGTCTGATGGCAGTTGGTATGAAAGATCTTCTGTATCTCTCTGTCCTACAACGAAGAGAGAGAAGCCTTCCACCACCATTATTTCTTTGGTCCATCAAGGTGTTATGCAGTGGATGATCCATGTTGTTTAGGATGGCCTCCACCGTCCTCATTGTGTCTCTCTCCACAACTTCCTCCAGAGAGTCCATCCTTACTCCGATCACAGAGCCAGCCTTTTTCACAAGCTTATCCAGCCTCCTTGCTTGCTTTTTTCCCAAACAATTAACAATGTTATTAATTATGTTATGTTATGAACACATGTTTATGTGTTATTAACACGTCTCTTTCATTAACACACGTTAAGTTTTATGAACACATAAGACAAGTGTTACTAACTCATGTTATTAAGACAAGTTTCAGTGTTATTAAGACATGTTTGGGTGTTATGAACACACGTGTTTGGTGTTATAAGCAGTGTGTGACTGTGTGCTGTCTCCAGGTGGTTGGACAAACTGGGCCTGGCAGCCAGACTGGGCGTGGACGTTGTGATGCGGCAGGTGTTCATTGGTTCTGGGAGTTACCACCTGGTGGATGAAAACCTGGATCCTCTTCCTGTGAGACGTCTTTGATGGTTTATAACTCTTCTTAGGTTTTATGTTCAGTGTGTAGCAACACTTTGACACTTTGCTGTGTTTAAGATTTTAATTAAGATTTTATTTAAAGTTAGCGACTGTTAGAAAATAACAGTACAGTTAACTAAAAAAGTGTTCTTAGGTGTGTTTTTAATGTTTTATTTGCTTTAAGTAAAAAAATAACAAAAATAAGACTTTTACTGGTTTAAAGAGGCCATGAAGTGACTCACATGTGACTAAAGTACATTTTTATAAAAACACAAATTGAATCTAAGTTTGGTTTCAAATGAACACGGTTATAAAACATTTATATACAAACATTTTTGCTCGTGTCTGTCCTTTCAGGATTATTGGCTGTCTGTCCTCTATAAGAGACTCGTTGGACCAGAGGTTTTGAAAATTAAATCATTTTCCAGCTTTGGTCGAAGTAAAAGAGTGAGACTGTATCTGCACTGTGCAAACAGGAAGAGGTATTCCTGCTGTCACATTTTATTTTATTCTATTTTATTTTATTTTGACTGACGTCCTGCAGTAACTCGTTGTGTTTGTGTCTTTGTGTAGTTACAGAAGCGGCGCGGTCACATTAATGTCCCTGAACCTGAGTCAGAAGCCCATCAGGATCTCCGTCCCGGCTCTCGTCTCCTCCAGCAGCACAGTGGACGCTTTTGTCCTCCAGTCTGACCAGCCGGGGGAGGAGGGGCTTTACTCCAGGTGCCCATCATCAATGTAGCCATTTATCACCGAGTCAGCCTGAAATCTTGTCTGCTCGAGTCATGTGAAGGGTCACGTTTTATCACACGCTCTTAATGTGAAAGGGTCTGTGAGGCAGCCAAAGGCGAGAGAAGAAAAAACAAAACAAACAAACAAACAAACAAACAAACAAACAAAGACAGTGTTACAGCTTAATCATGTAGTTTGTTTGTTTGCTTTTCTTAGTTTAAAGGAGAATCTTTTCTAAATTTACTTTTCCTCTTTTTGAATCTTTTAGTTTTAGAAAACCCTAAAAATCTGTATTTCAATTCAAAGTGTATTGATAATATGATCAATAACAGTTGATTATTTGACTCTGTGTTTCTTATCGCTCAGGTCCGTGACCCTGAACGGAGACGTGTTGAAGATGGTGGATGATCAAACTCTTCCGGATCTCAGAGGACGCCGTCTGCCTCCGGCTGAACACCTGCAGCTTCCCGCGTACTCGCTGGCGTTCTTCGTCTTCACAGACGCTCGAGCTGCAGGCTGCCTCCGACCTCACTGACCTCACTGACCTCACTGACCTCAGTGACCTCACCAAGATGGACTCCTCACATCAGACATGTTTATACAGACTGTCATCACTGCTGACAGCAGCAGAGACGACGCTGAGCGCTGCTCATCACTGGACTGAAATCACTCACCTGAATCCTCAGTAAACAGATTTGGTGCTGTTTTGTTTCTTATGATGGTGATTTAGGGTTATTAATGTCAAAATAAAGATAAGAAATATGGAGCCCAGTGTGGGGTTTAAAATCCTCTGACTGTCAAAGATTAATAGAAGTTGTAAATTTACAAGAAAAAAACTTGAATAGTGTCAAAGAGATTTTAAATGAATCATTTTTAAAGTCATAAATTTGTGAGAAAAAAAAATTGTGACTTGAATCTCAGAAAACTTTTTTTTTTTTTTTTTAATTGTTCCTTTAACCTGCGGAATATTGAGTTTTTTCTTGTATATTTTTTACTTTAATATCCAGTAATATTAAAAAAAAATTCCTCATAAATTGTGACTTCATCTCAGAGAATATTCAAGTTTTTTTTTTTTTTAAGCAAATTTACAACTTTAATCTCAAAAATTTCTGCATTTGTTAATTTTTCATTTTTCTACTTTAACCTGCAGTGGCCCTAATACGCCGTCAAAGTTTCTCATAACTGATGCTGGAGTGTCTTATTTATAGAAAATATTGTTTGCTGTGTTAATGAATTTTGAGTTGAATGAAAATGATTTCTGTTGGGAAATAAACAATCAAGAGTTTCCTGATGCTCTCATACTGACTTTTATTTTAATAACTTGAATGCTTTTTAATCAGTTGCTTCTCTCATTATTGTTAATGACTGATAATAAATGTGTGTGTTGTGTGGGTGGGGGGGGGGGGCATGTGATGGAGTTGGTGGTTCAGCGTGCGGACATGCAAAATAAATAAATAAATAAAACCAAAATCATTGGACACCTGAAACTTGCTGATGTCGCTGGAGGAAACGTCAGAACGTCACCAAAGTTTTCTGTCAGTTTCTTGTTTTATTTGAACTTAAAGAAAAACAAACATGACGTTTGTGAATCAAAGTGCAGCAGATTTTGGTTTTGCAGTTTATTCCTCCTGTTCTTCGCCGTGTGTGATGATGTAACACAGAGATTTGTAGTCCAGGTTTCCTGCGGCGTCGATGTGGGACGACTGGAACATCTGCTTCACCTGCGATCAGACAAAATGAATCATAATCAATATCATTGATGAACTAATGACAAAAAAGAAAAGAAGATATTAAAAAATGAAGCAACATGCAGGTGTGATTAAACCTGTCTGGTTCTTCACCTCCTCAGATGTGAACTTGTCTGCTTGTGTCATCAGTAGTTTCTGTAACCTGCAAACACAAAGAATCAGATTTGATTTCTCTTAACGGTAAAAGTGACGTTTTTAAATCTCACACACTCAACTGAAAACTCACTCGTCTTTGTGAACGAAGCCTTTGGCGTCGGGATCGAACAGTTTGAAAGCGTTTAAGATGGTGTCTTCAGGGTCCGTACCTGCACACGTGGAGCAGAGACGGACATGTGACGTCAGTATGAGACACCTTCAGGAGTCAGTCAGCTCATTTTAAACTTTGTCTGACAGGTACGATCTCACTTTACGACACAAAGTCACACACCAACAACTCTGTCACTGATCTGGTTGAAACTGGATCAGATTTAATGTTGGAAATGTTTCCTCCGGCTGCTCCGCCTCAGCTCTCAGACAGCAGCAGGAAGAAGTCAAATCTTTTTTGGAGCTCTAACTCAGTCAAAACAACACAATATTATATTTTTAAAAAACTGCACATTCAGTACCTGTGACCAAATAAAACAATATAAATACACTGCTGTGGGGACTGCTCTGATTGGTGGAACTCGCAGGAAGCAACAGTGATTGGTCAGATTTGTGGAAAAGTTGTGGAGTTTGACCAAAATTGCAAGAATGTGCAGAATGATTGGCTGAATTTGTGTGACTCGCTCTGATTGCACCATTGCAACTTCCTGGAGGGACCGTTTAATACTGAAACTGACTCCCATCACGCAGGAATCTCTCAGGAATCCTGATAAAACATCATCCTCTGCTTCGGACCCCCAGGAGGACGATGTCTTCAGGGGACCGAGCAGCAGATTCAGTGATGCTGCTTTCAGGTTCTCACCGTGCAGCTTCTCTCCAAACAGGTTGAGGAACATGGTGAAGTTGATGGGACCTGTGGCTTCTTTCAGCATGTCCTCCAGCTCATTGTCCTTCACGTCGAGTTTACCTGAGGAGACATCACCAGAGACGGTGTAAGTCCACACATTCTCTACTCAAGTAGAAGTACAGATAAAAAGACATAAAAGTACAGACTCCGGAAGTTTAAAAGTAAAAAGTCGTCCTCTGAGGGACATTTTCTACTGACTCTGATTCTGAAGCTCACCTTTTCTCCACCGGAGAGTCTCCCTCTCTGTCTGTGTCAGGTTTTTATGTCTTTTACATCGTTTTTGTCTGGTTACACCTTTAATTCGTTTTTTTTCTTGTTGTATCGTCTACATCATTTTCATCTTCTTACGTCTTGTAAGTTATTTTCATCTGGTTACACCTTTAATTCATTTTTTCCTCTTATGTCTTTATCGTTGTTTTTTGTCTGGTTACGTCTTTTAAGCCATTTTCATCTTGTTACATCTTCGTTGAATTACATCTTCTTTGTCTTGTTATGTCTTTTGTCTTGTATTTCGTCTTGTCTTTTAAGTCATTTTTGTCTGGTTATGCCTTTAACATCATTTTCCATCTTGTTATATCTTATTATGTCCTCTTTATACTCGTCTGCCTTTCACACAGTTTTTTGTCTTGTTACGTTGTTTTTGTCTTGTTATATCTCGTCTGTCTGTGTGATAAACTCTGATGGATCCACCAGTGAATCGTCTGTTCTATGTGTTCTTGTGTTCCACATCAGAACCTCCTCACGTCTGACAGAACCATCAGAGCTACAAACCCAGAGACGCGTATGTGTCCTTCAGATCTTCTTTATCGATGAATCCGTCTCGGTTCTGGTCGATCAGCGTGAAAGCCTGAATGAAAAACACAAACAGGTGTGAATAAAAGATGAAACCTTTAAATAAATGTCTGCTGCTGCTCTCCTCACTTCACCTCTTTGAACTCTTGGATCTGAGTCTGTTCGAACATGGAGAAAACGTTGGACGAGGCTCTCTGAGCTCTTTTGGCTCCTCCTTCCTTCTTCTTTGTCTTTCTGCTCGCCTGAAACAAAAGTTTGTCCGTCAAACACAGAGACGAGTTGTCTTATTGGTGGGAGGAAGGAACTTTTTTTCTGACTGATTGTTTTCTCTAAAATCAACTCCAGACCTGAATTTATGGTCTAAATCATATTAAAGCCCCTGAAAACTGTGTTTAAACTTTTAAATATTTTTATGCCATTAAATATTAATGACTAAAAACTATTTATTCAAGTTATTATTTATTTAGAGGTTCACATGTCAGCCATGCTGCAGCTTTGTGAGGCTCTCTGTGCTGCCTTAGTGCAGCAGTGGAGGTTTTACTTCAGTAAAAGTAGGAATAAAAGTGTTGGTCAGATCAACACAGTTATGCAGAATGGCCTGTTTCAGGTTTATTTATTATATTACTGTCATAAATACTGATGGATTTTTGTCAGTATTCATTTAAATTGCAGCTAGTACATACGGGTTAATTTATCTACTAGTTTGATCTACAACATAATTTATTTGTTGGTTATATTTTAAGTAACTAAATCTGCAAAAGGACTCGTGCACAGCTCTCTAACTTGCTAAATTAAACATTTATTTGTGACGTTTCGGTATCAGACCTTCATCAGGGTTTGATGAAAGTCTGTGTCCATGAGAAGCATCTTAAATATGAAGGAAAACATTCACATTCCTCACATGTGGAAAAAAGACAAAATAATCAGTGTGTTGCTGAAACACACAATATCCAAAACAAAGATTAGTGATTTTTTTCTTCTTCTCTTTTCAGACCACCTCTCTGTGTGAGACCTGAGCTAAAAAAACTGGACTGAAGGTTCTGAATCTTAAACTGGAACTGCATTTTGATTTGCTTCCATTTATAACAGGTGGAGACCCGTGATGAGCCTTTAAGGCTGTTAGTCTCCACATTTATATTGTTTTGTTGATGTTTTTTGATGTGTTAAATCAAATCAAATGATTTTTTACCCTTCTTATAAAATGTTTTTTTCTTTTTTTGCAGAAGATCCCCTAAGCTTCTTGTTTCAAACATCAAAATGAGAAAATGAAAGTTTCTTTACTGAGACATGACAGCTTAAAGTTTTCTGTTTTTTTTAAAAAAATCACTCAGTAAATAATAACTGACTACAGCTGAGAATGTTTTTTAAATTATAGCTGAAATCAACAGACACAAACTCATCTTTCTGTAAGTTAATTATGTAAGTTGTGGTTCTGATATAAAATCGATCAAACAGAAGTAATTAAAGAACGTACCATGTTCTCCTGCTGTTCCTCTGTGTGATGCTGCAGCAGTGAGTCAGTCTCAGGGTTTCAGTTTAAATAGAGCAGCTGTCCGTCTGTCCAGGCTGCAGGGACGGGACGTGATGATGGTCTGAATGAAGCTGGGGGTCTTCAGGGACGAGCCGGGATCGAACTGGGACCCCCAGGCCCTGAGAAGTTCCCCTTACATGGGCAACATGTTTGTTAAAACTCAGGTTCTCCGGAGGCCCGACAGCAACTGGTGCTGCAGATCAGAACCTTTTAAAGTGTTTCTATTTCCAGAGTTCACATCAGAGACGGAGAGAAGAGGAGGAGGTCTGACATTCCTCCATCAGGGTCACACTTTTATTTTCTTTAATCACCTCAAGAAGAAGAGGAAAGATATATAGCATGTTATAATGCATTATACACATACTTATCATGCCTTATACTCTGCAGCAATGAATGATTATAGTTACAAGCACTCATAAATATTCATAATGCTTTATAATAACAATAATTACACATCATACTGTATTAGAATGTGCTATATTGTGAAGGGTTATGGTTATGAGCACTCATAAATATTCATAAATGATATAATAACAATAAATACAGGTATGTCTGCCTATATGTCAGGAATTTCGTTACTTTACGTAGAGCACTCAGTTACCAACATGAGTAACTTATAATCACATTTTGATACATTATTACTGCGATGCATAATAAAGTGGTTATAATGTATTACAACTGAGTATTAAAACAACACTATGATCCTAAAAAAACAGTCAGTGAGTGACCAGCAGTTATAAAGTATTATGATATTTGATCTTTTTTTTTCTCTTGTGAACAGCAGTGTTTATTTTGAAATAAAAATTAAAACATATATGAAACGTGACATTTCAAATAAACGATCACCAGCTGAATATTCTGTCTTTTAACTGAGAAAATTATTAACATGATCAACAAACTGAGTTAAATTTGTATTTGAAGCAGTTTGTTCAGTGTCCACATGACGGCGCTATAGTCATTCTGTTCAGCTTCTCGTGCTGCATTCAGGTGCCACATAGAGTTTCACAGAGGGATCAATAAAGTCTTATCTTTATCAGCAATAATACTTTTAATTCATTTGTTTATTATCATTTGTATTATTCAGCTGAATCTGCAAACTGATGTAAGGAGGAAAATGTACAATATTTCCTTCTGAACTGCAGTGAAGTAGAATAAGAGACTAAAATAATATGGAAAGAAAACCATTTTTTAATAAATAAAAAGTAGCCTACCCTAATTATGCTTGAGTAAATGTAGTTCCACCACTGCGTTTCCCTCTGAATTTCTGTCGTTGTGTTTTGGTAAAAATTAAACAAAATCAGACATTAACTCATCATCATGATCATTTACATGAAATGTTAATGAATTCATAAAGAAATTCAATCTTTATGGTAAGTAGGGGAGACCAGGGGCAACTGTAACAGTGGCCAGTTGTCACACACTCAGTTCCCACCTCTGCACATGCTCAGTAGGATTGTGTCTCTGCCTGTGGAACAGCAGCAGGATTATTTCATCTTGGCAGAATGAAAGTTACTTTTTGGATGTTCAGTATTTTTCTTCTGTCGTCTAAAGTTCAGATGACTGTGACTGTAAACTTACATTATTCTTATTTTGAAGTTATTTGTTAAAAATGAACATGAACAACCTGTACTAGTATTAGTGTAGCTAGTTAGCACACATGACTTTATCTTGGTTGTATTTGTGGGCAATCAACCTTTTTCACAGCAGCCATTTTGACATGAAACAGTGTAAACACTGCTGTCACCACTGATTCTAATTAAGGTCCTGTTCCATTCAGCTCAGACAGAGTCAGGGTGCTGCTATTGTGCATGTTGCCTCACTGGGAAGGCCCTGCTGCTCTAAATGGAACGGGGCCTTAGTATCATTGGTAACATCTGGTTTACACTACTGTCTCATGTCAAAATGTGAAACAGGTTGTTGAGACACATTTCTGTGTCTTTTTAAATCCAAATGTCTGATTACTTTTGACTCAATTAAAAAAATTAAAATGTAGTTAGTGAGTTTTTAATAGCGTCATTTTCTTCTGCAAAAATAGAAATACACTTTTACTTTGAATGCATACCATGCCTGACATCTAGATGACTTTGAACCTGTACGAGAAAAAGAAATAATAATAACGATAATGATTAAAAAATAAAAAAATAAAAAAATAATGAAGTCAAGCCTGACCGGTACTGGACTTTTGGGCCTAATGCTGATACTGATGATTAAAAATATTCTGATATTGATGTATCAGCTGATATTCTTTATACAAAATATAATACACATAATTTAGAAAGTAAATAAACACTTTTCTTTTTGGCTCTGATCCCTCAAACATGTTAATCACATAGAGAAGGCGGGATACCTCAGAGTTTAATAATAAAAGTTATTGACCAAACATCAGGGCATTGAAATAGTGAACTTTTATTTGTATTACTTTACAAAAAAAATTGTACTAATATAATTTGTATATATTTGTAATAAAACTTTAATTAAAAATAATAAACATAATATGATAACAAGCTGCCTGTAAGCTGCATTATGTTCTGTAAAAAAAGTCAGAATTGACTTTGTTTAGATTTTATTTTTTAATTATTTGTCAATTAATTATAATTATTAAAAAGGTTTGGGCAAGAAAACTACTTAGGTTTAAGAAAAGATAAACTCTACTTTTTCACAACGTCAGAAATTCTTTCTGCCAATGACCGTTGAGGCAACTAGTACTAGCCAATCACAGCACGGTAGTAGTAGCCAATCACAGCGCAATACGGCGGGACAAGGCGGAACAGTCTTGGGGGAAAAAAACTTGACGCATTAATACTACACTACCCAGAGCCCCCCGCGTTGAGCCATGTTGTAGGAAATCCGCTTGCGGCGGATTATTGTAATCCGACAGCGGGTCTGGACGACACATCGGATCACGACAGAGCAGCGGAGCGGGCGGCCTGTGACAGATGCAGCTCGTCTGAGAATAAAGGGATCAAGTTGAGATATGATCTGACGCACTGCCGCTCGCTGCTCCTGAACGCATCATCAGCGGTGCGCTGTCCGGCGGCCCGTTTCCTGAGTCTGGACCCGTCTGACAGTCCGTGACAGCGGCTGGCTGGGCATCACCGCGCCGCAGAGGAGACGCTCTAATCTGTTAGACGCCCAGCTCTATCCCGGTCAGGTTAAAGTCCAGCCCGGCTCGGTTCGGCTCGGCTCGGCTCGGCTCGGTCTGTCTGCGGGGCGAAGCGCTGCTGCCGCCGCTGCCGCTTCTGCCGCGGACACACCAGCAGCTAGCGCGGCTAGCTGACTGCAGCTAGCCTGCTAGCTAGGAAGGAATTTCTCAAGTTTAGCAGGAATTTAGCAAATTCAGCGAGCCGCAGCCACACGGAGGGAGGATGTCGGCCAAAGAGCAGAACAAACTCTCCACCGTGGAACGACCCATCAAAGGTTCGTCACATTTCTTTCTTTCTTTTCTGCTCTCGGTGCAGGAAGTTAACGGGCAGAGCTAACTGAGCTAGCTGAGCTAAGCAGCTTCACGCGCCGCTGGACGTCACTCAGCCCCGCGAGCGCTTCATTTACTCCGTGTGTGTGTGTGTGTGTGTGTGTGTGTGTGTGTGTGTGTGTGTGTGTGTGGTGTTTGGAGCTCACACACATCCTGTCCCTCACCATTACATCCAGACAGCTAACAGCTAACAGCTAACCTGTTAGCTCTGCAGCTTAGCTGTCCGGAGTGCCAGATGTCAGCTATGCGTCTGACATTCAACTGTTAACGTCCACACACACACACACACACACACACACAACACACACACACACACACACACCTCAGGTCAGGTTCACCTGGCTCCTGTGTGTGTCTCATGTAGAAGTTTTATGATTGTGTTTGTTCGCTGTGTAACGTCGTGTGCTCAAACATTTAGTGATTGGATGTAAATGCAGCGCTGCAGTGCTGTAATGAGTGCAGGAGGTGTGTGTGTGTGTGTGTGTGTGTGTGTGTGTGTGTGTGGTATTGGCCTCATTATAACAACCCCTCCCTTTCCAACAGCTGTTTTTTTTTTTCTTTCAGAAAATGACTTATTAAAGACAAGAAACAATTTATTAGACCATCTTTAGTTAAGGCTGCAATAATAACAATTATTTCTAGAGCTGCAACGATTCATCAAATTTTAATAGACTATTAAATTACTCACCAACTACTTCGATAGTAGATTAATCTATTTGAGTCTATTTTTAATAAAAATGTCCCAAGTTTTCTGATTCCAGTTGGAAATTTTGACTGACGTTGCAATTGTGATATGATTTGCGATATTAGAGATTTAGAGATAATTTTTACATTATCATTCATATTTTGACTGACAAACATGCTAAAATGACTCTGGTGTGATTTTTTTTTTTCTGTCTGTACCAAATGAAGATTTTTTTTTAAAGTCTGTAGAATCTGATGTGTAGGACAGGACGTTTCTGCCACACGACATTCATCCATTTAAAAGTTTTTTGACACATGTCCTGCAATTTGAGAAGAATTGCAGAAAGCCATATTATGATTTCGGTACAATTTTGAATAATTTTGCAGCCTTAGATTACAGTTTCTTCAATGTGAATATTTTCTGGTTTCTTAACACCTCCTCCTCCTTCTTTTGTGGACAAAACAAGACATTTGAGGACGTCATCTTGGAAGATAATCGTAAAATGTTTGGACCTATGTTTCAAGTGACAAAATTGTGACATTATTAATTAATCAATTCATTATTTTGAGTCATTTTTTAGCGAAACAAATTCTCTGATTTCAGCTTCTTAAATGTGAATATTTTCTGGTTTCTTTACTCCTCTCTGACAGTAAACTGAAGATCTTTGAGTTGTGGACAAAACAAGACATTTGAGGAAGTCATCTTGGACTTTGATCAACATGTTTAACCATTTAATGGACCAAATGACTAATTGATCAATGGTGAAAATGATCAACAGATTGATTGTTAATGAAAATAATAGTTACAGAAACAACTTGAAAAGTGCGTCCAAACATGTGGAGCACACAGACGTATGTATTTTTCGACTGAGGAACTGAGGACGTCACCTTGGACTTTGGGAAACACTGACCCACATTTTTCACCATTTTCTGACATTTTATGGACCAAACAATCAACAAATTAATTGATGATGAAAATTATCGTTAGTTGCAGCTCTAATTATTTCCATAATTGATTAATTGTTCATTATCATCTCGATTGATTAGTTGCTTGGCCCATTAATGGTCAGAAGATGGTGAAAAATGTTTTTCCTAAAGCCAACGTGACGTCCTTAAATATCTTGTTTTTTCTCCACAGTCTAAAGATAAACAATGAATTAATTGTCTAAATAGTTGGTGATTAATCACTGCAGCTTTAATTGGTTATCGAAGTTGTTGTTTGCATTGATTGCTCAGCATCAGTCATGTGAGGAGGAGCCAATCACTTTCCTTCAACACTCCAGATTTAATTGTCCATCTTACGAGCCGTCATCCTGGTTCATTTCGACTAATTAGTGAAGAAAATATCAGCATATCAGATATCTGCAATAATCAAACATGCTTCCCTGTGCCAAAGATTCTCTCATCTCAATATGAAGATTTTAGGTTTTTCTCTGTTTCTTGTGACTATTAAGTGAATATTTTTGGGATTTGCACACCTGGTGGGACAAAACGAGACATTCAAAGACATCACTGTGAACTCGGACGAGTATGACTGGCTTTTTATGGACCAAACGATCATTTGACTAATTGTGAAAATCATCAGATGAATGTATAGTGAAATAATACTTAGTTGCAGCCCTAAATGCCAGCAGCTCGTCCTGGTGTGTTTTCACATGCACTCCACACAACACGACACACACACTCTCCTGACAGGTGGTTGGAAGGATTTATTCTGCCATTTTTTGTGACACTGATGTTGCACCAAATTCTGTGACCCATCAGATTGTGTGACCCAATTAGACATTTCTGTTTTATTCCCACTGATGACACTTTTTCCTCACACGTTTTCCTGATGGCAGCTGTTGCCGGATGTGATCAGGTCACTTATTTTAAACCGTCTGTAGAGCATGTGTTGTCTCAATACTGCAGTTTCTAATTTCGATTCAATACCTTTAAGAATATCAATACCGTTTTTGATACCACTGACACTGAGAGCATAAAAATTCAGATGGTTATTTAAAGATTGATATTACGAGGCTGTAACATGACAGCAGATATACCAAGTGAGATTAATCAGTCGATCATTTTCTCAATTAATTGATTAATTAACCCTGTCACAATACATACGTCCGTGTGCTCTTCATGTTTGGACACATATTTCAAGTTGTTTCTGTAACTATTATTTTCATCATCAATCAATCTGTTTGATCATTTTCTCTATTAATCATTAGTTGTTTGGTCCATTAAATAATGAAAAAGTCCAAGAAGACGTCCTCAAATGTCTTTTGTCCACAACACAAAAATCTTCAGTTTACTGTTGGAGGAGTAAAGAAACCAGAAAATATTCACGTTTAAGAAACTGAAATCAGAGAATTTGGACTTAAAAAAAAAAAAGTACTCAAACCAATAATTTGATTATCAAATTAAGTGGCGATTAATTTAAATAAGCGATTAATAATGAATTGTTGTCATGGTGTTGTCAGTTAGATTTGATTCCCCCTCTTCATCTGAACCTTTCTAACCCTCAGGTGTGCATAAACTATATGAACCTTTATTTAAATGATAAATATGTGAAATAATTATTATCAGCTGAAACCTCCACCCTGATTTGAAGAGATAAAATCTTTGAGGCCAGCGCTGCGCAGGTGTTTACAGTTCCTGCTCGGGGACCACAGAATCTGTTGTATCACAGCTGTCAATGTGTTTCATTCTGTCTAAGTGCTGTGAAGGCACTAGGTTCAGAGATGCCTTCAGAATTAAGTTCATGAGAAAATGTGATTTTAGAAATTCCTCATTTTGACCCAGAATTTGCTTCTCTCTCTGCTCAGAGAAATAATTCTGCAGTTCTGGAAAGTGACTCTGAGGGGGCTGCAGAACCTCAGAGTCACTCAAATCAGGCAGAATAAAACCATCAGTTAATAAAAACACTTTAAACTGATGGTTTTTATAGGTACAGTATGCGAGTATTTGTGGTGAGAAAGATGTTCATGTGTCAGTCTATTTATTTATAATACTTCCTGCAGAGTGATGTGACTCGCAGCAGATTTTCTGTCACTCTCTAACACACCGAGGTGTTCTGTAGAGTTCTTGTATGAGCGATCATCCTGTCGAGTCAGCCGCAGCTGGACGACATAATGTAACTGTAATTACTGCAGCAGCACTACTGGCTGTTGATCACACAGTAAAATAGATCCTGTGACTGGAGGCTACTGATTAAGTAAGTTTTAAATGTCATCTAACTGACTCTCCTGATAGAAACAGAGAGACTATAGACAGAAATGGAGACATTGGGGGGGGGCTTTCTGGTATGAGAATCAGTATCAGGAAGGAAAACATGGTATCAGAACGAGGGCTGCACAATTAATTTCATTTTATTGAACAAAATTGCAGGAGGATATGTATAATATTAGGTAAAATGTGTCAGAAAAGTTTTAAATTGATGAATTTATTGAGCTAACTTAAAAGAACATCTTCATTTGATACAGATCCCTGCCAAAAAAAATCACACTGTAGTCATTTTAACATGTTTTTCAATCAAAATAAGAATAATGATGTCAAAATGATCATTACCTGTAATATCACAAATCATATTGCAAACGCAATATCAATCAAAATAATTGCAATTAGATATCTTTTCATAATCGCTCAGCCCTGAACTGGTTCCAAAATTGCGATTCCAAAGGAGTCATTAAGAAATTTTGCACCAGCATGATGGTTGTGGAGCTAATGTTAGCTTAGCATAATCACAATACTTCAGATCCAAACGACACGACCCTCAGTGTGATTGTTTTTATTGCTCCGTTTACATTCAGAGTTTAAGAATTATTTTACAATAATTTATTTAACATTTTACACCACGTTAAGTGTCCTTAACGTGGTGTAAAATGTTGTTAATAACTATTAGATAAACATTATTCGGGACATTTCAATTAAAGTTTTTCAGCATTTATTGTGACGTTGTCATATAGACAAAGTTTCTCTGAGCTGCACCAACTGCCTCCCTGTACGCCCTGCGTCACTTTTTCAAACATAATTTCCAGAAAAAATATAGTCTCCACCCAACACTGTTTCAGTTTTTATTTAGGCAGCAGGTTTGTTGTGTTGTGGTGTGTGTTGTGTGTTGTTGTGTGGTGTGTTGTGGTGTGTTGTGTTGTGTGTCTGTGGGTGAAGGGCAGCCACGTATAATAGGCTCAGTGGGTTAGGAAGGCTTAGGAGTGTAAAGCTGCAGGAGAGCGTCACATCATTAAAGCTGCCCTCTTAAGGCTGCTGGTCGGTCAGGAAGTCACCCACACACACACACACACACACACACACACACACACACACACACACACACACACACACACACACACACACACACACACACACACACACACACACACACACAACACACACACACACACACACACACAGAGTACGGACTAGCTGTTGTTTGGTTTTATTCTCCTTGTCCCCTCATTTACCTGTGAGACTGGATCACAGACAGTCCTCACAGGTCCACAATGAAAACCTGCCTGAACCACAGTAGAATTCAATACAGCAGAGCTGCAGCGATCAGCTGATTGATCGATTATTCAATTGAAAGAATATTAGTTGGCAGCTATTTTGTTGAATCATCGTTTGTCCTTTTTTTGTAGCAAAAATATCAAACATTTGCTGCTTCCAACTTCTTATAAATGTTTAAATGTGAGGATTTGCTGCTTTTCTTCATCACTTATGAGAATAAATAAATAATCTTTGGACTGTTGTTTGGACAAAATAAGATCTTTGAAGACGTCACTTTGAGCTCTGAGAAATGCACCGAGGCTTTTTCACATTTTTTTACACATTTTATTGACAAAACAATTAATCAGTTAATCATAATAAGTGGATAAGTTCGTTGTAGGGCTGCAACTAGCGATCGTTTTCATCATTGATTTATGTCTTGATTATTTTCTTGATTAATTGATTCATGGTTTGGTCTGTAAAATGAGTCCTCAAATATTGTCTCATGTCCAAAACTCAGATATTACGTTTACTGTCATAAGAGGAGTAAAGAAACCAGAAAATATTCAGATTTGAGAAGCAGAAATGAGAGAATTTGGACATTGCTTATTTAAAACTCAAAACAATTTATTGATTATCAAAATAGTTGGTGATTAATTTAATAATGGATTAATCTTTGCAGCTGTAGAAACACCAGCAGTTAACAAGCAGCGATATACTGAGTGCTCACTTTATTAGGTACATCTGTAAAATCTAATGCAGTACAACAGCTTAATGTCTTTATTAAGATTAAAGATGTTTATTGTGACACCATGTATATGATTACAATCCTGTCAAAACCTCGGCTGGGATGCTCCAGTACAAAATAACAGTGGAATTAAAAAATAATAACATTTGAGGGCGTCATCAATATTTTTCACCATTTTCTGACATTTTTAGACCAAACAACTAATTGATTAATTGAGAAAATAATCAACAAATTAATTGATAATGAAAGCAGTTGTTACAGGAAAGACATGTGGAGCATGCAGGCCTGTACAGGTGTACCTAATAAAGTGGCACGAGAGTGTGATGATGATAATAAAGTCTTTTGAATGAGTAAAGGACCAGTGATTCAGGATTAATAGACGTCAAAAATGATCATAATGCTGCTAATTAAATAAATCAGTTATTTGCTTATAATCATTAGAAAAGTTGAAAGATGACCAAAAATCTTTTATTCAGCCGCTCACATTTTCACTATTTTATCAACCAAATGGCCCGAAATTGATAAGAATTGTTGTCAACTCAATTTTCTGTCAATTGTTTTGATCAGTGGAGTGAATATTTTAACATAACGAGTCCTCCTGATGGTTCAAGTTCATCACTGGTGCCCTTTTCTGACTGACACTGCCGCAGCATCCTGTGTGTGTCTGTGTGTGTGTGTGTGTGTGTGTTGTGTGTGTGTGTGTGTGTGTGTGTGTGTGTGTGTGTGTGTGTGTGTGTGTGTGTGTGTGTGTGTGTGTGTGTGTGATCTGCTCTGGCCTTTTGGCTTAGTTACCGATGGTAATCGAATCAGTCCTGCCATTTGCATCGGCTGGCATGTGTAATGATTCTGTCCTCATTCATGATTGATGGAGTTGGACCTGAGCATGGAGCACATTCACTGGCCTGTCGAGGGCCCCAGGACGGAGCTCAGCCCTGGGACCTGGGTCATAAAACCAACAAATATTAATAATGAAGCAGTCTGACAAATAGAAAGTCAGACTGCAGACTACAGGATGTAACATGTCGCTGCAGCAGCTCGCTTTTCTTCTATTTTCTGACTCATGTTACAACAATCTTAACATCAGAGCTGCAACAAGGAATCAAATTATCAATTATGAAATTAATCACAAACATTTTGATCGGTTAATTGGTTTGAGCATTTTTTTTAAAAGAAAAAAGTCAAAATTCTCTTAAATGTGAGTATTTTCTGGTTTCTTTACTCCTTTATGACACTAAAGTGAATACATTTGGGTTGTGGACAAATTAAGACATTTTAGTTCATCTTGGACATTTTCTGACATTTTATAGGCCACTTTTTCTTTCTGTGTGATATGATTTTTATGTTTTTCTTTTTTCAAACTGTTTTGGTACAAAATAAACATCATTCCTCAGTACAAAGTACATATTAATTAGTCAGTTAATCAGTTAGTCAATGATGACTGATTCGTTTCAGAAAAAAAGGCAAAAACTCTGGTTCTAGCTTCCCAAGTGTGACTATTACTGTTTTTATTTGTCAAATAAGATAGTAAATTGAATTTTCTGAGGTTTTACACAAAACAAGCTGATTGAAGACATGACGGAGTTCAGTAAAAAGACACAGCAGAGTTTTATTTTAGAGAATACGATCCATTGAAATCAGTCCTGACTGCGGCTTTGTTTACACGGACAGTATTTCTCCAATTTGATTGAAGTCATTCTGATTAGAAATTTCAACTTAACTGTTTGAATGCAAGCTAAATAAAGTGATCACATCTGATCATGTGGTCACATGCCCAAAAACATCAGTCAGATTAGATCTTTTTCAACAAGCGCAAACTCGTTCTGTGAAGCTGTGAAGCGTCTAATCTGCTGAAAATATACCAGGAGAGGAAGAAGAAGAAGAAAAAAGAGGTGGTTCCAGTTTTTCAGCCACCAGTAAACAAAGAAGTGTTTCTGCCTGGTGATTCTCGAGATGGACCCACATCGTATCCTGGGAACAATATTTGGGTCTTTAAAGGACCAGTATGTTGCAGCTGCGCGTGTTAAAACGCAGCAGACCAGCCAGTGAGCTGGAGCCACAGACTGTCTGTTAAATGGGTTACAATCCTGTAGGGCCGCAACTAAAGATTGTTTTCATAGTCAATTAATTGGTCGATTATTTTCTCGATTAATCGATTAGTTGTTTGCCTGTAAAATGTCAAAGTGGTGAAAAATGTCAATCAGTGTCTCTCAAAGTCCAAGTTGACGTCCTCAAATGTCTTGTTTTGTCCACAACTCAAAGATGTTCAGTTTACTGTCAGAGAGGAGTAAAGAAACCAGAAAATATTAACATTTAAGAAGCTGAAATCAGAGAATTTTAGACTTTTTTCTTTAAAAAATTATTCATACTGATTAATTGATTATCAAACAGTTGGTGATTAATTCAATAATTGAATAATCATTGCAGCTCATGTGATCATGTGGAGTTACACACAGAAATGATACGCACCATTAACTGAAGAACTGAAATAACTTAAAGGATAACTTCGGTATTTTTCAACCTGGGCTCTATTTCCCCATGTGTATGTGTGTGTATGATTGATAGCTACAACTCCTTTTAAAATTGGTTCAGTATTGAGGGAGGCGGATGCAGCCGGCAGCCGCAAAACAAGTTATAACGGTAGATATGAGGGCAAATACATCCCGTAAAAGTTTGTGCATTAAAAGTGCTTTTTTTCGCCACAGTCCGGATCAGATCACCAGTGTAATCTCTGTCAACAGGATGCAAAGTGTCTCTCTTACCGTTCACTCTGTGATGACATCTCGCGCGATCTTTGCTTGTTGAAGAATGTCTTCGTTGCAGTGAGTGGGAAAGCACTTTTAATGCACTAACTTTTACGGACGTATTTGCCCTCATATCTATCATTATAACTCGTTTCACAGCTGCCGGCTGCATCTGCCTCCCTCAATACTGAACCAATTTTAAAATGAGTTGTACCTATCAATCATACACACACATACAGATGGGGGAATAGGGCCCAGGTTGAAAAATACCAAAGTTATTCTTTAAAGTCCTAACATTACAGTTTTTACTGTTTTTCATACACAAAACTCAAGTTTCATCACTGTGATCTCTAGAGCTGCAACGATTAATCATTTAATAGATTATTAATCACCTATTAAATAATCTCCAGCTATTTTGATTATCGATTAATCATTTTGAGTCATTTTTTAATTTAAAAAATGTCAAATTTTCTTATTTCAGCTTGTCAAATATGAATATTTTTTGGTTTCCTTAGTCCTCTTTGACAGTCAACTGAATTTCTTTGGGCTTTTGACAAAACGAGACATTTGAAGACGTCATGTTGGACGGTTTCTCACGGTTTACTGACATTTTATGGACCAAAGCAACTAAATGATTAATCGAGAAAACAATTGTCAGATGAAGTCGATAATGAAAGTAATTGTTAGTCGCAGTCCTGGTGATCTCTCGAGTCATCACACATACACACACGCACACACACACGCACACTCACTCACACACTCACTCACACACTCACTCTCACACACACACCTCCATGCTGTGATGTACAGAAAGTATTTCAGAGGACACTTGTGTGGACAGACACACTCTCTCCCGGCCCAGTGGTCTAGTTTAATGTGCAACTCTGAATCCAAACCAGGTCGCACACATTCAGCCAATCATGTGTCTCCTGGAGTCCTGAACTGGTTCATTGGCCGCTCAGTTTGTCACCAGCAGAGGAAACCAGCCAGTCAACACAGGCGTGAGCGTGATCGGACAGGATGATGTAGCCGATGATTAGGACGCCAGTATCTTGTTTCTGAAGAGGAAAACAAACCCAGAGTTGTGAAACGAGGCGTCACAGACCGCTGGAGGAAGTGGTATTCAAATAATCTACAACAGACACGCACTGTTCCTCCCAGCGGCTGGAGGGACACACAAAAACTTTATAATAACTGAGCCAACTCGCTCATTGCAACAGCTTCCAGTGTAATCAGCTTAAGTAAACTCAAACGGGGACGGAAACTTCCACCTGCCAAGTAAATGGTTCATTTATAGCAGATAAGTCACTTAAAGTCGCCCACAACTTTTAGAAATCCTGACATTTTAATCCCACTGTTTAACACAGCTCGAAGCTGAACTTTGTCCCTGTTGGCCACCGTACCCCCTGTGGCCTGGAGCCAGTCAAATATAAGCAAAACAAGATGAGAGTGTATCAACCAACCGGGCACCTGCTTTGTTTCTGTTTCTGCTGCTCTGTACAAACGTTTCTCTGGATGGTTAACTCGCAAACATCAGCAGCACAAACACAATATATGAACAGAAGGAAACAAACAAACATCATCTGTGTCTCTGTTTGACAGGACACTGAGGTCACATGTGGAGAAAAGGGGAAATTAAAAAACTTCTTACCTACAGCAGAACACCGTGTGACTCCCAATTCACATATTTATTTTAATGATAAAAGTAAAAACAAAAAATATTTCCAAATTTATGTATTTGAGAATAAAAAACTGTACGCACTTTCTTTAATCGATCATTGGTAACATGGTAATCGTAATTAAAAAAACATGCATAGTTCCTTCTGCATTCAGAGTTTTGTTTCCACAGCAACATATAACATATTCTCTGACAGCAGAAAGATGTAAAGGCCAACATATTAAACTTATATGTCACAATAAACCCCTTCAGGCTTCATGTTGGGGATTATTTCACAATAATGACCTGCTCACTGTACATTATCGTGCTTATTACATGGTTACTGACCAAAAGAAATCAATAATTTGACAAAAAATAATGATTTTTAAAATGATGTTATGGATTTAAAAATGATTTTATTGCTCCTCCAGAGTCTGATCCACACTGCGTCCATAGCAACAGTCTGTTCTCCATAGCAACGGTTTTATTTAACAAAGTATTTAACAAACATGTGGAGCAGACTCATAAAAATAATCTCAGTTGTATTTCAGATCTTTATTTGATAGTAGATCGATTCAGTCTTACTTGATCGACCAAATTCTAAACAAACCGATTAATCAATCATCAATTAATCATTATCATCCCTAGAGAAATATATTTTAATAGGGACCGGACTCCACTTTTGAAATGATTCTCACATAAATAGTTTTTGATGGTTTTTGTTTAGCCCCCCCCCCCCCCAGCATCTCTGTATCAGTTTCATAGAAAGAAGAGTGTCTGTTTATAATACCCTGATATACTGTAATACCTTCATACTGCCCAAGCTTAGTCTAAAATACATAAAATACAAAACATATATGTAGGTAATTTACTGACTATAGACGAGTACCAAATACAACCACACTCCAAATAATCTGAACTATCCCTTTAACAACTATCAGCCACAGTTGAGTAAATTTAAACAGTGAAATCAACAGTCACCAGCCCCTACAGCTCGTTAAGGCCTTTAATAAAGTCAGTCAGGATTAAAATTTCACCCCTTCAGATCACAGTTTGAGTATGAAAACATTTGAGCTCCAGCAGGACGTCTTCCTCCAGATCTACCGTTCTTCTCTCTGTGAGACGATGGTGTTTTCCAGGAATTAAGCTGTGTGGTATTTCCTCCAGGGGCTGGTTTGTGCTGCCAAACTGTTATCCTTTGTCTTCAGGTCGAGCCTCAACATGTCGTCATGGTCTGTATGAGGAACTTCTGAAACTGATCTGCTGCCATATTCACAAACATTCTGAGAAAACTCTCAGAGCTCCAAACTCAGCCTGAAAAAAGATTTAGGAAAACTCTCATGGCAGCTCGGAGCAGGAAGGGACAGAAACTTTGATTTTAGTGAGGAGGTGATGCATTTAATGGTGTGACTGGCTGGTTCTGTAAAGGTGGCTCACAAAATTAGAAAGAAAGTAGTTTCATTAGATTCTAAAGAAGGGCCAGTAGATTCTACTGCAGAAAGAAAGTAGTTTCCATTAGAAAGAAAGTAGTTCTGGTATATTTGGAAAACTCATAGTTCAGGGTTCAACGTTCATAGTTTTTTCTTCACTTGCCCGGTCGGCCAAGTGTGTCAGGAATCTACTTTCTCAAAGTCTATTTTTACTCACCTCTGTAAAATTTGTTTTACTTATTAGTGGTTAGTAAATAACAGCAAAGACTAAAGTTAATTGTTTTATTAAATCTTACGCTCTAAAGTCTATAAAATATACACCCCAGTTTCTCAAAGTCCAAAGTTTCTACTTTTTTCTACTAAGAAAGTAGTTCCTACATGAAAGTTTTCACAACAAGGAGTACCCATGTCATGATTTTTAGAAAGAGACACTAGTTTGGAATTTTTCAAATGTGTTTTTTTTGCACTTTTAGCACCACAAGTTGATTGTCTTTTGTATTTTTCTCATTATATTTGAGAGAAGTCAGACATCTCTACAGCTGATACCTCCAAAACTCTGCAAGTCACACCAAAATTATCTAGATGAATAAGTAGCTGTACAGGGAAGATTTGTATTTTTGAGTTTAGCGTGAACTATCCCTTTAAGTTTGATAATTAGGCCTGCTATGGCAAATTTATGACAAGTCATGTTGTCATCCAGCGTTTCATTCAGGGGCTATGATGCTTTGTGACTCTGTTTTTTTTTTTTAATCTTCACCAGGATCTGCTCTTATCTGTAAGGGGAAATTCCTAGTAAATGTCACAATTCTAAGAATTTTCATTGAAGCTCGTCACAGTGAGCAACTTTTTGTACTCGGCAGCTTTATGAATATGGCCCCTGACTGCTGAATTTAAAAAGTAAAGCCTTTAGTCTCCGGTACAGCTCTGAGATATCACTGCCTGCTGCTGACCTTCAGATGTAGGGCAGTCTGTGTAATGGGCGGTTTTGAAGTTATGGACTGATATCAGCTGTCTTCACATTCAAACACAAGTTTACACTCTGTGTTGATTGGAGTGTGATTTGTTGGTTTGGAGCCGTCAGATCAAAGGTTACAGGTGGGCCACAGGGTTGGCTAATGTTAAAAAAAACCCCATGCAGGTACAGTTAAAGGGTCAGTTCACCCTAAAATCAAAAATACATACTTCCTCCCCGACTTGTAGCGCTTTTTATCCATCTAGATTGTTTTGGAAATAATTCCAGTAGATTCTTAAGTAGTTCCAGTACTGCTGCAGAAAGAAAGTAGTTTCTGTTAGAGATAAAGTAGTTCTGATAGATTCCAAAGTAGTTCTGATAGATTTGAAAGTAGTTACAGTAGATTCTACTGCGGAAAGAAAGTGGCTCAGGTGGATTCTAAAGTACTTCCAGTTGATGCTACTGCTGAAAGAAAGTAGTTCCAGGAGGTTCTAAAGTACTTCCTGTAGATTCTGCTGTTTAAAAAAAGTAGTTCTGGTAGATTTGGAAGTGGTTCCAATGGAATCTACTGTAGAAAGAAAGTAGTTTCTATTAGAGATAAAGTAGTTCCAGTAGATTCTAAAGTAGTGCCAGTAAAGTCTTCTGCAGAAAAAAGTACTTTCCATTAGAAAGAAGGTAGTTCCGGTAGATTCTACTACAGAAGGAAAGTAGTTCTGTTCGATTCTAAAGTAGTTCCAGTTCTAGATTCTATTGGAGAAAGAAAGTAGTTTCCATCGGAAAGAAAGTAGTTCCAGTAGATACTTAAGTAGTTCTGGTAGACTCTACTGCAGAAAGAAAGTAGTTCCTTCATGAAACAAGCTGTCTTGAGTAACCAGGTCATGATTTCTGTAAAGAGACGTTGCTGTTGAGTTTTTCAAATGTGAATATTTTCTCTTTTCTCTGGTTTCTGAAGACGTCATCTCGGGCTTTTGGGAAACACTTTCCTCTGTGTGCTCCAAATGTTTGGACCAACTTTTCTACTGACCAGATTGTGACAAGATTAATTAATCGATTAAATGATTGACAGATTAATCAGTAGTTGCAGCCCAGAGTTTAGTGTCTTTTATGTTTGACTCTGTCCTCAGTGAGGAGAACACTGTTAACATTAGCAGACTGTAGAAACTGGCCCTGCCGTCTTCACTGAACTTTCATTTTATCAGACGCTCTGTGTGTGTGTGTGTGTGTGTGTGTGTGTGTGTGTGTGTGTGTGTGTGTGTGTGTGTGTGTGTGTGTGTGTGTGTGTGTGTGTGTGTGTGTGTGTGTGTGTGTGCGCGCATGCGTACGTGCGTACGTGTGCGCGCGCTGACGTCAGAGTTTCACCCGTCTGTCTCTTTCCCGTCTGTCTTCCTGCGTGTTTGTAGCGGTGCCATATCCTCCCGGTACACGCCTGTCGGTCAAAGACCTGTATGTGGACGGGAGGCCCAGCGTGGAGCTGCTGAAGGCCCATCTGGTGAAGGAGGGCCGGCTGGAGGAGGAGGCGGCCCTGCGGATCATCAACGAGGGAGCCAGCATCCTCCGCCAGGAGAAATGCATGCTGGAAGTGGAAGCTCCCATCACAGGTAAAGCCCCCGTCTTATCAGGGACGAGCGTCCCCTCAGACTGACATCATGTGGACTGCAGTAAACTGAGACAAAGACGGTCTGTGTGCTTCTGGAACAGTTTCACAGATCCACCCTGTCTCTATTTCTACAGCTGCCCTCTCTGACATGTGGCTTAGCTTAGGTATCCACCCCTCCACCCTCGTGCCCTCTGACTATTTTTATCTGCTCCTGCACTGTCCTCTCTGACCTATTGTTGACATATTTTCATGTATTTTGTCTGCTTTCTTCTCCTCTCTCTGCGCTTCATTCAAACCTTTTCAAACATTCAGCAGTTTGATATTTTATTTTATAAACGACCCAAATGAACAATGAATTGATCCGCAGCAGAAAGGACAAGCTGATTAATCAATCAACATAAAATTAATGTGCATCTAATGTGATAACTGAAGAATTGTTATACGCCTCGATTCCACCGGGCAAGTCGCATCTGTGATACAGTTATGATCCGTCCTCCACCTGACCTGATGTCCCTCTAGGAGGGCTTTAAAGCTGTTTTGTCCACCTGATTTTGTTGACATGCTCAGATTTTGTTGATTTGGTCGATTTTCCTTGACTGTGGTTCTTCTGCTGTGTGTAAATAGGCTTTATAGTTAAAGGGTTTCTGTTTTTGTCTGTTTTTCTGATCAGGAATCTGCCCAGGGTCTTTTATTCTGAAAATTGACAGGATTCTTTATGCCGTTCCTGCATACTCAATTATGCAATTATTAATTGACTATTAAATTAATCACCAACTATTTTGATAATTGATCAATTGTTTTGGGCCTTTTTTGAATAAAAGAAAGTCAAAATTCTCTGATTTTAGCTCCTTATATGTGAATATTTTGTGGTCATCTTGAACTTTGGGAAACACTAGTTGACATTTTTTATAATTTTCTGACATTTTATGGACCAAACAGCTAATCAGTTAATTGATAAAATAATCGACAGATTAACCGGTAATGAAAGTAATCTTTAGTTGCAGCCCTGCTGGACACAGAGTTGGAGGCGGCTCACCGTTTTTCCTGTGGGAGTGACACATGAAGTCGACTCCTGTGTTGGAGCTCTTGCCTCGTGCGGCCTCGGGACCTTCACTGGGCGAGCGTGGCTGCTGTCAGTTAGTGGCGGGCAGCTGCATAACATCTTAGAGGCAACAGTTAACTGGCGCTGTACGCTAAATAAAATATTGATAAATAGTTTAACCGACTAGTATTTCTGCTGCTGACTATCGAGGGTGGCGATGTTAAATCGTACAGTACATCCCTACTGTGCATCATGTGACGTCATCACACAGTCACACAGTTGTCAAACTGGCGTCAAAGCCAGGTGCACTTCCTGGGATCTTGCCTTCGTGTGTCTGACTTCCTGCCGTCTCAATCTGCTCTGTGCAGCTTGACGCGGCCTCTGTCTGAGATCGACTTGGTGTGTCGAGAGACGCTTCTGAAACACACTGTGGCACTTCTGATTGGATCACGAGCCTGGTTTAGGACAGTGCTTTCCAAACTTTTTAAAAATGCAACATCACAGTCCATTTCACAACAAGCCTTATCAATAATTTTGTGCATAAATGAACATTCCTGACCTTTTTTGCTGCCATTTTCACATCATCTTATATTATCTTGATGCATTATTGAAAAACACACGTTAAAATTTGAGAAATGAGAAATTAGACAGACAGAGATCCAAGCCAAGTTCATTTTATAAAAATTCTATTTTTTATCTTAATTTTATGAGTACTTCATTGTCACTTTCTATCTGTACTGCTTGAGCTGCTGTGACAAGTGAATTTCCCCAGTGTGGGATCAATAAAGTTCATCTTATCTTATTTAAAATGATTTAAGCTACTAATGCCACATCTTTTTTTTTCTTTTTTGCTGATCTGAAAAATGTTCTGATCTGTCTCTGAAAACTGTGAGAGGATCCAAACTGAATTTTACGACCTGTTGCACCCTAGATTGGACAAATGTAGACATTGTCCATTTACTGTCTCTTTTATAGACATTTAGAAAATATTGACAGTTTATAGTTGATCAAACATTTGGCAGATTAATCTGTAATGAAAATATGAGTTGGAACAGGGAATGTATCTCCTGTGTGTGACAGAGCTCCACTAAACACACATCAAAGAACCACACTGTGTCACTGGCTGACATCATCAACACACACACACACACACACACACTCTGTCCTGCTGTCTATAAACACAGAACAACCTTTAACATGAGACACACACACACTCATGGGGCATCTCGTGTTTGTGTGTGCAGTGTGTGGAGACGTCCACGGCCAGTTCTTTGACCTGATGAAGCTGTTCGAGGTGGGCGGATCCCCCAGCAGCACTCGCTACCTGTTCCTGGGAGACTACGTGGACCGAGGGTACTTCAGCATCGAGGTAAGGCCACGCGCGCGTACGTGTGTTTGTGTTCCTGGCGTTTCTGAGTGGCGGGCCTCAGCGCGGCGTCTTTAAATAGTCGTAGGAAATGAAAGGCACACTGTCTGCCTCCTCGCCCTCCTGACTGCCACACTGTGCACCCCACCCACGCACACACACCCACTTAGATACACAAGTGTACGTGCGCACACACGCCTCGCCATGTTGCCTCCGGCCTCGGTCTGTGTCCCATTTCCAAAACAATCTGAGGGAAGGACTGGGTGTGTTTCTGGAAGGAGTCGTCTGTCTCTCTCTCTCTCTCTCTGTGTGTGTGTGTGTTGTGTGTGTGTGTGTTGTGTGTGTGTTGTGTGTTGTGTGTGTTGTGTGTGTGTGTGTGTGTGTGTTGTGCAGCTATGGATGGCATGACATTTTTATTGGCTGCTGTCATGCTTCCTTGTTAGGATTAGTGGACATCCTGGAACACTTTCTTCACAGCTCCGGCGGGGCCGCAGAGAGCGTTATTATCCAGTTAGTTAGAAACAGGGTCAGAGACATTCTGGAGTAGCAGATGCTCCATTGAACCAGATTAATTTAGAAGTCATTTATCTTCTCAGAGACAGACAGATCTGAACATCCTGATAACTGCATGTCACCGTCTGAATGTGATATTCTAGTATAACCGCGCTTCCACAAAAGATGGGACATTGTGTAAAACATAAATAAAACAGAGTGTGATCATTTGCATTCGTGTATAGTTACAAAATGTAACACTCTCAATATCCATAAAATTCAAATATTAAATTAAAAAAGTCAAGTTTTATCAAGAAATCTGTCAAGTCTTCTGTTAGTGTTAATCAAGCAAATGTCAGGTCCTCAAATTTTCAACTCGAGCTTCAGGGATATTTTTCAAAGCCTTCTGTAGAAAATCGCACCTTCAAGCGGGACAATCTGTGGCTGCCCCCTGATAGTCGAAGATTCAAATCATCAGCTGAGAGTTTTCCAGTTGAGAAGTCTTTTATTTTTTCTTTTGTCACTCTGTGGCATCACAGTAAAAGGATGAAACGGATAGAAGCAACAAAAATGCACACAGAACATTTTAATGAGGAACTGAAGGGAATCATAAATCTGTTTTTATATAAGCTGTTACAAATCCTTGTGACAACATGCGCTGTGACTGATGAGAGAAGATAAACGAGTGGTTGGTAAACAAGTTTCTTGTTTTTTATCTGCATCATTGTACACAGATCAGTGCAACATCAAGACAGGCTGTAAACTTTACAAAAACCGGAGTCTCTAAATCACCACAAACCAGTCAGAGAGATTTTTTTTTAAGAGAGGAAGAGACGTTTGGTTTAACCAGAAACAGCTGATTTATTGATCTCAACAAACTCACCAGAATCCTCCTAAAACATCAACATTGTCCGTTTCATTCAAACTCTACCGAAACAAACTAAAACTCACCAAAAACGTCTTGGTTCATCTTTCTACTTTTTCATCATTCACCAATAAATTCTCCATTCACAGCGTGAAGGAGTGCAGAGTGTGCAGGACAGGTGACGCTCCACTGCATACTCCACGCACACTTTAATTTTTTCTGACTGTGTGAAAATTTGATGTTTTGAGAATCTAACTGGTAAAACATATTTGTGTAGTCTCATACAGGAGTTAGTGTGGCACACTGCACTGTAAAAAAGACAAGAATGAGTCCTTGAATATTTGTATTGAACAGCCAAGTCTGATGCAACTGAAAAAAAAAAAAACCCCTTAGGGACACAGTTTTATCTCAGCGCTGGGTTTCAGTTCTGAATGCAGCTGCTGCAGATGCACAAACACTAATTAAATATTTGAAGCTGCTTTTGTCCTGTTACTTCATGTGACGGAGAGAATAACAGCTGATTTTGTTGTCATCTCGCTGTGAGTGGAGATTCTGCTGTGGTTAATTTCACAGACGGTTACTGATGAAGTTACATTACACCAGCAGGAGTAAAGGTTTTGTGTTTGTCTTTGAGAAACAGATGTTTTTATGTACACCTTTTCAACATCTGGCTGAACTCTTGATTGTTCAAACAGCCTCAGGAGGACGTTTTGGTTTGTTTCTAAAGATTCTGATATCAAAGATTACACACACGAAACTCCTGCAACACCACACTGTTGAAATAAACTGTCAGAATGATCCGTTCCACTCAAACCCCCACGCTGATCATCCTCCTGAGATATTTCTACAGACTGTATATTGTTCATGAATCCGTCCACTTGTTATTCTCCTGCTTCCTCTGTGATCAGGCCTGTTCAGTTTGGATGAACAGCTGGTCGGATCTGGCTCCTCATCGACGCCCTCAGAAAAATTCAAGAAACACTGAATTTAAACAGGTGGTTTGCAGCACGAAAAACAGGCAGCGAATGACTGGCAGCTGAAAAGAGTGGGTTTGTTTGGAAGTTAAAGATGACGAGTCATGCAGGAGCCTCTTCAAGATAACAAACACACACTTAGAAGTTAATTATCTCCGTGTGCACCAATACTTAGGCAGAACATCATAAGATCGCCAAAATAAAAGACTTCAAATCAACAAGATCACCAAAATAAAGGACTTCAAATCAACATATAACAGGATAATTATCTCCGTGTGCACCAATACTCAGGCAGAACATCATAAGATCGCCAAAATAAAGAACTTCAAATCAACATATAACAGGATAACTATCTCCGTGTGCACCAATACTCAGGCAGAACATCATAAGATCGCCAAAATAAAGGACTTCAAATCAACAAGATCAAGGACTTTAAATCACCAAAATAAAAGACTCTAAATCGCCAGATTAAAAAAAAGACTTTAAATCAACAAATAAAGGTCCTCAAATCACCAAAATAAAGGACTTCAAATTAACAAGATCGCCAAATAAAGGACTCTAAATCGCCAGAATAAAAAACCTTACAAAATAAAGACTTTAAATCGCCAAAATAAAGGGCTTTAAATCAACAAAATAAAGGACTTTAAATCGCCAAAATAAAGGCTTTAAATCACAGGATAAAGGACTTTAAATTGCCAAAATAAAGGCTTTAAATCAACAGGATAAAGGACTTTAAATTGCCAAAATGAAGGACTTTAAATCAATAATAAAGGACTCTAAATTCATAAAGAAATAGCAATGGGGACTTTTCTCAACTTTATGGTTTCCTACACACACACACACAGACATTCACTGTTTGTATTCGCCTGTTTTCAACCTGTTGCCACAAACCAGACGATACCTGCTCCAACACAAAACAGAAGGATGACCCTCTTTGAAATGCTCCAGAGTTTTTACCACAAATTGTAATGAGCAAAATACTCATAATTTTGATAAAGCTGTGTTTTTCTTGTTTGTGATCTTTATGGCTGGTCTACAAGGTTAATAAGAGTCCGGCTGAATAACCAGCATGAACAGATTGTATTTAGTTTCAAATTACAATACTGATTTTACTGATAATCATTCAGCTCTAGAATTCCAATGTTGATGTGATGATTCACTCACCCTCCCCTGTGTGTGTGTGTGTGTCCTTGCAGTGTGTCCTGTACCTGTGGGCTCTGAAGATCAACCATCCCAACACCCTCTTCCTCCTCAGAGGCAACCACGAGTGCCGGCACCTCACAGAGTACTTCACCTTCAAACAGGAGTGTAAGTCCTGCAGCCAGCGCTCTGAGAGGGAGTGTGTTCATCATCGCAGAGTGTTTAACATGTTCTAACACTCCTCTGATCTGTGTGTGTGTGTGTGTGTGTGTTCTGCAGGTAAAATAAAGTACTCTGAGCGTGTGTACGATGCCTGTATGGATGCGTTTGACTGCCTGCCTCTGGCTGCTCTCCTCAACCAGCAGTTCCTCTGTGTGCATGGAGGTCTGAGCCCTGAAGTCACCTGCCTGGACGACATACGGAAGGTAACAGAAGAAATTATACATGTGTGATTATGATTGTTTAAAAAAAAAAAAACATGTCTTGTAGAGCTGCAACGATTACTATAAAAATAAATAAATAAATATAATAAATAAAAATAATGAAAATACTTAGATATAGGTTAGCTTAGCTCTTATCCCGGCTCTCTTCCTGTGGTGGTCGCAGTCCGGCTGGTCTGGCTGGGTGACCCGTCTCAAGGTCCGCTGCACTAATCAAGTCCCTGCGTTCCTTTTCCCACATTGAGTGTATTTCTGTCATCTATCATGTAGATATACCTGCTGTATTTCACCATCTGACCAATGTTTGCTTAGATGTAAGCTAGCTTTAGCCTCAGTCTGTTAGCATTAATGTTATATCATGTATGCAGCTGTTAGCTAACTTTACATAAACACTTTCACAGGGTTCTTGTTTTAAAACATGTCAGATGGAAACATTAAAACATCAGCTGGAGACTCTCAGCTGACTCAAGTCAAGTTAGCATTAGCATTAGCTCACATCAGCCAGCGTACACTTATGAAATCTGCTTGTGAGTCATTATTTTAGTGACAAAATCCACCGTCGTCAGCTAGAAATGAGAATCTGCTTTAGTTTACTTCTCTAAGGAATCACAGACTTCATGTTTCAACAGTTACTCCCAATTTCAATGTTAAATTTGCCGGCGTTATTACTGTAAACTGCATAAATGCAGGGTGAGAATGGAAAGCTTGGCAGGCTTAGCAACAGTAACTAAGGAGGGCGGGGCTTAGCAACAGGTCAGTTTAATACTGTACTGACGTTATTTAATTCCATTTGAACTGAGAAAAATGATCAAATATACATAAAATGCTGCTTATAAAACAAAAAATAAACAATCTGCAGTATGTTCATATTAGAGCATAATGGACAATATATTGTATTATATATTTACAGAGATTTTGATTATGAACTGATAAAACTGTGATAGGCCAACACAGTGATAAACTTGAGTGTGTGTGTGTGTGTGTGTGTGTGTGTGTGTGTGTGTGTGTGTGTGTGTGTGTGTGTGTGTGTGTGTGTGTGTCTGTGTGTGTGTCTGTGTGTGTCTGTGTGTGTCGTGTGTGTGTCTGTGTCTGTGCGTGCGCGCAGCTGGACCGGTTTAAGGAGCCTCCTGCGTTCGGGCCGATGTGTGACCTGCTGTGGTCGGACCCGGGGGAGGACTACGGGTCAGAAAAGACCCAGGAACACTTCTGCCACAACAGTGTGAGAGGCTGCTCTTATTTCTACAGGTAGGCCTCCGTACTACTGCTGCTGCTGCTGCTGCTGCTGGACGCGTTTCCACATTTAAAAAAAGACAGAAAGCAGCTCGCTCTGTTAATCTGAGCTGATTAAAGCTTTTACAAACAATGGCTTATCTCTGGATAAGTGACCGCCAGTTAAATCCGCTGTCACACAGATACTGAAAATAAATATTAGCATTCTCTGCCCTGTCTTAATATTTGTACTGAATTTGCAATGTTGACACCACATGGAGGTCACAGCGAGGGGAAAGCAGCTGCTGCTCCAAAGCCTCTTTTATCCTGCGTTTAGTTTGTTTTAGTAGCTCCACGTTTAAATGATTCATTCAGAAATTACACCAAACTGCTGCTGCTTTTCCTTGATAGATCTGAAAACCTCCTGTCAGGATCAGGCCGATATGACGGTTTGTTTAGGACACACAAATCACACAAAAACACAAACTAACTGGAGGCAGCAGTAGACCAACAACTCTGTGTTCTGTGAGGTAAAATGAATGTTTTTGTCAGTGGAGTTTGGTTGGTTTGGAGAGAGAGATTACACCGGTACGGGACACCACCGTTATTTAAGCCAAATATCACTTTCTCTAAACCAACCAAACTCCATTGACAAAATAATTGTGATATTGTGAGACTTCAGTGAATCCAAACTAATCTTTTAAAACACTGAAGTCAGACAATAACACAAACAAACTCGACAGATCGAGGCAGCGGTAGATCAGCAACTTCTGTGTTTTGTGAGGTAAAATCACTGATTTCACCTTTGGAGTTTGGTTCGTTTGGAGAGAGTGATATTTGGCTTGTGCGATTTCTCTTCAGAAAAGTCTGTCTGACAGCAAGATAAAGCAGCTTACTACAAGTCTAGTATTGTGTCAGGATTTCCCGCCTCCCTGGGGCAAGTAAAATACGATATTGGGCAAGTAAATCAAAAAGAATTAAACTATTATGATAACAGATTAATGGTAAAAGCAATTTTAATGCAAAAATGGCAGAAAATGCTGTTTCCCAGCCTCTTAAATATGGAGATTTCCTGCTTTTCTCTGTTTATTATCATATTACACTGAATATCTTTGGACTCACAACACATTTAAAAACATCACCTCGGACATGGAAAAACTGGGATGGACATTTTTCACTATTTTCTGACATTTCATAGGTGATGCAGCCCTAGATCCAAAATGACAAGTGATAACTTTTAGTTTTTGTTTGATAGAAGAATTTGCACAGGCTCAAGTGAAACTTCACATAAGTAGATTTCTGACCCACTCACGAGTGAAAAAGCACATTAACATTGAACCCTGGGTGTATTTGATGGAGTTTGTAGTTCAACGTGCTGAGATGCCACTGAAACGTTGTAAAGTCTGGCTTTAACACGTCTGTGGCGTCTGATAAAAATAAATACATAAAATACAGAAGGATTATTTTAGGAATGCGTCCATTTACATGATGGGTATCAAATGAAGTAGGAAAAAAAGGTATCAAATGAAGTAGTTTGTTGGTATCAGTATCACTTAAAGGGTACTGGTATTGGTACTGATATCATATTTCTTTAAATGATACTCAGTGCTATTCCTCATAGGAGGCTGATTGATCTGAACCGCTGTGGTTCAGCCACAAGAGCAACTTGAAGCCTGGAAAGATGGATTCTCACGTTAGCTTGTGATCTTGTGAAGTCCAGCTGCCTCGCAGGGTGAAGAACAAAGTAGAAGAGGATTTAGACAGAAGATCGTCAGATGCAAAGAAATTAAAGTGTTTTGTGTTGCATGTCTTATGACGGGCTTCTGGTTGTAATTTATAAGGAAAACGTTAAAATGGTGAAGAATCCAGATATCAAAGCTAAAAATTCAGCCATCAGGTGAAAAAATGTTAAATTAATTAAAGAAAATATATTTTAAATACTGCATACTGGATCCATGCTTTCATGTTGTTTACACCAAATTCTGACCATCTGAATGTCGCAGCAGAAATCATGACTCAGACCAGGCAACGTTTTTCCAATCTTCTATTGTCTAATCTTAGTTCAGTAAACTTTATTTTATTATCCCCCTGGGGGGCAATTTGTTGTACAGCCAGCAGAGAAAGAATAACAAATACAGACACAAATGAACACATCAGTCATACAATCAATACAATGACCTGTGCCCCCCCGCACAGGTCAACACAATAAATCTAATCTTAGTGAGTCTGTGTGAATGTAGCCTCAGTTTCCTGTTCTTAGCCGACAGGAGCAGCACTCGCTGTGATCTTCTGCTGCTGTAGTTCATCTGCTTCAAGTTCAACATGTTGTGTGTTCAGATGGTCTTCTGCAGACCTTGGTGTAATGATGGTTATTTGAGTTACTGTGACTTTCTATCATCCAGAACCAGTCTGTCCTTCTCTCTGACCTCTGGTATCAACAGGCACTTTCACCCAGAGAACTGCTGCTCACTGATATCTTCTCTTTTCAGACCGTCCTCTGTGAACCTAGAGATGATCGTGTTGAAAATCTCAGTAATCAGCAGTTTCTAAATACTCAGACCAGCCTGTCTGTCCATGCCACGTTCAAGTCACTTAAATCACATTTCTCACCATTCTGATGCTCATTTTAACTCCAGCAGCTCGTCTTCACCATGTCTACATGACTAAATGCACTGAGTTGCTGCTGTGTGATGGCTGATTGGATGTTGTGTTAATGAGCAGTTGAACATGTACCTAATAAAGTGGCCGGTGAGGTGGATACATTCTTCCAAATTAAATAAACAACTACTCATGCTGTCATAACTTAGCTGAACACAGGTAATGAATGATTTACTGCTTAACATTAATTAACATTTTCCTGCAATTTATTAAAGTAATATAGATTATTAATGTTTCACCTTTCATCATAAATTTTAGCAGCCAAAGGCAGGGTGCAACTAATTCTAGTTTATAAAGTCCCACCTCCTGTGTGTAGAGGCCTCGACCTTAATTGATCTCTAATTTTAGCACGTTTAAAGTATCTCTTATTATTCTGGAGCTCAGCAGTGTTGTTAACTGTCGCAGCAGCCGAGGTGACGGAGAGACAGTTGAGCTGGAGGAGGATCTGAAGAAAAACCTGAAACAAACATCAAGTTATCCTGTAAAAACAAAACGCCTCCTGACGTTTGTTCATGGATAAAAACTCACTAACCTCTGACTTGTGTGTGTTTTCAGTTACCCAGCAGTATGTGACTTCCTGATGAACAATAACCTGTTGTCTGTAATACGAGCACATGAAGCCCAGGATGCAGGGTGAGACACACACACGCACGCACACACACACACCTCAAACATCTGACTGCCACGCCCATTTTCTTCAGCTTTCATTTCTATATTATGAAACCAGATTACTTCATATATTCAAGGTTAACCTTATTGTCACATACAAATACACAGAGTACTTTTTAAAATTTTATTTTGAGTTTTTAGAACAACACAAAAACAAAAAACTTAAAAAAAAAAAAAGTTTTGAATAACAAATAAACTTTTGACACCCAGTTATGCTTCATCTTCATCCTCCACTGCAGCCATGATGGAAACGTCGGTTTATTATCAGGAACGGTTTGCAACAACTTTGATGAAAATGTTCACTGAAGAACAAAAAGTAACTTTTGAGAGCAAGAATGATGATGAAATGTTTTACATTTTTCTGCTAATGAATAATAAAAATAAATAATGTGAAAGAGAGTCGACTGGACCAATGAAGTAACGCTGGTGAACTAAAACCTCTTCACGCTCTTTAGTGTCTCTATTTTCGTTTTTCTTTTATTTTTATTTAGTTATTTACTTACTTATGTTGATGGGTTTGTTTCTGTTTTTTATGTATGTACAGCAAATATTATTCATATTGTACAACCAGACCTGTGAAGATTAATTATAAATCGTCCGTCTCGTCGGTCTGTCTTTGAGCTTGGTTCCTTACTGTCTGTCGGTCAAGTCACTGTACACAAGTGGGTTTTTTGTTATTTGTTTTGTTTGTTTTTTGTTGTTTGTCTCTGTCTTGGTTTTGTGGTGCCGATACCTGTTTGTAAATGCACAAATTGAATAAATAAATAAAAAAACAGGGAAATTTTCAGAATTACAGCAGCAAAGTGGATAATAAATTAGAAAAGAACATCAGTAAAAACAATAAATAACTAAACAGCCATATAAACAATAGGAAAATAGAAATGGGTACAATTTAAATGAGGAAATATAAAAAAAAAAAAGGAATAATATATAAACAGGAGAAGTATGAAAATAGAACAATATATGTAATATAAACCAGAAACAGACTCAACAGTAGAGTTTACTCCATTGCACATAGAAAATATTGATATTGACAGTAAGACGTGAAAAATTACACCTGAAATACTGATATTTATTATATTAAAACTTGATTTTTTAATGTATTTCAGAAGTCTTTTTTTGATGTTCAGATTCTCTTTAAATCCCAACAGCAATCAATAAATCAAAAAGACCATTCAGTCCAATCATTTGGTCCAAATGAAA
Organism: Lutjanus argentimaculatus; assembly: GCA_034769285.1. NCBI lineage: Eukaryota > Metazoa > Chordata > Actinopteri > Lutjaniformes > Lutjanidae > Lutjanus > Lutjanus argentimaculatus. The sequence continues at coordinate 41,576,982 of JAWZSL010000005.1, read as the reverse complement.
TGATCAGGGCTGGACCATATGTGAACATTTTCCAACTGTCAATTGACAATATATTGGGGATATATTGGTGATATATTGGTGATATATTGGCGATATATTGGTGACATACTGCACATGATCAGAGTCTTCCTCAAGTGTCGGCAGATAAAAAGACGTTAAAGCTGCAGTGAGCCAGTCGCACAAAAACAACAAAGAAAGTGCAGCCAAAATGTCCCAGCTTGTTTTATTTCTCATTATTTCACCACATCTGTGACCAAAACTGAATCAGAATCTTAACAACCAACGCTGTTAAACACCACAATAACTGAGCTGCTGTTTCTGCTGAACAAACATCATCAGATTAATAACAGAGCTTCATAAACGAGCCATGTCACATCCTAGTTTCCTCTGACTGGTTTCTGCAACATTAACTACCCCAAGTTTAATGAAAATTATTATGTAACAACAGCAGAGTGACTGCAGCTGAAACACGTCAGTGTGTCTCTGTGCTGCTGTAACATTTTACAGTTTATTCCTGCAGATCAGTGTAGTTGATCTCTTATCTTTCTGTTTGTGTGTAAACTGTCTGTTTGTGTCCGTCAGGTATCGAATGTACAGGAAAAGTCAGACGACAGGCTTCCCCTCTTTAATCACAATCTTCTCTGCTCCCAACTACCTGGATGTGTACAATAACAAAGGTAAGAGAAGTGAAGGACGGAAACCATGGCAACACACTGGAGACCTTGAAGCCCTGGCAACAGGGGAAAGGAAGTGCATCATGAAGTAGAAAATGTTAATGTGTGTGTGTGTGTGTGTGTGTGTGTGTGTTTTGTTGTCAGCTGCGGTGCTGAAATATGAGAATAATGTGATGAACATCCGGCAGTTTAACTGCTCCCCTCACCCCTACTGGCTGCCCAACTTCATGGACGTCTTCACCTGGTCTCTGCCCTTCGTTGGAGAGAAAGGTGAGACTCTCATCGTGGTCTGCATGACCACCCTGTTATAGTTACAATTAAATTTAAAAAAATCATTTAATTATGCCACTTCCTGCAATATAGAGCCTCCACCATGATCAATGAAGCTGCTCTTTTACTACAAAGCTCAGTTTATTTTGCACTTTTATATATTATAATATTTATTTTTCATTATGTTCTTTACTTTCACACACAAAGGGAAACCATTTACTGCAGGGACCAGATTTTATTCTACTTAGACACTGTTGGGTCTGGATTTGAGCCTGTTATTGTCTAATATTTACGCTTCCTACAAAATGATTATTTTTATCAGCCTCTGTCAGTGCGTCAGACTCTCAAAAAAACATGGGAAATCCATAATGATAACTGGATACATAACTATAAAGTGTTTTGAGCTGCAGTTCACTGAGGACTGATGGTTAAAATCTGTAACAGTGTTACCTGGTGTGTAAATCTGTAATTCCAGAAGGGTACTTGAATGCAGTCCTGATTGACAGGACGTACAAGTCGACTTTAAGTGGCTTCGATGCTGTCATGCAGTTGCACCGTTACTGTGCACGTGACACCAGCAGTTACTGGTGATAACGGCAACACAACTTTACCATTACAGGTAAATAATGTGTAGTTTTCAATAATTGGAGTTGGTTACCTCGCTGAGAAGTTTTGTCCAAACTGTCGCCTGCAGCTCTTCATCGAGCGGCTCACTGTGGCTGCTCCTGACTGCTACCTTCAGATAATATTGAGCATGTTTGATTTTATCAGAGCGTCGAGGCAAGAGAAAGACTGAGTGAAGTAGAAGAAGTCAGACTGAGTTTGATGACCATCTTAGAGCAGATTCTGTAGAACCAGTTTCATGAACTTTTCAACAGACTGTTCTGTGTTCTTATCAGGTGCTCCAACTGTAAACTGAGTGCTCCATGAAATCTCATTTATTCTCTTAAATCTGCATTATTATGATTAAATCCTCATGCTTTGGTCACATTCTGAGCAGCATGCTGACAAAGACCGACCATAAACCAATAAAGACTGATGGACCTGGTGGCTAACAGCTGACGCAGATCTCTCAACTTGGTGCTACGTTTCCTTTGACAGCATCATGCGTTTCCAATTTTTATTAAATGCTACATTTCTGCTGGATCATATGATTGAAATCATAAGCTCGCAAGTAATGCCTAATTATATGTGGATTTTAGTTCAGTGATTTTTCCCCACAGCACTTTACAATGTGAGGATCAGTTCCACACTGAATTAGCTGGACGACCCTGATGAACACAAACACTTAAATCCTGCCACGGCTGCAGAAAACGCTGCAGCTCACACTTCCCATCATGCAGTTCAGCAGAGTAGCTCATGGATCAGTTTTCCTTCTCGAGCCTGAAGTCTGAAGAGAAAAGATGGAAGTTATGTTTTATGTGACAAACCTGAAGTATCATAATAATTGTGTTTATTTAATTAGGTTTTACTGTTTCCTGCCACAGTTCAGACGCAGAGCTGATGATTTAGAGACCAAACATCAGGTCACAAGGTTTAAATGTGGAGTGTAAATTAAAGCTTTGACCAGGTTTCAGTGGTTTAGTTCAAGCAGACGTAAAGTCTCAGAAAGTAGCTCTGTTCTGACATTTATGCATTTATTTGCACACATTTATTAATTATGTGATTTTGATCTTAAAGGAACAGTTTGGATTATTTGACATGATACTGGTTTTATTATGTAAACCTCCTCCATGTGTTTTTTTATAACTCAGTTTCTGTCAGGGACGGCCTTTATCTGTTCGTGCTGAGACTCGACTTAATGTGAAATTTTATGGTAATGAATTTCCTGTTGCTGCTCCACAATAAAAGCCTTTTAATAATGTCATGTCACTGGAGGGCTTTGCACTGTGAAGTGAGAGCTGCAGCAGTTGATTCAGTGATTGACAGAAAATGAATTGGCAGCTTTTTTTATTAATTGATAAATTATTTCAGTCATTCTCAGCCGTCCAGATGTGAATATTTGCTGTTTTTGTTTGGCGTTTATGACAGTAGAAGGAAACTCTTCAGGTATTTGATCGAATGAATCAAATATTCAAGGCGAATCCCTTTTTTTTCATGATTTTTTTTAACAAAGAAACAGTTGATCAAGAAAATAATCTGCAGATTGATTGTTTTTGCTTTCTGTTGCCAAAAATAAAATCAGTCAAAGTGTAAACATTTATTTCCTATTGATTTTGTAGAAAACAGGACAGAGAATCGCACATAACGTCCACAGAATCCCTTCAACAAAAAAAGTAAACTAGTCAACTAGAATAAACAACAACAACAACAATAATAATGATAATAATGATGATGGAATGACACATTTTTCCCCTGGATGATCTGGCCGAGCAGAAACATATAAATGAAAATAATATTGACCCTTGCAGTGAAACACAGGTAATCTGAGTTTTAGAAGATGTATGATTACTTGTGGTGGCCACAAAGGTTCTTTCTAAAAAGGAGAAAAAAACCAACGAAGTGCAGCGTCCCTGATGACGACCGAGGTTTTAAGATGGTCAATTAAAATGTCATGATCTACAGCGTCGAAGGCTGCACTTCAGTCTGAAAGAATTAAAACTGCGCTCTCCCCTGTCGGCTGCTAAAAGAAGGTCTTTGTTTCTGAACTTTGTAAAACTCTAAAACCTGATTGAAATTTCTCAAAGAGATTGTTATGACACATAAAAACTAAAAGCTGCATTGAAACCACCAAACCAAGAGGGAAAAATGACGTCTTCTGAGGAGCTGTTAATAATCTGTAAAATACTGGGTCCAACTGTGTTGATCACCTCTTAAAGAGACCATCTAAGGAATTATTTCAGTTAAAAATGACAGTGAGACGGGTTCAACATTGGTAAAATAACAGAGAATTTCTTACTGGAATGTAAAACAGTCTGGTGAGGTGATTTGTTGCCTTATATCCTTGATTCTGTTTGTAATAATAAGAACTTTATTTCTGCAGCACAGTTTGTGCATAACATAAAAACATTTCAAACAATAATAACAAGGTTTAAATAAATAAAAATAAATCAATAAGAAGAAAAGTCAAAGTAAACTCTTGACACGTGTTGTGAGGCGTCAGTGAAGTGACAGGACGACGAGGTGATGACTGAGTTTATAACCTGAAATACAATTGATTGATTTGCTCAGATTTGGTTTGAAATGATCAATCGAATTGATTAATCGCTTTCAAAAACAAGAAATATGATTTTAAAATATCTGACCTACTGTCTTTGTTTTCTTCATGATTTATATGTTCACAAAACAATAAAAGCAGAATCATCAGTGCAAAAAAAAAAAACACTAAAACATTTCACAATTTATGAGAAAAAGACAAAACAAGACGCAGACCTGCCGATCATAATTTAAACATAATCAATACTGAGTATAATGATGATTTGCAGGTGTGTGTGAGTGTTTGTGTGTCTGTTTGTGGTGTAGTTGTAACAGTCCTCTTTGTTTTCTTCACACAGTGACTGAGATGCTGGTGAACGTGTTGAACATCTGCTCCGACGACGAGCTGATGTCAGAAGGAGACGACACGTGTGAGGGTAAGAGGATGTAACACATCATCATCATCATCATCATCATCACACTGACAACACACACTTTTAGTTTGTCGTTGTGAACAAAGTTTAGATTAAACAAACCGGACAGATGTTTCAGCTTATTTGAGTAGAAAGCGTTTAGAAAGCTGTCAGTTTCGGCTCAGTCTGAGGAGCTGCAGCCTGTCGTCTGACTCACAGGACAGTTTGTCACCTTCATGTTTTTAGTGTTAGCTGGTGGTTGTGTGGTCGTGCAGGTGTGACTTAAGAAAACTCTTCTAGTTGTTGGACATCAACCATTTTCCTTTTCACTGTGTTCATGTTGGCCTGCTTGTGTTCTGCAGGATGTAGGAGTTAGAGCAATAAATCAATATTCTATCATATCATGATAGATTTAGGATATCGTTAGATTGTGATATTGACTGTTCTATTGTTTGCCTTTACCCACTCAGTCAGAGAATCTCACTGAGTTAATATTGTGTGCAGGGTTGATTCGTTGAAATAATCGATGTATTAATATTAATAAATCTATTTCTCAGCCTCTAATTCATTTAGAACCAAGCAGCAAACATGTATTAATTAGTAGAACTGGACAACATGACAATATTAAGATAAACTTTATTGATCCACATCAATTACAGCAGCTCAAAGATCAAAAGTACAGAAGATGAAGGAGTGAGTGACAAACAGAAATACAAAATACATTTTCCTCAATGCGGTGTGTTTATTATATTGTTATTATTATTATTATTATTATTATCATTATTATTATTATTATTACATTTTACCTTTTATCATTCAAACTGTATGGAAATAAATAACATTTTTGTTTTTTTCTTTTTTTACAAAGTGATTCTCAGCTAGATTTTTGAGTTTTTGATCAAACTGAGTCTCTCCGACCTCTGACCTTTTGAGATAACTGACTTCACTTCTTCAGATAAACTTGCTGTCTGTGTGGACACAAGTCACAGCTGACTGCTCACAAATATAAACTTTAATGTTGAAAAATGTTCCATAATTTCCTCAAACAGCTGCTCGCTGTAGTTTTTATCAAACAAGCAGGAGGAACTAGTGTTTGCTGGGGACTATTTTCAGCAGCGGATTAATGCACAGTAGGTGCTGTAGTGCAGCACATTAGACCCCAGTTTAAGATTATTTTGTTTGTCTGATGGAGGACAACAAAGACGGCGAACTGAACCCGGTTTCTTTGCTTATAATTCTGTTTTCTGGGGACTACAACTCCCACCCTACCATCCATTCAGGGACCCCGTTTTGGTCCCCGGACCCCAGTTTGAACACCACTGGTGTGGTGAGTGTTTGTTGCAGCAGGGCGTGTGTGTGTGTGTGAGGGACTGAGTCAAAAATAAACTACAGTGTGTGTTTAAAAAAAAAAAACAAACACAACAAAAAACCCGTCAGTGTAAAACGTCAGGGCGTTGCCGTGGCGACCTGTAGTGAAGCGGCGTTTTTTATCAGTGAATATATTAACGCAACACGATGAGGAGGAACTGAAACCCTGAAGGAAGTTAAAGCGAGTCTCTGTTAAACTGCTGCGCTCTGTATATACAGTATGAACTACAGCTGCAGTGATTAATTGATTATTTATTGATTTTTTTTTTTTTTTTTTTAAAGTCAGAATTCTCTGATTCCAGCTTCTTAAATGTGATGAATATTTTCTGGCTTCTTTGCTCCTTGTGACCGTAAACTGAATATCTTTGAGCTGTGAACAAAACAAGATGTTTGAGGACGTCGTCTCGGACATTTTATTGACCAAACATCTTATTGATTAATGGAGAAAATGATTAGTTGATTGATAAAGAAAATAACTGCTACAGGAAAGACTTGGAAAAATAGGTCCAAAAATAGGTGCAAACATGTGGAGCAGACGGTCGTCTGCTCACTTTTGCACTATTTTTCTATTGATAAGATTCTGACAGCATTGATTAATCGATTAATTATTTTGAGTCCAGAAAAAATTCAAAATCTCTAATTTCAGCTTGTTAAATTGTGGTGTTTTCTCACAGTTTCTTCCCTGTTTGACTCCTGGTTTTATTTATTTATTTATTTAATGTTTGTCCAGGTGGAGCTCCGGCCGTCAGAAAGGAGGTGATCAGGAATAAGATCCGAGCGATTGGAAAGATGGCACGCGTCTTCTCCGTGCTCAGGTCTGTTTTGTTTTTCTTTTTTAAATCACGTTCTCTGGGATTTTATTTGTATTTTAATGCTCACTGCTGTAGATTAAGACTGAATGAAAGCTTCTCTTTTAGCTGTAAAATAAAGATTTATTGCCAGTAAGTCCAATAAATAAGGATATTGGACAGACAGCTGTGTTGGAGACAGCAGACTGTACTTTTTTTTTTGTTCCAGTGTTGCTCCAGTTAAGTTTAAGGCTAATGACTTTTTCCCTGATTTACACGTGTCCTCCTTTAATCCTGTGGAAGTGTGTCAGAATAATTTGTCCTTTTAATGATGAATGATCTCGTTCACAAAATGTCTCCCAGTTATTTTAAGGCTCAGAGGTTTAGAGGAGAAAATGAAAATGAGAAAAATACCACACAGAAGTAAATGTACTTAGTTACGTTAGAACAGCGTTTTTAAAAAATATATATAAACAGTCTTTTTCTCTCAGAACGTTGAGAACCTTTGTTCTCAGCAAGGTGGTTTTTTTTAAATACACACATTTAATTAAACTTCCTGTATTTTATATGATGGTTCTGCTCACAGAAACACGTAGTAATGGAATATAATCACACACGCACGCACACACACACACACACACACACACACACACACACACACACACACACACACACACACACACACACACAGTCACTATAATGAGCCTGAGACAGAAGAAATGTTTGCAGTTTTAACAGATCTCAGATCAGACAGGTTGTTTTAAATTGTTCTCACACCTGTAGTTCGGTTCCTTTGGTCCAGACAGGAGCTGCAAATCATGAACTCTTTCTTTAATCAATCATTGGTGAAATTAACCATCAATTAATCAATTAAATGTACTTATAAAAACTTTAAATTTGGCATTTACCAAACAAAACCAAATGTGTTTTTTTTCCCTCAATTAAAACTTTATTTCCACAACAACATATTTAATGTTCTATGACAGTGTTATGTACACTCTCGGTTCTAACTAGAACCATATAGGGTTTTTCAGTTTGTCCCCATAGGAGAACCATTTTTAGTTCCTGTTAGAACCTTTCAAAAAAGTTTGCTTGGAACCTTTGGAAAGAGTTCTACCTAGAACCCACCCAGGGGGTTCTACAGAGAACCTTTATATGTTTCAAGGGTTTTATTTAGAACACACTCGGGGGGTTCTACAGAGAACCATTTTATATTATGGTACAAAGAACCTGTGACAAACCATTGATAGAACAGTTCTTTAGAAGTTCTTCTGTCGTCTGTCTGCTCCACGTTTGGACCTGTTTTTGTATTGATAAGGTTCTGACAACATTGATAAATTGATAAATTATTTTAAGTTAAGTTTTTTTTAAAATAAAAAAGTGAAATAAAGCACATTCAGAGCTTTTTGAGAAAGTTTGTCAAATGAAACTGAGACAAACTTTGTCAAAGTTGTTTCTGAATCAGTGCCGATCTTCAGGTCATTGATCGCTCTGATGGGTTGTATTTGTGTGTGTGTTGTTCTTCAGAGAGGAGAACGAGAGCGTTCTGCAGCTGAAGGGCCTGACCCCGACAGGAACGCTGCCTCTGGGAGTTTTGTCCGGAGGTCGACGGACTCTGCAGAGCGGTGAGTGTGAACGCAGCCGAGCATCAAAAACCCAACGCGGCACTAACACAAGAGTCCGAGCTGACACTAACTCCCTGTGCCTGCACTCACACTGAGAGACTAACCTCAGAGACACACACACCGAAACACACACACGCAGTGCAACACAAATGTCAAGTGGTATCCTCTCCTCCTCTAAAGGGCCATTCTGTTCAAACAGCTGCACCACGCTGCCCTTTACAGACAAACAGCTGCAGACTTCAGGCTCGACCATGAACGCATCATCACACTGTAGAGTTTCAACTGGTGTGTGGACGAAAACTTTCAAAGTTCATGGTGATAAAATGTCATTTAATGCGTTTAAATCTGATTTAAAGGTGCTTTAACACAGAATCTAAAGAAGCTGAAGCCCTTTCAGACACACACTTTGTTTTTTTTTTTAATTTTAAGGATCCCTGAGGAGTTGTTTTTTACCTGTCGTAGCTCTATGGAGCAGTTTTTTATTCATAGGGTGGGGAAATACTCGATTCTGAGATGCATCGCGATGCGGGCGTGGAAGATTCTGAATAGATTCATAAAAGTCAAAATGGCTCAACGTGAGCAGCTGCAGATAAATACGATCCCGCCAGTAGCCCCCGGCTTTAGAGATTAAAATTTTGATGCATCAAGAATCGTTTTATCATCGAATCGTAGCCTAAATTTTAATTTTAAAAAAAGTTCACAGTGAGCTGTGAATAAGAATAAAAGTACATTTTCTCAACAAAATATTATTAGTTCATACGTTTCTTCAGAACTTTTAAGTAAGTTGCCTTCAAATTTTAAGATTTTTCCATCCGACCAGTGTGATTTTTCTTTTGTGCGTTCATCTCGACTCTGCAGCTCTACAAACTGTGCATTAGTTGGTTTGTTTGCAGCGCTGAGCAGCATAAACAGGCAGGAAGCAACACGTCACAAACTGCAGTAAAAAACTAACTGAGACTGGTGTTCTGAATTTACTGTGTACATCAGGTCTTTAACCCTCAAAGATAAACACACTGAGACACTCTGAAGGTAAACAAAACATTTGTTTATGAGAAAACTTTTACATAAAACTCACAACATCAACCTGACTGCCAGACATCCAGCTGATCACCTGATCATCAGATTGATTGTTCAGTTAATTAATTCAGCAGCTCGACCTTAAACTGGAGGAAGTTCAGCCTGATTCTAAAATTATTCATTAGACCAATTTTGGGTTAAAATCTGGATCAGACGTTTTCTTCCCACCTTTAGAGCTGCTGGTAGGTGTAATCTTGACAGAGCCAGGCTAACAGTTTCCCTCTGCTTCCAGTCTTTATGCTAAGCTAAGCTAACCTCATCCTGACTGAACGCACACACGAGCCTGATGTCCATCTGAACGTCACACTCACTCATTTCTGACCAAATTTAAAGTTACTGTATTTCATCTTTTTAGGGCAGCATGGTGCAAACACTTCACCACATTTTGTTCATCTAACAAACCCTGATTATTAACATTATTATTATTATTATAATTATTGTTATTATTATATTTTATTATTCCAGGTATGCTGTAGCTCTGCAGTCAGTGTACTTGGCAGCCAACAGATTTCTCTTTTCAAACGAGAAAATCAAAATCAGCAAACTCTCTCTCTCTGTTTTTTTGATAATAGAAAACGACAAACAACCCATTTCCCATTTTTTGTTTTGATATTAAAAAAACGGACAACAACCCGTTTCCGGTTTTTGCATATTTAAAAATGGAAATGGGTCATTTCCTGTTTCCCTGTCTTTCAGTTTTGATATTAAAAACCAAAAACAATGTGTTTCTGGTTTTTGTTTCACTATTTAAAAATGGAAATGATGTTGATGTTAAAAAAACATTGAGAATGAAATCAGGTCTACTTGTGTTGGTCCAAGAAAACCAGATAACGAGTCATTTTTTTTGTTTGTTTTCAGTTTTTTAACATCAAAACAAAAAAAGGGAAACATGTCATTTTCTGTTTTTTGTTTACCTTTTTATACTCAATTAAGAAAAAAAACCCTGTTGGCTGCTGAGCACACTTTCAAATCAAAAAACTGGAAACGGGTTGTTGTTCGTTTTTTTGTTTTTTCTCTAAATGGGAACTGGTGAACAGCTGGTTTCCTGATGGAGTTTGTTTCTCCTTTTAAAACGTGGATCGGTTGTCTGGTGGGTCTTCTGACCCCGTTCTCTGACTCTGTGTGGTCAGCAGCGTGTTGGATGGATGGATGGAGGTGGGGGGGTGGGGGTTGGGGGGGTGAACAGTATGATGATTGACTCCATGTTAACAGGACTGACTGACTGCAGTGATAACCTGAATGCTCTGATATATAACGTTCCCACTCTCTCTCCATTGGTTTTGGGCATGGCACTTCTACTCACGCTTACACAGCCACCGTAGAGGCAGAAGAGGCACGAGGTATGCATTCATCTACCTGTCTGTCTGTCTGTCTGTCTGTCTCTCTGTGTCTGTCTGTCTGTCTCCTCTCAGCTCTTTAACTTTGTCATGATGGGAATGTTTTGCTTTTTCAACTTTATCATCATGTTGGAGGATGTAGTTTTTGTTTGTTGTTATTTAACAGGTGTTTCTATTATTTTGACCACTGATGTGAGTAGGCCACATAACAGAAATGACTCTCTAACCACATTAATGATGAAGTTTCATATCTGTAGCAGAAAATAATAAAAAATTAACCAACTTCAACATTAACCCACAACAACAATAACAACAACAGTGAAATGTCCCTTTAATGAGAGTCTGTTTCTTTGTCTTCATGCTGTCCTTGTCCTGTTCTGAAGTAAGTTTTCTCTCCTCCCAGTGTTTCCTCTGATTCACTTACATTTAAAATACACTCAGTCTAGAGAATTTAGGACAAAACCGTTGATTTTTCTGTTATTATGCTGGAAAATATATTTTAAAAGATCAGATTCTTGTAACGTCCTGGTGTTTACATGTTTTATTAAATGTAGACGGAGTTGACAGAGCAGACATTTATTTTTTAAAGTGTCTCAGAGTCTCTTAATGTTCATCAGAATACACATTTTTAAACCATAATTCTTATTGATCTTTGATTTAGGACCTCAGAGTCGACATGTTCTGGTTGAGACACATTGATAGAAATATTATTAAATGAATTTATCTTAAAATAGAAAGTTTTCCAGAGTTTGAGCAGGATTCCCGCCTTTTTTAAACCAGGAAGTGAGACGGGGTCCTCAGGGTGTAGCTGACCCTGTTTATGCCTGATTATAATATGACATTTTTACACCTGTGTTATCAGCAGGTTGTTAGTTTGAGGTTTTGAAAGATTTTAACTCATTTTAAATAGTTTGAATTCTTGTCTGGGACGAGAGGCTGTTTTCAGACACAGAGACAGTTTCTGACCGAATGTTGTTAAAAGAAAAGCTGATGTGTCTCAGCGGTAAACAGGCTCCCGTCCCAACAGAATGAGTTAATATTTACAAAAATAAAAAAAGTTTTTAATCAGATCAGCTGAAACTTTGTTGAAACTTTGCTGTTTTGTTTTTTTTCCCGACTCTCACACGTCTTTGTGTTTCCTCGCAGCGATCCAAGGCTTCAACCCGCAGCACAAGATCCAGAGCTTCGAGGAGGCTCGAGGGCTGGACCGCATCAACGAGAGGATGCCCCCCCGCCGCGACAGCAAGCAGCACGAGGCCACCCCCTCCCTCAACAACCTGCCGGCCAGCACCGGACCTCCGGACAAGAACGGCACCAACGCACAGGCCTAAATCCTCCCTCCCCTCCTTATCTCTCCTCCCCTCCTTATCTCCCCCTCTTCCACCTCTCCTTCCTCCCGTCCTCGTTTCCTTCCCTTCCCCTCTCGTCTCCTTTAAGAGCAGGAGAAGAGGCAGTTCAGTCCGAGCGACTCTCACCACGCTTAATTTATTTTATCATCTATTAAATATCATAGTTTAAGACTGAACAGGATCAAATCTCAATCACGCGACATCGTGGACTTGCTGACGGCGATCACTGCCCAGTGGAATCCATTTTCTAATCAGGAGGCGGGACGACACACACGCACGCACGCACGCACACACACACACACAACACACCACACACAACACACACACACACACACACACACACACACACACACAAACAAATCAGATCGCATAAAATCCATCCTTTCTTATGCCAATGATAGTGTGACTGAGCTCTGAGGAGCGAGTATTGACATTTATATTATATATGTATATTTTAATTGTTCCCTCTTTTCAATGTGATGTTTTTTGTTTTTTTTTGTTTTTTACAACACATAGATTTAGGCTGAGTTATCCAGAGCGGGGGGGTGAGGGGAGGGTGCAGAGAGACAGAGGAAGAGTTAAAGGATTATTCCGCTTTATTACAACTTGGCTCTTTATCATTAAAGGGATAGTTTGGATTATTTGAGGTGTGGTTGGATGAGGAAGCTACAGTAGACCGAGGTCAGTTTGGAGAAGCAGCAGGAGTACGGGTGTAGGAAGCTACGCTAATGAACCGCTGTCGACAGGGTCAGCAGCAACATGTAAATTTACGCTGTATTAAGAATATTTTCATCACTTTGCCAGGAAACCAGTGTTATTTAAAGCTAAACATCGTTCTCTCCAAATCAACCAAACTCCATGGGTGAAATCAGAAATTTAACCAGGAGTTGTTGGTCCACTGCTGCATAAATCAGTTTGTTTGATTGTGTTATTGTGTGACTTCAAGGCTTTAAAGTTTAGTTCAGATTCACTAAAGTCTCACAATAACACAAACTAACTAACAGATGGAGGCAGCAGTAGATCAATAACTCCTGTGTTCTGTGAGTTAAAATTACTGATTTTGTCTAATGGAGTTTGGTTTGGAGACAGTGATATTTGTCTTATGTAACAGTGGTTTTCCATCAGTAAACACTGTCTGACAGGAAGGTAAAGTGGTGAATATATTCTACATATCACTTAAACTGATACTAATTTCTTTTTAAAGCAGAAAAATGTATTTTAGTTACTCAAAAAAGGGCCCACAACCAAAAAAGACAACAAAGAAATCACTATCAGTTGAAGTGGACGCTATATTTAGAATATTTTCAGCATTTTTAAATCAATATAATCATTAAATTAGGAAAAAAAAATCAATAATTTGACACAAAATACTGATTTAAAAATGATTTCATTGCTCCTCCAGAGTCTCTGATCAGAGCTGTATCCATGGTAACGGTCTGTTCTTCAGAAATAAAGACCTTAGAATACCATAATTGACCAATCAGAATCAAGTATTTAACCAATCCAATAAAACGTGATGATGTAATTTTTATAACGTCACGTTACAACAATTTCACAATTTTGTTAAATTGGTCAATTTTTATTTCAGTTACAGCGTTTTAAGGTCTGTTATATCTGTATAACAGACCGTTACTATGGAGACAGATCTGATCACAGAAGCTGGACGAGCAATGAAATCATTTTAAAATCAACAAAATCATTTTTACATCAGTATTCATCAATACTGTGAAATTATCAGGATAATGTACAGCGAGCAGGTCATTATTGAGAAATAAACCTCGATATGATGATGCTGAAGGCGTTTATTTCACAATAATGACCTGCTCATTGCACATTATCCTGATAATTATGTTATTTACCAAAAAAATCAATAATTTGACACAATATTCATCTTACAATGATGGTCTGTTCTTCAGAAATAACAAACCTTAGAATAATTGTAATAATTCACAATAATGACCTGCTCACTCCAAATATGAGGTTATAATGTGAAATATTTTATATTATAAAAAAGTTAAATAGTTTATTGTTATAACAGGAAAAGTTTTTATGTTGTAATAACATGAAAATAACATAACGTGAAAACATCTTGTTATAACAAACTTTTCATGTGGTTCAGATCAGTTTTTCTCTCTGTGGCGCAGCAGCAGGACCCAGATGTTAAACTCTAAAGCCAGATGTTCCCGTCACTGATAGAAATGATGGGAACTAAAACTAAGAGCCAGGTTTCAATAAAGCTTAAAGGTCCTGTAGAGTCAGACGTAAAGAGGAGCAGAGCGGAGGTGTGTGTCAGACCTGGGTGGGTTTGATTTAACTGTTTGGTTCTTTATTTTTTGGGGGAGGCGGGCGGTGAAGTATGTTGGGATTTTGTCGGGAGCGAGGCCTCATTTTCTGACTTGTGTTCGGCTCTCGGAACATATCTCACAGAATGTACAGAAACGATTTAAAACAATAAATAAAATCAAGATTTTTTTCTTTACAGCTAAATTTAAAAAAAGAGAATTTTTTTGTCGAGTACATGTATTTGCGAGGCCTCTCATTTATGTAGATGTTTCACTCCATTCAAATAAAAAACTGAAAAGTACTCGAGCTTGCTGTGTCTGTTTCAATGCTGCTGCTGCTGCTTTCTGAGCTCAAGGACGCCGTCGCCGCGCAGCTGCCAATCACAGGCCGCGTGGGAGGTGTTGCTTTGTTGGCGGCTCCATCCAGCGAGGACACGAGTGGCATTGAAACATCTCCAGCTCGGCGCTCCTCTGTGTAGGCCCATATGTTTCCTTAGCAACACGAGCCCTCCACATTATTACCTGCAGTCGAGTCCACGGCTCAAGTTTTTTGCCGCAGAGCGACAGAAAAGGTTGATGATGATTTAAAAAAAAAAAAAAAAGGAGCCACGGGGGAGTTTGAACACAATCACAGCGTTACAGAAGCTGTCACGATGAGAGGTGTGGAAAAAAATCAGTAGTGCAGCAGCACAGAGGTGTGAAAGTGTAGTAACAAATCAGGAGGAAGAGAACAAATCACACGTGAGGGATCATCATCATCATCATTATTATTGTTATATATTATAATTATATATAATAGAAAATATCAGGATGAAGCATTTTGGTATGTGTAGGTCCCCTCTGTACACCTGCAGATAGAAAGGAGACGTTTGTTACCTTCATGTTTGATGTGATGAGGAAAAGAAAAATAATCAAATTCTTCCTCTGATTTAAGTTCAAACATCTGTTAAACAGTCAAACATTTCACAAACTCAAGTCAGAAATCTCAGACTCGACTTCACAAAATCAAAATTGCAGCTCAGTGCTGCAGATGTTCGACATTAAATGTCAGAAACTGTTGAAAAATGATCAAAGTCCAAAATGACCATTTTTCTGACATTTCATGGACCAAACAACTGATCGATTAATGAAGATGTTTGTTACAGGAAAGACTTGAAAAACGGGTCCGTCTGCTCCACGTTTGGACCTGATTTTCTATTGACAAGATTATGAAAGGATTAATTGATCAATTAGCCATTTTGAGTCATTTTTCAATGAAAAAAATATCAATAAATAAAAGACTATGGAGGAAATTCTGCAAAATTTCAGGCTAATAACTGCAGTACAGCTTTTATAAAACATTTAAAATGTGTGTATTGTTTTACTGATTACTAAATGTTCTTATTTGTCTCTTTTATGAAGACAAAAGAAAAGTTTAGAAAAATCAAAAGTCCAACTTCAATAGATTTTTGAGTTTTGAGCTCAACTTAAACTCTTAAAGTTTTGACAAATAATCTTGTGTTGAGATAATTTGCTCTTTTTTCTTTTGATGAACTTGAATGTTTAAGTTTTAGAAACCTCCAAAAATGTATTAAACTTGTTGAATGATGTTTAAAATTTTAATATTTTGAATTAAAACCATTTAATTTTGAAGACGCATCAGGTTCACTGAACAATCTGTGCGCTCCACCTGTTTTCACATGTTTGGACCTATTTTTCAATTGACAGAATTAATTTTTAAAAATATTTTTAAGAGAAAATTATTAGAATATTAGAATTAGAATATTTCTGGTTTCTTTCCTCCTCTCTGACAGTAAACTGAATATCTCTGAGTTGTGAACAAAACGAGACATTAGTGACATTAATGTTACATAATTTATTAACACACAATGTGTGTATCTTGTGCTTAAAGCACATGAATAAGTTAAAACTCACCTTGAAGAAAATGAAAATGTCTGTGGTTCTATTCAGAACATGGGTTAGTGGTGCACTTCAGCCTCTAGTGGCCAAAATGAGTATTACAACAACAACAAACACTTGATAAAAACCTTTTTCTGTTCTGATCTAAAGTCAAACAGGAGAGAAAACTGTTGAAATCAGACTTTTCTCACCTGCCTCTCAGGGCTTCTGTAGATTTTAGAGAACTACAGAACAACTGAAGAAAAAAAAAAAACACAAACAGCATCTGTTTTCCTCTGATTTATTTCACTCCTTTACATCGTACAACAGAAACAATGAGGACTGGATGATGTGGACGTGTGAACCAGAAGAAAGCATGAAGAAGAAGAGACACTGAGCATGAAGACGAAGACGGCAGAGGGACGTTTTTCTACCTCAAGACACGATCCAATATAGATGCTACCATGTTGATTAGTACGAACTGCTCCTTTAAAATGTCAGGTATGTATTTATTAATGTGGTTGAAATGTGTGGAAAGCGAGGAATAAAATTCATTTAAAAAAACAACTGTACAGCAAAAATAATATTTTCAAAATAAGAGAACAGTTCACAGTAGCAAAAAAAGATGTGTGGCAGTAAAAATTACAATCATCAAATAAATAAGAAGCTCCACATTATTTAATAAATAGATTTTACAATCAGTCACATGTTTAATACGTGACTGCTCACATTAATCAGCTGTCATTCAAGTTAAAGCAGAAACACATCAGAGGTCTGAGTCACAGGAAGCTGAGACTGGTGTCATGGCGACGGGTAGAGGAGTTAACAGCCAATCACAGCTGATCTAACGTGATGAGAGATAAAATGAAAACTGTGTCACTGTCACAGCAGAAAGTGATTTTTCTACGGAAGCCGAGAGCGGCCGCACTAACGAGGTTGTTGATGGCTCATCCCGAGCTAAAGGCTCATTTATGTTAAACATTAGCTACAGATACAGACGGAGCCTCCGGTGTTCATTTCGTCTGTGTTTCTGCACATTTTCGTAAAAGTTTTCGGATGCGGACCAAACGGAGCAGTACCACCGCTGGTCATGGGGGGGCAGTGTAGCAGCGAGACACGACCAGAGGACACGACGAAGTTTTAAAAATCCGAAAATATTTTGACTCTTTTTTCTTCTTTGGAGTAACTTTCCTCTCTGAGTGGCGCCCTCTAGTGGATGTACAGCTGAACACACGCATGTATCTATTCTACATCATTATTATTTATGATCATATGATTCTATGATATCTTACATGATCTACAGTTGAACTTCTACATGTTGAAATAAAGTCGTGAATTGTGGAAATTTAATTTCCACAATTCCATTTCCGATATGTCCAACAGTTCACTTCACATGTTGTTAATTTGCATTTTCATTTCAGATACGTACATCGAAGGTATCTACGATGAGATTCTGACTATTTTTTTGACATCTAAAATGAAATTCTAACCAGTTATAAAACAAACTGTTCATATTAAAGATAATTTTCACAAGTTAAAATTTTATTGCAGATATATGAAATAACATTTTATTAGTTACAATCCAAGTCAGACATCAACTATTTTATTTTTGCTAGTCAGAACTGAATTTTCGATATGTAGGATCACATTTGAGACGGATGTGTCGGGTTCATGCATGCATCATAGGTTACCATGGTGATATACCTCCTGTTACCATGGTGATCTACCAGCTTCATGACACCAGAAAAGCTGCTAACATGCTAATCTCCTGATTCAGACCTCTGCAGCTCCGTGAAACCAAACACAAGGAGGATGATGATGATGATGATGATGATGGTGATGATGGTGATGGTGGTGGTGATGATGGTGAGGATGAGGATGAGCAGACACATAATGAGGATGATTTGCAAGCAGTGATTATAAGTGCAGCACAGGTAATATGTGTGAGTGTCAGTGCATCAGTTAGGGTTAGTCAGTAAAGGGTTAATCAGGGCCAGCTGATCCACATCCAGGGCTGTGATTGGTTAGTTTAGATGGAGGATGTTTGCGCGGATTAACGAGATGAATCGCTCGGTTTGTTGTTTGTTTGTTTGACAGTTGACATTTTCTCCTCCTCTTCCTCCTCCTTCCGGCTGCTTCATCAAGTATTCTGAGGGGGATGATGAGGTCACTTCCTGTTAGAAAAGCGAGGCTTTCTTCTTCAGTTCGTTTCGTTTCCACAGAGAGAGGCGGTCGAACTCGGCCATCGGCATCCCGAACACGTGCTCGAACTCCTCCGGGGCCAGATGTCTCTGAGAGGACAGAAGAAGAACAAGTCAGGACGTCTTGAGAGTTAAAGGAGCAACTTGTTCAAAAATGAGTCCTGCAGTCCAAATACTGACTAAGAGCCACAGACTATTTATTTTTTATTTAATAAACATATCGTTCGGTCAGTATTGCACGTATGAAAATATAAATAATAATAATCAGCTTCTGATTAGTTCAGAAGTTGAAGGATGATTTTATTTTTTATTTTTCCTTCATTAGTTCATGTTCAGTACAGCAGAGACACTGACAGTCTGTATGATGATGTCAGTGATGACATCAGTACTCATGTTCTCTCTGGTGTTTTTGATTCGTCGGAGTGTTTGTGCAGCAGAGACGTCGTCCTGCTGAGACGTTAATGTGTGTCCAGTGTGGACAGCTCACACTGTCTAAAAAGACGTCAGTATTAATGCACCAGATGATACAACGGACACTCAGAGCGTCCTCTCTCCTGAGCGTCCTCTCTGTCTCTGATACAAACCTCCAGTCGAGTGCGGTCGACTCCCGGCGGCAGCTTAGAGCGCCCTCTGTGGGTCACAATCAGAGCTTCATACGGATAGATCTGAAAAACACAGAGATCACAAACTGTAACGTGTGCAGGTCACGTCTGAAGTAAATCATGTGATCATGTGTCATTAAAATCAACAGTATTTTAACAAAATTATCAAATATTTTCTGTCTCATGTGTGACTCATGGAGGGATTCAGACACATGAATCAACAACAAATCAAACAGTTAAATATGTAAAACCACCAGCATTTAACAACACAACATACAAATAAACATATTCACACATAAATACAAGCATAAAGATAAAATACAGATCTGTAATAATATCTGTCAGTTAAAGGAGTTTATGTCTGATACTATTTATGTCTACAGTTAATTATCTTTCTTTATTTCTTTATCATTTCTATATTTCTTTACACAGTATGTATCATCAGACTCTCTCTGCATATATATAACATTCAATTCAAAAATTCAAAGCCAGAGTCTCTTTACAGAAATCATGACCTGGTTTCTCAAGATAATCCACAGACTTTGTTATGAGCAGTTTCATGTAGGAACTACTTCCTGTCTGCTGGAGAATAAACCAGAACAACTTTCTTTTTGACTAGAAAAAAAGTTATCTTGAAACCGGGTCCTGGTTTCTGGAAAGAGACGCTGGTTTTTCATTTTTCAGATGTATCTCTAGAGGCTGATTTCTCCAAAACTCTGCAGCTCTCACCTGAACTTGTCTAGATGGATGAACAGCTCTACAGGGAAGAGGAGAAATATGTATTTATGGTTTTTGGTTTTGACTTGTTAACCGAGACCCTGTTTACACTTGATATTATCTGATCACAAGTGGACAGTACAGGTGTGGACACACCCAGGACGTATTGAGATCTGATCACTCAGACCAGTTCGCAGTGTGTCCATCGAAGGACCGCCTGATGTCCTGTAAGTCCACAGAAACAGCCGTCTGATTTCTGTTTGTTTCACGGAGATGTAAAAGATGCGTTTGGTCCTTCTGACCTGCTGAGATCAGCAGCAGATGTTTTCTGTTTCACCAGATTTCACCATTCAGCTAATAACCACAGTGCCACCAGACTCCCTTAAAAAAATCACACAGTTGCATGAGGTGAAACTTAATAAACTTTGTAAAATGGCTTCAACAAATTCTTAATCATTTGTGCCTTCTTGTAAATTCTGCATTAAATTCAATAATAACAGATCATTAAATTAATGATGAGAGGCTTTATGTGTAAATTTACGATTATATTATAATTTCAAATGTAGTCAAACAGGATAATGTCAACATAATAATTATTAAGTGTAATTTATTTTTCAAACTCAAGATGTTTTCAAACTAATGAAATATACAGTCACTGATGTCACATGACTCTACGACAGGTCTGCACGTCATAAATTGTGTTTGTATCTGAAAGAAAATTCAAAATACGAGAAAACTGATGAATGCTACAAGTTCTCCTAAATCACTTGTTCACAACACTTACGAACAAATCTGTTTGTACGAGTTATTCTTGCAAGAGACCAATAACCGTCACTAATTGGCCCATTTTGTCAGTTTATTCCAGCGTGTTGTTTACTACTGATGGGCTGCAGATTAAAAACAACACTTTTGCAAACATCTTTATTTGCATATAGAGTGGGGACATGAGATCTGATTGAAAGTGGTCACTGGAGATGCATGTGTAGGCACAGTCTGATACCAGGTGTGAATTTACATTCTCAGAGCTGAACACTTGTGATCAGATCACCATGACGTGTGTTAGTACCAGGTGTGAACAGATGTTCTCAGATACTTGTGATCGGATCACCATGACGTGTGTTAGTACCAGGCGTGAACAGGCTGTGAGTGTCTGGTTTGTGTGAATGTCTGTGGGTCTTGATGAGTTGAGCTGGAGCAGCTCTCACCTTCTGCTCCAGGATACTCGGCAGAGAGTTTCCTCTGTCCATCCTCTCCCTCCGAGCCTCTCCGTTCTGCACACACACACACACACACACCACACACACACACACACACACACAGCATGAAAGATACTCCTGCACAATCTGGTAAACAGAAGAACCGTCACAGTAAAGCCAGGCCAGAAGTGAGCAGAGTGTTAGAAACAGGTGCATGGCGGAGGTGCAAAGATGCAGATTCAACACACAAACACATCTGTTCACACACAGGCGGTGCTCAGATGGATCAGGGTGGTGCAGAAACTCGAGCTGAGTGCGGGAGGAGTTAGTGCAGACTTGCAGCTGTTCAGTCGCAGCAAAGATGGCAGGTTAGAACACAGTAGTGCTGGTGCCACTGGCCATGCACATGCCACACAGACAACATGCTTACCTGAGCAGCTGCAAAGACATGACGACAGGAAGATCAGAACATGGAATCAAACGTGATGACAGCGCTGTAACACTGGAGAACATTCATGCCAATCTGTGGTACAAATACCTGGACTTCAAAACCTGTTCTAAACCCTTGTTCTAACCCTAACCCTATTTCAACTACAAGAATTAATGCAATAATTATCTTTCTCTGTTGAACTGAGGTGAAAAAATCAATGTCAGTTTAGAGGTGGAGTCAGGACCTGCCTCTGCCACACTACATGACTTTCTGTCTTGTAAACTGAGTTCACACTGCAGGAATTCAGCCCTGATTGTCCTCCTTCACATCCTGTAGTGTCAAGTTGGTCCATACCAGCACCTCTAAAGCTGTCAGACAAAAGCTCTCTGTTTGTTTTAACGGGGAGTTACATGTTGGAACTATTTCTTGTTGATCAACTTTGTAAAACTAATGAAGTCTGAGCGGAGGAATCTCACCTGGCCGTCCTTTATCTCCATCTGTGGAAAACTCTGCAGACTGCATCTGCAAACACACAAAACAAATCATTTTACACATAAACACACAAAATATACATTTGGAGTGTTTATCCTCTCCCTAGCATTCCAAAAATATTTGGATTTAATAGAATTTTATACTTCGGCCAGTATTAAATTATTGATATTTGTTAGTTCAACACCTACATCCACAGCAAAAAGACGTGAAAGTGACCCAACAGAACGAAAAAGTAAATAAAGAACCTAACAAGATGGAAAGTTACATAACAGGACGTTATTTTAAGAAGTCGATCTTTTGTTATCTTGATATAACAAGAAAAATAAACCTGTTGTCTTTCATTTCTCATGATGAAATATTTAACTTGTGATTTCAAGATCGGGAATAAAAAATAATTTCGGGGTGGACATTTAGCTCAGTTGGTGGAGCGTCGACCCATGTGTGGGGGCTGTTAGTCCTCTGCAGTGGCCGCCGGTTTGACTCCCGCCTGCGGCCCTTTGCTGCATGTCATCCCCTCTCTTTCTGTCCCCTTTCCTGTCTACTCTTCAGCTGCACTATCAAATAAAGGCAAAAATGACCAAAAAAATTACTTAAAAAAAAAAAAATGTTTAAAAAAATAATTTTGAACATGGCCGCTCTCGGCCTCCGTACACATTTTGTTAATACAATTCATTCTGCATATTAAACTGCAGCTGCACAGAGGAACTTACTCTGGTCAGACCGGAGCCCGAGTGTGACGGAGACTTTGATGCACTCGCTGACAAACCTGCCGGCAACAAAAAGAAAAGAACCACTGAGAACCTGAAGCTCAAACTCTGATCGGTGGAACGGCGGCTGGCGGTCGGTCGGTCTTACTGGTGTGCATGTGTGTTCTGTCGGGCAGCGACTGCGTCTTCCTCCGGAAACTGATGGCCTTCTCCTTCTCCTTCTCCTCCTTCAGGATGAGACGACCCAGGTTGGACTTGATCTGGATTCACCACAGACACCGTCAGTCGTCATCACCCCTGGTTATCACTCTGCGTGTGTGTGTGTCTGTGTGTGCGTGACATTTTTACTCACTAACCTTTTCCAGCTCTTGTTCCTGCAGCGTCTTGGCCTCGTCTGTCAGGTCCTCAAACTCATCATCTTCCTCCTCCAGCTTCTTCTTCCTCCGCTCGATCTCTACAGAGAGTTCGGCCTCACAGTTAGACTCACGGTATCCTACACACACTTTTTTATTTATTTATTATTAATTTAATTGATTTATTTATTCGTTTGTTTCATAGCCATATTTATTTGTTTATGTATGTCCTTATTTATTTATTTAAAATGGACTAAAATGTCTTTCCGTAGTTTGTTGTTCTGTGTGTTGTTGTCGTGTGGTACCCATGGTGGCCAGCGACGGCGGGCAGGGCCAGTACTCGGTTTCGATCTTGGACGGCTGGTTGGGATCTGGAGGCTGAGCTGCAGGAAACTTTGCCGACTTAATGACGCCTTCCACATGTTTGTGAACATCTGCAGAGATCGCAGAGAGACGACGAGGAGCTGCAGCAGAGAGCGACGAGGTGAACTCACAGAAAACTGACAATCACAGCTGCTCACCTTGTTTGTAGATGGGAGGTTTCCTGTAGATGTTGGCCCCATTATCTGGGAAAATAAAAAAGATTTAGTGTCACTGTATGGAAGACAAAGGCTGCCAATATTAAATATAATCGTATAGTTGAATTAAATGTTATTTCCCATTTGTGTGCCTGTAAAAATATGGTTTTATGTTCATGTTTAAAATGTATAATTAAATTAAAACTCCACTTTCAGTACCACATTATGGAGCCATGTCAATTAATTATACTATAATCCATTCATAAATTTATACAATGCTCTTATGTTATAAAGTGATTTATTAAATCTGCATTTGTTATTCTGTTTTTAAATTTTAGATTAATATCTGAAATTTAAAATAGAACAGCAAAATTAAGGAAACAGGATTAATTAATAGGTTAATTTAATGATATTTTTTAAAAAATGTATCCATGTATTAATTTATGGAGGCTGAAAACGGCCGTGGTTGCAGTTATTTCTTAATTAACTCTTTGAGACCGTGAGTTAATTTTTCAATTATCTTTAGAAAATGAGTTTCGTTATGTCAGGATGACTTGTGATCTCGAGACAAGAACATTCATGCTTGCAGTTTTCTTTAAACGTTCTTGTGTTCTGTATTCATCTACTGATTAATATGATTAAACAGTGCAGAGTTCTGCAGCCAGCTCACGTTCTACAGTTTTAACATCGTTCTATTGTTTCTTAATCTGTCCTGAAAACATTCTGCCAGGACGTCCAAGAAAACTTCTAGATTCATACATTTATATTTTCAAGAAAAAATAGATATTTGTATATATTTGATATTTCATAGATTAGTGAATATTTTCATTTTTAAACAGATGATGATGTAATTTAACCCACCTGGTCTGTGGAAGTGCTGCTGGCTGGTGCTGATCTTACGTCCAGCCTGCAGGTGCATCGTGGATCCTCCAGGAGAACCACCTTCACTTTCTGCTCTGCGAGGCTTCACCTGGAGAACACACACACACACACACACACACACATTTGAAGGTGGGGAGACTTTGTCTGATTAAAATCTCAACAACTGTCGGATGGATCATCTTCTGACGTTTCATGTAGCGCCATCATCAGGTCAACGTTTGAATGAGTTCAATATTTAGGGCTGCACGATTTAGTAAAGAAGTCATGCAGTGATTATTTTGACTGAAATTGCAATTTGTGATACGATTATTGGAAATGATGATGGTGATGATGATGATGATTAGTTTTGTAACCAGGCAACATTGTTTCAGTTTCAGTTTCTTCAAAGGGTTCATTTTTATTTAATTTTGGTTCACGGTTTAATTTTTTTTCACTGCTTATTTTCATTCGTTTAGTTTTAGTTTTGACAGTAACGCTTCTTTGCTTCTTTGCATTTGTAAAAGTTCATCACTTAATCATGACTGACACACACTGACAGACATTAAACTCAACCTGATATTTTCACGGCCCTCCTTCGTCTTTAAACATGATCAATAACGTGACAGACGACTGAACGAGGTGCCGGACGGAGCGACGGCTGCAGGAGGCTCAACAGAGACTCTTTGTGTCCTCAGAGGCTGCAGACAAACTGGAGACTTTAAATGTCACATTTTTAACAGTGTGAGGACACAAAGCAGTGATTCAAACTCAACAACAAGACCAAAATATGAAGACGTCAGTTTTTTCTCTGAAAATCTGACCCACCACTGACTCATGGAGGATCCTGACCGGGTCACAGAGGCGCAGAGACTCTGTTAACCAACTGTTCACTGACCACTAATTTACTGTTTGTTCAGTTCATCAGCTTCACTGCTGCTCCACAGCAGCAAAGACAAGACGAGATCAGGTTGTAGAAATCTGACAAAAAGTTCTCATCACAGGATCGACTTTCTTACAGAGGAGGCGAAAGAACACACGTTCTTTACTGCAGTACAAGTACAGATACTCGAGTACAAGTAGAAGTACTGATTCAACCTGTTTACTGCAGGAAAAGTGAAAACGTTCAGGCTCTGAAATGTAGAAAAGTAAAAAGTCGTCCTCTGCAGGACATTTCTTCTGTCTTGTTGTGTCTTTTAGTCGTTCGTCTGTTTTGTTTTTTTGTCTGTTGTCTTTTATGTTCTTTTGTTGTTCTTTGTTCATTTCAAACATCGTTCATGTTGTTTTTCATCTCGTTGTGTCTTCTGTGTCGTCCTCTGTCTCGTTATGTAATTTTTGTCTTCTTATGGCTTTTACATCGTTTTCATCTTGTTGTCTTTTTTGTCTTGTTGCATATGTTACATTATTTTCATCTTGTTGGGTGTTTTTCGTTTTCTTACATCTCCAGCCAGAGTATTTATACTCATTAACTTCCCGCCTCTGCTTCCTGCTTTTTATTCTTTTACAGGTATAGACTTGAAAGTTCCGACATTAAATGAGGAAACGTGGGTGAAACAGTGAAATAAAACGACCAACATGCATCATTAACTCTCTCTTACCTCAGGAGACCTGGGAGGAGATGTGGAGGGAGGAGACAGAGATCTCTGCAGGTCACAGAAACATAATTAACACTCAGAACCATAAAAAACACTCCTCTGCTCTACAGAGACACAGACCGAGCACCAACTGTCAAGTTTAGAACAGTGGTTCTCAAACTGGGGTCAGGGGACCAGCAGGGGACCACAGCAAACAGAGTATTTTGTATAAATTGAAGGTATATGTGTATAAGTTACCTCTCTGCGCGGCGGGTCGAGCGGGGAGAAGCTCAGGTGTGGTTGGTAGGTCATCAGGTCCGGTCTCTCCACCTGCAGGATGGCTTTATCTCGGGGCAGAGCGGCCAGGTCTCTGTAACCCACCACCTGGTCGTTGACCCGCGCCTCAACACAACACACACACAGATCACAGGTCAGTGTGTGTGTTAGTGTGTGTGTCAGTGAGTTAATACATGTAGAGGAGTGTGTTTACCATGATGCCCGTGGCAGGAGACCCCGGGGTGCTCAGACCCCTGGATGAAGGAAGGTTGACCGCAGTTACCTGTCCAGTCTCCACCTGAGACACAATCAGACAGGAGGTGAGATCATCAGTTTATTACAACATGGCTCTTATTTTCAGTTTTATCCATCATTTCTATCTGTAATTATGAGATTTAAAACAGGAAAGTGGCAACATTTTCAACCCATGAAATGTCAGTTCTTTAAATCTATTAAAGGGACAGTTCACCCAGAATCAAAAATACATATTTCTCCTCTTACCTGTAAGAGCTGTTTCTCCATCTAGTATAATAATGGGACTAAATGATACTCAGCTCAAATGTAGGAACTAGTTTCTCTCCAGTCAAAAGAAGAAAATACATTTATTTATATGAAAAAGAAAGTTCCTACCTGAAACTGCTCATAAAAAGGTCTGTGGGTCATTATGAGTAACCAGGTCATGATTTCTGTAAAGAGACGCTGCTGCTGAATTTTTCAAATGATTTTTTTTTTTGGTGCTTTGAGCTCCACAAGCCGAATGACATTTAGTCCCATTATATCATCATATATATGATATATATCTTACACCCGGTGCAAAGCGGATGCACCAGTGGCGCATGTGGCATTGTTCACTTAACACCAGCACAGTTTTCATTTTTGCCAAGTGAAGGTGAAACGAAGGTGTTGTGAGGCGCATTTGGTATCTTGTGCTCGGCGCATTAAAGTCAAAACCACTTGTGCCTCAGTCTGACTCGCTGGATGCACATGCTGGTATAAGTCCTGCCATTGGTCTCTTACTCCAAGCAGCATCATGGCGTCTGCGTCTACGTTTTTAAAGTCCCCGAGAAATAACAAAAAACCTCAGAGCTGTGACCTACACGCTGAAAACAGCAAATTAGCGCCCAGGACGCTAATGGTACAGTGTAAACAAGCTAACAGCTGTTACCAGTGATGTAGTGATTTTAATACCAGAGCTCATCTCCCACCGTGCAAATGTTCCACCAAAACAAGTTCTCCCTCGACACTATTTTGCAGCAGCACCGTCGCTGCATCCTGGGCTTAGCTCCGCCCAAAACATTTGTAATTGGAATGAAGTAAAATACAAAATGATCCAGACGTTATATCTGAGCACGAGTCCGGCCGACCCGGGGAGAGAAAGGTCTGTGTGCTTCTGTCAGAGCCTGATGCTGGCTGGATATACCTGTACCTCAAACTTCAGAAGTGGTTTCTGGTTCTGTTTTCTCCACCTACAGTAGTGTTAGCGGGACGAAGAGTCGAGGATGAGGAGAAAGAGGAGAAGGAGAATGAGCAGTCAGGATGGAGATGCAGGAGCGTGGCAGCGCTCGACTGAGCGTGAGTCATCCCAGACTGGCCACAAAGCTGCAGCTCGACCCGGCTCAGATGGGTGTTCAGCCGGACTGAGGAGCAGCTTCACAGCCAGTCTGGGTCGGCTCACCTCTGCATCATAATAATGATAATTATAATAATTATAATAATGAATTAAAAATACAACATAATTTCAAGGTGCTTCAGTGTAAAACAGAACCAGCTACACATCTCCATGATGTTTACTGTTTGCAGGCATTCATGTAAAATAAACTATTTACACATGAGACCTGCTTTGGAGACACTCTCGTCCCGTCACTTCTCGAATCAGGAGATCTGTCTCTTCTCCTGCAAATCTTTTCTCTTTGTTTCCTCCTGGTAAATCCGCCTTCATGCCGCCACCCGCGCTCCTGGTGCACCTGCTTCTTAAAGGTGCTGAGAACTGACTTTCTTTCACCCATGAATTAATCAGCGTACTTGTGCACAGCTGATAGGTGAATCTGCTGTCTGCTGCTGATGCAAGACGGCAAAGGTGGATTTAGACTTAGATTTAGATTTTATTTCGATTTTTTTAATTTAGATTTTATGATTAGTGATAGAAATGATGGACTCATAGTTGGAGCAAAGAACGAGTGTTTTGGATGTGTGATTGATTGTGTGATTGATTGATTACCTTCTGCATGACTGGAGAGAAACCTTCCTCCTGATTGGTTTTGTCCTGCTGGACAGAAACAAGGAGAGACAGACAGAGAGACAGAGAGACAGACAGACAGACAGACAGACAGACAGACAGATGCATTAGCCATTATTACAGTATCTCATCACCACAGACGGACATTTTATGAATGAGTTTGAGGATGACTCATCTTCATCGGAGGATTAATGAAATTCGACATTTTAAAAGAAGAAGAAGAAGAAAATAGAACAGATGGAGGTAAGAACATTAATGTTCTGCTGCCAGCGAGCCCGAGGTCTGGATGGAACAGAAGGAACTATATGAGACGCAGTCATTTTTAGTGGGTTCAATGCACTTGTAGAAATACAGGTGCTAACGAGAACCTTAAAGGGTTATTTGGCTTGTTCCCATGGGAGAACCCTTTATGGTTCCTGGGAGAACCTTTTATAATGGCACTTTGAGTCCATTCAGAGAGTTCTACCTAAAACCCAACATACAGGGTTATAGCTAGAACCATCCGTGAAAGGTTCCACCAAGAGCCCCCATAAGAGGTTCTACAGGGAACCCTTCTATGGTGTACTGGTTCCACCCAGAGGCCTCTCTGGGGGTTCTATCCAGACCCTTAACACCTTCTACAGGTGCTAACAAGAATCCACCCAGGGGGTTCTGATGAGAACCTTTTTAAATTCCAAGGGTTTTATTTAGAACGTGCTCAGGGGGTTCTACCAAGGATCTTTTATATTCCAAGTGTTTCATTTAGAACACACTGAAGAGGGTTCTCCAGAAAATCATTTTTGTTCCAAGGGTTTCATCTAGACCCCATCAAGGGGGTTCTACTGAGAACCTGTTTATATCCCAAAGGTTTTATCTAGAACCCACTGAGGGAGTTGTACAGAGAACCTTTCTATATTCCAAGGGTTTTATCCAGAGCACACACAGGGGGTTCTACCAAGAAGCTTTTTACTGAGAACCTTTTATGTTATGGTCCACAGAACCCTTGATGAAAAAGTTCTTCAAGGATTCCAACAATCTTTGAAGAACCTGTTCTTCCACAAAAGGGTTCTTTGGATGAAAAGAGTTCCTAATGGAGCCCTCAGTCTTACAGAGAACCCTTGACAAACCCTTTTTTCAGAAAAAGATTCTTCTGAAGCAAATGGTTCAAGGTAGAACCCTTTGGAACCTGTATGTTCTTTCCCTGCTGTGACATGTCGGCTGTGTGTTGTTGTGACTTTAGAGGTTCACATTTCAAACTGAGGACGACCATGTGATACGATAGAACGCTCCAGAACAGGAACCAACCAGAACCAAACAGACTTTGAGGTGAGATTGTTTTGTTCCACCAGAAAATCTAAACTTACAAAAGATCATTTTGCTTTTTTCACAGCAGACATTTCAACATATCATAGCAGGAGAAGCACATGTAGATGTATGTAATTAATTAATTATGGCTCCATTCCATTTAGGTCGGCCTGTTCCAGGGCCTTGGTACTGTGCATTCTGGCTCACTGGGATGCCGACATGGAACAAAGCCAGTGTGACTGTTTTTTAGTTCTGTATGTGCTGAGTCCACCTTCAGTCCTCAGCAGATCTTCATCATGTCTCCTCTTCTGGAGTCAGAATTATTTTATCTTCAGTATCGTTTCATTATGAGATAATTGTTTGACATTAAAGTGAGAATAACTTTAATATCTCAAGATAGTTGTTTCAAAGACACTTTCATTCTGCAGAGACAGGAAGTACAAATACTTAGTTACTGTGCTTTAAGTAGAGTTCTCAGGTATCTGTACTTTACTTGAGTTTTTATTTTTCTGACATCTAATCACAAATATCTGAACTTTCTCCTCCTCACATTTTATAAACAGACTCGTTACTTTAGTTTGAATGACTCTGAGGTGAATTATTGATTATTGTTATTTTGCATCATTGTGCGCCGCCTTCAGACATCAAGACTGATTTCAACCTGAATGAAACAATAAGACAAAGAAAAGACGATTCACTGGTGGATCCATCAGAGTTTATCACACAGGACAGACAGGACGAGACAGAAAGACAGAAAAGACATAACAAGGCAAAAATGATGTAAAGAACGTAACAAGACATAAGAAATGTAAAAAAAATGAAAAGGATGTAAAAGCCATAACAAGACGAAAATGACCTAAAGGACGTAAAAAGACATAATAAGACATAAGAAGACATACGAGACATAAAAAGGAGAAAACAACGTAAAAGCCGTAACAAGATGGAAATGACGTAAAAGACATAACAAGACAGGAGGCAGCTATCATGGAAGGGTTAGTCCAAAAATATTTTTAAAAATTTAATTCAGAGATCATGTTGTTGGTAAAAACAGAAGAACTTTGTGACGCCTGCAGCTCAAAAATCAGAGACACAACGACCTCGACATCCAGCTTCACCTGCCGCTGCAAAACCCACAAAGAACGACACGTGACTTTTTAACTAGTTTATTAGCTGGTTAGACGTTAAGTTTAAGCTACGACAGACTTGACTTTGAGTCGATAATGTATTTTATTGTTAATGTAAAAGACAATATAAGCAGTTAAAGTCTGTGAATTGTCTGTAACTGAAATCTCAGTCAGGTGGTTCAGAGAACTAACGGATCGTCTTTCCACCTTTTCAGAACAAATGATCGAGTTTCCAACCTTTCAAACACACAGAGACACACCACGTCCCTCGGGGGTGAGGCTGGACTGATGGGGGACAAGGAGACTGTGTGTAAAACAACACTGAGAATCAGATTTAGACATGGCTGTTATCAGAGCCTCCTCTGGGGACAGAGGGGACGAAGGAGGAGGAGGGACCAGCTGTAGTCCTGCTCACAGGAAAGACACCTCAAACAACATGAGAGCCTCTCTGCTAACGAGGATATCCTCCCCCCAAAAAACATCCAGACTTCCTGTGAACCCCCTCCTCCTGTTGTGTCTTCTCTTTCATCTGCCTCCCTCTTCCTCCTCGTGCGTCTCCATCCCGCCCTTCGTCTTCCTCTTCCTCCCTCCCCTCTCCTCCCTCCTCCCTGGCTGTTTATCAGCTCGCCCAGGCCGGGCCAACGCCCAGCCGGTCCTCAACAGTTATTGCTGTGGTTACACTCCTCCCTCCAGAGAATCAACACACCACACACACAGCCGCAGAGCTTCACCTTCCCTCCACTTTAACCACCAAAAACTGACACAGGATCAGTGAGACCTGTCCTCAGGTGAACTCCATCTGGGTAACCTGGACAGATGTTGTCCTCTGGATAGAGAAGCCTGAAAATATCTTCCTGTCCTGTTTACCAGCGATGGAAGACGTGTTCAGATCCTTTACTCAACTAAAAGTAAAAATATCTCACTGTGAAAATACTCTGTTACAAGTAAAAACCCTGCAAAAAAAAACTATTTCTCAAAGGAGTTTGGGGAAATGTTCTTTTTGTCTTTCTTGCTGAGAGTCGGTACAATATGAAGCTACAGCAGCTGGTTAGCTTAGCCTAGCATAAAGACTAGAAACTGGTTATCTAGGTATGACTGAATTTAAGTGTAGTTAAAGTTAGTGGTTTGTCTAAGTAGTTAATGTTAGCAGTTGGTCTGTGTAGCTAACATAAGCGTGTTGCAGGAGTGCAAAATTGTAATTTGACAATAAAAAGTGAGGTTGAGTCCTCCGCTGTCAGTTGATCAGCTGTTTATCACTCTGTCAGTTGTCTGTTAAAGTTCAGCCTGTTATCCTGAAAATAAAAAGCCCACTGCTCTGAAAATACGCACGGTGGAGTTTGAGTTCAGTGACTTTCCGTCTCACTGCTGCCAAACTCCATTAACATTTTGATCAATTTAACCCTCATAAGCATCTGCGTCTTGTTAAAGATTATTAATGATTTCCTGTGACCCATAAACAGACACTTAAGTCATTCTGTGAACATTCTGCTGTGATTTAAACTCTAATTAACATGAAACACACAAACAATAACAGGATTGGGCACCACGGCTTGTGTTGTTGTCAGCGAGTATTTCAACTTAGCCTGTTTCCTTAATCTCGGATCATATGTTGCAGTCATTTTACAGTTTATTACAGTAAATATAGACAGTAAGTACAGTAAGTATACCCATCCTACATCAAGACAGGAAATTTGTGTTAAACAAGCATCCTAACTTTGGTAAACTCTCCTAACTTTAGGCTGACCATTAAGCTGTTCTAACTTTCATTTTTCCACATGTAGCTAACTTACTAACTAACTACTCTGAGTAATGGCAGTATTAGCTAATAGTTGCTAACAATAGCATTAGCTAAATTGTTTAATCACTGTGACTACTCTTTACTGCTTTTACACACGAGGAGACTGTCTCAGCTCACTCTTTCTTTTAAGTTAGCGTCGTTATGAACTTCCTGAAAAAATAAATTCTCTGCTCACAGACATAATAAGCTAATGTTGAGTATTTAGGATTTGTTAACCTGAGACATGACAGGATGAAGTAAGAGGATTTGGTTCTGTAAAACCAAATTAAGGTTCTGGGTTACGTTTTATCTTCTGACGTCTTTTATGTTGTTGTCTTGTTATGTCTTTCGTGTAGTTTTTGTCTTGTTAAATCTATTACATTATTTTTGTTTTGATAGGTTTATAATGTAATTGTTTTTTTGTTACATGTTTTCCATTGTTCGTCTTGTTGTTGAAATCAGTCTCGATGTTTGGAAGGCTGCACGCAATGATGTAAAATAAAAATAATAATTCCCCTAAAATGTGTACAGTACACATATTTGTGTTAAAATGTAGTAAAAGTAAAACGTCAGAAAAATAAATACTCAAGTGAAGTACAGATACCTGAAAAATCTACTTAAGTACAGTATCTAAGTTCTTGTATTTAGTTACTTCCCATCTGTGTTATTTTAAGATGCTAAATGATTATTTTGAGATTCCAACACATCATTTTGACAAAGTTTCTCATTATAATGACTTACAGGATCTTTTTTTCCTTCATATTGTCAGAAATGTGTTTCCACTGACACAGACGTTTGGAGATGAGTTGACTCGCTGTCAGCAGACTCCAGCCTGCAGTGGAGTTCAGACACTCCACTGACAAACCACAGAACTACAGAGAAACGTGAGGCTTTATGATCAAATAAAGTTTTTATACCACGTCGACACTTTTCGTTGTTATATCACGTCGACACTTTTGTTGTTATATCACGTCGACACTTTTGTTGTTATATCACGTCGACACTTTTGTTGTTATATCACGTCGACACTGTCCATATTCACTCTTTCTACTGCAATCACACTTTTTTTGATCAGCTGATGATGTGAGTGCTGTTATGTCTCTCAGGAGTGAGCGATGCTCATGTTCACGCTGATTAATTGCAAACTGATCAGCTCAATTCACCAAAAATATGAGCTTGTTCGATGAACGCCGCTCTTTATATTTACTCATCATGTAAGATCTTAATCTGTATACTGTGTCTGTAAGATGTAAATGTACTGGAGTAAAAAGTACAGTATATTTCCTGATGAACTGAAGTGTAGTGGAGGTACAACGTGGTTTAAAATGAAACAAACTGTGTGTGAGTGTCTGAGAGGACTGACGTCTCTGTCCAGCTGAGCAACCGGCAGCAGTCTGAGTGCTCTCTGTGTCTGATAGTCTTATCATCACTAAGAGCTTTTAACTGCCAGGGAGTCATCAATGGAGCTGAGCTCAGTGTGTGTGAGGCCCATTAGTCCGACCGCACACACACACACACACAAAACGGTCCACATGTGATCAGGTTAATGTACACAATCATACAGGAGGTTCTTTCTCTGCAATCCTGCAGCAACACAGCGTATCAGGATATGTTCAAGATTACTTTCATTATCAATAAATAGGTTGATTATTTTTATGAAAAACTAATTATTTATTTAGTCTAAACTGTGAGAAGTGTTTTATTTAGTCTGACTGAAAGTCCAAAACCCAAAAACAGTCATTTTACAGTGATATATAACAGTGAAAAGCAGCAAATAAAAGTCGTAAAGGAGAATTTTGGGCATTTTTACATGAAAACATACTCAAATTATTCAGCTCCATTTTAATGATCAGTCAGTTAAAATCTAAGAGGAAGAAAAGAGTAAACTGCCACCTGATGAGTAGAAAGTAAAATAATATTGTTTATACACTGAAACATTCATTATTATGAGAGAACATAAAGGCTTACATCAAATTTTATTAGGAAAACTAATTGAGATATTAATGATGTTTTAATGGACTAGATTAATCAATTCATTGATTTATAGATATATTATAACTGACCGAGTCATCGCTTTGAGGAAAAAATATCACTTTTTAAAGCTTCTTAAAAGTGAATATTCTCTTGTTTTGGTTTTGGTTCATCTTTAATGATGAAAAACTGAATTTCTTTAAGTTTTGGACAAAACACGGCAATTAAATCTGTCGTTTTGGACTTGAAATGATCACATGGGCTTTAATCAAATGATTAACAGATTAATCAAGAAAAAACTTTTGTGCTGCAGCCTGAAAAATACCAAACGTTTACTGGTTCCACTTTCTTAAACGCAAAGATTTGCTGTTTTTATCTGTATTTCATTATTATTAAACTGAATATTTTTGGATTTTGCACTGTCGATCAAACAGAAAATGTGATTTAAAGATATGGATGAGAGTTCTGAGGAATATTAAAGGACATTTTTCACTACTACACTGCTGGTTCCATCTTTTTAAACGTGATGATTTGGTGTTTTTTAAATGTTTAATATGACTGTAAACTAAATATTTTGGTTTTTGACTGTGGATTAAACATAAAATGAGATTTTAAGTCATCACGGAGGGTTCTGAGGAACAATAATGGACATTTTTCACTATTTTCTTTCTTTTTTTTAGAGCTGATCAAGGAAATATGACAGATATTTATCAGTGTTGAAACAATCTTGAGCTGCAGCCTTTAAAATACAAAATATTTGCTGGTTCCACCTTCTTAAACATGATAATTTACTGCTTTTACTTTTGTGTTTTATATTGCTGTAAACTGAATACTTCGACATCAGGGGTGGTTCTGTGGAATAATAATGGACATTTTTCACTATTTTCTAACATTTTTAGAGTTAATCAAGGAAATATTGTGCCTGTTTTTTCAGCACTGAAATAATCTTTAGCTGCAGCCTTTGAAATACCAAACATCTGCTTCTTAAACATGATCATTTGTTGCTTTTGTATCTGTTTGATTTCGCTGTAAAGTGAATGTGTTTTGTTGATTTAAAAACATCACTGTGGGTTCTGAGGAACAATAATGTACATTTTTCATATTTTCTGACGTTTTTGGAGTTAATTGGTGAAATAAGAGGCACATGCATCAAACCTTCTTCAGCATGAAGATTTGCTGCTTTATATCTGTTCATCTGTGTATGTGTCTGTTTTATATCACTGTAATATAATATTCTGGGTTTTGGACCATGAATCAAACAGAAAATGTGATTTACGAGCATCACTGTGGATTCTGAGGAACAATAATGGACATTTGTCAGTCTTTTTATGGCCCAAACAATTGATCCAGGAAACAATTTAGACATTAAAATGCTAATAATTTGCAGATTCTCCGATGTGAGACTCATATCCGTTAACATATGTGTATGATTGTGTTTATTGTGATGATGATGATGGTGGTGATGGTGATGATGATGATGATGAGAGCAGGATGAGACTCAGTGTGAAGAGGATCAGTCCTGAGGCCTGAAATCAACACTGACACCTCAGATCTGACAAATAATCCAATAATTCTGATTTTTATCCTGAAGCAAACAGATGTGAGCTGATTGTTCGACGTTAACCATCATGTGGCCTCCGTCAGCCTCCACCAGCCTCCGAGGCTTCATGATGAAGAGGGAGGGAGAGGAGGAGAGGAGACAAGTGCGTCTGCAGCAGCTCGATAACAACACACACACATCCCGGCACAGAGCCGCAACAAACACGGATCATCCGCTGCTTTCTGGTCCGAACACTGAGATATAAAGAAGAGAAGAAGAAGAAGAAGCTCTTACCTCCAAACAGCGCAGAATGAAGCAGAAATCAGACTGAGAGCGGAGGAGCGTCCAGGAGGAGAAGAGAGCGACGGTGACGCTCCTGACAGGAGGAGGAGGAGGAGGAGGGGGACGGAGGAAGGGTGGTGGAGGAGGAGGAGGGGTGATGTGTGATGTAGGCTGCTTTTAAAGCCCGGCAGGCAGGCAGGGGGGCTGCTGTGACCCCAGGAGGAGGAGGAGGAGGAGGAGTCTTCCTGTTGCTTCACTCTGCTGTGAACAGGGGGAGGCAATCAGCTCTGTGTTCAAGAAACATGATGAAGAGGATCATCATCATCATTATTATTATTATTATTATTATTATTATTATTATTAGAGGCGCAAAGACACATTATTTGTATCTACATCCAATAAAATTTTGTCTCTGTATGTGTTTGGATAGATAGACGGAAGTGGGCGTGGTTTATACAGGAAGTCACATTAAACTATACATACATTCATAAATACATACTTTCATACATTCATGCATACATAATACATACATACATACGTACATACTTACATACATACATACATACTACATTCCATAACATACATACGTTCATACATACATACATACATACATATGTTCATACACACATACATACATACATACATATGTTCATACATACATACATACATACATATGTTCATACACACATACATACATACATACATATGTTCATACATACATACATACATACATATGTTCATACATACATACATACATACATACATACATACATATGTTCATACATACATACATAATACATATGTTCATACATACATATATACATACATACATACATACATACATACATATGTTCATACATACATATGTTCATACATACATACATACATACATACATATGTTCATACATTCATACATACATACATACATATATATGTTCATACATACATTCATACATACATACATTCATACATTCATACATACATATGTTCATACATGCATTCATACATACATACATTCATACATACATTCATACATACATACATACATATGTTCATACATACATACATACATACATACATTCATACATTCATACATACATACATACATTCATATGTTCATACATTATACATACATACATACATACATACATTCATACATTCATACATACATACGTTCATACATACATACATACATACATATGTTCATACATTCATACATTCATACATACATACATACATACATACATACATATGTTCATACATTCATACATACATACATACATACATACATACATACGTCATACATATATACATTCATACATACATACGTTCATACATTTCATACATACATACATACATACATACATACGTTCATACATACATACATTCATACATACATACATACATACATACCTACATTCATACATACATATATACGTTCATACATTCATACATACATACATATGTTCATACGTTTCATACATACATACATTCATACATACATACATACATACGTTCATCATACATACATACATATCATAGTTCATACATTCATACATACATACATTCATTCATACATACATACATACATACATACATACGTTCATACATACATACATACATACATACTTACATACATACATATCATACATACATACGTTCATTACATACATTCATACATACATACATATGTTCATACGTTCATACATACATACATTATACATACATACATATACGTTCATACATACATACATACATACATATGTTCATACATACATACATACATACATACATATTTCATACATACATACATACATATGTTCATACATACATATATACATACATACATACATACATACATACATAGTTCATACATACATATTTCATACATACATACATACATACGTTCATACATCTACATACATACATACATAATCATACATACATGTTCATACATACATTCATACATCAACATACATTTCATACATACATACATTTATACATTCATACATACATATGTTCATACATACATTCATACATACATTCATACATACATACATACATACATCATATGTTCATACATACATACATACATACATAATTCATACATACATACATACATTTCATACATACATTCATACATACATACATTCATACATTCATACATACATACATACATTCATCATTCATACATTCATACATACATACATACATACATACATACATACATCATACATTCATACATACATACTTCATACATTTCATACATACATACATATATTCATACATTCATACATCATCATACATACATACATACATATGTTCATACATTCATACATACATACATACATACATACATACATACATACATTCATACATACTTCATACATACATACATTCATTAAATTCATACATACATACATACATCATACGTTCATACATACATACATTCATACATACATACATACATACATACATACATACATTCATACATACTATATACGTTCATACATACATACATACATACATATCATATTCATACATTACATACATTCATACATACATACATACATACGTTTCATACATACATACATATTCATACATCATACATACATACATTCATCATACATACATACATTACATACATACATACGTTCATACATACATACATACATACATACGTTCATACATACATACATTCATACATACATACATACATACAATACTTCATACATACATACATACGTTCATACATACATACATACATACATACATACATTACCTACATTCATACATACATTCATACATACATACATATTTCATACGTTCATACATACATACATTCATACATACATACATACATACGTTTATACATACATACATACATATGTTCATACATTCATACATACATACATTCATTCAACATACATACATACATACATACATACGTTCATACATACATACATACATACATACGTTCATACATACATACATATGTTCATACATACATACATACATACATACGTTCATACATACATACATACGTTCATACATACATTCATACATACATATGTTCATACATTCATACATACATATGTTCATACATTCATACATACATACATACGTTCATACATACATTCATACATACATATAAGATAAGATAAGATAAGATATTCCTTTATTAGTCCCACAGTGGGGAAATTCCAGCATTACAGCAGCAAAGTGGAAGGCAAAAATAGAAGCATCAGTAAAAAAAAAAAGAGACAATAAATAGCGAACAAGCAATATAAACAAGGAATATAGAAAAATATGAACAATATGTTCATACATTAATACATACATACATAATTTTTATGTTCTTATTGTATTTCCTACTGTGAACTGTATGTCTATAATTTATATTGTTTATTTTTATACTTACATAAAGTTCTTGATGATTATTTTCATTATGGATTCATCTGCTGATTATTTTCTGCATTAAATCGATCGATTGTTTGATTTGTATTTTTTCAATGTTTGTTTTGTCAAACCAACAGTCCAAACCTCCATATTATTACAAATACATGACAATTATTACAATCAATCAAAGAAAATGATGATTATCAGAATAGTTGATAATGAATTTTTCTGTCAGTTGAATAATTGATTAATCCACTAATGGTTTCAGCTGTTCTTGTGTTGGGTTGTTTAATTTATAACAAAACATAATCTTGTATAAATTCTTTGAAAAAAAAAAAAAAATCTTTCTCAGTCCTGCGGTTATATCGTATAATAACGTTCTGTTATAACATCTCCATTCTATGAACCTCTGGGGCTGAACTGGCCCTTTAAAACACGTGACGTCACCATAATGTCAAAGTTGAGCACAGAGAGTAGAAAAAAACAAGATGGCTCACTCTGTTCAACAATATTCTGCTTAAAACGCTTTTCAATCATTTGTTTCACACACATTTCAGATCATTACAGGAGTTACAGCTGAAGCTGCTGTCAGTTATTTTTTACAAAATATATTTTAGTATTGAGTCATAGTGCCAATAAATCTGTAAAAAAAATACATGTGGAAATAGAATAAATATAAGAATAAATAAATAAATAATAACGTGGAAATATAAAGACAAATAACCAAAAGTAAAATAATATATAACATTTTCATTTATTTTCACATTTATTACTCATATTTATTTTATTTATTTATTATTCATTTACTAGCGTTTTTTATTGGTTATTTTAAAAAACACTTGTGCATGTCATTTATTTATTTGTTTATTCTCACTTTACAATTTATAATTTATTTGTCGCTATATTTCTTTTACGTTATGTTCTTTGGAACTCCTGTGACTCCATCAGAAGAGTTTACACACCCAGCTGGTATGAATTTAGACATGCTAATATCAGTGCTAAGTGAATGTAGCACAAGCTAATCCACGTCTTCTGGGGACAAACTAGGACGACAGAGCGCATGCGTGCTGTTAAATTCCACACCGTCGTAGTGATTCATCTTCGCGTGTAGACGATCTTTGGTTGAGAGAAATGGCGTCGGATAATGGACTGGCCTCTCTGGTAGGACTGTAAACTAACGTGTTTCAAATGTGTTTTACTGTCGTTTAGTTGTTTTATTTATGTTGAGCTTCAAAACGAGTCAGAAACGAGCCTGATGAAAGAATCAAACGAAAGTTAGGCTGTTTAACCGAGGCGGGACAGCTAGCTAACTGTGCTAATGCTAACAGCTAGAGAGGAACACACGT
This sequence comes from Lutjanus argentimaculatus, assembly GCA_034769285.1. Classification (NCBI taxonomy): domain Eukaryota; kingdom Metazoa; phylum Chordata; class Actinopteri; order Lutjaniformes; family Lutjanidae; genus Lutjanus; species Lutjanus argentimaculatus. The sequence goes on along the minus strand of JAWZSL010000005.1, from coordinate 41,535,903 downwards.
GCAGAAACAAACAGTGACGTGACAGACAGCTGAAGATCAGAACTCACACCGGATCAGGACCGATTGATCCTGTTTGATTGATCCTGTTTGATCCTGTGTTTGATCCTGTTTGATCCTGTTTGATTGATCCTGTTTGATCCTGTTTGATTGATCCGTTTGATCCTGTTTGATTGATCCTGTTTGATTGATCCCGTTTTGATCCTGTTTGATTGATCCGTTTTGATCCTGTTTGATTGATCCGGTTTGATCCTGTTTGATTGATCCTGTTTGATTGATCCCGTTTGATCCTGTTTGATTGATCCTGTTTGATTGATCCTGTTTGATCCTGTTTGATTGATCCTGTTTGATTGATCCTGTTTGATCCTGTTTGATTGATCCTGTTTTGATCCTGTTTGTTTGATCCTGTTTGATCCTGTTTGTTTGATCCTGTTTGATTGATCCCGTTTGATCCTGTTTGATTGATCCTGTTTGATTGATCCTGTTTTTGATCCTGTTTGATTGATCCTGTTTGATCCTGTTTGATCCTGTTTGATTGATCCTGTTTGATCCTGTTTATGATCCTGTTTGATTGATCCCGTTTGATCCTGTTTGATTGATCCGGTTTGATCCTGTTTGATTGATCCGGTTTGATCCTGTTTGATTGATCCTGTTTGATTGATCCGTTTGATCCTGTTTGATTGATCCTGTTTGATTGATCCTGTTTTGATCCTGTTTGATTGATCCTGTTTGATTGATCCTGTTTGATCCTGTTTGATTGATCCTGTTTGATCCTGTTTGTTTGATCCTGTTTGATCCTGTTTGTTTGATCCTGTTTGATTGATCCCGTTTGATCCTGTTGATTGATCCTGTTTGATTGATCCTGTTTGATCCTGTTTGATTGATCCTGTTTGATCCTGTTTGATCCTGTTTGATTGATCCTGTTTGATCCTGTTTGATTGATCCTGTTTGATTGATCCCGTTTGATCCTGTTTGATTGATCCCGTTTGATCCTGTTTGATCCTGTTTGTTTGATCCTGTTTGATTGATCCTGTTTGATCCTGTTTGATTGATCCTGTTTGATTGATCCTGTTTGATCCTGTTTGATTGATCCTGTTTGATTGATCCTGTTTGTTTGATACCTGTTGTTGTTTGATCCTGTTTGATTGATCCTGTTTGATCCTGTTTGATTGATCCTGTTTGATCCTGTTTGATTGATCCCGTTTGATTGATCCTGTATCAGCTCTGATCTTAGACTCCTTCATTTCCATGAACGTCTTTATCCTCTCAAGTGTTATAAATATATAATAAATAATAATAATCCTCTGTAGGCTGATAACATTCAGTCATTGACTGAAACTGAACAGTACTAATGTTTATTTAACATTTATTTATTTAAGATATATGATCAATTATTTAACATGTTAAATAAATAACTATAGAAAACAGCCTTCTGAGTAACTCTGCATGTTCATGTTGATGCAGAATCCTCATAGAAAAGGTCTGAAAGTCACTTTATCGGCCACCGTATTGTAGGGATGTAAGAAAATATTGATACACTATCAATATATTTTCATTCATTCATTCTTCATACAATCATATGATTTTATGAAAGTTTTATGTCAAATAATCAGATAAACATTTCCAAAAAGGGAAAACAACAGAGACAGTTTATTTAGTTTATTTGCACGATATATATTTACAAAAGACAATAAAATAATAAAAAAGTTAAAACATTGTGCTGGAGAGGAGCCAGAAAGACTTAAAAAAGGCCAAAATGCTGATGATGAATACATCCTCGTATACAGCTCACAGTGGACAAACTTCAAGGTGTCCAGACTAAGTAGTGATTTAAAACTGAAGTGAATGTTCACAAGGTGCAATGCCTTATAATGAGGTCCAGAAAAAAGTTACAAATCTTTGCTCTTTAAAAACTTTTTCAGAAGTTTTTTGAACAATGATAATGTAGTTATTACCCCACCAACATTTTACCAGTGTACCCGTATATATATATGTTTATATGTTGTGTATATTAATGTTTATATGTATGTGTATATATATATATGTTTATATGTATGTGTATATATAATGTTTATAGTATGTTATGTGCTGAGCCCTGAATGAAAAGAAAAAACTGTTCCAGACTTCCTTGAATTTAAAATAAATTTCTCTGCAGTAATGAAGCCCGTCAACATTAAATCAAACTGTAGTAAAACTGTAAATTATTGCAACATTATGTTTATGTGGTTCTGTATTGATTCAAACTCTGTATCATGTTGTTGTGTTTAGGGATGTTAGTGATTAATCAATCAAAAAAAACAAGATTGATCATTGATCACTGTAATTTTTGTAAAAGTGCAGCAGGGGTGACCTGGTCTAGAGTCCTGGTCTTTAGACCGGGTCTAAACATTTTGTTTGGTTTTTTTGGGGTAAATTTCTGATTTAAATCTCAGAATATTTGAGTTTTCTCAAATCATAAAATGACTGTTTTACCAAACGGTGCAGCTCTGATCAGATCAGCAGATTCTCACAGTGTTGTGTGTGTGGTGTGTGTGTGTGTGTGTTGTTGTGTGTTCACAGGGGGTGGAGGGGGCGTCAGCAGCTGCACACGCTCTGTCTCTTCCTGCAGAAGCTTATGGAAATGATGTAAGTGGACATTTCTACGTCTTCATGATCTCATCTCTGTCTCACAAACTGAATAATTAAAGTTCTTCAGGGTTCCTTCACATGTTCAGACTTGTCAGGAGATTTTTCAGACCGTATTTAACGTCCAGCTTTCTGTCTCCATCGAGGCTAAAGAATAAAACACAGAGTAAATCTGGCAGCTCACTTGACTGCTTGCTAATCACCACATGATTAGCTGTGAAATTTTGGGGGTAATTTGTAAGAAATTTCAAATATATTACTATTAAACACCACCATAAATGTTTTTTTTTCTTATTTGTAATACTTTCTCTTAATGCACAGCTTTGTTAAAAGCTTGATTGTGATTGGTCAGTTACAGCATCTTAAGGTCTGTTATTTCTTTCGAACAGACTGCTGCTATGAAGAGCAGCTCTGCAGGAGCAAAAATTTGATTTTAAAATCCTTAAAGTCATTTTAAAATGGATATTTTGTGTCAAATGATTGATTTTTTTGGGAGGTAAACATACAAAAAGCAGGTTAATGTTCAGTGAGCAGGTCTTTGTGATGTGAACCTCTTCAGGAGGACCGAAGACTCCGTCAGGGTTTATTTCACAATAATGACCTGCTCACTGAACATTATCCCTCATAAATAATAAACACAGCGTGTTCAGGAGCAGGTAGAACTTGTAGTCGATTTCTGCTCAGTGTCACAGAAAAATATTTATTATGTCAAATGTATTAAAGCTGCAACAGTTGTTGATTAAAAGAAAATTAGCTGCCAATTATTCTGATAATTAATGAATCTGATTATTTTCATTGCTGATTATCAGTTGATTATTTTCTCAATTAATCAACTTGTTGGAAAAAAAAAGTTTTGTCAGAGAGTAAAGAGACCAGGAAATATTCACATTTAAGAAGCTGAAATCAGAGAAATTTGGACTTTCTGCCTAAAAATGTTGCATCATAAATCACAATTTCTCTGAAAAGCTGTTGTGAAATCAGACATTTTCAGCTGCAATAATCCCCCAAAAAGGCTGTGAAAACCTGGACAGCCTGATATGAACATTGGTTACAGAGGTAACTCCCAGCATGCACTGGGCTCATATTAACCTTTGACCTTTTGTCCTTTCAGCCCCGGCTTGAAGTGATGTGGGCGATGAAGGCCTACAACCACGCAGAGGTTTACTTCAATGTAAGAAGCACCTGTCATTCATATACATGTATTGTATTATATATATATGTATATATATATATTTTTTTTCTGCTCTTTGTGTCTTCAGCTCATTTCTTCCGTCGATCCAAAGTTCCTGAAGTTGACGAAGCTGGACGATAAAATCTACTCGTCGTTCAGAGAAACGTTCAAAGAGCTCGACGTCAAGCTGCTGAAACCAGACGACCTGAAATCTGACGAGGCCAAAGAGGTCAGAGGGGAGGGTTACCGGGGGGGAAAGTAATCTGACATACGTCCGTCTCTCCACATTTGGACCCATTTTTGAACTACTTCCTGTAACTATTAGTTTCTTTATTGATTAATCTTTTGCTGCATTGATTAATTAGTTATTTAGTTCATAAAATTTCAGAAAATGTTGATCAAAGTCCAAGGTGACGTCTTCAGATGTCTTTTTTTTTTTTTGTTAAAAAATGACTCAAGATAGATGCAGATTAATTTAATACTTGATCAAAAATAGATTTATGGTTTATTAGTAATGAATTGGCGGCTGTGTGCGCACTGTGCGTGTTAGTTACTAACTGTAACTGTAATCTGATTACATCTTCTGTCTGCAGACGTGGCGTCCGTTCTGTAACCAGTTCGAAGGCCTCGTCGAGGACTTTAACTACGGCACTTTGCTCCGTCTGGACTGTGAGAAAGATTACACAGAGGAGAACACGATATTTGGTACGTTTAGATCCCACAATAAAAATTCAAATTGATTTATTATTTTTATTTAAAGAAAGAATAAAAATCAAGTATTTGCTCGTGTTTTTCAGCCACCAGAGTTCAGTTCTTCGCGATCGAAATCGCCCGAAACAGAGAAGGCTTCAACAACACCGTGTTCATGTCCAAATCTTCAAAGAGTTAGCCTCCAGAAGAACCCGTGAAGAACCCTCAAAGAACCATCAGAAGGACGTCCCTCCGGGACTCTGAGACGACGAGGACACAGTGCGATGTCCTTCCATATTTCCTGAAAACATCCATGAGTTTGATTTTTCTGTTAAACAGCCTCCGCAGCAGTTTGGACTCTGGGACACGTTTTGTATTTACTGTAAAGTTTTCTTGTGCCAATCATGATGTTTATTTTGTAAGAACACACACGACTTTAATTTGTTTGCCTGTAACCAAGGAAACGGTCAATAACAAAAAATAAAAGTCAGACGTTTTACCGCCGAGTGTCTGAATGTTTTCTCACAACCAGCAGAAACATGTTCATGGATTCATGTTCCATGTTTTATGAAACACGTAACATAAAGATCCACATTTAAATATCAGATAACGTGGAGCGTGCTCATAAATGAACGCAGTATCTCAGGAACATCTGGAGGGAATTTCATTACATCTGGATCGATTTTAGTGGTCAAAGTTCACTGTGACCTAAAGCTGATCATCATCGACGCTTTGATGAGAATTTCTTCAAACTTGGTACAAACGTTCACTTTGTTTTTTTAAGGTCACGATGTTTAAACACGGAAACAACAAAGGCGTCGTTTTGACTGGCTTCGTGTTTTTATGTGCAACAACTGTGGATGTTACGTTGTTACTTTTTGCACAGCTGGAGATGTATCTTGGTTGCTTAGCAACTATCATCATCTGTCAATCGAACTTCACAAGTGGTCTCGATTTCCAGTTTCCCAACAGTAAAATGCAAATAATGAATTTAGACTTAATTAAGACTAAAGTAGGGGAGACCAGGGACAGTTGTAACATAACTCACTGAATTTTTGTGTTGAAGCTCTCAGATGTTTTGTCCTCGTTTCCAACCTGTTCCCGTCAGCTGCAATGATTTTTTGTGATGGTTCTCGGTGGAAATTTGTTCTTATTAATTTAACACATTGTATTAAAGATTCAGATTCTAATATGGTGGAAATAACTCAGATTCACTGAATCTTTGCACAAAGTGAAAAATAAACCGGATGATTCTTTTCCACGCTCATATCAGACGTCTCGTCTCCTCTTCATCAATCAAGTTCACAGATGTGAGTTTTCTGAACAAACGGAGGAAAAAGTGCAGCGATGTAAAAATCAATGAGGTTTATTTGCAGTCACAATGCTTACACTATATGTAGCAGACATCCAAACAACTCAAACAGCTATTCACTCTATGGACCCAACACATTCACATCAGGGACACAAACCAAAAAATTAGAAACTCAATAAACATCCATGAGTGCTGACATGGTTAGAAATGAGCTAGTTGTCACAAACAGTTAGCAGCAACATCGTAGAGAGTAACACAAGTTGCTAATAGACTCCACGCCGCCAGCTTCTCTTTGTACACTGTTCTGACTCCTAAAGGTCGACGCACGCTTCTTCAGATATTTTTAACTAAACTGGTTCCTTCACGGAGCTCCGCCCCCTCCTAACCCTCCCTCCATCATCATCACCATCATCATCAGGTGGCACAGACCTCGGCTGTTTGAGCTCCATCGCGGGTTTGCAGCACCATGAGACGCCACATACACACACCAGGCAACAGAGAGCCACTCCACACACACACAGACAACATGCACACACACACACGCACACACAGACAACACACACAAACACACACGCACCGAAAGGACTCCGCCCGGTCCGAGGAGTCCAGAGTGTAAACAAAATGGTGGAAACTGCAGCCGACCTACCGGAGGGGGAAAATGTAGCTGTGACCATGTTGTTTACACATCGATCGCCGCGGGAAAAAACAAGCAGGTGTGTGCGCACGAGACCGCCGCCGTCTCGTGGAGCCGAGGGGGACCGGACGGGACCGTGTAAAGGGAAATTCTCATGTTTTTCAACCCGTGCTGTACAGAACAGAGAGACAGGAATGAAGGGGAAAAAATGAGGACAAATTCATTTTATTTAACATTTAGAGAATAAAGTTTAAATACTATTTTGATTCTATTCTTGAAATGCAAAATGAAACTGAAATCATTCTCATTCTTTCCCCTTTAATCCTGGATCTCATACACTTGTGCAGTTTTACTTCCGGGTCAGACTGGAGAAACTTTGACGACTGTGTTGTGGTTCAAGCAATTTTTTCAAGTTAAAATATAAAAACTTCTCTGGTTTCAGTTCCTCAAACGTGATGTTTTTATAATAAAGTTATTTATCTTTGGGTTTTGGATTGTTGCCCGGACAACACAACTTTATTAAGTTGCTTTTCTGACAGGAAACCGTCATTAATATAAGATAAACATCACTTTCTACAAACCAACCAAACTCCACTGACAAAATCAGTCATTTTATCTCACAGAAAAGTTTGTGTTGTTGTGAGACTTTTAAAAGTTTTAAATCACTGAAGTCTCACAATAACACAAACACACTTTATATTAATGACAGGTTCCTGTTTGTTGAGAATACTGAGATAAAGTAATCCATTACCATGAGGAAATGAGTTTTATCTCAATAACATTATAATGAACTTGTGATTTCAAGATAACAGGTTGTTTTAATGATAAATTATCTCAAGAAATCACTTTTGTTTTCTGAAGATAATGAAATAACTGATAAATTACAGACATATCAGCCTTTTGTTTTCTCTGAAGACATAAATGAATCTGATCTGACAACAAACCAAACTTTATCTTCAGACGATTAAATTCTTTTTTGTGAAAATCGGCCTTTTCTCCTCCAGATGACAAATAAATGAATCTGTTATCACAATAAAATATTACTGAGATAAAATAATTAAAACTAAAGTTGTGATAAATTATTTTGTCTCAATAAGTTGGACTTTTGTTATCGTGTGATAATGAGATAAATGAACTAGTTATCTTGAGAAAACAGGTCATTTTCTTGTGATAAATTATCTTGTTATGAATTAATCTGCATTGTTTTCAAGATAAATCAACCTGCTCTCAAAAGAAAACTAGTTTCCATAATTGTGCAGAATGATTCCATGATTTTGAGAAAACTGAAGTTGTTTGTTTGCTGCTTGTCTTATTGTCTCGAGAAGTCGGGCTTTTTGTTATGTTACGATAATGAAAGTATGATTTCGACATAATAAAGAAAATAACTGCAAACACGGCCGTTCTCACTGATCCTGAAATCTGAAGAGGCTCCTGTTTGTTTAGCACAAGTCTTGTTTCCTGAATATGATGTCATCATGACCTTATGATGGTGATGGAGTATTAGGGCCACATTTAGGGGCGAATACTTTTTTTTTATTAAATATTGCATTTCAAGACTCAAGTCGAGAATAAAATTGAACTTGTGGCAGACATAAGAAAAAATCTATCGGCGGAGGAAGAGTTTTTAAAATTGAACCTTACGTCTGGCCCTGGTTCTCCTCTGACTGACTCAGTCTGAAATGACACAATTAGAAAAAGTTGAAAACCAGCAGGATTGTCCCTTTACGTCCCGTCCGTCCTGCTGCTGTGAGGGACGTGTGGTTATTTACATCACTTCAACCAGAGACTTGAGTAAAATATACAACATGGATGCTCTGACTCTCCCTTTCTCTTAGTGTGTGTACCTCTTCTTCCTCCTCCTCCTCTTCATCTGCAGCCTGAGTGCTCCTGTGGCCACCCTGCAGCTCCCCAACAAACACTCAACCCCCCCCAGAAACTCACCCGTCCTCCCTCCCTCCCTCCACCCTCCCCGTCACCTCCAGCTCGTGTGGAAAGCTCGCTCCCCACGCAGACAGACAGTTGCACTAACTCACTACACTGTAAAAAGCTCAATCACACCGTTTTTTTTGTTTGTTTGTTTTGTTTTTCCTCAACTCATCTTTGTGTTTTTAAATTCGATCATTATAAACATTGTTCAAAATGTTACGAAAAAAAATGTACACTTGGTTTTTTGTGTGTTTTTCTATACAAGGCAGGCAGAAGCGGATTACTACGTTTACCGGCGCTCGTCCCCTTCCTCACCTCCCGTCACCTCCGCAGCACTCTCTCCTTCCTCTGTGAGTGATTCAGAGTGCGTGGACATGCGACCCCCCCTCCCTCTGACCTCCTGACCCCTCCACTGTTAGGACAGCCAGACGAGTCAGACCATCGCTTTAAAATAGATCTGTATATATTTATATATGTTTATATCAAAAAGGAGCAGGGGAGGAAGGGGGAGGAGAGGAGAGGAGAGGGGGTGGGGGTGGGGGGTAGGGGGGGTTTATTCGCTGAAATTCATCAGCGATCCCGTACGTCGTGTCGGGGGGAGGAGATGATCCCCAGGCATCCGGGCCCAGGGAGGGAGGGGGGAGGCTGATGCAGAGACGGGTGAGGGAGGGAGGCTGTGGAGGAGCGAGGGGGGGGTGAGCTCTGTCTGCGGCTGGGTAAGACTCCTCTGTGTGGAATGTCAGCTCATCATGTCGTTGCTGTTGACGCCGTATGTCGAGTTCTTCATGCTGTCGTTGACTTCCCTCCTGAACACAGACAGGTTCTGAGTGAACCTGTCCGGGGACAACAAAAGACAGAGAGGAGACAGACAGAGAGACAGACAGGGACACAGACAGGGAGACAGGAGACAGAGAGACAGGACAGAAGAGACAGACAGGAGAGGACAGACAGGGAGAGACAGGACAGTGTTCATGTGTGAGGAGAGACAGAGTGAAGCGTCTTGCCTCCTAAACAATCTTTGGCTGAGTAAAAATCATCATAATCTCAAAACAATAATCTACTAAATCAAAATAAAGACTCAGAATGACTCAGTGATCCTGATGGACTGACGTCTACTCATGATTAAATGATTTAATATCTCAAAGTAGTGACCTGCTTATTTTGAAACATTTCATTACATATCTTGAAATAACTCATTTATCTCGGATCAGTGACATTCTCACGAGATGATGACTTACATTTCTTAAAATAAGGGTTTAATATCTCGAAACAATGACTGAGTGGAAATCAGCTTCCACAGATTTTGTTCATTATTTTATTTTCATGTTAAATGAATTAAAAGGTAAAAAGGTTCAGTTCTTCAGGTTCATCCTGCCTGTGATGTCAGAATATTTCAATCTAAAATCTGAACACAGATCCATGAGACCCACCTGTCCCGATTCTTTGTTAGTAGATTTCTCTCGATTCCCTCCATCAAGTTCTCAAAACATAAGTGCATGGCCTGCTGCTTCTCTGGGGGCTGGCTGTTGACGATGCTGTTCCTCAGGTCAGCAAAATACTGCAGGACACCAGAACGTGTGTTTAATACAAAACACACACACAGGTTTCTCAGGTGCTTCAGATGAGGTGTGTGTCTCGTGTTTACCTTCTCGTTGAGCAGGATGAGGCCTAACAGAGGTCGAGACATTGACCACTGGTTCCTACAGTCCTCAAAGATGATGATGTTCAACACTGTGGACAGCATCTGGACAACAATCACAGCTGATCAGTTAACAAATCCAACAAACCCAGAATGTCCCGTCTTGAAGGACTGATGGCGTCTAAACGTGTCCTGAATCATATCAGAGAAGGTGTGTGAGCTGATGTCAGACCTGCTGGATCATCTCCGGGTGCTGCTGCATGATGTGGAGGAAACGATCGTCTGTCGCCATCGGAGTGGGACGCTTCTTTGTGGAACGTGACAGCTGTTTGAACAGGTAGGTCACTATGTGGTCCAGACTGGAGCAGCAGCCCGTGCACACCATCGTATCTGAAACACACACACAGACGTAAGAGACACCACGACGTGCACACAGACTCTTCCAGTTCCCGACGTGCGACCCGTGAGCATGTTTTTCGTACCGAGTGCAGTGAGGCCCTCTGATATGGAGGACAGGATGTACATGACGACGTGCGGCTCCAGACTGGCGATGAAGTTCATGTGGTCCTGAGTCAGAACCTCCAGCAGAGAGTAGAAGGACTGGCTGAGCTTCGGGTAGTCCTGCAGGGACCAAACGTTTACAGAGATCCAATCAAACACACACAGTCACATGATGTGTGTGATGTACTGGATTAAAACAACAGAGCAGAAACGATTCGACAACTGACATTAAGATTTAATGAGCAACAGATATACTAATAATATAAGTGAAGAGTGTTTCTGTGTCCCATCATTCCTCCAAACAAACCTGCCCCGACACTGTTCAGCTGGCCGCCTTTGCACATGTGGTGTTCAGGCTTGGAGAGTAATAGATTACATGTAACAGAAGTAAATAATTAGGATCCAAAAAAAAGGCAACTGTAACTATAGTTACAAAATCTGGAGTTACCAAAAAAAAAAAAAAAAAAAAAAAAAAAGAAAGATACAATCATTACAGTAATATTAATATATATTTAATGTTAGCTACACAGGTCAACCGCTATCGTTAGCTACAAGGACCAACCTCTAACATAAGCTACACAGACCATCCGGCAACTTTACCTGCACAGACCATCCGGCAACTTTACCTGCACAGACCATCCGGCAACTTTACCTGCACAGACCATCCGCCAACTTTACCTGCACAGACCATCCGCCAACTTTACCTACACAGACCATCCGCCAACTTTACCTGCACAGACCATCCGCCAAATTTACCTGCACAGACCATCCGCCAACTTTACCTGCACAGACCATCTGCCAACTTTACCTGCACAGAGCATCCGCCAACTTTACCTACACAGAGCATCCGCCAACTTTACCTACACAGAGCATCCGCCAACTTTACCTACACAGACCATCCGCCAACTTTACCTACACAGAGCATCCGCCAACTTTACCTACACAGACCATCCGCCAACTTTACCTGCACAGACCATCCGCTAACTTTAACTGCACAGACCATCCGCCAACTTTACCTACACAGACCATCTGCCAACTTAAGCTTTACAGACCATCCGCTAACTTTAACTGCACAGACCATCCGCCAACTTTACCTGCACAGACCATCTGCCAACTTTACCTGCACAGACCATCTGCCAACTTTACCTGCACAGACCATCTGCCAACTTAAGCTTTACAGACCATCCGCTAACTTTAACTGCACAGACCATCCGCCAACTTTACCTGCACAGACCATCTGCCAACTTTACCTGCACAGACCATCTGCCAACTTTACCTGCACAGACCATCCGCTAACTTTAACTGCACAGACCATCTGCCAACTTTACCTGCACAGACCATCTGCCAACTTAAGCTTTACAGACCATCTGCCAACTTTACCTGCACAGACCATCCGCCAACTTTACCTGCACAGACCATCCGCCAACTTTACCTGCACAGACCATCTGCCAACTTCACCTACACAGACCATCCGCCAACTTTACCTGCACAGACCATCTGCCAACTTTACCTGCACAGACCATCCGCCAACTTTACCTGCACAGATCATCCGCCAACTTAAGCTTTACAGACCATCTGCCAACTTTACCTGCACAGATCATCCACCAACTTTACCTGCACAGACCATCCGCCAACTTTACCTACACAGACCATCTGCCAACTTTAGCTTTACAGCCCAAGCAACAGCTACACAGAACAACTGCTAAAGTCACTCCGTCAGATTTTCCCTCTGATGAGTTGACGTCTACATTTAATAAAAACCGTAATCACCAGGACGTCGGCACGTTACAAGGTTTAACAGTTTGATCTCTTAAAATATATTTTTTCTGAATAACTGAGTAAAAATCAAAACATCCTTAAAATACAGTTTTGTCCCAAATCTTAAGAACGATAACAGCTCAGGTCAGAATGAATTTAGAGATGATCATTAGTTGTCTGTGTTGTTGTGGGTGCAGTGTGGGCGGGGTTAACAAACCTGAGCCTGTAGGACAGACGTGCGACTGTCAGAGGACACGTCACTGCGTGAATATAAATGGACGTACCAGTAAGTCACTGTGGGGGATGGACAGCAGTAGTTTGATGAAGGTCTGCAAGGCGTTATCCAGAGCGTCGTCGCCGTACAGACGGAAGACCCCGAAGTTGACGTAGTTTCCGCTCAGCACCGCCTTCAGCATGGCGAAACACACGCTGACGCCCTTCAGCTTCACGCCATACACCTGGTCCTTCGGGACTTCTCCCAACGTCAGGATTCGGTTCCCTGAAGACGAGGAAGATGGAACATTTAGTTTGATGCAGGCTTGGACAGTTTTTATGCTGCAACAGAAAAACTTGTGAAAACAGGTGGAGCACACGGACGTACACCTGTGCGCTCCACCTGTTTTCATGTTTTTCTGTTGCATAATAATTTTTACACTAATCAATTAGTTGTTTGGTCCAGAAAATGTCAGAAAATGGTGAAAAATTGATCTTGTCAATTGAAAAATATTTAGTTTAGTCTATTTTTTTTCTTTAAAAAATGACTCAAACTGGTGAATTCATTATCAGAAAAGTTGTTGATTAATTTAGTCATCGATTAATTGTCGCAGCTCTATTAAAAACTAAATCTCCATTACAGACTTTGACCACTAGAGAGCGCTGACAGGTGATTTTTGCACTGAAAAAATGTCTTATTTTTAGATTTAATTCAGTATATTTTGATCTTAATTGATTTAATGTTGAACACTCTGGGTTTCCGTATGTTACCAGGCAACAACGTGACAGTAAAGTGGGTTTGGAGTCACGGTACCGTATGTTGTGATCATCTTGCTGGTTTCTCTGAACAGCAGGATCCCGTTTGGTGACGACACGTCAAACTGGAGCCTCTGAGATCTAAAAACAAAACACACAAAACAGACGGGTTAGTAAATTAAATGAACAATTAGTCTCTCTGTCTGATGTGGACCAAACAAACCAGACCAGGACTGTCTCTTCTGACGCGGTCCTGGTCCAGTTCCGAGTGGTCCTGATGTGGTTTGTTTGTGGTGTGAAAGCAAACGGATCAACCACAGGATTTAAAGATTGTATACGTGACTTTAACATGATTTTAAAAGACAAACTACTGATAAAACTGTCCAGGAGGAGATTTTATAACAAGCTGTATATTTCTGCACGTACACGCGTCAGCACACGAGTCCGATGATGAATCAGACGGTCAGAAGCTGCTGCAGCGAGCTGCTTTGTTTGCAGTTTGAGTGTCAGTAACTGTTCATTAATTCTTCATGGGCTGAAGAGTCGACAGTATTTCCTCTCAGTGCTGATGCACATCACAGTTTCTTCTATAGATCAGCACTGACTGAGGGTCTGATTTAAACCAGATTTCTTTTTAGAGTTATGGATTAGAGTAATCAACTTCAATCTTATTTAATATTTATTACGGACCTGAGAACTTCCTCTAGGGCTCCAACTAATGATTATTTTCATCATTGATTAACTGGTCCATTATCTTGTCAATTAACTGATCACTTGTTTGGTCTGTAAAATGTCAGAAAATGGTGAGAAATGTTCAAAGTCCAAGATGACGTCCTCAAATGTCTCATTTTGTCCACAACTCAAAGATAATCCATTTTCTGTAAAAAAAATATTCAGATTTAAGAAGCTGAAATCAGAGAAACTGGAACTTCCTTTAAAAAATGACAGATTTATTAATTACCAAAACACTTGGTGACTAATTTAATAATCCAAAAATCAATTGATTGTTGCAGCTCTACCTTCTTCTTTCTTTGTGTTTTGGTTTATTTTGGAAAAAACAGACAAAATGAAGAGTTTCATGAAATCTTACAAGGTAAACAGAGTTCACTACATCTGTAACTTAGCAAGTTGTGAGTATTCCTGGTCGATTCATTGGTGGATCTCCCTCTGCAGGGTTAAAACATCTGGATTATTGAACATGTGTACCTGTTGTGAACGAGCTCAGCCATCAGTTTGAGGACAGGCGTGGTGCATGCTGGGTCGTGGTACCAGAGCTCGATGGCTCGCTGCAGAATGGGCATGTAGGCTGGATATCTGCAGGCGATCAGGGTTAAAGACACAAAAGTTCTGAAAACTGGGATCAATAATTAAGATTATTACAGTTTCAGGACAGACTGTGAGGTCAGTCAGCTGTGAGGATGTTAATTATTGTAACTACTGTGTGATTTTTAATATTTTATTATTAATTTGCACTGTACTTTTTCAAAGAACTAAATAAATAAATAAAATGAATTAAAACAGAAAAAATTAAATTAAATTAAATGAAACAAGGATACATCCAGTCAAACAGCATCATGAAGCTCGTCTTGGCGTTGAAGGCGAACGCGATGCCTCGAAGGTCTCGGACCAAACCCACCAAAGTCCTCTACAGGAAACAGGACAAGAGAAGAAGAAGAAGAAAACTTTCAGAATAAAACAAAACCAAAAGAAGTTAAAGCTGCTACTGATGCTGCTCCAAACTGGATTTAATTATCAAATGTACAAAACAGAGTAAAAATAAATAAAGCTCAGTTGAGTTCAGTCTGTGTGTGTGTGTGTGTGTGTGTTGTCACCTTGGCTTCCTGCTCGTTGAAGGTGTTCGTACTCAGCATCTGAGCCACAGCTTCAAACGCAGCCGTCAGCGGCAGCATGAACTGTTCAAACTGGTCCTCGTCCTCACCTGCACACAAACACACACACACACAGTTAACACACCACAACTACAACAGCACAGAACAAACACAACTAGAGGTGTAATATAATGTCCAATGATCAGATATCTTATATTATTAGAATATGAGATATAACTTGCCCCTAATGCAAACCAGTTGATCATATTAACTAGAGGTGAACAGATTTGAAGAAATATTTAATTGTAATATGACCTGCTATACAAATACATCATAATTCTCATTTTCATTGAAAAATACATGCAATTTTTGTTTTTTTTTTCAGGGATCTGAACTAAATAAAGTTGTTTTCTGAAGTCCAGAGGATGATGTGTCGGTCAGGACGCCTCTGCAGCAACACAATATTTAATTTAAAATGATATTTTGACACATTTCAAATTTAAAAAATTGAAAATTGCAGTCGACCATATTCTGATTTCGATTAAAGTTTGATTAATTATTCAGCTCTAGCTAGAGCTCTTAAAAAGTCATGTATGTAAGTAATCAATAAGTTTATTTTTCAAATTTAAATAAACCATGTGGACATAAAAACAACAGCATCACATCATTGACTCTGTTGCCTTTCCTTTAACTGCAGCCTGTAGGAATAAAGCCTGTGTGTGTGTGTGTATTTACCCAGGTCGACCATTAGCAGGCGCCCCAGTGCCGTGTAGAAGGTGGTCCGACACCTCATGTCGCTCAGATTGGACTGGTTGTTCACTCCCAGAAAGGAGAAGTGTTCGCTCTGACACACAGACAGACAGGAAGTCAACGACAGAACTTTTCTCCTCATTAAAATATTTATATTTACATCACGTGTGTGTGTTGAGTGTAAACTGTGGCGTGTCAGTGAAGTACTCACTGTGTGGTTATTCAACATGAACTGAACTGCACTGAGCTTCACCAGCTTCCTCACACTGCTGTACGTGAACACACTGAAGTCAAGGAGGAAACACACACACATGCAGGAACGTGTTTCTTTAGTGCTTCTGATGCGTTGATGTTAAAAGAACCTGCCTGATTCAACAATTGTTTTTAGATTTTCAGTTTTTTTCAGGTACAAATAAAATTCACTACAAGTATTGTACGACCACAGCACTGAGCCTGCTGTGAGGTAACAGTACTTTTACTTGAGTATAATATTCTAGTACTCCTGTCATCTCTGATTACTGGGGTAAGATAAAACTTTATTGATCTCTGGGAGAAAAACATTAAAATGATGAGCTAATTCAAATTAATGAGTACCTACTTTATATACCAATACTTCTGTACTTTTACTAAAATTTAAACTGCAGGACTTTTTCTACAGTGTTATTTTTACTTTTAGAGTATCCGAGTACTTCTTCCTCCTCTGTAATCTGAACTAGAGCTGCAACGATTAGTTGATTAATTAATTAGAGAATTATTTGCTGACTATTTTGATGATCGATTAATCATTTCAGTCACTTTATAAGCAGAAATGATCAAACGCTGTCTGGTTGCTGCCTCTTAAATGTGCTTTTCTTTGTAAACAGTCTTTGTGTTTCCAGACAATTAATCATTAAGATAATGGACAGATTAATCGAGTTAGCTGCAGCCCCAGTCTGAACACACACACACACACACACTCCTCATGAAGGATATCCTAAAGACAGGTCGTTCAGTAGTTGGAGTGTCTTGGAGGTGATTGGTTCACACTGGCCCCAGTACTTCAAGTTTGTGATGCTGAAAGAGACAAAAGATCGTTTATTATGACAGAAAATGTAACTAGTGAAGAGACGTCCTGGTTGAATAACTGTTAAAAATGAGACCGACGTGCTCCATTACTGATATTAATGAATTATTTTAATATAGATAAACACAACTTTAAATTATAGAGAAAACAAATACAACATGTGGTTCAAATACATCTAATTATAATCATTTAATTATTTTTATTACTCACATTTTCCCTATAAAGACACTGAGCACCATCGTCTCGTCGTTCAACCCCAGAACCTCTGATAGTCGTCGATAAAGCTGCAATTCACAAAAACACACACAGATCGATCAATGTGATCAACACACACACACGTTCACACACACAACCTGACAACAAGCTCTACAGATGTGATTAAATCACATGTGATTATCTGTCCATCAGGTAACATCAAAATTTCTCACAAAGCATCGACTGAGTGTTTGACTTTTATTTGTTTTGTACTTCACAGCTGCTAACATCACTTTTAAAGGGACAGTCTGGATTTTTTGAAGTGTGGCTGTATGACACTAAAAGATGAATACATTTATTCTGTTAATTGATCTTTTTAAAATGAAATAACACTAAAATGTTAATTTTGTAAAATGTATTTACATATTTATCAATATCCATCCATCAGGTGTAGGAAACCGTAATGACTGCATATATTCACAGCAGTATTTCTCTGTAGGATAATAATCACCAGTGATCTGGTTCAAATTTTAAATTAATCTAGAATTACTCAGCACAAGAAACAGCTTGTATTATTTTTAACATTAATAAGAACACATTTCCACCTGGAAACATCACAAAAAATAATCACAATAATAACCTATCAAACAAATACATCATGATTCAGAAACAAATCCAGCATGTATTTGTTTCTGAATCATGATGTTTTTGTTTGATAGGTACGTTTCTTATTTGCAAAACAAATTGCATTAGTTTGTGAATGATGTTTTGTATTTGCAAACCACACTGAGTTTGTTTGTGAATCGTTGGGCGTGAGTAAAACATGTTTTGTGTGTTTGTGAGGTTCTGGCATGATTTTAACTCCATATGTGAACCTACACACTGAGTATGAAGAAGTACCTCATACATCCACAGTTCAAATAATTTGAACTGTCCCTTTAAGCTGTATACTGCATCTGAAGTTTTTCTGATCAGGATCAAATCCCAGCTTTGAAACCTGATGGACGGGATCCAGAGGAGGAACACACCACCATCAGCTCTTTCTGTCTCAGCGTGGGGCTCAGCGGGACGAAGACAAATGAAGCATGAAGACACAGAGATGTGCAGCAGATAAAGAGCCAGGGGCCTCGCTCTACAGGGTTAAACCAACAGGAAGAGGGGCCCGTCCCCTCATCACATCCTCTGATGCTGCTCACTGTGCTGACTGTAACCTTATTCGTCCTGACTCACTGCACTGAAGAAACCTGGAAGGTCACATGACCCAACGCTCCCTGAACCTGTCAGGTTTTGGTTCTAGGTTCTGCTTTGTGTTTTATAAACAGGAATGCTTTGAATGTATGTCACTGATTAAACAATGTTTACATGGTGCTGTGACCTTATGATCTGTGGTAACTTTCAGGATTAACTCTGGGGTTTCCGTCCTACGACACTGACTCACTTCTAACCAGGTTACATCACCATGGTTACGCTGAACAGCCAGCCTCCTCCAGAGCAGGTCGAGATCAACTCTGTTAAAGGCACCGCCTACTGACCAATCAAATCACTTTACTAAACGGCGATGGACATCACCACCATCCTTAAGGGTTGGATGAGCTGCCTCTAAAAATGACCTGCTGCACTTGTCTGAATTAACTCGTCTGCCAAAGTGGGTGGAGAACAGTGGAAACAAAAGCAGAACCTGAGACAGACAATGCCACGTTTCCACCGATCGCTAACTAACCCAAACCTACACGTACCTAAACCCTTTCCACTGCAGACTAGGGCTGCAACGAGTGGTATATTTTACTATCCGAATGTTCGGGGTCACTATTCGAGTAGTACTCGAGTATTCCTTTACCGACGGGGGGGGGGGGGGGGCATGTAGCGCATGCGCCATGTAGAAAGAGAGCAGCGCGGAGATCTGATCTGGATCTGAGCTGTATTTGGCCACTGTCAAAAAAGGACTGAATGAACAGCTTTAGCTTCAAAAATAAAAAGAAAGTCTCACACTTTGAACAATCAAAATATGAAATAAAATCATAGATCAACAAAGAGACTCAATTTGCTTCGTAAACGGCCAGATATTACGTAAAACAAAGTAAATCCAACATTAGACACTGCGCAGTGACAGCCTGTAATGACACAGCTGATCAATTAGTAGCGTTAATAATGGAAAACAGAGGCAGAAGGGCAAAATGGAGAGAGTGTGGATTACGATGAGCTGTGCAGCACAATTTGCGCTATTTCAGCACCATGGACATTGCCATGGATTTATCACTAAACAGCGACCTGCTGATAATCTAGCACCACAACTGCCGATAGGCTATTTCAGCACCATGGTCAGCGCCATGGACTTTACCAATAATTTGCTCAAACCTGGGTCAGATAAAGGTTAAAAAGTAAAGCAGACTAAACCAACGGGGTGGGAAACGAAGGATAGAAGGTCAATGACATTCAGCGATGATGGATGCCACACAGTCCTATAGCCTGCATAAGAGAGAGAGAGAGAGAAAGAAAGATTGCTGGACAGCGCAAGAGAGGTTGACATGGCAACTATGATGTCACATTACCTCTTAATCTTATTTCAGAAACGCTCTGATCTGGACTGTTTTTTCCCCATTTTTTACACTTATATCCTTACAAATACAGCAGTAAGAGACCAACTTTTCGTTTTTGTTTTTGTTTTTTTCGCCATCAGAGTCATCTGAGTAGGTGAAATGGCACTCGGATGCCACCGAAGCCGAACGAGTACTCGAGTACTCGGATATCGGCTACAGCCCTACTGCAGACAAATTTTTTTTTTTGTCAGAGCACAGATGGCGAGACGACTCTGGCTGTTCCAGTTCTCTCTGACCAATCAGTGATCTGCAGAGTTCTAACTCAACCTTTTGGTATCAGCTCAACTCGCTTAGAACCTCAGAGAGGCAACAAACAAAGGGGAGTGGTTCTACTGGTACTGGCCCAGTTGATATCAATAATTATTGATCATACAGGTTGTGGCTGATGTCATGTTGTGTACTTCGAAGGATGAATAAATTAAGTAGGGCTGCAACAATTAATCGAATAATCAACTCTTTTTTTTTGTATATTTTTTGGGCTTTTATTGTGTAGGACTTGGATTACAGCAGAAGAGCAGCATGGAGGCATTTTATGTTTTATTCTGTTGTTTTTTCTACATTTGAAAACTGGCCACCGTTCACCTCAGTTGTTTGGGAGATTCTGCAACACTGTTTTCCTGTGAAACTCCAGCAGTGTTTTGTGAAATAAAAAACTAAACCTGACCTTCGATCAGCATGAGGGTGAGGAGATAATGACTGAACTTTCATTTTTGGGTGAACTGTCCCTTTAACTGATAATGAAAATGAAACTGATAATAATAATAAGATTCCAGAAGTGCATGGTCCTATTTTTCAACTGACAAGATTGTGACAGGATCAATTAATTGATTAACTGAGAAAATACTTGACAAATTCATCAACAATGAAAATAATCAATAGTTGCAGTTGTTTTATTATTACCTCTGGCTGATATAAACAAAATCACAATATTTTTGATATCGGTATTACAACAGTACTGTAGGTTTGACTGCTGGTGCTTTCACAAAATATGAACAATAGGGTTGCAAATATTGTGCATTTTCCTTAACTGATTGTTGAAAATGTGAACAACTGATTAATCATTAATAATCAATAAGATACGGAACACATTTTTTCTCATTTTTTTCATTTTAAGTTTCCTTATTGAACAAATGAACTGACCAGACAAAACAAATTCAAATTAGGCACAATTACTGCCATTTCTAGACTGAAGATTATCAATTAATACATTTTAGATTTTTTAACAGCGATCAATCATTAATCATAACATCCCTAATTAACACATGGCTGTAATGACTGTAACAGCTGAACAGTCTGATACGATCAGAGAATAACATCACTTTACTGTAAAAAAAGCCTTTAAAACCAGGAAAAAACAGCACTTATATCACATCACGATATCACGATATCTAGTCTCATATCACAATACGATGTAGTATGGATATACTGCTCAGTCCTGACTGCTAACAGAAACACAAAAACAACATTTTTATGTGTAATGAAGGGAACTGCTTGGTGAAAACTTAAATTACAGATTGTTGACTCGTCTGCAGCAGAAAAGGCCTCCGACACTGATCCAACTGATTCTGGCAGCTACAGAAGAAGAACACAAAGAAACTGCAGGCGACATCAGCTGATCTGAAGCTACGTGTGTGTGATGAACCTCTGCAGGGTTGGGGAGGGGGGGGGGCTACAGTAACACCAGACCAGACGGGCACATCATGAGTCTACAGTTTCTACATTGAAACCACTTATCTGGGACGTTCACATTTTGCAGTTTCTGCCCCGAACAAAGAAAAACACACTCCGTCAGTCAGCATGAAGCGGCCAACAACACACCACAATAGTAACACAGGAGCAGACTGAGACTGAGAGGCTCTAAAGAAACTGCTGCAGTCAGCAGCGGGACAAAAGACCTGCTCGTTCCCACCAATTTAACCCCGCGAGCAGTGGACAGTGGAGGGTTACTGAGGGGTGGGGAGGGGGCAGGAGCGGGGTGTGAAGCCAGGCTGGGGTTAATTTAACACAGGACACATGACACACACTCTGTGCTCACCTTTGATGATTTCTGCACCTGGTCTCCGATGTAGATCTTTCTGAACTGTTCGAAAAGCTGAGCATGGCGAGCTCCAGGCGCTCGTTACCGGCCTGAGCGAGCCGCGAGTCCGTCAGGTTCATCAGCTGGAGCACCCTGAGGAGTTTCACAGACAGAATGGAGTCAGATCTTTAATTACAGAAAACCTCAGACACATTTCTGTCTCAAAGAGAAACTTCATCCGTTACCTTTAAAACAGTTTGATATGTTTTGGTCAGGTTTTACGGGTCACTGCCCACCTTCACATCTCTAATGTGCAACTACCTTGTGCAATATGTAAGTGTTTTTATGTTTTATAATAACGAGCATGAAAAAGCTGTCTAAATAAATTAGATAAAATTCAAAACAAGTAAAACATGTTTTTCTCTTATTAGTTCTCCAGAACATGATATTTTCTGGGGTTTTAACTCGACAACTCTCATGTATTCTTGAATTCTTACCGACAGACTAACTCTCCGTCCATGGCATCCTGCTCGTCTGTACTCGCAAACGACACCCGTCCACCGATAACCGCCCCGATTATATAAACCAACCATGTCAACCGACCTGCGGAGGGAGAGGAGCGTAACATTAGTATGATATTTACATCCTGTTAAGATAAAAGGTGCTGTGGTTTCATGTCAAACAATAATCAGAAACTTTTTAATTTAAAGTATCTGTGTGCAGTTCGTACCCTCCTGCACAGTGATGTCTGCGGCGCTCGAGTTGGTCGACTGCAGCAGTTCCTGGTAGGTCTGAGCCGCCTGATCGAATAGCTGGACCAGCAGAGCACAAGTCTTCTCGTACTCGCACCTCCCGATGGTGGATAACTGGTCCAACTGCTGCTGGACGAGGCCGGCATCATCCAGAGGGTCTTCTAAACCGTCTCTGTGGGTCAACGCAGTCAGACAAACAGTTTAATCAGTTTGTTTTTTGATTTCTAACAAATGTGTTGGATGCATTTCCATCCTGAAAAACATTTGCATAAAGCTTAGCATAAAGCTTGGGACAATACATTCATCTCCAGATTCAGTACTGTCACTATTAGGGCTGCACAAAGCAAAATCTCAACATGGCTTTCTGCAATTTCCAGACTGCAGGAGGTGGAACATTTATTAAAGGCAGAATGTGTCATGAAACTTTTATAATGTTAAATTCTGCCTATGTAGACAAAAATCAGATATTTTCATGATTTTAGCATCTAATTATTAAAAATACTGTAATAAAATTACAAGAAAATGATGACGTGTGTTTCAACAAAAGAAATAAAAAATAGAAACTTCAACTTTTTAAACAATCTTTGCAGCAATTCGAGTTTAGGTTTTCGGAGTTTCTGAGGTGCACTTGAATGCATCATGAGCATCATGCATCTGAACATATAAAGCAGCTGGTTTCAGAGAGCAAACCAAAGGTCCAGCAGACGTTACCTGAGGATGACGTGGACCGACTCGAGCCGTGACGTGATGTAGGCCTTGGTGACCTCAGGAGTGTAGGTCTCCAGCAGGTGAGGCTCGGTGGCTTTAACGTACGGCACCGACGCCGCCAGACGCTGCCACAGACTCAGCAGGTAGTGAACACTGTTGGGGGCGAACTCCCAGTGCTGCTGACACACAGAAAGAGGAGAGGAACAGGTGAGAACAGGTGAGGAACAGGAGAGGAACAGGTCAGGAACAGGAGAAGAACAGGTGAGGAACGGGTGAGGAACGGGAGGAACGGAGAGGAACGGGAGAGGAACGGGAGAGGAACGGGTGAGGAACGGGTGAGGAACGGGTGAGGAACGGGTGAGGAACGGGTGAGGAACAGGAGAGGAACAGGAGAGGAACGGGAGAGGAACGGGTGAGGAACGGGAGAGGAACGGAGAGGAACAGGAGAGGAACAGGAGAGGAACGGGTGAGGAACAGGAGAGGGACAGGAGAGGGACAGGAGAGAGGACAGGAGAGAGACAGGAGAGAGACAGGAGAGGACAGGAGAGGGACAGGAGAGAGACAGGAGAGGGACAGGAGAGCAATCATGTCTGGAACGCAATCCTCCCAATCACATATTTTTACTGAATATCGATTGATAACAATGAGCATCTAATCGATCTAATTCACCGATCATCATCATAATCATCGTCATCGTCGTCCCTGCTGGAACTCTCCCAGTTTCAGAACCACTGTGGAACGTGAACGTCCTGGACAGAATCAGTCAGACCCACCTGCAGACTGGTGACGGTGAAGTTGGCTATGAGGCGAATAACTTCGGGGTAGTTTTCTACTTTGACGAGCTCCCCCAGCTGGTAGTTACTCTTCAGCCTCGCCAGCAGACGACAGAACTCGTGGTAGTTGTTGGGATCTGGCAAACACTGAAACACACACACACACACACACGTCACAACGTGAAACAGCAGAGCAGGAGAAGAGTGTGTGTGTGTGAGACAGACCTGTGGGTTTGCTAGTATCCTCTTCACTCCGTCCACCAGATGTGAGAGAAACTTTGCTCGCTCTGCGTTGTTGAAGAGGGACCTCCTGACGGAGGCGATCTGAACTAAACATGACAACACCTGCACACACAGACACAACGTTTAGCCTCACACAGGAGGAGGTTCCACACGTCACTGTGGACGGGTCATCAGAACATAAAGAACACGTCACTTACCAACGGGGACAGGGACGGAGGGATGGAATGATATAAATTGAAAAAGAGCTGCAGGGTGGAGGAATCAAGAAACGCTGCAAGACAGAAAGAGAACAGAAGACTCGTCAGCTCAAGATTCACCATCACGAATACTTTTATTTACATTATCGATTAATCTGTTGATCATTTTCTTGATTAACTGATCAGTAGTTTGGCCCATAAAATGTTGGTGAAAAATGTTGATCAAAGTCCAAGATGACGTCCTCAAATGTCTCATTTTGTCCACAAACTCAAAGATATTCAGTTTACTGTCAGAGAGGAGTAAAGAAACCAGAAAATATTCACATTGAAGAAGCTGAAATCAGAGAATATGAACATTTTTCCTGAAAAAATACTCCAATGATTCAATAAACCAATGAATCAATTACCAAGTCAAGTCAAAGAAAGTCTAATTTTATTTGTATAGTCCAATATTACAAATCAAGATTTGCCTCAGGGAGCTTTTATCAAAATAGTTATCAAAATTAATTAGTTAATTAGAATTTATTAAATCAATTAATTGTTGCAGCTGTAGACACAATGCTACAGATGTGACATCAGGGCTGAAACAGATGATTATTTTCATTGATGATGATCCATTGATTGGTCCTTAAATGTCAGAAAATGGTGAAGAACGTCCAGTCTAATTTCACAAAGTGATATCTTTAAATATATTCAGTTGACTGTAATAGAAACAACATGATTACTCATCTCAACACTTGATGAATTAAACATGTTTAATAAAATGAAATATTGATGAATAAAAATGGAAATTTACAGATCTTGTGGCAGCCCTGATCCGTCCTGAAAGCCCCCACATGGACATGCACATTTTAATTTTTAAAGGCATGGAATTAAATGATATGTTGATAGTTCTTTTCATCTGCACACTGGCTGCAGCTACCTGATCTCCATGACGTAGGGATCTGTACGGTGCACAGGTCGTCCGACGACTCGTCTGTGGAGGTTCCTATAAAGTCGTAGTTGAGGCAATTGTAGCTGAGTTTGAGCAGCTGCATCAGCAGGCCGTGCTGAGACTCATCGTTCAAGTTCAGGTTTTTCCCCGACGCCTGAAAACAGACAGACAGACAGACGCTACGGTCAGGGGTCCTGCACCTTTTCCAAAGTCAAATTTAATTTCAAACTTTTCCAGCTGTGGTAAATTACATATTTACACACATACGCTCAAAATGATTATTTCACTTCTTCATCACATTAAAATAAAAATAAAAATTCAAAGGCAGCTTGTTCCAGGGAGAACCACACTCTGTTCTGAGTGTTCTCAGTAAACTTATCAAAAAGCTTCAGGATTACAAAAACTAACAGAATAAACTATATCTGTAGATGAAGAAGTGGATCTGGGGGGTATTCCACAAAGAAACCAAATGTTTTTGGAGCTCAAACTCAGTCAAAACAGGACAAAAGTTTAAAATAATATAAAATAAATAAATATAAAATGCACAGAGTGTTGATAAATGTCAATAAAACTGAAATATTGTGTTCTTTTCAGTAGCTGTGACAATACAAAAAAATATAAATGCAAAAAAATTGTAAATAATGAAAACAACCATAGTGAGTCGGTTGATTTAGACGTACACACATGACATTTGTGTGGAGGACTGCTGTGATTGGTGGAACGCAAAGACAATTGGTCAAATTAAAAAATTAAAATTAAAGTGTTTTCAAGGATTTCCAGCACCATTAAGAACCCTGCAAGTTCTCCTGTTCTCCTGTTTGCTGTCTGAAGCAGATTAAACTAAATTGAGCCACATGTTCTCTGTCCGAGCTTCTGTTTTTAAAGCGCCGTCATGTTCTGCTCTAATCCGCTGTTTGTTTTGCTCCATGTGTGTCATAAAGTGACTTTATCCTCAGACTGTTACAGCAGGTCACGCTCCGACAACAATAAGCTCTTAAAATGTCTGCAGAGGGGAATTATTTTAAAAGTGAAAGTGAAAGCAGCTCAGTGCAGAGCAGCTGATTCTACCACCTGACACAAACAGCTGTTCTCTGCATGATACTACAGAATAAGACACTGATTTAATCTGAAAATGTCATTAAAATTCTTTAATATTCTCTAACCTTTACCTAGTGCCTAATTATTGCCATAAATCTGAGAGATGCTTTTAATTTTTACTGCTTGTTTACTTTGTTTTTCTTAAAAAAAAAAAAAAAAAAAGACAAAATATTAAAGAAAAAAAATAACAGGATTTTTTGTTAAACAGTTATTAAACATGATTAGTTATAAACTTGTTTCTTAATTTCAGATTGATTTTAACTTGATATCTTTACGTCTTCCCAGGGAATATGGATGAAAGCTAACCTAAAAATGTTTACTGATAAGCACCATCCATGATAAATAAACTAAAAAAACAAATCACCTTCAGTGAGTTATATTCAGAGGTTATTTTATTTTGAAGGTGACAAGAAGTAACTCAGTTTATTTACTTCAGAGTTCAAACAGAGTAAAATTCAAGCACTATCAAGGAAGCTAAATGAAACATTTCCTTTATCCTCACATCGAAAGTGTTACTACAAAATGATTTCTGAAAAATGAAGTTGACAGATTCCTTTTATACCCACAACAATCCATGTGTATTGTTTATTTTACCAACTGCTCATATTGCTAACACACAAGACACCACTAACAAATGTGACGACGGGATCATTTCACTTGTATCAAATATTAAAAGACTTTCTGTTGACATGAGTGATTGTGTTGATCAAACACCTCATTGTGTTGATTTGCATTTTTCAGGGAGTATATTCAAATTCAAGCATATTCCTAACTTTGAAAACGGTTTAAAATGACACATTTTCTTCAACGTTTCTCTCTTTTTGTTTCCTGTCCTCTGTAAAAGCAGACGTACCTGTTTGAGGAGGTTACAGGACAGAGTGAAGATGTCGAACAGGGACGAGTCTCTGAACGACGATGCTATCTTCCTATGTTTGGTCAGGGGATGTGTCGTGTCGGCCTGTTGGGAGGAAACAGCGTTAGAACGTTTTCACCACGACTCACAGAGACAAGCAGCAGAGATCAATAAGTGACCGATGGTATGTCACTTGTTCAGAGGTATGTGGCGAGGTCTACAGTGGTATATGACACGTGTTTTCCACTGGCACATATCGTTTCCTGATGGCAGGTGACACTCAGAGGACAGGTCACTGTCAGTCTGTCACCCCAAACCACATGCAAATTCATTTCATATTTCCTGTACGTAAAGCTAATATTGGAGCTAGTCTTAGCTAACATGTCTTATCAGTTAGCCTAGCCACCGTAGCCAGTCCTGATTAATTGATAACAGAAATTTAAAGCCAACTAATAAAATAATATTTGGGATTATATCTGACATGTTTAATTTATTGGTAGAACTCAATCACAGATTGCATCAGTTTATATTCTGCAACATGGAGCATTAACCAGGTGTTTAAACAGCATACAGCTGTGGAACGAGCAGCATAACATCAGAGACACCAGGATCTGCCACTGAACAAGAGGTATTCCACTGACATTTGCCAGTGAAGCACCAGTGAAGCACCATCAGCCACTTTTCAATCTCAGCTTCAGTCCAGTTCAGAAAGAAGCAAACAGAGAGGACGACAACCTACCTGATTGATCTCATTGGTCAGCTGGGACAGGATGGTGACCCCTATGATGCAGTGCTCAACGCTATCCTGTAAACACACCACAGACACACATCAGTTACACAGTCACACACAGCTACACAAAAACATGATTACACACACACACACACAACACACACACACACACACACACACACACACACACACACACACACACACACCACACACACACACACACACACACACCAGAAAAGACTGTGAGCGTTGTGACGTCAGCGATGACGTTTCTGAAGACGTAGTCATCTTTCTGACAGTCGAACCAGCCCAGTTTTGTGATCCTGGCGTACAGCTGGATCAACGCCTGTGTCACAAACGCTGCTAACTTCGGCCGCGTAGCCAAATAATTCAGCACATAGTTCCCTGAACGTCACAAACAAACAAACAAACAGCTTCATGAGAGGAACAAACAGCTAAAAGACTCCTCACATGTGGAGGAATTATATTTACGAAACAAAAAAGACGAGACTGGACTTTAATACCGACACTGCAGATGATTTTAACATCTTATAGTCGACTCTGAGGATGAAGTGATACTCACGGATGTCGATTCGTTGTTCGAGGGGTAGAGGGTTGCTGGTTCGAGACACTAGTTTAGACAAACAGGTGGCTGCAAGCAGCTGAGAATATGAAGACTGAAAGACAAGAAGAAAAATATTATGTTAGTGAAAATATGTTTGCTGCTTTTCATGTACATCCGTCTTATTATTCATAATTATTACAGATCTCCTGATACTACTTTGTCCTTACTTATAGCACAACTTTGAAATTAATATCTATTGAAAATTCTACTTTTTATGACACTACTCCTGACTTAACTTACGTATTTGTTGTTACTTTGCTGATTAAGATTTTACAAACAATGTTCTTGGTGGAACACCACCAGGAACACTTCTTAATTTACAAATAAAACATATTTTGTTAAGAGTTTTTGTAATTCTGAAAAGTTATTTAGATATTTTGTTCTCTCTGGAACAAGGTGCCTTTGATTTTAAGAAATTATACAAATAAATAAATAAATAAATAAATAAATAGAGAACTTTTCTCACTTGTTCCTGCAATCTGATTGCAAAAAACATGCCTAAAAACACTGCAACAAGCCTTGCAATTTGTTAGAAAAACTGCTGCGAAATCAGACATTTTCACCTGCAACAAGCTCAAAAACAGCCCCCGAAATCTTGGAGGGACTGATCAGTAATAATAATGATGATGATTATTATGAAGCTTTGTTTGATTACAGCATTCTAAGGTCCATTATTTCTGTATAACAGACAGTTGCTAAGGACACAGTTCTGATCACAGACTCTGGAGGAACAATAAAATGATTGTTAAATGACTGAAATCATTTTAAAATTAATATTTTGTGTCAAATCATTGATTTTTTGGTACATAACCATGTAACAAGCAGGATAATGTACAGTGAGCAGGTGGTTATTGTGAAATAAACTCCTTCAGAATGATTCAAGTCCTGCAAACATCCTGTCAGGATTTATTTCACCGTAACGAGCTGCTCACTGTACATTATCTCATTCAGACTCTGACAGGAGTCATGCTGCTGTCACGTGGTAAGTGGGCTGGTAATCCCTTCATACTTCTACTCCAGTACAGTACTGAGTACTGAGTACTGTTTTGTTTTTTTTTTTAATGGTGTGGTTCTGTACTCACACTGCCTCTCTCCAGCAGCAGCTGACATTTGCTGAGACAGTCGGGGCTGTTAGTGAACTCCACCAGAGCTTTCTCTGCCTGGTGTCGGACGGCGGTGTCGGTGGTCTCATACAGCTGCTTACACAGGATCTCCAGCTGGGCAAGGCCCTGATAAACACAGAGAGGTGGAAGACAGCGAGCTTATCAGTGACCGACAGACTCCACAGACTGACTGACACACAGAAAAAAAAAACTTTCACCAAGTAACAATCATACGAGAACAGAGAACACATAATGTTCCTAGCAAGATCCCACAGAGAGATAAACTGGTGCCATCATGTCCCCCACACGTGGACAGTTTACTTCAGGACGTGTTAAATCATACCTATTTAAATAATCAATTAATCATTTAAATCCATTGTCAATAGAGCTGCAATGATTAATCGACTATTAAATTAATCTTAATTGTTGAGCCAAAATGATAAAAATATTCAGGTTCCACCTTCTCCAATGTGAGAATGTGCTTGACTTCTTTTCTTAGCAAACAAAAAGAGACATTTGAAGACGTCACTTTGGACTTAAGAAAACAGTGATGGGCATTTCGGGGCTGAAAGTTTGATTAATCGAATCATTGTTTTGCCTGTAAAATGTCAGAAAATAGTCAAGCTAAAGGCTAAGTGCATGTTATCATGAAACTGTGATGGACGTTTCACTACTTTCCTGAAGTGATTAATCGACTAAATAATCAGCACATTAACGGAGCAGACAGAGATGTAGAGCCGCAATGATTAATTGATTATTAAATTAATCAGCAATTATTTAGATAATTTTATACCCTGTTTGCTTAAATTTTTTTTTTAGAGAAAAAAGGTCAAAATTCTCTGAGCTTCTTAAATGTGAACGAGACGTTTGAGGACGTCATCTTAGACTTTGATCAACATTTTCATCATTTTCTGACATTTTATGGGTCAAATAACCAATCGATTAATCAAGAAAATACCCAACAGATTAGTCGACTATGAAAGTCGTCTGCCGCAGTTGTAATGAGACGTTTACTTTCATACATTTAATGCAAACAAGATAAAGTGTCCGGCAGGAAAAGTGCTGAGTCATGCTCCGTCACAGTGAGATGTCAGTGACTGATAAATTCAAAATGGAGGGCTAAAGGTGGTGGTGACTGTGGAGGTCTGGGTGCGGGGATCCTCTCTGGTGGTGGTAGTCATGCTGTGTGTGTGTGTGTGTGTGAGGTGAACAGGTGAGGAGCAGTGTGTGTGTGTGTTCACAGTGAAACTCTGCTGGCCTCAGATAAGAGCTCAGTACCAAACCCTGCCTGCACATGTGCCATCTGCTGCACCAGATGAAGCCAAACTCAAAATACTTCAGAGCGAGTTAGAAAACATCCACGCAGGCGGGTGGAGCAGCGAGCCAGCCGACAGCTGAACTGGGTGGTGATGAGACTGTTTGACAATGTGATTAAAACTGGGGCTGAAACTTTTCCAATCAGAAAGTTTGATTTCTGCCTGCTTATAATTTGCTGCTTTGGTGTCACTTTATATTAGGGCTGAATAATTTATCGAAATTTTATCGAAATTGCAAAATGGTCTACTGCAATTTTCAAATCACAGGATGTTTAATGTCTGTTAAGGCAAAAATGTTTGTGAAAATAAAGTTTTAAATTAAATATTGTGTTGCCGCAGAGGCGTCCTGGCCAACAGATCATTCTCTAGACTTCAGAAAACATCTTTGTTTAGTTCAGATCCCTGAAAAAAATTACATCGTAATTGTTTTCATGTGTTTTTAATGTGCTGTAATGTGTGTTCAGCTCTACCTTGGGCTGCGCAATCAAATGGCCAAGTGCAATATCCAAATCACAGAGCCAGAACCAAATCACAATATTTTGAAAAAGGAAAAATGTGAGAAAACATCAGGTACTGTAGAGCTACAGAGATGACCTGACCTGAACATATCAATAAATATCACATCATCACGATCTTAGATAGGGCTGCAAATAATGATTACTTTCACTGTCAATTAATCTGTTAATCTGTTCTTAAATGTTAATATTCTGTGGTTTCTTTACTCCTCTCTGACAGTAAACTGAATGTCTTTGAGTTGTGGACAAAACTTGGACTCTGATTGACATTTTTCACTTTTTTCTGACATTTCATGGACCAAACAATTGATCAATCGAGAAAATAACTGACAGATTAATGGACAATGACAGTATTCCTTAGTTGCAGCTAAGGGTTGAGAAAACCTGATCAAGTCATCAATGGGACAGATCTGATCTGAACTTCTGCACACGTATAAATTTAGGCTTTTGTGGGATTCATTATCAACATGATCTCCAAAATAAAGTTGAGTATAAACAGATCGTGTTCAAATTTTGCAAACTGGGTCACATAAGTCCTGATTTGTTTGGTTTGCGGCAGGTTTATGGCTGTAAACAGGGTGGATGTTGAGGAAACACTGAGCTGTTTACGTCCAGAGTCTGTCCTCCTCCTGAGACAACGAGACAGACAGACAGACAGACATGTTTCTAATTTTAAATCAAACCACTTCTATTTTTATTTGGCTCATGTGCAGCCTGACAGCAGACAGATGTGATTTTGTTTTGTTTTTGTTGATTCAGCATTTATCTGACAGGTGAGGACGTCCTCTCAGACTCTGTGATTATTCAGTCCATCCATTGGTCCATTTTCAATAATGAAAATAATCATTATCATACATCATCACCAGTCTGTGCGTATGAATATTTTATTGGGAAGGTTTAATGAAAGATTGGATGAAGTTTTCTCTCTACTGATCAGAGACTCTCCCACAGAAAAGGATGAAACTGATCTGAGATCTAATCTATTAACCTGATCAGCCAATGCTGCAGCTGTGTGCACATGAGCTATCTGTATGAGGCATCTATTAGAGCTGCAACTAACATTATATCATTATTATTATTATTATTATTATTATTTCACAGCTAAAAGATTGATTGTTTCATCTGTATAATGTCAGAAAAGAGTGGAAAACATGCTCATCACAGATTCTCAGCATCTCACCTGACATTTGTACGTCTCAGTTTGTCCAAAATGCAAAGAGACACATTTCACTCTTGAAATGCACAGACTTTTTTTTTTCAGTTCGGATCCCATTCCAATACCTGAATTGACCCATCACCAAGCCCCCCCTCCAAACAGCATCTGTCCAATCATAGCTTAGCAACCATAACTAGGGTGCTGCTGACCTGTCAAACTTTGAATTTCTCTACATTAGAGATCTGGGTATCGATTCAATTCCCAAATTGATTCGGTTCGATTCACAAGGTCCTGATTTGATTCTGTTCAATAACGATATTGATTTGGTTGGGGATATTTCAGTTACTGTGTCAGTTTTGCTTGGATATGAAAGAGATTCGCAGAGAACTAACGCTGCAAATTGTGCAAGGAACCTCTAACCTGGTGCATTATTAAAAAATATTAATGTTTATATTAAGAATTAACCCTAAAGCAGTTTAACATTAACAGCGTTTCCACACTGTACCCCTTGAACAAAACAACATATTTTATGTTGTGCATTCTTCACTTAAAGATGTTTCTATTCAGAGACTACACATGCACAAGAGCAAAAACATAAAAAAATCAATTTTGGGATTTTATTATCGATATCAGACCATGCAAAGGAAAGACGGTGGTGTCTTTTTTGTTGTCTCTCAAAAATGTGAAACACAAGAGCACACGTGCAGGAAATGGATTAAACTCCGTCTTCATCTGCCTTAACAAAAGCTGCAAATGTTAGCATGTCCGGCTAACTAACGCTAGCAGTAACTTTACCTCCAGACAAACTTGTTAGATCCACTGCATCTGCATTTGTTCTGTGGGGGTTTGAGGAGGAGGATGTGGGCTGATGCAGAATCAAAGTGAGTCAACAATGATGCCTGTCTCTCTGGCTCACTGTCTCAGGTCTAAGCCGGGTTAGCTTAGCTCTTATCCCGGCTCTCTCCTGCGAGTCTCAACGTCCGCTGCGCTAATCGAGTCCCTGCGCTTCCTTTTCCCACGTTAATGAGTGTGTTTGTCATCTGTTATGTAGATATACCCGCTGTATTTCACAATCTGACCAATGAAATGTCATTCACATACGTGCAAACACCATCAAACCACAAACACCCAGTACAGACAGTGTGTACATGAACACGACTCGAAGCTAAAGATCTACAGTTAAGATTTAGGCTAAAAAAGACTTGGGGCATGTCCACCTCCATCTACTGTAGTAACACTGACTATGGAGAAGTACCTCATACAAGCACACTTCAAATAATCCCTTTAAAAACATGACAGCACAGTTAACATCATCCCTCACTATGTGATGTTGTGATGGACTTTCAAAACAGTAAAAAACTGTAAAAGATCATAAAGACGGGGGATGAAAACGATGACCTTATTCAAGAATATCTTTTACAACCAGATCACGATCCTGTCTTTGGAGCTCACGTGACAAACCAATATAATACAGCCTGTTTGGATCAGATCCAGAGAAACTCACAGTGTCAATGTCAGTGCTGCTGCTGCTGCTGCTGCTGCTGCTGCTGCTGCACGCTGCAGCTCAGTGCGGCCCGGCTGCTCTCTGTCTACAATATCTTATACATTCAACTGGCCTCTACACTGCTTTAACTGGGACATAATGGCTGTTAAAATGAACTTAAGTCTGAATAATCCATGCTAGCTACCACATTCAAACCTACATAACACCACAAGCTAGCAGCACAATAATAACACATGAAAGGTGCATGAAGTTGCTTTAAAACTAAAACTGCAAGGTCTTCCTTAGGACCTTATGGAGGCCCAAAAAACAAGGAAGGGTCACATTAACTGATGTTCTAATGCTTGGTGCAGGTCTACTGAAGCCTATGGGAGATGTTAACTTTAGTTTAATTGATAAAAATTCAAATACAGCAGTGAAAAGAAATACCAGCATAAAATGACTAAGTCCAGGACTTGCCTGGAGAGTAGGGCTGCAAGTAACGGTTATTTCCAGGTTAACTCGATTATGAAGTTTGTTATAAATTGTCAGAAAATTGTGAAAAATGTTGATCAGTGTTTCCCAAAGTCCAACATGACATCTGCAAATGTCTTGTTTTGCCCTAAACCCCAAAAATATTCAGCTTACTCCCATAAAAGTGTAAAGAAACCAGAAAAAAGAAATCACAGTTAAAAATCTGAAATCAGACAATTTTGACTTTCTTCTGAGAAATATTACTCAAACCAATTAATCGATTATGAAAATAGTTGGTGATTAATTGAATAATTGATTAATCGTTGCAGCTCCATGGGAGAGACAGTAAAATCCAACATATCGCCATATTTAGAGCTTCAACTAAAAAATTTTTATTGTCAATTTAATCGTTGATTCCATTTAGTGTCCGTGTGCTTCACATTTGGACCTAAATTTTTAAAGTCTTTCCTGTAACAATTATTTTCATTATCAATTAATCTGTTTATCATTTTCTTCACTAATCAATTAGTTGTTTGGTCCATAAAATATCAGAAAATATTGATCAGTGTTTCCCAAAGTCCACGGTGACGTCCTCAAATGTCTTGTTTTGTCCACAACCCGAAGATATTCAGTTTACTGTCAGAGAGGAGAAGCTGAAATCAGAGAATTTGGGCTTTTAAATAAATAAATTAATTTAATAATCAATCAAAAACCTTTGATGAAGAAATGCCTCAAACAAATTAAAGAACATACTTCAGAAAACAACATTGTGACTTATTTTTCTAAATGTGTGCATTCGATTATTTGCTGTTGGTTGGTTAAATAATATCCAGAGATGATTACAGGTTAATTTTACAAGCCTCAGGACGAGTCAACATACTCAACTCATTACTCAAATCAAACATTTACAAACATGTTCTTCATGATATTAATCACTATAATTGTGCTACAGAGTCTGAAATGATGCCATATTAAGGTAGAATACCAAGTTCTGTGCTGAAAGTCACTAAAGATTAAACGTACAGGCATTTTACATGAGTCAATTTTAGACCCTGCTCACAGCATTCAATAAATATTTAAGACTTTTCCAAACAGAATTCAAGACTATTTAATACCTTTTAAGGCCTTTTGTAAAAGTAAATGTGAATTTAAGACTTTTTAAAGGACCTGTAGCCAGCCGGAACATTTTTAATTTACCACGGTGAGCATTTTATTTCAATTTGACTTGCCATGAGTCCTCTAAAAGTTTGCCTATAATTATCTTTGGATACTAATTGGAGACCAACAGCAAACAAACGAAAGCACACATTTGGAAAAAATGTGTAAGTTGTTCTCTGAGGTGTGTTCTTTCACTTTCACTTTCACAACCTAAACTCAATACTTACAAAGGACTCTACTCTTGCAACTTGTGAAAAGTCAATGAAAGACAGAAAGAAAAGAAACTTTTTATATATTTATTTTAGAGCTGCAATGATCAATCAATTAATGATTATTAACTGGTTTGAGTGTTTTTAAGGAAAAAAGTTAAAATTTTAGCTTCTTAAATGTGAATATTTTCTGGTTTCTCTATTTATCTCTGGCAGTAAACTGAATATTTTAGGTTGTGAGTAAAACAAGGCAATGGAGGACGTCATCTTGGTCTCTGGGAAACACTGACATTTTTTTTTTAATCATTTTTGGACATTTTAAAACAAACAATTATTAATCAATTAATCGACAATGAAAATAATCATTAGTTGCAGACCTAATTTATTTATAGTTACTCATAATTATTAAAAATGCCAGTGAAAGTTTACAGTTTCAGTGCTGATGTATCAATACCGTAATTATTTTACTCCCCAGTATCACTTTCGGCCTCAAATATTCAGTTTCAATCAGGATAATCTTTGGATATTATTAATGATGTTGTTCTCTGACATGTCTTCTTTCATTTATTAGAGGCATTTCTTCATCAAAGATCATACAAGACCTGAACTCAATATTTTCATGGACACTCCACTTCCTAACTTTGAAAAGTCAATGAAAGCATGCCCTTTTTTTAACAGGACATATTGCAGATTGTTTTTATTACCTTCTTATTTCTTTGAATATATAGTTCTTTATAATTTATATTATAGTTATTTAAAATTAGTATTTCAGTGCTGATGTATCGGTATCAGAATTATTTTACTCCTTGACATTGGTATTGGCCCCCAAAATTCAGTGTCGATCACATCCTAATCTTTGAATAATATTTGAAAACAGCAAATAAACAAATGTGATTTGGAGGAATCAGCCATGATGTTATTCTCTGAAGTGCGTTCTCGCTTTTGTTAGAGGCATTTCTTCATAAAATCTCATTCAACATAGATATGTTGAGTTTTAGAGCTTCTCCAAGCATCTCCAAAAGCTTCAACAGGACTGGCACCAAAGACTGGTCGTGTCTACATGGTAACCCGCGGAAGATCTCGCGAGATTTATCATTTTAACCCAAACCATGATCTTTCTCTAACTTTAAATTGGTGTTTTCTGACCCCAAACAAGCCGGACGTTTGCCCATTTTAGTCACATTAATAGAAACTTTTTTTTTTTAAACACACTGTGCTCAATAATAATAATAAAAAAAAAAAAAAGCGTACAAATCTCGCGAGAGTTTCGCAAATCTTTGGTTCCCCTTCTATCCACGACCTCAGTCCGGCACCAAGCAAAGCATTGAGTGTTTGTTAATGATGTGATGATGCTTTGTTCTTTTTCGGTTTCAGTGGTCACTGAGGGGAAAAGATGTTCAGTTAAACCTGAAGCAGGGACCCCTGTCCTCTACTGTCCAAACATGTGTCCAGTCCACAGCACGGAGCACCAGCTAGCTTACAGCAGGCTAGCTAAACAAAACACCACTGCTTAGTTACGCACATAAACAACACTGGGCTCATTCCCTCTGCGCTCTTTATTCAGTGATTTTAATCTCCAACACGGTGCCAGCAGCTCTGCGCGTGAAGCCGCCCTCACAGACAAACAGTTAAACCGACCGAATCATGTTTTCAAACGGGCTCGGGCGGGAGAAGTTGACGTCTGGGCTGGAGCGAGCTAACGTTAGCATAGTTAGCCTGCTGGAGGGTCAGCTAGCTTTAGCACAGCGGGAGCACAAATACATCTGTCAACATCTGGACACAAAGCAGCGAAGAACGAGTCAAAGTGTTAGCTAACATGAATAATGTCCACACTGTGATGCTCACTGGCGCCAAACTGACTGTTCAACACTGAGCGTTAGCCTGACAGCTAGCTTGTTATCCGTCCGCGGCCAACGCTCGTGGTCTCGAAGGGAACCCCGATCAGTGAAACTCTCGCGAGATTTGTACGTGTTTTTTTTTTAATTGTGCATCTTATACAAAATGATTATGTTTTATAATAAGACGATGTTATGGTTAAGACTTGTTTAAGTGTAGGGACAGAAAGTACTAAGAAAGGTTTAAGAAAGATCATCAATTGGTGTACAAAAAATGATCAATCTCGCGAGATCTTTCGCAAGTCAAGGGTTCCCTTCTAAACATGACCGCGGCCAGCCCATTCGTCTTTTATTGTTTACTTCACTGACACACGCCGTTAAAAGACCTATTAACACACTGGTGCCGTGCGGTGAACTGGCACGAACACCGGGGACTCTGCGGGCTCCAACCCGGAGGTTTACCGGCTTTTGTTGTCGTTTTCCAGCCTGAAATGAGCCTCGCAGCTAGCAGAAGCTAACTGCAGCCCAAGCAGTGACAGCAGGCCACAAGTCAACACAGGCAGCAGCAGCAGCAGCAGCAGCAGCAGCAGCCTCCTCATCCTTCTCTTTTACCGCCGACAGCTCCAACACAACCTCCCGCTGCACGCGCCGGCAGCGCGCGGGCTGCGAGCCGGGAACACTGCACCCGAATCCGCCTTCACACTCACTCTCACGCGTCTGGATGAACTGTCGGTGACAAAAACATGAAACCTCTGCTTACCTGCACATGATCCGCCATTTTTCTCCATTTCATGCACCTCTCACTCCCCCGCTTATGGGTATGGAAAGAGACAACAGCGCCCCCGCAGGCGGCCCCGAGCACTGCAGCGCTGGGAGAACTCATTCATTTAACAGCAAGAAAGTAAGTTCACAAAAATTATCCAGATTAACTTCGTTATATAATATAATATAATATAATATAATATGATTATATAATATGCCTATATTCTATATTTCTGTACTTCATAGCTTTTATTACAAGCAACATTTGCAGATCATTCCATGAGATTGCACATTTTCTTATAGAACTAAATCTCTATTGAAATCACTTAATTATAAAAAAGAGTAATAAACTTATGATTATTATGAAATATCTTTTCATTCTTCCCTATTTCTAATTTATTAATTTATATTTATCTTTTTTATTTACTATGCCCATTTTGCCATTATGTTTGTTTGTTATCATGTTATTTTCAATAAAAATAAAAAATAAAAAAAATCATAAAGCACCAGAGGTGGGAAAGTAATTATGTATTAAGTATATACTTGTATATTTGTATAAAATAAAAACTTAAAAAAGAAAGTAGAGTTTAATTAACACTGCTGATGTCTTAGATTAACTTCTTTAGAACAAGATATTACTTCTTTGCAACACAAAGAGAATGGCTGCAATACAGAGGAAATAAATTAAGAATTCACATAAATTTAAAAGCCAAATGAATTAATAAATAATAGTAAATTATATTTATATTTATATAATAAATTAATTTAAAAATAGAAGTGTGAAAGGTGTATATGATTTATTTATTATATTATTTTATTTTTTATCTTATCTTTATCCCTGGTGTGGGATCTTTTTTTTTTAGTCATGGGTTTGAAGATAATAAAGTGGTCTATAATCAATAATCGAAGTAGGATCACATTGCTGTTTCTGTTTTAATGAGACTTTATTGTCTTTAATATTTGGCTTCATTCCCATAGATACAGTCTATGTTCATTCCGTCGTATTTAACCTCATGTTGTCGCGTCTGTCTCCACCAGCAGGGGGCGACATGTTTGTTTCTCAGCAGCAGTTTTTGTTTCTTGTTGCGGAAACAGAGAAAAAGTCAAAGCAGGAAATTCTCATTCAAACATTCAAACAGCGTCTGTGAACGTGAACACAGAGCGAAGATGAAACTGAACGTTTGACCTCTTAATTAACATCTTAGTTCCTGATAACTGACAGTTAAATGTTGTAAATTAATAACTTTGTCATGACGGAGGAAATGTTCATGTTCGCTGATCAGAGCGGGCTGTGATCCGTGCTGCGTTCACGACTCCCCGGAAAAACTGATGCTATGACAGATTTTTTCCTCATTTAAACTTTATTGAAAAAACTCCATACATTGTATATTGTATATGTCCCAGCTTTTCACCATAAAAGTTGTAAATTAATTTCACAGTATACAAATAAAATTACATATTGTAAAATAAATTACCTGACAAAAAGAAAGAATAATAATAATAATAATAATAATAATAATTAATAATAAAAAACTATTGTTTTAATATTATACACATGAGACTCCCTTAAGTTTGTCTCTTTGAATAATTTAACATAGCCTTTTTTTTTTACACCTCCTAATAATGGATTTAAAAATACTGGCATCATGTCAGTATAGAATATCCATGACATACATGCACACACATCACAAGAGTGTGTTTCACACTGATAAATCTGATTATTTCAAATAATAAACAATAAAAATTATAAACTAACTCTGAGATACTGTGGGATAGAAGTACTAAGCAGCATGAAAAAAATACCTAAGTAAAGCACAAGCACTAAAAATTTGTACTCAGTATTTGAGTAAATGTACTTAGTTATAGTCCATCATTGGTTTAATACTACAAAGAAATGTGTGTAATCACTTCAACAAGAAAAGCAAATCAAATTTAGATGTTAGATGAAAAAGAATATCAGGTGTATTTTTTGAAACATTTAGTCATATTTATTATGATTTATTAAATATTGACCTAAATGGTATTCCATATTTGTATGTTTTGTATTTTCTTTTCTGTGATGATGTGAAATGATCCTTATCGTTCTCCATGTAAACTGTGATAAATGTAGTGTTGTAGTTCCTGCTGAGGCCACTGGAGGGCAGCAAACACACATTAATCAGAGCACAATGAAAACAAGTGATAGACCACAGAGCGTGTGATAAATATCAAATTTATTCATACTAATATCATAAATATTATATGGTTTGATAACAGTCTGACAGACACAATACATTACGAACACTTCCTGTGATAACTTTCAAAATAAAACAGCGGTCGTGTGAGCAGACAGAAGCAGAAGTAAATCATCAGGTTTGAAATGAAAACAAATAAACACAATTTAACGTATAAAAATTAATGCAGTGTAAAAGGCATAAATAAAATAAAGTAAAAAATAAAATAAAATAAAAAAATAAAATAAAAACATTTTAAGAAATTAATAAAAACAGTTCAAAACAGTTTACAACTCAGGCACTTTCAATGACAAGTTCAGCCTGTTACCCTGAAGACAAAAGCCCACCAAACTCCATTAATATTTTTCTCAATTTAACTGTTATAAACATCTACTCCTTCTAAAAGATTATTAATGATTTCTTACAACTCTTAAACACACACTGACTCATTCGGCAACAATTCGGCCTTAATTTGAACTCTAATTAACATGAAATAGGCAAAGTAAAAGAAAATTTCAACTTACCAATTTCACCTTTAAAATGAACTTGTTGAAACCTGCAGAGACCAGGTCCTGAATAAAAGAGAGAAAACAGCTGAAAAACATTTGCTGTGTTTGGGCTTCGATTAGAAACAACAGTGTGATATATGTCACGTTCTGCTGCTCCTAAACGTTCTTTACTGGTTAATTAAAGTGTGTTGAGAGTATTGATGGAGATAATCAGCTGTTTGGATCTTAATGAGCAGAATGTGAGTGATTACAGCGCGACGATGTTCTGCATCTAAATCATGTTTCCTGTTGCTTCAGACGCCACACAACAGTCAGAGGAGTCAAGTCCACACAGTCTTTACTGCAGTACAAGGACAAAAAATAGACTCCGGTCAAAGTAGAAACTCTGATTCAACTTGTTTACTGCAGTAAACGTGAAAAAGTTCAGGCTCTGAAATGTTCTCAGAGCTGTTACATCTTTTACTTTTTTTTTTTTCTTTTTTCTTTTTTTTTTTTTTGTCATGTTACATCCTGTACGTTGTTTTTTTTTTTTGTTTTTTTTCTGTCTGTTACTGTTTACGTCTTTTTGTTTGTTTTTTCACGTCTTTTTTGTCTTGTTACATTTGACATGTTTTTTTTTGTTTTTTTACGATCTTTTTGTGTTCTGTTTTTTTTTTCCCTCTTGTTTACGTCTTTTTTTCACAGTTTTAATTTTTGTGTACATCTGCTTTTTTTGTTTTTTTACATTTTTTGTTACGTCTTTAATGTTGTTTTTCGTCTTGTTCGTCTCGTCCCGTCTGTCCTGTGTGATAAACTCTGATGGATCCACCAGTGAATTTGTCTTTTCTTTGTCTTATTGTTTCATTCAGGTTGAAATCAGTCTTGATGTCTGAAGGCGGGCACAATGATGCAAAATAACAATAATCAATAATTCACCTCAGAGTCATTAAACTAAAGTAACGAGTCTGTTTATAAAATGTGAGGAGGAGAAAGTTCAGATAT
Source organism: Lutjanus argentimaculatus (assembly GCA_034769285.1). NCBI lineage: Eukaryota > Metazoa > Chordata > Actinopteri > Lutjaniformes > Lutjanidae > Lutjanus > Lutjanus argentimaculatus. The sequence goes on along the minus strand of JAWZSL010000005.1, from coordinate 41,493,606 downwards.
TTGTGATCAGATGTCAGAAAAATAAAAGCTCAAGTAAAGTACAGATACCTGAGAACTCTACTGAAGTACAGTAACTAAGTATTTGTATTTGGGTGAACGTCCGCCTGACGTCTCTCTCAGAGACGTCTCAGTCATATATGTGATGTATAATATGTTTTGCTCCAGCTGTTAAAAAGGAGGCGTTCAGCAGCTCACACACGTCAGAGAACAGCTGTATTTCTGCATTCAGAGACTGTTTGATGATGAAATGTTAAACACAGCTGAGCGACGTGCTGCTGCAGCGGCGGCGGTGAATCAGGACGCCGTCAACAAAAGGTCAACAGTAAGTGGACCACTTCACTGCTTTTTACCAGCTGCTGAGAAAAGGGCAGGCAGCTTTCTACACTGTCACAGATCAGATGAGACACACTGAAGCTTCTCACTGATGGACGGCCTTCAGTCTCTGGATCTGTTTTCAACGAGGAAACTCCTTCAGTTTCATTAGAACGTCTGAATGTGGAACTAACAGAACAAAGCCTGAACGTCAGAACGCAGGAGGATTTTAAAAAGGAACATGTGGACAGATGTGATGTGTGTTCAGCAGGTCTGTCCCTGATTCTCTTGTCTTTTAAACTGTTTCTCGTCCTACGTCTTTTTTGTATTGTGACATCTTCTACATTTTTTCTTATCTTGTTAGGTCTTTTACATCTGTTTTGTCTTCTTACATCTTGTTACGTCTTTTGTGTTGTTTTTCATCTTCTGAGGTCTTTTTTAATATCGTTATATCTTGTTACGTCTCTTACGTTCAAACCGGTGACCGTGTTGTGCGCTCCGTAGGAATGTTCCCCTTTTAGTCGATGATTCGAATCATTAATTGAACCCCCGTAGTCGAGCAGTCGTTCTTTTCCTTCGTCAGTCAGTTACAGGATAAAACAGACAGAAGCGACAAACCTTTAAACTTTAACCCTTTAACACTTTAACACTTAAACACTTTAACTCTTTAACACGAGGAATTTAAAGGAATCATGAATGTATTTTTACATCAGCTGCTGCAAGACAAGAAAGACGTAACAAGACAACAACAATTCATGTTCTGTGCATCCCTGCAGGTTCTTGAGGTTTAACCCTTCTTACCCTTAGGTATGTTGGGTTCTAGGCAGAACTCTCTGAAAGGATTCCAAGTAGAACCTGTATAAAAGGTTCTACCAGGAACCAAAAAGTGTTCTGCAAAGTTTTCAACCTCCTCTTAAAGTTTTTTTTTTATTTATGCTTTTCAGAATGCTTTTACATGATCTTATTTATTTTATTTTATTGTTTTATAAAGCACTTTGTGACATCGTAAAGAACTGTGCTGTATGAATAAAGTTCTAAGTTCTAAGTAAAGTTAATTTGTGGTGATTTGTGGCTGAGAACTGAAGAACTTTGACTCCTGTCCTCCAGGGGGCAGTATAGTACCAGGTACATCAGTGTGAAAACATGATGAACCTGAAACTCACACGTTTTTACACATTTTTCCCTCAAACACAAACTGACTGACTTCAGTTGATCATTTACATTATTTACAGTTAATTACTCACAATTATTACAATTATCTTATTTGTATAATATAGAATATAGAATATATCAGATAATGACATTTCCAGAACAGAAATCTGAACACTGGATAAAAACAGGTTCAAAACTCTCATTTCGTTTTGTTGGTTTTTACAGAGAGGAATTTTGAATATCTTTTTTTTTTTAAACTAATATTATAATTCAGAAAATCATCTTCACCATTTTATGTTTACGTATGTATGGAGTCATGTGAGTGACATAAAAAATAATAAATCTGTTGAAATAAATATGGGAACATAAAAACAAATAATATGAAATAATTATAGGCATTTCCACTGGTTAATTATTAAATACATATTATCTACTTTTGCACAGGAATCACTTTTTTTTATTTCATTTAAAATGTTTTTAAAAAATATTTTTATTTAATGCCATTTATTATTTTTTGTCTTTTCTCTATAGCTGATTGACAGAGTCATTTATACTCTGGATAACAAGTTAAACTACATTTTTTATTTAACTTGAATCTCTGAGTTTTAAAAATGCCACAAAATTCTGTATCACAAGAAACTGTTCGTGGTGAGAAAGTGAATGTGAGTTGTCATTATTTGTCTGCTCGTAAAACAGGTGGTTACAATGAAAATACTAACTTTTAAAATGGAAAACTGTGTAATGCTTTGTTAACTTTAGCTAGCTGTCAAGTATTGTTTGTTTTTAATCTAGCCAGCAAAGAACATGGTTTTTTTTTGGCTTGCTAACAAACAATATAATGTTTTGTTACCTCTGTAGCTAGCTAGCAAACATGTTTTTTTTAATCTAGCTAACAATGTCACGTTTGGTTAAGGTTTTGGCTAACAAACACACAGTGCAACGTTTTATAATTGCATCACTTCAGCTGATAGTTTCCCTCCTCTTTTATACTTATTAGGTACCAACAGCACTCAAATGTATTTTTTATTTATGGACTGATTTTAATTTGGATAAGCATCTCCATGTTAATTTTTAGTTGTGCTAAAGAGCTCTGCTGAATTTAAATCTGGATTTGATCATTTCATTTTAAACCTAGTTTTGCTGAACTCGGAGTAGAACTTAGAATAAATTTAATCTTTGTTGGCGTGACCACGTCATAGTGCAGAGAACCAAACTCCTGAATGTGTTTAGATGTTTTCTTAGAGTCTCATGTTCAGTGAAAAGATGTGAGAACGTCTTCCAGCTTTGTGCGAGTGTGTGAGTGAGTGTGTGTCTGTGTGTGTGTTTGTGTGTGTGTGTGTGTGTGTGTGTGTGTGTGTGTGTGTGTGTGTGTGTGTGTGTTTGTGTGCGTGCGTGTGTGTGTGTGGGGGTGTGTGTGTTGTGTGTGTGTGTGTGTGTGTGTGTGTGTGTGGTGTGTGTGCTGTGTGTGTGTGTGTGTGTGTGTGTGGTGTGTTGGTGTCTGTGTGTGTGTGTGTGTGTGTTGTGTGTGTGTGTGTGTGTTTGTGTGTGTTGTCTGTGGTGTCTGTGTGTGTGTGTGTGTGTGTGTGTTGTGTGGGTGGGTGTGGGTGTGTTGGGTGTGGTGTGTCTGTGTGTGGGTGTGTGTGTGTGGGTGTGTTGTGTGTGTGTCTGTGTGTGTGTGGTGTGTGTGTGTGTGTGTGTGTGTGTCTGTGTGTGTGTGTGTCTGTGTGTCTGTGTGTGTGTGTGTCTGTGTGTGCAGGTATTCGTGCCCACACACCTGCTGGGTAATTTATTAAAGAAAAGAGGCTCTCTGCAGGACGCTGCTTGCAGGAGAGACGATAGAGAGCGCAGCGAGGAGCAGACGTGTGAGGCAGAAGATGAAAGTCAGCTGTTTTCTACATGTGAATTAAACACACAGAAAGGAAAATAAAAGGGTGAGAGGACGAGGAGGAAACAAAGACATGATGAAAGAGGAGAGAAAAGAGACGGAGGCTGTCTCACAGTAAATAAGAGGGAAATGGAAGAGAATGAGGTTAAAGAACACATAAGACCAAATCATAAGCGGATATGGAGAGACGAGGAGGAGGGGAGGAGGGGTGAGAGGGAGCCGGGGCCACAGGTGGCCCCTCATGACTCCATCAGGAGCAGGAGATTGTAGTCCACAGGGAGAGGCAGAGGATCGATGGGTGGAGGAGAGATCCAGACGCAGCAAACAAGAGGAAATGAGCTGCATCAAACATGTCCTCCTTTGTCCTCTCCTCGTCCATCAACCTCAACATTTACTCCTCCTCTGTGTCTCCGCTGCCCTCTGACGTCTCCCTTCACCTCCTCTTCACTCCACTAAACTCTTTACATCCATTTAACTCTTTACATCATGTGGGATTCATGGCACAGAGGTAAAGATTCCTGTATTAATGCGACAAAGGCGGAGGTTACTGAACTTTCTCCTCCTCACATTTTCTAAACATCAAGACTGACTTCAACCTAAATGGACGGAACAATAAGACAAAGAAAAGACGATTCACTGGGGATCATCAGAGTTATCACACAGGACAGACGGGATGGACAATGATTTTAAAAAAGACTGCAAAAAAAATGACTAACAATAATAACAATAAAACAAAAGATGCAAAACAAAACCAAACAACATAAAAGACTAACAAGTGAATATGTTACAAGATGAAAACAACCTAAAAGATGCAACAACAAAAAACAATGTAAAAGGACACAGGAAGAAAAATAACAAAAGACATAACAAGACGAAAAGAACGTAAAAGACACAGGAAGAAAAATAAACAAAAGACATAACAAGACGAAAAGAACGTAAAAGACACAGGAAGAAAAATAACAAAAGACATAACAAGACGAAAAGAACGTAAAAAGACACAGGAAGAGAAAAATAACATAAAAGACATAACAAGACGAAAACAACGTAAAAGACAGGAAGAAAAATAACAAAAAATGTAACAAGACGAAAAACAATGTAAAAGACGTAACATATGTAGAGTAACATAGCGTAATGTAACATAATATAACGTAACTTTGCATAACATAAGTGTATATCATAAGATTTTATAACCATCATTTGCAACTTCATAATAGTGATGTAAAAAATGTAATCAAGCTCACCATGTAATGCTAACTGTCTTGCTGCAAGCTAAGTAGCTAAAACAGGGTTAGCAGTATGTTAGCTTAGAACAAAAATAACTTTCATTTTTCACATTTCTCCCTCTCATGCTTTAGAATGGTTGTGTGTTGGTTGTAATCTGTATGAACACGACACAGAAGACTTTGTTCCAGTGAGCAGAATGTCACATGAGCTCCGTAAAGTTGAAGAGAGCCACAGATTCAGCTGCTAATTCACTGACACAGACGTCATTTCATTATTAGCATAAAAATATTCATCAGAGCTGCTTTAAACTGTCTCTTTAACAGGAAAACAGCATCTATTTTGATGAATAAATGTAATATTTCACTTTATTTGTGTTATCTTTACATTGCACACTGGTTTCGTCCTCTTCCTCACAGTCTCTCGTGTCTTTACGTTCATCCTACGGCGTCCACGTGACAAATAAATATCCTCGTATCCTTTTCACTGTAAATCCTCCTGACGTGTCTCCAGCAGTCAGTCTGCACACAGCAGGCTTTAACAGCAGTGTGTGTGTGTGTTCACATTGTTCACATTGTCATACGACAGCACACACACACACACACACACACACACACACACACACACGTTTGTACTAACTGCAGCAGTACATGTGTGATGAGATGTCGGCAGGCAGTTCTGGAGAAATGAGGGACACAGTTTATCAGTGACAAAATACTGGTGTGTGTGTGTGTGTGTGTGATGAACGTGCAGGAGAGGATGCAATCTTCCTGACTTCATTCATTATTCTCTGAGAGGAGCTGCAGCTGAGGAGAATGATGAGTGTGTGTGTGTGTGTGTGTGTGTGTGTGAGTGTGTGTGTGTGTGTGTGGTGAGCGTGTGTGTGTGTGTGTGTGTGTGTGTGTGTGTGTGTGTGTGTGTGAGCGTTGTGTGTGTGTGTGTGTTCAGTATCAGAGCTGACCAGAGTGAAACAGAAAAAATGCACTTTTACCTTTTAAAAAAATCTCTGATTTCAAGAGTTTATGTTCATGTATTTGAAACAACAGTGCTGAGCTCATCCTGCACTGAAAAATGCTCAAATGAGGAATGAAAACTTAAAAGAGGTTCTCGTAACTTAAAAATGTTGAATGTCAGTAGAATGTTTCTTAAACTCATAATTTTTTGCTTATTAAGTGAATGAGGGAAATAAAAAGGTCCCTAAAACACTTAACATGACACATAAGTTCACATAATGTAACATGTTCAGTATCAGAGCTGACCAGAGTGAAACAGAGGAAGTGCACGTTTACCTTTTTAAAAAATCTCTGATTTCAACAGTTTGTGTTCACATGTTTGAAACTATAATGTTGAGCCTGTCCTGCAGTGTTCCTGCAGTCCTGCAGTGTTCCTAAATGTTCCTGCAATCCTGCAGTGTTCCTGCAGTCCTGCAGTGTTCCTAAAATGTTCCTGCAGTCCTGCAGTGTTCCTGCAATGTTCCTGCAGTTCTGCAGTGTTCCTGCAGTCCTGCAGTGTTTCTGCAATGTTCCTGCAATTCTGCAGTATTCCTGCAGTGTTCCTGCAGTGTTCCTGCAGTGTGCCTGCAGTGTTCCTGCAGTCCTGCTGTGTACCTGCAGTGTTCCTCCAGTGTTCCTACAGTCCTGCAGTGTTCCTGCAGTGTTCCTGCAGTTCTGCAGTGTGCCTGCAGTGTTCCTGCAGTATTACTCCAGTGTTCCTGCAGTCCTGCAGTGTGCCTGCAGTGTTCCTACAGTCCTGCAGTGTGCCTGCAGTGTTCCTGCAATGTTCCTGCAGTGTACCTGCAGTGTTCCTCCAGTGTTCCTCCAGTGTCCCTGCAGTCCTGCAGTGTGCCTGCAGTGTTCCTCCAGTGTTCCTGCAGTGTTCCTCCAGTTTCCTGCAGTCCTGCAGTGTGCCTGCAATGTTCCTGCAGTGTGCCTGCAGTGTTCCTGCAATGTTCCTACAGTGTTCCTACAGTCCTGCAGTGTTCCTGCAATGTTCCTGCAGTTCTGCAGTATACCTGCAGTGTTCCTGCAGTGTTGTTCCAGTGTTCCTGCAGTCCTGCAGTGTGCCTGCAGTGTTCCTGCAGTCCTGCAGTGTTCCTGCAATGTTCCTGCAGTGTTCCCGCAGTGTACCTGCAGTGTTCCTGCAGTGTTCCTCCAGTGTTCCTGCGGTCCTGCAGTATTCCTCCAGTGTCCCTGCAGTCCTGCAGGGTGCCTGCAATGTTCCTGCAGTGTTCCTGCAGTGTTCCTCCAGTGTTCCTACAGTCCTGCAGTGTGCCTGCAGTGTTCCTGCAGTCTGCCTGCAGTGTTCCTGCAGTGTTCCTGCAGTCCTGCAGTGTTCCTCCAGTGTTCCTGCAGTCCTGCAGTGTTCCTCCAGTGTTCCTGCAGTCCTGCAATGTGCCTGCAGTGCTCCTGCAGTGTTCCTGCAGTCCTACAGTGTACCTCCAGTGTTCCTGTGGTCCTGCAGTGTGCCTGCAGTGTTCCTGCAGTGTTCCTGCAGTCCTGCAGTGTGCCTGCAATGTGCCTGCAGTGTTCCTGCAGTGTTCCTCCAGTGTTCCTGCAGTCCTGCAATGTGCCTGCAGTGCTCCTGCAGTGTTCCTGCAGTCCTACAGTGTACCTCCAGTGCTCCTGTGGTCCTGCAGTGTGCCTGCAGTGTTCCTGCAGTGTTCCTGCAGTCCTGCAGTGTGCCTGCAATGTGCCTGCAGTGTTCCTGCAGTGTTCCTCCAGTGTTCCTGCAGTCCTGCAATGTGCCTGCAGTGCTCCTGCAGTGTTCCTGCAGTCCTACAGTGTACCTCCAGTGCTCCTGTGGTCCTGCAGTGTGCCTGCAGTGTTCCTGCAGTGTTCCTGCAGTCCTGCAGTGTGCCTGCAATGTGCCTCCAGTGTTCCTGCAGCCTCCCTGAGCTTTAATCCAGGGAGGAGGAGGAAACAACTTGCCTCAACCATAGACTGTATATTAAATAGGATTTCATCCAATCTAATTTACAGTCTATGGCTCTAATTCGCCATTTGGACTGCAAGACTAATTTATAAATGACCTTTAGAACCTCTTCATTGACCATTACAACCTCCAAAATTACCAGGAGAACCTCTTGAACCTCCCTAATGTTACCACTAGAACCTTCTAAATGGCCTGTTGAGTTAAGTTTCCTTGAAATTTGAGTTTTCTCACCTTGTTTGTTTTTACAGTGTGTTCACTTGTTGCAGTGAGAAGCGTGAATTAAACTTCTTAGTTGCATTTACTGAAAATAGTTGAGTCATTTTAATGTCACTGTAATCAAAGAGGACTTTTTTGAGTGTTGGTAGCTTCTTTGGCTTCACAGTGTGATATAAACATTAATAGGTGTGTGCATGTTGTCGTGTCTCAGCTCAGTGTCTGTAGAAGTGTTATAACACCTGTATGTAGCTGCAGGGCAGTGACTCTGCTCCTCTGGGTCCTCTGGGTTTATAGCAGTGAGGCGGTCTGGACTGGACTGTGTCAACATGCAGCACTAATAGAAACAACATGAGCTCCCTGAGGTGTTCATGATGTGTTCTCTACCCCACAGGGGGGTTCTGTGTGTATCGAGCGCTCTGTTTCCACTGCAGTGTGGAGGGAATCAAAAAGTGACACGCCACAGGAATATAGACTATATTCATGTGACAGGGTGGAGCTCAGTGTGTGGTGTGTGTGTGTCTGTGTGTGTGTGTGTGTGTGTGTGTGTGTGTGTGTGTGTGTGTCTGTGTGTGTGTGTGTGTGTGTGGTCTCAGTCTTTTTCCTTTCAGTATTTCTTGTTTGGAAAATGTTTTCTCCTCCTCCTTTAAGAGACTTCTAAAAAATGCTTATGTCTGTTTGTCTCCGTTGGTCTTTAATTCCAGTGTCAGCTGGGTTCCCTCTGGGTTCTTTTCATGCCCTCTGTGCAGTTTTTATGTCATTGTTCTTCTCTTTTGGTTTGTTTTATTACACAGGTAAAAAAGTTGAGAAAACTTTCAAGGCAGCTGTCTTCACTGAGCTTTTGAGTTTTGAACTAAACCAAAAAAAAGTTCTGCAAACTTATAATCTTTTGTTGAGATGATTTACTTTCCTCTTTTAAAAAACTTGATTTTTTAAAGTGTTTAAGTTAGAAAAACAAATTGTATAGGAGGATGCAACTTTAACTTTCTCTGTCTGTGTGGAAATTGATGTTTGCACATCACATATGATGAAGAAAGAAATTAAAACGAGAGTTTAACTGGTAAAACTCACTCCTGTAGTCTGACAGAGGAGTTCTGTGTTGGTGCACTGCACTGTAAAAACATAAACAACAAAACAACTAATCTTTTAATATTCATATTTAACAGCCAAATCTGATACTTCCAAGATACTTCGAGAACTTCCTAAGTCATCACTCGAACCTCTGAAAAAGATCTATAATACCTCTTCACTGACCACTAGAACCTCCTAAATGACCTGTACAACCTCTTCACTGACCACTAGAACCTTATAAATGACCTGTACAACCTCTCTACTGACCATTACAACCTCCCCAATTACCAGTAGAACCTCGTAAAGGACCTCTAGAACTTCTGCCTCTTCACTGACCACTAGAACCTTCTATATGACCTGTGGAAACTCCTAACGGACCATTACAACCTCCCTAATTACCAGTAGAACCTCTTGATCCTCCCTAATGACCTGTAGAACCTCTTCACTGACCACTAGAACCTCCTATATGACCCATAGAACCTCCTCATTGACCAGTAAAACCTCTTAGAGAACCCCTAGACATTCCTAAAGGACCTCTAGAACCTCTGCCTCTTCACTGACCACTAGAACCTTCTACATAACCTGTAGAACAACTTCACTGACCACTAGGGCCTCCTAAATGACTTGTCGTGTCCTCATTGACCATTAGAACCTCCCCACCTCTTTAACCTCCCTAATGACATTTAGAAAGTCCTTGGTTACCACTAGAACCGACTAAAAGACCTCTCGAACCTTCTGCAATTTCCGTTTATGCAACTTTTAGAGGAAAAAAACAGACTTGTTTATATTTGCAGTCTCAGATTTGTGGTCTATAAAAATCACTTCTTGTTGACGTGGTTGAGATCGGGGGTCAAACTGGTTGATCTGATGACGTCTCTGAGAGTTTCACCTGATAACATTGGTTCCTTTCAGTCAGCTGACAACGGAAACAACTTTTAACGTTGTTTTTCCCTCTGTGCTCCTGACGTCTTGTTTGCTCTGACCACAGTCTGTCTCACCACACTCAGCCAGTGAACACAGCCAGACCTTTTTTAGTCTGGGCGCTCTGCTGGAAGCAGCGTCGTGCAGGAAAGTTGTCACAACAGTCTGATGGGCTTCGGGCTGTGTACAGAATGGTAGCGAACGGCAAATGGCCATCACGGCTCCGCTTCGCCAAAACAAATTACTTAGAGCTGCTGGCGGTGTTCATAGCCCTGAAACATTTTCTGCCATTTCTCCACGACTGTCACATTTTGATAAGCTCTGACAGCTCCACAACAATACCTTACATCAGCCATCAGAGGGGAGGCCGGTCCCCTCGCACGCACACACACACACGCACACACACACACACCAGCACACACACACACCAGCACACCCGTACACAGTCTGCTGCAGAGAGCACTGCTGAGTGTGTGTGTGACCTCTAATACATGAACCTGCTGCAGCTGCTCAAGTTGGAGGACATAACGAACCAAAACAGGGTACAAACACCTAACGACTAAAAGACGTAACAAGACTAAAACAGCATAACGAGACAAAAACGACGTAACAAGATGAAAATGTTAATAAAGCTAATAAAGCTTTATTTAAGCTTTAAAGCTGAGCTGTGGAGTCTCACAGTCTGAGGAAAGTAGCTGCAATTCTGCAATCAATCAATCAATCAATAATCTGTAAGGTGGTCATAAAACTCCATCAGCTGTCTTAAGTCCGTCTTTTTCTCATTTTGACTGTTCTGATAAAATCAAATATGTTTAATATCATACGAAGATTAAAGTGCTCTCTTCAGCACCAAACAGGAATTTAACAAACAGAGTAATTACTTTGGAAAAATCCTCCAATACAGTCACACAAGATAAATGATGAATGAACAATGTTACAATTCAGCCTTCATGTGTATCTCATCCACCAAACAGCACTTACTTTAGTGAGAAATCTTAATTTTTGAATCAGTTCATCTCTCATTCCCACAGTCTTCTCAGTTAAAACTAACCAAAAGGGGCCAGTAGAGTTGAGGAGACAAAATGTACAGTTTGCACAGAACTACAGTTTAACTTTTTAATGGATTAGATTGGAGCCGAATTGACAAGAAGACTGTCAACATTTGATACCTTCAGTTTTGTGTTTCTGGAATTCTGTGTTTTTATGGAAAAGAAAGGAATTGTTAAAATTTCATATTTCTTACAGGGAGTTTGGTGTAATATTTTCCCTGGAGAGTCCAGTGAGCTTTAGTTTAATTCAAACTGTAAATATGAATATTTTTTGACATTTTGTCACTGTTACAGAAACATTAGGTAACAGCTGAAGCCTGATAAGGTTGTCTGACATTGACTGTTGTTAGTTATTGCTTTCATTAATGTGAATTATCAGCTAATTGTACTCGGCAGTATGTAGTGCATGGTCACCCTTTGTGTGCATTTACCTGTCACTCACTGCTGAAAGCACAGAACAGGGGAAAAGTAGAGCAATATAATCTGAGCTGTAGGCTCTATACAGCAGGAAATGTACTTTCAGGTGTTCATTAAATGAAAATTCTCCTGCCATACTAATCCTGGGTGGTACAGGGGTGGATACTTCTGTATCTCTTGCCAGAAAGCAGCAGGGTGAGCAGGCTGTGGCTGTTGTCCCATTCAGCAGGATTTAACATGAACCCTTTTAACTGGGCTACACATGCACCGCGGCTGCAGGAGCCAGCCGTGCACACTAATATCCCTGGGTAGATGATAATTCTCCTCTGGCTGGGAAAACACTGGCTGGTGGAAATAATGTGGTTAGTCGTAGCCAATCACGTCCTGCCAGGATCTATAGTTCTGACGCAGCCAAGAGAGAAATGCATCCTGGTCCAGAATACAGGACTGTCTGCTGGTAATAGAAATCATTTAGAGTTATTTAAATATTTGAGAATATTCTGTGTCGAAGGTGTTCTGATTCCTAAAGGACTTACTGGACCACAGTGAGGTTTTTCCTCCCGTCAGTGCTGAGCTTCCTGCCATCTCTGCTGCCATTTTGGACAGATCCTGTTGACTCGCATGCCAGCTCATGATGGACACACACTGAAGGCTCCCTGTTTTCAAACCTGAGTCATCCTTCATCCTTTTTTTTTTGTCATAAAGCCCAATATCAGGAATCACAAACTTACCTCAAGGGGCTTCACAGTCTGAGCAGCAGACACCTCCCTCTGTCCTCGCACCCTTCAGAGCAGAAAAAAAACTCTGACCTGAAAACCTGATTTCAGTTTGCTCGTGTTGTGGTGGACATTATGAGACAGGATGATGTTGGATGATGAGTAGATCTGCTCACATATGTTAACTTGTATTTTCCATGATCGACTGAATTAAAGTACTATAAGGTCCCAACACAGCCTTGGAGATAATGGTGTCAGACAAATTTCTCACAGATTCCTTCGCCTAGAAGAAGATGGTGGAATGCGACTAAATATGGACTTCTGCTAAAAATCGATGCTGAAAGGAGTCCAAGACCTGACACCAATAGTGTTGCACATGGCCACATACATCTGAAACATGACACCAATAAATTTGCCTGGACTCATGCGTATTCATGAGCGACACCATTATTTCCAGGTCTGGTGGGAGGTTCTTTTGGAAAATTGAAAGGTGGTGACTCAGCCAAAGCCACTGGGTGTATAAGAAAGAGCTTTGAGGAGCTGAAATCAGTTGGTTTCCAGATGTGGACTTGGGGTTTATTGCCATTACTGCCTACAATCGATAAACTCTTTCACATCTGACTCTGCTTGACTTGACGACCTTCGTCAAAGTATTTCTGAGACTCCAACAAGAACTTTTCAAAGTGTTTTTGACTAACTGTTGGCAAGAAATCCAGAGTTTTTCCTGGTCCAAGTTTGAACATTTTTCCAGAACCAACACTCAGTTGTCAGTCCTCCACCTGGGAAGACTGTGAGATGTGGTTGAAAGCTCCAGAAAGATGTAGTGCACGGATCTGAAGTTATTCTCTAGAGAAGTGAAAAGGAACAGCGCTTCTTAACATACACACATATTACACTGCAAATGAGTCTATTGAGTGTCTTAATAAGGCTGTGCCCGGTGGGTGAGCTGCTGCACAGTCGCAGCAGTCGGAGTGAAGGTGGGAGGCTGTAGATGGCTCCAGAGAACACTACATCCTCCACACTGAGAACATTAAGCCTGTAAACCCTTGATGTGCTCTGTGAGTCTGAAACAAGCAGCACAGTCGGGTCCTCGGTGGGCAACAAACCACTGATGTCTGCTGAGCCACATGCTTTGGATTCAATTACCCTGTCTATTAACGCACAAAGGTCACATTTATTCACAGTAAGAAGTGTTTGAAGAACCAATAAAACTTATTTTAATGTGTGTCTGGGTGGTGATTTGGAGAATTATTGTTCCCATCCCATCACTGCAAAGTACAGCATTTTAATTTTTTACAGATCACACCTATTGTGTGGTTTATTAGCAGTTAAGTGTTGTATCAAACATTTTATTTTTAGCCATGTGAGCAGCATTGCTCCAGGACAGAAACTGTGGCCCCGATCAGACAGGATCCAAACACCTACTGAACGTGGATCACGGATCATTAAAATGATGCTGTATGTCTTTATTAAATACAGACTGGATCTGAAAGCATCTAACTTCAAGTTATTACATAATACTATATTATTAGAATATTTGTCAAGTTATTAGTTTTTTTTACTTAAATAAAAATGTTGCAAGCTACGTCTTTTAAAAATGACAAAGTCAGAATCCAAGTGTCCAATACAAGGTTTTACATAGATTTTCATCTTGTTTTGTCTTTTACATTGTTTTTGATTGGTTTCATCTCTTTACGTCATGTTACGTCATTTTCAGCTTGTTACATTATTTTTGTTTTGTTGCATATTTTAGGACACTTCTGTTGTCATTTTCAGGTCGTTTTCTGTCTCGTCCCGTCTGTCCTGTGTGATAAACTCTGATGGATCCACCAGTGAATCGTCTTTTCTTTGTCTTATTGTTTCATTCAGGTTGAAATCAGTCTTGATGTTGGAAGGCGGTGCACAATGATGCAAAATAACAATAATCAATAATTCACCTCATTAAAACTAAAGTAACGAGTCTGTTTATAAAATGTGAGGAGGAGAAAGTTCAGATATTTATATATATACTCAAGTAAAGTACAGATACCTGAAACCTCTACTTAAGCACATTAACAAAGTATTTGTACTTAGTTACTTCCCACCTGTGAAAATGGCTGATTAGCTGTTGGATATGTAGTGTTTAATTTTTGTATTAACACACAGAGCCTGAAGGTCTGCAGGTCAACCAGAGCAGAAAAGCATAAATTCATTAGACTAACTACTGACTCATGGGGCTCTGCTGTCCTTAACTTGGCTAATTAAAACTCTGGACTGGAACAAGTGAAAACATTAATTCTGTATTCATTTTTAACATGCTAAAATAAGGCATCTAACCAATTATGTGTGTTTTACTCTGTTTCCCTGCTTTAAAATTCCATTCATCACGTCGGAGGCCCAGCTGGGTCTGGCTCCTGGCTACATCACAAACCTTTTACCTCCTTGTCAGCTGAAGTGAAGCCTCCACTCTGCAGGCATGGCCCCTTTGGTCTCTGGGTTTGTTTAGCACACATGAAATGTTCACAAAAAACAAGAAATAAATTTAGCTCCCTTGTGGCGAGAACATCAGAACACTGATTTGACCTATTTTAGACTTTGGAAATAATCAGCTTAAGCTTGAAAGGAAATATACGATCGCAGAAACATACAGCTCTGCAACATGTCACGGAAATACATCAAGAACCTGAATGGTCATATATGGTTCTATATGAAGTGACCATATATGGTCATTTCTGTTGCTCAGTGTATGTTTTCATATGTTCTCCCCCATTTATCTGCTACTGCTGATCTGTTCTATAACAATGACCTCTTTCTATATATACAAGTTCTACAGGTTCTTTAGGAAGTTCTAGGGCTATTTTAAGACATCTTAGTGGTCACCAAGGAGGTTTTACATACTTCAGGAGGTTCTAGTGGTAATTGAGAAGATTCTAGAGGTCCTTTAGGATGTTCTTTGGGGCCTGTAGGCAGTCATAGTGGTCACTGAGAAGACTGCACATGTTTAAGGAGGTTCTAGAGGTCCTTTAGGATGTTCTACAGGTCCTTTAGGCAGTCCTCGTGGTCACTGAGAAGGTTTTGCATCATTTAGAAGGCTTAATGGTCATCGGGGAGGTTCTGCAGGTACAGTACTTTAGAATGTTCTGGGTTCCGTTAGAGGTTTGAGAAGTTCCAAGGTTCATGTGGTCAGTGAGGACAGGTCTTGTTCTGTGGTTTTTTTTTTAGATGTTCTAGTGGTCACTGAGGAGGTTCTATTGGTCTTCATGGTCTTCCGAGGTTCTAGCGGTCACTGAGGAGTTTTAAAGGGTTCTATAGATCCAGTAGGAAGTCTAGTGGTGTTTGAGAAGGTTTAAGAGGTCCTCTGGGAGTTTCTACAGGTCATTTACAAGGTTCTTTAGTCCTTTATAATGTTGCCATGAGGAGGCTCTAGGTACTTACAGAGGTTCTAGGATTTCTTTTTTTAGTCTTTTTGGTTGCCACTGAGGAGGTTCTGTAGGTCTTTTAATAGGTTCTGATGGCAACTGAGGAGGTTATTACATACAAACACTGTTTTATTTACATTGTGGATAAATGAAGACCAATTATTTATTTACTGATTATTTCTATCAGAGACTATTAGGATGTTTTTCTACACAAATACAACCAAGTAAAAACATGACAGGAGTTCCATCATATATCTGAAGAAAACCTACATGTTCAGATATTTGTTGTTGACTGACATCACTTCCTCCCACGTTCCTCCCCTCAGGAGAACAGGAAGCAGTCGGTGTCTTCAGCAGTAACATGTTTGTTTATTGTTGTCACATGATCTGTCTGAACATCCCTGAAGGTTTGCTGCCAGCTCGCTGTTTTGTGCTTCATCAGGCGTGACAGTTTTCACACGCTGTTCTGATTTACACTCGACAGTCGGTGTGTCATTGTTGACTCAAACCAAACTGCTTCTCTCTGCCGCTCTCAGTCGCTGTAATTTATCTGTCATCAACAAAAACTGCTGGATGTGATGGTTTGTTGTTTTATTTTTAAGAATGGATGTTGGATGACTCAGCCTTTATGTTTTGACTCATTTTATTGGATGTTTTAATGTGAGATTACTTCATCAGTATCGGACGGGCACATTAAAATAATTTAGTATAATTACTGATTTGATTCCTCAGGAAAACACACTGCATGAGTCAAGAACAACACTGTGAAAACAGCCCTACAGAGAGAAGCCAAATATGATTAAATATGTTGTTTTAAGCAAAAAAATTCCACCAATGCTAAAATTCTTAAAATGAGCTTAATCTAGTTACTTAAAGACCGTTAATTTAAGATTAACATTTAAAAAACAAACAAAACTTATAATAAGACACATTCTCTTTACAGAATATTTTGGTTTCTTGATTGAGCTGACTTTAAAAAAAATCTATAACTTTAACTGAGATTAATAATTAGCTAAAAAAAAAAAAGCTTACAATAAACTACTTTTCTTTCTTAAATTATGGCACCAGAAGGATTCTTATTTTTAGCACTTTTTATTTAAACAGAGAAAAACTAGCTGTTAGTCCATCATTCAGGGAGGGAGGGATATCATGCGCATTGACGATGACTAAAAATAGATTAATTCAAAACTGAATTGATATTTCATACAATTCTTAAATTGAGAAGATATGGAAACGTTCTTGATCTTAAAATAAGAAAAAACAATCTTGTTCCTCTGCTTGGATATTATGCAAACCCTTTTTGTAGGCTGTTATTGGTTAAAATCTTATTAAGACAAAGTTAGATTTATTTTATTAAAATGAGATTACTTTTCTAACGCAAAACTTGATTGACAAGATGGTTTTTCTTTTAAGACAAAAAAAAAGACTATTTTCCAAAGCTAAAATATTATTTCATTGTTTTAGCTGATTGCTGTTTGGAAGCAGGCCTGAGCAAAAGATCAATAGTTTTCTAAAACAACATGTTTCAGTGTTTTCTGAAGTATAAATTAAGACAATCTGCCTGTTAATGCACGTTTGGAACATTAAAACAGAAGATAAAGTCAAATTTCACTTAAAAAGATAAAGGAACAGTTCAAGTAAATTTAAAATAAAACAAAAATCCACTTCCTGCTCTCCTGTGACGGCAGTTAGTCCATCACTGTGACATGTGACATCAGTATTAACGATTGAAATCTTAATTAGTTATTCAGTGCTGTCAGAGTGAGCCGTGAACTTTGACATTTGTCACCATATTTTTTTTTCCCAGCAGGCCGCAGGGCGAAGAGAGTGATAGATTTCACCTTTCACACTGAAATCACCTCCATTCAAACCAGTCACCACACACTCATAATTAGACCGTCATGATTCTGATAACAGCCTCCAGCAACACAAGATCAATAATTATTGAGGAAAATATAATGGACAATTTGCAGGACAATCTGCCTCCTCACACACACACACACACACACACACACACACACACACACACACACACACACACACACACACAAAGTGTCCTAAATGAAAATGATGCCTCTGTGACAAAATCAGTTTGATCTCATCATTATCTCCTCCAGACGATGAGTGTTCATGACTAAAGGACGCAGCTAATCTCACACAAAACTGGACCCATCAGCCTAATATTATTTTGTGCATTTCATGACTGTATGCAGGCTTAGGGAGTAATGGATTACATGTAACAGGATTGTGTAATTAGGATACAAAAAATAAGATAATTGTATTCCATTACAGTTACAGAAAAAAAGATCTAATCAGATTACAGTTACATTTAGTAAAAATTGGGATTATTAGCAGGATTACAATGTTAAAATATATTTTCTGACAGATCCCAATTCATTATCTCTTAGAAAATACTTTCACCAGGTGGAAATTATACCGTTATCTTGTCTCAACATCTAATTTGAAGAACCATTAGCAGGTTAAGACCAACTGCTAACATTAGCTACACAGACCAAATGCTAATGTTAGCTAAACAGACCAAATGCTAACTTTAGCTACATGGGCCAACCACTAATGTTAGCAGCAGAGACCAAACACCAACGTTAGCTATGCAGACCAACTATAATTCTTTTCTGATGTCTTTACTCCCCTTTGACAGTAAATTGAATTGAATTTCTGAGTTGTGGACAGAACAAGACATTTGAGGACGTCATCTTGGACTCTGATCAACATTTTCCACCTTTTTTTGGACATTTCAAGGACCAAACAACTCAATTAACTGAGAAAATAATTGATGATGAAAATAATCATTAGTTGCAGCCCTAAAAACACTTTATTAGGCTAAACACTTTCACCATATTTTATAATGAGGTAATGAGGTTATGACTACATTGTTCTAACAGATAATTAGACAATTGTGCGTAAAATGGCGTGTTATTCATGCGCCATTCGGTGCGACCCGGCTGGACAGACAGACATTTTTTGGCACTGATAATAAAAAAAGAAGCAATGTAGTGTTTCCTCTGAGTTGCAGCAGAGAATGTATACATCATGCCTCCAGTGTGTTTCCCATGTTGCACTCTGCCTCAGCTCTCCAACACTGAAGCGATTAGTTGGTCCCGCCCACGTGAGCCCTGCAGAGTCTGTCAGCACATCAACCATGTGATTCTGTTCGCTCATTATGGACAAAATATGACGGAGACATGAAACATTTTTCACGCTTTGTTTTGGGGAACATGTGCAGTGGGCACAAAACTTACAGCCATGATGCATACACACACACACACACACACACACACACACACACACCACACACACCATCTCCACTGGCACCACCGAGTTACTATTGTGCGCCTCCCAAGATCCTTCCACCTCCAGCTCTCCGTCATCCTAGCCAGCACCGAGAGTTCGACTCTATCTCCTACAGTTCTATCTCCTCCGTCTCCTCACATCCCTCCACACTGGCCGTCACCACCAGACACACGCCGCTTCAGAGTTCGGCATCTAGTGACTCTATCTTCCTCCATCTTTAAATCTCCATGGGTTACTGAATCATTCATTGTGTGTTTTATAAGTAAAAGGCTGCTCTGTGTATATACTGTATGTGTGTGTGTGTGTGTGTGTGCCTGAAGTGTGTGTCTGTGTGTGTGCGTTTGAGGGGTTGATATCACAGCCAGTTTATCAGCAGCTGGGTCTGATTGGAACTGGGCCTGAGGACAGGAAAGTAATATAGTGTTGAACTGAGATCTGCTCTCATCAGATCCCACGGCTCAGTGTGTGTGTGTGTGTGTGTGTGTCTGTGTCACGTGTGCATCTGTTTGTTGTGTGTTTTGTGTGCCAGATGTGTGATAGGCTGAAAAGGTTACGATTCAGTCTGTCCCTGTTTGAGTTTGTTCCTGTTTTCTGTGATGTGTTTACTGCACGTGACTGTAAAGATACACAGCGAGCAGCGGAGATAACTGACCCTTTGTTAAGCCCCGCCCACCTCAGTTACTGTCGGTGGTGGAACGACACGGAGAATCTGTACTCAAGTACATGTTGTCTTGTTACATATTTTTCATCTTGTTACGTTGTTTTTAGCCTTGCTACATCTTTTTTAACTTCTTCTTTAACGTAACTTTTTTAACTTATTTCGTCTATATTTGTCCTGTTACGTTGTTTTCATCTCGTACGTTTTCATCTTTTTATGTTGCTTTTAGTCTTGTTGCATCTTTTTCGGCTTGTTACATTGTATTCATATTGTTACATATTTTTTGTCATGTTAGGTTGTTTTTAGACTTGCTACGTATTTTTTAGTCTTGTTGTGTCTTCTTTTTGTCTTATTACATCTTAGGTTGTTTTCAGTCTTATTTTGTTCATATTTTTCGTCTCGTTACGTATTTTCTGTCTAATGTTGTTTCTAGTTTTATTTTGTCTTTTTCATTTTGTTATGTTGTTTTTAAGCTTGTTAGTCTTGTTATGAAGTGGTGCTGGAGTAAAGGCTGAAACAGTCTGACACAACAGAGAAGTGAGAACAGGAACATCTTAAAATATACACCGGTTCTTTGAAGACTTCAGGTTTTACATCAGAAACAACTTTCAGAAGTTTGACTGACGTCTGTCGTCTTCCATCGTCTGTTAGAATCACACAGTCAAATACAGTCGTGTTGTGTTTAAACTGCGTCCTGCAGATTAAAACACAGTTTGATCTTGTTGTCTTTTCTTTATAAAGTCTGTTTGTATCAGTGTGAACAATAACACAACCACACAGACTATAAGACTGTGTGTTTATGTGTGTGTGTCTGTGTGTGTTTGTTATAGTGCATCATTACTCAGCCTCCTTTGGGGTTGCTATTGCACAACAAATTTGCTAGAACATTTCCCTGATTACAGCCTCAGGGTTGAGGAGTGTGTGTGTCTGTGTGTGTGTGTGTGTGTGTGTGTGTGTGTGTGTGTGTGTGTGTCTGTGTGTAGGTAGAGGAAGAAGAGGTAAAGGAGTTCTGACATGTCTTTCAGCGAAAGCATCAGCAGTAAAACTCTGTTTGCCCCCGTGTGACTCCTGAGTCCACTGAGCATGCTCCATTACACGTGGGTGTGTTTTCTTCATGTATGAACTGTATGACATGGTGTGTGTGTGTATGTGTGTGTGTGTGAAGTGTCAAGGACCGGCGCTCAAACACTGGTTACTGAGATATCGGGTCACATTTACATTTATAGAATATTTACACATAAAGACAACACGGTTTGTTGTGTATCCATCAGTGCATTTCACGCACAACAGACACAATGAGAAAAAAATGATGAAAAGACGTAAAACAATCAAAAGACATGAAAACAATGTAAGAGACGAAAGACGACGTAACAAGAAGCAAGACGTAAAATACATAAGATGAAAACAGTGTAACCTGTTTGAGTTTGTTTTCTGTGATGTGATGTTTACTGTAATGGAATACAGTTACCTTTGACAATCCGATTACATGTAATCCATTACTCCACCAGCCTGCACAGACATAACTAAGTGAAGTTATGTACATAAGTTAACTCAGGAGTTATTTTAACCCAAACCATGAATCTTTTTCTAAACCTGACTAATTACTTTTGGTGCCTAAACTAAACCAAACCGACTGTTTCACAACATTAACTGCAATGAAGGTTACCATGACAACAACACTCACCTGATTCCACAGAAATTAGTGGGAGGGGGTGGTGTGAGCCCTGCACAGATTAAAGAGAGACCAGGTTCAGCAGTTAACAAATGATGAAATGTGACTGATGTTCTCAGCTCCTCATGAACAGGTGCTGTTCATCAGGCTGAAATGAGATATTTATGACAAATCTGTGCAGTTCAGAGAATTAGAACAGAGAAATGTTTGAGCGTGAGGCCCACTGTGAGGAGTTCACTCCAATAAAAACATAAAAACACGTCAGAAGTAACTGAGTACAAATACTCACACTTTCCAAACAGGCTCGTTACTTTAGTTTTAATGATTTTGAGGGGAATTATTGATTATTTTTATTTTGCATCATTGCATCCCGTCTTCCAACATCAAGACTGAACTCAGAAAAAAGTCAGTCACAAACAGATGAAAATGATGTAGAAGACCTACTTTACATGGAAAACACCATAGAAGACGTTACAAGACGACAACGACGTAACACACAAAAAGAACGTTAAAGACTTAAGATGAAACATCGTAACAAGACAAAAACAAAGTAACAAGAGGAAAGATGGGTAACAAAATGTAACAAGGTGAGAAAGACTTAAGAGACATCAAGATGAAAATAATGTTACACACTTACAGACAAACAAAACCAAACATCGAAAGACCGAAAAATTGGTACAAAACAAATGACATAAGATGAAAATGTAACAAGACAAAAGTGATGTGATGAGATATACGACAAAACAAGACCAAAACAACATAAAAGACGTAAGAA
Source organism: Lutjanus argentimaculatus (assembly GCA_034769285.1). NCBI lineage: Eukaryota > Metazoa > Chordata > Actinopteri > Lutjaniformes > Lutjanidae > Lutjanus > Lutjanus argentimaculatus. Next base: position 41,471,903 of record JAWZSL010000005.1, on the reverse strand, counting down.
GACGAAAAAGACATAACAAGATTTAAACTACGTAACGAGACAGAAACAACACGAGACGAAACAACAACAACAATTCTTAACAAGACATAAAACTAAAACTACATGACAAGACGAAAACTATGTAACAAGATGGAAATGATAATAAGACTTTTTAATAAGACTTAAACAAAAACAGGGACAAAATAATGAGACAAATAAAATGCAACAAGATGTGAACTACTTAACAAGACAGAAACGACGGACAGAGATGGACACTCTGGTGGAGAAAAGCTGAGGTTCAGGTGTCTTTGCACAGAAGAGGACGACTTTTTACTTTTTTACTTTGAGGACATTTCAGAGACTGAACTTTTTCACTTTTACTGCAGTAAACAATGAGAATCAGTACTTCTACTTTTACTCAAGTATCTGTACTTGTACTTGTGCCACCTCTGCAAGCAGCAGTGTCCCACGGTTCTCTTTTGTCTCTTAAAAAAGGAAAAATCTGCAGATTCATCTGGTCCTTGTACGAACAGAAACACAAGGTGTGTGTGTGTCCCTCTGTGTGTGTGTGTTCTTCACATTGTCTCTCCTGTGAGTGAAGGCTCGCAGTTACATAAGCTGCTGCTGGGACAAACAAGAGAAGAAGAGAGTGAGCGGCTGCAGGAGGACTGAGTGTGTGATTCAGGCTGATCAGGAGGAAACTCCGGGGGGGTTGAGACAGAGAGGACGGGCAGCTCAGGGGCCCTCACTGATGTCTCTCTGAGTGAGTTACAGCCTCTGATGGTCGGCTAATGAGGCCCTCTAACCCGCGGTCGGGCTGCAGGGAGGGTCTGCCTCCTCCTCCTCGTCTTCCTCTGCTGCTTTATTGATGCTATCAGACTCTTTCAGACACGATGAAATGTGCATCCACACTCAATTATCTCTGATGCCGCCTGTATTACGCACACACACACGCCAACACCAGCTCCTCCGCCTGTGGTCACTGTGCTCATAAACATGGAGACACACACCAAATTTACAAAGCAGCATGTCCAGACCCTTAAATCAGTCCTAATGTGACCTGTCAGTCCCGTCTCACACAAATTACTTTTATATTTTACTGATTTGTTTTCTCCATTACGCTGTGGTGACAGGAGCAATCGCTGCCTGGATGATGTCCAAACATGTTCTGAGTGAATAAAACATTTATCTGCAGTTCTGGAGCCGCAGGGACGTGGTCGAGGAGGACGACTGGACGTCCAGAGTTCACGTCCTGATTCCAGTCTGAGAAACACGGTGGCTTCGGTTAAATGTTAACAAACAAGTTGTGTCTCAAGTCGCTGCTGACTTTTTCTGATTTAAATAGACAGTTCAGATTATTTGAAGTGTGGTTCTAAAAGGTTCTTCCCCCACAGTAGATGGAGGTCGACACGCCTCCAGATTGGAGAAGCAGCAGGAGTACCGGTGGAGGAAGCTAATCAATCTCCTGCAGTGGACAGGGTCCACAAAAACGACGCAAGACAACAAAAACAACGTAAAAGACCGAACAAGACAAAAACGATGCAACAAGCAAAAAAAAGACAAAAACAATGTGATGAAATGAAAAAGATTCAATGAGAGAAAAATTTTGTAACAGACAAAAACAAAACGACGTAAGAAGACATAGCAAGATTAAAAAAATGTAAAAAAAAAACAATGTAATGAGACAAAGAAAACATAACAAGACATGAGACGAGATGATGTAACGAGATGAGAAAGACATAACGATGAAAATATAAGATGTAAACTGTGTAACAAGGCATAAACGATGTAACAAGACTCGATAATGAAATGAAAACAATGTAACAGGACAAAATGACGTAACAAGATGCAACAAGAAGAAAGACGGAGGGAGACTCTCTGGTGTGAGCAGGGATCCAGACGGTGATTCTGGGATGTCTGTGTGATAAAAGTTGCTGTTGGTGCAGAAACAGGAGAGAAAGTTGGAGACAGACGAGGGGAAGAAAGGTGAAGTGTTGTGGTGACAGAAGGCTACAAAAGAAAATTCACAGAGACAGATTAAGTGTGTCAGGTGAAGGGAAGCTGCGAGCGCCGTTACCTTGGGAACGACTCTCTCCTCCCTCACTGCTGCTGGGGCTCCATGACTTTTAATCCCCTTAATCTCAGCACATCCCATTGGAGTCGTTTCAAACTGCAGTTTGATCTCGTGAGCACGTGCGTGTGTGTGTGTGCACGAGAGTGTGTGTGTGCTGACTGAATGCACGGCTGCATACTTTCATACATTCTGATAAAAAGAAGCAGATGATACGAAGCTGTTTACTTCTTCTTTTCTTTCAGGTGTGTTCTTTCCTCTCTCGAGGCTACAGCTAAAGAGAACATGAAGGAGGCTGGAAAAAACTTCCCACAGGTGAGACGGACCAACACACACACACACACACACACACACACACACACACTCACACACACACACACTCACGCTCGTCTCTTTCATCTTGAAACATCTCCATCAGATGTCGCCGCCGGCCGTTTCAGCCACTTGTTAAAGTTAAATGGATCTTCATCAAACTTATTTTCCTCTGATTCGTTATCAGTGGACGCTGCAGCCGAACAGACGTCACTTTCCTCCTCTTTGATAAATTAAATCTAAATCTGAGGTGTGGAGAGATGATTTATAAAGTTTCTCCTTAAAGAAGAAAAAGCAGATTCTCCTGTACTCTGATTCTGGGATAGTTTCTGCACAACAAACAGCAATTAGAAAAAATGCAGATGTTGGATGTAAACAAAGTGCAAATACTTTGTTACTGTTTCCAGGTATCAGTACTTTACTCAAATATTTATTTCTCTGACAACTTTCTACTTTTCCTCCCTACATTTGAGCACAAATATGGGCGGAACAAAAACACATAGAAGAGATGATTCACTGGTGGATCCATCAGTGTGTATCACACAGGACAGACGGGACGAGACGGAAAAGACACAAGACAAAAACAACATAAAGACGAAAGAGATGCAACAAGATGAAAGACAATGTAAAAGATGTGACAAAACAAAAAAGACGTAACAAGACAAAAAACAATGTAAAAAGACGCAATGAGACAAAAACAACATAAAGACGAAAAACACGTAACAAGACGAAAAAGACGTAACAATATAAACAAGACCACAGGAACCGTCAGTAGAAATGTCCATCAGAGGACGACTTTTCACGTTTATACTCTGAGGACATTTCACAGACTGAACTTTTACTGGAAGTAAAGAATGTTTGAACTTTTGCCACCTTTTGACTTTTTCTGTGACATCTGCATGTAGAATGACACGACGTCTCCCCACAATCAGGACAGATTCAATTGGATGAAACTGACACGTGAAAAGCACGGTGGACACTGCTGAGTTATTGATGAGCTGTTGTCTGATAAAAGACTGATTTTACTTGTGATCTGAAGAACAGACAGAAATGAGTGAGGAGCTGTGTGAGGATGTTTTGTGCAGCCTGTGTGTCCTCGTAATCACCTGGCCTGTTAAAGAGTCTCCTGATGACTGATGATGTTTCCGTGAGGACTTGATAAGACACTCACATTCAGGGACAAGCTCTGCTTCATTCACACACGTTAAGCTAAAGTGTAATTTCACTGATTAAATAAGGCCGAGTGGATCCACTGATTGTGGAGTAACAGTAGGTGGAGGAGCTCCTGTGTCGAGGAGTTTGACTGCTGCTGTCCACGCGGTCAGCGTCTAACAGGGGTGGACAGGACCGGCTCACGGTGCTCAGTGCTGCACAGTGATCCAGACCAGCTGGAACAACAGTTCCTCTGACCCAGCAGACTGACGAGGAACGACACGTTCAACTGGCCCCACTCTACACACAAACCCTTTAGTTTTTCTTTCTAAATAAATGAAGTTGCTGGAGACATAAAGTCAATCAGTATCTCTCTGACGGGTATTTTCAGGGTTTTCAGGGTTACTTGTTAGTTTTTACTCTTTTATTTTGTAGTTTTCGTCTTCCCTTTTGTTTCTGGCTTTTCTTCCTGTCGTTGTCTGTTTTCCTGCTCTTTTGATTTCTCTATAATGTAATGGGATTTTTGCTAATGTTAGATTGCAAACAATGTGACATTTTGTTAACTTTTTAGCTAACGTTAGCTAGCAAATAATATAGTGTTTTGGTTACTTTTTAGCTAATGTTGGATGGCAAACAACGTAATGTTTTGGTTAGTTTCTAGCTAACGTTAGCTAGCAGACGATATAATGTTTTGGTTACGTTTTAGCTAAAATTAGCTAGCGAACAGTGTAATGTTTTGTTAGTGTCTCCTGCTCTCTTTTATCCTCACTAGGTCCTGACAGCACTTGAATTTTATTATTTATTTATTCAAATTTTGGTAAGAAAGCATCTGCATACTGATTAACTTTGGTCAATAAACTTGGATTTACTCAACAGATTAGTGTTTAATTGTGCAACAGAGCTTAAAGGGATAGTAGCATTATTTTTAAGTGGGGTTGTATGAGCTACAAATAGCCCCTAAGTACCGTGATTGCAGTAGAAGACTCTCCACACTCCTCCCGTTAGCAACACCAGCCCATAGTCCTGCTCAGAGATTTTCAACATACAGTGTTGTGAACGGTCCCAAAAAAAACGGCCTATTTTCGCGGCCTAGAAGAGGTTTTACCGGAAAAAAATACACAGTTCCATTGTTCGCTATAATAGAATTATGCTCAGCCCCTCAAAGTGCAGGGTTAGCGCCCGCTGAGCAGCCTACTACACAGTGTAGCTACTACGCAGACCGCTGTAGTGCTCCGCCGATCAGCTGTTTTGGTCAGTGTCTTGGCTTTTTGAGGAAGAGTAGAGATATAATATACTTTTTAAAAATGAGTGATTTTGACAGTGACAGCGAGAATGAAGTGCCATTCACTTTGGAAGCAAGCGGATATCTGTATGAACCGGAGTACACTGAAGAAGAGCTGTTGCAGATGGAAACTGAACGGGCCGAGAGAGAGAGAGGGGGAAACATTGGTGTAAGGTAATTCAAGAATCAGCCAAATTCATTTTCATGTTACAGCACTACATCTCCGTTTTCACCTATGTGATAAATGTGCACTGCCGTGATAGGCTACATTACACTCTTTCACAGGTGTTTCACTTGTCTTACCAGATGGATGGGCACAGCAGTGCTTTTCAAAGTGAAAGTGTTCTCACAAAATCCTCTTCAGCGAAATGGTGACTGCAAACACGGAGATCCTTTAGTGATGCCGGTGGCATGTTGACATCCTAGTTTAGAGGAACTAGCTGCCGAAAGCCAATATCACGCAAAGGAATGTGGTGAAAGCTGTAAGGGCTATGGGACACAGCTTTGTTATTGCATCCTGGATAGCAACACACACGAACCATTTTCAAAATGTTTGAAGAGGTTTCACCATCTTCCGTCCTCGAAATCGCAATCAACAATGACTCAAAACAGCTGATCGGCGGAGCACTACAGCGCTCTGCGTAGTACACTGTGTAAACAGCTGATCAGCAGGCGCTAACCCTGGGCGGAGGGATACGTGAGTTGGTTAGGTCCAAATAAAAAACTGCGTTTTTCCTGCACTTTGAGGGGCTGAGCATAATTCTATTATAGCGAACAATGGAACTGTGTATTTTTTTCCGGTAAAACCTCTTTTAGGCCGCGAAAATAGGCCGTTTTTTTGGGACCGTTCACAACACTGTATGTTGGAAATCTCTGAGCAGGACTATGGGCTGGCGTCGCTAACGGGAGGAGTGTGGAGAGTCTTCTACTGCAATCACGGTACTTAGGGGCTATTTGTAGCTCATACAACCCCACTTAAAAATAATGCTACTATCCCTTTAAAGCTGGATTTTAAACCTAGTTTTGCTAAACTCTGATCAGACCTAATATTCAGTGCTGCCACCCAGTCTAAACACTCTGCTGTCAAATAATCAAATTATCTGTTAATGAACTGAGAAGCACCCAAAGTAAAATGGTTTGTTTTTCTCTACGTGTTGAGTTTCTTTCCACCACTGTGAACAAATGTCAAACCCGACTGAAACGCTGCTCCAAGGACCTGAACCCGTCTGAACATCTGATGAAGTCTGAGGCTGAACGCTGCAGATTAGACTGTGACAGTAATTTGTGTGGATAGGATCCATTGTTGCACAGTGTGTTGGGTGTGAATACACAGTGTGAGGACGTGAGACTGATAATAAGAGCAGCAGAAAACATGGCGGCTCCAGAGGAGCGCGCTCTGCTCTCCTCAGGCTTCTGTTTGTCTTCAGGCTCATTAGAAAGTGTCTGATGGTTTTGATTGATAATTTTCTCTCCCCTACTCTGTCTCTTCGCCGCTCGCTGTCCCCCTCGCACACACACACACACACACACACACAACCAGGTGTGTGTGCGTGTGTGTGTGTGTGTGAGGAAAGTGCACAGTGTGTGTGTGATAAGGGAGCAGCAGGTTGGTGTTGATTCAATAAGAAAGCTATTTTCTCTCCTTCTGCATCTGGGCTGGAAACAATCAGTCTTCAGGGTGATGTTCCTCTTACCCCTATTGATTTTAGGTGTGTGTGTGTGTGTGTGCGTGTGGTGTGTGTGTGTGTGCGCGTGTGTGTGTGGTGCGTCGTGTGTGTGTGTGTGTGTGCATGTGTGTGTGTGCAGAACCACCAAATAATCCTCATCCATCCCCTCATTCCTCCCTCTCTGGTCCTGCTGAGTTAACCTATACAATTGCGGAGGGTGAAATCAATGACTACACACACACACACACACACACACACACACACACACACACAGTCTAAACTATTCGACCAATAAGATGGCTTCTGTAATAGCTCAACAGAAGATGTTCAGTTTGTTGTTAATGATTAATAGTTTTCAGCTTCCACACGTTCACTCTGTGTGTGTGTGTGTGTGTTTACATTTTATCAGTCTAGCTAATATCAAGTATACGTGTAATGATTATGAATGTTGTGATTAAATTGTTGTCATGTTTTCATAATAAAAACAAAACAAAACTTTGTGACTCCAGCTAAATGCTAAAATAGCAGGTCTGGACTTTCATCATTTTTGGGCCGTTTCAGGGCACAAAGACCAAATTTCACAAAGACATCAAATAAAACAATAATTTACAGGATCTTTAATGGGTTTCCATAGAGACAGACAGTGTATGAAGAGCAGATGTATACAGATGTAAGAGAGGATCCAGCTGTTAACAGAGACTCTAGTCTGCAGTATAAACCACAGATCTGAAGAGAAACATTCAGGCTTTGTGATCAAATAAAGTTTATATCACATCGACACTTCTGTCCATATTCACAGATCACTGATCCTGATCGCTCTCTCTCTCTCTCTCTCTCTCTCTCTATTATACTTATACTTTTTAGCGAATGTTAGGTTGCAAACAGCGTAATGTTTGCTAAACAGCTGAGGCCTGTAAAGCTGCACGTCCTCACAAATCTTGATACCCGACAGCTGTTGTCTGATGATGATTTAGCCATGTCCACAGGTTCTGCATTCATATATAAATATAGAGACAAATCTGCAAGGATCAGTGACATCTTACAGAAGAAATCTGCAATATAGTTACTCTTATTAAACATAAAATGATCACGATATCTCCTTAAGGAATCGTGCCAAGTTGAAATACTCACTACTCTGTGGGAATTTCTTATCTGGACCAGAATATCTGTTATTATTTGCCTGTTTCACATTAATCAGAGCTCAAATTGATGCTGAATGTTCTCTGAATGAGTCAGTGTCTGTTTATTAGTCATAAGAGATCATTAATGATCTTATAGAAGCAGTAGATGTTTATATTATTATTATTATCATTATTGTTATTATTTATCTTATATTATTATTTTTGTCAGTTTTAATTGTCTCATTTTTATTTGCATGTTTTAATCCTGTTCGATTGTTTTGAAGCACTTTGCAACTTTGTTTTGAAAAATGCTGTTTAAATAAAGTTTATGATTATTTATATTGTGTGTGTGTGTGTGTCTGTGTGCGCGCGCGCGTGTGTGTGCGTGTGTGTGTCTGAGAGTAAAGAAGCACTGGCCTCATTACGGACAACAAGTGAGATCTGCAGAGAGCGCTGATCCTCTCTGTAATTCACAGTTTTAATCAGCCCAATCAATCTTCACCCCTGTCCCTGCTCTCCATATTAAAACACACACACACACACACACACACACACTCCTCCGTGCCGTCTGTGTGTGTGTGTGTGGAACATTTATTTGCGGGTACTTGACTCCCCCCTCTAGAAGCAGGCTAATAAAGCGGCTAATTGTGTGGTTGTCAGGGCGGGATTGATTTGTCTGTTTCAACACTGATAACACAAGCAATCATCTCTCTCTGTGAAGCCTGCACGCACGCGCCGCTCGACTGTAACTGCTGACATTTGACTGCAGCCAGGACGCTCAGAGTGTGTGAGAGTGTGTGTGAGAGTGTGTGTGACTTCTCCAACAAACTTATGACGACAAGGACGAGTGAAGGTTTTTTTGCTGCTTTTTGTTTTTCCCCCAGAAGACTCGGTGACCTGACTGACAGGCAGCAGCTGGATGAGAAGACAACACAAGCTGAGGGACACGATGTTTATTATGGGATGTTTCCATTTACCTGCCTCAGCTAGATTTATGTATGAGGAGGAAGCTTTATGACTGATGCATTGTAAAAAAAAAAAAAAAAAAAAAAAGTTGAGAAAACTAAAAATTTCAGGCAACAGGCTGCAACAGATTTTTGAGCCCAACTCAAACTTCAGTTTTGAAAAAGTGCAAAAAAAGTAACAAGATGAAAACAACGTGAAAAAAAAGTAACAAGATGAAAACGTGAAAAAAAAGTAACAAGATGAAAACAACGTGAAAAAAAGTAACAAGATGAAAACGTGAAAAAAAAGCAACAAGATGAACAACGAAAAACGTGAAAACGAAAAAAAGTAACAAGATGAAAACAATGAAAAAAAAGCAACAAGATGAAAACAACGTGAAAAAAAGTAACAAGATGAAAACAAATGAAAAAAAAGTAACAAGATGAAAACATGAAAAAAGTAACAAGATGAAAACGTGAAAAAAGTAACAAGATGAAAACAACGTGAAAAAAAGTAACAAGATGAAAACGTGAAAAAAGTAACAAGATGAAAACAACGTGAAAAAAAAGTAACAAGATGAAAACAACTGAAAAAAGTAACAAGATGAAAACGTGAAAAAAAAAGCAACAAGATGAAAACGTGAAAAAAAGTAACAAGATGAAAACAACGTGAAAAAGTAACAAGATGAAAACAACGTGAAAAAAAGTAACAAGATGAAAACAATGAAAAAAAAGCAACAAGATGAAAACAACGTGAAAAAAAGTAACAAGATGAAAACAACATGAAAAAAAAGTAACAAGATGAAAACAACGTGAAAAAAAGTAACAAGATGAAAACGTGAAAAAAAGCAACAAGATGAAAACAACGTGAAAAAAGTAACAAGATGAAAACGTGAAAAAAAGCAACAAGATGAAAACAACGTGAAAAAAGTAACAAGATGAAAACGTGAAAAAAAGTAACAAGATGAAAATGTGAAAAAAAGGCAACAAGATGAAAACAACGTGAAAAAAAGTAACAAGATGAAAACAATGTGAAAAAAAGCAACAAGATGAAAACAACGTGAAAAAAAGTAACAAGATGAAAACGTGAAAAAAAGCAACAAGATGAAAACAACGTGAAAAAAGTAACAAGATGAAAACGTGAAAAAAAGTAACAAGATGAAAACGTGAAAAAAAGTAACAAGATGAAAACAACGTGAAAAAAGTAACAAGATGAAAACGTGAAAAAAAGCAACAAGATGAAAACAACGTGAAAAAAGTAACAAGATGAAAACGTGAAAAAAAGTAACAAGATGAAAACGTGAAAAAAAGTAACAAGATGAAAACAACGTGAAAAAAAGTAAAAAACAAGAAAGATGAAAACAAGTGAAAAAAAGTAACAAGATGAAAACAATGAAAAAAAAGTAACAAGATGAAAACGTGAAAAAAGTAACAAGATGAAAACAACGTGAAAAAAAGTAACAAGATGAAAACGTGAAAAAAGTAACAAGATGAAAACAACGTGAAAAAAAAGTAACAAGATGAAAACAACGTGAAAAAAGTAACAAGATGAAAACGTGAAAAAAAAGCAACAAGATGAAAACAACGTGAAAAAAAAGTAACAAGATGAAAACAATGTGAAAAAAGTAACAAGATGAAAACGTGAAAAAAAAGCAACAAGATGAAAACGTGAAAAAAAGTAACAAGATGAAAACAACATGAAAAAGTAACAAGATGAAAACAACGTGAAAAAAAGTAACAAGATGAAAACAATGAAAAAAAAGCAACAAGATGAAAACAACGTGAAAAAAAGTAACAAGATGAAAACAACGTGAAAAAAAAGTAACAAGATGAAAACGTGAAAAAAGCAACAAGATGAAAACGTGAAAAAAAGCAACAAGATGAAAACAACGTGAAAAAAAGTAACAAGATGAAAAACGTGAAAAAAAGTAACAAGATGAAAAGTGAAAAAAAGCAACAAGATGAAAACAACGTGAAAAAAAGTAACAAGATGAAAACAAGTGAAAAAAAAGCAACAAGATGAAAACAACGTGAAAAAAAGTAACAAGATGAAAACGTGAAAAAAAGCAACAAGATGAAAACAACGTGAAAAAAGTAACAAGATGAAAACAACGTGAAAAAAAGTAACAAGATGAAAAAACGTGAAAAAAGTAACAAGATGAAAACGTGAAAAAAAAGCAACAAGATGAAAACAACGTGAAAAAAGTAACAAGATGAAAACAACGTGAAAAAAAGTAACAAGATGAAAACGTGAAAAAAAAGCAACAAGATGAAAACGTGAAAAAAAGTAACAAGATGAAAACAACGTGAAAAAGTAACAAGATGAAAACAACGTGAAAAAAAAGTAACAAGATGAAAACGTGAAAAAAGCAACAAGATGAAAACGTGAAAAAAAGTAACAAGATGAAAATGTGAAAAAAAGTAACAAGATGAAAACAACGAAAAAGTAACAAGATGAAAACAACGTGAAAAAAGTAACAAGATGAAAACAATGAAAAAAAAGCAACAAGATGAAAACAACGTGAAAAAAAGTAACAAGATGAAAACAACGTGAAAAAAAAGTAACAAGATGAAAACGTGAAAAAAAGCAACAAGATGAAAAACGTGAAAAAAAGTAACAAGATGAAAATGTGAAAAAAAAGCAACAAGATGAAAACAACGTGAAAAAAAGTAACAAGATGAAAACAATGTGAAAAAAAGCAACAAGATGAAAACAACGTGAAAAAAGTAACAAGATGAAAACGTGAAAAAAAGCAACAAGATGAAACAACGTGAAAAAAGTACAAGATGAAAACGTGAAAAAAAGTAACAAGATAAAACTGAAAAAAAGTAACAAGATGAAAACGTGAAAAAAAGTAACAAGATGAAAACAACGTGAAAAAGTAACAAGATGAAAACGTGAAAAAAGCAACAAGATGAAAACAACGTGAAAAAAAGTAACAAGATGAAAACGTGAAAAAAAGTAACAAGATGAAAACAACGTGAAAAAAGTAACAAGATGAAAACGTGAAAAAAAAGTAACAAGATGAAAACAACGTGAAAAAAGTAACAAGATGAAAATGTGAAAAAAAGCAACAAGATGAAACAACGTGAAAAAAAGCAACAAGATGAAAACAACGTGAAAAAAGTAACAAGATGAAAACAACGTGAAAAAAGTAACAAGATGAAAACGTGAAAAAAAGCAACAAGATGAAAACAACGTGAAAAAAAGCAACAAGATGAAAACAACGTGAAAAAAAAGTAACAAGATGAAAACGTGAAAAAAAGCAACAAATGACACGTGAAAAAAGTACAAGATGAAAACAACGTGAAAAAAAGTAACAAGATGAAAACAACGTGAAAAAAAAGTAACAAGATGAAAATGACGGAAAAGCTGTAACAAGTCATAATAAGTTGTAATAAGTTGAAAACAACGACAAAGGCGTAACAAGATCCAAACAGCTTGAAAGATGTAACGAGACAAAAACAACATAAAAGGTGTAATAAGACATAAAAAGGCAAAAATGATGTAACAAGATGAAAACAACATAATAATACATAAGAATAAAATGACGAAGAAGACATAACAAGACGAGAGTGACGTAACGGCCAAAAATGACGTGAAAATAAATAACAAGATGAAAATGGTGTGAGATGAAAATGACATAGAACTTTAATCGGGCCTGAAAAGTTGAGCCCGAAAAGGCCAAAGCCACAAAATTCTGACCAAAACCAACCTCCTTAGCATATTTCAGCCTGAACCTGATTTCTCGTAACAAACTTCCCTCTATGTACCAAACAGTAGCAGCTGAAAAATGAAAGAAAAATTACTACTACTGATGATAATAATAATAATATTGTAATAATATTAATAAGAATAAGAAGGAGAATAATACAGCCCAAACCCAACGTAAGCTCATGAAATATGTGAGAAATACGGCCCGACCCGACTCGACCCGACCCAAACCCGTCGGGTCCTGTCGGGTCCTGTCGGGTCCAGTTGGGTTCAGGCACAGATCTCAAGCTCTAATAAGACATAAAACGCCATAACACAACAAAAACCATAACAAACGTTAAAGTTGTCAAGAATTAAAAAGTTGGGAGCAGTGCATCTTTTGGTCGTTGGATTTTCCTTTCAGGAGCAGGTGTTAAAAAGCAGTTGCATGATTTTCATTTTGAAATCCAAACCTTTTTTTTTTAAATTTCATCTTTTTGTGAGCATTAAAAAGACAGATATCTTGAATTTCAATTCTGATTTTAAAACAAAAATCAAACAACACTAATTTTGTTTGTTTTTTAATGCCCATTTTTTTCTGACAAGAAACTCCAACGACCAAAAGATACACAGACCGTCAGTGTGATTTCTGTTTTAAACAGAAACTGAAATCAGGAAACAAGCTGTTTATCAGTTCTATTTAGACTCAGGGAATGAAAAAGAAATAAAAATATTAAAAAACTGAATATGAAAAAACACCCAATATCTGATTTTGTTGGACCAACACATGTTGGGGCCTATTTTAATTCTCATTTTCCATTTACAAGTAAATCAGATAACAAATTGTTTTTTTTTTTCCATTTCTGTGTTTTATTATTATTTATCATTTTTTTGTTTTCCTGTCTAAATGGGAATCAAACAGCTCGTTTCCTGAGTTTTGTCATTTTAAAACAGGAATCAGCTGACGGCTGGACACACTGATGCGTGTTAATATGGTGAGACGACAGGTGTCGTCATGGAGACCACGTCCATGTTGTGTTCAGTCTGTGAGATGATGATGATGATGATGATGATGAACAAATTTACAAAAACGTCAGACTGGCTGTTTGTGTTTTCACAAATATTAACCTGCATTAAAACGATCCATCTCCTGCAGCTGATTATCTTATTATCTCTAAACGAGAACGTTAATGAGGAACGTCAGCGTTCATCTTTATTATTTCTCCTCTACGTCTCTGTCACTCTCTCCTCTCCTTCTTCACTGCTTCTGTTTTTTTATAATGCTTATCTGAGCCTGACAGGTTCTTCCACAGCGGGGCTCCGAATTGTTACGCTCCTCTATCGAATAGAATCAATCACACTCCAGAAAACGCACACAGGAACACACAAGAACACACACAGGAACACACAGGAACACACACAGGAACACACAACACAAGCACTCTTAAGTGTGATAGGATGACTATGAACCCTTTCTGGTTCCTGGTAGAACCTTTTATTCAGAGAATCCAACCCAGAACCCAACATAAAGGGTCATACCCAGAACCACCTGTACCCAGAACCCACAATACGAGTAACAAGACAAACAAGACAAAACACGACAAAACAACACAAGATGAAAAAGACGTAATATTAAACAAGATGAAATGACATAAGACATAACAAGACGACAACAACATAAAAATCTGTGACAAGATGAAAACAACGTAACAAGACATAATAGGTTGAAAACGGTGTAAAACCCACAAGAAGAGGTTCTACACAGAATCCTTCTATGGTGTAACGGTTCCACTCAAAAACATTGCTGCAGGTCATATCCAGAACCTTTCCACCTTCCACCCAGGGGTTCTACCAAGAACATTTTTACATTCCAAGAGCTTTACCTAGAACACAGTCAGGGAGTTCACATACACAAGAACACACAGGAACACACACTCTGCTTTGTGGCAGGATGTGTCAAAAGATGGAAAAATGTATGTGACAAACACTGAATATCTTTAAATTCATGTGTTCTGGGACGACTCTGATTTAATAACTTGAGAAAGTCGGCGTTTCCTCCGTCTCACTTTGGATTTCAGTCATGCACAATCGGCCCATAAGAGCCACATTTCCTTTTGAAAAGTCCTGCTAATTAAAATCAGAAGCAACTCAAGGAAACCACAAATCACACCTAAACAAAAGGCTTAAAACGCTCCGTTTTCCCAGAGCATCCTTGAATACAGATTAACCCTCGAAAATCCCTCCGTTCGCCCGTGTTCAAACATCACGCTGACGAGCGTCTGCTCTCCTGGTTTTGACATCAGGGTTTGTGTTTCGTGCTTCAAACGTTAACCTTGGGAGCGGTGTGGGAGTCTGTGGACGAAGACAGACGGTGAGAAACTACAAACACCTGAGTGACTGTTGATTCTGACAGTTTACAGGAACAGAAGGAGAGAATCTGACCTGAGTTCAGCCCGTCTGATGCTTTTATACAAACTCTGTTGTTATAATGTCACAACTGTAGAGCAGACTGAGAGGGTTACTCTAAAAATGTAATCTGATACAGTTACTGATTACCTGTTGAAAAATGTAATCTGTTACCTAATCCAAGTATCACAATATTAAAGTTACTTTATTAGTTTCTATTACTTTTGGATTACCTCTGAAGTTAGTGGTTGTTCTGTGTAGCTAAAGTTAGCGTTTGGTCTGTGTAGCTAACATTAGCAAATGTTCTATTTAGCTAAAGTTGGTATTTGGTCTGTAAAGCTAAAATTAGCAGTTGGTTTGTGTAGCTATTCTTAGCAGTTGTTCTATGAAGTTGATGTTAATGTTTGGTCTGTGTGGCTGTTGTTAACAGCTGGCCTGTCTAGTTAACATTAGCAGTTGGTCTGTTTAGCTAAAGTTAGCGTTTTGTCTGTGTAGCTAACATTTGTGGTCTGTCAGTGTAGCTAAAGTTAGTGTTTGTCTATGAAGCTGATGTTTTTTAGTTGTTCTGTATAGCCAAAGTTGGCATTTAGTCTGTGTAGTTAACATTAGAAGTTGTCTGTGTAGCTAATGTTAGCAGTTGACTGTGAACCTAACGACTGTGGTTGCTCTGTGTAGTTAAAGTTAGCATTTAGTCTGTGTAGTGAATATTAGTGGTTGGTCTGTGTAGCATAAGATAGCATTTGTTTTATGTGGTTAATGTTAGTTAACCACATAAACCACATGGTCTGAGAAGCTAATTTTAGCAATTGTTCTGTGTAGCAAAAGTTAGCATTTGATCTGTGTAGCTACAGCTATCCTTTGATCTTTGTAGCTAAAGTTGGTGTTTGGTCTGTAGAGCTAATGTTAGCAGTTGGTCTGTGTAGCTAATGTTAGCAGTTGGTCTGTAGAGCTAATGTTAGCTGTTGGTCTGCAGAGCTAATGTTAGCAGTTGGTCTGTGTAGCTAATGTAAGTGGTTGGTCTGTGTAGCTAAAGCTTCCATTTGGTCTGTATTGCTAAAGTTAGCATTTGGTCTGTAAAGCTAATTGAGCATTTGGTCTGGGTAGCTAAAGTTAGCGTTTGGTCTGTGTAGCTTAAGTTAGCAGGTGGTCTGTGTAGCTAACATTTCATTGACTTTCAGATGAAATTGTTTAGATATTTGCGTGTTCGGCTCCTCCTGACTTCACTGTAGAGATGTTGCCACGTCCCAGTTTTCACTGAACAACGTTCACAGATAGAAATGATGGACGAACCTACAAAAATAAGCCTAATAAAGACGGAACTTTCCTTTAATGTGTGCGTGAAACTCACCCGGTGTGAGCGTGTTAGCTTCTCCTCTGAATGTATACGAGGACTCCATCAGTAAACTGTTTACACCATCATGATGCTGCATCCGTCTCCGTCACGTTTGTGCAGCTGCTGTGATTTGACTCCCTGCTGCTCCACTCACACAGTCTCTGTGCCGAGACAATCAATGGAACATAGAACGTGAACCACAGGAGGTGGAGAGGAACCTTTACACTGACAGGAGAGGTCACGTCTGATCCTGACTCACGTTACTGAAACTCTACACGACTGTGTGACGTCATGGTTACTGTATTTATCATCTGACATCACAGGGCTGAATAACGAGTTCTTCGTGTTCTCACATAAACAACACAAAATTATATACAGTTAAAATACTACATCCCCCTTTTACTCACACTCTGAGAAATAAAGGTTCTAACTACAACCATAAAAAGTTCTTTGGCTTGTCCCCATAAGAGAACCCTTTTTGGTTCCTTGTAGAACCTTTAATGAAGATTCCACTTGGAACCCTTTCAGAGAGTCCTACTTAGAACCCAACATAAAGGGTTACACCTAGAACCATCTGTGAAAGGTTTCATTCAGAACCCACTATAAGAGGTTCTACAGAAAATCCATCTACAGTGTAAGTGTTCCACCCAAAACCCTCTCTGGGGGTTCTACCTGGAACCCTTCCACTTCCACGCAGTAGTTCTATGAAGAACCTTTTTTATATTTCAAGGCTTTCACCAGAAAACACTTAGTAGGGGTTCTCCAAAAACCTTTTTATAGCCCTAGGGTTATCTGAAACCACCATGGGGGTTCTACTGAGAGCATTTTAAAATTCTAATGATTTTATATAGAACACTCACAGGGTTCTACTGAGAATATTTTTTATATTCCTAGATTTTCTTTTAAATATAGAACACACTCAGGTGTTCTACCAAGAACCTCTTACCTTTATATTCCAAGGGTCTTATCTAGAACACACTCAGGGGGTTCTACAAACAACTTTTGTGTATTTCAAGGGTTCTGACCAAAACCCCTGCTGGGGGATCAACAAGAAACCCCAGAGAGGGTTCTGTCCATTACACTATAGAAGGGTTCTCTGTAGAACCTTTGACAGGTGGTTCTGGGTGAACCCTTTCACAGATACCTCTACATACAACCCTTTATGTTGGGTTCTAGGTAGAACTTGCTTGATTCTCTGGTTCTACCAGAGACCATAAAAGGTTCTCCTGTGGGGACAAGTGAAAGCACCCTCTATGGTTCTAGTTAGAACCTTTATTTAGTAACAGATCTGACCTGTTCAGGATGCTCTCTGTACAAACCGGGGTCGTCTCCTCTGACACAGAAATCTCATTTGAAGCTATAAAACGCTTCAGAAACAGAGAACCAAACCGAGCTCTCATCTCCACTGACACGGGTCACAAATCAAGTCCCTGCACCCGTCTGTCGAGTCCCCCGAGACTCGGTGAGAACCGGGAGACGGGCGCGGTCGTACGGGCCTCGCCATCATCCCGTCATTACATTACGCTGCCTCACAGAAACAGATGGCTGCATCACTGACTCATTAACTTCTGCAGCAAAGAGCTGAAATCCAATTCTGACATGAGAGCCTTATTAGGAGAAGGAAAGCATTATTTTATTCAGCTGGAGACGACTTCAACAGACAACACAAACTCTAAATCACATTTCAGAACACAGAACAAAGGAACAAAACGAGCCGAGATATTAAAAGAAAACATCAGAGTGAGTCCTCGGCTGCTGTTTGGATCTCTGCTGGGATTCAGCGTTTAATAAGTTTATTATTTAGAGATGAAGACACACTGAGAGGGGATTTATGGGTAAATGTTGGTCACAGCTCCACGCTGAACTACGAAAAGTCTGTGTGTGTGTGTGTGTGGTATAATCTCCCTGCAGCACCTGACACACCCTCACTGAACCAGAGCTACACCTCCCACAGAGACGAGACGGAGACGAGGACGAAGGTGGAGAGGACAGAGGAACAGAGGAGAGTTCTGGATGCTCAACTTCAGTAATTAAATTCAAATAAGCTTCACTGGCGAGAGAGTGGATGATACAGTGCTGCCAAAGATAAATTATATAATGTAATATGTTCCCAAATGAAAAAGAAGAGACAAAAAGACAAACAGAAAACAACCAGATCTCATTGGATGACGTATAAACCGCACTGAGACGAGTATAAGGACAAATCAAGCTGTTCACATGTCATTAGGACACCTGTCATTAACATCATGACAACACTCACAGTTTGGGTCCAAAAAGAATGGTTCCAAAAGGGTTCTTCTGCTTCTGAAGAAAGAGTTCTTTGTAAGACTAAGGGTTTCATCCAAAGAACCTTTCTTAGAGGAAAGAGTTCTTCAAGGATTTGTTGAAATCTTTGAAGAACACACACGTGCAGGTACACAAACTCTCGCCCAAGCGGTGCGACAAGAGACAGTTGACATTTCAGCTAAAAACATGGTGTAAATGGCGTCTTTTGTGGTTAAATTTTAATGTCGCAGCTCACGGACACTTGGATTACACCACAAGAGCAGGATGGAGACATTTTGTGTTTGTTTGTGTTCTTTTTTTTACATTTTAAAACTGGTCTCCATTCACTGCCATTGTACTGGATTTGGCTGCAACCCTGTTTTCTGCTGAAACTCCAGGATTGTTTAGTGAACTGAAGATCTTCACCATCATCACATCAGCACAGGGGGGAGGAGATATTGAGTGAATTTTCATTTTTGGGTGAACTATCGCTTTAATGAATGTGCAACACGGGGCGTCTCTTTCCTAGCGTGCAAAATACTGCGAGGAGAAAATGTAAACAGGTTCATTTAGCGCACGCACGGCATGTTCTCCTGTTTCCTTCTTTTCACCAACATTACATTTTGAACTGGGTTTTTTTCGCAGGTTGCACATCTCTCCCCCCACTGCACTCCTCTCCACCTGTACGCTCTCCACCTGTACGCTCCTCTCCACCTGTGCGCTCCTCCCGTCCACTGCGCTCCTCTCCTCCAGTGCGCTCCTCTCCACCTGTGTGCTCCTCCTGTCCACTGTGCTCCTCTCCACCTGTGTGCTCCTCCTGTCCACTGTGCTCCTCTCCACCTGTGCGTTCCTCTCCACCTGTGCTCTCCTCTCCTCCACTGCACTCCTCTTCTCCACGTGCCTCCTCTCCTCCAGTGCGCTCCTCTCCTCCAGTGGCTCCTCTCCTTCACTGCACTCCTCTGCCTCCATTCACTCCTCTCCTCCAGTGCGCTCCTCTCCTCCAGTGCGCTCCTCTCCTTCACTGCACTCCTCTCCTCCAGTGCGCTCCCCTCTCCTCCAGTGCGCTCCTCTCCTCCAGTGGCTCCTCTCCTTCACTGCACTCCTCTCCTCCAGTGCACTCCTCTCCTCCAGTGCGCTCCTCTCCTCCTGTGGCTCCTCCTGTACACTGCCTCCTCTCCACCTGTGCTCTCCTCTTCTCCACTGCGCTCCTCTCCCCTGTGCGTCCTCTCCACCTGTACTCTCCTCTCCTCCACTGCACTCCTCTCCTTCAGTGCGCTCCTCTCTCCACTGCGCTCCTCTCCTCCAGTGTGCTCCTCTCCTTCAGTGCGCTCCTCTTCTCTACTGCGCTCCTCTCCTCCAGTGCGCTCCTCTCCTTCACTGCGCTCCTCTCCACCTGTGTGTTCCTCTCCACCTGTTCACTCCTCTCCTCCTGTGTGCTCCTCTCCTCCAGTGCGCTCCTCTCCACCTGTGCGCTCCTCTCCACCTGTGCGCTCCTCTCCCCAGTGCGCTCCTCTCCACCTGTGCGCTCCTCTCCCCAGTGCGCTCCTCTCCACTTGTGCGCTCCTCTCCACCTGTGCGCTCCTCTCCACCTGTGCGCTCCTCTCCTTCAGTGCGCTCCTCTTCTCCACTGCGCTCCTCTCCTCCAGTGCGCTCCTCTCCTTCACTGCACTCCTCTCCACCTGTGTGTTCCTCTCCACCTGTTCACTCCTCTCCTCCTGTGTGCTCCTCTCCTCCAGTGCGCTCCTCTCCACCTGTGCGCTCCTCTCCACCTGTGCGCTCCTCTCCCCAGTGCGCTCCTCTCCACTGTGCGCTCCTCTCCTCCAGTGCGCTCCTCTCCTCCACTGCGCTGCTCTCCTCCAGTGCGCTCCTCTCCTCCACTGCACTCCTCTCCTCCAGTGCGCTCCTCTCCTTCACTGCACTCCTCTCCTTCACTGCACTCCTCTCCTCCACTGCGCTGCTCTCCACCTGTGCGCTCCTCTCCTCCACTGTGCTGCTCTCCACCTGTGCGCTCCTCTCCTCCACTGCGCTGCTCTCCTCGAGTGCGCTCCTCTCCTCCAGTGCGCTCCTCTCCTCCAGTGCGCTCCTCTCCTCCACTGCACTCCTCTCCTCCAGTGCGCTCCTCTCCTCCACTGCGCTCCTCTCCTTCACTGCGCTCCTCTCCTCCAGTGCGCTCCTCTCCTCCACTGTGCTCCTCTCCTCCACTGTGCTCCTCTCCACCTGTGCGCTCCTCTCCTGCCTCTCCAGTCCCCAGTTGTTCCATTGTCAGACTGCTTATTATTTATTTATTTGTTTGCTTGTTTGTTTGTTTGTTGAGGATAGCTGTTATAGTTTTGTTGTATGCTATTTTTTTTTTTGTGCGTTGCCTTTTATCTTAGCATGTTCTCTTTATTTCACCTCTTTTTTTTGCTGTAGCTTCCACTAACACCTCCGTGGGATCAGATTTCATTTGTTCTTGCAGTCACTCTGTTTTCCATCCAAACTGAAACAGAAACCTGTAACACACACAGAACCATCACTTAAATCCTGCTGTCTCCACACGGTTTGCACCTGTTGTCATTTATTCTGCAAAACACACAACCAAAAGTGCAATATGTTGGAACGCACACGCAATTTAGCGCTCTTTATCTGGGATCTTAGTAAAGGCCCTAAGTCTTCATAAGTTCTTGTGTTTTGGGTTTTCTTTGTTATTAACTCCTCCTCTCCTCTCCTCTCCTCTCCTCTCCTCTCCTGTCCTCTCCTGTCCTGTCCTGTCCTGTCCTGTCCTGTGTTTATCTTCACTCTGTTGGGTTTTACCTCCCTGTGGAGACATTGCCACACTGTGCAGTAATCACAGTCCGTAGGTAAAGTAAATGTTTACTGAGCAGCCTCTTCTTCAGACCTCTGAGGGATTCACGTCGGATTGACAGGCTGCAGATCGTTTTCATGTTTCCTGAAGAACTTTAAAGTGACATCTTTAAAAGCTTTTCATGCTAACTAGGGTACGGGAGTTTCTCACATCTATTAAAGCAGTTGCTAGGAAACAGATTCCTCCTCTTTTTATGTTTTATACAAAATATATTCACACAAACCCAGATGGAACAACAATGATGCTGGCTGGATGCAGTGTGGGCTAATCTGAGCATTTGGAAAGTAGGTGAGTTACATCCTGCAAGGAGCTTTGAGACAATAGAACATGAAAGACTTGATGTGAGGCACAAAGAAAATATCAATGAAAATATAACATCACTGGTTTTTCATGAAGTAAATCTTTGTGTACCACTGCAGCTGGGCCGAACACAGCCTCCAAGACTGATGGGGAACACATCACCAAGGTGATTTATGATGGACAGATAGCTTTACATGTTGCTAAAGTAGCTAACTGCTAACTGTAGTGCCATTAGCTTGGTTAGCCATGCAAATAAGTTAGCTGACTCTGCAAAAAACCCACCTTTGTAATGTGTTCCCTGTGGTCAAACCTCCGTCAGTCTCAGAGGTGGTGTTCATTCCCGCTGCAGCTGCATAGCTTGGGACGAATAGCATCAAAGCTCATTCAGCGCTAACAACAATTAATATCTTCAGCAAGTTCCCTTACTTGCTTCCTGTTCTTACAGGAAAAATACACCAGTTAAGACATGAATCGTACTACATGACATTTGTACTAACAGAAAAAAAAACTTCTAAAGTATAAATACCAATTTTCTAATTCCTTTTTTGTGAATGTTTATGTTTTTTAAGGATTTATCTATATGAAATATATATAATTTATTAAATGTCTTGGTTTGCTTCAGTTTTTTTTATTCCTAAATTTGCTTTGTGCCAGAAAACAGCCAAGTACCAAACCAGAATCCACAACTCCCACCAACTTAAAAATGTGTTATAATCCTTCATTGGATGGACAACACTGATAATCAGTCAACTGATGTTTCTTAAGACCCGCCCCTTTTTACTCTGTGTTCCAATAACATTTGAGCAAACTTGGTAACTCTGTTAACTTTCTCCTTTTCCTGTAGAAGTGATATACAGGGTCACATCTGAAGTTAGCGAATTGTAGCAAAACACAAGCTAACTAGATGAGCTATCTGGCTAATGATTCAAGTAGATTAGCCAGCTAGTGTTAGCAAGCATTTTGTTCACATTAACTAACTTAACAATACCTACTGATAACATAGGTGTAAAAATGGGATATTATAAACATCTTTGTTTTAAAATATATTTTTTATGAAAATGTTGTGTCCCAGATTTCCATCAGATTTTTTTTTTTTTTTTACAAAAACCTGATTTAATCAGGGTTTTAAAAAAAATGTAACTAGATGTAAAAGTAACAAGACAAAAAAATAAATGACATGAAAGACTTAACAAAACCAAAAACAAGGTAGTATGAGAGCAAACTGTCAGTGGGAGTAAACAGCCCAGTACAGAGAAAATAAAAAAGAGATATTGTGACTGCTAAATGTTAGCATGTTTGCTAGCATCTTAGTTGTGAGCTCGCCGCTGTAGTGATTCTTGCTGCAGGAAAAGACACTTTTCAAGTTTCTTAGTAAGACCTCACACCACCTTTAGCTCACTCACCCAAAATCTATTCTTTCATTCCAGGAAATATGTGAGTAAATGACAGGTTCATTCAATTGTGCCAGCGTGGAGCGAGAGAGCAGGAACTGATAGAACTCCACATGAGACGCTGATTTACATTTCTCCTTTCGGTCCTTCAGATTCAGAGCAGCCAATTCCCCGTTCACAGCTGCTGCCCCAGGAGGAGGTTTAACAGAGACAGATTCACGCTGTTCCACCCGACCAACCAGGAACATCAACAATGATCCCTCACTGGCTTCCCACCGACAAACACTGACAGACTTTGAAGGAACAAAAACAGCATTCTTGTTAAACTGCATGTGTTTATGTCAAATCCTGCAAGAAGTATCAGAGTTTCTGAGTACAAATACTTTTTGTTACTGCATTTAAACAGTTTTCAGGTATCTGTACTTTACGCAACAAGACAAACAAGGACATAAGACATAAGACGTACTAAAGATGTAACCATACAAAGATGTAACAAGATAAAAAGGATTTAACATGAAAAACTACATAACAAGACGAAAAACGATGTAAAAGACGTAATAAGACGTAAAACTAACAAGATGATAAAAATGTAACCAGACAAAAAAGATTTATCAAGATGAAAAAGATGCAACAAGACAAAATGATGTAACATGACATAAAAATGACCAAGACGAAAAAGATGTAACGACACTAAAACTGACGTAAAAGATGTACCAAGATAAAACAGACGAGAGAAGGAGGCTCGTGTAACGGCAGGATTACTGAAACAAGAGGAGGAGAGGTGAGATAAAAAACAGGAAATAATGAATGAATGACATGAAACAAAGTATTTATGATTTATTTATTAACAGTATATTATTATATATTAGTATTATTCAATTGATGAGCATGTATATGTGTTTTTTTTTCTCTTATAAGGTATATTTTGCTGAAACTACCAGCCACTGCAGTATCAGGTATCTGTAGGCAATATATCCCTTTCTCTACATCATACATTGACTTTTTTTTCTCCCAAATGTCTTTATTCTTTATTTTTGCCGATGCTGTGCCTGTCACATCTGACTCCGTGTGACCTTGTTCTCCTGACAAGAGAAGGGCAGGAGAGTAGAGATGTGACACTGAAAGAAAAGCTGCAATCCAACGCAACCTCGATGTAAGCCAGCGTCAAAGTTACTGCTGAGGAGACGTCCCTGCAGGACCACGTTACACACAAACTACAGAGATATTTTCATTAATCTATTTTTAATCTTAGAGGACAAATATATTATAATAACAGAAACGGGTGATGGTCACACCAGCCTGTGTGGTTTAGATGAGCACAGTTCAGTCCATCTGAGCAAATTACCTGTATAAGTGTTAATATCATTTGTGTAAAAGCAGCTGCTCGCATGAGGATTTTAAAATTTTGTGGCAAAATCAAATCATTTCAAAGAAAAAAGCAGAGACTGGAAGTAACTAAGTACAAATACTTCATTACTGTACTTACTGTACCCTTGAATATTTCTTTTTCTGACAACTTTTTACTTTTACTCCTTAAATTTGAACATTGACAACTATACTTTCTACTCCTTACAAAACAGGCTCGTTAGTTTAGTTTTAATACAAGATGAAAACAACATGATGTAACAAGACAAAAACGACTAAAAGACGTAGCAAAACGAAAATAACAAAAGATTTAACAAGACAAAAATAACGTGACAGGACAAAAATTAAACATAACAGAACTTAACTATGAAAATGAAGTAACAAGATGTAACAAGATAAAAATGATGCAACAAGACGTAAACTACATATCAGGACGTAAATGACGTAATGAGACACAAACAAGATAAAAGACGTAACAAAACAAAAATTACATAAAGGACCTGAGATTAAAATGATGTTATAAGAAAACAATGAAAACATGAAAACAGTGTAACAAGACAAAAATAATGTAAAAGATGTAACAAGACAAGAATGAGGTAAGATGTTAACAAAAATGACACAAGATGTAAACTACGTAACACGACGTAAACAAGGTAAAAAATGTAACAAGACATAACAAATAATAGACGTAACAGACATAACAAGACATAAACAAGACAAAAATAACAAAAGACATAAGAGTAAAAAGACATAACAACATGTCACAAGATAAAATACATAAAAAAACAAAAACAGTACAAAAAAGACAGAAAAAACATAACAACATGTAACAAGATGAAAATAATGTAAAAAAAAAAAATACATAACAAGACAAAAATGATGTGAAAGATGTAACAAAACCAAAATGATGTAAAAATACAAAAATGGCCAAAGTGAGAAAAAAATAATGTAAAATACAAAACAAAACAAAAACAATACAACAAGACAAACTACGCAACAAGATGTAAATGACATAAAAGATTTAACAAGATGTAACAAGATGTAATAAGATGAAAATGACAAAAAAGTAATAAGTAACAAACCTAAAAAGTACTTAGTTTCCGCCACTGCGATCAGCTGATTCCAGCTCATATTTATTGTGTATTATGCAGAACTGCATTTACATTTTGTTTAAAATGTGAAACTTTCTTTTCTCTTATTAAAGCATCAACTTTGGAGGATTTTGCCTCCCTGCAGATGGATGTTCTGTCTGAGTCCTTTCTAATTTTGTTTTGTTTTGCCCTCAGTCTGGATTAATTTTAATCCTGTGTAGTTATTTAACATTTTTCATGACTGTGTGCATTGTGACTGTAAAGTTACTGGAATAAAACTGCACATGTGAGAAATGTATAATTACTTACTGAAGCCTTCGGCAAGACAACAGGATACAGAACAAACAAGGCTCGTCTGCCGGGTGGATTATGTTCTCAGCTTTTTGTACTGTCAGAATTTTAAAGCAGATAAACACTGATGAAAAATAAATCTGTTTTATGAGGCGACAATACCGTGGTTCAGATTTGCTTAAGTTTAGAGGAAGGTCATGGTTTCGGTTTAAGATGAGGGGACCGCTGTTGTCATGGTTACGAGTAAAGACCCCTTGGTTAAAGGTGCAATATGTCAGAATCTGAAGCTAAACATGCGTTAACATGCATGTGTTGCTAATCGGTGAGTAGATTGTAATGTAACTTAAAAAAACGAGACCTTCACAACTTCCTTGTTTGTCCTGTTGACTGATTTCTGTGTAAAAGATTGTGTGTAAAATTTTCCAGGAAAATCCAAAGGATGTGACATTTATATGCACTCATCATTACTATGACGTACAGCCGAGCCACAACCAGCTGGCCAGCCATAGCTTAGCTTAACTTACAGTTAGCTCGGTGGCTGGCCCGCCTAACACCGCTCTTAGCCAGCACATCTTTACTTTGTAGCATTATATCACTAATTGTTGGCTAAAATCAGCACCATGTTGTCTTAAACATAAGTTAATATCATGGATCATGTTAGCTGGTGAAGTAATTTGGCGTGATGTCAGAGGAAAATGGCTGCCATGTGGTTCACTTGACAGCCACCAGTATCATTAACAAGGATTTTCAGAAAGTTCTAGACAGCGCTGTCACTCATAAACGTCATTATGAAGTGATTTATGGGAGAACAGTTTCAAGAGTAACAGCTGGAAATCTGCTTTAATCTGAACAATCTGAATCATAGAAACGCAGAGCAGAAAAAAGCAAAATACCGTCCTGAGAAATGTGAAGTAAAATAAAAACACCTTGAATAAATGTTCTTGGTTTCCTGCCATGTTGCCTCCTCATGCAGAATGCGTCGTAATTAGCTCCTAGAGGCTAACATATGCTAACATATGCTAACAGAACGACCTCCTCAGTGGAACGTTATCTGTGTGTCAGTGACATTGAGAAAGAACAGAATGTGAGAAAAGCTGCTGACTCAAATCCCATTAAAATTCACCAGGTTGTCATTGTCTTTGTTTTGTGCTTTGATTTGTTGCTGAGTCTCCTCTCACACTGAAGGGGGGGGGGTGTTCCTCATTGTTTGGTGTGTGTCGCCTCGAGTTCTGCTTTCATGAAGTGAGGAACGCCTCCCTCCAAATCCACTCGACTGCCTGCTGACTGATTGTTCTGTTAACAGACTACAGAGAGGAACCACACTTTCAACACACACACACACACACCACACACACGTTCTACACTCTGAGAAATAAAGGTGCTAACCAGAACCATCAAGGGTTCTTTGACTTGTTCCCATAGGAGAACCCTTTCTGGTTCCTGGTAGAACCTTTTGTCAAGTGAGTTCTACCAAGAACCCAACATAAAGGGTTATATCAAGAGGCATTTTGAAAAGGTTCCACTTGGATCCCTTTCAGAGAGTTCTACCTAGAACTCAACACAAAAGGTTTCACCCAGAACCCCCTATGAGAGGATCTATAGAGAACTCTTCTGTGATGTAAGGGTTCCACCAAGAGCCCTCTTCTAACAAGAAACAGTTCTATTGAGAACCTTTTTATAGTCCAAGGATTTTATCTAGAACCCACCAAGGGGGTTCTGCTGGGAACCTCTGTATGTTCCTGCAGGGAGATCTACCAAGAACCCTTTTATATTGCAATGGGTTTATTTACAACAAACTCAGGGTGTTCCACCAAGAACCTTTTTATATTCCAAGGCTTTTGTCTAGAACCCACCCAGGAGATTCTACTGGGAACCTTTTTATATTCCAAGGGGGTTATTTAGAACCCACCAAGGGAGGTTTTATTGAGAACTGTTTTATATTCCAAGGGTTTTATCTAGAACTCACTTGGGGTGTTGCTAGAAACCTTTATATATTTCAATGGATTTATCTAGAACCTACCCAGAGGGTTCTGCCGCATTCTCTTTTTATATTACAAGGGTTTCATCTAGGACCCACACAGAAGGTTCTGATGAGAACCCTTTCATATTATGGCATAAAGAACCTCGGACAAAAGAGTTCTTCAAGAATCTCAATGACTGAACAGCTCTTTCTTCCAAGGAACCTTGAAGAAACCTGCAGTCTTCAAAAAAGGGGCAGATGGTAGAACCTCAGCCCTGCAGGAAGAACCTTTGAGGAACCCTTATTTCTCAGAGTGTATTAACATACAACAGGATGGTCATTTATTTTATGTATGAGACATTTGAAGTTTTTGTCTTTTTTGATTATTGGCCTTTCAGTCAGTCATCAATATTTATGAGAATGTGTGTGTGTGTGTGTGTGTGTGTGTGTGTGTGTGTGTGTGTGTGTGTGTGTGTGAGGTCAAACTGGGATCATCTTCTGCTTGAGGAAAGGCTTGATGTGGAGGAAAAAAGGCCAATCTTGGTAGGTAACTGTGTGTGTTGTGGTGTATCTGTATGTGTGTGTGTGTGTGTGTGTGTGTGGAGGTGTGTTGTGTGTGTGTGGGTGTGTGTGTGTGTGTGTGTGTGTGTGTGTGTGTGTGGTGTGTGTGTGTTGTGTGTGTGTGTGTGTGTGCGGCCGTGTGTGTGTGTGTTCCTAATTTGAGTCAGTGGGGAGGTGGAGAGATGAAAGGAAAGTGCTGCTTCCAATTTCCTCCTCATGCAGAGATCTCAACATGACAAAACACAGAGCGTGCTCGCAGAGACGTTCCCTCAGTTGAAAGAACTGAAGACTTTGGAGTCTCTTTTTTGTTGTTGTTGTTTCTGTGTCTTTTTTACTTCAGCGTACGTTCTGAGGCTGAAGGCTGAATACTCGCTGTGTTTACACAAGAACCTGATCAAAGCTGCTTTGAATCGAAGGAGCTGTTACAGTTTATACCGATACGGCTTCAGACAGAGTCCACCGGAGGAACTAATATCTCTGATGGAGATGTTTGGAACCAACAGGTTCTGTATGTGGTTCTGCAGTAGATCACAGCTGCAGTTTAGTGATGAAATAAAAATGTATGTCAGTCTGATTAGGGTTCCTCATCATTTGTTTTTTTTTTTTAAACCATACAGTTAAACCTGTACTGGTGCCTGAACCGATATGTTCTCCTCAGAGGAACCCCTCAGTTGTGTTCTAGATAAAACCCTTGATGTGATGTGAGCCCTGTCAAAGAAAAATTTCTGACACCCTTTGGGTCAGACAAATAAAGATCTATCTATCTATCTATCTATCTATCTATCTTGGTATATAAAAAGGTTCTAGGAAGAACCACCTGGGAGGGTTCTATATAAAAGCCTTGGTCTGTAGCACTGTACCTTGAGTGTGTTCTAGATACAACTCTATAAAGGTTCTAGAAAGGTTTTCAATAGAACCAACATGGCGGGTACTAAATAAAACCCGTGGAATGTAAAAAGCTCTTGGTAGAACCCCCCATGTGAGTTCTGATCTAGATAAAACCCTTGAGAAAAAAGGTTCTCTGTGGAACTACTTTAGTGTATTCTAGATAAAACCCTTGAGAAAAAAGGTTCTCTGTGGAACTCCTTTAGTGTATTCTAGATAAAACCCTTGGAATATAAAAAGGTTCTCAGTAGAACTCCCTGTGTGGGTTTGTGTGGGGGTGGAATGGTTCTGGATAGAAACGCCAAAGAAGGTTTTGGGTGGAACCATTACATCATACAAAAGTTTTCTGTCGAACCTCTCAGGGTTTCTCTGTACCATAATATAAAAAGGTTCTTGGTAGAAACCCTTGTGTAGGTTCCAGATAGAACACTTGGAACATAGAACCTCCTGGGTGTTGATGATCCCAGTTTAAAGGTACATGACAGAATGGCTTTTTTTTTTTTGGTTCAGCAAATTTGAACTTGACATAAAACAATATATTAACTGTCAACAGTTTTAAATATTAAACAAATTTACCTGATAAATTCACAGAATAAATAAAACGGAACCCAACAACAAACAATCATCAGTAAATAACAGTTTCACTTCTGTTAACAGCGAAAACTCCAGAAAACATCAGCAGCTCTTTTGCAGAATTAAGATGATATGTGTTAACCTGAGGAAGGAGGAAGTTTCAGTTTCAGTTTCTCTCTCCGACATCGTACCGTTTATATTTGCTCCTGTGCTGTTGTGTGTTCTGTGTTCTCATGCACGTTCCACGGTATGCACCCTGACTAGTTTAATCTGACACGTAGGTACAGCTGAACGAAAGAGGAGCGTCGTTTGGAGATATTTCACAGCTGTGAATGAAAATGTGTGTATGAAGGCTGTTCACTATGAATTTGCTCAAACGCTCAACAGAACCACGAGAAAGAGGAAAGGAAAAGCCTCATCAGACAGACTGGCAGAGTCTTTTCAGAGGCTCAGACAAGAAGCATCCACGTCAAATCAGACCAGCTAAAGGAGAAATCTGTAATATTTTTACTGTAATAAATCATAAAATGACCGCAATGTGTCATCAGAGATCAGAAGGAAACATGTAGGTTAAAGTTTAAATACTCGCTTCACTTGACATGAACACTCTACTTTATGACATCAGCTGTGTCAAATAAAACACCTTTAGCTTCAGTTAGAAGCTAAAGCTTTGTATTTGTGCATCGTTACTGAGAGTGCTCACCAGAAAAGTTGATTCTTTCCTTTACATCCCGGAGAGACTAATTATCTTACCATAACCAGCGGTCGGCTCCTCCATGGTCGCTGCTGCACACAGGTTAACAAACAAACATGAAGATGAATCCACTTTTTATGCCAAAAGTTTAAAAAAAAAACCCTGAACTCGTGTCTGGCTGGTCCGTGATTTCTTCGTTGGTCGCTGCTGCAGAAGGTTGAGAAGCAGGAGTGAAAATAAATTCACTTTTTAATCCCAAAAGTTTTAAACATTCACTCTGAGCTCCCCTCCTGCCAATAAAGGAGTCAACATCAGAGCACCTCTGATGTTTTTTTACCTCCAGAAACTCCAGTCTGCCACCGACCCTCTCCTACAGAGCTCCCCGGCTCTGAGCAGCTGTCTGTCGGCTCTGTGTCTCAGCTGCGCCCGATCCTCTCGGCCCTCGGCAAAAGCCTCGTGATAGACATGAATGAACACAACTGAAGGTGAAAAGTAACCAGGTGAGTTGACAGACTCCTGGGCTGAGCATGTTGCTCTTTAGCTGCACTCTTTTTAAGATTCTCTGTCTGATAATTCAGTTTTCCTGCAGGAGTCTCTGTCATTGATTCAGAGTCTAATCGAAAGAACGTGCACATGCAGCTGCACTAGTAGAACAGCCAATAGGAATGCTCAGACAGAGCCAAGAGGAGGTGCAGAAGTCTAGTTTTGTCTCAGACCACTGAAAGGTTATTATGGAATTATTTCTGATACCAAAATAATGTTGGCCAGCGCAGCTTTAAATACTTATTCAGCCCACTGAAACTTGTTATCTAAATGAATTATCTTAATGGAATTGATGATAATATTGATGGTGCATTCACCTCATAAATAATGTGCTCCCTTACATGAAAGTACATTAACGGCTTCTAGCCATAAAAAGTTGTTAAACTTTGCAGTATTGCCCACAGCTAATAAAAACTGTTTTTGAGTTTGAATTGTGTTCCTGTGTGTTTTCTCTCCACTGCAGCTCTGGTTGCAGTTAAATACACTTTACTAAACAGAAGACAAATATGTGCACACGCTGGTCAACTGAGCAGATTATCATCCGCAGGCAGAGTAAACAGCTTTAACAATATGGAGATGGAACATAAAAACAATATTTTTCCGGACAGGAGGCCTCTCGACCTCCAGTTTGAGCTGTCCAAACAAGTGCACCGTGTTGTCAGGTGCAATATTCTCAGGCGTTATCATCATCAGACCTCTATCTGCGCGTCCAGTGGGAAGAAAATGGCTGACATTATGCCAAAGACAAAGACGGCGTGTTGAAATGTCCCAGGTTTAAGCGAGGGTCGCCTCACACGCGCACGCAGACTCCAGCAGCAGCAGCAGCAGCTATCTTCCTGCCATTTCCTAAAAGGAATGTAATTTCTGCAGAAATCAAAACAAAAAGCCAAAACAAATCTCTTCTGAGGCAATTTTCAGCTATTTACTTGTCAGGCTGAGCTTTTAAAGATGCCAGACTGATCAGACTCGACTGCAGACAGCAGCTGACATTCACAGATGCAAACAAATTACAGACGGACACTTCAGCTGGAGAGAGCAAAGACAAAGACGACGTATTCAAATACAATCACGGCCCCGGAGCCACTGTTTCGTGCATCATTCAATCAGATGTAGCAGTGACTGCAGGTTCTTCAGGGAGGACTGTGTTCACACCGTGTCGTTCAGATAATTACAAGCAGAAAAACTTTGTGTTTGTAATACGACAGCTCTGATATCTGCTGCTCCAGTGTCCAAAACAATGTGGTCCACTTTTAAGGACATTTAACGTGTCATGTCTACACATTTTAACACTGGTTAGTCCAAGTTTTGGACCTGGTAACACGTCTTTGACACTGTGAAACAGTTGGGCTGGGAGAATACACTTAATCTCTTGATTCAACATGTATTGCGATTGTTAAGTATTGTGATTTATTTTTGCTTTTTTCTCACTAGACCAGCCATTCCCAAACTCCCAGCCATCCTGAGGCCCAATTTTAAATCTGAAAATCTTTCACCCAGAACTAAAGACTAAGACCCTATAGATGAGATGTCTTATTCCAGAACAGAAAAACAGAACAGTTAATCTATGTGAACATGTGCATATGGCAATGAAGTGCAAATTGATAATCCATCCAACACTGCACATCACATGTCTGTCAGTCTCTGAGTTTTATTTCAGCAGCATCGTTGCTGTGCTGCATTTTAAAGTGGTAAATAAAATAAAATACCTTTTGAAGTCAAGTGCTGTTCCTGCTCTTCAAAGCTATAAGACGTTCAGCCAAAATGAATAAGGTCCTTGAAAACTGCCCACAGCACAAATGTGAAACTTTAAGTTTAACATCCTTCACAGGAAACTGAACTTGAAAACTGTCCTTTCAAAAACCTGAACTGGGCTGCATATAAAAGTGGTAAATAAAATGTCAAATGAAATATGAAATAAAAAATATATACACTTTTTGAAGTAAAGTGCTACATCAAGCCGTTCCTGCTCATCAGGTACTGAATAATAAATAAAATTGAAGATATGAATACTGACATTCAGCGTCTCTTCCAAGTGGCAGCTGTAGTTCCCACTGTGAATTTGAAGTTTTGACCCTCTGAGGTTGCTGTAGCTGGTCAGTGTGGAGTGTGAAGTCAGCAGCTGTCAGTTTGTTTCCACAGATCAGAGGAAATATCTTCCTTAAGTGCTCATTATTTAAATTGATTCAAGAATCCAAAAATCAATTTGGGAATCGTGAAAAAGAATCATGATACTTTAGAGAATCATTTTGTTCTCGCAGTTTGGTCAGGAAAAGATCGTGTTTCAGGTTAAAATAAGTTGAGCAGTTAAGTTTTGTTCAGTATGTGATGTGAGATATTTAAGACGAATGTAAGATCAGTGCAGAGAGACAAAAAAAGAAAATTTTAAGATCGTTAGTTGGGCTCAAATTAGTCTCAGACTGAGACGAGACAAAGACGATTTCTCAGGAGCCGAATTTAAGAAGTATGAGAAAATCCCAAGTATGTTTCTCATTTGTCTTATGAGAAATCAATTAGATTCTTATTTTGAGCTCACTGAAGTCTCATCTGTTTCTCCCTTAGGAGAAAAAGGAGCAAAACAAAAGAGAAACAGGAAGTGTCTCAGAGGTTTCTCCTCGACGACCGTATAGAGCAACAAGAATTTAGTTTGACTGCTGAGACAGATTTAAGATTTCATTTCAGACAAGTGAGTTTTCTTTTAGATCTCACTGTAAATCTCAAGAGCTGATTATTTAAGACAAATTTAAGATCAGTGCAGAGAATGTACAGATTTGCCGAGATAAAGGCTATTTCTCAGGAGCCGAATTTAAGAAGTATGAGAACACGCCAGAGTAAAATTGCGTTTCTCACAATCGTCTAATAATTGAGAGTGTTTTTTTGAGCTCACCAAAGTCTCAGATCTTCAACTGGGCTTAGTCTCCGCCTCAGGAACCGAATTTAAGAAGTATGAGAAAATGGTCAAAGTCTCATATTGGTCTGATGTATGTCCTGGAGACACGGACTAGACGAAGACAAGATCTTATTTTGGGTTCAGATCATTTACTTAAAGGGAAAGTTCTGTGCTTTTTTTGTAGATGTCAGTGAATGTCGTCAGTTGAAGCGATAAATTCCTCAGTGCTGCTGCATTGACCAAGAAAGCTGAATTCTCCTTCTTGTGCAGCCGCCAGCAGTGTCTACATGTACCAGGATGCATTATTTCTGGCAAAACATATGTGTATATGTGTATATGCATATCTATGTAATTTCCAGCAGACAGGGTTTTTTAAAAAACACCATAATTAGAGCAAAACACAGAAATTACTTGCAGGTAGGTAAAAAAAAAAGCAGGATTTAGCCCTGGAATATTAAGATGTTTGTTCTATAATTTCCTAATAACTCTGATAAATGTATTTTTTTAATTATAGATGTTTGGAAGTTTCAAATGAATCAAGATTCTTTATAATGAGAGTCGATGTTGCTTTAGATCAACATGCAAATACATGATAATTTAACTGTAGTTGGGCGTCCTTCCAGCAGCATGCAAGATGTTGTAACAGCTGTTTGTGTGGTTTCCAACAAATATAAGTGTCAATGAAATGATGCATTAATTACCTGAACGTGTTCTGTAAAAAGGAATGACAGAAATGAAGAAGACTGAAGATGCATGTAATAAATGACACTGTTTAACATGGAGCACATGTACAGGTGTTGAAGTCGAGGATTCATTTACACAGTAGAGAAGAAATGACATAAAATCAGCTGTTTGTCAGTGTTCAGTCTCATAAAACAGGAGCAAACCTGGAGCAGCTCTCTCTCTCACACAGTCTGACCTCCTGTAATGTGGCTTCAGATGTGAGAACAGCTGTGCGACAGCTCCGATCAAAACATCAGATTTCCTGACATCAGTCTCAGGCTGTGGCTCAGGGCTGGTCCGTGTTCTCCTCCAGTGACCTGAGAGCAGCCTGAGTCTTGTTCCTGACGATCTGCAGGAACATTTAGAAACTGTTATAAACTTCCTGCTTTGGTTGGACTAAATAAAAGTCTAAAAGTTTGATCAGGAAAGACTCTACTTGGGGGCTGAATCTGGTCCTGCACTCTGCGACTTGAGCCTCTTCCTGACCTGATTTCTGAGTTGGACTTTTGCTTTGTCAGGTGTTGTTTGCTGTCAGACATTCCAATGAATTTCTGACGTTTTCATCAGAAGTTTTGGTCGGCTGTTGTCAGGCTCTTGCACAGCTGAAGCAGAGCCACGAGTCAATTCCCCAACATCAGAGCCTTTTTCACCTGCATGAAACAGAGCGCCTGAAAGTGCCATGGCTCTTAATGTGGCAAGTAAAATGTAACAAGCTTACCTCCAGTTCTCTCGACATACTGTCTGTCTTTCTCAGCACCTGAGAGTCCAAATATGCCACCATCATGTTATTGGAACACGGAGCAAAAATGGAGGGTCAACTGACTAATTATTAGTGTCGTCAGAAGGTAAACGAACTTCTGAAAGAAATGCAGAACAAACTGAAACCCTGCAATAAAACAGACATGAATGCAGCATTGATGATGAACCTCACAGTGACTTTATCTTATTGTGTGACACGAGAGTTTACAGATAAATACAAAAACGGTGTAATGTCCTCAACACTCCTCACCCTGCAGAAAAAATGTCTCTGTGTCTGATAAATGTGAGAAATGTCAGAAGCTCTCCACATGCAAAGGTCAGCGTGAAGCTGTTTGAACTGGTTCTCCACGCCTTGAAGATGTGACACATTTCAGGAATATCACACAAACAGACGCTCGTCTGGGTCAAGAGAGGCTGCGGACACACTTTGAGGAGCCAACATGATTTTTTTCACTAAGAGCTGTTCAGAGTATCTGCTGGTTTTTTAGGTTTTATTGTTTAGGTTCATTTTTAAAGGTCCAGTGTGTCAGATTTATGGGAGTTGTCTTATTGTACTACAAAAAACAAAACAAGTATTAATTGATCAAGAGAGAATCCATTTGGGGGCTAAGGCCAAATTATGATAAGGAACCTCTCTGAGGTCGAGGACAAGGTGTTTGCAGTCTGCAAACTTGTCCTTTAAAGGGGCAGTTCAGTTCTCCAGTTTGGGGAGGTGGCAGGAGAACCAGTTCCATGCCAGGAGATTCTAAACATTGGAGCTGTCCTGTTGCTGTTTTCAGGCAGCCAATCATATATTAGACGTAGACGAGGACATCAACCAAGAAAGCTTTTAGTTTTTTAACCACACGGATGCTTCACCCCAGCGCTTCACAGCGCCTTTCTGCCAGAAAAAAAACACTTAATAATATCACCCTCTTCAAACCAACCAAACTCCAGAGGAAAAATCAATAATTTTACCTCACAGAACACAAGGTTACCAGTCTACTGCGGCCTTGATTTGTTAGTTTGTTTGTGTTATTGTTAGACTCTGGTGTTGTTAAGAGTTAGTTCAGATTCACCAAAGTCACACAAACAAACTAACAGATGGAGGCAGCAGTAGACCCACAACTCCTGTGTTCTGTGAGGTAAAATTTATGATTTTGTTAATGGAGTTTGGTTGGTTTGGAGAGAGAGTGATATCTAACTTATTTAACAGCGGTTTTCTGTTGGAAAAGTCTGTCTGACAGCAAAGTAAAATGGAGAAAATATTCTAAATATAGTGTACGCTTAAACTGATATTGATTTTTTCTTTTGTGTCTAAAATATGTTTTGTTGATCCTCCTGAACAGAGCTGCTGCTGCTGCTGCTGTCGTCACTCCTCTCTCTTCCTCCTCCTCCTCCTCCTCCTGTCTCATCTCGTGTGTGTGTGTCTCTGAGGAACACACTGAGTTTTTCTTCTGTTTCTTCTTCTTCCATCAAATGTTCAGCTGGAGTTGTCCTGGGGCAAAAGATGTTTGTGGTAAACTTTAAAAACTGATTTTCTATTGCAGCTCTAAATAAAGCCAAGATGGGAAGCGGCTCCTCTAATCCCTCTCATAGTAAAAATATTCTTAAAGTTCACTTGGTGACTTTTTGGCACAAAACTTGTTTACGTGAAGATATTAAATTTAGACTGAATTAACATTTTAAAATGGATGAGGAGGTGAATTCATCCAACACACAACTGTCTTCTACATTACAAGGACAAAGTTGCTTCTGTCTGTGTTTTTGCAGCTTCCAAAGTTGTTTGACAAGTTGTATTAGTACTCTTACATACAAGTACGAACACTGTAAAAATACACTATTACAACTAAAAGTGACATCACACACAACAGACGCTATGAGACGAACACAATATAAGAGACCTAACAAGAAGAAAAACAACGTTAGAAGACGCAACAAGGTGAAAAAGACATAAAAGACACAAGACGACAGTGACACAAGACAAAAACAATGTGACACGGGGAAAATGACGTAACAGGTCAAAAACAATGTAACAAAACGTAACAAGAATAAAACGACAAGAAGACGAAAAAGACGGAAAAAAACAAAACAATGTGATAAGATGAAAAGATGAAAAAGATGGAACAAGATGAAAACAACGTAACAGCAAAAATGACTTAACGAGACATAAGGAGACAAAGATGATGTAAAGGTTCTCCGTAGAACCTCCTCAGTGTGTTCTAGATAAAACCCTTGGAATATAAAATTGTTCTCAGTGGAACCCCTGGAGTGGGTTCTTGTTAGCACTCTTCTTGCTAGCCAAATGGAAAGGTTCTGCATTGAATCCCCAGAAAGGCTTCCGTTTGGAATCTTTGCACCATAGAAGGGGTTCTCTGTAGAACCTCTCATAGGGGGTTCTGGGTGGAACCTTTCACAGACGGTCTGTGGTGTAACCCTTAATGCTGGGTTCTAGGTAACACTCTCTGAGAGGAGTCCAAGTGGAAGCTTTATACCAAAAAGTGTTCTCCTGTGGGGTCAAGCCAAAGAACCCTTGATGGTTCTAGTTCTAGTTCTAGCATCTTTATTCCATGAAGAGATGAAGTGAGATGTTTAAACGTTGAGTCCATTAAAGTGTGACGGAGACGTTCTCTAACGAGCTCACTGAACCGATCAGACTAATAGGTGATCGGCTCTGATTAATGTAAATCAATTCACGCACGTACACACACACACGCACACACACACACACACACACACACACACTCTGTGCTGACAAACAGCCTGCAGGCAGCAGCTCTCTTCAGCTCACAGGGAGAGCAGCAGCACTTATCAGCCCAACAAAGACATGAAGACATCAGAGACACACAAACTGTGTGTGTGTGTGTGTGTGTGTGTGTGTGTGTGTGTGTGTGAGACTGTAATCATGAATAGCTGTATGATGATGCTGTATAAAAGACACATCGTTTCAAAAAACAGAAATAAAGGTTTGTCATGAGTTGTCACATTTTCATCAACAGCACATGAATGAAACACACACACACACACACACACACACGCACACACACACACACTGCTAACAGAGCCCAGTGTAAAAGGTAGTACCTAGAACCATGTGTGTGAAAGGTTCCACACAGATGGATTTTCTATTTAGAAACCCTTATTAGGGGTTCTGCTGTGTAATGATTGCACCAAGAACCCTCCCTGGAGGTTCTATCCAGAACCTTTCCACATTTTAAGGTTGCAAACAAGAACCCACCCAGGGAGTTCCACCAAGAACCTTTCTATACTTGTATTTCAAGTATTTAGCGAGAAGAACTGTTGTTTGCCTGCCAGCTAAAAAGTCAACAAAATGTTGCATTATAGGCTAACAGTTTGTTAGCCTAGTTAGCGTAGCCTACTCAGGGTGGCTCAGCAGAGAATTATTTTGATTAATCCATCTCATTAAGGCAGCTACTTTATAAGTTAACCCTTTAATGTCAATACTGTATCCAAACACAGAGACAGATCATTTTGTTAGTTGAACAGAAAAAACACAGATAGTGAAGTTTACATTTTGACCAAAACAAAAAAAAAGTACTCTAACCACCAAATTTAGGTGCTTGGTGGTGGCATGTGGGGCGAATGCCTGGAAATATTATTATCCCTCCCTGAGATGTGAGAGATGCAGCACTTCTTCCAATAAAACTCATCCAGGCAGCGATTCTGTTTGCCATCACAATAAATTAGTGGTATTTAACCTCCAGGAGACGGGAGAAGCTGTCAGCTGAAGCATCCTGACGCCTTCATGTTTGAGAGAGAAGGAGCCTCAGGTTGTTTCTGATGTATGAGGGCAGACGGAGAGAAGCTGAGAGAGTTTAGTGTCGAGCTGTGCCGGCCTCTCTCAGGTTGGCGTCCCGCGGTGAGGCTATTAGAGAGCTTACAGCCTCCCGTCAGCGCATCTGTGTTCACACTCACTGCCTTTTCTCTTTCACTCGCTCCACTGCCCTACACTTCACCCTGCCCCGTCTCTGTCCACACACACTCTCTCCTGTCGTACCTTCGGCCTGTGATTATCTCCTCTCTGCTGACGTTTAGCATCTGAGAGCTGGATGTGTTTATAGCGGCGGCGGTGGCGCCGTCATCTGTCACGGCCCCCCTGTGCCCCTGTGTTTACACACAGTGGGAGCTGCTCTTTGGTATTCAGCCGCAGTTGCGTCGCAAGTTTGGTTGGTGGGCCGGCAGCCGCTGTCATCTCAGCTCGGTCACACTGCCTGTATGTGACGCTCAGACGCACTGACCACACACACACACACGCACGCACACACACACACACACACACACACACACACAGACGGACTGATATTAAATTCACAGATAACGTGTGGAAACATGTGGTGCGACACAGAGTGATTTTCTGATTGGTTGTGTGTGAGGAGATGACAGCAGGCTCAGTGTTTGATGTGCAGCGAGCTCTGAGATCGCAGCAGGAGGGAGAACGCCATGGAAGGGTTTGTCGAGTGTGTATGTGTGAGTGTGTGTGTGTCATGACATTGAGG
Organism: Lutjanus argentimaculatus; assembly: GCA_034769285.1. Taxonomy (NCBI): domain Eukaryota; kingdom Metazoa; phylum Chordata; class Actinopteri; order Lutjaniformes; family Lutjanidae; genus Lutjanus; species Lutjanus argentimaculatus. Next base: position 41,432,313 of record JAWZSL010000005.1, on the reverse strand, counting down.
CAGGTGGGAACACCGGAGCGAGCAGCTCTAACGTATGATTGATGTGCTTCCTTTGGTCCAGTAATCACATTCATGTGTGGTATTTTTCAAAATTCAGATAAAAACTTTTTCGTGAATGAACAGAATATCTCAAGAACGCTTAGAAGGAATTTCTACAGATTTGTCACAAATATCTACGTGGACTCAAAGGATGGTTGATGATTCATCGGATTTTGGTGGCTAAAGGTCAGAGGTTACTGTAACCTCATGTCCGTCCCACTGTCATGAACTCGATATCTCAGGAAGGCTTGGGGGTGAGGTCTCGTTGGCTCTCCAAATAGGAAAAAGTCTGGATTTCTTGCCAACAGTTAGTCAAAATCATCTTGAAAACTTCTTCGTGGTGTCTCAAATATACTTGGATGAAAGTATCAAGTCAAGGAGAGTCTGATGTGAAAGAGTTTATTGTGCCAACGCAAACTTTTACAAAAGAAACCAGACCTGGAAATAATGGTGTCATCACCCGAATACACCAGGCGAATCTAGTGGTGCCACATTTTGGACGTTTCTGGCCATGTTGGACTATAGTCAAACCTGTCGGTGTCAGAGCCACATACCAGCATCTATTTTGAGCAGGAGTCCATATTTGGGCTCATTCCACCGTCTTATTCTGAGAGACAGTCTTCAGGGATCTGTTAGGAATTTCCCAACAGATGACACCGTTATCTCTGTGTCAAAAACTGATCTGTGATATTAGATCATATAAATAAAATTTGACTTGACTCCTAAAAATCATTTTCATTGGTGGAATATAAATATCTCCTGTACATAAATACACAGTTGAGGTACTTGTACTTGACTTGTAATAATGTGTTAAAGTTTTATTCTTTGAACATTTAGTCACGTTTGCTGACTTCCTTCCTCGATCTCTGACGAATCATCTGATGTTTCTCTGGAAGTTACAGAAACACCATAATTTTGAAAATTGTTGCAAACATTTAGGATAATGTAAGTACACAAAATATATAACATAGGTCTAGCATTTTAGACATTTTGATATGGATTTGTTACATATTAGAGTACTTGTATTATTTTCACAGTGTAGTTCTTTAACTGAAGTAAAGCCTCTGAATACCACCTCCACCACTGGTTATTTTAACAAAATATCATCATACTCCTCTTCAAATATATTTAAAAAAAAAAAACAAAAACAAAATTAACAATTATCATTTCACACATTCAGCCAAAAAATGGGACAGTTGGAGGCTCTGATTGGATTATTTGGCGTCAGTTAAATCTGGCTAAACAGTAACCACAGGACAGACAAGATTAACTCCCGTTACCATGGTAACTGTAGGCTACACATCAAAGATGGATCATCAAATGTTCAATGTTTTCATGCTGATAAAAGCTAAAATGTGGCTCTAGTTTTTGTCGAGTAGAACTAAAAAAACCTATGAGAGAAAAACTCTTTATGCGCTTCGATACGACACAACTTCATTGAATGTAAAAATAAAATAATTCTTTAGTCTGTGCGTTTAAATGGAGGGACTCTGAATCGGGGCAGAAGTGGTCCGTTTATCAGAGATTTTAAAGACGTCAGCTATGTTATGATGCTTTTGTGCATCTGTGACTACAACACGAGGGTCAGAAGGAAGAATAACACTGGTTACATCTGCAGACAATTTAAAAATATGAACAGGAGTCAATGTCCACAGCTATGTGGATGACACACAGATTTATGTGAATATACTATCTAGTGTTGTCCAGCACGGTCTGATGTTGTCTAATGTTGTCTAGTAGAGGCGGCAATTAAGTGATATAGAGGTTGTGTTTATTTTCTTGTTAATTTATGACTTCATAATCTCAGAGAATATTTGTATTTGTATTCTTGTAAAATAAAAATGTGACTAAAATCAGTTTATTTATTGCTGATGTTTACTTGACATTTTGTGTCCTGGGTGGTATTGAACTGAACCAATTAAGTGCTGCTGTTGGTGGCGGGCTGACACTTTGTGTGTATGTGTCTGTTGTGTGTGTGTGTGTGCGTGCGCGTGTGTGTAATGTGTGTGGCTATAGCATTAAAGCCTCAGGGAGTCGTATGAAGTCAACAGGATCAATATGAGGTTTTAGCTTGCAGCTGCACGACGACTCCACACTGTCAGTATGTACAAACACAGATGCTCTATAATTGTTCTCCAGCATGTTCTCCCCCGCACCGGCGCACACGTACAGTATCTGCACACAGACACACTGAGCCGTCCTGCCGGAGGATGAAAGAAATCATTTTAATTGCTTTTGTGTCATTTGTTTTGTTTTTCACCGAGACCAAACACAAGACGCGTCAGCGGTGTGATGTTTGGGTGCCGTGTACGTGTCCCTCAAGATTAAAAGTGAAAATAAACATTCACAAATTATTATGTTGACTTGACTCACATCAATTTTGAGGCAGTTAGATGAAAACATTGTGTTTTCAGTGTTTTTTTGGTCTTCTCAGATTCATTTAGCAGATTTTCACCTCACAACACTCGTTATTGCTTCAGTGTAGAAATGTTGCAGCAGGTTTTGTTCTTGTGATGTTCGGTTGTGTCTGTCGGCCTTGAAGGATTCATTTATACCTGAATGAACATCCGGCGTCTGAATAGAAACAAAGAAAAAAACTAAAACATCAGTCTGACAAAAAGAAAAACTTGATCACCCCTGCAGAACAACATCAGCGGTTTGAAGTGCTCATGTGTTGTTTACTTCATGGTCACTGCTGATGGTCAGAACAGGGTTTAATACTGTGAGTGAAGGTTTCATCAACCAACTAACGTAAAAAACACAACGAGATGAAAACATTCCAAAATACATAACAAGACACAAAAGATGTTACAAGATGAAAAAAGACATAACAAGATGGAAATGATGTAAAATGGACAAAAATGATGAAAATGATGTTGATGAACATAATGTCGAAGGCAAGATGAAGAAGATAAAAGACGCGTCAGACACAACAAGACAAAGACGACGTAAAAGAAGAAAAACATGAACATAACATAAAAGATGGAAATGTAAAAGATGCATCAAAAACCAGTAAAAGACATAATAAGATACAAATGACATAAATAAAATAAAAAAGAGACAAAGATATAACAATTGAAAACAAAGTAAAATAAGACAAAAACAAGATGAAAACAACACAAAATGGAAACTGTTTTAAAGACATAACAAGACAAAAACAATGTAAAAAGACAGCAATGAGGTAAAAGACATAACAAGAAGAAAATAGTGCAAATGATGTGAGACAAAGAAGAAAAAAAGACAACAAGACAAAAAGTAATTTTGGGAAAGTTTCTCATGATTTCAGAAAATTTTCTCTATTTTAGAAAAGTTTCTCAGCATTTTGGGAAAGTTTCTTATTTTGAGAGACTAACTCATTTTTGGAAAGTTTCTCAATATGATCTGTGAGCTGCAGTTGGAAAAATAAAACATGTAATTTAATTTCAGTTGTACATTAATAAAGATCAGAGTTGTTTCATTTGTTGTTCTTCATATTTTTTGCATTTCATAGTTAAATATGATGAGGTCAGAGCTGAAAACAGCCTCCACCTCCTGTAAATATTTGATATGAGGACTCAGACAGTGATTTTGATCCCTGCAGGCCTCAGGTGTAATTTAACCAAATAAGCATATTGACTCTCCAAAATAAGGCGTGAGAGCTCAGGGCTGAGGTCTCTGTCTGCACTCATCCACTCCATGTATTTGAAGTATTCATAGATAAAAGCAGCGGCTCCTGCAGCGTCTGCCTCCCCTCTGTCAGCTGTAATTACAGAGCAGTCACAGCATCAATCCTGCGCTCTCACAAACACATTTAAAAAGTCTTTATTCTGGGAAAGTTTCTCATTTATTTTCAGACACCAAATTATTGTTTTGGGAAAGTTTCTCATCATTTCAAGATGCTAGGTCATTATGTTGGAAGTTTCTCATTATTTGGGAAAGTGTCTCCGTACTTTTGGAAAGTTTCTCATCATAATGACCTACAGGATCTTTTTGTTGCTCCGTCTTGTTGGCAGAAATAACTGCAGCTGCAAGTTAATTTCAGTTATACTTTAATGAAGATCACTTTTAAATTATTTTCCTCATATTTTGGCATTTCATAGTTAAATATTGATGAGGTCAGAGCTGAAAACAGCCTCCTCCTCCTGTAAATATTTGATATGAGGACTCAGACACTGATTTTGATCCCTGCAGGCCTCAGGTGTAATTTAACCAAATAAGCATATTGACTCTCCAAAATAAAGGCGTGAGAGCTCAGGGCTGAGGTCTCTGTCTGCACTCATCCAGTCCATGTATTTGAAGTATTCATAGATAAAAGCAGCGGCGGTGCAGGAATTGCTTTTATTCTCCTGCAGTGTCTGCCTCCCCTCTGTCAGCTGTAATTATAGAGCAGTCATAGCATCAATCCTGCGCTCTCACAAACACATTTAAAAGCCGCACTGTATCCATAACTACCACCCCGGCCGCATGTGTCAGGAAATATTTATGTGCGTGAGTGAAATGGCTCCTGTCAGGACCGCGGGTCGAGATAAAGGTGAAAAATAATGCAGGAGACGACGGATAGACGGGCAGCTGGACGATCGGTCAGGACAGACAGGTGGACAGACAGACAGGTAGACGGCTGTCACGGGTCTCACTGTGCAGAAAAGCCGCAGGAACACAAGGGTGGTGTTAAAAAAGTTAAAAGAGAAAACCTAATTAATGTTATCTGAGCGTCCCTGTGGAGGAGAGTCGAAATTAAATTAAATCACTGTCTGCTCGGTGGGGGAGGGAGGGAGGCCCCACTTACAGCTCAGAGCTTTGTAAGCTAACGAACACGTCTCACATTGATACTGCCTCACAGGTGTGTTTGTTCCTCTAGGTGTGTGTGTGTGTGAGAGAGAGAGAACATTACAAAACAGAAAGCAGAAGCAGGGAAAAAAAATAATCAGGCAGCTTGTCGAGAAAAAGAAATGTAGTGCGTGGAGAAATAGTCATCGCTCACATGTAATTATGGAAAAGGAGCGCGCTTGTGTAACAGCATGTCTCATTTCTTGTGTGTGTGTGTGTGAGAGAGAAAAAAGTGCTTCATGGTGAGTTTATGATGATCCGGTCAATTCTCATCATGGCTGCAGTGATTACCACGACACCAAACGGCCTGCAGGCGTCGACCGGTGCAGGTGACCCCTGGTAACCCCCGGTGACCCGCGCTCTGACCCACGCTCTGACCCCGCCCCCCTCCTCCAGAGGTCACAGCTCCCTGACAGACACTTGGGATGATGAGATGATATCAGTTTAACTCTCATGTTGATCGTCACAGATGTAATTATGTCCTCAGCTCCACTGAAACATCTTTATGCAGCAGTGATGAAGCTGCAGTTGGTTAATTATACAGAACAAAAATTCATTTACATAAAAATGCATTTTGTGCATTTTAAAATTTTAGGCATCACACAGGCAAAAACATTTTCCATCCACAGATTTGGGCTATTTTTACTAAAATAACATTTCGTTATTTTCAGGTTACTGAATGTAACTAAGTACACATTTTCAGGTATCTGTACTTTTACTTGAGTTTTTATTTTTCTGACATCTGATCACAAATATCTGAACTTTCTCCTCCTCACATTTTATAAACTGACTTGTTACTTTAGTTTTAATGACTCTGAGGTGAATTATTGATTATTGTTATTTTGCATCATTGTGCGCCGCCTTCAGACATCAAGACTGATTTCAACCTGAATGAAACAATAAGACAAAGAAAAGACGATTCACTGGTGGATCCATCAGAGTTTATCACACAGGACAGACGGGACGAGACGAGGACAACAAAGAAACAGATGCAACAAAAACCTAAAAGAATTAAAATGTAACAAAACAAAAGACATAACAAGACAAAGAAAATTAATGCAACATATACTACATATAATGCAACAAGACAAAGATGTAATGAGACAAAAAAGACGTGATAAGACACAAAAGACGTAACGACATAAGAAGCCAATGACATAACAGGACAAAAAATATGTAACAAGACAACAAAAAGACGTACTGAGACAAAAAAGACCAAACTAGACAAAACATGTAACAAGGCAAAAAAAAGTAACAACACAACAAAGACCTGAAAGTTGTAACAAGACAAATAAAGACATGACCATACAAAAGATGTAATGAGACAAAAAAATATGAAACAACATGAAGACGACATAAGCAGCCAATGATGTAAAGACATAAGAAGACAGAAGAAGAGGAGGTGACAAGACAAAAAAGATCAGAAAAGATAAAAAATAAAAAATCGAAGACCTTCTGTAACAAGAGAAAAATAAATCAGAGACGGAGACTGTGGTGGAGAGAAGCTGAGGTTCAGTTTGCTTTGTACAGGAACAGACAGTAGAAATGTCCTTCAGAGGACGACTTTTATACTGAATACTTCTACTTTCACCAGTCTTTTTTATCTGTGTGTTGTCTGTCCTACTGGAGTATAAAGTGAAGCAGCACAAACAGTCCAGTAACATACTTCACCTTCTGGAATAAGAATTATTGTGCTATTGAAACCTGTTAAACATCCAAAGACGAAGAAAATTAATCAACAGAAGCTGCAAAAGTTAGATAAACTGTGGAGAATTGATTTAAGTTGATGTGAGATTTAATAGAAAGCAGATTTGATTTAGTCTGTGTGATGGGACATGAGTGGATATTAGACCTGCAGAGAACTCCCCAGTCGGTGTCTGTTTCCTCAGATATAATTACATCTTTATTAAATGAACAAAGCTGTGAGGAACTCAGAATGACATCTACTGTAAGAAGAAACGTGAGTGTTACCTCTGTGACGCGTCAGATCTACGGACGTCTGTTTCCTTTTCGAGTCGCTGACACGAGGATGTGATACAGGTCTGTATGAATTAATGAACTCTGATAAGACTGAAGCAGTCTGCAGGTCGGAGTCAGCTGAGAAACAGGATGCAGAGCGTCGGAGCAGCAGGAAAAGTGCCTCCAGCTGATTAAAGAAAATACAACAGTCTGATTCCAGCTGGAAACATCATGTACTCAAATAATACTTCACTTTAATTAAATCTTGTGCAGCAACACCAGCCTGCTGAAAAAAAGACAGAAACAGACACCAAAATGTCCCCTCCTCCACATCAAAGTTGTCGTTTCTAAAAGTTACAAACAGGTAAGATTTTCTCTGTGGTTCCTCCTGTTCTGCTGGGAGCTGAGAACCGTGAAATAAAACCAGTAACCAGGGAGTCTCAAAAACATCTATGAGGACGTCCTCCATCTGTGGAGGCTTGTCTCACAAAAAACAGGTTCAGGTCATTTTCAGGACCGAGTGCTGGCTTTTACCAGAGATTCATGAAGACAAGAAAGACATAATGAGACACATAAGACACTAGTAGATGAAAGATGTAAGAAGACAAAAAAAGACGTAGTGAGACAAAAAAGATGTAACTAGACCAAAAAAGACATAACAAGACTTTTTTCAGAGATTCGTGGAGATTATAACATCAAATAAAATCTGACCCACGTTTATCGAGCAGATTCTCTTTGTGGGAAAACAAACTGTGAAGAGATCAGAAGAGGTTTTTGGGGATTCGGTCTGGAGTCCACAGTCTTAATGACGCGATGGGAGGTGTTGGTTTCTGAACTGCAGCGTGTGTGTTTGTATCCTCGTAGCCTCTTTGATTGCAGGTAAACCCGGGACAGTTTGTTGGTGAATGTTGTGAACGTTTTGTTGTTTTGCAGATATCCGTCATGACTCAGGACTCCCAGCTTGAAAGCCGTCCCTCCCTGTCAAACTGGGACGTCTGGTCACCATATGCGCTCGGCTTTAAGGAGCTTTCCAGCCCTGATGTTCAGACACGTTCAGCAGGTCTCTAATCTCTTCATGTGGTCACAGTGACAACAAAAGTTTGACTTTAATGCAGTTTTCTCCTCCAGCTGTGAGCCTGCTGACATGAATCAGAGTTAATAATGATTCAAACGACGACGTCAACAGAACAAAGGAGGCACATTTAACATGAGAACAGTTTAGAACAATGCAAAGATCAGATTAAGTGATCATCCTTAAATAAGAGTGGTGAGTTCTGCATCACACAGATCACGGCTGACATTTGTGCGTGTGTGAAGCTGAATAAACTAATGATTTTAAAAAAAAGTTATAGAAAACAGATAATAAAACTGAGCACAAAGAAACTAAAGCCTGAATAAAAAAGCTGTTAAATAATTTCTGTCTGTCTGAAACACTGCATGCACATTTTACCAGCAGCTACATTTCAGAGCGCTGATGAATAAATATATTTTGAAATAAATACAAAGGCTAGACAGAGAATATTTATATGATTTATAATCATCACATTCTTTATATTCACAGTCTGATCATGTCTCTCTGAGCTGCAGTGAAAAAAGCTTCTTTAACTCTTAATTATGACCTCTGTTGTGACTGAAGTGTTTTCACTCTTCATGTCGTTCAAACAGACTTCACTGTCATTGAGGCCACACATCTCATCAATGTTCGCACTTTAAAACACCAGAGGATAAAACTCAAGGCAGGTGGTGAAACACCTACTGCAAAGTCACCACAGCAGCCAGATGCAACCAGCTGACAGCGGGGGGGGGGGGGGTCCAGCTATGGATGAGTGGTGCCATCAGACATATTTACTGATCAGACTACAAAACCAATCCATCTTTTGACAGCTTGGCAGCCAAGTTAAGATATGAACCAGTGCTACTGTCTGACAAATAGGCACAAGCTGGGAGAAATATCAGTGCATGGTGGTGATTCGACGTAAAGCCAAGAGAAAAGGTGAGATACATCTACATGTCGCATTCTTGATAAGCTTTCAAGTGGACAATGGATTCAAATTGAAAACAAGTTATTGTTAATATCAACACTTTAAAGGAGCAACACATGGACACTGCACATTCAAATATGAGTACAGCGGTCTAAAGAACAAGTTGGAGCCACAGACTGTATATGAAATAGGCTGAAATACCGTTTGCCATCAAGTCTGTTGTTTTTGTTTTGTTACGCCATTTTTATTATAAGGGGTGTAATGACTCACTCATGCATCCGATGCATCAGGCTTTAATGTGTAAGATACAAATGCATCAGTTCAGACGGCCTGTATCGGAACAAAGCTCAACATGAATCAGGAAAAAACTGATGCGGCACTAGCATATCAATACATCTCATTAGGATAAGTTTCATTTTTGGCATCAAGGAGCTGCCACTGTAACTTTCCTCCGTTTTCTCCCTGCATCCTCTCTCTGGACGCCTGCTGCCTCGTTCACACAAAACAAGCGCTGCCCTCTCTCCCTCTCCTGTTTCTCCTCTTCATTTCCTCAAAACAGACGGTGTGGAGCAAGTTTGGGTTTTATAAGAAAGATTAGAAACAAAACGTGTCTGACAGCAGAGTACAGAGCCACGAGTCTCACAGAGACGTCAGGTAACATGTAGCATCACTGTTCCTCCACACCTCACTTCCTCTATACTGTCAAATTCAATCCAGACCACAGGACTTCTTCACATGAAACAGAGCAGCAGATCATCTTACTGCAGAAATACATTTTTAACAGTTTTAAAGTTTGTTCACAGATTCTCATTTACACATGAGACTCATAATAAGATGTCAACATCACAGTAATGTCTCCTTCTCTCTGTCAACTACTGTTACTGCATTTAGTAAAACTATCAGCATTTTGTCTTGGAGCTAATAGCACCCTACAAATGCAGCATTAATAGAATCAAAACGTAAAGATTCACACATTGCATCATGACAGGGCTGAATCGTATCGTACCAAATTGTTTGCCATTTAAAAAATTCTAAGATGCATCATATTGTTGAACTTCTAAGTCAGTGAGATTCACTCCCCATCGATTTTGTCTTGTTGCATCTTTTACATCATTTCTATCCTGTGTATTATAGATTGTTTTTGTCTTGTATCGTCTTTTTATCTTGTTACATGGATTCATCTTATGTCTTGTTACGACTTTCATGTTGTTTTCATCTTGTTATGTCTTTTATGTTGTTACATCTTTCACATTTTGTCTTGTTGGATTTTTTATGTGTATTTTTTCTTGTTAGCTCTGTTGTGCTTGACATGCACTGATGGACATACTGGATTTCCTGCTTAATATATGATCTTGTTGCAATCATCAAGGTGAACCCAAACACTGGACACACTCAGAATTGGAGTGGTAAAAAAAAAGTGTTATTATTTGCAAAATACTGAATGTTGATGAAGGGGGAATCCAGGTGATGGAGGCTGAGGGCTGATGGCAGGGACGCAAGCAAGGCTGGTGGTGGTGTGGCTGGCAGGGAGCGCAGCAGAGGGGCAAACAGGCAGGCAGGTTGGTAGGCAGAGATCCACAATGGCTGATACAACGGTCTGGAGAGGTGAGCTGTGTTTAGTACTGCAGGGTTGATTACTGGATGGTCCTCAGGTGTGCAGGAGGGAGCAGGTGAGTTGGATGGGCTGTAATCAGGAGCCCAGGAGAGTGAGGGAGATGCCACGCCCACAACACAGACACACAGAGAGACAGACAGAAGGAGAGGGGCAAGGGAAACAGAGGACAAGGAAACAGAGAAAACTAGTGACACGGCCATGGCAGAGACAGAACTACAGTTGAGGCGAGTTGTTTCCCCTCTGTCCCTGGAATGACAGAGAGACAGGCAGGCTGCAGGAGCTCTGCAGGAGCTCTGCAGAGCTCTGCAGGATGCACACAGAATCATAACATGACAATAACAAGTGAGAACAGTCAGCTGATCAGCTGTTTATATCTCTGCCAGTCTGTCGGTGTAAAGTTCAGCCTGTTATCCTGAAAACAAAAAGCCCACTGCTCTGAAAATACACGTACATACATTCATGGACGATGTCTCACTGCTGCCAAACTCCATTTACATTTTGCTCAATTTAACAGTTACAAACATCTACAGCCTCTACAAGATCATTAATGATCTCTTATAATTCATAAACAGACACTGACTCATTCAGAGAACATTCAGCATCAATTTGATGTAAAACGGACAAATTAAAACTATAAATTATTTGGCTCGATATAGAAATTAGAGAATAGAAAAGAAGACGCCACAGCTGTAGTGTTGTTATCAGAGAAGTGAACATTTCTTGCTCTTCCTCTTGTTTACATTGCTTGTTCACATTTTCACATTTTTTAGCTGTTGTTAGTGGAGAAAATCAGGCCTCAGATTGTTTATTATTCAGTTCAGGTTTGATTTGTCAGATTCTGCACCTGCAGTCAGACGGATTCTTCTTCAGTGTGATGTTTGTAGGTCGACAGTATTTGTTTTTTCCTCTAACTGATTTTGTGCAGAAAACGCGCAGCTTTGAGTTACACACACACACACACACTCAGCTGTTTGAGATAAAAAGTAGAAGGAGTCGGACTTGATTTAGCAGAATATTAACCTCTGGCCTAACTTTCCTCCCCTCCAGCTCCGAGTCCTCCTCTAACGATGTGTGGGTGTGATTCAGTTTGTTCTAATTGTCCCCTCCTAATGTTGTCCAATCACTCTATCACTGATGTATCCTCTGACTTCACCTCATTAATCAGTGTTAATTATAATTGCCTTTTCAAGTGGTGGCTGTAATTGAATTAGTGCCGAGAGACCAAGGTAAAAGAGGTCAGTGTTGCAGGAGGTTCAGGTCGGTGCTGCAGCGAGAGACAAAGAGAGGAGCGGAGAGTTTAAAGGAGATGTAGTAATGAACGCGTGGAGGGCACGGAACAGGGAGGAGGATGATGATGACAGACTAATCCTGCAGCTGTCTGACAGTTTGCTGTTCATTGTGTTGTAAAAGTGATTTCCCAGCAGACTGCATCTGCTTTGGCTTGTCAGACTTTCTCCGCTTAATTTTTCACACTCAGGAACATTTTATTTTATTTGCAGCAAAACAAAATGTCCCCGTCTTTGAGAATTTCAGCCACATATTTGCTTCTCACTGGTGTGAGTTTCAACCAAAGTCAGTGTCTCTTCTTTTAAAGATGCACAAATACGACGTAGAGCATCTCCTGCAATAGATCCTTTGCAGCAGATATATGACAGTAGATTTATTGCAGTAGATGTATCTCAGTAATTATATATCAGAGTAGATTTCAGAAGCAGCTGTCGTGGTTTTACTGAAGCTCAGGTGACGTGTATCTAACCATGAACAGTCCACAGTTACAGAGACTCTCTGCAGCCTGCAGGGAGGATTATACCAATTAACTGACTTCCTGTAACAGAAACGTTTCCTTCCTGTCACAAAATATGAATCTCATCATGGGGAAGTGATTTGTCACACAACCATATGAACTCCCAGCAGAGTCTGCTGACAGCGGCACGGTTCCTCTCACATAAAGAGAAGTGAGTGATTAGCCGCGGAGGTGGCCCTGCGTGACAGGAGGGAACCCGCTGGAACTTTAAACTGGAATTACACAGAGATAAAAAAAAACAAGTTGAGTGTTGTGGTGGATTTATACCGAGGTCTGTTGAAACGATGATGCAAAACTAACTTGTATGTTGAACAATTCTCAAAATGTATGAAAGATGTGGAATGTTTTAAGGTCTATTGAAAAGATGATGCTGAATTTAACTGCTGGCTTGAAAAATTGAATAATATCCTGTTTCAGCTGTAATTGTTCCTTTAGCTCTTGTCCTTTTCCTCTGTCTTCTCCTGCTCAGCCCCTCTGATTGCTCATGAGGTGGACCTGATCTGAGTTTGGTGCCTAAAATCACCTGTGCAGGCAGCAGAAGACAGAAGCTTGTGTCCTGGGGACTGTTGGTGGTCCCGTCTCAGTCTGGGGTTTAGTTGTGTTGAGTTGAACATATGTCCTTTTGTTTTAGTGTCTTTGTTATTTATACTTTGTTAATAAGTCCCATGGATTTGCTGGTTTTAAAATGCGTCCTGTCCTGGTTCACGTGGGTCAGTAGTGGAGTGTTGTTTGCCCCAGAAGGACCTCCTTATTGTGGGGTCATAAGAACCCAAAATGTAAGAAGGATGTGGAGGTTTTCTTTGAAAAGATGACACTAAACTGAATTGCTGGGTTGAAAGTTGAATAATATCCAAAATATATAAAAAATATGGACTGTTTTAAGGTCTGAAACTGAATCACTGTTGAACCCAAAACGTATGAACGCTGGAATATTTTAATGTTTGATGACTGATGCTGAACTGAACTGCTGTTGAATAATACCAGTAACACAGGAATGATAAGATTAATGTTTGTTGCAAAGCTGACTCTAAACTAAACTGCAGGTTTGAAAAACTGAATAATACCCAAAACATAAGAGGGATATGGAATATTTAAAGTTTTTTTAAAAAGCTGATGCTGAACTGAATTGCTGAGTTGAAAAGTTGAATATCCCAAATGTATCAACAACATGGAATATTTTAAGATATGAAAAGACGACACTAAACTGATTTCAACAATATCCAAAATGTATGAACACGTGAAACCTCAAAATAAAACCGTCACTCCGATCTGATTCCTGAAGGCAAAATCCTTTCAAATTCAGTCCTTGACTCCTGTCATAATGAGTTTATGTCTTTTTCAAAACAGACTCATGTCCATTTTGCAAATTAAAAGGTCCCATTTAGAGTAAAATACATCACGTAGGGCCACTGTGTGATTGACAAGTTATTTTCAGTGAGTCCATGCAGTCTGTCCAACACACAGAACACAGAACACAGAACACACAGAACTCAGGTCAAACTCAAACCAGGCAGTGCTGATCAGGATTCTGTTATTTCATTGTCCGTTCCTCACTTTCAGAAACATCTTTTAACGGACTGTTTAGCTGTAACACGAGAAAGTTTGCGACCAGGCAGGCCGCCATCATTTCCTGCTGAACGGACCAAAAAACAGAGACGTAAACCCTCATAAAGCCAAACTCCAGGCAACAAACCACCAGGTGACATCATGATTGTTTCACGCCTGGTCCGGTGACAGCTGGCCCTCTTCATGGTGCTGAATCCACGAGGGTTTTGCCTTTAACAGAGGATCTTCTGGTTAGCAGCTACAGGGACTGTGTGTATTTTTGGAGCAACGGGCATTTGTTTTTGGGATAACAAGCTTTTGATCCAGTGGGATATTTTTGTTTCGAAGTAATGGATCGTTGAAATAATGACACGGCGCCTTAACATGCTAATGTGAGTCCAGCAGAGGCTGATGGGAATGTAGTTAGTCCTGCAGGTATTTGCTCATAAACCAACGTATCAGACGTGTTAAAATGCTGACCTGATGATGGCGCTAGATGGCAACGTCAGGGGATCAGCAGTCAGTCGCACATCTGTACATCCTGAACATCTGTCCAGAATTTCATCCCTCCAATATTGTTGAGTCTGGACCAAAGTAGAGGACTGACCGTCATTTCCGTCTGTAGAGTCTCACAGCATGAATAACACAGGAATTGCAGGAACCGTGAACATTCAATTTGAAATGCAAGAACTTTGATTTGAGTCAGAATATTTTTCTTGCAGTTAGATTTGTGAGGTGGGAACAGAACAGAACAGACGGAGGATCAAATGATGCAGGTGTTTATGTTCCTTGCAGGCGTATGCATTCATTTTCTATGCTTGTTTTTGACTGGGGGACACGACAGGTGTACAAAAAAACACACTGAGGTTTCATGAATTCATGGTGTTCATGAAACAGACGATCAGATAAAGGAAACACAGAGCAGGTTAAATGTGCTGGAGTCTGAACTGTGTGTAAATGAACTTCCTCCTTCTAATAAACTGGATATGTTCAATTTGAGATGTGCTCATCCAACCAGCAGATTGCAACAAAGGGCAGCTCGCAGCCCCCTCATTTTGTCAAATTTGCCAACAAAGATCAAAGGAGTCGGAGCTGGGCCTCACAGAGCTGTGCGTCAGCCGCGGTAAAAATAAAACTCATTTAGGTGGAAGAAGACCAACAAATACACTTCCTCACAGTGCTCGAGAAAAACCTGTCTCTCCATCTGTCTCTCTGTCTGTCTGTCCACCATATGTCTCCATCCACATATCCGTCAGTCATACAGTAGAATGTGTTACAGTAGACGTGATGTGTGGTCAGATCAGACGGTGCTTCACCAAAGCTGAAGGGAAAATACATTTTGGGTTCAGAGCAGTGAAATAATGAGAAAATGAGACGGTACAGGTGGAGGGCTGCAGGGTCTCTGCAGATACAGACGACACTGACAGGGATTATCTTTATTTGAGTCTATACTTTTGGGGTTTTTTTTGGAAAATGTTGAGCATCATGCCGTTTAAAACATTCTGTTCCTCCTTTTTCTGAGGTGTTAACTGAGCTAATACATCAAGTAAGAAGAAGGGCCATTTTCACATAAGCTTACACACAATCCAAACCCTGAGGAACTCCACTACATTTGACTTGTGTTAAACTACGTGGTATAAAGTGTTTGATAGCTGTATGGAATATGGTATTCCTCTTTGACCACTTTTGTTTTCATTATACATGCCTCCACTTTAAACCTCATCAATCACCACTGTGTCGATTATCATTTTTTTACGCTGATGACACACAACTTTACATTTCTGTCTCACCAAATGATCCCAGTGGCACTGCACACACGTTAATGTTTAAACTTTTTTAAACCAAACAGATTCGTTTAATTGGGCCAAACACAGAATGAGACAAACTTTGATTCTCATTTTAACAACAAAATTAAAACTTCCTCTTTAAATCTTAGAAATATTGATAAAGTTAGACCCTTTTTAACTCTGAAGGATGCAGAAATTCTCACGCACGCTTTTACTGCTCACCGTTTAGACTCCTGCACTTCGCTTTTTGCTGTCCTGCCCAAAAAGTCAGTGAGGAAACTACAGCCAGTGCAGAATGACAGAGCCAGAGTTTTAACCTAAACCAAGAAAGTTGATCACATGACCACACTGGCAACCTGTTTCTTTTAGAAGTTCTTTAACTTGTTTATAAAGCTTTGAATGACCTCGCTCCTGCATACATCAGAGATCTTCTTTCATTTTATGTTCCAGTCAGATCACTGAGGTTCTCCGCTGTTTTTCTTTTAAATGTTTAAACGTACCGGTGAGAGTTCCTTCTGTTTTTATGCCCCTAAACTGTGGAACTCTTTACCTTTGTGACCGATCTTTTGAGTTTGGCTTTTAATTGTTAATCGGGACTAATGTTCTAACTTTGGTTTTTTAAGCTTCAATCATTGTTTTTTAATATTATTGTATTTCTATCCTGATTCTTCTGACTTTCATGTTATTGTTGTATTTTTAGTATTTTTTGCTTGTTTTTATTTGTTTCCTGTCTGTTTTAATTTTGCTGTGTGAAGCACTTTGGGCTCAGGAATAATCCAGTAAAATAATCAGTAAAAATATTGAAAATTTCGAGGTTCCATTCCGCTGCACGGTGAAGAGTAAGAATACAGAACTTGAGTCTTTACATTGCAGTATTTAAATTAAAGCCTTAATGCTTCTGTTACTGAAGCATGTTAAGAATGATTGACAGATCATTTGCATAAAGTCAGATGTTTCTGCTGAACCCTGCGGTGAACTAATCCAGATTTGATGGACGTTCACTCTTTTTATCAGCTTTTAGCGTCATGATGTGAGAAAACTGTTCGATGCGCAGTGGAAGACTCACTCAGCCTCTGGCACAACATTATATTTTTTTGAATAGCTGGCTCGGGTTGAGTCCACGTTGACCTGCTGACATCTCACAGGGTATTTAATAGCTAAATTAGCTGTAATTTAAAAAAAAGAGAAATATTGAGAGATATGTATAGAGAATCAGCAGATCTGACTCTGACTGCAGCCCTGATGACTCAGATTTTAGTCTCAGTGTTGTTGAACAGGTCTGATATGAAGCACTGACTCATGAGTCGTGTTCATAAGATGATACAAAGAACTGACCACATCACATCAGGAACACTGAAGCATCAACATTAACATTAGTGTTCCACATTAATCATGGCCTGTAGACACTAAAAGTGAGGTTTTATCCCCACGCTGCGAGGCTTCACTAGTCTGGGTTTACTGAGCCGACTCACAGCGTGAACGTGACATCGTTATGTGTCACAGGTTCTGTGTTCCTTGCTGTGTTCTCCTGTGCCCAGGTGCAGGTCCAGGCCCCTCCCCCTCCCTGCAGCTGCAGTGATTAGCAGCAGCTGCAGTCAATCAGTGATCAGGACACGGTGCAGCGGGACAGGATCAGATTTAGTATTTTAAAGTGCTCCTCTTTCATAATTATTAAATGTTTATTTAACTTAATGTGAACTTAATTTATTAATAAAATGCTTGTTTGTACATTTGCCTCAGTTTCCCTTTCTCTTTTTCCAAGTTACTTTTAAATTATTGTTTAATTATATTAATAATTGTTAATTATGTAATTATTATGTCTTTTACATTGTTTCCGTATTGTTACATTTTGTTACACGTTTTACATTATTTCTATATGGTCACGTCTTTTGTCTTTTACGTTTTTTCCATATTGTTACGTCTTGTTACATCTTTTATGTTTTTTCTCAGTACAGTACAGATACCTGGAAAAAGTAGAGTAACAAAGTATTTGTACTTCTTTATCACCCACCTCTGCATGAAACAAAGAAAAAGAGCATGTCCAACAGTCCAAAAGACAAATATTTCAGAAAAGCAACAAATCCTCACATTTGAGAACTTGAAATTTGCTTGAAAAATGAAGAATCTGTCATTAAATCAGTTGTTGATTCATTTTCTGGTTGACTAATCCTGTAATTTCACTAATCTTTCTATTTCTATCTGCTCTATTTTAGCTCATTTTATCTATTTCACTCATTTAAAACCCTTTAATATGTTTTTTTTGTCTTTTTTCTTTATCTTAATGCTCTTTGTGTCTCCTGTAAACCCCTTTGAACTGTTGCTGAAGGAAGGTGTTTCAGATAAACTTCCCCTGGTTCATTGTTTCAGTTCTACATTAATCCAGATAAATCAATAGAAAAAATAGATGAATTTATGCCTTGACTATGTGGGATAATCTAAGTGACAACATTTCAGACTTTATGTGATGGTTTACTCCAACAGACAAACAAAGATGAGCTGCAGGCTCGTACAGGCTTAAATAATCACAGATAGATAATGAATAAAAATGAAACCAGCAGAGTTGTTTCCACTCAACAGTCCAGATGTTTCTCTCTCACAGCTGTGAGGTCAAAGAGCTAATTTCCACTGGTTGATTTTATCACTGACGTCTTGTTTATACACTCGTCTGAGTCCCCTTCAGTTGTACTGACGTCACAAGACAAAAAAGACGAAAAACTATGTAACAAGATGAGAAATTATACAATGAACAAATATCTGTACCTCATACTTCTCACATTTTCAAAACAGGCTCATTACTTTTATTTTGCATCATTGTGCGCCGCCTTCCAACATCCAGACTGATGACTTGACTTGAATGATGCATAAAGAGTCGATAATTCACCCAACAAGTTTTTTTTTTTTAAAGGAGGAGAAATTCAAACTTAGCTGCTGTGCCATGATGAATACGGTAACTAGGCTAACTAAGTTTGTAGATAGCTAACAACAATGTTAGGTTTAGTTAACTCTTTAGCTAGCTAACAAACAATATAGCATTAATGTTTTTGTCGTGGTGGTTGTTTTAGCTAGCTCGCAAACTATCTAAAATTTGAACTTTTTAGTGCGCTAGCACTTTTTAAAACACTTTGCTAGCTAGTCAACAAACAATGTAATGTTTTTTCAAATGTTTTATCGCGCCAGCACACAATGTAGCATTTTGTTAAAGAATACAGAGCGTGAAAAAGTGAACGGTTTCCCTCTTCTTTTATACGAAGTCTTGACAGCACTCAGATTTACTTTTTGTAAACTAGCAGGCAATGCCATGTTTAAAAAAATGTTTTAGCTAGCTAGCAGATAATATGGGCCTACCGTCCATTATACTAGCTAGCAAACAATGTAATGTTTAATTGAATCTTTAGCTAGCTAGCACTATAGCGTTAATTTTTTTTAGCTAGCTGGCAAATGTACTGTTTTGTTGTCTTTTAGCAAGATAGCCAGCTAGCAAATTATAGGTCTATACATTTTTTAGCTAGCACGCAAACAATATAACCTTTTAAAAAAGATATATTTTATATAGCTAGCATACAATGTAACCTTTGATAATGAATTCAGAGCAGGCAAACGTTAACAGTTACCCCTCCTCTTTTACACTTGCTCCTGACAGCACTCAAATTTAAACTAGCTAGCAAACAACATAATATTTAGTTAACTCATTGGGTAGCCAACAAAATATGTAGCATTAATGTTTTTTCTAGCTAGCTAAACAATATCATGTTTTAATGTTTTAGTCAGCTACCTTTTGGCTAGCTAGGTAGCAAACAATGCAATGTTTTGTTAACTTTTTGTTAGCTAGCAAATAATAGGCCAACATTTTCTTTTAGCTAGTAAGCAAACGATATACTGGTTTGTTAATACAGAGCAAGTAAAAGTTAACGGTTTCCCCTCTTTTTTTAAATATTTATTACGTACACTGTACTAAGTCACAACACCACTCACATTTCTTTTATTTATTTGAATTTGGGTAAGTAAACATCTCTGTGTTGATAAACTCTGGCTGTGTTTTTGAGGTGAAAAAATTATTGAAATATGATTGATTATTATTGATTACGGTGATTGAACATGGGTCAAGTATCAGAAACAAAAACTACGTCCCTCGTGCCTGGTCTGTAGTTTGCAGCTGGGAGCGCGCGCATTTAGTGTATTTGTGGTTGTTCGCTTTGATGTCGCCGCGCGCTGCCTCATCACACACACACCTGAGGGTGAGAAAGAGAGAGAGGAGAGCCCGCTGTGTGTGTGTGTGTGTGTGTGTGTGTGTGTTAGAGGGGAGGAGGGGGTGAGGGAGGGAGTGAGAGAGGGAGGAGGGGGGGCGGTTTCTAGGTTTTCCTCAGTGGTCGCACGCGCTTGTTTTGCTGAAGGAGACACGAACGGACGCACGAGGAGGCAGCTGGAGTGGATCAGGAGCGAGATTAACGGGAGGAGCGCGTGCCATTACGCGTCAGACTGCTCCGGTGAGAGGAGTTGATTGCTTTGAGTATTAAACATTTTATTATCAATATTATTATTAATATTCCTGTTCGGAGGGAGGAGAGCCGCGCGGAGTCTCAGTCTGACGTCTAAACTCAGCCTCCTCGCGCACACCGGAGCACCGGGGAAAGTTGGAGCTCCGCGGGGCGCGCGGACGGATCACCGGGATGTTTAACGTGTGAGCGCGAGGACAAAGTGTGCGCGTGTCTCCCGTTAAATGGACCGACTGTCTCCTCCGGACACGCCGAGGACACTCCGGGACATGCGGTCCCTGCTGGACTGCGCGCGGGTCTGATCCGTTAACACCGTGTCAGGGCTGAGGGCTCGCGCTCCAACATGTCGGTGGTTTACCGAACACAGAGAGAGAGGGAGTGAGTGAGAGCCACCGGGACACAGCGGGAGAGAGAGAGAGAGAGACACCGGAGGAGCGCGTGGATTGTGTCTTCAGGACCTGTCGGATTACTGCTGCACGAGACATGATCCTCATCAACATCATCATCATCGTCACTGTGGTGTCTGTGCTGGGTGAGTAACACACACAACACCTCACACACACACGCACACACACACACACACACACACACACACACACGCACACCACACACACACACACACACACACACACACACACGCACACACCGCACACACACACACCACACGCACACACACACACAACACTTGGTATTTTGTGTCCTCATGAAATCATAAGCCCCCCCCCCCGCCCCAAAGGTGCACGAGTCAGATCAAAACCACGTCCAGGTGCTGCGTTCAGGTTCTCTGGACAGTAAAACACTTCAGAGCTGTGGTTCTGATGGTTCTCAACCTTTCTGGGCAGGGTTACTTTAAAAATGTATTCCGATACAATCAGAGGAGGTTCTAGACCAGTTTCACCTGAGGGGGGGTGCTGATGCCAGAGGGGCGCTTTCGACCAGGGTAGTAACAGAGCACAAAGTCGATAACACACACAAAAACAACACAAACAGCCTGTTTTCAAGGCTCAGTTAAATGGATTACCTGCATATCGGGGGAAAGTAAAATGTCAACATTTTATTGCCACAATGACAGTAAAGACTTATCTTATCTTATCTTATCTTATATCTTATCTTAATCATTATCTTATCATGTCTGAACAAATTGAACTATTTTGATGACTGAATAATTGTTAAAGAAATCTTTCATGTAGAAAATGTTGTTTTCAGCCTCTCAAATATGGAGATTTTCTTGCTTTTCTTCATTAATCATCAGTGGTGGACTCAGACTATCTGAGGGTGAGGGGTGAAAAGAATAAAGAGGGCACCAGGTGTGCATGGTGGGGCCCCAGAATGCTGAAAGTTGCAATGGACCTTATCACGTTTTGTCTCCTGGAAGTGCACTCTAGAGGACACTTTATCACATTTTGTCCACCGGAAGCTCACAGAGGACACTTTATCACAATTTATCGCCTGGAAGCACACTCCTGAGGGCACTTTTTATCACGCTTTATCTACTGGAATTGCACTCTAAAAGGCACTTTTTCATGTCTTGTCCACTGGAAGTGCCCTCTAGAGGGCAATTTTCACTTTTTTTCTGTGGTTAAGCCTACTCTAGAGGACACTTTATCACATTTTATCTGCTGGAAGCGCCCTCTGAGGGGAATTTCATCATGTTTTGTCCACTGGAAGTGCACTCTAGAGGGCAGTTTATCACATTTTGTCTTCTGGAGGTGCACTGTAGGAGGCATTTTATCACGTTTTGTACACTGGAAGTGCACCTTAAAGGACTCTTTATCACATTTGTCTCCTGGATGTAAACTCTAGAGGGCACTTTATTATGTCTTGTCCACTGGAAGTGCACTCTTGAGGGCACTTTTTCACATTTTGTCCATTGGAAACACAATCTAGAGGGCACTTGATATGTGTAGCTAACATTAATGCTTAATCTGTGTAGCTAACATTAGCGCTTGGTTTGTGTAGCTAACATTAATGCTTAATCTGTGTAGCTAACATTAGTGCTTGGTTTGTGTAGCTAACATTAGCGCTTGGTTTGTGTAGCTAACATTAGTGCTTGGTTTGTGTAGCTAACATTAGCGCTTGGTTTGTGTAGCTAACATTAGTGCTTGGTTTGTGTAGCTAATGTCAGCAGTTGGTTTGTGTAGCTAACATTAGCGCTTGGTTTGTGTAGCTAACATTAGTGCTTGGTTTGTGTAGCTAACATTAGTGCTTAGTTTGTGTAGCTAATGTCAGCAGTTGGTCTGTGTAGCTAACGTTAGCGCTTGGTTTGTGTAGCTAACGTTAGTGCTTGGTTTGTGTAGCTAATGTCAGCAGTTGGTCTGTGTAGCTAACGTTAGCGCTTGGTTTGTGTAGCTAATGTTAGCGCTTGGTTTGTGTAGCTAATGTCAGCAGTTGGTCTGTGTAGCTAACATTAGCGCTTGGTTTGTGTAGCTAACGTTAGCGCTTGGTTTGTGTAGCTAATGTCAGCAGTTGGTCTTGTGTAGCTAACGTTAGCGCTTGGTTTGTGTAGCTAACATTAGCGTTTGGTTTGTGTAGCTAACGTTAGCGTTGGTTTGTGTAGCTAACGTTAGCGCTTGGTTTGTGTAGCTAATAGCGTTGGTTGTGTAGCTAACGTTAGCGCTTGGTTTGTGTAGCTAACTTAGCAGTTTGGTTTGTGTAGCTAACGTTAGCGTTTGGTTTGTGTAGCTAACGTTAGCGCTTGGTTTGTGTAGCTAATGTCAGCATTGGTTTGTGTAGCTAACGTTAGCAGTTTGGTTTGTGTAGCGAACGTTAGCAGTTGGTTTGTGTAGCTAACGTTAGCGTTTGGTTTGTGTAGCTAACGTTAGCGCTTGGTTTGTGTAGCTAATGTTAGCGTTTGGTTTGTGTAGCTAACGTTAGCGTTTGGTTTGTGTAGCTAACGTTAGCGCTTGGTTTGTGTAGCTAACGTTAGCGTTTGGTTTGTGTAGCTACGTTAGTGGTTGGTCTGACCTGTAATTGTTTCTTTAAATTAGATGCTGAGTTGTTAGATGATGACAGTGTTTTCACAGCTGAAGGCAGAACTGTCACTGTGCTGTGATGTTGTTCCTCTTTTCTGATTTGAAAACAAAATAATGTTAAATTTCTACTCAGTGAAACATTTTTTTTCACCAGAGTTCATGATAATGACCTGACTGTCAGATTAACTCACTTCACTCAGACCAGATGTTGTTGTGAGACTTTGAAACACTGTACTGTGTGTCACCTGTGCAGTAATATAGTACTATATATTTTGTAAAAATGTAACTGATTACATCTCTTTGTGTAACATTAATGGAATGCAGCAACGACTCAAATTTAGTTATTAGTTATAGTTATATATTCTTTTAAAAGTGCTTGGATTACTTTACAGATTAATGCATATAAAAGTAATTAGTTTTTAGCGAGAGTAACTTTTGCATTACTTTTATTTGTCTGCTTCAGTTCTCTTATTAATGCACACATAGCTGTATTACTTTAGTGTCCGACAAGACAACTGTCAAATTTTACCTGTACTTGTACCCATTAGCTGTGATAGGAGTTATTAATACTCCTCACCACCAGAGGGCAGCAACAACTACTCTTCCTACCTGTAAGTTACACTTGACAGCCAGTGGTTTAGATAGTATGATTTGGTAGAAAAAGAGCCACATGTAAATACTACTCAAGCTTTGCTCCATTCGATAATAAATAATTATATTAGATGAGACGTAGTGGAGCAGAAATGTAGGAAAAATGTGGAAATGGAGATAAAAATACAGGGGCTTTAGTACAGTAGTTGAGTAAATTTACTTAGTTACATTAGACTGCTGTACAGAAGTTTGTCTTCACTTCATTTGTGCTGTGAAAGGTCAGATTAGTCACTGTTCTGGAAGCTTCTGTGCTGCTCTGGTCTGTGGTTCTCTGGTGTGTGTGGTGCTGTCCTTGGTCCTGAAACCAGTCGTCTGCAGTCAGAGAGGCAGCTCTTATTTTGAAAAGCCTGTGTTGAATGAGCCCTAACAAACTGAACCAGGATCAGCCAGTTTCATGAAGATCAGTGTCAGTCCAGTCTGGCTTCTTTCATGGATTAGAGAGACAAGACCTGAGACATCAAGCACCAATCACATCAACTCACAGAGAAGGAAAATGGACGAAAGAGATGAAGATTAAAACTTTAACAGATAAAAATAAAGATACAGATAATTTTCTCTATATTTAGCAGTTTGATTATGTTAAATCAGTTTGTGCAAATGTATATTGTTTAATACTTTACTTTTACAATGGTCTGTCCGACACATTCTGCACACTGATGATGATGATGATGATGATGATGGCCTCTGCACGGTTCCTTTGTTTGATTTAGTGACATTTAAAGAACGAAGAGGCTGCAGGCACCAGGCACAGATATTTATGAGCTCTATGTTCTTTATCGACATGACATTTACGCACTTAAGTTCCTCTTAAGTCAACATGTGAAGAACATTTTACAAACAAACTCATGTTCTGTCAGCAGCAGTGAAGTGGAACCTCAGAGAGAACACTGTGGTTCAGTCACACCCCTCCAGGTGGTCCACTAAAGGGGTTCTGCAGAGAACCATTTTATATTCCAAGGGTTTTATCGAAATCCCACCAAAGGGGTTCTATTGAGAACCTTTTTTGTTCCAAGGATTTTAGTTAGAAGACACACATGGGGTTCTATCAAGAACTGATTTTTATTCAAAGATTTTTATCTAGAACCCACCAAGGGGGTTAAGAACCTTTCTATATCCCAGGGGTTTTATCTAGAACACACTCAAGGGTTTCAACTGAGAACCGTTTTTGTTCCAAGAGTTTTATCTAGGAGACACTCAGGAGCTTCTATCAAGAACTGTTTTGTATTCCAAGGGTTTTATCTAAAACACCTTCAGGGCGTTCTATCAAGAACCTTTTTCCAATCCAAGGGTTTTAACTTGTACACATTGAGGGGGTCACACCCAGTACTTATAGGAGAACCCTTTTTGGTTCCTGTTGGAACCTTTTAAAAAGGTTTTAACAGGAACCCTTTCAGAGAGTTCTACCTGGAACCCAACATAAAGGGTTCTACCTAGAACAATCTGTGAAAGGTTCCACCCAGAACCCCTGATTAGAGATTCTATGGGTAATCCTTCTGTGGTGTAATGGTTCTACCAAGGAACATCTATGGAAATTCTTTTGAGAACCTTATCACCTTCGACTGGTGCCACGAACAAGAACCCACTCAGGGGGGTTCTACCAAGAACTTTTAAAAAATATATTTCAAGGGTTTAGTCAAGAACCTTCACAAGGGGTTCTCCCAAGAACCTTTTTATATGCCAGTGGTTTTATCTAGAACACACACTCAACTAAGAACCTTTTTATGTTCCAAAGGCCTTATTTAGAATCCACCACAGGGCTCTACTGAGAATCTTTCAATGATCTAAGAATTTATCAAGAGCACACAAAGGGGGTTCTACCAAGACCCTTTTTATATTCCAAGGGATTTTTCCAGAACCGACCCAGAGGGTTCTACTGAGAACTTTTTTACATTAAGGTACAAAAAACCTTCACAAACTCTTAATGAAAGAGTCCTTGAAGAACTATTTCTTCTAAAATGAGTTCTTTGAAGGCAAAGGGTTCCATTAAGAACCCTTTTCATCCAAAGAACCATTGACAAACTCTTTCTTCAGAAAAGGGTTCTTCAGCAACAAATGGTTGTGGGTAGAACCCAAGCCATTCAGGAAGAACCCTTATTTCTAAGAGTATAAATATTTAAGAACACTTTTAAATACAAACTCTGTAAAATATCCCTCAGTGTGGCTCAGTGGTTCTGTGGCTCAGTGGTTCTGTGGCTCAGTGGTTCTGTGTTCTTTGGTTCGGTGGCTCAGTGGTTCTGTGGTTCTGTGGTTCTATGGCTCAGTGGTTCTGTGACTCAGTGGTTCTGTGGCTCAGTGGTTCTGTAGTTCTGTGGTTCTTTGGTTCTGTGGCTCAGTGGTTCTGTGACTCAGTGGTTCTGTGGTTCTGTGACTCAGTGGTTCTGTGGCTCAGTGGTTCTGTGTCTCAGTGGTTCTGTGGTTCTGTGGTTCTGTGGCTCAGTGGTTCTGTGGCTCAGTGGTTCTGTGACTCAGTGGTTATGTTGCTCAGTGGTACTGTGGTTCTGTGGTTCTGTGGCTCAGGGGTTCTGTGGCTCAGTGGTGCTGTCATCCTGTGGTTCTGTGGTTCAGTGGTTCTGTGACTCAGTGGTTCTGTGATTCAGTGGTTCTGTGGTTCTGTGGCTCAGTGGTTCTGTGTCTCAGTGGTTCTGTGACTCAGTGGTTCTGTGGCTCAGTGGTTCTGTGGTTCTGTGGCTCTGTGGTTCTGTGACTCAGTTGTTCTGTGGCTCAGTGGTTCTGTGAGTCAGTGGTTCTGTGTCTCAGTGGTTCTGTGACTCAGTGGTTCTGTGGCTCAGTGGTTCTGTGGTTCTGTGGTTCTGTGGTTCTGTGACTCAGTTGTTCTGTGACTCAGTTGTTCTGTGGCTCAGTGGTTCTGTGACTCAGTGGTTCTGTGGTTCTGTGGTTCTGTGGCTCTGTGGTTCTGTGACTCAGTTGTTCTGTGGCTCAGTGGTTCTGTGAGTCAGTGGTTCTGTGGTTCTGTGGCTCAGTGGTTCTGTGACTCAATGGTTCTGTGGCTCAGTAGTTCTGTGAGTCAGTGGTTCTGTGGTTCTGTGGTTCTGTGGCTCTGTGGTTCTGTGACTCAGTTGTTCTGTGGCTCAGTGGTTCTGTGACTCAGTGGTTCTGTGGTTCTGTGTCTCAGTGGTTCTGTGACTCAGTGGTTCTGTGGCTCAGTGGTTCTGTGGTTCTGTGGCTCTGTGGTTCTGTGACTCAGTTGTTCTGTGGCTCAGTGGTTCTGTGACTCAGTGGTTCTGTGGCTCAGTGGTTCTGTGGTTCTGTGGCTCTGTGGTTCTGTGACTCAGTTGTTCTGTGGCTCAGTGGTTCTGTGACTCAGTGGTTCTGTGGCTCTGGGTTCTGTGACTCATTGTTCTGTGGCTCAGTGGTTCTGTGAGTCAGTGGTTCTTGGTTCTGTGGCTCAGTGTTCGTGACTCATGGTTCTGTGCTCAGTAGTTCTGTGAGTCGGTTCTGTGGTTCTGTGGCTCTGTGGTTCTGTGGCTCTGTGGTTCTGTGACTCAGTGGTTCTGTGACTCAGTGGTTCCGTGGTGGTCGTCAGCGAGCTGTCAGCTGCAGGTAAACAGTCCTGTTAGAACATCCACAGTCGTCTTATCTGGTTCCTCTGACTCTCAGTTAATTGGACTCCACCTGTGTGTTTTTGTCACCTCGTTAATGGAAGCTGTAGAACCGTCTGATGGAGAACAAGCTGGAACACAGACTGCAGCTCATTCAACGTCTCACATGATACTTGTTCTTCCAGTCACCATATGAGTCATAAGAACACATGTAGAACTCTGTCTGTAGGAACGGACCACATAAAACAGAAAGGAACCCCAAATGTTTATAAAGAACGAAAAATAACTTTTACCAGCTGATAAAAACAGAACTTCTTAAATAAACGTTCAGCTACACTCTGAGAGATAAAAGTGCTAAAGAGAACCATAAAGGGTTCTTTGGCTTGTCCCCATAGGAGAACCCTTTGAAGGGGTTCCAAGTGAAAAATCTAAAAAGGTTCAGAGTTAGAACCCAACATAAAATGGTTATACTAGAACCCCCTACGAGAGGTTCTACAGAGAACGCTTCTATGGTGTACTGGTTCCACTGAAACCCTCTCTTGAGGTTCTATCAAAAACCTTTTCACCCTCTAACTGTGGCAACAGGAGCCCACCCAGGGGGTTCTACTGAACTGTTTTATGTTCCAAGGGTCCTATCTAGAACCCACCGAGGGGGTTCTACTGAGAATGTTTTTGTTCCAATGGTTTTACCTTGAATACAATCAGGGGGTTCTACTGTGAACCTTTTTATATTCCAATAGTTTTATCTAGAACACACTCAGAAGGTTCTATTGAGAACTTTTTTTATATTCCAAGTGTTTTCTCTATACCCCACCTTGAACTCTTTTTTTAAAAAAGGGTTCTGAATGGAACCTGTAGTCTTACAAAGAACCCTTGACAAATCTCTTCTTTAAAAAACGTTCTTAAGAAGCAAATGGTTCTGGGTATAACCTCATCACCTCAGGAAGAACCCTTGTGGAACCTGTCTTTTTCAGAGTGTGCAGAACAGTCAGAAACATCTTTTACCTGAAACAGAGAAGTGATGTGAGGAAACGATGAGACAGAAGTTTGATTGTTCCACTTCAGTCCAGATGTGTCGTTCAGTTACACGATGTTCTCTTATTGGTGAAGGGTCTGTTGTCGATATGTTCCACTGTAGTTCTATCGTTCAGGCCTGTAAATGTGTCAGAAGGTTCCACTGCAGCCTCACTCATGATTTGAACTCCACCTGCTCTGCTCGGTGATTTTAATCCACACGTGTCTCATTTTTCACCTCAGTAACGGTCGGAGCCACAGCGAGCTCCAGTTTCTCTCTCTGTCATTTAAATCCTGGATCTCTGAGTTGTTCTGTGAGAAGAGCTGCTTGTTCTTCTTTATTTTTAGGTTTTTTTTCTGAGTGAAACTGGACCTGCAGGAGACTGGCTCAGCTCTTCCTGCGACATCTCTGAACCTCTGTGCTGGAGCAGAATCATCACTCGAAGCCTCGCTGATAAACGACCGGGGTTGATTTGCTTTACGTTTTCATTGTGCGCTCTAGAAAACAGTTTATGTTCTCCAACCTGATGTCTTTATTTTGAAGACAGTGCAGCCGTCCTGCAGAAGAAGCTCTGATGCGCGTCCATTAAATCGGTTTTGGCTGTAAGCGAGCTGCAGCCTGGCAGAGCTGGTTTCAGTGGGAGTTAAAGAAGCCAAATGAAAGAAGCAGCAGCTGACGGGGGAAGTTCAGCAGAGTTCAACAGTTAGTGTGCTGTGAAGGAGACACACACACCACACACACACACACACACACACACACACTGTAATTACACTGTTTTAGGAGGGATTTGGTACAATTTTTACAACTGTTTCAATCTGTGAAGTGCACATCAAAGACCGTCTCTCCTCGGGGCCTTTTCACGGCTCAAAGGCCAGGTTTTTGGTTTCACGTTGAAATTTTGCAGCACATTGAAGAACCATACATGAGGCTTGGATGGCATAAAGGTACCACAGTATACCAGGGTAGAGCTGCACAATTAATGCAGTCACAATAAAATGACAGTATGGCCAAGTGCAATATCCAAACCGCAGAACCAGAATCAGAACCAGAACCAAAATGACTATTTTTTTGAAAAGGAAAAATGTGAGAAAACATCATTATAATGAGGTACTGTAGTGCTGCAGAGATGACCTGACCTAAAAAATATTTTATTTCCAGATGAAGGAAAAGGGAACAAGTTGCTTTCATCAAGGATTTTTTGTAGCATAATGTAAAACAGTTCTCTGTAGAGAACTTGGTAAGTTCTAGATAATGTGGTGGTACCGTTAAAAGGAGCAGTTTCTGGTGTGCAGACTTAATTCTATAATTTTATATTTTCAATTAGTTTTTTTGCCCAGAACCCAGTACTTTGGGTCTGTGTGCTGTTTTTTGAGTCTTCAGACGTTCTAGATAAGGGTTCCATTAAGAACCCTTTTCATCCAAAGAACCCTTTTTAGCAGAAAGAGTTCTTCAAGTACTCTTTCATTTTCATTTGTCAAGAGTTTTTTTTATACCACAATGTAAAATAGTTCTCTGCAGAACCCCCTTGGTGGGTTCTAGAAAGAACCCTTGGAATATAGAAAGGTTCTCTGTAGAACCCCCTCGGTGCATTCTAGATAAAACCCTTGGAATCTAAAAAGGTTCTGAGTAGAACCCCCTGTATTTGTTCTAGATAAAACCCTTGGGATATAAAAAGGTTCTTGGTAGAACACCCTTAGTGTGCTCTTGATACAACTCTTAGGTCATTAAAAGGTTCTCGGTAGAACCCTGTGGTGGTGGATGCAGTGATTGGCTGACAGGTGGACAGTCTGAACATAAATCAAGCATCAGGAACAAATTCGATCAGATTTCATTTTTAAAAAGATATTTTTGATTTTTAATAAACTGCATCACAGCTTGTGATATTTTCTCCAGCTGACAAAACAAATCAGACTTTGATGCGATAAGTTTAACATTTCATTGGTTAGAATCAGCTGTTGTTCTGAATGTTCTGTATCAGTCGGTGGTTCTTTCCTGTCAGACGACCTGGAGTCTGAGGAGGACGTTTGGTTTGATGAGTAACTGGCAGAACATCAGCTGACAGATGAACAAACCGTCTTCTCAGGTGTTGTTGGATTGTTTCCACCTGTTGCTGAGTCCTGATAATTGCTGCCAAAATATGGCTTTAAAAGTGTTTTATCATATCTTCTATTTTTTACACTTTATTGATTTTTTATTTTAGTTATTTAACCAGGAAGTCCGTTGAGATTAAAGCGTCTTTTTGTGAGGGAGACCCCTGCACCGTTACAACTTTATTACCTGTATGATGAGTCACATGACCTGCAGCAGCTCTGGACCTCCAGCTTCTCCCTGAACACTGAACACAAGACTTTTTTTTTTGAAAAAGTTTGACCAACTGCTGATCTTCTGTTGAGGTCATTTACTTTTCTTCTTTAGATAAAATTAAATCTTTGAGTAGAAAGATTGTAATGTATTGAAATAAAAGTTGAATAATTTAAGTGTACACAGTAATATTTTGTTTGTACAGTGTACAGATAAAAACCTGACTCTGCTACTTTCAGCCTCAGGATGTTTAGTGAAGATACACAGTCAGATTTATTTATCACATATTATTGATTATATATTATTTATAACTCACATGTCAGATTCAGGGTTTATTTCGTCATGAAGCTGCAGGTGAAACAGATTCTGCTGCCACAGTGTTGTGATGAATTGAGTTTCTTCTGTGTGTCACTTTAACTGTGTGTGTTTTCGATGGCGGAGCTGACAGGGGACGCTAATATCTGATGAAGAGAAGATTTGACATGTTGATATCTCCTCTGAGTCGCCTTCAGTTATTACTGAAGCAGCAGCGAGTGAAGCTGTGAGCACTTTGCAGACTTTATCTGTCCTGATTTTCACCTCTCAGACTACGAACACTGATGAAGGTTGTTGTGCTGTCGGCGGCCTGAAAAGACGACCTGCAGACGTGATTCATGGCTGAAAAAACTTCTCCAAACTTTGATTTTCAGTCAAAAAACAAACATTTTGATATAAAACCACCGGCGGGGTCCTGCACCACCCTGTCTGGGCTTATTTAACCCACTCACTGTACATGTTCCTGCTTATTACAGAGCTGCTTTTATTGATTTAGACAAGATTGTATTGCTCCTCTACAGTCTGTGATCAGAACTGTGTCCATAGCAACGCTTATTCAGAAACAACAGACCTCAGAACGCTGTAATTGACCAATCAGAATCGAGTTAGATACTACACAGCTGACTCACATCTCGTTTTGCTGTAGCTTTGATAAGGACGGCCCCACCCCACAAGGTGATGGGATTGGTTCTTTAGGTTCTGTGATGTTTGAAACTATGACTCACTGTTAAAAAAAAAAAAAAGTTGAGACAACTCAAAATTTTAAGGCATATTACTGCAGTAGATTTTTGAGTTTGGTTTAAGTTTTGAAATAAAGTTTTGCTGACCTTTAATCTTCAGTTGAGATAATTTACTTTTCTTCTTTAGATAAAATTGAATCTTTGAGTTTTAGAAACTGCTGTAAACCTGATTTAGTTTTCTCCACTCTGCTGTCTGAATCCATGTTTTTGAGACAGTCATTGTACACTAATGTCAAAAACACTTGATTTTCTGTGCCCTTCAAAATAATAGTCTCAGCTAAACCCACAGAGGATTTTACAGGAGTTTGTGATTCTCTGTTTTAATTTCGCTGCACAGAAACTGGACATGATAACAACCAGTTTTGAAACAATGATTAAAAATCATCCACAGACATTTTTAGTGTTCATGTTCTTTATGCATCAGCTGACTTGACTCAGATGTTTACATTTTGTGTTGAGATTTTGAGGCTAAAATAAAGGGACAGTTCAGAGTATTTGAAGTGTGGTTGGATGAGGTTCTGGACAGAGTCAGCAACAAAACATGAGGTAAAATTATTGATTTTTACACGGGAGTTTGGTTGGTTTGGAGAGGCTTATAACAACGTGACTGAAACCTTCCTGCACCGGTTCTCCTGCTGCTTCTCCAAACTGCAGGTAACACACTGACTGTGGAGAAGTACCTCATAGCACCACCCTTTAAATTATCTGAACTGTCCCTTTAAGAGCACAGCATTTTGTTTTGTTCAGAGGTGACAAAAGTCAGATATGTGTGTAAAAAAAAAAAGTACAAAGTACAAATTGACCTTCTTTACTGCAGTAAAAGTGAAAAAAATGTATTTTTGTCTTGTCATGTCTTTAACATCATTTACATCTGGCTATTTTTTTTTACATGGTTTTCATCTCTTTATATCTCGTTCTCTTTTATTGTCTTATATCTTCTTATGTCGTTTTGGTCATGTTACTTTTTTTCTACATTATTTTCATCTTCTTACATCAGTTTTTTTTTTTTTGTATTTTTACATTGTTTCCATGTTGTTGTTTTCATCTTCATCGTTCCTCCTCTTTCATCTTGTTACATCTTGTGTAGTAGTTTTTGTCTTGTTACTTCATTCATGTTTCCATCTGGTTACATTGTTTCCTTTTTTAATGTCATTTTCATCTCGTTACATTTTTACATGTTTTCATGTCTTACTGCAGTTTCATCTTGTTACGTCTTATGTCTTTTACATCGTTTTTGTCATTTACGTCTGGAGGCGTAGAAAGAACCGATATTTGTGCTGAAATGTAGGGAGGAAAAATAAAAAGTTGTCAAAATACATGAGCACAGTAACAACGTATTTGTACTCAGTTACTTCCCACCTGTGTGCATGTTGAAGTATTTCAGTGAAGTCAGAGACCCTGTCAGACGTCTCACACACACATGAACTTGGCCTCAGAGGTTCATTAGCAGAATAACGTCTCACTCCTGTGTGTGTATGTGTGTTTGCCTCCACAGATGTGTGTGTGTGTGACTCAGAGCTGGGCCCCCCCGGCTGGAGGGAACCTCTGGACTGCGTCCGAGCCTCTGAACTGTGCAACCAGAACAGCCAGTGCAGCTCACGTTACCGGATCATGCGCCAGTGCCTCTCCGGGGGGGACAAGGAGCGCAGCGCCATGCTGGCCTCCAAGGAGTGCCAGGGGGCGCTGGAGGTGCTGCAGGACTCGCCGCTGTATGACTGCCGCTGCAAGAGAGGCATGAAGAAAGAGCTGCAGTGTCTGCAGAACTACTGGAGCATCCACATGGGTCTGACTGAGGGTAAGCTGCCGCCAACACGGAGCCGCGTCGAGAGCTAATTAAGCCTCCTGCTGCCTGTTGATTTCTCCTCAACGTTCTGAGCTGGCACATGAAACAGAACAACTTCTGGGTGTTTCTGGGAGAACTTCACATGCAGAGATTGCACAGGGCTCCGCATCGATTGTTGTGTGGGTTTCTGTTTGAATTTGAATTTTGCCTGAAGTGCCAACAGGGACAAAGAGAGAAAGAAGCAACATGCTGCTGTTGTTTCTGCCCTCGTCGAAAGATGAACTTGATTTTTCACCTCAGTGTGTTTCCAGGTGCTGAAGAGTTTTACTGGAGAACTTTTAAAAGTGTCTCCAGAGGGAGCTGTGGGAAGTAGGAGTGGGAGAAAAAGTCGATTCTCTTAAGTATCGTGATTATTTTTTAACAATAAAATTGATTATTTGACTGCTTTTTTATAACTAATGCTTAGTCTGTTAGCTTGATGCTAACGCATAATTGGAATTCTCATTGATGTGCTAACAGAAATTAGCATTGTGATCACAGAAATATTATCTTAACAAGTTTCACTTTCACTTCTGACTTCACTTTCTGACTCAGTCTGTTGCTCTGCTTCAACATTCAACTCTGAGCAGCTACAGCAGCCTCAAAGGGTCAAAACTCAAACTGAAAAACTCCTCGTTTGCTGCTCAGAGTCGAGTCAGACAGAGCTGATCAGATGACTGTAGCTCTGCCAGCATGACCACTACCAGCATGTGCACCCAACTGTCAGCACGTAGAGTTGCATCATGGGTAATGTAGGCAACGAGGAAGAAGAACGTGAGGAGTAAAAAAGACCCCAGATTCTCAAAATTTGGTACAAGCTCCTTCTAGAACCCAACATAAAGGTACAGAGAACTACCTGTTTCTCCCAGGACCCCATATGAGAGTTTCCACAGAGAACCCTTGTATTGTGTACTGGTTCCACCTAGAACCCTCTCCAGAAGATTTCCACCCTCTAAGGGTGAAAACAAGAATCCATCCAGCGGGTTCTACCAAGAACCCTTTTATATATTCTAAGATTTTCATCTAGAACCAAACCAGGGGGTTCTACCTAGAACCCTTTAACATTCTAAGGGTTTAATCTAGAACCCATCAAGGGGGTTCTACCAAGAACTCATTTATATATTCTAAGGTACTGAGAACCCTTTTATATTCCAAGGGTTTTATTGAGAATCCATCCAGGGAGGTTCTACCTGGAGCCCTTTAACATTTTGAGGGTTTCATGTAGAACCCATCTAGGGTGTTCTATCGAGAAATCTTTTATATATTTTAAGGTTTTAAGCTAGATGTGTGTAGGACTGTTTGTTGATGTTGCTGCTGCTGTTGTTGCTGTAATTGTTGCTGTTGTTCCTGTAACGTGCTGCTGAGGGAATTTTAATAGAACAAACAGCAACATCACACGGAACGTTCTCTCAGTGCAGAGCTGCTGTGTTCTGACTCACCTGGCTAACATCTTCGGTTGGTTCAGGTCCCACTGCTGGTCCTGCACTGTGTTCTGTGTGTGTCAGCACCACCGATAAGGCGCGCGACACACACACACACACACACACACACACACACACACACACACACACACACACACACACACACAGGGCCTGTTGGCTGGCCTAGTTTGGGTCTCAGCAGTGGCAGAGCTCATTAAGAGCCTCTCGCTTTGTTCTCCATTCCACTAAGGATGTCTCTGTAGTGCCAGCACTGCTCGCAAAGCCTCTGCATCACACACATACACACACACACACACACACACACACACACACACACACACACACACACACACACAGACAGACATATGCAGTGGCCACACACACAACACCTACATTTAAACCAGAGTTGCGATGTACAGAAACACAAAACACATCGTCTCAAACATTTGTAACACTCAGTGCTGTGGTGCGTTCGCGTGTCTCAGTACTGTGGTGCGTTCGTGTGTCTCAGTACTGTGGTGCATTCGTGTGTCTCAGTACTGTGGTGCGTTTGTGTGTCTCAGTGCTGAGGTTGGTAACCAAACTCGTTTCTTTTAAGGGTACCGACCAAATTACGTACCAGTTCACGTTAATTAATCAATGCCAAATTAGGTTCCAAACTCAAAGTGCTCAACAGTATTTGGGGTGCAACTAACAATTATTTGAATCATCAATTAAACTGTTGATTATCTTCTTGATCATTAATCGATTAGTGGGTTTGGACCATAAAATGACAGAAAATGTCTTGTTATGTCCAAAAATCAAATATATTAACTTTACTCTCATAAGAACAAACCAGAAAATATTTACATTTGAGAAGCTGAACTCAGAGAATTTTTTTTTTAAGGATTAATTGGCAATTAATTTAATTATTGATAAATCGATTAATCTTCGCATTTTAGACAGGATAGATTTTTTCTTACTGCAGTGACGAACCAACATGCCTTCATACGTTTTATTGGACTTTATTGCTGTAAGTTGTCAGTGTGGCAGTAAATGTACAGTTCAGGCTGTAACTTCTCACGTCCAAGAAATGTCTTGTCTGTTGCTGCCCAACTGCTGCTAATGCTAATGCTAGCGTTGTACCTTTACGTCATTGGCTCGGTGGGATCGTATCCCTTCCAGAAGCTTTGTAATTCAGCCTTGAACTGCAGCGTCTTTTTGGAGACAGTGCAAAATAAATCCGCAAGGATAAATCCAGCTCCCAATGTCCCAACTGTTGTTGTTGCTGTTAGCACTGATACGTACAAGTCAGGAATACTGCCCCTGATTGGTTGACAGACTCAACTCAAAGCATCTTGGGATTGCAAGTGGGCAGCTAACAAGATGCTGATTCTTTGGTGTATTAATAGATCCATGTGCTGATCTCAACATGAGACAAACTCTTTGAAATTAAATCTGCAGTGTCGATGGTGGTCATCTGTGGTGGTTAAACCTTTAGTTGAGTATCAAATCAAACTAAACACGATGATGGACCCAAAAATGCAGACAAGGAAGAGCAGTACTAGTTCCACTAAATTTAACAAAGAAAATGAAGGTTCAACAGTCCTACACTTAAATGTTGCAGGTCAAATCCAGAGTCCAAACACAAACAAATCCAACGAGGGCAAATGAACAAAGTCCAACAAATGCAAATGAGATCTCAAACACAGAACAAAAGGGCGGTCAAAATATATCTAAAAGATATCTAAAAGCAAAAGAGTGTATCATGTTTGGTAGCTTGAAAGCCACGTCACCTTCAGCAGCTGCAGCGAACATTGGCAGCTGGCAGCTAGCAGAAAAGGTTAAGTTTTCTATGCATGATGAGACTTTAAGTCTACAGGTGATTAAATAGCTCGTCGGATAAGTTGCGTTCAGTGTGTGAGATTTTTTAGTATGTCTGAAACTTTAGCATGAAACCAAAAGCACGTGAGTTGCAGACTGTTAAGAGTGAAGTATTGCAGTATGAAGCACTGCGGTGGTAACGGTGGCGTGTAAAATGTTGTAAAGTAATAAAAATGTTGAAATTGAGAGGTTTGGACTACACAGAGAGTAAAGTGCTGAAAAAAGATACCGGTATTGGTTCTGTATCAGTTCAAATCAATGGTCTGGGGTGTTTATGTGTCTCAGTAGTGTGGTGTGTTTGTGGTGCGTTCGTGTGTAATCACAGTGATTAGACGGGGAATAGAATTGTGGTGCGCGAGGCGTTTGGAGGTAGAGGAAAACGTGGTGTTATAAAACATTTCAAGAAGCATTTTGGCTCATTAACTCTGAACACAACAGGACTCTGTGTAAAGACCTCCTGATGTGAGCTCACTCTATTATTAGTTTTGTTTTCCTTTTTGTTATTTTTTGACTCAATCAATTATTGGAGGAGCCCTGCAGGCTGCATATTATCAATTTACCACAGGATAACACTATTAAGATTATGAACACAGAGTGCACGTGAGGGAACAGTTAAGTGTCCACTGACTCAGTATGGAGTCATATCTGCAGAAATAAACATGTAGCTGAGCTGAAGTGATTAGTTAAGTGGATTGAAACAGAATCTTAATCAGCAACTATTTTCAATCACTTATGTCAATTTTAAGCAAAAACAAAATAGTCGCATACCTACTTCTGAAAAGTGAATATTTCTATTTTGTTTTCAGTTTTCTGTGACATTAAAGTAAATATTTGAGTTGAACTGGTGTGACATTTAGTTGACTTAAGAAGTGATAAATAGATTGAGAACATAATCAATGACTAGAATTTGTTTTTTCTGAACTATGGACCTCCAATCTTTCACATATGATGACGGCATCAGAGAGGTATATCAGCGTATCATCTGCATAACATTGAAGTGGAACATCATGTCTATGTGTCATGTGACAGAGTTGAAGCATATTTTGTATAAGGAAAATGAAAACAGTCCTAGAATTGAACCCTGAGGTACTCCAGGTCTTATCAGGGCTAAAGGAAAGACACCAACCATCCAAATGTATCACTCATTTTAACTGAATTTTGAGTAAACCAGCAAAGAAAATGTGAATGAATGCTTGTTTTTTTTATTAGTTGGTTCACTGAAATAAGCAGTAGGCGGTGCCAGTTCTCCAGAAAATCATTATACCATTGCAGAAGAAGAAGGCGTAACAAGATGACGTAATTAAAAGAGCTCCAGTTGAACTTCAAACGATGAAAAAAATGTAGAAAACAGGATGCAGTGGGTTTCAAACTGGGATCCGAAGATCTAGGGGGGTTGTTGCGTGGGCTGTAGGGGGTCCCCAGCAAAAAAGAAATAGATGATTTTAATTCGCATCACAATTTTTGGAAGCTGGAACAACAAGGGAAGAAATAGAGTTGTCTGTTTTGATTGATTTTATTTTATTCTGAAAGAATTTGGTCATTGATTGCCTGTAAAGACTTTATTATCTTTGAGAGGATTTTGTCTTCAGAATTCCCCATCAAAGTGGGGCTCTGGTCTAATTTGAATCTCTTGTGGGGCACCTCGATATTACGAAGTTTGGGAACTCTGATTATAGACCCTTGAGGAGACTGTCGGAGTGTAAACAGCTGATCAGTTATTTGAGTGTTTGCTCCATCAGAACTTTTTTGTTGTTACTTTTTGCAAACATATTCTATTGAGAATGCAGGCTGCCCTTTAATTTTTGGACTTTTTTGCTGATGGTTAGCATTATTGGCTCCATGTTTGAATATAAAATATCAACATTTTCTCCCCCACCCACATTCTGATTGATTAGTAGGTTACATGTTACCTTCATTGGTTTCATTGAAGCTTTTTTGCATGGATCTGAATACAAATGTTTAGATGAGTTTCATTCAGCTTTCAGCTTTAGTGATAACAACTTCGTTAGGTTTCCCTGTAGTCATGATTTCCACATCTTTTCCAGATTCCCACCATTTTCTCTTGGTGACTCAAAAAGGACAATCTAATGTGAGACAAAATTATATTTTGTTACCAAATGAAGTAATTCTTTTAAGTTGGTCCAACATTTGTCTGAGTGGCATTTGTCAGCAGATCTTTTTTAAATAATTCCAGCCCTGCCAGAACTGAGTGAATCCTGAGACTTTTGTAGTTTGACCAACACAGCTAGTTTTGTGCAAACAACATGATTTGCTTTGTCCTCTACAAGCTTAATTAAGTTGAATCAACTTAATTTTAATTTAAAAGTTTAGTGCTCAAATTACTTCATTTAAGTTATTTTAACTGATTTATTTCACTTTGTCTACTCAGAAATGTCCATGCAAATTGTTACCTTCATTTATTTGAGTATTAGTAACTTATTTCATTTCAGTCGGAATAAATGACATAAAAATTCCAGTTTTACTCTGTAAAAGTGTTTTTCTGTAGCAGTTCTGAATGAGTCTGAATGAGACGACAGTCTTTCTCTGTGGATTGTAACAACTCGACATCACACCCCGCCACCTGCCTCCTGTTCTTATTTCAGTGTTAATTAGATTTCTCTTTGTGTTGTGCGTCTGATGTCATATTGTCCATGTCTTTCCCAGATGTTTCCCCTTGTAGTCGAATAGCCTTCTTCTCTTGGTGACTAGTAGTTGGTGTGTTGTTCAGGAAATAACACCCGGGAATATTTGATGCAAACTTGAGAAAATGGAGTGAAACCCTCGGACAGTAGATGTCGTCTCAGTGGTACTGAAGAAGAGACGATCACTGCTC
Source organism: Lutjanus argentimaculatus (assembly GCA_034769285.1). Lineage (NCBI taxonomy): Eukaryota > Metazoa > Chordata > Actinopteri > Lutjaniformes > Lutjanidae > Lutjanus > Lutjanus argentimaculatus. Next base: position 41,392,790 of record JAWZSL010000005.1, on the reverse strand, counting down.
ATTAATCTGTCTAATTGGACGGCTGCATCTTCCTCCAAAACCTTGAACAGGGACATAATTTAGAGATCAGTCCAATCTTAAAAGATGTTTCTGATGGAGATGTGTGGACAATACCAGCTGCAGGCTGAATTAATGAACGCTGAGAAAAAGCAGAAATATTTCAAACACTTTTTTTCTTCTGAGCACTTTAGTGGGCAGAATTTCAAGGGCACAGGTAAATGGGTTTATGTTGGATACAGCCTTGAGCCACGAGTCTTAAAACATCAAACACGGCAGCAATCTGTGTGCAGATATGTTGTGCTCTCTAACACCAGCACTTTGATTACGACGAAGCTTAAATTTCTCAGAGGACGGTTCATCTGCTGCATGGTTAATTACATCACAGATGATTTCATATACAGCCGATAGAAACTGTGCTGTTGCAGTTTTAATTTTCAGATGCATTTTTTATTCTTTCATGTGACAATGACCAAAAGAGTTTCTCCCAAACTGCTTTTCTTCTGTCTCTCATTCATGCATGAATATTTAACAAGGCAGAAGAGGATTTGTTGGCTTTTCAGCTTAAAAACTTATAATAGAATCCAGAGAGGAAGAACAGGTGAGAGTGAAATAATTCACAAGTTTCACTGTGTCCAAGGTTAGTTTGGATTTAGAGGAGGGATTAAAAATGCAAAAGGTTATGGTCAGTATTAGAGAGCAGAGAGTAATAATACAGATTATTCATATAGAACTTCTTAAAGCCAGTGTTGAAAGTGATTCACACAAAACAAACAGGACAGAGAAAAGATCTTAAATCTCGTCTTACAGGTTGGTAGTCAGTAGGGCTGCACAATATATTAAAAAAATCATATTGTAGTTATTTTCACTGTAATCGCAATATGTGATACAATTAGTGGGAATGATTTTTTTTGCATTAAAATTTTAATATCTTCTTAAATCAAAACTATTAGATTCATGATGATGTGACCTCTGACAGGGTCACATACATATTTCATATTTTCTGACAGTGTTAACTTTTGACCAAAGTTTTATATTTTCACAGTAAAATTGTGTAATTTTTTTTTACAAATTGTTACAGTAAAGATTAAAGTATGCACTATTTCTTAATTTCAGGTAATTCGATGCATCTACTACACTACCATAATATTTTCATTTCATTTTTTACAGCCTTTTACTGTTGATATTTCACAGTTTTTTTTACTGTAATTTCTGCAAACTTTTTTTTTTTTTGCCATTTTAACATCTTGCTTCTGTAGAAATGAAGGTATGTTTTTGCTGGATGGTGAATGATTTTATTCTAAAGTACAAATCGGCACAATCTATCATTTAGACAAAGTAACACTGTTACGTTTAGGGTGATGACATGCTTGTGGCATTACGGTATTTCCCCGTTAATTTGACCAAAATGTATATTGTATATGCATATATATTAAGCTTAAAACCAGGAGTTTAATAAAGAGTATTAATAAATAAATAAAAAATAATCAGGTTTTGGACAATTTTATTATATCATACTTACATACCTTTACCCCAAGAATATTCACAATACAGAACTTTTACTTGCAGTGGAGGATTTTCACAGTCTTTTCACATAAAGTTTTGTTAGCCAAAAGTTCCTTCTCCTTTAAGAAAAGTGGGCTTGTTGGTAGCCTGTCTGTGACGGAGTCTAGTGGATTTGTTTTTCCTGATGTTTGAGGGGTTGTTCTGTTACTTTACTCAGATGTAGAGTGTGTAGATCAGCTCAAGATGGACTATAATTGTTACTGAAAGGCTGTGTGTTGTGTCTGTTTACGTAACATTACTATAGCATTTTCCTTTAATTCTTCACAGTGGAGTTGCTCCAGTCTGTGAACAGCTAACATTAGCCAGTTAGCAGCTACAAGTTAGGCTAAGGACAATTAAAATAGCATAAAACTGGATGTCTCCCAAATATGTTTCAGAGCTTTGGAGCTGGAATCTGCAGAAAAAAAGCAGTAACTCATAGTTGCTAACTAGCTAGCTTTGAGGTCAGTGAAGCGGAAAGCTCTGCAGAGTCTTGCAACTGAAGCAGCGGAGACAATAAATGTAATGTTATATATCAGAAACCAGTTTTAGGTGGCTGGAGGAAAATTGTAAGCCAAAAAAACAAGACGGTTGCTGTGTTTGGGATCAGAGCTGCCACACAGTCACATGGGAAAATAAATAAACATATTTATTTTTCACTTAGAATGATCAGAACCAGACAGTCATCAGAGAGATATATCAGCGTATCATCGGCATAATGATGAAACGCAACATCAGTAATATCCTGTATAAAGGAAAGTAAAGTGGGCCTAGAATCGAGCCCTGGGGCACTCCACATGTAATTAAAGCTGAAGAGGAGACATCAAAACAAAAAAATGTCTATAACATGACAAATTTAATGAAAACCAGGCTGTTTCAGATAAACCAAACCACCACTGGGGTCCGATCCACATATCAAAAGCTGCACTTTAACCTAGTAAAATGAGAATCTCTCGCTTCTAAATTCTTTAAAAGTAGAATTGTGACTAAAAAATTTATCTACAACTGATTACCTGACTACAGGGCAGAAGAAGCTGTAATGAAACTGTCAACTTTGGCTGTAAACAGAAGTTTGGAAACTGGTCTGCAGGGGTTGGAGGAGAGACTGGACACATCTGTACTTTGTAATAACAAAGTTTTGAGACCCAGAAATTATTTAAAAATCTGTGCTGAAGAAGGAAAGTGGAACAATTAATGTCTCATTATGTCTCATTAGTCTGAAATGTGTCTTCAAATTAAAAGACCATCATAAATAAGGACAATAAAAAAACAATAACTATTAATTAAGCCTTTCTTGTACTCGTTATCCTGAAGTAGTTAACTAAGATGACACTAAGAGCAGAGGGATGCAAAAATATTAACTTTAAAAGGATAAAATTCAGATATAAATAGACTAATCCTCAGGCTGATTAATGTGTGTTCTCTCTAGATTTACACTGACAGTGAGAGCTGAGATGCTCGGGGTCATCACAGGCTGCAGTCGCCCCCTCTGACACACAAGTTATTCAGGATAAAGAATATTGTGTGAAACTGGTCCTGATGCAGGATTTGGGATTATTGGAGGCCCGACATTTGTGTCCAACCTCCACAGTCTGGATGTGACAGCGCTCTGTAACCCTGGTTGGATTTAAAGCTACAACAGGCGGTTTATTTTATGGCGTCAGTGTCGGGGGTGTGTCTGGAACACGTGTGTGCATGTGCTCCCCCTACATCAGTCAACCCTGACCATCTACTGTAGGTAATACACCGACTGTGGAGACACTGCAGCACATTTCAACACATGCCAACTGCTTCATGCTGCAGCTACGACCTGACCTCCACGCTCGGTCGTACTGAGCGATGACGGCCCAGTTTTCAATAAAAACGTCCAAGTTTTGATACCACGGCTGAGAGCAAACATAATGATGATGATCAGGACAGTTTGTTATAAACGGAGCCAAGTTCACTCGTCAGCGTTCAGAGTTGTAGCTACATTTCATGTGATGTCACATCTCACTTCAGGTTAATTAAGGGAGTCGTGATTGACAGCAGCATCGAGGCTTCACACAGAGGAGCTTCCACTGAATGTGTGATTAGCCAGCAGATCCTCAGAGAGCAGTTTAGAAGGTGTTGAAGGGGAGGGTGGAGATGACTAATGAGCTGAGGGACAGAAAATTGGTTGTGGGTGGAGAGAGCCGAGCCTGGAGATGGGAGAACCGGAGTCGTTCTGTGAGCTTTTCTTCTTTCTTTCCTTTTTATTATTCTTTCTTTGAGGACCGACGCTGCCAGCCCGAGACGCAGCGGAGGACAAACCCGATTCTGAGAGAACAGAGTCAGACTCATTAAGTTCCCATCCACCTGTTTTATGTGCTCTCTCCACACTGTACGCTGGAAAAGTTGGAATATTGAGATTAAGAAGAGAACAGATGTTTCAAAAAAAGTGATGAAGTAAAATAAATCTGCTGCGGTGAAAACTTTGTATGTGTGGTCAGAGGAAGCAAAGAATCGTACATGTTAAATGTCAGATGTAGCCACAGTCACCAGGACAACAGAAGAAGGTCTCAGGTGCTATCAGAGTTTTAAAAAGTGAAATTCTTTCTCATTCTTACTTGATACACGACTTCAGCTGCTCACAGTCCTGTTTGGTCTCTGTTGTGGTATTTTCAATGGGAGACAGGTCTGGACTGTAGGCAGGTCAGTCTAGTACCTGAACTCTTTTACTACGAAGACCACTGTTGGAACACGTCCACAATGTGTCTCTGCATCGTCTCACTGAAATAATCAGGGACGTCTCTGAGACAGACGTCAGGGATGGCAGCATATGTGGCTCCAAATCCCCCCAAGCCATCACAGCTGCTGTCTTTACAAGTTAGTGCTGGGAACAATCTGGATGGTCCTTTTCCTCTTTAGCCCGGAGGACACGACATCCATGATTAGTGAAAACAGTCTGAAATGTGGACTCATCAGACCACAGCACACTTTTCCACTTTGCGTCAGTCCATCTCAGATGAGCTCGGGTCCAGAGAAGTCTGCAGTGTTTCTGGATGTTGTTGATATATGTCTTTCTCTTTGCATGCTCGAGTCTTAACTTGTATTTGTAGCTGCAGAGACAAACTGTGTTTACTGACAACGGTTTTCCAAAGTGTTCCTGAGCCCATGTAGTATCCTTTATACAATGATGTGGGTTTTTAATGCAGTTTTTAATGCAGTGCTGCCTGAGGGGTCAAAGGTCACAGACATTCAGTGTTGGTTTTCAGTCTTGTTCCTTACGTGCAGAGATTTCTCTGGATTCTCTGAATCTTTTCATGATATTATGGATTGTAGATGGTGATTGTCATCATACTGTTGGTTGAAATTTGTTGGTTCAGTTCTACATGTAGGATCAGATTTTGATATAAGACTACAAAGAAAGTTATTTTTTGTATTTTTATGTTGTGTATTGTTATTGCTGCCAAGTAGCTGTTTGAGTTTATGATCACAGTTGATATTATCCTTTAAAAGAGATGCAAAACAATCACAAAAATATGCAAAACAACTAAAATGAAAGCAAAATAATTGAAAAGAGATGCAAACCAACTAAAAAGAGACAGAAAATTACCACAAAGACATACAAAACAACTGAAAACAGATACAAGATGGCCACAAAAATATGCAAAACAACTAAAAGGAGATGCAGAACGGTCATAAAAGATCCAAAACAGCTGAAATGGAAGCAAAATGACTGAAAAGAGATCCAAACGGACTAAAAAAAAAAGACAGAAGATGACCACAAAGAGACACAAAACAGCTAACAAGATGCAAAATGACAGAAAATGACCATAAAGAGGCAGAAACAGCAACCCAGAGAGATGCAGAACAAACTAAACAGTAAAAAGAAGCAGAATGACCCCCGTCATCTGGCTGCTCTGTAGGACGGCTGCAGGCCTTCTACATGTCTGTGTCCAAAGGCCTGTTGTCTCATCATCTGTCCACGACTGAAGGATATTTGGAGTCTTAAACAGCTTATTTGTTGTGCATGTATTGCACTGAATAAACCAAACCACCCACTTTAAAAATGTGACTCCCCCCCCCAACCCTTGAAAAGTCTCCAAACCAGCCGTCGGTGAAGGTGTTGAAGGGGTCCAGTCGTCGTCGTCGTTGCTTCTTCATCTGTGTTCGAGAGCCGACGTTTGATTCTGCTCCTAAATCTGGATTCATCACCTCGCGTGTGCCAGAAAGATTTTCCACCCTGCAGAACGTCGTCAGCTCAGACTTTGATTTAGGTAAACAGGGTGAATCTCTGACATCTCAATTAGGAGGCGTGAGACTCTCTTCTCTGCTGCCCTACTTTATACTTCTGATAAAACGCCTGCTTTAGAATATAAATCTTGTCTCATCCAGCTTCTCGCCCTGATGCTGGAGAGCTCCTCATCCATCCTAATTTCTGTCCTGTTTGCAGTCTTTTCAAACATCACCTGCAGCTGACCATCAGAGCAATAACCCCGACAACGGAGAGGCCGCAGAGAGCAGAAAAGCAATATTCTGCACAACTCACTGATGGTACGATGGTTGTTTATCATTTCAGCAGGTAATACCTGCAAATACACACTGCCCTGAGCAGCGAAACAGTTCTCAGGAGCAACAACAAACCTGCACAACCAGATTCACACATGAAGCTGAGAGGAGGCAAACAGAGAGAACAACAATCATTTATTCATCATAAAACTTTATTTAAACTGCCATATTTTGCCTCATAAAACAGTTAATAACACCTGTAAGCATTTATAAGGACATGGTCAACATGTAACTATGACTCCTCCTTGACATGTGCATACCTGTGCATAGTTAACAGGTAATGAAAACCTGAGCTATAAATTTACTATTAAATGATTTCAGCTTTGCTTTATAATGGACTGTAAGATTGTAAGTCTCAGATATATTAATATTAAATAATATATTGATAATATATTGATTCTTACTATTTTATTGCAACCCCGTTTTCAAAGAAGTTCAGACATTGTGTCAAACGTAAATAAAAACAGAAAGCAATGATTTCCAATCAATCACAGACAGAAAAGTAGCCTCTACAAGTTCTTTCTTAGCACTGAAAGGAAAACAAGATTTATTTCTAAAATAAAAACCAATCTTCACTCTAAGTTTCCTAACAGAGTAACAATAAACACATTAAATGACAGCTTGTCATCTATCCATATACCCAAGTACTTGTATGAGGGAACCCTTTTGAATGGATTGACCATCAGATGTGAAGATGCTAAAATCATCAGGTAACTGTGACGAGCTTTTGAAGAGACCGTGAACTTCGTTTTCTGAGCTTTTAAACTCAGCAAAGTAGTTTCTAATGACTGAAATGCAGCTTGAAGTTCTTGCAGCTCTGCTATGGAGTGAGCCTGGGTGTAAATCACTGTATCATCAGCATATAAATGTATTTTTGCTTGAATGTCTTTACCAGATCATTTATGAAAATAGAAAACAACTGAGACACTAACTGTTGAAGTTTTAAAGTGAAATTCTTTCTCATTCTTACTTGATTTACGACTTCAGCTGCTCAACAGTCCTGTTTGGTCTCTGTTGTTGTTTTTGTGCTTCATAATGCACCACACATTTTCAATGGGAGACAGGTCTGGACTGCAGGCAGGTCAGTCTAGTACCTGAACTCTTTTACTACGAAGACACGCTGTTGGAACACGTCCACAATGTGTCTCTGCATCGTCTCTCTGAAATAATCAGGGACGTCTCTGAAAAAAACGTCTTTGAAATTAACTGCAACTTTAATATGTTGCTCAGCAAATCCCACCCACTACATGAAAACGGTATGCTAATCAATAGTTAACTCTGAAATTTGGGGGAAAATTGTGGGTAACTTCTAAGAAATAAAATTTCAAATATATTACTTGGTAATTACCACCTGTTTACCATGAATTAATGGCACCGGGAAACTGAAGTGTTACAGATTGTTTTAAAAGTAAGTAGACGTGTAATAAGCAGGATAACGTACAGTGAGCGGGTCATTATTTTGCAATAATGACCCGCTCACTGTACGTTATCCCTTCATTAATTCCTCATTATTATATATTCTAAATGCTAAATGAGTGGTTGGTTGATTTAACAGCTACTGACAACAGATTAATCTCATTAGTGGTCTGCAGTCCAACACTTTAAAGAAAGAGTCCGCAGGCTGTTTTAAAGAACCGAGCGGCTGATTAAACAACAGTGTGTGAATGAGGGTAACAGAGGAGGATCAGTGCACATAAAAGAGTGATATCCAGGGAATTAGATGAAAGTATGACGGCGGCAGATGACAGAGCAAGAAGCAATTTGAGGACGAGGGACAGAAAAAAAGGAGGAAATGGAGTAGAGCAGGCAGAGATCAGACAGATGAGATCAGATAGACGAGAGGGGACGCAGGATCAAACCTCCATTTATCTGTTTTCTCACACACTTTCTGCGTGTTAAAGGACAAGGGGACGGTGTCTCGGCAGAGGTCGAAGCCGCGTCTTCCTGTTTAAAAAGCCCATCTGAAGATGATTCGTTGTCACGTCGGAGGTTTAAACTGTGTCAGGAAAAACTTTAGTAAAGTATTTTTTTGAGTGTTTGGAGGCAGGGACAGTGAGGCGGTCAATGAATCGCCGTCTGACTCTTTGATTACGGCTGCTGAGGACGAGATGTATGGACATTTGATTTTTGATTGTCCCACAATGATCCATCACTTTGCCGCTGATGTGTGATGTTTGCCCGGTATACGGCGTGATGTTTGTTGTTTGCCGGCCCATTAAACTACGCTCGAGATTGGTGATCATTACCCTAGTAAGTGTTTGTGTGTGTGTGTGTGTGTGTGTGTGAGACAGAGACAACAGGGACAACAGAAAAAAGACCTTTTATTTCTTAAAGGAGAAGTAAACCAGTCAAATCCAACATAGATACAGGAAGTCACAATTTATACGTCTTTAATATTTAATGAAAATATTCAGGATCTCTTCCGTGTGTGCGAGCGTGTGAGTGATCACTGAACCTGAAGCTTGTCTGCAGCTGATCTCGAATACTGCTGGACCGATCCGCCTAATTTCTTTTGTGCACATTCATGACAGTCTGCTGAAGGACCACTGTGATTCAGAATTCTGGAAAAACTTTTAAAAAATGCAAACTAACTAAAAAGAGACACATAACAACGAAAAACAGATTCAAAACAGCCACAAAAAGATGAAAACCAACTAAAAAGAGATGCAAAATAACCACAAGAAGACACTAAGCAACTAAAAAGGGAAGCAAAATAACTGAATACAGATGCAAAATGACTAAAAAGAGACAAAAACCAACCAAAAAGAGATGCAAAACTGCCACAAAAAGATGCAAAACAACCAAAAAAGGGACACAAAACAACTAAGAAGATGCAAAATGACAGAAAACAACCATAAAGAGGCACAATGACAGAAAACAACCATAAAGAGGCACAAAACAGCATGAAGGACCTCTGTGATTCAAAATCCTTGAAAAACTTTTTTTGTAAATGACTTTTATGGCTTCATGTTCTTATGAACACATCCACAAACCTAAACGCTCGGGTTTAAAGTATTTATTTTCGAGCTCCAGACTCTTCCTCAGACTTTTTTTGTGTCGTGTCAATGATTACCTTTGAATGTATAAAACAAGTCTCAAACCAAGTTCATATACGCCTTTAAAAAAAAACAACAACACAACTTTAAAAAGTATTTTTCCATAAGTACAGATCTATAATAAATATATTCTCATAAAGAAGTCATGTTGCTCATGACTTGAACTCTTTTTTTCTGCACATTTTAATCACCTTTAGGTGTCACTTCCATTCATCAGACCACAAATCACCCATCATGCATCAGTGAGTGAAGCTGTATTTTAGTGGTTACCTGGCAGATTTTGTATCTTTGTCTTCGCTGCGCGTCTCTGAAACAACAAACCAACACCAACATGTGTTTTTCAAACAGCGGGCTGTTTTCGCTCAGTTATGTGGGAGGAAAAGAGGGAAAACGAAGAGACATTTAAGACAAATGGCTTCTTTCCTGAGTCACCAGTCTTCAGAGATGTTCAGGGCAAACACCTGTCTCTGCATGAATAGTCACTTTGAAATGAAAAAAACGAAGCAAATGACAGAAATAGAAGCAGACAAGGCGGACTGAGAAAAGTGGGAACAGCAAAAAAGCAGATTATAAACCTTATCACACAATAAATGTACTGGAGACAGACTGAGGACATGAGACAGTGTTCAAGTACCAAAAGGTAACTCTGGGACAGACGAGTCCACACTTCCTGTACTCAAGTAGAAGTACAGATACTTGTTTTAAAAAGAGTAGAAGTACTGATTCAACGTGTTTACTGCAGTAAAAGTAAAAGTCGTCCTCTGAAGGACATTTCTACTGACTGTTTCTGTGCAGAGACAACTGAAGCTCACCTTCTCCCCGTTTGTCTGTTTCCTCTTGTTATGTCATTTTCGTCTTGTTACATTTTTTTTAAATCTTGTTATGGCGTTTTTTGTTTTTTTTCTTGTTTCATCATTTTCATTCCATTACATTTTTTACTACATCACCATCTTGCTGAGTCATTTTTGTCTTGTTACACTGTTTTTATGTCGTTGTGTTTTGGGCTTCATTTCTGTCTTGTTACCTCATTTTCGTCTTGTCACATCTTTTACATTGTTTTTTGTCTTTTATGCAGTTTTTCGTCATGTCTTTCACATTATTTTCACCTTGATAGTCCTTTAGCACGTTTTCTTCTTGTTACGTAGTTTTCATCTTATCAAATCTTTTATGTTGTTTTATAATTTTTTTGGTCTACTGTAGTTTTCATCTTCTCGTCTTTAAAACTAAAGTAACAAGCCTGTTTGTAGAATTTAAGGAGTAGAAAATACAGCTATTTGTGTTTAAATGTAGGGAGGAAACATAAAAAGCTCTCAGCTACTGAACTTTTTTGAAATTTTTTCCTAAGTATTAATACTTAGTTACTTCCCATGTCTGCTCTCGGATTACATCCTGACACGGCAGTTTTACAGAAAAAGCTCTTTAAAGTGTGAATCAGCAGTTCTTTCTTATCGAAGCTGAGCAGATCAGACAGCAGATCAGGGTGAAGTCGAGGCTAACTCTTGGAAAGCAGAGAGATCCAGGTGAAAGATGGCTGGAAGAAGAGTGAGGAACAGATAATTCATCTGCTCTTAAATCGATTTGATACACTCATGAAAAGCTTTGATAAGAAAAAACAGTTTTCATTGATTTTTAATCCCTTTGAGATAGAGAATCTCAAACAGCTGGGACAAAAACAGTCAAATTGAAACTGTTTGCCACATCAAAGCATGACAGACGATCAGACTGCTCACAGAAAATAAAGCCTTTGTGAGGCTCTGAGACAACACAAACTGTATAATTATTGGTTTATCTGAATGAGAAGTCTGGCTGTGACTGGAGGGAGGATGGAGTGCATGGATGGAGGCTTTGGAGTAATCTGCACAGGGATTGGTCTAAGCTGTCCCTGGAGGGACTCGTGTACAAGAGGGCAGGCTGCAGGCAGCAGCATTAGTCATGGGTAGCTCTCTGCACGGCGAGCCGATTTCTTCACCTCTGCTCCGAGCTCCTGGTGGGACCAAAGCACACGGACAGCGCGGCCGGTGAAATGGCTCTATTGCCTGCTGTTACTGCTGCTGCTGTGGATACTGAGAAGTGCATCGCTCGCCACACAGGGCTGTCAGGTGACTCCACCTCTGGAGGGTCAAGGGAAGCAGCTCTGAACAACTGAGAGCATCTCGAAACAACCAATCCTTTGTTGTGTCCTGTGCTGCTTTTGATTGGGAGCTGATATTATTGTTGCAGTCACATTTCCTGAGTTGGGAAGAGTTTTATGTTATAGGGCTCTATTTAGATGATCCATGTACTGGTTTTCAGCATGACCGGCCCTGACTGGTGACCAGCTGGTCAGGGTAACATATCCGAGTCTGTACTGGTCAAATTCATTCACATTCCCAGCACGATGCATGCATGTGCACAGCGACACAGACAGTAATGTCACAGCCGTACACACACAGAGACACATGCTTGCATGTTTGCGTATTCTGTCAAGTATAGTTTTTAAAAAGACTGAAAATTGGAAACAGCCAAAATCAGAATTGGCCAAGAAAATTGCAATTGGTGCATGTATGCGTGGCGCAAGTGCATTTAGGGCGTGTCCAACTCCAACATCTCCTATTCCTTCCTGCTTCTGGTGCACTTCTTTAAAATGATGAATCCGGTACAAAATCGGATATGTTAGTGTCACATATCCAGGGATAGCTTCTAAAAAGAGTGAAAATTGGAATGAGCAAATCAGATCCTTAAAAAAATGGAAATTGGAATTGACCAAGAAAATTGCAATTGGTGCATGTGTACACGGCACAAGTGTATTTAGGGTGTGTCCAACTCCACTTCATCATATGTGTATTTTGAACATAAAATGAATTAAACCAAACAGAGTGTCAGCTCCTATTCCTTCCTGCCTCTTGCGCACTTCTTTAAAATGACAGATTCGGCAAGTTGGACAAATGAATGGAGATGCTGAAATGACCCACTTGTAGTGATGCAGACATGGTGGTTAATCTGTGGGATGGGCAGGTGTGCCAGACTTTTTTTAAATAAACATTTGATCCTGACTGATCTGTCAGATTGAACCAGTCAACAAAGTTATAGCTGCTGTGCCTCGTGCATAAATGCGCACAGCATCTCTCTTATAGGCATTCATCTGCTATTAACCAAAATATTAATTTGACTTTAGACCAGTCTTTTTTTTTTTTGGTCAATGGTTCAGTCACTTTCTGCTGCCTCCAGATAACAATGCACCAACAATGGGCCTGACCACACCTCTTTTTAAGACCCATTCACCCATGGGCACATAGATGCCTGAAGCCAGCATCCAAATAAAGATTCATGCTGCTGAAACAGTTTGAAGTTTTACCAATAAATAACTTTTCTAACTAATTCTAACTAAACGTTTTAACAATATATAGTTGGAGGACAGTTTACTTACTTGTAACTACCCAACAGTTCCCTTTTTTCCTTCCAAACATTGTCCTTTTTGAGAATATTCCTATAAAAATGCTGCTCCTCAACCTCATTAGCTAGTCTCTCTTGTCTCTGTGCGTTAAACGGTGTTAATGCACACCTGCCAGCCAATCAGAAAAGAGTATTTACCCAGACCGTGGTATATATGTTGATAAGCAGCATTGGTATACCAATATTGATGATATCCTGACTGTACACATTTAAGGAGTTTTCTGTGTCGGTCGAATGTTCATGGTCCCCAGACGATGTGACCCTCAACATCACACACTCATCACTTTTCCTCAACATTTGTGGTTTTGAGTGAAAATCTCAACAACTATTGGATCGATTGCCATGAAATTTGGTTCAGACACTCATATTCTCTTTACGATGACTTGTACAAACTTTAGTGATGATGTAAAGTTTCACAGATGCCTCACATGACTTGGCATGACCGAGATCCACCTTTAAAAAAACTCCACAACTTCTTCCGACATCAGTTATTCTGGGCTTGTTGTGTATTTATTTGTTAACACACAAACAGTTGTTTAATGGACCTCGACTGCTGAATGTGTCCCGTGGGGAAACTTTGACCCATCTGTAAATGTTTTTCTCACCATCACGTTGAGAGTTTTCGAACCTCACGTCTACGATCATCCAAGTTTACATCGAGACGTAATTATAAAGTCATTAAGACGATAATGGTGGAAAGTCAGAGCTCAAGTAAACAACATTCTCTAATTATGTTAATGTGATGGACTTCTTCATCAGAGCAAACATAAACATTGGATCATATGTGGGATTCACATCAGAGAGAATAATTAGACGTTCTTACGTTCTTCATTTTCTGTAGATCAACTTATCAACACATCACTTCAGCTCAGTTGCAGATACTTTCCTGACAACGTTTGCTGTTCATGTTGATAGAAAATATAATCTGTTTTAGTTTTATTAACATGTATTTTTAGGAGGCAGAGTTTAAATAATCAGGCCGTGTGGGGATTAACAAAAAAGGACAAAAATACAGAGAGTTCTGTGTCGAAACACTGGCAGAGTGTTGACCCCAAGTGTTGAATAAAACATTAGTGACATACACTTTAAAAATCATCATTTCAGATAAAGTTTTTTTTTCTGAATTTCATTCCAGGCAGGCGATAAGAATAAACCATAAACCATTTTTTGACCCTCTGCCTCCAAAAGATAATGATATTCAGAATTACAATGTGGATTAAAAACTCGACTGTGAGTGCTGGAGGTACCCGACCAGGCTACTGTTACTTCAGGGTGGCTTTTCTGCAGTTTCCATAGCTGGAAAGATTGTGGAGCTGCTCAGCTAATTAAAATAAAAAGGACTGATGATTTGATTAGAGGATATCATCATCAGCCGAAGATTTCATATCAGGAGGAAATCGACAGTCTTGCAGAGCCTACTGCTCAACGTCTCCATCAACCTCAGCTCCGTCTACATCAGTGGAGCTGAGGTGGAGCAGGTGAACAGTTTTAGGTTCCTGCGATTCAACATCACAGAGAACCTGTCATGAACAAAACACATTTCCACCCTGGTAAAGACAGCTCAGAAACATACGGATGTATTTCTTTAGTCCACACGCTCTTTACTTAAGTAGAAGCACAGATACTTGTGTAAGAGTAGACGTACTGATTCAACTTGTTTACTGCAGTAGAAACAAAAAAGTTCAGGCTCTGAAATGTCCTCAGAGTATAAAAGTAAAACGTTGTCCTCTGATGGACATTTCTACCTCAGCTTTTCTCTTTTGTCTTGTCATCATTTTTGTCTCACATTGTTTTTGTTGTTACTTTGTTTATATCCCGTTGCATCTTTTTATGTCATTTATGTCTTGTTATGTTGTTTATATCTTTTCATGTAGTTATATCGTTTACGTTGCTTTTGTATTGTTGCATAATTTTTGTTTTGTTACATCTTGTTATGTTGTTTTCATCTTGTGAAGGCTTGTCAAGTTTCGTCTTGTTACATCTTGTTTTTGTAAGGATTGTTAGCTGTTGGTCTGTGTAGCTAACGTCAGTGGTTGTTCTCTGTAGCTAAAGTTAGCAGTTCATCTACTGCACATGGTGTTATATTGTTCTTTATTCTAAAATGTAATTTAAAATTGTAATCCTGTTAATAATCCCCATTTTTACTAAATGCAACTGTAATCTAATAACATCTTATCTTTTTTTGTAATGTAATGCAATACAGTTACCTTTTTTTGTATCCTAATCCCATTACATGTAATCTATTACTCTCCAAGTCTGCCTCTGTGGATGAGTACCTCATAAACCCCATTCAAATAATCTGAACTATCCCTTTAAGAGACAAAGAAGGAGATTAAATGTTTATCTAAGATTAATGACTGAACAGTAGAACATGAGACAGAACAGTTTGGAACCCTGCTGCAGAGCTTCTCATTCAGCGCTCGCTCCACCTGCAGCTGCCCGCGGCTCCTCGCAGGTGAAAGTAATTCAGCCGCGTTCAAGGTGTTCTTTTCTCCGAGACCTGTTGGTGCCGTGCCATCGGCTCCGCTCGCTGTCCACCGCCGCAGACACCTGCAGCCTGACTGCTTCCAGCTGCTGGTTGTTAACAGACACACGTGTGGCGTGCCAACAAAGACGCCCGTGTGGAGGCAGAATGGACCAATGTGCCGTCGGCCCGAGAATCATCTGGAGACCGGAGGAAGAGGCAGCTCACAGTCAGTCAGCTCCGTCATGTGTTGTGACTGCGATCAACACTGGAGGCAGATGGTCGCTCGCATATTGACATAAACACGAGCGCTCGGGCTCAGGCGTACTTACTGCAGCATGTTTTCAGCAGGGGGTTCTCCGCTCCTGACAACCGGCAGAACAAAACACATGTTTACAACACAGAAGGACTGGCAGCTGTATGTATCATCAAAACAACACAGCATGGAGTCCATAATGCTCTGTAAATCACAGACCGCTCCATAAGACATGACAGCCAAACAATACGACAATCAGAAAACAGCAGAGTCAAGAAATGCTCTCTAATAACCAGGATCATTCATTTCAATCACACAAACACAATTTCCTCTTGGAATAATTGAATAACAAATATGTGGCATTTGTAGCTTTTTAGAGCAAGATTGATTTTCTAAAAAAAATCTAAAAAAAAACAACAGCAAATATCACTAAAGTGGCTGTAAATAGCTGTGATGGAATCAATCTCCTTCAATTTTATAACAAACAGTCAGAATTTCTTTCTGTTTGCTTCCTGAGTCAACCTTCAGATCAATGCATTTATATGTATGTTATATACAGTATATGTAGCTGTAGCTAATGTTAGCGGTTGTTCTGTGTAGCTAAAGCTAGCTTTTGTTCAGTGAAGGTGAAGTTAGCAGTTGTTAGCGGTTGGTCAGTTGGTTTGTAGTGGTCTGAGGTAGTGTGTCACCTCAGAGTTGTTGGCGACGTTCTGTTTTAGAGAAACTAAAAAGAAACTGTTGCTGCTGCTCATTACAATTACAATACAATACGTACAGTTAGCTTTTCTGTTATGGGACAGCCAGCCCCCCCCCCTCCATCCGTGTTTCACTGTGGAACATCATCACGTGCTAATTTGGTAGACATTGCCCAACCCTGACCCTGTACAAGAACATTTGTTGTTTTCAGGCTAGTTTTAATTATAACACTTACAAATCTTGAGACCTCGATACTCTTTCAAAATCAAAACAGGGGTCTGTGGATCCTCCTCCAGGAAAGTTTCAGGGACTTTGTTTCCCGCATGTTGGTGACTTTCAAAGAATGAAAATACTAAAATAATAAGGTACACTACAACAGCAGCTTTTTGTTAAATGATATTAAATCTTAATAAATTTTAGTAAAGAATTCCCCGTGATTTTAGGAGACTTGTATTACACCAGACAGCAGTATGGAGGTTTTGCTTGTTTTTTTACGTTTGAAAACTGGTCACCATTCACCTCCACTGGTTGGGAGATCTGCAACACTGTTTTCCTGTGAAACTCCAGCAGTGTTTTGTGGACTAATGAAATAAACCCATATTATATTATACCTGTATTTCGGTTCAGCGTGAGCAGCTCTTTTCCACATCACGTGCATGCCAAGAAACAACATTTAGTGTGGTGTGCTGTTGTCGGGTGGAGACAAAACAACAAAATCAGAAGATATAGAGACAGACGACGTCATCAAAAAGCTGCACGCTAAAATGTCTTGTTGTGTCTATGATACGTCAGATTTGATATTCCACTCATCGAACTTAAGTTGTAGAGAATTACAACAGGATCACAACTGTTTTAGAGCAATCAGTGGCGTCTACGGCTGCAAGCTATCAAACGTGTTGACTGGACCCGAGGATGCGATCAAAACTGCTTGAGTTTGCGGCGCCCGTTGACAAGCTGTTGTTGGTCCGCCGTACTTCTGTTGCTAAACTGTGCGCAGCTTGCTAATTGTTTACAAACTGTCAAAGGGTCTATACGGGAAAATTGTGACCCCAGAAGGAAATTGTGAAACGGGCAATGAAAAACAGGAATCTCCCAGGAAAATCAGGGTTGCAACAATAAAACCACAGCGTAGCTCAGCTACCTGGTGGTGCTGCAGGACCCCTCCACCTCTCTACCTCCCACAGCTTAAACAGGAGCTGCTGAGGGTGCAGAATTTATAAAGTGTGGTTCAGGCACACAATGACCAGTCAGTGTTTAAGTAATTGCTCTGACTAGATTTCCAAATCCTTTAGCTAATAGCTCAGGGCACTTAGTATTGACCGGAGCTGTTTAGCATGCATGCTAATATTTCAGGCTTTAAGTATTCTGTCCAGTAAGTGGCCCGTGCAGGAACCTAATCACAGAGGTGCTTAGAGTTCAGCTGGCTAAATTACACATTTAACACTGACATTGGTATTTAGCATGCAGTCAAATAAATGGCTAATTTACGAGCCTGACTAATGACTGATGTGTTTAGCATGCAGGCTAATGAGCAAGGTATTTAGCATGCAGGCTAATGAGTGAGCTGGAGGCTGATTAGTATTGCTCCGCAGAGAGACACCACTGTTCACTGTTTACTCATCTCATTCTCAGCTGCCTGACAGATGCACACACACAAACAGTCACGGGGAGTCTGGTGAGCGTCAGAGTCAGGAGCACGCATATCAATGTGGACAGTGTGTGTGTGTGTGTGTGAAAATGAACATTTGTAGAAGACAGCTCCAGAAAAACAAAATTCATAATCAGATCTCGTACCTTCACGGCCCATTTATTTCTCTCAAATTGGAAGTTTTTGATGCTAAAAGACTTCCTCTTCTCTCCTTTGTGGATAAACGGCTATAATCACACGTAGAGAGGAAATTCACACTCAGTGCTTCTGTCTCTCGAGAAAACGTGAGTTTAACAGTAGAGTCAAACAGAGGTTTTCTGGGAATTTTGGTGTATCATTAAATACATGACTTATTTTTTATATATCTGTAGTTTAAAATAAGTAAATATGTATGTGATTGTAATGGACGAGAGCAGGACAGTAAAATTAGGTGAGACTTGCAGAGAAAACTGGTAACATTAAAGTCAGACCAAGGTAACAAATCTTACTACAAATTAAAAGAGAGCAGTGGTGAATTCAGCCCTGGATTTCTCTGTTTTGATTTCAGTTTGTGTTTATTGGGTGAAGCAGAAAACCAGACTTCCAACTTTATTTTATGCTGTTTACAAGGTTCATTATTAAAAGGTAGGTCAGCTCGATTCATGTGAATTCTTAACATTACAGTACCCTCTGCTCCAAGCAGAATTTCGAGTGGACAGACTGTTAAACCAAACTGGTAGGAACATTTTTTTTCACAGTAAAAACTTTAGTTCCACCATCACTGAGGGGGGTCACCTTCATGTTTTTAGAACTTAAGGGGGACACGTCCCCTACATCCACCCCCTGGATCTGTGCCCAAGCAGAAGCAGAGTAAGATTGCTGTGACTATGTTTGTTTACATTCAGTTAAATTGTCTTTATTAAAAATGTGCTAAATTAGCTGTTAGCAGCTCCTGTTTGCAGCGTCAATTTTGAATGCTGTATGTGCTTCTTATGTCAACTTTTACTATGAGCTGAGACGGGTAGAAAACCACACTCATGTTACTTTATTCTGTTTACAAGGTTCATTATTGAAAAGCAGGTCTGTTCAGTATATTTGAATATAGTCATTTAATTATTAACATTAAAATAGCCTCTGCTCCAAATGGTCTCCATTCAAAATTCAGCTGTTTTATAGCAGGAACATGTTTGTTCACGTAAAAACTTTAGTTCCACCATCATGAAGACTCTTTTCTGATTCACTTCCATCTACAGACACGTCATTGACTCAGGAACATCATCTGTTTGCCACAGACGTACACTACATGGACCGACTGGTCCGGCACTACGGCGCTTTCACCAGACGAAAGTGACGTGTACCATTCATACCACTTAGCAGATAGGTAGGGGGGACATAAACAAAACCTTCAAACCTTCATATGGATGTATGGTGCCACTGATCCTACATCCATTATTTCAAAACCCCAGATGTCCAAAAAGTGCCCCATTTGTCCAACAACAGTCGTCCACTACTCTGAACTTACATACGTAACATAACGCACTTACTTTAACCCAAAACTTAACCAGGTATTTTGTTTCCTCAACCAAACCAAACTGTGACTGTTTCACCATATTTTTATTATGATTACATGATGATGAAGGTCACCTGACAATTCAAAATGAATTTGTAAAGCACCTGTCATAAAGGTTAGTGCAGTTCAAAGGGTTTCAACAGGCGACAGGCAGGCCAATAATAAGAACTGTAGACCGAAGTTAGACCGTAATAGAGTGGAATAAAAACTATAGATAAGATTGATTGATAAAGTATAATAAAATAAGATTTAGAATAAAAATGCAATAAAATAATTGAATAAAATAAAGTTAATAATGTCTATATTCTATCAAAGCAGGGGTGGACAGTACAGGTTTAGGACACTTGTCTTGTTGGTTATAATTGAATGATTTCACAGGACATCCCACCTCTTTGCTGTGTTGTGTGTAGGTTTTACAGTTACGATGTGGTTTGTCAGAAATGGTGGTTACTGTCCCGACTGTCCTGAACAGCTGTCTGACGATGATTCATCACAGGAAGATTAATGAAAGACACTTTCCTCTGTCAGATTAAATCAAGCTTTGTGTTACGTTACACCTGCCTGATGTAATTTTATCTCCCCTCAGAAATCTTTAAGAAGCTTGTGTGACGTTTGTCTGTAGGATTAAATTCTGAGTGACTGAAACGTGCCTTCAGATATTCGGTTCAGTCTTTACATCCCTCAGACTAATGTGCTGTATATTACAGAGAGGTGATGGAGAGGCCGCACCGCGAGCTGTCATCACCTCCGTCTGTGATGTCACATAGATTTAAATATGAATATGGCCACGATTAACGTGTGTGTGATGTCTGACTGTGTGTTCAGACCGAGCTGTGACTCTCTGACCTTTGACCTCTGCTGTAGAGGATGATGTCAAAGAAAATCCAACAAAGAATTCTGGTCATCTCAAACCAACAAGTCGTCCAAACTGAACCACAAAGCAGGTGATTCGTCCTCAAAGATTCAGATGTTTTCTGATCTCTTTTCCCTGTAATCAAGACATCATTTGTCAGCTTTTCAAAACATGACTGTTGACCGTTACACCATCATGCACCATTCAGCCTTCGTCTTGCTAAGACCGGGTATAAATCTTTCACCTAGTCAGGAGCAGGCATTAAGTCAAAACCTAGGCCGAGACTTACTGGACATCGTGTGTGTTCTACAGGTGCACCCTCTTATTTCAGTTTTAGGTAGCTTTAGTTTCAGGTCTCTTGGTAAGCATTAGCACACTCTTTGAACACTGCCTCGTGTTGGTTCTTTAGATGTTTTATTAATTTACTTGTGTTTAGTGGCTACTTTTTGTGGCGTTTCAGATTTGGAGTCTGGGACTAGTTTTATGACTACGACCGTGTCTACATGAGGACAGTATCAGACTGATACCTGATGCTGGTATTGGTATCAGTGCATCCTCACTTTTGTTATTTCTCTCCAAGATGACTGTTTTTTATTTGCAGTCACCGTTGTCTTGTGCTGGCTGTACAGGTGTGGTCATGTTCATACCTCAACACCAGATGAAGTTGCCTTTTCTTTTTCTTTGATCCTCCATAATATTGCAGCAAATTAGAAATGATCGGCTACAAATGAGCAAGACAGCAGAATATTGTTAACAACATATCCTAGCAACACATGCTGCCAGGCAACACCACAGACTTGAGGGCATTCACATGAACGTGCATCACTAAGACCAGGCGTAGTTAGGACGAGGCTTAAGATTGGTCTTAACAAAGTCCTGACTTAGCAGTTAGGTCCAGGTTGAGTAAAGACCAGTTGGTGCAGCTCACCCAGAGTGACCCTAATTCTTGCACAGACTCAGGGTCTTTAGGGTTGGACAGATGTTATGTAATCATGCTGTGGTAGAGAATATATTACGTTATGCAATCTCAACGGTAAAATGGGGCCTATCAGGTACGTTAGCTTAATGTTAGCCTTTCTCAGCTTACTTCAGGGCTAACCTCGTTACTTTTCCAGCAGTTAGGAAACAACAGATGAAACTTCTTGGTGTTGACAAGCTGCAGCTTTTATTACCTGATGCACTGTGACCTGAACTGTACATTTACTGCCACACTGACAGCCTAGTGCTTGAAGGAGCTAATGTACGCTACATTTAATGTCAATAAAGTCCAATAAAACATAACATAATATTAAGGCAGTTGCAGTAAACCGCCAACCTGTGGGAATATGTTGATTTGTCACCGTGGTAACAAAAAATCCATATCACCGCAGTTCTAGCATTTGGTCAAAAATATTCTGATATTTAACTGTGTCCACTTCATCCAGCGTTATTCTATAAGATCATCACATGTTTGCACTATTTGAGAAGTTATGATGTCTTATTTTATAGAAATTGTGTATGTTGAGATCTATGATGTCCTGTTTCCAAATGTTTCCAACATTTAAGAATCTTTTGAAGGCTCAGAGCAAACCAGACTTGTGATCACTTCTAGCCAGAATTGTGTGTACATAAACACATCTGTGTATGCAAACCTTGTGTAACAGTATGTGCATACAGACGCGTGTGCATGCAAACCTTGTGCAGTTGGGTAATGTGCAATATACACCAGCACTTTACAGTAAATAATGTGCAGTCACACTTTAATGCTTTATGCACTTTAACTGTAAAAGTTTGTCTTGAGCAACATCTCATCATTGTTTATTGTGCTGTTGTTTGTGTGTCTTTGTCTATTACAGTGCAGTTTGTGTTATTATTATTTCTCTATTTCTTGTTTTTTGTTGTTGTGAAGTTTTTGTACAATTGTAATTTGTTAAGATTGTTGTGCAGCATCAACGTGCCAAGTGACTACAGATGGAATAGCCTAAAATATTGCAATATTAATCATGAGCCATATGGCCCGGGGCTCAAAGTAATCTGGATTCTCTTTTACTTGGTTGTGAGTCTTGACAGTTTTAGTCTACAACCTCCTGGTTTGGAGGCTGTTCACATTCAGCATGTCAGTCACAGTTCTGTCAAAATATGTTAGTGGACCTTTAAATGTTCCGGGTGGAACATTTATGCTGCTCTGTACATTTCTCACTATGTGCACATTAACCCTCCACCTCTGGGCCACCGTAGTCACATTGATTATGTGAAAACAGACAAACTGAAGTGGCCAAAGTCTTCTGTTTATCGGCTCTTTTTGGATCCTGCTGACTCCTGCTGATTGTGTGTGTGTGTGTGTGTGTGTGTTACTTTCATGAGTGTAAACGAAGGGCTTCATTCCATCCATTTTCTGTAACCGCTTATCCGTGAGGGTCGCGGGGGGCTGGAGCCTATCCCAGCTGACATTGGGCGAGAGGCGGGGTACACCCTGGACAAGCCGCCAGTTCATCGCAGGGCCGACACATAGAGACAGACAACCACTCACTCTCACATTCACACCTACGGGCAATTTAGAGTCACCAATTAACCTGCTGCATGTCTTTGGACTGTGGGAGGAAGCCGGAGAACCCACGCAGACACGAGGAGAACATGCAAACTCCACACAGAAAGGTCCTGCCGGCTCGGGGATTCGAACCCAGGACCTTCTTGCTGTGCGGCGGCAGCGCTAACCACTGCGCCATCGTGCCGCCCATAGGGCTTCATTCACCAACTGTTTTTAAGAACACAGTAAAACCTAAACAAATTTGAGTTCCCACTCTGTACTACAAATAATTAATGAGAGTGTGGTTTTACAAACTTAAAAATGTTGAGTGCCAGCAGAATTTTCTTTCTTTTGTGTTTATTAACCCTATATAATAATATTTTTTGATTAATAAGGGAAATATTGTCCCTCAGAAGGTCCCTAAAATACAAATATTTTCAGGGATTTAAATAAAAACTGATCATTCACTTCCATTGTTTGGGAGATTCTGCAGCACTGTTTTTCTGTGAAACTCCAGCAGAGTTTCAACCCTCAGGTTTTACACATGTGTGTCAGCATGTTTCATGGTTTTACAGCTACAGCTTTTACAAACATTTTCAGCATTAAAACCATTAAATTGTTTTGATGCTAAAAAATAAATTTTGCTTTCTATTCTCAGACAGCAGATGGTCAAAGGGATGAAACCGCTCGATGGTGCTCTTCCATCTTTAAATTTTCGTTTGTGAAGTCTGGACTGATTTCTGCAGTGTCATGCCTTATATGGGCATGGGTGGGGCGTTTCCCTGTGCTAACTAGAAGCAACTGTCACTTACAAGGACAACAGCATTCATCATTATATTATAACACAGATACGAAACAATTCTGCAGTTCAAGAACAACTTCACCTTCGTCGGACTCAAACTTTTCTTAGAGCCAAATTTAAGAAAAAACTTCATAAGATGTTGGTGAATGAGGCATGAAATTCTATTTCTTTTTGTAGTTTTATAAATCTTCACACCTGAATTTTCCATCTGAACCCTAAAAAATACTTCAAATCAGTTCATTTGGAGACTTCAGACATAAAGTCAGAGGACAGTTTTCAAATTAAAACATTTAAGTGCTATAAGTCGGTGGCATTTACCCTCCAACATTTAGTATTCAACAGTGATTAAATGTCATAATTAGTATTCAGTTTGAAATCCTTTCCAGCCTGTTTTTGTTCCCATAATTCCATAAAAAAAAAAAAAGTGTTTTATGAACTTTATGAAGAGATTTGTGTCGATGAGAAGCACCTTTATATGTAATGAGCTCTCCTGGGCGCACAACACGGCGCAATATGGCGTCTATTTTATGTAAAGTAGGTCCACACACACACACACACACACACACACAGACTAATTACAGTGATTAGGGCTGAAATTATTCTCAGTTTCTTCAGTGGCAGTGCTCAGCTGAGTATGTGTGGACTCATTAAGGATAAAGAAAACAAATCTTTTTTCTTCCCATCGCTCGCTCAGCCACCCCCTGTTAGAAACACACACACACACACACACACACACACACACACACACACACACACACACACACACACACCTTTAGCCTGTGGCTTTACAGGAATCAGAAGTTTTCATGTTGAAAAGCAGCACAGATCAGCCTGAATCCTTCATGAGCATCAACATGTGACCACATGAGACTCCGCCCACTCAGGTGCATCTAGCAAGCGACAGATCTCATTTCAACATCTCAGCTACGTACAGACCAGATTTAGTTTTGCTATGTGTAACCCACTTGTGGCCAGATTGGTCTTGGCACTTGGTTAAATTTAGTGTCACACAGCCTGTGAGGTGTGTGATGTACAAACTCAGATTAAAATCCCAGTGAGCTTTTCAAGCAGCTAAAATGTGGTTAAAGTCATGTGATCAGTGTGTCAGTCTGATATTTTGTCCAGTTGTGTTTCTACCTGAAATGTGTGCGATTAGCCGGCTTCACGATTAAAAATCTCCACCCTCACTAGTTGGCACCAGAAATATGAGTCGGTTGAAATATTTATTAATATTTTATTAATGTACAATGTCAGTTAACTGTTGCCTCTAAAGTGTTAGACGGCTGCCCGCCACTAGTCGGGGCTGCAGCCCCTCTGACCCAGCGTGTGTGTCCCGATGGCCCAGGCGACCCCGGATGTTATCAGTAAAGTGGGACAGATGACAGCTTGTAAAACCAGCGCGAGTTGTTTTTAATCTAGAAAATGTAAAAAAGGTTGAATGTCGGCTGTGTCAGAATAAACTGGTTTATAACCACTCGACTGGAGCAACATGTGACCACATTCAGCACAGAGACAAACGTTAACCTGCAGGCAGAGCTGCTGCTGCTGCTAACACTGCTAACGTTAGCCTCACTGTTGGATCTTATTTTGAGCTCACTGAAGTCTCATCTGTTCCTGAGGAGAAAAAAAAGAAACAAAACAAAAGAAAGGCAGGAGATCTTTTCCTGAGCTCAGAGGTTTCTCAGACGTTTCTCCTGGATGAAAGTATGAGGCGACAAGACTTTAATTTGACCACTGAGACTGAGAATTTAAGATCTCATGTAAGAGTTTTCTTTTAGATCTGCCTGTTGTCTCAAGAGCTCATTATTTGAGACGAGACAAAGGCGTATGGATATGAAGTATGAGAAAATGGTGAAGTTCTCATATTTGTCTTAATTTGAGCTGATTTATGTCCAGGAGACACAGACTAGACAAAGACAAGACCTTATTTTGAACTTTTCCTTTCCTCTGGGTTAATTTGGGGAATTTCACTGACAATCTGTAGGCAGTTATGGGTGTTAAACGAAGTCTGAAAAAGGTGCGTCACATTTGGAGTTGATTGAGATTTATAAAGGAAACTGCTGTAAGACGTGCACGCACAGTTTTATAAATGAGGCTCCAGGAAGTGGACAGTGACTTTTTAATTGTTTTTCTGTGAAAACGACAATATAAGAGCGCTGAGAGTGAACCAGAGCAGTAAAGTTGTGGCTGGACAGAGAGACACTGAACTGAAACTGCCTTTAAAAGTCTGTAAAGCCGCGAGGAGCTGCAGATTCAGCTGATACGAGCGTTTAAACTCTGTCATTTGATTCGTTGTTAAAAATATAGATTACAGCTGCTTCAAGGAAAAAGATTCAGCTTTGGAGAAGAGAAGTGAGGAGGTGGTAAACTGCTGTTATGACAGGATCTGAATTAGAAGAAGGTGTGTGAAAGATGTTTCAGAGGGTGGACACACACTCTCCTCTATCTGTCAGTAATAATTAAAAGGGAGTGAAAGCTGAGAGGAGCAGCAGGGAGGAGTGCAACTAAGCACTTTGTGATTCCTCAAATTCAGCTTATTACACACACACACACATGCACACACACACAGTTTGTACATGCAAGCAGGCAGAATGCATGTATGCAGCTCAGAGTGTGTGTTGGGGAGACGCGGTGCAGCTCGGCCTCCTTTCACCAGCCCGTCACTCCACACAGTGAAGACGTGTTCGCTGCTGATTTAATGAGTGTGGATCTAAAAACAGCTTTTCTTCTAAATCATGTAAAGCAATCAACATAATTTAAAACACTCTCAGTGTTTCATTACACTCAAAGTGAAAACATCTGCTGTCAGCACTGACAAATACATCGAGTCCCAGAGGTGAGAAGTGAAGTCCTGCACTTAGGTAGAGTTTTCAGGTATCTGTACTTTAAATTTTTACTTTTCCTCCCTACAGCTGATCACAAATATCTGAACTTTCTCCTCCTCACATTTTATAAACAGACTCGTTACTTCAGTTTGAATGACTTTGAGGTGAATTATTGATTATTTTTATTTTGCATCATTGTGCGCCGCCTTCAGACATCCTAAAAGTCATAATTAGGGGCGGACTGTTTAGTTTAGTAGAGCGTCTGACCCATGTATGGAGGCTGTCAGTCCAGGCTGCTGGTTCGACTCCCGCCTCCGGCCCTTTGCTGCGTGTCATCTCCTCTCTCTCTGCCCCCTTTCCTGTCTACTCTACAGCTGCACTATCTAATAAAGGCAAAAATGACCAAAAAAATAGCTTAAAAAAGTCATAATTAGACAGAAAACCCCAAAAAGACCAAAAACAACGTAAAAAACGAGAAAGACGTAACAAGATGTAAAATGACATAACAAGGCAAAAAAGATGTAACAAGACAAAAAACAACTTGAGGTTCAGTCAGCAGAAATGTCCTTCAGAGGACGACCTTTTACTTTTATACTTTGAGGACATTTCAGAACCTCTACTTTTCCACTTTTCTACTTTTACCAGAGTGCAGAATGTGTGGACTTTTGCCACCTCTGCACACAACATTACACACATGAAATAATCCGAACTGTCCCTTTAAGAATCCTAATGCAGCTGTGATATTAAATTTAACAGTGAAACACAGACAGGGAACATTTTACATTCTAACACTGAACTCTTGTGTAAATGCTTCAATAACTGCAGTAATAAAAAGCCTCCAGCAGAGAAAAAACACAACAAGTGTTTTTCATGACATTGTTGGCAGTGCGCTGCAGTGTGTGTGTGTGTGGAGTGTTGTGTCCATACCTGCAGGTGAAACCACTGTTACAGCTTCATACATAAACATCTGGCCTGTTTATCATCACCTCCACCTCCACCACCCCCTCCCCAACTCACCCCACCCTCAGGCTGGATCACCAGTCTGCTAACACACCACCTCCCTCACTGCCTCTTTATTTATACACACACACACACTCACTCGCAGACACACTCTCCTCTCCTGCTGCCACACTCTCATGGTTTCAAGGTGGCTCATAATTCAAGAACAGTCTGTGATAATTAACCTTCAGGTGAAACAGTGAGCGTGTTATCATTAACCGTATGGCTGAGCAGGAAATTTAAATGACTACATCCTCCAGACTGATGCTGCCGCTGCACGACGGAGACACGTTTATTCTGAAGTCACTTCAGTCCTGCTGCACCTTTACTCTTTGTTTTTTTTTTCCAAATCTAAGATCAATGCATTTATTTATTGATTTTTATTTCTATTGCATCCATCTTTGCTCTTGTAGTTTTCTGCAGAGGAGGTGAACAGAATTTTGTTCTGTTTCTGTAAACTGCTCTGTTGGAATTCCAGTGAACCCAGCCACACTTTAGACCATATAGTTTGGTATTTTCATTAAGATCACATAAAGCAGCAATAAATGTTTGTTCTGATTTTGTCACACCACAGAAACACGTGTTATTAACCACACTGACAAGTTTGACAGATTAAAAAATCATAAAAATATATAATGAGGTCTCAAAATCATGAAGAAATGATCAGTTTTCTCTGCTCTGAAACACTGGGGGACGTGTCCTCTCCACTGTCTCAGTGTCAAACACCACTATGACCTGAAAACCACCTGAAACATGGACGCTCCGTCCAGCAGCTTTATTGGACATGTCCAGACATGATGGAGCCACCAGAGCCAGAGGACGGTGACAGGATGGTATTTATTTATTTTTTTCTGAATTAGCGATGGGTATCGTTATCGGATTTTATCGATACTGATAAAAATAAAATAATAAACACAACACGGAGAGATGGTGCAATGAACAGCAGCAACAACTTTGTTTTATTTTCTCTCTGATGTGTCAAGATAGAACGTAGGCAAATATCTCTGTAGCAGCTCTGAGGGGACACACTACACTGTAAAAACGAAAAAGTTGAGAAAACTCAAAATGTCAAGGTAACAGACTGCAATAATTCTTAAGTTTTGAAGATGTTCTAACAACTACTGATCTTTTGTTGAGATAATTTACTTTTCTTCTTTAGATAAACTTAAAGCTTTGAGAATAAATGTTACAATTTTAATATTTTCAGTTGATTGATTGATTGATTGATTGATTGATTGATTGATTGATTGATAGATAGGACTGGGTGTTATGATCCCTGAAGATTCAGCACTATCCTTCCATGAGTTGGGTTTTTTTTTGGAGGTGGCCACCAGTACGACCCACCGTCAGCTGTGGAGCTCGACGTCATCGGGTGTTTTGGTCTTTGGTCCAGGCAGACCCAACCCAGCTGGATCACGTCTGTGTCTCATGGTCAGATTGTAGGTCTGTTGTCTTTATGTCATGTGTCTCTGATGGTGGAGGTCAGCATATCGCACAGATTACAAATAGTTTGATTTGTGCACTGCCACTGATTACAGTACAATTTAACACAACACTAGAAAACATCATGGTCACATCAGGAGGAGCGGTCCTGTCCTCTGTCTCTGATTCAGTCCTGTTTATCAGACTGTAAATCACAGTCATCAGCATCAGTACATCAAAAGGAACTGTCTTTAAAGAGGGAACTATTTAATTTTTCAGGCACCAAAACTCAAGTTACCAATTTTTTTCTTTTCTTTTTTTCTTTTTTAGTTTCTAGAACTCAAAGATTCCTGTTTATCTCAAGAAGAAAAGTAAATTATCTCAACTAAGACAAAACTTTAAAGTTTATTTCAAAATGTATTTAAATTTATTTTAAATTTATTTATTTAAAATTTCAGTATGACACTGAATGTTTGGGCCCCGTCTTTTATCTCAGCCTGGTTCCAGACCTCTGAACTGCTGCTCACGTCTCAGATCTGTGGTTTGGTTCACTGACGGCAGAAACAAAAGTCAGACTTACTACACGTCCACCCCCACCGCTGCATCCTCACTTTCCACAGCTTCACATTAAGGGCGCTCTACTTCCTGCGTTGGCACTGAGCGTAAATCGTGAAATGCAGAATCATCCAATCCTGCCGTGAAGTCCCAGGACTGTCTGTCTGCTCGTGTTAAAAATGCACAAAGCAGCTCCTCCGAATGGAGCGCTGCCAGTAATTGCAGACACGGAGCAGCACTTTTGCCAATACCTCCACCTTTTTTTAGTATTCCTTTCATCTACCCTCAGCATCAATCTATGGACATTACCCCGACTGCCAAATATAGAGCAGTCTGGACTCATTTCCAGCATTTATTTATTAAATAGAGCTGTCTGGACTCTTTTCCAGCTTTTATTTTGAGAGGCTGCTGCTTTAAAACCTTGATAATAAATCCTTCCTCTCTGGGCCGTTCTACTGAACTAATTTAAAAAGCATTTACGTGTGCAGATCTTCAGTTTTTACAAAGATCCTGCTATTAACGACTGAAATCCAAAATATTTGAGACAGCAGTGAGTTTAATATACATAAAATCATTTATTGAGTATTTTGAATTGGGACGTAGCTGTCTTGAAATCTCAACTCATGAAAATGAATCTTCTTGATTTTTCTGTAAGTGAAGTTGTCACGTCATGTTCTTTGTCATGTCATGAAGCTTCATGTCACTCATCACAGTAAGACTGAGTCCGTGGGCGGAGACTGATTTCACACAAACAAGACAAAACAAGACAAAAGATGTAAGAAGACAAAAATGACGTAACAAGATGAAAAAGACCTAAAAAGACCAAAGACCAAAAGATGAGACGAGCGTTTTGCCCCCTGATTATGTTGACGTGCTCAGATTTTCTTGATTTCGTTCTCTTTCTTTACTTTTTGTGCTTCTACCCTGGAAAAGTAAGTTACCTAGCTACACATTTTCTTTTCTGTGTGTCTTTTACGATCGTGGGTCTTTGAATTTGAAAACTGACTGGATTTTGTGTGCTGTTTCTGAGTCTGACTTCCTGCTGGCTCGATCTGTTCTGTGGTCAGAAATAGATCTGGTGTGTATTTGAAGCAGAGCGGACCCACAAACTATTTTCTGACTATCCATCTATATCTAAAATTGTCACAACCGAACCATGTGGTGATGTTTTGGTTGTGACACAACCGCTTCAGTAGTTATAAAGTAAACCTTAATCTTTTATTTGGGAAAAATAAACACAGTTTTAGCCTGATGCCTGATGTCATGGCAGCTTTTCTAAAAAATTGTGATGCATGTTGAGATGTTTTTAGGCATTTTTGCAAAGAAATTGCAGGACCAAGTGAAAATTGCAAAAGAAAGTTGAGATTTTTGAGCATAATTAATAAAATCAAAGGCATCTTGTTCCAGGGTGAACTGTGCTGTGTTCCGAGTGTTCTGACTAACCTTAACAAAGAGCTTCAGGATTACAAAAATGATAGAAATCTGATTTATTAATAAATGAAGAAGTGCAGCAGAGGGAGTTATTCACAAAGAAGCAGAATCTGTTTGGAACTCAAACTCAGTCAAAACTGCACAAAATTACACAAAATTACAAAATCACAGTGCACAGAACATCGATAAATGTCAGATGTGTTCTTTTCAGAACCTGCGACAAAATAAAAAAATATATAAATCCAGAAAAGTGGTGAATAATAAAATAAAACGTTGAGTCGGGACTGCTCTGATTGGTGGAACTCACAGGAAGTTGCAATGATTGGTCAAATTTGTAGAAAAGTTGCAAAAAGGTACAAAAAGGTTCTCGGTAGAACCCTCTGAACGTGTTCTAGATAAAACCATTAGAATATAAAAATCACCTGGTTTGATTCTTGTTAGCACCTTTCAAGAGGTAGAAAGGTTCTGGATAGAACCTCCAGAGAGGGTTCTAGGTGGACCATTTCACCATAAAGGGTTCTTGTAGAACCTCTCACAGGGGTTCTCGGTGAAACCTTTCACAGAAGGTTCTAGATGTAACCCTTTATCCTGGGTTCTGTTTGAAAGGGTTCGAAGTCAACTTCTCTTAAAGGTTCTAACAGGAGACAAAAATGGTTCTCCTACAGGAACAAGCTGAAAAACCCTATATGGTTCTAGTTAGAACCTTTATTTCTAAGGGTGTACGTAAGCTGGACGTAAAGCTCTGATTGAGAAGAGGAAAAAAAGAATTAGGTATAATTAATAAATGAATTGATTGTTAATTTTACCAATGATCAATAAAGGACAGAGCTGCTCTGAACCATTAAAGAGACACACGATCAGAGCGACTGGTTGACGTGCTGAACGTTTTCTGCAGTCGCTCTGTTTGTTTGTCTGCTGCAGCCTCGTTCGTCTCTCATGAAGTATTATTTCTCTCTGTGTGAGAGTAAATTAGCCGACGCTCCCCAGGACACGATGATCTCAACTCTGTGACTATAGGCAGGAGCCGTGCCAGTCGAGCAGTGGGAGGCCGAGTCACTGCTAAATGCCAGACAAATGCTCACGGGTGGCAAACGATTGCAGAAAAATTTAGGGCAGGGTTGAAACAGGACTGTAATAAATCAGCAGTGCAGTTCGCTGGCATGCAAATGTGTGGTGCAAAGATTAAAGACAAAAACAACACCAAATGAGCAGGAGTTGTTAGTTTGGAGATCCTGGCACAGCACACAGAACGTTCTCCGAGGTGCCAATGAAAATGTCAAGCAGCCGGTGGATGGAGTGTGAATAAGCTACTCTCTGCTGAGTGTTTACCTGAAGGATAAAGGAAATGTTGGCTGTTGGGAGCAATCTGCCGTAATCCTCAGTCCATTTCCTGGTAAAGGTAAAAAGAAAACAAGCTCTTTGATCAGCTGCTGTTGAGGCGATGCTAAGCTCATGCGTCAACGCCACATTTAGTATTTCTGGAGTCACTTTGCTCAGTCGTGTTCAGACTGCTGCAGCGTGCCGCTGCTCCAGGTGAATACAAGAAGGAAAGTAACAGAATAAACTGCCACTCTCTGAACTTTCACTCACCCCATTTAAAGATGTAATAAATGGTTTATAACACATCATAATGTCACTGTAAGCAGATTAAAGTGCCACAGTAAAACAAAGACAAGATATTTAATGTTCTAATTTTAGTTTCCTGTAAATCTTCTCTCATTCTGAACTTGATGCTGCAACACGTTTCAAAAACATTGTGACAGGAGCATTTTTACCCCCGCCTCCAAACAGCAACTGTCCAATCATAGCTTAGCAACCGTAACTAGGACGTGTCAAGCTTTCCATTTCTCTCCATGTTGAAGGTGTGCAGGAGGCTCTGAGGAGAGAGATACTCGGTGTTTCATGAGTCTGGACGGTGGCGTCTTTTTTGTCGTCCCTAAAAAACATGAAGCACAAGAGCACACGTGTGTTGAACGGATTAAACTCTGTCTTCATCTGCTCTAACGTAAGCTGTGAACATTAGCATCTCTGGCTAATTAACACTAGCTTACTAGCTGCAGTAACTTTATCTCCAGACAAACTTGTTAGATCCACTGCATCTACATTTGTTCTGTGGGGGTTTGAGGAGGGTTAGCTTAGCTCTTATCCCGGCTCTCTTCCTGTGGTGATCGTGGTCCGGCTGGTCTGGCTGGGTGACCCGTCTCAAGGTCAGCTGCACTAATCAAGTCCCTGCGCTTCCTTTTCCCACATTAATGAGTGTATTTCTGTCATCTATCATGTAGATATACCTGCTGTATTTCACCATCTGACCAGTGTTTGCTGAGATGTAA
The DNA here is from genome assembly GCA_034769285.1 of Lutjanus argentimaculatus. Taxonomy (NCBI): domain Eukaryota; kingdom Metazoa; phylum Chordata; class Actinopteri; order Lutjaniformes; family Lutjanidae; genus Lutjanus; species Lutjanus argentimaculatus. The sequence goes on along the minus strand of JAWZSL010000005.1, from coordinate 41,359,891 downwards.
GCTGTGATCGTCCTGAGGTCTCCTGCAAAGAATTAAATAGTTGTGCTCCACAATATGCAAGAAGCACAGACAAAATACAATTATAACCTGTGATATATACATATATAAAATCAATACATGCTCAGCATTGCAATTAAATATGGTGCAGTATAAATACTCTGTGTATAATAAAAGACAAAAATAATGAGACAAAATAAAGTTTGAATCCTTTCTGAGGCGTTTTCCTGTTTAAAACACGTGGAGCACAGTGTGATTATCAGTCTGATGTCTGATAAAACAAAAATATCTGAGCACTTTCCTAAAATAACGTCTGAAACAACAGAATCTGTCGTCCCGTCCTGCCGCCTGACTGCTGCCGTCAGTGGAGCAGACACATAATTTCTTAGCTGCCAGTTTATAGATAAATGAATCTCTAAACCACTGACTGAGGTCATTCCCGCGCAGGATAATCAGATATGGCACGCTCCCATTCAGCACGGATCCATCCAGCAAATTTAAATAACTTTATAATGACTCCGAAAATGCAGGTTTGGACCCAAAAAGTGTGACGATAAATAGAAAAGTTTGTGTAAAAAAAAAAAAAAAAGGCAGGCAGAAGTCTGAGGTTCAGGCAGACGATCTGTTCACAGGCAGGCAGGTGAAATTGCTGGAACATGTAGCGAGGAACACAGAGGACCATCTGACGGGGAGCAGATGGGACTGGACCAGTATAAATACTGTAGGGTAATGGTGAGAGGGAGTAGGAACAGGTGAGCAGGTGGGTGGGGCAGAAACAGGGGTTACTACAGGTCAAGAGGGCGTGTCAGGCTCCTTACACACCATTTATTATCTTCAACTATCCTCTATCCTTTTATATATTGTAGTAGAATGTATGTTTTTCTTATTTTCTATGTATTAAATGACTCTATGCTGATATATTTTCTATTCTTCAATGGGAGCATCTCCAATGTGACCAGTTTCCCTGGAATCAATAAAACATTTCTAATTCTGATTCTGATTTGGAATATTTTCACCACTTTACTTTGCTGTCACATGTTCTTTTCTGATGGGAAACGGTCGTTTTATAAGCCAAATATCACTCTCTCCAAATCCACCAAACTCCATTAGCAAAATCAATAATTTTACCATTAGTTGTTGGTCGACTGCTGCCTCCATCTGTTAGTTTGTTTGTGTTATTGTGTGACTTTGGTGTTTAAAGGGATGGTTCGGATTCACCAAAGTTACAAAAAAACACAAACAAACAAACATATGGAGGCAGCAGTGGACCAACAACTCCTGTGTTCTGTGAAGTAAAATTGCAGATTTTTTCAGTGGAGTTTGGTTGGTTTGGAGAGAGTGTATATTTGGCTTATAAAACAGTGGTTTTCTGTCAGAAATGGCTTCACAAAGTGGTGAACCCTAACTCTAACCCTAACCCTATTCTAAAAATAGTGTACAATTAAACTGATATTGATTTTTTTAGGTGTCTGAAATACACAGCACTATGTCGCTTAGCTTCCTACACTGGTGCTCCTGCTGCTTCTCCAAACATGTCAGCCTCCATCTGCTGAACTATCCCTTTAAATTCTCCAAAAGTATCAGCTTTGAAATGTTTATTGAAAATGGAAACACATCTAACACACGTGTTAGACCTCACAACCCAAACAAAAGTTGTTACTTAATAAAAAGAAACAAGTAGAGATTTTTAATTTAGACTAATGATGATGTGCTTTAATAAAGAAGTTGAGCCTGTGATCATGTTCAGTCAATGAGCTCATGTCTCAGCAGCTGCAGGCTGAACTTCATGATGTAAACATCACGTAATATGTCAAAGGCAACAGACGGTTCACATGACGTGACGTCTGTCACATCACTTCCATGATGCAGCATACATACAGAGGTGAGTAGTACAAATACATTGTTACTGTATGGAAGTACTTTAGCAGCTTCACTTTTACTCCCTACATTTGAACACAAATACCTGTACTTTCTACTCCTCACATTTTCATTGTTTGTTGCTTGTTACTTTTGTTGTAATGCATTTGAAGGGAATTATTGATTATTTTTATTTTGCAGCATCTGAACAGACGTGAGGTGTAACAAGAAGAAAAAGATAAAAGACAAAAAACTACATATAAGATGTAACAAAAAAACTGTGAAAGATGTAACAAGAAGAAAAAGATTTAACCAGACAAAAAACAATGTAAAATATGTAAGGCAAAAAAAAACCGACAGAAGATGTAACAAGATGAAAAAGATGTAAAAAGACAAAGAACAATGTAAAATACTTGACAAGACACAAAAGATGCAACAAGACGAAAATGACGTAACAAGCTGAAACAGACAGACAGAGACGGAGACTCTCTGGTGCAGAAAAGGTGAAGCTCTGTTGTCTTTACACAGAAACAGTAGAAATGTCCTTCAGAGGACGACTTTTTTTAAACTGAACCAAAATGTAAATGTGTAACGTCATGTGACTTTCGTGACCTCGTTAAGGTCCGGTGAGTCTGTCGCTGCTGGTTCTCTCCACTGGTAATATATGTTGTGATGTAGATACGAGGATGTGTGATTTTGGACGTGTAACAATAGTCAGGTGACCTTCGTCCTCGTAGTCAGGTGACGTCATGCAAATGGAATGAAATGCATACATGTCATGTGACCTCATGCTTCCTTCTTTCATGTTTCTGCAGGCTGTGATGTTGAGTGGGCAACAAACTACACTGTTTGAAAATGAACAAGAAGCTTGTTAAAGTTTTATTGTGACCCTGTTTTAGCTTGAACACTTCCTCTCCTAGAAAGAGCATTTAATTTTTTAGAGTGTAAGAGAGCAGGAATTCTGGATTTTCTCTGGAAAAAAAGAAAATAACTAATTCTGTCTTAATAAACCCAATGAAACAGGACCAGGATCAACAGTTAGTGTCATAAAATGACTCTACATGTGATTCACTAACTCAGAAAAGTGTATTTAATATGGTTTGTGTTGCTGGACTGAGCATCATGTTGCATCTCATTGTCACACTCTGCATGCATTAGCAGTATTTCTATATTTATACCTGGAATTAAAGCTGCTCGCTCTCTCCCACACAGAGTACATTTCTGTATGATACATGCATCATTTGACAGGCAGCAGTGGGGGGTCAAAATAATGTGTGTCTTTGTTTCTGTCTCACAACACACTGTAGATTTGGCAGTCAGCATGTCAAAGCATCTGTTTATTCACAACTGTTGTTCTGCAAAGTCTCACAAACACAGACGACTCAGATCAGTGCAGCATCAACAGATTGTGTTGATTTAATGTCGATTTTTCATGCATCATCCTTTAGATGTGATTATTTTATGTGATTTTATAGTTACTGAATGTTACATTGTGTGTCTTGGTCACATGTGCTTTATGTTGTGTAACACTGCTGAATTCAGTCTGGTTTCACCAAACAGCCTTGGAATAACACACAAATGTCTCAAAGTCATTTCTTGTGTTGTCGGAACTCTTTTGGCTTTTCACGTGTCATTTCATGCTAATTAATTTGTACTCATGTATGCAGATACTACATCAGAGTTTCCCTCTGTTTTCAGTCTTTGCGCTAAGCTAAGCTAAAAAGCTGCTGGTTTTTACTGTTGCTACTCTTAGACAAAACCAGGTAGCTGTTTCCCTCTTCTTCCAGTCCTTGTGCTAAGTTAAGCTAAATAGCTACTGGTTTTTACCATCTTTTACTCTAGTTTCTACTGTTTCTAGAAGTCAAGAAAACTTTATCCCTCCTTTTTGCAGTCATTGAGCTAAGCTAAGCTAAAATGCTGCTGTTTTTAACTGTTGCTACTCCTGGACAGAGCCAGGCTAACTGTTTCCTTTTGTTTGCAGTCGTTGTGTTAAGGTAACTTAAATAGCTACCAGTTTTAACCTGTTTTTACTGTTGCTCCTTTGGGACAAAACCAGGCTAGCTGTTTCCCTCTATTTCCAGTGTTTGTGCTAAGCTAAACCAAATAGCTGCTGTTTTTTTTTTTTTTTTTACTGTTTTTACTGCTGCTACTCTTTTATGGAGTGAAGCTGACTGTTTCCCTCTGTTTTCAGTCTGTGCGCTAAGCTAAGGTAAATAGCTCCTGGTTTATTACCTAGTTTTAGTGTTGCTACCCTTGGACAGAGTCAAGCTAACTGTTTTCCTTCTGTTTCTATACCTTGTGCTAAGCTAAGCTAAATAGATGCTGGTTCTTACCTTTGTTAATACTGCTTCTGGAGAGAGCCAGGCTAGCTCTTTCTCTCTGTTTCCAGTCTTTGTGCTAAGCTATGCTAAATAGCTGCTGGGCCCTTTCTCAATATGCGTTCTTCTCTGTACTTGTGTTCTTGTGTTCTTGAGAAACGTCATCAGTCTCAGTCCAGGTACTGTTCCAATTCAAAAGTTCGCATCTCACCAAGTACAGTCAAATACCCGGATGTGTTCTTGCGCCACCCGTTTTATCGAGGATGCATCGGATGGTGACTTGTGTGTACTTGGGGCAGCCGCGTATCCCAGAATGCATTTCGTAGCAACAACCGCGGAGGAGAAGATCCACAACTGTAGTCACAAGTGTTGAAATACGACTGTTTTAGTACCATGAAATGTAGTTTTAAGATCATTTTATGCGAGAAAGTAGATGTTTTCGGAGATGTGTCGTCCTGTTAACGGACGTCGGTGAAGTCATCAAGTACGTTACCGTCCCGATTGCAGAATGACCGTCCTGCGTCCTCCCGTCCTTGAGAGACTGTACTCCCAGATCGAACTTGCTAAGTCCGAACTGGCAAGTACATAAGTCCGAACTTGGCGAACTTGGTATTGAGAAACGGCCCTGGTTTTTATTTTGGCTATTCTTGGACAGAGCCAGGCTAACCATTTCCCTCTATTTCCAGCTTTGTGCTAAGCTAAGCTAAATACCTGCAGGTTTTATTTTTACCACTGCTACTGTTGGACAGAAACAGTCCAGCTGTTTCCTTCTGTTTTAAGTCTTTGTCCAATAAGTTTTATATATTTATGTTTTTTAATGTATTAGCTAACAGGGACAGTGGACAATTGTTGACTGTCCCAGAGTTAGCTTGATAGCTACATTTCAGCAGCAGGCAAGTCCACAAAGAACGATATCATCCAGCCCCATTGTTCCTCGCAGAAAATAAAATGTTGCATCATTTTAAGCTACAATTTACAACATTACATCATGGACATGAGAGCAGCAGTCCGAATTTCAAAGTGATGTCTGAGGACGCTGCTCTGTTGTCGACCATTAATGCAACACTACAGCCCTTCAGACGCGGAGCTGTTGGTCGAGGCGGACTGAAGGAGCCTCTGGTCGACTGTGTGCTTGTTTACTGTTAATGCGGCTGCAGTAGGAGAGTGAGGACAGTGAAGTTGATGATAAGCTCCCTGCCGTCTCCTTCTGTTGCAGTATTGTCCTGAAGTGACATTTAGACACTTCTGCGTGCTGTTTGTCTTCTCACTGCAGCACAACAGCAAGCAGCCAACATGATGATGTGACTGTCAGATGGACTCTGACTGCACTGACAAAGCAAAACACAAGTTTCGTGTGCAGAACTGAAGCTGAGCACCACAAATTCTGCTTTATTTGATTGTTCTTCTGTGATTTAGATTCCTACGAGGGATGCATCCGAATACATCTTCGGGAAAACACAAATAATGCATTGGAAAATGACTTGTTATAATTTAGAAAAAGTCAGTGCAGAAAGGTTGAATCTACCTTTATTTTTCTTTATCAGCGACTCACTGCACCAAGATTATTCCCTTCAACTGACAGATATTGTGTATCTAGAAATTATATTTCAGTTTCTGATTTTTCTCCAGTTAAAGGGGAGGTGATGTTGGGCCTCAAACAAAGTGCAGAGCAAAAATGTAATTATACACTAATATTAAATCATTTTGATGCTTTGTAGGCACAGCAGCTGCATTGCAAATTAATATTAGGATTAGAAAAAACAATGTTTGCCAGATATGACTTCTGGTGCAAACCACACCCACTTCTGGACTTCTGCCTGAAAACAGATACAGAGACAGAGACGGATCATTTTGTTGGTTAAACAGATAAGATAAGATAAGATAAGATGGAAAAAGGAGTGGGTCATAATAGAATGAAGTAAAAATAGTAATAAAAGTATAATACAATAAAAAAAAATCGAGATTGGAAAATCTATACACAGACTAAATATACTTTATAGACCTTCCACTTGTATAGAAGTGTGGACATATATGATAATTGTGCAGGATAATTGCAAACATTGTAAATACAGACATGGTGTGTAACATATTAAGAGAAAGAAATACATAAAAATATTGTCTTGTAAATGAATAATTGCACAGAGACACAGAGATTTAAACTGCACAGAATAAAAGCAGCAGAAATTCACAGGATGATTCACAGTTTGATGACGACAGATTACTTAGACTTTATTGTCCTCCGAGGGGAAAGTCATTTCCACAGCACTGCACACAACAAACAACAAACAAAGAACATCATTTGACAGACAAACAACATTTTTGCCACGTCTGCAAGATGGCAAATGCACTCGCGCCCGGTCTGTGCAGCCGTGAGCAGGAGGTCTGAACATGAAGGCAAAATAAAGGCGTGGCCTGGTGTGTTTGCTGTCTTGTGCTCGGCACATTGGAGTAAAAATCACTTGTGCTTTAGACGAGCTAAAACCTCATCAAAGTACAAAGTCTGTGGCACAATCAGTCCATCAGCACAAGACAGCACCCGGCACGTCTCCACAATCACCAACACCTTCATTTATGTTAAACAGCCGTGTGTGTGTTGTGTGTGTGTGTGTGTGTGTGTGTGTGTGTGTGTTGTGTGTGTCTTTAAAGTTAAACTCATTAATAAGGAAAAAGAAATTATTTTGTAATTATAAAGCCTAATAAATCTCTCCAGACCAGTGAAGTGCGCACAGGACGGGTTGGACATACCCGTGTGTAGACTCAGACACACTTTGTGATTGTTTCCTAGCGGGACAGAGGAGTGAAGGGAGGAGATGAGGATTAGGAGGGAGAGGAGAGGAAGGAGGAGCACAGACAGCCACATAACTGCGGTGGTGAGTTCAGTGACTGCTGTCTCTGTCCATGGTGCTGAATCAGCAGGGTTTTTCTTTCTGTTCTGTGGATGTTCTATTAAGAACTGAATACAGAACACAATATGGAGCCTTTTCAGTTCAATGAGACCTGCTCGCCTGGCGCCTAAACCTTTCCTGGTTTACGTCTGGCAGCCTGCAGAATGTGCACGTCATGGTCTGGACTGTTTAGTTAGTTATTTCCTGTTTTATTTTGTAGTCCTTGTGTCTGACTTTACTTCCTGTCTTTGTCCTTTCCCTGCTTTGATTACCATTAGTTCCACCTGTGTCTGATTAGTTCCTGGTCTATTTGGTCCTTGTGTTTTTCTGTTTGTGTGTCAGTTTGCTGTTGTCCTTTTGCGTCCTCCTCTGTCCTCCAGATTTCTGTTTCATCTGTTGGACTTTGAATTTGTTTTTATGGACTTTGTGTTGCTCATCTGTCCTCGTAGTTTTTGGTTATTTTTGGACCCGCCTGCTTTGCACGTAAGCTTTTTTTTTTAAAAAACATTTGGGTCGAAATGTTTCACAACTCCTGAAACTCAGAGTATCTCTCTTCTCAGAGCCTCCCGCACAGCTTCAGCATGTAAAGAAGTGGAAAGATTGACAGGCTCTAGCTACGTTTGCCAGCCTATGATTGGACAGTTGCTGTTTGGAGGCGGGGCTTAGCGAGGGGTCACTTGGCAGTCCCTGAAAACCGCAGATCCTCTCCAACTTTCAGTTGCCTTAAATCAAGACTAACTAATGTTTCACCTTGCCTTTTTTAAATTGTATGAACTTATGTAATGTCGTGTTTATTATCCCTTTTTATTATTTAATCTATTTAATCTTATTGTCTCCTACTTTTTCTTTTCCAAAATTCCTGTTTATGTTTCTTTTCTACAGAAGTAAAGTTATCACAAATGAATTATTTCATCATCTCGAGATAACAAATTTTCTTTTCTTGTGAAACAGGTTATTTTATCTTGTTTCTTGGAAAAACAAGCTTTGTTATCTCAAGAAAATGAGGTATTTTTTATAAATGAATGCTAGAACGACCATTTCTTCTGCATCTTTGAAATAATTCTGACTTCACAGGTGGTTTCTTCAAACTTATTTTCACGTTTCAGTCTCTAAACAGATGAGACTAATGTGAGTTTTAATCATCTGACAGCGACATGATGTTCACCAAACAACAGCAGAGAACCGTCTCCATCGCAACGTATTTCTGCAGAAATATAATTAGCAGAAAGGCTCAGTTCAGTCTGAGTTTAGTGAAAGAAATAAAAACATAGTACAGCTCATATTAAGTGATGTGTGATGTCTGCAGAATCAGCCTAATTGAGCTCATTTGATTCTTGTGAGCGTTTCACTCGGAGCTCTTAGCTCCGTTTCTCTCTGTGATTTACAGTCGCAGCTTTCGTTTGTCGTCCTTGATGCATCACATGAGAGAGAACGTCATGTTTTTTAGCAGCCAAACACAAACTTTTAGTGGGTGAAGCTCAGATAAAACACAGAGACATGGAGACAGTCGCCCGGCCTCGGCTCTGTGTGGATGATGTTTAAAAGACTTTCTGAACGATCACACTGGAAACCTTTTAAAATCAAAATCTCGACATGATCGAAACTGTCAGATGGTGACACCTTTTTTTTTCCTTACAGCTGTCACAACACATTGTCACATCACATCACTCGTCTGCTCCCCTAATGGCACAAAAGACAAGTCTGATGTTTGAGTAATTCCTCTTCTGGGTCAAATATGGGACAATGTTCTGAACATAGTCTGATCTTTTTAAGAAGGAAGTCATTTATTTGTGAACTTGTAAGTTTTCTGCAAAAAAAAGATACAAAAACGTCACATATTTGTTTTTTATGGGCCACAACTCATGAAGGTGTGTTTGGTCATATTCAGAGGACAAAAAGTCTTTTTATCAGGGATTTATTTTCCCTGCCAACCACAACACCTCTTCATACCTTAACAACAAAAGTGGCTGATCAAAGTCCAAGATGACGTCCTCAAATGTCTCGTTTTGTCCACAACTCAAAGATCTTCAGTTTACTGTCAGAGAGTAAAGAAACCAGAAAATATTTAGACTTTTTTAAATTAAAAAATGATTCAAAACGATTGATCGATTATCAAAATAGATGCAGATTAATCATTGCTGCTCTAAGCTGGTTGTCAGGTTATTAATTTGTCCAACTGTTCCTTCCTTTGTTGAGCGCAATTTATTGATTGATTTATCGACTGAAAACAAAAAAAAGTTGAATATTCCACCCAGTGAAGCATTTTTTCACTCGAGGTCATGATAATGAATTGGCAGCTGTGTGTGCTCACTGTGTACAGTTTATTTTAAAACTGTAATCCTGCTAATAATCTTTACTACATTCATCTGTAATCTGATTACATCTTTTTATCTGCAACTGTAATGGAATACAGTTACTCCCCAAGCCTGGCAGCAGAGGAAACATGTGTCTGAAGGTCTGAACTCACATGTCGTTTCATGTTGAACATGTGTTAACATAAAATGACTGCAATTGTGATGCTAATTTACGTTAGCATGTCAATGGTAATTCCCATTATGTGTTAGCATCAAGCTAATGGACTAAGTGTGAGTTATTTATATGTATAAAAAATTGATTCAGGCATTATGAAAATAAAAAATCATGAGAATTGACTTTTTCTCCCACTGCGAATGGACGTCAGACATGATGATGTCCTCACAAACATCTGGATGCTCGAGACTCATCTCTGTCACCCCTCTGCTCCTCCTGCTGCTCCATCCAGCAGCTGTTTTTCATAATAAATATTATTTTGAGATATTTGGGGTCAGATTCAGACCCTCCCTCCTCGCTCCAATCATTTTCACACCGTCTCTAATGTGTTTTTGGACCTGAAATAAAATGGATTCATGCTGCTGTGAGCTTTTTGCACAACAGCACGCACAATTTGACTTCTCCAGGTAGAGCCAGATGTTCAGGTGTGTGTATCTGGCATCACAGACACAAGCTGCTGCTGCCGCATGTGTGTGTTTGTTTACAGTTTTTGTGTGTTTTCTGTTGTTTTTCAGGGGAGGAGTTTTACGAGACGTCTCCGTATGAGCCAATCCATTTCTCAGAGGAGTTCCGACATGCCTCCATCATCTCAGGTGAGGCTGCCGTGTGTGTGTGTGTGTGTGTGTGTGTGTGTTACTGAGCAGATTGAAGAGACTGACACACTCTTATCGAGGTTGCAGCAGCAGTGAAGGATCGGGGGAGGGGAGAATACAAATCTGTGCGTCTCTCCTGCTGATTAAGATGAACCGAGCAGCTCGACCCGCACACTCCATCTGTGAACATGTCGATGAATGCGTGTCTTTGTAATGAAGTGTGTGTGTGTGTGTGTCTGTGTGTGTGAGACTCACACTGAAGCAGCCCTGTTTTCCTCCCAAAATTCTCATGTAACACAACACATTTCTCGTAGTTTTAAAGAGCAGACAGATAAACTTTGTTCATTTATTGTCACTGATTTGCCAATAAAGGAGCAGTCCACCAATTTTACACTTAAAGGTCACTTTATTCGCCCTGGTCCGTGTTGCATTGTGGGAAATGTAGTATTCAGAATTGTTGGAGTTTGGCCCTCAGTCACAGCACATTATCATTTTTTGAGGTGCTGTATATAAACAATGCAACTGTTCCTCACTTTTGTTGCTCAAAATGGTCAGTTTGGTCAATCAAATGTACACTCACCGGCCACTTCATTAGGTACACCTTTCTAATAGAACTGCCTTAATTCTTCATGGCATAAATTCAACAAGGTTCTGGAAACATTCCTCAGATTTTGGTCCATATTTACACGATAACATCACACAGTTGCTGCATGTTTGTCAGCTGCACATCCACGATGTGAATCTCCTGTTTCACCACATCCTAAAGGTTCTCAGTTGTCTATTGTCATGTTCAAGAAACCAGTTTGTGACATGGTGTGTTATCCTGCTGGAAGTAACCATCAGAAGATGGGGACACTGTGGTCATAAAGGGACGGACATGCTTCAAGGCTCGACGTGTTGTGTGTTGTTTTAATAGAACTCAAACATTCATGCCCCCACGTTGAGTCAACTGGTGTCAAATATCAATATTTTTCAAGGTATTGTATCAAAATGAGGATTTCCAGTTTGGTGACAACCCTGGACCTTTAAGGGATCAAAAAACAAACATGTAAATCCTTAAACGATGCTTCTTCACCCACCTCGTCCTCACTCTTCATCAGCAGCCCACTGATTGGTCATACTACATTAGACCTGCTGCGTACACACACACACACACACACACACACAGTCACTCTGTTTCTCTGACTGCGTGCCCGCCGCTTCACACGCAATCCTGAGGAGTGTTTAAATGTCAGAAGCCCCGAGCAATACATCGTCATTTACACTCTCTCTGGGTGTGTGTGTGTGTGGTCAAACAGCTGTGAAATAGACTCGCAGCTCTGTAAATTGGGTTCTGCTCTCTCAGATTAACACAACACAAGTACAAACATGGTCAAAGCAGGAGAGCTGCAACCAATGCAACTTCAAAAAGCACTTTCTTTCCCCCCTATCTTTCACTCACACACACTCACAACACACACACACACACACACACACACACACACACACACACACACACACACACACACACACGGGTGGAGGGTGCAGTGGTGCAGGTGGTGTGTAACATTTCAATTATTTCCCATGTCCGGCCTATAACATCGCTGGAAAACATGACATCCATCTCTACACGTATGCTCATGCATGTGCAGGATTGATGCAGCAGCAGCGAGGAGGACGAGGAGGGTGTGTGTGTGTGTGTGTGATGGTGGTGGTTTCCCAGCAGTCAGTGCTGTTTGTTAAAGCCGTTTGCAGTGTGTCCATGTCTCTCAAATCACCTGTCGACTGGAATCTGAAAGCATGATGTGAAGATCCAGAGTCGCAGAGGCTCTGAATGCTCGCAGCAGATAAAGAGGGAACAAGAAGGAGGGAGAGAGGGGAGGGAGGGAGAGATAAGAGGATAATACAGAAGTGTGTTAAATAGCAGTGGCAGTAGAAAGAGCACTGGAACATTAAAGTATGTTTCAGACAAGAGTGTCACAAATTGATTGGAGGGGAAGGCTAGGCGTGACAGAGTGTTTGTGAATATGGAGCTCTGTGTGTGTGTGCATGTGTGCGTGTGTGTGTGTGTGTGTGTGTGTGTGTGTGTGTGTGTGTGTGTGTGTGTGTGTGTGTGTGTGTGTGTGTGTGTGACAAAGGGAGTTCCAAAAGTAGTGAACTGTTTGCAGACTTGAAAGTACCAGCAGAGAGAATATTTAACTTATCAGGGCGCGTACAGTGTGTGTTAGCAAATAATAATTAGCATCATATAACAGCTGAATACCAAACTGTGACATTTAGCCTGTATTGAATATTTAAAGGGATAGTTTGGAGTATTTGAAGTGTGGTTGTGCTTATTCATAGTCAGTGTATTATCTACACAGTAAACAGCAGTATTGGTGTAGGAAGCTAAGCAATGTCCTGCTGTGGACAGGGTCAGCAGCAACACCGATTTTAGACACCTAAAAAGATCAATATCAGTTTAAGTGTACGCTATATTTAGAATATTGTCACTGCTTTACCTGGTTGTTAGGCAGTCTTTTCTGATGGGAGTCTGCTGAGAACCCAGATATCAATACTAGAAATGGATAAGAACCCAGACATAGGTGCATAAAATGGTTAAGAACCCAGGTATCAATATTAAAAATGGTTAAGAACCCAGATTATATTGATGATGAGAACCCAGATAATTCATATATGTATATATGTTCCCTGCTGGCTGCCTCTGTGTCACTTGGCTGGTGTTTTGTCCGTCTTTATCAAGCTCAAGCTGAAGTTGCTGCCACCTTCCCTCTTCGTGTCTCTGACAGAGAAAGACACAACAGGTGCTACTGCCTCAGACCCGTTTCTCCCCCGCTGCCTCCGTCGTCTCTGCAGACCGACAAAATGCTGGCAGCACGAGTGACATCAAAGCTGGGATACAAGACCTTAAGGCTCAATTATACTTCCTTTAAGTATGAAAATAGACACATACGTTTCAAATGATATAACAGTCACGGCCAACATACTTCCACGCATCCCTTACGCTGTCATGGATGTTAATCCACTAGAGGTCGCCACTTAGAGTCAACCCCAAAGACGAGTCAAAAGTCAAAAGTTACCCCGAACAGGCAGAAGAGTCAAAAGTTTCTTAAAAGTTTCTGACAACAGCAAACACGGCAACACTTAATTCCCCAGATCCACTTTATTCTAATCAATCCACTCATAGAGAACTATGAAAAACTTACGTTGCGTTGCGTTGCGTTGCGTTGCGTTGCGTTGCGTTGCGTTGCGTTGCTTTGTGTTGCGTTACAGAGCTTCAGTTGGAAAAAAATGAAACCAAAGATATTTTGTTCACGTACAAAAACTACAAGGTGGTCAACAAGAAATCTCAATATGAAAAATGTGCAGGTTACTGACAGAGACGCAACAACTTCCAACTTAGTTGGACATTTTAAGTTGTACAAAGAATGAAAGTCAAGGCTCTGTTGTTAAAATGGTATCAGATTTGGTAAAGAGCACATTATGACTTGTTTAGGACTCGACACTCAACGTTTAGGACTTGGGACTTAAGTGCAAAAACTTGACATTTACTTGTGACTTGCAGAACAATGACTTCCCACCTCTGATTGGACCAAGAGGCCAGGGATGCAGATAAACTGAGGTGAAGATGAGTTTTTGTATTCAGTCAGGAGACGACCTGAGATCATTAGCATGTAGTTTGTGTCCTGTTAATCAGACACAATCACTTCACAGCTGATGATCAGACTCATCACCTCCCTGCTCTCAATAAACAGCTCTTCTTCCTCATTTCTCATCTCACTTTTCATCTTTTTAAAGCTCCATCGAATCTGCATCCATTAGCTGTGTTTTCAGCCTCCGACTCTGCAGAGACGTCCATCTGTGGCTGTCCAAAGACCCGTCTGTCTGTGTCACAGGTCGCTCTGCAAGTTCGCTGAAGCTGTCTCACTGAGGCTTCAGCTGGCTTTTACTGTCCTCTCTGCTCTGACACGATCAAATCTGTAAGTCTGCAGTGGTTCAGAGAGGAGAGGACACAATGAGAGGAGAAAAGGAGACAAGGAGAGGACAAGAGAGAAGGAAAAAAGGAGGCAAGGGGAAAAAACAAGAAAAAAGAAGAAAGGTGAAGAGGAAATGTGAGACAAGAGCCTGAAAAAGCAGAAAGCAGAGCAGAGTAGATAATCTATCCACAGGGGAGAGAACAGTAAGACGTTTCCTACTGACACAGCTTCATCCCTGTGTGTCTCTCTGTGTGTGTCTGTGTGTGTGTGTGTTTTAGCCACTGCTGCCTCCATCTGCATGAAAGCAGCAGTGCCTAAAAAACATCTTCGCTAGATGAGACATACAATCCACACGCCTGACCAACCTGACCAACCAAACCCTCTGGGGCAGCTCAGCGAAGCAAAAACGAGCTGCTGGCAGAGACAAAAGAGGACGATACCAGAGACTCCTGACGCGCTGCAACATTTGGGCAATTTCAAGATGTTTAAAATTTGATGTTTCGACTCCTACTGCTCTGAGTTAAAGTCCAGGAAAGGCGGGTTCACAGATGATACATTTGGGGTCATTTTCAAATTTATATGTGCAATAAGGTTGTTGAATTAAAAAATTAAAAATTAAAAAATACAACACTGCTGGTACCTGACTTTTCCTTTATTTTTATATGAATTACACAAAAGACAAAGAAAATGTGATCATTTTTACTTATTTTAGCCACAGGCAGTCATACTGACCCCTCAGAAATTGCCGTTTTTATCTTGTTACTTTTTGCACAGTTGGAGATGCATCTTGGTTGCTTAGCAACTATCATGGTCTCTGTCAATAAAACTTCACAAGTGGTCTCAATTTCCAATATTCTAGTCCCACTTTTGCTGGGGACCACCTACAACCTGCTCAAGGACCCCGATAGGTTTCTGAACCCCAGTTTGAAAGCCACTGCCTCAGAGGACGGTGCATATGAAAGTCTATCAATAAATAATCAGCATTTTGCAATCTGTCCAGAGTCCAGGTGTGTCTGCTGTCAGTCCAGGTTTTGGTAGCAAACCTGCTGCTGGTTCACCAGTCACCAGAACAGATAGAGAAAGTTTTTTAACCAATGAAATGACACACATGATGACATGATGACAAACATAAACAAGCTAACAGTTGGTACCAGTGATGTAGTCATTTTAACACCAGAGTTCGCCTCCCGACATGCAAGTGTTCCACCAAAACAAAACATTATTTTGCAGCAGCCCCGTCGCTGCATCCTGGACTTACCTCCACTCAAGACATTTGTGATTGGTTTAAAGAAATGCAAACAAGGCAGGGTGTTTTTTTCCCCTATAGCAGAATGTGTATGTGTGGAGCCGGACGTTTCTGCAGCGCTCAGTGCTGTGCAGAGACGTCTGGATATGAGAGACTACTGGAGCCAGGGTGACCAAACACATATATCACACCAGCCAACAGAGGAGGACTCAAAGATGAGTCAGAAGTTCTGGATTTGGGTTTCCAGTGGCTTTAACTTTGCAAAAAGATCTCAAAAGTACACTCTCCTGCTGCTCTCATCTTCAAAGTCACAATGAAATTAAAACACTGGTTTTTAATCTTGCTAATTTTGTCTGAGATTACACTTCAGGCTCTCTGGGGATTAAAAAGTTCCATCACTCTTAAGTGTTCCTGGCAGCTACTGATGACAGGCTAAAATGAGACTAATGAGTTGTCCTCTGACGGACCAGATTTTGGGTCTCAGTGTAATCAGGAGGTAGTTTGTAGACAAAGAAACGTGTGATAGACATGGAGACAAATGAGTTCAGCACAAGTGTGAGTTAAAAATCTTCAATATTTCCATGTTTTCAAAGCTAAAAGGTTCAACTCTGCTGCTGATTTCCATGTTTCCTGCAGCCACAGTCCTGCAGTTTGTTCACTCTGAAGTCAGACTTGACACAAAAAGCACAAACTTACAGAAAATATGTGAAAACATATTTGATTTAGACTTTAATGGAATAGATTTGGATTAGCTCCTGGATTAGGATTTGGATTAGTATTTGGATTAGGATTAGTTTAGTGCTACATGATGCAGTTTAAATGTAGCTTCATATAATTATATCGTCTTTCTTATAGGAGACCATTTTGTGGAAATCATGAACGTGGTCTTCAAAATAATGTGGAATATTAATGCATTTAACGACACATTGTAAAAAAGAAAAAGTTGGAAAAAACTCAAAACTTCTAGACACCAAACTTTTTAAATTTTAGCTGATTTAATTTAATTTCTTCTGTTTTGATTTTGGGTTTATCCAACTTAGAATACTTACTCAAGAGACTTGACTGAGGACTTGCCTGTCTTGACTTGGGACTTGAGTGCAAAGACTTGAGACTTACTTGTGACTTGGTCCCACTTCTGATTGGAACCATCTTCATACTGTAAAACAAATGCTCAATTAAATTATTTGTAATAAGTAGTGACATTTTAACATTTGTTTAGTGGCTCTACAAACTTAGTGCCAGTTCAGTTTTCTTTCTTTCATGTTTGTTAAACTCTGAAGGAAAAAGGCCCTTTAGACAAAAATACTTTAGGGATTAAAAATATTTATTACTTTAGTTTACTGGGGAAAAAAGTGTTGTGATACTTAAACTTTATTCAGTTCTCTTAACTTATTGAATGAAAGGTGGGTTAGTCAATAAGTTTAACTTATCTGTAACCAAAGAGTAAATATAACAATTAATTTCAAATATTTAAGCTCTGATAATCTCCAACTTTTGAGTTTATGAAATTGTGGCAACTGATTGCTTCAGTTTTTTGAGTACTGCTGACTTATTTGGTTTTTACAGGGAGAAGAATACACGTAAACTGAGGAGAAAATCTGGTTTATATCCAGTCAGAACACAGATGCAATAGGACAGCTGCAGATGGAAAGAAGCTGTTCTCATGACGTGAGGTTTTGGTCCTGATGGACCGCAGCCTCCTGCCAGGGGGGAGTGTCTGACAGACTTTGTGTCCGGGATGGAAGGAGTCAGCTACTGTCTCACCTGGACGCCTCCGGGTCCTGGAGGCGTGCAGAGACAGCAGATTGCAACTGACTGGCAGATCGAATGATACGCTGCCATCTGCCCTTGTCAATACGGTGTACACCTGAACTGATATAGATTTTTTAGGTGTCTAAAATACATTTTGCTGCTGACCCTGTTCACAGCAGGAAAGCAGCTACACAAGTTCTCCTGCAGCTTCTCCAAACTGGGCGCCCGTCGACCACCATTTACTGTAGTGCCACATATAATATTTGCCACATATGGCATTTCAAAAAACCTGAACCATCCCTATAAAATGGCATTATATTTGATGAAGAGCACATTATGGCTTGTTTATGACTCAAAACTCAAAGTTTAGGGCTTTGCACTTGAGTCCAAAGTCCTGTGACTTGCAGAACCATCACTTTATTTTATAAAAAATTGACAATTAACATCCACAAATACGTGCATCTATAGATTACATTTCGTGCCTACTTCATGAACTGCTGTGATGCTGGTCTGGACGTCCCAGAGAAGCAGCTGAGGAGCAGTGAGACAGACGTTAGTGTTTGTTTAGAGCAGAGTCCTTGTGGACTGCAGCAGCTCTCACTTTGTGTTGATAAAACCACAGAGAGCGTCCGCCTCCTCCACTGCCTTCGGTTCTTCTTCACGTCTTCCTTCATTCTTTTCATTTCCCCTCTCTCTGTCACAACCCGGCCTCTTTTCCTCTTTCCCCCGTCTCCTCCTCCTCCACCTCCACAGCTCCCCCTCCTGTGCTCCCTCTCACGCCCACTTCCTCCCTCCAGTTCTGCTTTTGACCTTGTTAGATCATGTCTCAGTGGTGAATTTACTGTATATGTGTGTGTGTATGTGTGATGGAGAACGGACGCAGGAGCACACAGTTTTAATAAAACATTATGTGAGTGGCTTGTATGTGTGAGTGTGAGTGTGTGTGTGTGTATGTGTGTGTGTGTGTGCGTACACCCCAGGGCAGGGCTTTGTGTGTTGATCTGTTGAGGTTGTGTGTGAGAAAGATAACAGGACAACCCAGGGCAACTCTCTAATTGGCCCGCTCTCCTGCCCCGGATACTTGCTCTCTTTCTCTCTAATATATCTGTTCCCTTTCAACACTGCTTCTTCTTCTTCTTCTTCTTTTTCTTTTACTATGAGGTAGTGTGAGCCATGCCGTGCATTAAACACACAGGGGAGAGAGGAGGAGAAGGAGGAGGAAGCAGGGGCTCTGAGATGAGAGGAGGTGCCTCAGGTTGAGAGGGTTAAACAGCGAGACCGACGCTAATGAAAATATCTGAAAGAAAAGGAGTCGTGTCTGTTTGAAGACAGTTTGTATCTCGTAGCTCGAGTCAACAGATGATTAGTGCGTCTGTTTAAATGTGCTGCTGAGTGAAACATTTCAGATTTGGATGTTTGTACCTGATGGTCTGTTTGTGTTTGGTCTCTGCTGAAGGGAAATATGCTTTGCTGTGTGCTTATTTTTAATTCATGAGGCTTTAGTCTGTTGTTTGCTCACAGCTGAGGTTGTTCAAGTGAAATTAAAGACCAACTTGACACTAAATCAACTTTTTTGAGTTAGTAAATTACATCTACAGTCACTTGAGTACATTTAGTATTGATCCTTGTTCCCTTTTTACAGTGTTTATAGAGAGCCCAAGTGAAGCCAGATCTTCCAGCACTGGTGTAAGGGGGCCACTCGCCCCCTCTGGTGCACCCATGTTTGAAAATAATGATGCAAAAGTACCCTCTTTGATCCCCCATGGTGGATAAAACATGATAAAGTGCAATCCAAAGTGCCTGTTGTGGACAAAATGGACAAAATGGTAAAGTGCCCCTCAGGGTGCACCTCATAGTAAAGTGCCTTCTAAAATGCCCTTTTAGTGGACAAAATGTCATAAAGGGCCCACCAGGGTACATATGGGAAACTTATGTGGCCTCTATGTGCCTTTAAATTAGTTAAATAGTTCCCTGTGTGTTGTAATAGTCATACTATAAAACTATTTTACTACTACTATCTAAACCAGGAATTGGGACAGTTCCACCTTAAATTCACAACTATTTTTGCCGCGCTGGTGCCCTTTTCATTTTTTCCACCGCCCTCAGACAGCTTGAGTCCGCCACTGTCTTCAGGGTTCTGAGGCAGAACTAAGAAAGCCTCATTCAGAATGAGAATCCCAGACTTCTGCAGGAATTACATATTTAGGCCAACCTGGAAGTTAGCATCGCTCTGGTTCCATGCCCAGTTCCAAAACAAAATGACTGGGAATGCATCTGAAATTAGCAGGTGTGCGGTTGGATCTGGCCAGCAGCAATGAAAAACAATGTAGGTGTTACGGGTCCGAGTGTGGTCCCTGATGAACAGATTATACTGGAACACAACAACACAACTGGCAAAAGTTGTAAAAGCAATAAATGAATACAGTGTGTCGTTCCTTTTTAGCAACAGTTTGTTTTATGAGTCAGAATGGCACCAATCATATATTGATAAATCTGCAGACTCTGAGAAGTTCTCTGATGGAAAATCAGGCTCCGCCTGTGTTTGGGCGCAGATTTGTGGTGATGTGCTTCATGTTGTGATGCTCTGAACCATCCAGACATTTCCTGAGGTGAAGCTTTGCTGAGCTGTCATTATCACATTTAACTGACTGTTTCGGAGTAATGAGACCAGTCATGTGACTTGCTGATGGGGCATTTAATGGAAGTATGGAAGGACACATTGTGGCATATTTTCTTTTGTTTTTGTTATTGCAGAGTCATGAAATATCTCTTTAAGAGTTTTGAATTTGGAATCATTTCATAATTCATATTTTACAGAAAATCAAATTCAAATAAATTGTGGATGTCAGGTAAAACCAGCAGAAAGAGCTCAGAAAACAAACAAAAGTATTAAAGGACAGACTGGATTTTATATCTCAAACATCTGCTAACTTCTTGGTGGAGATGTTGGATCAGCTGTTCATAAACTGTATTAAATAATGTTTTATGATGCATTGATTCATTTTATGTCAGGTTTATACCAGGAAGCTTTTATTTAGACAAAAGAAGCTCTCAGAGAGCAGCTGGGTTTGTGTGAAGTCTTTATTCTGCACTCATTAAGAGCAGCTTCACACTGAACCTCTGCAGAACTGCTCGGAGCATTAAGCTGAGTGTGGTTCCAGTGGTGGAGGCCTGTTTCATTTCACACAATCAATAAGCTTGGATGTGAGGAGGTGAGAGCTGCTCCTACGAGACCAAAACATGCTCCTCTAACTAGCTGCATTAAGGCAGGACACGCTGAGGTGGCTGGAGAGTTTATTTATGGACATAAAGACATGTTTCCTGTCTGCCCCTGAACACATCGTCAAATGTTCTGCATAACAAGTACTTCACAACCCTCAGTGGCACTGAGCTGTCTTCATTTAGCTTTCCAGATGTATGCACTTAAATCCATGTAGTTCTCTCACTGTACTGACTTCAAAGTGGAGAAAATGAGCCTGCTGTTACTTTATCTTTTTCTTCTGTCAAGAATGAAGATGTGTTGATAACCAGATTTAGCTGAAACAGAACGACTTAGAACAGTCTGAGAGGGTTTGTGGGGCCAGTAAGGCCTCATGCAAGAACCCTCAAACCAACACGTTTAGTCTGAAAGGGATCGTTTTTTCACCACTGTATCTCACCTTTTCTGACAGGAAATATCCCTCTCCAAGACCACACTCTTAGAAACAAAGATGCTAACTAGAACTATAAAGGGTTTTATGTAGAATCCAACAAGGGGGTTCTACTGAGAACCTTTTTACATTCCAAGGGTTTTATGCAGGACACACTCAGGGGGTTCTATTTAGAACCTTTTTATATTCCAAGGATTTAATATAGAACCCACCTAGGGGTTCTACTTAGAACTTTTTTAATATCCCAAGGGTTTATTCAAGAACAGCTTGTGCTGCTCATTTGGTCAGCTGCACCAATTATCGTTAATATTTTAGCAGAAACACCAAAAAATTGTGGTTATAAACTTGACAGAACAGAGGAAACCCTCCAGAGGAAACAGAGGAAATCATTTTTAGACAGCTCTGATGGAAGTCAGGATTTATGTGGCTGCTTTATGACCTTCGACTGTGTGTGAGACCTTTTAGAGTGTAGAAGAACAGAACATTACATGTTATGAACCTGCCTATGTAGCTACATGTCACTATCTGAATAATGTGTCTTTTAAACAACAGGAAAATACTGCGGCATTGACTTTAGACCAGGTTTTGTTGGTCACGCATCAACAATGCATCTGATCACACCTCATTTTAAGACGAACACACCCATGGGCGCACAGATGGGCACAAGAACATTTGCTACTTACACAACGTGGGTGGTGTGGAAGTGACGACTGTGTCGTCAGAAAATATGGATGACGGCTATGCTGTCCAGGTGCAAGATACTGTAGAACCCTATGAACTTGAAGTTTGCTGTTTGTGACTAAATATTTCCTCTCTGCAGATATGATCTACTTCTTACTCTCCTGTCTGTCCCTCCTCTCCATCTGTCTGTCTGTCTGTCAAATGTTTTCTGCACTGTTGGTTAAAGTGAAAAGTTTTTCATCCAGCATCAGGCACACAGCCAAAACTTTGCTGCCACGGCTCCTCCAGGCTCTGACTCCTCTCTCGGTTGAAATGAAGCACAGAGACATTATTTTTACTCTTCATGAAAACCACTTGGCACAACAATAAGAAAAAACTTCACAAAAACTCGTTCCATGATGAATTCTGTAGATAATACACCATTAAAATTTTAACAATCCACTTGCTGTATAGAAATGAATTACTTGAAGAAAAAGGGTCAAAACATGCTGTTATATGAGATCATGAACATGTTGCATCTCAATTTATAACCTTAATTAAATCAAGTAGTTTCACTGAGATCAAGATCTCTTCTGTGAGAGAATAAAGAAAAAACATAACTAGACAAACAAAAGCACAAAAAGCATCTGAGACAATGCCAGTTGGATGAGACGTTCAAGTGTTAAAGTCCTCTTGTCCCTTTATATAGTTCTTTTTTTGTTAGTGAGGATCAGCCTACTGCCGGGTTCAGTCCACAGAGATGATATTTATCTCCTGTAAGAAAACACAAATCAGTGATACTGCGTGATCAAGCTGGAGCGAGCAGCATGAGAATAAAGTCAAGCACAGACATGATGGTCGACTGTACAATCATTTTTACTCAAGACACAAACTTTATTCTGATATAAGAAGCCAATTTTTATCTTTAGTTTCTGCTGTTTAAAGGACAGACCGCTGTTGAGCCAAATTCACAGGTTTTTATAGCTGTAGGATTATTACAGTTTCAGTACCATTATGTGTGTAGATGCAGGGAGATGAACTGGAATTATGGGTTCTTTTCTTGTCAGTATTCAGTACGAGCTTGGGATCATGCACATATGTCTGAAAAACATTAAAGACAGACTGTAATCTTGTCATGAAAAGGAGCCAGGTGCAGATAGGACGGTGTCATCTGCATAGAAATTGATATTAAAGTCTGCGTTGGGGTGATGATATTTTTTATGTATATATCAGTGTTATAGTCAAGACCACCTGAACTGAGACCAAGACAAGACAAAGAGTGTATTGAGACAGAGACAAGACAGGCTAACGGAGACTAACACATTGATGGCTTGAGCCCAACCAAGACCAAGTTTGTGGCCCTTGAGTTGACCACTTAAACCAAAACCAAGACAAGAGTGTATCGAGTGAGACAAGTCCAAGACTTTGAGGCGTCTGCCCAACCAAGGCCAAGACCAGGTTTGTAGCGTTTGAGTCAGAGCTGACATCAGCTGAGGTTGATGTAACATAACTTTATACATTAGCTGCATAGCTTTATGTGTCATGTCTTGTCATTGTTTATCATAAGATATCTAGCTTTGCTAGCATCACCCACACTTAGCTTACCTTTCTTTATCTTCCTCTCTAGGTTCCAGCCGTCTCATTGAGTGTTGCATTGCAGATTTTTTTTTTTTTTTTTTTTACATCCAATCAAAGTAATGATATTAACAAATAAATCAGACAATACAAAGGCTGTTTAGTGATATCCCCACTACAGTGGTCTTGACCCATCTTGAAATAAGATCCAGAGTCCTCTTTGAGGCCTGCAACTCTGGATTATTTTAAGTGTGGTTGTCTGAAGTATTACTTACAGTGGATGGTGATCCCCTGAAAAAATAATTTTCAGTTTAAGTGTATACATTTAGAATATTTTCACCACTTTACCCTGCTGTCAGACAGTCTTTTCTGACAGGAAACTCTCCACTTCCAAACCAACCAAACTCCTTTGACAAAAACAGTCATTTTAACTCACTCACTCAGAACACAGGAGTTGCTGGACTACTGCTGCCTTGATCTGATACTTTGTTGATCTTATTGGCGTTTTAAAAAGTTTGAATTCAGAAAAGTCACACAAAAACACAAAAAACTAAAAGATCAAGGCAGCAGTAGACCAGCAACTCCTGTGTTCTGTGAGGTAAAATTACTGATTTTGCCTATGGAGTTTGGTTGGTTTGGAGAACTGATATTTAGCTTATGTATAACGATGCTTTTCTGTCGCAAAAGATGTCTGACAGCAAGGTAAAGCTGTGAAAATATTCTAAATATAGCGTACACTTTCACTGATATTGTAGGGAATACAACCCCACTTCAAATATACCAAACTATCCCTTTCATGGCTTTGTGTTCAAGGTATCAAGATGTTTCATTGTGACCTAGAAACGTCAACCTCATGGTGGAGAAAAAAAACTACCAAAGGTTGATCCCCAAACACCAAAGAATCCTCCTGACTCTGTCAAGAAAAAAAAAAAAAAAAACAAAAAAAAACCAGAAAAAGGCTGAGTGTGTCACTGAGTGTGTCAGCAGCCATTTTTACATCCAGTCACCAGAGGAATGTACAGTATTCAGTTTCATTCAGAGGCAACTCCTCAATACAGAATCAGCCTTTCCTGGAAACACACTGCTGTTTATCTGTACAGCTCAGGTGTGTGTGTGTGTGTGTGTGTGTGTGTGTGTGTGTTAAACTGCCAGTAGATGTTTGAGTTTGAAGAGAAATATGTTCCACTAGAGGAGACTTTGTCAGTGATAATAAAATGCTCTAAAGCACTACAGACAGAACCTCCATCTGATAAACTCCTACATACAGTGTGTGTGTGTGTGTGTGTGTGTGTGTGTGTGTGTGTGTGTGTGTGCGTGTGTGTGGTCTGTGTTAACGTTCAGTCAGACGAGCACCAAGGTTATCTGCAGGGGAACAAACACACACTCTTAGAAATAAAACTGTTGACTAGAACCTTAAAGGGTTCTCCACTCTGGGCTGCTGTAGAAACATGGCGATCCAACATGGTGGACTTCATGGAAAAGGAGCTGCTCCCTCTGTGCATGAGAACCACAAAGGGTTCTTTGGCTTGTTCCCACAGGAGATCCCATTTTGGTTTCGGTAGAACTTTTTGTAAAGTTTCCACTTGAAACCTTTCAGAGAATTCTGCCTAGAACCCGACATAAACAGTGATACTTATAACCATCTGTGAAAGGTTTCACAAAGAAACCCCTATGAGAGGTTCTACAGAGAACCCTTCTATGGTGTAATGGTTCGACTTAGAACCCTCTCTTGGGGTTCAATCCAGAACCTTTCCACTTTCCAAGGGTGCTAATGAGGACCCACCTAGGAGAACCTTTTATAAGTATTCCACTTGGAACCCTTTCAGAGTTCTGCTTACAACATAAAAGGTTATACCTAGAACCATCTGTGAAAGAGTTCACCCATAACCCCTGAGAAGAGGTTCTATGGAGAATCCCTCTATGGTGTAATGGTTTCACCCAGAACCCTTTCTGGGGGTTCCATCTACAGCCTTTCCACCTTCTGAAGGTTTATCTAGAACAGACTCAGTGGGCTCTATAGAGAACCTTTTAATATCCCAAGGGGTGTCATCTAGAACCTGCCAAGAACCTTTCTAGAATCCAAAGTTTTTATTTAGAACACATACAGGGGGTTCTATGGGAACCTTTTTATTTTCCAAGGGTTTTATCTATAAAAATACTAGGGGGTTCTACCAAGAACCCTTTTATATTCCAGGAGTTTTATCAAGAATACACTCATGGGGTTCTATCAGGAACCTTTTTGCAATCCAAGGGTTTTATATTACAAAGAAAAAGAAAATTACAAAGTGTTCTTCATGAGTAAATGGTTCTGGGTAGAACCTTATTTCTCAGAGAACAGTGTGAAGCTCAGCGTGAACACAATGAGAGACAAACACCATGATGCCACACACACACACACCCACACCACACACACGCCGCACACACACACACACACGTTAATTGTGGTCATATCCATATTTAATGAGATGTGACATCACAGACGGAGGTGCTGACAGCTCGCAGCGTGGCCTCTCCGTCACCTCTCTCTCTCTCTCTCTGCTGTAGTAACTCGTCGTCACACAATCTTCTTAGACACGTGAGCGGCGGGAGACGATGACATCAGTCAGGTGTAAAGTCAAAGATTTACTGTGACGAGGAGACGAGACGTTTACAGCAGGATCAACAGGACAGGTGGAGGTGGGGAGCGGAACACGTGCTCTGCTCGTCTGTAATTTGATTTAAACGTGTCGAGAACGTCATCATGTCCAACGTCCGTCCAGAACAAACACACAGAAATCAGAGAAAAAGAACCTGCCTGAGAATGTTTTGTTTGGAGAATATTTGTCAGAAGTAGAATGTTTTCATCAGTTTATAATCATCTGAAAATAACTACTGTTGGGTTTACCTTACAATGAGCCCTTTGTATTCACTCTTAGCAATAAGGTTCCAAAGGGTTCTGAGGTTCTACCCAGAACCATTTGCTTCTGAAGAACCCTTTCTTGAAGAAAAGGTTTGTCAACAGTTCTTTGTAGGACTAAGAGTTCCATTAAGAACGCTTTTCATCCAGAGAACTGTTTTGAAGAAAGTGTTCTTAAAGAACAAGAGTTGTAATTCTTAGAAGAACCTTTGTCAAGGTTCTTTGTACCAAAAATAAAAACTTCTCTGTAGAACCCGCTGACTGTGTTCCAAATGTAACCCTTGGAAGGTAAAAAAGTACTCAGTAGAACCCCTTGGTACGTTCTAGATCAAACCCTTGGAACAAAAAGTTTCTCAGTAGAACCCCCTTGGTGGGTTCTAGATAAAATCCTTGGAATATTAGAAGGTTCTCGGTAAATGCCCGTGTGTGTTCTAGATAAAACCCTTGGAATTAAAAAAAGGAGTCTCGGTAGAAACCCCTGGTTGGGTTCTTAAAGAAAACCTTGCAATAAAAAAAGTTCTCAGAAGAATCCTCACAGTGGATTCTAGACAAAACTCTCAGAACAAAAAAGGTTCTCAACAGAACTCCCTTGGTGGGTTCTTGATAAACCCTTGGACTCCCTTAGACCCTTGCAGTCCCATTAAGAACCCTTTTCAGAACTGTTTTTGAAGAAAGATTATTTTAACCCTCTTTTGTCAAGGGTTCATCAAGGGTTCTTTAAACCATAATATTAAAAAAAAAACATTCTCTGTAGAACCCCCTAAGTGTATTTTAGACAAAACCTCTGGAAAATAAAAGGGTTCTTGGTAGAACCCCCGAGTGTGTTCTTGGTAAAACCCTTGGAATATAAAAAAGGTTCTTGGTAGAACCACCTCAGTGGGTTTTTGATAAAACCCTTGAAATATAAAAGGGTTATTGGTAGAACCCTTTGGGTGGGTTCTAGATAAAACCATTGCAATAAAAAAGGATTTAAGAACCTTGTAACGAGAACCTTTATAGATTCCAAGGTTTATAATCCAAGGGTTTATCCAAAACCCACCTAAGTGGTTCTACCAAGAACCCTTTTATATTCCCAACATTTTATCCCAAGGGTTTTATCTAAAACACACTCAGTGGGCCCGTTAGTGTGTTCTGAATAAAAATCTTTGAACAAAGAAGTTTCTCAGTAGAACCCCCCTCTGTAGTTTCTCACAACTGCACATTTTATTGGAAGAAATGGTGGGGACCACCACCATTACACAAGCCAAATGTCACTCTCTCTAAAGTCACCAAACTCCATTCACAAAATTAGTCATTTTACCTCAGAGAACACAAGAGTTGCTGGTCTTTCTGCTGCCTCCATCTGTTAGTTAGTTTGTGTTTTTGTGTAACTTCTGTGAATCCAAACTAACTTTTTAAAATACCAAAGTCACACAATAAAAGAAACAAACAAATAGATTAAGACAGCAGTAGCTCAGCAACTCCTGTGTTCTGTGAGGTAAAAATACTGATTTTCTCAATGGAGTTTGGTTGGTTTGGAGAGAGACATATTAGGCTTATATATATATCTGAGGTTTGTCATTGGAAAAGGCTGTTTAAAGGCAAGGTAAAGCAGTGAAAGTATTTTAAGTATACTTGCACTTTTTTATTGACTTTTTTTTTTTTTAGAAAAAATACATCATACACCATAATATTTTACAACATATAACATTTTATTTGCATGTCACAGCAGGATAAACAGATTAAATTCTGTGTGAAATTATATCACTTTCCCTAACATTATTATTTCATATTTCATTCAAACCATTTTTCTGTGCAGGACACATTTAATTTCTCTGCCCTCTAACAGAAGACATTTCTCTGGAGTTGTTGGTATTTGACTGATAAAAATATGTGATAATGCAGGACGAGTCTGCAGCTTTGACTGAGGGAAATGTCATCACGCCACACTTTAAAGGGCTTTCCATAGGCCAAGGTTACAGTTGTCTTTTCCATTAGACTCGCGTAATTGGACGTGTTGGATTGGAATTTAGTGGTGTCCACGTGTGTGTGTTCACACTTGACACCATGATGTGACTTTCACACGTGTGATCAGATCTCAGTGTAGCTCTGCACCACCGTCACCCTCCAGCAAAGAGTCAATTTCCTGTTTGCAGACTCTGAAAAGGTGACACACATCATCTCAGGTCTGAAGAGGAGACACGCTGCTCCTGTGACTGCTGCTGAGGAGGCTGAGGAGTGGAGTCGGTGTTGGTGGAGGCTCTGACATAGACGCTAGTTCTGGTAAAAAAAAACAAAAAAAAAAAAAAAGATATTTTCTGGCAGCTTCGAGATCATTTCAAGCACTAACACACCTCGCTGTGGCCGTCCAAGTTTGTGCCAAATTCTGTAAAATTGTGCCAAAGTCGTGGTTTGCCACAGGGCAGCTCCTGCATAATAATTTGCTTTAACAAACACATTTTGGAGAGAATGTGAGGTTTTAAATACTGCAGAGAAGTCACAGGAAGGTAAGAGTGGGTTTATATAAGTACTGTCAAAATAAAATAAAATTATAAAATAAAATTACAAAATAAAATGGCTTAAAATAAAATAAAATTATAAAATAAAATTACAAAATAAAATAGCTTAAAATAAAACAAACAAACAAAAAAACATCTAATAAAATATACAGGGGGAACCCTTTGTGCCCAAGCTACAATGCTAAGAGTCTGCAGTCATGCTAGCAGCTCTATGAGGCTGTACTGAGTCTGACTCACTGGATTCACACGGTGGGTTTAAGTCCTACCATTGGTCGCTTGCTTCAAGTGGCATCATGGCGTCTACTGTCTACATTTTCAAAGTCCCTGGAAGACAAGAACAACCTTCTGGCTGCAACCTACATGCTGCAAACAGCAAATTAGCATCTGGGACACTAATGGTAACGTAAACAAGCTAAAAGCTGTTAGCTTAACAGCTTTTCTTTTGCAGTGATGTAGTCACTTTAATACACAGCTTGCCTCCCGACGTACAAATGTTCCACCACAAGTTCCCCCAGCACTATTTTGCAGCAGCAGTGTTGCTGCATCCTGGGCTTAGCTCCGCCCAAGACATTTGTGATTGGTTTAAAGAAATGCAAACAAGGCAGGGCATTTTGTCCCCCTATAGTAGGATGTGTATGCATGGAGCCAGACCTTTCTCCTGCTCTGAGCGCTGTGGAGAGACGTCTGGCTGTGTGAGACTTGGCTGTCCTTAAACACAGCAGTGTTTTGCATTAAATGCTAATGTCAGCATGCTAACATGTTTCAGCTGGTATAAAGTTTACCCTCGTTCCAATGGTAGACCATATATTAAATTGTGGACGGAGCTTCTGGGTCTGAAAAGTGAAGCCAATGCAGAATTGGCTTACAGCTCAATTCTTTCTAATGTCCAGCAGGGGGCGACTCCACTGACCACAAGTCAGATTGTGTGTAAGATTATGGACAAATGATGCTACTTCTCACTTGATTTATGACCTCAGTAAACAGTCTCCTAATGTCTATGATATCAATCGTTTTGGTAATACCATGATAATCAATAATTCCCCTCAAATGAGCCTGTTTCGAAAATGTCATGTGTAGAAAGTTCAGATATTTGTGTTCAAGTTTTGAGAGGAAAAGTAAAAACTCTGTCTGACTCATGGCTGAAGAAGTATCTGGAGTCCTGCAGAGTTTAAAGAGGTATGAACAGTGATGTTTCCCTCAGATATGTTAATATTAATCACAGGAAGCTCATGAACTCTTCAAAATAAAAGGCTCTGACTTGTTCATTGACCGTCTGTTCCTGTGATGTATTTTTTACCCAAATGAGCAGAGATCTCTTTCACACTTTGATCTGCTCTCTGTCGGTTTATTACAGCCCACTTAAGCTCCACTTAAGATTTTATCGGCTCGTCGTCGCACCAGCCTGTTATCAGTAAACAACACTATCACATGTCCTCAGCTCCACTGACAGGATCAGCTGGTCTGACGGGGTCCAAGTGGTGCATCGTTTTCCTCTCAGGCACTAAGAGAGCGATCCTATCTTTACTGATATCTGCTGTATTTAACTGAAGTTACAGTCGGCTCTGGACTTTCACATTAAAGGGATAGTTTGGATTATTTAAAGTGTGGTTGTATGACGGGCAACAAGCAACAGAACAGAAGCTAAGCAATGTACTGGAATAACATCCCAGATGACATAAGACAAGACCCGACTCTGGCAAAGCTGAAAACATTCTTATTTTACACTTCCTACTCTACAGCTCTCTTTGTAGTCATTTTGAGTCTCTTTCTAGTCATTTGTAGTTTCTTTGTTGTCATTTGTAGTCTCTTTGTAGTCATTTGTAGTCTTTTTGTTGTCATTTGTAGTCTCTTGTAGTCCATTTTGAGTCTCTTTGTAGTCATTTGTAGTCTCTGTGTAGTCATTTGTAGTCTCTTTGTATTTCATTTGTAGTCTTTTTGTCTGTTCATTTTGAGTCTCTTTGTAGTCATTTGTAGCTAGTCATTTGTAGTCTCTTTCTTGTCATTTGTAGTCTCTTTGTAGTCATTTTGAGTCTCTTTGTAGTAATTTGTAGTCTTTTTGTTGTCATTTGTAGTCTCTTTGTAGCATTTTGAGTGTCTTTGAAGTCATTTGTAGTCTCTGTGTAGTCATTTGTAGTCTCTTTGTAGTCATTTTGTGTCATTTGTAGTCTTTTGTAGTCATTTTGAGTCTCTTTGTAGTCATTGTAGTCTCTTTGTAGTCATTTGTAGTCTCTTTGTAGTCATTTTGAGTCTCTTTGTTGTCATTTGTAGTCTCTTTGTAGTCATTTTGTAGTTCTCTTTGTAGTCATTTTGAGTCTCTTTGTAGTCATTCATAGTCTCTTTGTTGTCATTTGTAGTCTCTTTGTAGTCATTTGCAGTCTCTTTGTAGTCATTTGTTGTCATTTGTAGTCTCTTTGTAGTCATTTTGTAGTCTTTTGTAGTCATTTGTAGACTCTTTGTAGTATTTTAGTCTTTGTAGGCTCTTTGTAGTCATTTGTAGTCTCTAGTAGTCATTTGTAGTCTCTTTGTTGTCATTTGTAGTCTCTTGGTTTGTTGTCATTTGTAGTCTTTTTGTACGTCATTTTGAGTCTCTTTGTAGTCATTGTAGTCTCAGTCATTTGTAGTCTCTTTTTGTCATTTGTAGTCTCTTTGTAGTCATTTGTTGTCATTTGTAGTCTTTTGTAGTCTTTTTGTTGTCTTTGTAGTCTTTTGAGCCTTTTGAGTGTTTTGAAGTCTTTGTAGCTCTTTGTAGTCATTTGTAGTCTCTTTGTAGTCATTTGTATTCACTTGTAGTATATTATGTACGGCATGAGTTCTCTTTGTACAATACGTGAGACTGTTCGCAGTCATTGAAGACTCCTTGTTGTCATTTGAGTCTTTTTGTTTTGTATTTTTAGTTCATTTGTAAATCCATTTCTGTTTCAATTTTGTAGTCCACATTTTGAGTCTCTTTGTAGTCATTCATAGTCTCTTTGTAGTCATTTGCAGTCTCTTTGTTGTCATTTGTTGTCATTTGTAGTCTCTTTGTAGTCATTTTGAGTCTCTTTGTAGTCATTTGTAGACTCTATGTAGTATTTTTTAAGTCTCTTTGTAGGCTCTTTGTAGTAGTTTTAAGTCTCTTTGTAGGCTCTTTGTAGTCATTTGTAGTCTCTTTGTAGTCATTTGCAGTCTCTTTGTTGTCATTTGTAGTCTCTACGTAGTCATTTGTAGTCTCTTTGTTGTCATTTGTAGTCTCTTGGTTTGTTGTCATTTGTAGTCTTTTTGTAGTCATTTTGAATCTCTTTGTAGTCATTCGTAGTCTCTTTGTAGTAATTTGTAGTCTCTTTGTTGTCATTTGTAGTCTCTTTGTAGTCATTTGTTGTCATTTGTAGTCTTTTTGTAGTCATTTTGAGTCTCTTTGTAGTCATTTGAAGTCTCTTTGTAGTAGTTTTAAGTCTCTTTGTAGTCTCTTTGTAGTCATGTTGAGTCTCTTTGTAGTCATTTGTATTCATCTGTAGTATATTAGACTAAAAAACAGGGCAGAGTTCTCCTGGTTGTAAAATACTGAGAACTGTTCCACAGCAGGCAGCTGAAGACAGTCCTCTGTTGTTATTTAGTCTTTTTTTGTGTAAAAATGTATCTTCTTAGTTCAGATTTTAAATTGCCTTTATTTTCATGTTTTTAATTGAATTGTATTGTGCACATAAATGTGGTTGTGTTTCCTGTGGATTTTTTAAAATCTTTTTTTTGTCATTGATTAAACTGCATCTGTTCACTTTAAATTGTGAATCTTTTACCTTGCTGTGTTTTTTTTACACTGTAAAGCATATTGGATTGGTGCATGAAATGTTCTATACAAATAAATTCTAAAATCAATACTGGTTTAAGTGTACGCTGTATTTTTCTGTTCTGATGGGAAACTACCATTATATATGCATCAAATATCACTCTCTCCAAGCAGCCAAACTCCATTGGAAAAATAAGTGATTTTACATCACAGAACAACTTGTTGGTCCACAGCTTCCTGGATCTGTTAGTTTGTTTGTGTTATTGTGAGACTTCTACACTTTAAAAAGATACTTTGGATTCACTAATGTCACACAATAACACAAACAAACCAACAGGTCAAGGCAGCAGTAGGCCAACAACTTCTGTGTTCAATTAGGTAAAATTGCTCATTTTTTCTATGGAGTTTGGTTGGTTTGGAGAGACCAATATTTGGCTTATGTAATGGTGGTTTCCCATTAAAAAAGGCTGTCTGACAGCAAGGTAGAGCAATGAAAATATTCTAAATATAAGAGTACACTTGACTGCACTGTGAATGCAATGAGATCATAAACATATTACACATGTAACCTTGATTCAGGTGGCACTAATGGTAACACGTGTTGATCCTGCACATCCTGATTACTGATCCCACAGAACAATGTGAGGAAATCTGAATTACTGATCCTGTTATTATCAGATAATGTGCTCTGATGTCCAGATTTATTTGTTTTTTCAGGTTTAATTTAACTGACACCCAGCAGACAGAACTGACCTCAAACTGGCAGCACTTCTTCTCAGATTCATAATTAGGTCAAATCAGAGCATCAGACACAAACTGAATATAAATGAGCTCAGCCAGAAACAGAAGCTGGTCACTTAATCATGAGTTTGACTCTGCATTGTGTTCATTGGTGCATCTGGTTCTGCATGTTTATCGCCTGGACAAGAACAAAGTAGATGTGCGGGGATGGATGGTTTTGTAACTGAGTTTGTACAAGTTCACAATCACAAGAGCGAACTAAAAGTCTGAGAGGTTCCCTACATGATTCGTCTAGTGATTTGTGTAGGAACTTGATTTGGAGTGAGTTTCAGTGTAATTGTAGGCATGTTAAGCTTCTTTTTAAGTTCAGTTTGTCATCACTTTGAGTGTCTTTGTAGTCATTTGTCATCATTTAACCCTTTTAAGTCAGTTTAAGTATTTTTAGTCGTTTTGAAGTCTTGTAATAGTCATTTTAAATGAGTTTGTTGTCATTTTGAGACCCTTGGTGGTCATTTTAAGTTATTTTAGTCATTTTGAGTCCCTCTGTAGTGATCTGAAGTCTCTTTTAGTTATTTTGAGTGCTTTTGTCATCATTTTAAGCAACTTTGACGTCATTTGAAGTCTCTTTCTAATCATTTTAGGTCTGTTAATAGTAAAAGTGTTTGTTGTGATTTTGCGTGTCTTCCTAGTCATTTTAAGTCTTTTAATTGTTATTTTAAGTCTCTTTGGAGTAGGTTTGAGGGTGCAGCTGTTGGCTCAGTCTTTGTTAATGATTTTTTATGCTCCTTTACTCACAGATATTTCCCAAAACTAGTCAGATGCTTCAACTTGCTGTGTTTTTCAGATTTGTTGCTGATATTTGGACTTTGGCTTGTGTATCATGTAGTTGGCGTGTCCTGGATCTACCGAGAATCAGCAGACAGACCTACTTGAGCCGGCATGCCGAGTGCTGTTCAGTCATTTTGAGCGTCTTTGTAGTAATTTTAAGTAACTCTGACGTTATCTGAAGTCTCTTATTAGTCATTTTAAATACTTTTTTAATCATGTTAAGTCTCGTGTAGTCATTTTGCGTGTCTTGATAGTCATTTCAATCAGAGGAGACTCATTCGGTGCAACGAATTTATTGATAAACACAAAGCTTGGAGTAAAGTCTTTGGCGTTTAGACCCCATGGTGAAAAGCTCATGATAAAAGGGGGAAACGTGAATTATGAATATATTAGATACCCCCCCATGGGGTCTAGACACTGGTGGTGGTAATGAGGGGAGAAGATGATGACTGGGCTGCGAGGTGTGGTTCTGGATGAGGGGAGCGCCGCCAGCTGACGAGGAGGTGCCTCGGTGATGCGGAGAGGTGACTCGGAGAGGAGTGGCCGCGGGTGATTAAGAATGATTTCCAGGAGCTTGGAGGAGCCTGGGGTGGAGGAGGGATGCAATGAATCTGCGATGACAGCTGACAGCAGGGTAGAGAGAGAGAGCAGGTTAAATTTTGCCGGCTACGATGTGATTGGTTGAGGGATAACTTGTGTCGAATGAAGATTGGTTAGATGCGGGGAACGCCCCCGATCCACTGATAGGTGGAGAGCTGGAGAATGAATGAATAGTGAATGGAATAGTGAATGAAACAGTGAATGAAATAGTGAATGAAATGTGAAGCGGGGAGTGTCTCTCTGATTGAATTTACGCTGAGCTTCATTTTAGAGCCTGTAGTTATTCTGAGTCTCTCTTGTCATTCTTTATAGTCATTTTGCATCTCTTTGTAGAAACCTACGTCTCTTTGTGTTCTCTAACAACTAGACTTTTTAAAAAACTGATAAGTTACAGATAGGTAGCAGATTTCCCCTGCAGCCCCTAAACCTCCAGCACGGAGCTGCTGCAGGTAGCTGAGGCAGATTTTATATTTTTATATACTTAAATTCTCCTCCTGCCTTGTTACGCCCCATCCCTCCGCTCTCAGTCGCCCATATTTTTGTGTCTATGTTGTTATTTAGTCATCAGAGCAGCGTGGGCTTCCCTGACATTCGGCGTACTGATAAATAAAGAGAAATAACAACCTCCTGCTCTTGTCACCTGTGAATCAAAATATGATTAAATTATTATTCCCACCCCGAACAAACCCTGCAGCCTGGAAGGCAGAACCCAGGGGAAAGTGAGTTATTATCATTTTATGAAAACATGATAAAACAGAAAAAGTTTTTTGACTGATTCCACATCAGGTAGTTTCTGTTTGGAGAGGATTTAGTTTGACTCCCACACACTCTGATTTTAAAACTGAGTCTCCAGATTTGGTTAAAGTGAATACAACTTTATTTATCCCTGCAGGGTGACTGTGTGCACCAGCTCGACAGCCAAATCAGCACATACACGATATGTGGGATGGCTAATAAATACATAACAAATGGCCAAAAATATCTGACAAAAGAAGCGGCATTGATGCATAATGAGTGTGTCTGTCAGCAGCAGCAGTAAGACAGTGTACCAGGTCACCTCCTCATGTCTGGATGTGTTTCAGTTATCCTTCGACACAACACTTAGCTCCACATCAAACATCTCCTTCATCGTCTTTTATTTTTTTCTTATCTTTTTTCCTTCAGATTCATCTTTGTCAAAGATGAGCCCCTGCTCGGAGGCGGGGAAACCCTGCAACCCCTGTCTGGACGCGGCGAAGGCGTGTAACCTCAACGAGACATGTAAACGTCTACGATCTGCCTACAACTCTATCTGCAGCAAGGCCACACCCCCTCAGCCCTCACTCACCAATCAGGAGCCGTGCAGCCGGAAAAGATGTCAGAAGGTTGGTCCACAATTATCTTCCAGTCCTTTTTTATGATTTATATTTGAGTTAACGTTAAATACCTGCGGATTTATTCATATTTTTAATGTATTTCAGAACCAACTTTTGCTCTTCACACAGGACAGAAATTTATTTTAGGGCAGCAACCAACAATTATTTTCATTATCAATTAATCTGGCAATTAATTTCTTGATTAATCAATTAGTTGTTTGGTCCATAAAATGTCAGAAAATTAGAAAAAATATCAATGACTGTTTCCCAAAGCCCAAGATGACGTCCTCAACCCACAGATAATCAGTTTACTGAGAATTTGGACATGTTCTATATGATAAAAGACTCGATTAATCAATTATCAAAATAGCAGTAAATAGTCAAATAATTGATTGAAATGTGCAGCACTAGTTAATATGTGAGGAAATATTGGTTAAATAATGCAACAGATTTGGAAACAGGTAGGAGTAAAACATGTTTTTCCTCCTCTGGCAGGATGACTGCTGCAAAGGAATTCAATAAATCCAATCAGTGCATGATTGGCTGATTCATATTGAGTCATATTGTTCTGGCTCTGACCTGCTGAGAGAAAAAATACAAATTCAGATCAATAATTATTTAGAGATCTGCACAGTGGTAGCTTCCAAAAAAACTAAACAAATAAAACAAACTGTAACACGTTACAGGCTTTTCAGTTTGAGTAGTTTTCTGAGGATCTAATAAGACAATAACAGTAAACAGATTTAAAGTTTATCCTGATATATTTTCCCTTTATACAACAGATACTTTCCCAGTTTGATCTCTACAGAAATATCACATGATGCCGTCTGTTCTCAGCTCACTTCACCACTTTTGCACAAACTGATCTTTGATCCAGTTGATGTTGTTTCAGTTTTGTGTGAGCCGGAGTCTCTGTTTAACCTGCAGGACCCACATTGATGCATATACACACCAGTGTCATGCAGGCTGAGCAAATAGTTGCACATTATTCGACTGTGTTTAGTTTCTTTACCACCGATCAGCCAATGATTCTTTTTTTAGCTGCATTATTGTGAATCTTCACAACTCCCCGTAGACCAGGGGTCTGCAACCAAAAAAGAAAAAAGAAAAATCTGTCTGTAGCCACAAGAATTTAATTCTCTTTTTTCCCTGAAGACTTTTCTTTTTTTAAATTTGGCATCAATAAGTAGCTTATGGAGACTCAAGAAGATGAGCCACTGCCAAAATTTAGAGGAAACGGCTCCGAGCCACATATGTAGCCTATGACTCACTTTATAGTTGACAAAATATTAAAAACTTTTTTTTAAAAATTGGTGTATAAGCCATATGTTTTTACAGCTGGCGAATGTAAGAATTACTTTACACTGTAAAAAACACATCTCTTCTTTGGAGTCTTTGAGTTTTAGAAATTAAAAAAATGTATTTCAAAAATTCACAGCTCACTGTGAATTTTTGAATACATTTTTAATTGAACCTGATTTGTCATTATTTGGTGCCTGAAAATTAAATGTAATTGAAAATATAAAAATTCACTTTCATGTCATTGCGTTTACACAGTGTTTTAAATACAATTCTGGAGGGTTTCTGAAACTTAAATATTTAAGTTTATGTAAAGAAGAAAAGTAAATTCTCTCAACAAAAGATCAGGAGACTTAAAGAGTTTGAGTTGGGCTCAAAACTCAAAGATCTATTGCAGTACGTTTTGATTTTTCATCTTCACAGTGGACCTACAACAATGATAAATGAAAATTATTAAAATGTTTAAAACAAACATTATTCATTTTCATTTCCCTGTCATAGACTTTTAGGGTGTAATTCACACCAAAACTTGAAAAATTTTAAAAAATATGAATTTACAGGCCTGCCAAGAACAATAAATGTAAATACGGGCTGTAATAAGTTGTGCCCCAGGGTTCCATACTGGGACCACTGTTGTTTCTATGCAGATGATACAGTCCTCTATTGTTCTGATCCACTTAACTCAACATAAGCTGCTGTTAAATGTAGAAAAATCCAAATTCATTTTATTTTCAAACGGCAAAGAGTTAAAGTCTAATTTACAAACACCTGAACTGCTGCCGGTGGTGCTGCTGTACTCCCAGTGTTTGGTTTGGAGAGAGTGATATTTGACTTGTTTGACTTTAGTTTCCAAACTGAAAAGTCTGTTTTAACTGTCTTGAAGTCTGATAAAAAGATGATTTTAACCCTTGTGTGAACGCTCTGTGTGTCTCAGGCCCTGCGTCAGTTTTTTCGAGCGGGTCTCATGGGAGCTGAGCTACCCTCTGCTGTTCTGCTCATGCCCGGACCAGGCGTGCGCCGAACGCCGCCGCCGCACCATCGTCCCCTCCTGCTCCCACCAGGAGAGGCACAAACCCAGCTGCCTGGAGCTGCGACGCACCTGCCGCTCTGATGCGCTCTGCAGGTGAGACACGTGGCCCTCGCCAGCCAATCAGGTGCGATCGTGAGCCTGCTGGTTGCCTGGGAGACTTTTCAGCTTGATGCGGCTCGTTTCGCTGATTATGATCAAGCGGGAGGAGGAACTAATCAGTGAAATCAGCTGCTGGAGTGTTTAATTGGAAAGAAATCTGGCACACTCTTGGGTCAAAATTGCATGTTTGATTGATAACTACTGGCTTTAAAGGTTAGAGAAGCTTGAAGTGGGGGGAAGTGAATGAGGCCCCTCACCCCCCCCTGGTGAGTACAGTCGAGGTGCCCTTGAGAAGGGAGCCACACCGGAAAAAGCATGATTGGTTGACTTTCGCCGGATAAATTTATATTGAATACAGTGATGGAGGCAGGAAGAGAGGAGGAGGTTTCTGAGGGGCGGAGATGGAGTTCAGATGGAGGTTATAGTCGAGGATTAAGAGGAGCTGTGTGTGTCTTTATTCACAGCTGGAACCTCAGAATCTCAAACATTTATGATTTTCTATGAATCTATATGTGAATTTTACTTGCATGTTGAATTGATGAGAAACACAGAGAACCTGAAAACTGATGTATGATGGCGCTGCAGCTGCTGGTGGAGCTGTGAATCACATGACATCTGACCTGAACCATGTGTTCGACTGCTGATCGTTCCTTTTGCTGAAACTTTCTGTCAGAGTTAGCGGTTAGCCTCAGGCGGAGCATGAAACCAAGCAAAAGTCAAAAGTAAGTCTCAAGTCTTTGTGCTCATGTCCAATTCGACCTTGAGTTTAGAGTCGTCACACCAGAACAGCCGGGGCACTTGTTTTGACCATTCTCAAATTTATATGTGCAATAACTTTGTTGGATTAAAAACTACAATGCCGCTACAACATGCAGGATGTTAGACTGCACACACGATTTAGCATTCTTTATCTGGGATCAGAGTAAATCAGGCCCTAAGTGTTCTTTCACGAGCTTCAGGTTGAATTCTGTCTTTATTTCCCAGCCTGAAGAACTGTGTGCAGGTTCATTAAAAAAAGATAAAAATATCCTATTTTCTGGACATTTGTGGACTTTTTTTCTGTGGTATTGAAACAGGTATTGAATATTGGGTTCTTTCACTGCATCGAAGTTACCTGACTTAGAACAGAAATTGTAAAGGTTATTTCACGTGTGGAGAAGATGACCGAGCAGGTAGAAAGAAATTTAAAAAGTCTCATCAGTCTGTTAGATCATCGTGCAGCCTCTGGTTCCTTCAGTCAGACGTTCATATCGGATCATTTCATTTTCACTCACTCTGTTTCTGCTGCACACTTGCAGTATTTTGATCTGCGCAGCCTCATGGTCAAGGCTGCGATTACAGAACTGCTCTGACGCAGACGTCCTCTAAAGCGTCAATGTCTTCAGCAATTAGACAGATAATATGAATAATGAGTCTTTTTTTTTGTTCTCCCTCTCAGTGTACATGTTCTTCTGAGAATTTCTTCCACCTGAAGAGAAAACAAGTGAGCGTGTGTTTGTCTGTAATTGCACAAAAGCACAAAAGATGAATTTAATTGATTCCTTTCAAAACTCTGAGAAGTACATCAGCATGTAAAAGCCTGCAGGCTCTTGAGTGTGTGGGCGTCGGGGTCAAACTGTGATTCTACGTCTCATCCAGAGAGTGTGTGTCTGTGTGTGTGTTTAGTGTGTTCCTGAGAGTTTATTAAACCTCGTGTCAGTGATAAATCTGCAGGTTGTCTGCAGAGTCTTCAGTCTTGACGAGGTTAAACTTTTAACAGACACATTTAATTACACACAAAATGAGCTGAGAGGGAAATTCTGCCTTCATGCAGCTTCTGTCTTATTTTTCACTCATTCTTGAGAACTGGAACAAATCCTGTCCTACTGTACCAAAAAACACTCTAGTTTGCTAACCCTAACCCTGTCCCAGGGGAGGTACATTTAACCTGGGACAAAAGAGACAAGACGACATTGTTCAAGCTTTACAAAAATGTATCTCAGTATATAAAGTAAAAGTGCACAAAGAGAAACAGCATACAATGGTACTGTGATTGGTATCAGTAACTTACACACTTTCAGTTATTTGTTTCAGTGATGTCCAGTTTTGGTGACAGTGTTAGAGGAGCACAGTGAGCTGATTGGTGCTGAAACATCAGTATTTGCTTTAATAACTCAGAGTTTCAGCCATTAGTTTCAGTAACTTACAGTTTCAGTTATAATGTTTGGGGTGAAGTGCACGGTGAGGTGGTCGGTGCTGAAGCAACAGGCAGCTGAGCCTCGGAGTGATGGAGGGAATCACTTTACAGAAGCTCAGCCTGGTCCAGGCTTCACTTCACTCACTCTCCTCTCCTGTTTGTTGTCTGCAGCCAAAAGCAGCTCACAGAACAGAGGAGGGCTGTTGTTTACATGTGTCAGTGTTCACAAGTTTATCTCTGAGCATGTTGAAGCAGCAGGAGGGACTCATCCTCACATGAAAGGCAACGTCTGGCAGAAAACACACACTTTCTGTGATGGACACACACATAAAAGAGTGTAGCAACCTGGTTCTAAAGAACTCTGAGAAAATATGTAATATAACAAAATGACTTTATTAAAAACAAATAAATTAGAAATACTTTCTCTCATATCAACAGTAATCTTGCACCTATTCTGTTCTGTAAAAAATCGTTATTGTTACTTTAATGAAAACAAAATGATGAATAGAATAAGTGTCTTTCTTGCCATTTGTTAGGCCTGTACCCAACTCAGAATACTTTCAATCAAAATAGATTTGGCTGCTCAGTTCAAGTGTTGGACTATGAGTTGTTTTTTTTTTTTTTTTCAGTTCAGTGCACCACACTAAATTCCTCTACCAGCCTACATGAGTATGTTTTGCCAGTAAGACTCACATTTAATGTCTTTCTTCATCATTTGTTATAAAATTAGTTTGTTCAGACTGTTGTCCAGCATCACCTGCCACGCAGGCTTCACGCTCCTTTATGTCATGAATTCAGGATTCAAGTCAGCTGTTTCTGGTTAAATAAAACATGTCTTACTCTAAAAAATGTCTCTCACTGTAGCGATACTTTCCACAGTGTTGTCAGACATTTAGAGTAACGATCTGAGCCCATCAGTGGTAAAAAAAAACAAGTTATTGAATTAAAGATATTTACCAACTGTTGGTGAAGCGTCTGACGCAATCGCGTCTGCGCGTCAGTGCGCTCGGTGAAGCGTTGACGTGCGTCGGCTGCCCGCGCGCTCCACGGTGCGCTCTGGTGAAGCTCTGATGGTCGTCGCTGCCCGGCGTCCAGGGTGCGCTCTGGTGAAGCGTCTGATGTGCGTCGGCCCGCGGCTCCACGGTGCGCTCGGGAAGCTCTGACAGCGCGTCGGCGCCCTGCGGCTCCGCGTGCGCTCTGGTGAAGCGTCTGACAGCGCGTCGGGGCCCGCCCTGCTGCTCCGCGGTGCGCTCTGGTGAAGCGTCTGACAGCGCATCTGACGGCGGGTCTGATGGCGCGTCTGATGGCACGTTGGCCGTCCTGCGCGCTCCACAGTGCGCTCTGGTGAAGCGTCTGACGGTGCGTCGGCTGCCCCGCGCGCTCCACGGTGCGCTCTGGTGAAGCATCTGACGGTGCGTCGGCTGTGCTCCGTTTCTATCAGTCTTCTCTGCTTCCATCACAGTTAGTTTTGTGGTTTGTGGTGATTTAGAGACTCGGTTTGTAAAGTTTACAGCCTGTCATGTTGCATTGATCTGTGTACAATGATGCAGATAAAAAACAAGAGCTGAAACTTGTTTACCAACCACTCGTTTATCTTCTCTCGATCAGTCAACCACCAGCACATGTTGTTTCTTAGTTTTAGTGTGACAGCTAATATAAAAACTATATATTTATGACTCCCCTCATTTATCATTTGTTATTGAAATGTTCTCCCTTTGCATTTTTGTAAGGTTCTATCTGTTTATCTGTTTCATCCTGTTACTCTAATGCAAACTGCAAACAAACAAAC
Source organism: Lutjanus argentimaculatus (assembly GCA_034769285.1). Classification (NCBI taxonomy): domain Eukaryota; kingdom Metazoa; phylum Chordata; class Actinopteri; order Lutjaniformes; family Lutjanidae; genus Lutjanus; species Lutjanus argentimaculatus. Next base: position 41,317,799 of record JAWZSL010000005.1, on the reverse strand, counting down.
AAACAAAAACCCGACAGCTTGACTTGAAGAATCTCTGACTGATGTGATGAATCTGTGACTTTCAGGCCCAAAATCCCTTTAGTCTGAGCTCAGCTTTAATGTAAAACTGCACATCATTTAACCCTTCACATGTGGTGATGGTCTGACCTTCCACTTGCCAAAGTCTGTGCTTTTAATTGCTTAATATTCTCTTTTCATTTTAATATTTTAAATACATACTGTGTGGTTAATTGCTATGTGAATATTTGCCTGAAAAACTAAGTAAAAGACTGAAGTCAGAATACTGAAGTACTATCCAAACATGACATACTGTGGAGTGAGGCTCTGTGCCAAGGCTATATTTTCAGTTATTACACACGTGAATGGGATTTCGAATGAGGTTTTCTTTCTTCTGGAGCAGAACCTGGAAGTTCTGGTTTCACTTGAGCTCTCTGTTTTTTTTTTCCACATGGAGTCAAACCCAGAATCCTTTGGATCCTGAGTTTGTGTACCGACAGTGTGAGTGTGTTTCAGAGATCTCAGCCTCCTGATCTCCCTCCTGTCTCAGCACGGCGGAGGCAGAAAGCAGGAAAAGACAGTCCTGAAAGAGCTGCCTTTAGATAATCAGCCTTCAGAGGATTCACACACAACACACACACACACACACCACACACACACACACACACACACACACACACAGCTGTTAGAAAGGCATTGCAGGCTCCTTGTTTGTGATTTGCTGCTGGTGTACGAGCTGTGTGCGGCACGTGATGTTGCTCTGTTTCCTGCACTGAGTAGGTGTCTCTTTGAGCGAGCATGTGTGACTTACTGAGAGCAGCATGGATAAATCTAAACTAGGAACGAGACTGCACAGACCACCGCAAACCAACCGAAAAAAATCCTAATGAGCTCTGTCCCAGATTCCCCCCAAAACCCACAGTGTTTACACCCCGCCTGCAGTCGGACAACAGCACGCTCTGTGGAAGGTGACGGCTTCACCACAATATCGTGCACGGTGCATGAATCACGTTTGATTGCCTGTAAAAAGGATTCCAGAGTAGGCTTTTCATTTTAGACTTCATTACCCTCCGATGGGGAGCAGAGAGCTGCATAATCACGGGGATCCCGCAGGTCCTTTGGGTCTTGACAGCCTTGGAGGGGGTCTCATCTCCCGCTGTGGATGTGAGCAGGCGGCAGGAAGCGGCTGCTCGGGGACCGCTCTGATTGACAGAAAGAGTAATTAAATAAGGTCTTAGCCACAAGTAATGCATGAAACCCACAGAGAGCTCTAAAAGATTTTTGGACCAAGGCTCTTACTTAAAAAAAAATCAATTTGCATTTCAAATAAGAGGGCAGTCACACCTTTCATTCACAGTTAATTTTCACTGAGAACCATCAATGTTCACTTTGTACCAGCTGATTTGTGAAAGTTCGCACTCCAAATAAACTCACAAGAAGAAAAATATCTGTTTGTCTGCACAGGGAGCTGTGAACTATTTAACCATTTAGCAGCACACTGGAGGCCAACTAATCTGAGAGCATATGAGGCAACCTGTGTGGCATCATGTTTTCTCCACTGGAAGGGCACTCTAGAGGGCACTTCAACAGGTTTTATCCACTGGAAGCACACCCCAGAGGGCACTGGATTATGTTTTCTCTGCTGGAATTCCACCCTTGAGGGCACTGCAGCATGGTTGCTTCACTAAAGGGACTGCATCATATTTTTTTTTTCACTTGAAGGGCACCTTTAAGAGCACTGCATCTGCATTTTCTCAATTGCAAGGCCCCATTGAGGGCACGCCATTACATTTTCTCATCTGGATGGCCACCCAAGAGGGGATTTCATCATGTTTTCTCCACTGAAAGGACAACATAGCGGACACTGCATCATGTTTTCTTCATTTGAAGGCCCCCTTGAGGGCACTGTATTGTGTTCATTCTTCTGGAAGGGCACTTTAGAGGGCACCTACATATGTTTTCTCCACTGGAAGGCACCCTTGGGCACTGTACACATTTTCTCCACTGGAAGCCACCCTTGGGAGCACTGTATCACATTTTCTCCACTGTAAGGTCACCCAAGAGAGTGCATCATGTTTTCTGCACTGGAAGGGCTACATTCAGGGCACTGCATTATGTTTTCTCCAACTGAGGGCCAGCTTGAGTGCACTGCATTGTGTATTCACCACTAAAAGGCCACCCTTGAGGGAACTGTATTCTCTTTTCTCCTCTGGAAGGGCACTTTAGAGGGCACCTACTTTCATTTTCTCAACTGGAGGGCCACCCAACTGGCAATTCATCTGGTTTTCTCTACCAGGAGGGAACCCTAGAGCACACTGCATACAGTCACATGCAGCAGCTCCCTGGAGGGTTGTCTTTCATTGGCCAGTTCTGTCTTGGCTCAAGTTCCAAGTTGTTGAAAAAACAATTTGTTAGACCTGATTAACACCAGAAAGCAAGCATTGTTCATGTTAGTGTGCCAACATTAAAAGTCAGCAATCTCCAGCTGTTATTTTAATATACTATGTACATATTTAATTAATATCACATATCTCCAGTTGTTCAGAGCATTCTAGGGCTGCCTTTTATTTAAAATGTTATGTGTCTTTTGTTCAGTACAGTAGTTAAATATTGAACGCTGAAACCAGATGTATTTAATAAAGTATTCTAAAAGATTTATAGCTGATAAATTGCTCGTGGCTGAGCGTATTGTCAGAAAAGTGCAGAGAAACTCACTGATCTGCCAGTAAAAGGCGAGAGAGAGGAATGTAAGTGATGCAGGTTTCAAGATCTGTTTTAAAAAAGGGATGAAAAACATTCCACATATTTTCTCAGACCTCAAGGATGCAGACATCTGTTGGTGTGAAACGCTGAACGTGAACTGTTTGTTTACATGAGAACTCCACAGGGGAGCTTTAAGTGTAAGCTGCTGTATGGGAGTAACAAGGTCGGAGCTTCAACGCTCAAGCATATGAATAGAATTATCCAGTGTGAGCAGTCACACCAACACACCCTGATGTAGTGTGCTCGATGCACGACAGAAAGGCATATAAAAGATGTGAAATACAGTCAGTGGAGAATTGTGTCTGTAATGCATAAACTTACAACCAGCTAAATCATTAAGGAAAATCACATTAAACTCTGTAATGTCCTCACCCTGAGGAAGAAATCCCCCAATGTTTTCATTTCTTTGAGGCAAAAATCATTTGTTTTATTACCAGACCCCACAGTTTTTTAGGCCTCAGCCAAATAGTTACAAGTTGAAGAAATAAATCAGACTTTTAATCTTTGTGGTGGTGCTGCACACGTGCTTTTTGGGCATTGAATTATTTAATAAAAATTATAAATCTGTTATCTTAGCATCACTACTTTTATCACTAAATGACAACTGAACCATTTGTAGCATGTTTTCAGACAGGAAAAAAAAAAATTATTTCAGCTCATATGTGACGGAATAACAATAAATGCATGATTTTTTTTAGGTCTGCCTCCAGTAGTCAAAGATTCAAATCATCAGTCAGAGACTTTTTCAGTCGACTGAGATTCTTCCAGTCGAGCATTCATTTTCTTTTTTACTTGGCTGGTCAGTGTGAATTACAGTGATAAGATTAAACTATAGAACCTTACAAAATGCAGATGGAGAACATTTTCAGTGAGGAATTGTAAATATATTTTTATATTAGCTGATGCACAAATATCCTGGTGACAACATGTTCTGTCTGACTGATGAGAGAAGATAAACTCTTGTTTTTTTTTATCTGCATCATTGTACACAGATCAATGCAACATCATGACAGGCTGTAAACTTTACAAACTGAGTCTCTAAATCACCACAAACCACAAAACTAACTGTGATGGAAGCAGAGAAGAGTGATAGAAACGGAGCGCAGCTGACGCGCCGTCAGACACTTCACCAGAGCGCACCGCGGAGCATGAGGGGCAGCTGACGCACCGTCAGACACTTCACCAGAGCGCACCGCTTGTTTGCTTGTGTTTTGTCCACTGACAGATTGTTCTTGTTAGTGTCTGACAACATTATGGAAAGGATGACAGAGAAGACTTTTTTCTAAGAAAAAAAAGCTTAGTTTTGTTTAATCAGAAACAGCTGATTTGTTGGTCTTGCCAAACTCATCAGACTCCCTTTGAAAAACGAATCACAAACTATAATAATAAAACTAACTAACTAACTAAAAAAATAAATAATAAAACTAACCAAACGTCTTAGTTCATCTTGTCACTCCAACAATCTTTAACTCTGGTTTGATCCAAATAAATTTTTAATCAGTGGCATTAAGGAGTGTGGAGTGTGCACTGTAAATGATGCTGGACAGCAGCTGCAGCTTCGGGACAGAAGCTCCACAGTTCGCTGATTTTATTCCTGAACTACAGGGTGATGCACACTCGTACTGCTCTGACAGATGATGAAGAAAGGCCTTAAAATGTGTCTTACTTAACAAGTCTTACTTGTAAAACATATTCATGTAAGCTCATATAGGAATTTAGTGTGGCGCCCTCAACTGAACTTTTTTTCTTTATAACAGTAAAAAATTACTTCTTAGACTTTTTTTGTTGTATCATGTTAAATAATTCTGTCCAGTTAGACCTCTGAAACTATATTTACCTTTGAAAATTTCATTAACCTCTTGTCTGGAGGTTTTTGTTTCTAACTTGCTCGTCTAACACGTCCTCATAGGTTGATTGTCAGCTCCTCCCAATGCAACATATCACCTGAACCCTGATTATGTTACAAAGGTCACATGAAATAACTCATGTGACGTTTGGTTAGGTTTAGGCACAAAAACAACTTGGTTAGGTTTTAGAAAAATCTTTGTTTGGGTTAAAATACTTATGTATGTCACATGACGGAAGTGATGTCACTCGTGTAAAGGAAGTGACGCAACGTCCAGAACGAAATTTTGAGTTACTTAAAACTCTAAATAACTCTACATTGACTTTTTGTTCCATGCAGGACTTGAACCCCGGTCTCCTGGGTGATTGTTTTGAGTCAAGCGTCCACCCCACCTGTGTGACATCCACTAGGAGGCGCTACTGAGCAATAAAATGTGTGGATTCTAGTGATTTTTTAATGCATAACACACCAAAACTGAGTGAGACTGGGGTATATCAACTCAAACTGTGTTCTACCAAACGAGCAGAACATTCAAGGGCTAAACTTTATTTTTCTGATCGGGTCAAGCTGAGCCTGATGGTTAACAGTGTGTTTTTCTCCTTTAATATGTACAATCCATTTACATTTGCTTTGATTGTTTTACTTTGTCCATTCAGCTACAGGACACTGAAAAGAGTCTCTGATTACTTTAAATGTGTTTTTCTGCTGCCGAGTCCTTTAATTATCAGAGAGATGTTTCTCTGCTGCTGATTGATGAATAGTAACTACCCCTCCTGTTCTCGGCTCTGATGGAATGAAAATTGTTGCTCATAAATTGCTGAGAGAAAGTAATTTAGTGTAACACAGCATGTTTGACCCACAATTATCACAGTCTGCTTACTTGTTAGTGGGTTGAGAACAAATTGAATAGTTATATGTAATAGTGTTTCTGCAACGTCCTTGGACACCAAAATAAAAGTGTGATATCAACAGTAGTTTATTTTTTCATCACTGCTGATAAACCAGAGCAGAAGGTCAGAAGTCTGTCGAGTTTTCACTTTGTTAATGATGTTAAACAGTCAATTATTTTCCATGTGAGAGAGAAAGTCCTGAATGTGTTGTTTTTCCAGTCAACATGAAGAAGAAAACCCTGAAGTTGTATGTATGGCATAAAACAGCTACAGTAGGTTGGAAAATTGATGAATTTACTGTTTATCTGAGTGTTTGATGAAGCATAGAGGCTGTATGATGTGTAGCTCTGGTTGTTGGTTTGTAAAATGAACAAACAATTTTGCTTTACTTGTGTTTCAGGCTCAATACATAAATAACTTTCTAAGTAATGGACAGCAACTAATGGATGCAGATGGCCCAGACTGGTTCCACCACCTGTTGGATCAAAATCAAAATCTTTAAATTAAGTTTGTGTAATATTTAATGTTGTCTGGTGATTACAGTAAAGCCCCACAGCTAAGCAAGTTGGCAAGTAACATATGGAGAAATAACTCTGTCTGAATTCAGAGGTTTAATACTGTTGTGTTCTGGAGTGCACCTATGATGCGCAGATGAATCCAGACACACGTTTACAATGAGGCTCATTTCAAATGATCTGAAATGATGCATCTCTTCTTTCTTTGACCCTAGTTGATAATTTAGCCAACTCTTAAAGGAGGAGAAATTAGAGCTTTCCTGCCAAACCATCATGAGTAGGCTAACTAGGCTAACTAACTTTTTCCCTTGCTAGCAAACAGTGTAATGTTTTGTTAACTTTTTAGCTAGCTAGCAAACAATAAAATAATTTGTTTACTTTTTAGCTCACTAGCAACCATGATGCATCTTAGACTGCTTTCACCAACAAAGATTAATTTAATCTAAGAGCCTGTTAAGGAAATAAAGAATCAACTTTATTTCATCATTGTGAGGTGGACATAAGACTATTAACTGCCTGCAGTGGTGTCAGTGTAAAAGTTTAGATCTCTACTAAACCTTATTCTTACCTGCAGAGATCAGTCTCCCTGCAGATAGTTTCAGTTTTGTGTGCTCAGGTTTTTGGGTGTTAGCGTCTCAAACATTGTGCCAGTCCTCCCACTCCAGGAGAAATATACACATTTGTGATTTGTGTGAACTGACCCTTTTCAACCTGAGGCAGGGTCAGATAAAGAACACACAACTTGAGTTTTAATGGACTTGATGGAGGTTTCCATCAGGACACATCTGGCGGGCTGTGAGGATTTATGTGTATCAGGTTCCTTATGACCCCCATCAAACTGAGAACACTCGCACTAATGACAGTGGTATGTATGCAAACACACACGCCCGTGCACTGAGGCGTGCTTGCCTAAACTGCTTTCCCAAAGCCGGCAGCAGCAGCTGAGTGGTGTTTTAAGGCGAGGAAGCCAATCTAGCGGCTGCATCGCTCCATTACACGGTCAGTGAGGTGAGGTGGTGGCGTGATGGAAATAGCTGCCTCTTTTCTGGAGGTCACAGAGGACGCTGGCGACGCAACAGGCCCTCTCACTTACTCCCTTGTGTCTGTGTGTGTCTGCGTGTGCGTGAGTTTACACAAAAGTCTTCCCTGATTCATCTCATTTCTCCGCGCTCGTCTGAATGTGTCCGCTCAGTTTTTACAGGAGTGACGAGCGGCGGCGGATGAGTCTTTGAGGGCGAATAAGGAGACGGAGCGATATAACCAGAGGTGTGACCAAAGGCACTCTCTCCTGATGCTGATGCACAGCGGCAACCGGCAACTCATAAGCTATGCAAATATGTAAATATGCAAATGAGCAGTCCCACTTAGGGACTGTTAATTAAAGAGAACATCAAGACAAAACAAAGCAGCTAATCACCAAACACAGACACACACACACACACAGATACAAATGAGGGAAGATGGGAACACGTGTGCATTGAGGTTGGAGACATCTCAACAAATACCTTCAGCAGTAACCACACAGTCGTGTCATTTTTCATATAATTTGCAGCATAATGACTCTATAAATCAAAGAGGAGGTTCACTGCAGCCTGCGAGCTGCTGCTAATGTTCATATTTAGAACAAACAGGAACTTTCTGTGTTGTATTTGTGCAACGTAATGAGATCTAAACCCTGGAGACGTTTTATCTCCACAAACAAACACAATTTGGAGCAGCGATGCTGAATTTAGTGGCTGCTTCAACAGGAACCTCACTCGAATCACTCTGGATCTTTTTGGTAAAAGAATGTTTATGATTACGCTCCTGTAACAGCAGATACAGAGATACTGTCTTTTTTTTTTAACCCTGCATTCTTCCTAATTGTCAAAACCTGCCTACATTTCCCACAATGCAACGCAGCCTGAGAAAGTCTGAAATTGTGGCATGCTCTTTCTAAATCCAGACCCTTGACATATAAATGATAAAGATGGAAAGATGAAGGTCACATGTCAAATAAATTTGGATAATGCTTCAATTTCCAGGTTGCATAATTTCATGGTAAATATCTTGTAATCACCAAGTAATATATTTGAAATTTCTGAGAAATGACCTCCAAATTTCATGGTTAATTATGAGATAATTAGCAAGTGCCATTTTCAAGTAGTGGATGATAAATACTAAGCAACATATTTGAAATTTCTCTGAATCTTATCTTAAGTTTTCTCAGGGTTGTGTTGCCGTTCAGCTTCATATTTTGAGAGGATAATGAAGCGTATTGCTTTATTTAGAGGTCCACACCCAGATATAATGAGACAACATGACACTCAAACTTCCCAGCAACACTTGAAGGTGTTGTTTATAAATGTTAAATGATGCTAAATGTTTATTTCATGGTGATAAAACTGAAAAATAGAGTCAGACAGAATGAAAATGTGTGTGTGTGTGTATGTGTGTTTTGTTTATCCCTGTTAATGCAGACATGATAATTGAATAACACTCAAGGGATCTGTGAGTCCGTTACACCATGACTGACAAGTCAGGGTCACAGAGAGATGAAGCGAAATGCCTCTCTGACGGCACAGCAGCCCTCATGCATACATATGTGTCAATGAATAGAAGCCATTAGAGTGCATTGTATAAGCTTTAAATGTGTGTGATAATTGTATGTGTTGGTTGCAGCCGTGTGTTGGTGTGTGTCCTTGTCACTGTCAGTATGTTGTGCTGCCTGACAGTCAGTAATAAGGCCGTTTGGACTCACTCAGCTGTGCTGTAATTTCATTTTAATATTTGTCACCTTCTCCTGCACACACACACACACACACACAGACAACACAGTCATAATTGAGAGCATCACATGCTGCACGGAGAGCGAGAAGCATTTTACACATGTGGAAATGTCACAGGAGCAAAACGCTCGGTGTGGGAGGAGGTCTGAGTCGTGTTTATACAAACGCTTCAGCACGTCTTCACATACGAGGCTGCTAATGTCGCTGTTTAACTGACACGCAGGAAACTTGTCAGAAGAGAGGCTCAAAGTGTCGGGAAGTAATAGATTACATGTACAGGGATTATTTTTTTTAAAAAGTAACTGTACTACATTTAAGTTACAGATTTAAAAAAAAGACTACATAAAGATACATACATACATCTATCATGGCCTCTAATGTGAAAATACTTCTTTGGATGGAAATTTCAACATTTTTTGTCTATAAGTCAATAATAAATCAATAAATTGTGCACAACAAAGGAAGGAACAGCTGGATAAACTAATAAACCAAACAATGAACATAAAACACTTAATCAACTATTTAATAAATCTGCATCTATTTTGATCATTGATTAATCATTTTGTGTCATTTCTTTATAAAAAAAAATAGCTCAAATTCTCAAATTTCAATTTCTTAAATGTGAATATTTGCTGGTTTCTTTACTCCAGATTACGTCAGATTAATCGATAATGAGAAAACTCATTACAGGAAAGACATAATGTAATTCTCAAAATTTAACTGATAAGAATGTGAAATGATTATTATACGATTCATTATTCTGATAATTGTTTTGAGTAATTTTTAATCACATTTTGGAATAACATTTGAGGACGTCATCTTGGACTTTGATCAACAACTTTCACCATTTTCTGACATTTTGACAGTCATCTTGACCAAACAACTAATTGTACAATTGAGAAAAGAATCATTAGTTGCAGCCTTAAATACACTGTACAAGTTCAACATATTTTATATTAAAGTAATCCAAAAATAACAGAAAGTAATGAAGTCACATTACTTTAATATTGTGATACTTGGATTAGCTTACATTTTTAACAGCTAATTAGCAACAGTTTCAGAATACAAACTGAAAGTTTGGTTTAGTTTTAAAGTTTAAATTTTTATTGTCCTCGATGACGCAATTTACAACCAGATGTGACACAGCTGCCTCACACAAGAAGGAAACATGGCTGATCTACACAACAAGAAGTTAATTACTTTGGATTTATTCAGAACTATCTGGGAAGTTGTTCTAGAAATTGTTTGGAAAGGGGCAGGCACTTTCAAAGAACACTTGGCAGGTGATTGGATGAGTGATACCTGTTAGTCCCCAACCTGATTCATCACAGATTCAGGTACATGTCAGAATAAACGGAACAGTTTACAGCTCAAAAAACAATTAACTGTTGGAATTAACACTTAATGAAAAACTATTAAAAGAGGAGGATTCACAGCACAGTAACAATTTTAAGAACATGCATTAAGCTGGACACTGACAAAGTACCTAATATAAATAGCGAGAATGCATAGGGAGGACTTAATGGCTACTATATATTGTAGGACCCAACACACACATTGGAGAATAAACACAAGATCCCACGAGGCAAAAGTACCACTGCACTCATTAAGACTCACACACTGTACAGACTCACACAGGGAATAATGTGCAGAAAAGCACTGCAGCCAGTGTTGGCAAAGAGCAAACACCAGGGGGTCTCTGACTCTATATGGAGTCTGTAACTCCCACATACACACACAGCTCAGGTGTTACACAGCACCTGTCAGTGATACGAAGGAAACAAACAAAGGCTGGAGAGAAAAACACATTTAAGATAAACAATGGGCCCATTAAACTAACTGAACTGTACATATGAGAGGACTTTTATAAATATAACGATTGATACTGTTTTCACTTGGAAAAAAGTTGGACAGGTTGGTCAGAAATCTACCTGCTGGACGTCAATTTTTACAAATTGTTTTATTTATTAGCGGTTATCAAAAAACAACAACAGCTACAGTTGATTGTTGTGTTTAATTACAGCTCCAACGTCTGTAAAATGTCAGAATAGTAGAAAATGTCCATTCCAGTTTCTCAAAGTCCAATGTGATGTCTTGTTTTGTCAGAGTTTCAGTTTTATGTGATAATAAACGGTGGCCTTGTAGATCAGTTGGTAGATTATATGCCCCATGTATGGTTTACCTTTCCTTCTTACTTTTAGTACGTACTGCAGCTTCCCGTTTGAAGAATGTACTGTTGCATGCAGGATGCTCGCGTTGTCCCAGACGAAGATTTTCTTTATATTTGGCCATACAGTGCAGCTACATGAGCCTTCATATGTACAGTATGTTTTACTAGTTAGACATTTTAATGCCTTCCTTTGTCATCTGTAATGTGAAAATATTGGATTTTCTCACAGAAAGAGAAATTAACAGTGTTATAAAATCAGCGCACCTGCAGAGCTTCTCTCCTGAGGCTGCAGCTGCTGTCCAGCTTCACCTGCACTGCAGAGCTGCGTTCCTTTACGCCATGAATTAAGGATTTATTTGGACCGAACCAGAGTTGGTGATTGTTGGGACAGTGGAAAAACGAACCAAGGCGTTTTTGCTGAGTTTTATTAAGTTTCTGTAAAGTTTGAATGAAGCTGAAAAAGATGCAGTCTGGTCAGTTTGGTGAGAGTAATTAAACAGCTGTTTCTGGTTAAGCCCAACGTGTCTTCCTCTTTAAAAAAAGCTTCTCTGACTGTAGGGATCCTTTCCATGATGTTGTCAGACACTGACAAGAACAATCTGAGCCTGTCAGAGACAAAAACAAGCGTCAGCTGCCCTGCGCGCTCCACGGTGCGCTCTGGTGAAGTGTCTGACGGCACGTCAGTTGCCCCTCGCGCTCCGCGGTGCGCTCTGGAGAAGCGTCTGACGGCATGTCAGTTGCCCCTCGCGCTCCGCAGTGCGCTCTGGTGAAGCGTCTGACAGCGCGTCAGCCGCCCTGCGCGCTCCGCGGTGCGCTCTGGTGAAGCGTCTGACGGCGCGTCAGCCGCTGTGCGCGCTCTGTGGTGCGCTCTGGTGAAGCGTCTGACGGCGCGTCAGCCGCTGCGCGCGCTCCGCAGTGCGCTCTGGTGAAGCGTCTGACGGCGCGTCAGCCGGCCCCGCGCGCTCCGCGGTGCGCTCTGGTGAAGCGTCTGACGGCGCGTCAGCCGCCCCGCGCGCTCCGCGGTGCGCTCTGGTGAAGTGTCTGACAGCGCGTCAGCTGCGCTCCGTTTCTATCACTCTTCTCTGCTTCCATCACAGTTAGTTTTGTGGTTTGTGGTGATTGAGAGACTCAGTTTGTAAAGTTTACAGCCTGTCATGATGTTGCATTGATCTGTGTACAATGATGCAGATAAAAAACAATATCCCGAGGATAGTTTTTAATAAGTGCACCAGCTAATATAAAAATATTTATGATTCCTCATTGAAATGTTCTCCCTGTGCATTTTTGTATCTTCTATTTGTTTGATCTTGCTGGAATGCACACTGACTGACGACTGTTTGACTGGAAGAATCTCAGTCGACTACGGGGCCTCTGACTGATGTGATAGTTGTCTGCACACTGCAATCAGGAGCAGACTTTTAATGGAAACAAGTTTACACCAGAAAACAGTGGTCAAATTGTGGCCCACAGCTAACTAACGGACTCCATGGCAACCAGGAACCCTGCATCAGCCTTATCTCAGTCTGGTGAAACAGACCAGTCAATGATATCACTGTGAATTTGGACTCTGGTTGGAAGTGGCCGGTATAGTTTGTATCAAAGTTGTGACAGAAGCTGATATACCAGCTAATATCAGCACTAATGAAAACACGAGACGCTAATTGATCTTTAAACAAAGCACTTTAATCGTCTGAGCAGCAGTTAGCACCAGAGACAGATGAAGGTCAGACGGATCTGATGGCAGAGCAGGAGAGTCGGAGCGCAGATAGCCGCCTCTGAAACCACTTGATCAAATCCTGCCTGAGCTCCTTGTTTCCCCCACAGGGCTCGTTAAAGATTCATCTCGACTAATCATCCACACACAGAGAGAAAGTGTTCCGTGGTGTACTTTCTCTGACCTGAAGATGTTTCCTCTGAATTAGATTCCAGACGCTCAGAATAAAGAGGACTTTGCACCAAGATGCATGAAAAAATAAACATATTTAAATAAGACACGACTCAGATGTTATTCCCCTAAAGCACAAGTTTAGAACCACTGAGAACACACAGAGAACATTAATGGATGTATCTGAGAGCTGCAGGGTTCTGTTATAGGAGGAGTCCAGAGTTTTTTTTTTTACACACGACACATGTGACCACTTCTGACTCCATCATCAAGTCTACTGATGACACAGGCTTAGAAATAAGGGTTCCAAAGTCCTATTTGCTTCTGAAGAATCCTTTTTTGAAGAAAGGGTTCATCAAGGCTTCTTTGAAAGACTAAGGGTTCAAAGAACCATTTTCATCCAAAGAACCCTGTTTTTCCACGCTTGTTGAAGAACTCAAGGATTCTTTGAACCACAATACTAAAAGGGTTCTTGGTAGAACCCCATGGGTGGGTTCTAGATAAAACCTGTGGAATATAAAAAGTTCTTCGTAGTGTCCTCTGGGTGGGTTCTAGATAAACCCTTGGAATGTAAAAAGGGTCCCGGTAGAATCCTTGTGGTGGGTTCTAAATAAAACCATTGGAATATAAAAAGGCTCTAAGTAGAACCCCCTGGGTGAGTTTTAGAAAACCCTTGTAATATAAAAGGGTTCTCAGTAGAACCTCCTTGGTAGGTTCAAGATAAAACATTGGGACATTAAAACATTCTTGGTAGAACCCCCTGGATGGGTTCTAGATAAACCCTTGGAATATAAAGTCATTCTTAGTAGAGCCTCCTGGGTGGGTTCTAGATAAAACCACTGGAATATTTAGTAGAACCCCTTGGGTTACTCTTGGAATATAAAAGGGTTCTCAGCAGAACCCCCTGGATGTGTTCTAGATAAACCCTTGGAATATTAAAATGTTCATGGCAGAACCCACAAAGTGTGTTCAAGAAAAAAACCCTTGGAATATTAAGATGTTCCAGCAAGTGTGTTCTAGATAAAACCCTTGGAATATAAAACAATTCTTAGTAGAACCTCCAGGGTGGGATCTAGATAAAAAAAAACCTTAGAATATTAGAATGTTAATGGTAGAACCCACCAAGTGTGTTCTTGTTGAAACCCTTGGAATATGAAAAAGGTGGTGACCCAAATAAAATCTCCTGTGACCCACCTGTGGGTCATGACCCGGTGTTTGGGAATGGCTGCTTTGGGGGATGTGAACAGGAAGTTATAATGTTGGAGTCAGTGAGTCAGTGTTCTGAATGAGTGTCAGCAGCTCGTGGACGTACCGACAACTGTCACTGGATTACTTTGATCCTGAAGAAAACAAGATCCTGAAGAACGTTCTGCAGGTATACGGAACGTCTTTTCCCTCTGATTTCTACATGCATTATGGACGTTTATGTGTCATGGACACTTTTCCACAATATGTTCACCAGAGCCGCAACAACAAGCTCAGAGCTGAAGATGTCGACTGTGTGGGCGTCGCCACCTGCTCCTATCGTTCCATGTTTGTGCTGCAGTGCCAAACGTCAAAGAGCTGAACAAGGCCTGAAGATCACAGCGTCTGGAGATTAATACGTACACTTTCAGCCAATCACAGCACTGGAAACAGCTCAGCCAATCACAGTGAAACAACAAGAGCTCAGCAACAACAGAAATTTTTTCTCACTTTCCTGCTTTTGAACAGATTGTTTAATTTTCAACCTTGTAGTCTTGAAGACCCCAGTGACATCACTTGAGGAAAGTCACAGTTTGGTTACGTTTCGCAAAAGATGATGTTTTTGGTTACGTTATGTATGTCACATGATCTCAGTGAGATGAATTGAAAGTAATGTTATGTACCCTCAAACTTTCTTGTTTCACACTGTAAAAAAAAATAGTTGAGACGACTTAAAATTTGAAGGTAACGCACTGCAAAAGTTTTTTGAGTTTTGAGTCCAACTCAGATTCTTATGATCCATATGCTGGTATTTATGATGTGGGAATGAGACCAGACTTTTAACATCCAGATGTTAATAACACAAACTATTTGCAAAATCAGCTGCAACACATATTTCTGCAGATATTCTGTATCATAGCAACCAAAGTGTCTGAACTGGGCGTTTTCAGCTGAGGGAAAAAAAAGCACTTTGGTGGACTCAGCTTCTAATGGATTTATCTTACTTTATTACATATGCAGTAGACCTCTCCAACACCTGGAAACACATGCTGAGGTGGAAAATCACCACGGTTCCTCTTTAAAGTCTGTCTTGCCAGGTTCCACAAGTCTTGAATGTGTTACTATCTGTGATGTGTGGAGCGTGAGGAGAACCCAGGAGCGGAAGCGGTACAGGTTAGAACAATGATTTATTTACACAAGTGAAAGTGAGTCCAAAAAATCCAACTAGTGTAAAAAATCCAAAAACAAAAACCACGGGAGAGTGCTGGGCTGTGAGGGCAACAGGAGGCACTGAAAGACAAAGAGGAGAGACACGGGTAAGACAAAAAATCACAGGCGATCACTAGTGAGCACAAAAACTTTACCAAATGGTTGAAAAGGAGCCAAGTTGATACCACGGGGGTTATCTGGATACTCTGGCGCTGAGGAGTGTCTCTGCTGGCCTTAAGTAAGGAGGCTGATTGTGAAGCAGGAACAGGTGAGTCCAATCACTCCTCAACGCCGCGGGGGGAAGGGTGCCTCAGGGAGAACAAACGGAAAGTTACCCAAACACAACACAAACCCGGAAATGGTGCTACCAAAATAAAAGCCAAAAATCCCAAACCACCACAGTACCCCCCCCTCAACGAACGCCTCCTGGCGTTCTCCCGGGCTTATCCGGATGAGCCGAGTAGAAATCCCGGAGGAGAGAGTCATCCAGAATCAAGCCCCTCGAAATCCATGACCGCTCCTCCGGGCCATAACCCTCCCAGTCCACTAGGTACTGGAACCCCCTCCCACGGGGGCGAACGTCCAGGATCCGAGACACAGTGAAGGCAGGATGACCGTCGATGAGCCGGGGGGGTGGCGGGGCGACGGCTGGAGGGCAGAGCTCGCTGGTGCTGACGGGCTTCAGCAGGGAGACATGGAAAGACGGGTGGATCTTCATAGAGTCCGGCAGTCTGAGCTTGACAACACAGGGATTAATGATTTTCACGATTTCAAAAGGTCCAACAAAGCGAGGGGAGAGCTTACGTGACTCGACATCAAGAGGGAGGTCACGTGATGACAACCACACCATCTGGCCGGGACGGTAACTAGGAGCAGGAGAGCGGTGAGCGTCAGCGAGCCGTCTATTTCTCTCAGCAGTGCGTGAGAGAGCCGCCCTGGTGGTCCTCCACACCTCCCGCACCCTCCGGAGATGTTCCTTGAGTGAAGGGACCGCCACAGCCGCCTCCTGCTCAGGGAAAAGAGGAGGTTGGTAACCCAGGCAACACATGAATGGTGACATACCGGTGGCGGAGCAGACGAGGGAGTTGTGGGCGTATTCGATCCAAGGGAGCTGCGTGCTCCAGGAGACCGGGTGATGAGCTGCGACACACCGGAGGGCAGATTCGAGGTTCTGGTTGGCCCGCTCTGTCTGGCCGTTGGTCTGGGGGTGATAGCCCGAGGAGAGGCTGGCCGTGGCGCCCACTGCCTTGCAGAACTCCCTCCAGACTTGTGAAGCAAACTGGGGTCCCCGGTCCGACACCACATCGAGAGGGATTCCATGGAGCTTAAAGACATGGTTAACAAGGAGACAGGCCGTCTCGAGGGCAGAAGGTAACTTTGGGAGGGGCACGTAGTGAACAGACTTAGAAAAACGATCAATGATAGTGAGAATTACTGTGTTACCTTCTGACGGGGGCAGTCCAGTAACGAAGTCCAGGGCGATATGGGACCAGGGGCGACTAGGGACGGGCAGGGGGCGTAACAGGCCAGCAGGGGGCTGATGGGATGCTTTACCCCGGGCACAGACAGAGCAGGCGGCGACGAATCTCCGTGTGTCCTGGATCATGTTGGGCCACCAGAAGCTCTGGCGGAGGAACTGGAGGGTTCTGTGAAAACCGGGGTGACATGTAAGTTTAGATGAGTGGGCCCACTGGAGAACCTGGGAGCGAACCGAGTCCGGCACAAACTTCCGGTTAGGAGGTCCGGTTCCTGGGTCCGGCTGCTGAACTTGAGCCTCCAGTACTTTGGACTCAATCTCCCAGGTAGCCATACCCACGATACAGGAAGGGGGAAGGATGAGGTCCGGACTCTCCGAGTCCGAGGGCGGTGCGTGGAGCCGTGACAGGGCGTCCGGCTTAGTGTTGCGGGAACCTGGGCGATAGGAGAGGGTAAAATTGAACCGGCTCAAAAACAACGCCCATCTGGCCTGGCGGGGATTAAGCCTCTTGGCGGAGCGTAGATAGGCGAGGTTCTTGTGATCAGTCCAGACTAAAAAAGGGACTGTTGTGCCTTCCAGCCAGTGCCTCCACTCCTGTAATGCCCACACCACAGCCAGCAACTCTCTATTGCCCACGTCATAATTTCTCTCTGCAGGGGACAGGCGACGAGAAAAGAAAGCACACGGATGCAGTTTGTTAGATTGGGGGTCTCTCTGGGACAACACCGCTCCGGCTCCGGTGTCGGAAGCATCCACTTCAACCACAAACTGGAGAGCAGGGTCAGGGTGTTTGAGGACAGGGGCTGAGGTAAAAAGCTCCTTGAGTCGAGTGAACGCCTTGTGAGCTATAGGTGACCACTGGTAGGGGGAGCTAGGGGACGTGAGTCTGGTCAAAGGGGCTGCTACCTTACTGTAGTCTCTGATGAATCTCCTGTAGAAATTTGCGAAGCCGAGGAATCTCTGAAGCTCCTTGCGGGTGGTAGGGGTGGCCCAGTCAGTCACAGCCTGAATCTTGGCAGGGTCAGGTTGGAGTTGGCCCTTAGCAATGATATAACCCAGGAACCCCACAGAGGCTGAGTGGAACTCGCATTTCTCCGGCTTAACGTACAGCTTGTTCTCGAGGAGCCTCTGGAGAACTAGCCGGACATGCTGCTTATGCTCCTCTAGGGTACGAGAAAAGATCAAAATGTCATCTAGGTAGACGAAAACAAACCTGTTGAGCATGTCTCGGAGCACATCATTAATGAGAGCCTGGAAGACAGCGGGGGCGTTCGTGAGACCAAATGGCATCACCTGGTATTCAAAGTGGCCCAGGGGGGTGTTAAATGCTGTCTTCCACTCATCTCCCTCTTTTATCCGAATGAGGTGGTAGGCGTTTCTGAGGTCGAGCTTGGAGAAGATGGTAGCGGAGCAGAGGGGCTCAAAAGAGGGGTCAATAAGAGGGAGTGAGTACTTATTCTTAATAGTAATGTCATTGAGGCCACGGAAATCTATGCAGGGGCGAAGGGAGGAGTCTTTCTTCTTTACAAAAAAGAATCCTGCCCCTAGAGGAGAGGACGAGGGGCGAATGAGTCCTGAGGCCAGTGAGTCCTGGATGTACTTCTCCATTGCCTCCCTCTCTGGGTGAGACAGGTTGAACAGGCGACTAGAGGGAAGGGGAGCACCAGGGAGGAGGTCTATGGAGCAGTCATAGGGGCGATGCGGGGGAAGGGAGAGAGCCAGCTCCTTACTAAAAACCGGGGCCAAGTCATGGTACTCAGGAGGCACTGAGGTGAGGTCCGGAGGAGGAGGAGGAGTCACAGGGGAGCGAGCAGTGAAGGGATTAGCAGAACGTAGGCAATTAGAGTGACAGTGAGGGCTCCAGTTGGTTATCCTAGCAGACTTCCAGTCAATTTGGGGGTTATGGAGCAGTAACCAGGGGAGACCTAAAACCAGGGGAGCATGAGGAGAGGGAATGATGTACAGTTGCAGGTCCTCTCTGTGGTTACCGGAAATTATCAGGGTAATAGGGGCAGTGCGAAACTTAACCTCCGCTATCAAGCTACCATCAAGGGCCGTGAACCTCCTAGGGGAGGATAAGGGTTCTAACGGGAGGTTGAGTTGGGCGGCCAATTCGTCCTGGATGAAATTCTCATCTGCACCAGAGTCAATGAGGACCTTTAAAGGCAGTGAATCTCTCTCCCAGAGAATGCAGGAAGGAACAGTCATGCGGGCAGGAGAGCTAGGGACAGAGGAGGCTTGACTCACCAGGGCGCTCTCTTTCACTGGTGAGCCTGGCCCTTTAGGCGTCTGGGGACACGAAGCCAGGAGATGACCAGCCTGGCCACAGTTGAGGCATAACCGAAGGTTGAACCTGCGCTGTCGTTCCCTGGGATGTAGGCGAGCTCGGCCCAACTGCATGGGCTCCTCAGGGGAAGAGCTGGGGGTTGAGTGGGCAGCAGGTGGATTAGGAGGGCTGGGGTGAGCTGGCTGGCCTAACTGGGGAGCTGGCGTGCGGGCTCTGGTGACACTGGTCTGAACCCTCTCCCTCTGCCTCTCCCTAAGCCTGTTATCAATGCGAATAGCCAGGGAAATCAAGGCCTCTAAAGAGTCGGGCTCATCACGGGAAGCTAACTCGTCCTTCAGCTCACTAGAAAGGTTCCTAAGAAAAACCCCTCTTAACTCGCGCTCCCCCCACCCGCTCTCTGCAGCCACTATCCTGAAGTCAATGGAGAAATCTGCCACTGAACTAGAACCCTGAACTAGGGAAAACAAACGTTTGGCGGCTTCCTGTCCTTGCAGGGGGTGATCAAAAATCCTACACATTTCACTGGAAAAGTTATCAAATGTAGACAAAATGGGAGATCCCTGCTCCCACAATGCGGTAGCCCACTGAGCGGCTCTACCCCTCAGTAAATTAACAGTAATAAGCAATCTTAGCTCTGTCAGAGGGATAACTAAGGGGCTGTAAATCAAAAACCAATGAGCAACGTAAAATAAAACTATTGGCCCCTCCAATCTCACCAGTGTAGGGTTCAGGGGAAGGGACGAAGGGCTCTTTGTGCAGGTTGGGGGGTAGTGGAGACGGTGCTGGAGAGGGAGGTGCAGTACTCACAGGGGGGTGCTCGATGGGGGCGCTGTGGACCATGGGCTTGAGCTGTTCCGTGAGGTTGGCGACCTGGGTGCTGAGAGTCTGGACAGTCTCCATGAGTCCTTGAAACCAGTTTTCATGTTGTCCGAGTTGTTGTCCTTGTTTGAGGAGTGCAGCTTTAAAGTGGTCCAAATCCGCTGGGTCCATGTTGGCCAGAGTATTCTGTGATGTGTGGAGCGTGAGGAGAACCCAGGAGCGGAAGCGGTACAGGTTAGAACAATGATTTATTTACACAAGTGAAAGTGAGTCCAAAAAATCCAACTAGTGTAAAAAATCCAAAAACAAAAACCACGGGAGAGTGCTGGGCTGTGAGGGCAACAGGAGGCACTGAAAGACAAAGAGGAGAGACACGGGTAAGACAAAAAATCACAGGCGATCACTAGTGAGCACAAAAACTTTACCAAATGGTTGAAAAGGAGCCAAGTTGATACCACGGGGGTTATCTGGATACTCTGGCGCTGAGGAGTGTCTCTGCTGGCCTTAAGTAAGGAGGCTGATTGTGAAGCAGGAACAGGTGAGTCCAATCACTCCTCAACGCCGCGGGGGGAAGGGTGCCTCAGGGAGAACAAACGGAAAGTTACCCAAACACAACACAAACCCGGAAATGGTGCTACCAAAATAAAAGCCAAAAATCCCAAACCACCACAACTATCAAGCAGTTGACTCACCAACACACAAATGCATCATGGCAGCAGACATCTGAGCTTTTAGCACACTTTGAAGACACTCTAGAGACAATAAAAGCTCACAAGATGCTCTATGAAATAACTTTTCTCAAGACGGAGAGCAGACTGTTGTACCTTAAAGAGACGATGCTTGGAATGAAGGGGAAAAAAAGTCCCTGAATCATTGAAAAAAATCTTGTATAAGGGATAGTTCAGATTACTCGAAGTGTGATTGTATGAGATACTTATCCATAGTCAGTGTTGTAGCTACAAAACATGGTGGTCAACATGGACACGGACTTAAGCTACTTAGAAAAGGTCCACCTAAAAAAAACGTGTACATAATATTTAGAATCGTTTTTCTGGATTATGTTGCCATCAGACAGGTTTTTAGGAAACTGCTGTTGCATAAGCCAAATATCACTCTCTCCAAACCAACCAAACTTCACTGGCGAAACCAGCAGTTTTACCTCTCAGAACACAGGAGTTGTTGGTCTACCACTGCCTCCATCTGTCAGTTTGTTTGTATTATTGTGTGACTTTGATGTTTTAAAAGGTTAGTTTGGAATCACCAAAGTCAGACAATAACACAAACTAACTAACCGATCGAGGCACCAGTATACCAACAACTGCAAGGTAAAATTGTTCATTTTGCCAGTGGAGTTTGCTGGCTTTAGTATCAATAATTAACATCTTGACTTGTAAGAACTGACTTTTAGATATCATTCATTTGAATTGCAGCTAGACAAATTAAGGATATGCTGACTTAGAGTTGTAATGCATCAGAACTGAATTATAGATATCTAATTGAGTTTGAATAGAAGTCAATGGTAAAAGTTGCCTAGCTGTAATGTTACAGCAGACTTCTCCACTAGGAAGAAATGAATTGTTGATATCAATAATTAAATAACATTTTCACTGGTGAAAACTATAATTTCTATAATCAAAACTACATTGTGATATGTTGGCTAAGAACTCTAACCTGTCCAAAAGCAATGGTTGATATCTACAATTGGTCTTAGCACCACTGATTAAATGTTAAAAGGGCACATTATATTAAGGCCTGTTTTAACCTTTGTTGCCTCCAACTAATGACAGAATTTAAATATTGAGTTTGAGATCAACATCTGATAATTCATCTGATTCTGCCAGGTCACATATTTTGATTGTCTGTCTGTAGTTTAAGCGCTGCAACTGTATTTCCAACATAACTGCTGTCAAAAGAACTGTTGTAAACTGTAGTGAGCTTGTTTTAATCTGAACTAACCCTTTAATGTCACACAAAGAAACTAACAGATCGAGGCACCTGTAGACCAACAACTCCTGTGTTCTGTGAGGTAAAATGACTGTTTTTGTTAATGGAGTTTGGTTGGATTGGAGAGGGTGTTATTTGACTCATGAAAAGGTGGTCTTCCATCAGAAAAGTCTGTCTGACAGCAAGTTTAAGAGGTGGAAATGTTCTAAATATAGCGTACACTTAAAGAGCAGTACATTGCTTAGCTTCCTACACCAGGACCCCTGCTGCTTCTGCAAAATGAGGACTCATTGACCACCATACTGTAGGTAATACACTGACTGGATAAGTACCTCATACAACCACACTTCAAATAATCCAATTTACCGCTTCAAGCTTTGGAAATGGTTGACATATGGGCTGATAGATGCAAACATGGCGGTATTGTCCTTTAAAATCGCCGTCACGTGTGAAGACTCTCTCCTCGTGTGTCTTTGAAAATAAACGGCTGACAAACACAAACACAAACTCCACACACAGCGGTCGCCTCTTCAGCCATCTGAGTCACTCCCGCACACTGCAATCTGCCCTGACAAGCCAAGGATGAAGGTGTCACTGTGTGTGTGTGTGTATGTGTGTGTGTCTGTGTGTGTCTGTGTGTGTGTGCACGTGTGTCAGGAAGAGAAACAGAAAAGCAAGAGAGAGAAAAGAGAAAAGTGTGTGTTTGTCAGTGTGGATGATGTTTGTGTCTTTTGTCTCGAGCTGACATCGTTGGCAGGATTACTCAAGCAGGCCAACACCCAACTCCACACACACACACACACACACACACACACACACACACACACCACCCCACACCAGCACTGTGACCTCTGTGTGAAAGTCAAATGCGCAGCACTCAGTCCTGTCAAACTATATCATTCTCTGCAGCCAGACAGACAGACGAGCAAACAAACACTTTCACATGTGCGAGCACGTTGCGTACGTGTCAGGCACTCATGCACTCACACACACACACACACACAGTTGGACTGCCCTATCACCGAGGCATCAAATAGCGATGGGATCACACGTTTTTGACACCCTGCTGATCCGGCCATACAACATCTTTCACTCGTCTAACCCCTCGTTTTCTCCGTCTCTGCAACACAACACTCATCAAGAAAGAAGAAGAAGAAGACGACAAAGAAGAAGAAGAGTCATCTTGTACGAGAACCGAAGCAGCAGGGAGGCTCAGGAATTAAAGAGGACAGTGAGACAAAGAGAAAGAGAAGAAGAGACAGGACAGTGAAACACAAAACTAGGACAGGCAGTAGATTAAGCTCAGTAGCTGTGCAGTCATTGCCTGTGACAGTTTCTTGTACATTAACATATGCATGATGTGGTGGAGACTGCAGGACACGCGTACTGAAAACGCACAGATAATCTCCCAAACTACTCTGTGAATCAGCCTTTTCTTTTCCACGAGGATTTTCAGCTTGCAGGAGGGTTTTCTGGGCATCTGTTCGGCCTGTTTTTGTTTTGTTTTTTATTGTATTTCTGAAGCAATTATGCAAAGTTACAGTGGTGGGAACAAGTTTATCTTATTTATCAATACTGTAAAATGTATTTGTATGTTGAAATTGGTTCCATAGCTGCTGAGTCTGCTCATTATAGTTAAAAATATAAATATACACTCACACTTTAACTGTGTGCTTCTGCTCCTCCTTTCAATCATGAAACATAAACGAGCCCAGATGCCAACTGTCACTTCCTGTTTTCTATATAGTGCTTTATATTTACTGCCTGAACTCTGAGTGAAAAGTTCTCATGATGGAGCAACAACAAAAGCGTTCCTGGCGTTTACACCACTTTCTGCAGAAAGTCCCACAATGCAATGTGTTGATTATAAAGATGTTTTTTGCAGGACTGGGGGGAGCTAGAAGGTTTTCATGAAAAATTTGTTCGTGTCATGTGCATCAGACTGGCAATACACCATCGAGCCCCAGTAGCTGAGGCCAAGCCCCCTTCTGGGGGAAGATTACGGTTTAATGTGAGAAAGCAGGAAAATGCCAAAAAGCTGCTGTGCAGAAAGTTGTGGTAGAGCGGGTTGTCTGCAGATTGCAGGGTTGACGGTTCGATCCCCACCTCCTCTTGGCAAGACACTGTAACCCGGTCTGCACAAGTCAGTGCATTCCCAAACTGCCGGTTCCAAGTCAGGACAGGGAGGGTTGTGTCAAACATAGAAAGCCAAATCAAATATAGAAGAAGAATGTTCTTTATTTGGACACACATGCACATGCAGTTTTGTGGAAGAGGTGGTGGAGTGATGGATGCAGCCCAGAAACATGCGCTCCAGCAGCTGGGGTTTGGTGCCTTGCTCAAGGTAACATCAACAGTGCCCAGGAGGTGAACTGGCACTACCCACTCCGACTGTACTACTGCCGCCCTATACGGGTTTATACGGGTCTATACGGGGTTGGGTGGGACAAGCAGATGATCCACTGTGGTGACCCCTGACAGGAGCAGCTGAAAGACAAAGAAGAAGACACAGCTGTGTGGTGGTACCTACTAAAAATCACTGGTGTAGGAATCAAATGCACATTACATACAATTTTTGCAAGTCCAAGTCAAGCCTCAGCGAATGACAGATTATAATTTACTCTAAATGAACACAGTCTTCCAGCCTCTCAAACCAAAGAGAGTAACGTTAGCCTAATTAGCCTGGAACGTTCCGTTTTCAACAGTAAACCAGTAGCCTGTGTGTAGCAGACGTTAATTAACTAACTAATTAATGTGGTCTCAATTTTATCGTTATCCAGCAGATGGCAGCAGTGGAACAACTACTTTTATAGTTTTATAACTATTATAAATATTCAACAAATGTCAGTTTAATCAGGTTAGCTACAAAGCTAGTAGCAAGCTAGCATTAGATAGCTGATGCTGGGCTAAACATAAATTTCACTGATTGAACATCCTTTTCAAGTTTTTATAGCCAGGCTTGTTCCAACACTAACACCGGTTTGATACAGTCTAACAGCTGGATCAAGTATCAGTGAGGAAAGTAAGTCTGTGCACAGATCCAGTGTTGTTGCAGCTTACAGTCATCTGTGGCCACAAGCCAGATGTGGATACGCACGATAATAAGAGAGGGCGTAACAGTAGCCCCAAATCTCAAGCTCGAGTCAAGTCTTAAGTCTTTTAAGGACGAGTCTCAAGTGCAACCTGAGTCCAAGTCGCAAATTCTGTACTTTATACATGTGCAACTAACGGCCATTTACACCATCAGTGTTTATGCTAAAAAATATCAGACATCAGAAAAAAACTTCCCATCATGACTCACAAAGTTACCCAGAGTGCATCATGTTTTGGATGTGATCCTGACAGGTGTGTTTCTGTTGTGTTGCTGCAGGTCTCGACTCGCTGATTTCCACATGAACTGCCAGATGACGCCTCACACCGTCACCAGCTGTCCCCACGATAACTACCACGGCTGCCTCATGTCCTACGTCGGCCTCATCGGTAAATTTAATCATCAGATTTTCTACGCAGGCTATTTTACCATTTATTAAGATGTTGGTTATTATTTCAGCAGCACAGAGAATCAGGTTTTATCTTAATTGGCCCTCTTTTAGGGCCTCTTAACATCTGAAAATCTGAACTAAGGTTCATGTTTTTACCACAGTTTTGTCATCAGATTATGCAAACGAACTCTACAATCCTGTCTTCATCACGTACGTGAGCTGCGACGCCCTATACTTCATACTGACCGGTTTGTTGACAGATGTGCATCTGACATTGGCAAATGTCAGTTAAACATTTGGTTCTTCCCTCGCGTTTGATCGCGGTTCATTTTGGGGGGTTTTTGTGTTGTTTTTGCTTTTTCCTGTTTGGACGATAGTCTGCCAGAACTTTCTGTAATTAGTCCAAAACTTCAAATCATCAAAAAAAAAAAAAAATGCTTAGAAATGAACCAAACTATTGTTCATTTCGATCCAGGCCGAAACAACCTCTTTCAGTTGGACCACTGGTTCATCTTACCCCACTCTCCCCTGCAGCAAAGAAGAAACAGCTGGAATTAATCAGAGTGAGAAAATAAACTGAAAACAGCAGACTGGTGGTTGTACCAGGTCTTTGTTGTTGGACTAATTCTTATTATTACATTTACATCTTACAGTACAGGTGATTTCAGCAGGGACAAACCTTTCTATGTTTTTTATTATTTGAGAGTCAAATATGATTTGAATGGGATCTTTTATTTGAGAGTTTACAGTAGATGCTGTTATTCTGTGAGCAGAATGTGTGACTCACTTCCTCAGCGAGTGATTCAATTCCCAATTTGCAAAAATCCTCTTTACCTTTCTTCCTGGATAATCTCCATCCTAATTCTTATTCCTCTCCAACGTTAACCGCTTCCCCCTCGGTCTCTCTCTCTGTCTCTGTCTCTCTCTGTCTCTGTGTGTCTCTGTGTGTCTTTGTGTGTCTCCGTGTGTCTCAGGCTCAGATGTAACACCTAACTACAGCGACAGCAGTCCCTCCAACATCACCATCAGCCTGTGGTGTACCTGCAGGGGCACTGGCAATCAGGAGCCAGAGTGTGACGCTTTCCACCGGGACTTCACACACAACACCTGCCTCAGTGAGTCTCAGTGTGTGTGTGTGTGTGTGTGTGTGTGTGTGTGTGTGTGTGTGTGTGTTACCTCAGGACCAAATTTAGACACAAAGGCACAGAGATTAAAAATAGAAGGAAAGAAAGAAAATCCTTCACAGTTGGAGCATGTCAGTGGGTTGATGGTAAGATTAGAAAAAGGTTCAGGTCGGGTTGTCATTGCTTGAAAAAAATCAACTTATTTTAGTGATTATAAGATACATTTTCTGTTGATCTGCTAGTTATTTAATTTAGTAATAATTCATTTAAACAATCAACTGATTCTTTCAGCTCTAACTCAGTTTACAATGATCCAAACTTGGTTTGTCTGTGGAGTTTATTACGACCAATATTTAAGTTTAGCTCTGATGACAGTTGTTATTACGACGGCTGCAAAAAATGACGTCGGGTGATGACAATTAAGAGTCATAAAGTTTGATGTATGAAGACTGTAAGATGGTCACACCTACAGAATCACAGGCTACGACTCAAGTCAGTATACAAGAAAATATCATCATCATCATAATATTGTGTCATTCATCGACAATTCAGATTTGTCTCAGGATATTTATGGTTCCAAGACCATGAGAACGGTTCTGTCTGAACCTCTCTCACAGTATTTTAACTCCTGTAAGCGTAGGCACATAAGTTACTTTACTTACGTCATGTAAGTAATGTAACACTCCTAACTTAGGTCACATACGTAAAGTAATGTAATGTACTGAGGTTACATATGTGACATAATCAATCATAATCACGTACGTAACATAAGTAACTTATGTAAGAAATGTAATGTACTTAACTTACATCACACATGTAACATACGTAATGTAAGGAGTGTTACGTACCAAACTTATGTCACAGACATAATATAAAGTCACGTGACATTATTAACTTAGGTCACGCAAGTAACGTAACATACTTGACATAAGTCACATGTGTACGTGACTAAATAACAGACAAACCTTTTTTAACCCAAACTGCCTGAACGTAACCAGACTGTGACAGATGAAGGTCCTCGTACTCTCCATCAGTCACATGTTGTTTTGTGAGTCACTGACAAACATGGAGACGTGTTGTACAAACCAGACAAAAGCAGAAAATAATCACAAGTTGGAGTCTGCAGGCTTTTTTCTTGGAAAATACTTTAAACAAATAAATGATTACTAAAATAATTGCTGTTAAAGTTTCTGTCTGGCTTAATCAATGAATTAGCTGATCATTTCAAACTCAGGTTACGATGATATGAAGCAGGAAAAATATTCACGTTTAAGTCCAAATTACTGTTGATCAAGTAAACGAATGAATGAATCAACTGAAAAAGTGTTTCAGCTCCAGCTGCATTTGTGTAGAGTGGTGTTAGGGGAGTGAGGGGTGGATTAAATGGACAGGGACAGTCCTCAGGAGTACGCTGAGGTGTGTGTAGAGCAGCAGTATATATATAGGAGATAAAAAAGAAAGTGTGAGGGAGTCCGATAACTGGGGAGAAAGGTTAGGCGGAGGAGGAAGAGGACTGTGAGACAGTTTGTTGAAGATCCCAGGATACTGTCTTTAAATAACAGCGACCCAGCTATGATCTCACCTCTGCACCTCCTCCGTCAAACAAACAGCCGCTCCTCCTCTGTCTTAATGCGAACATGTACATGCATGCCCACGTGCCAAATGTGCCTGGAGCGAAGAAGAAACCACATCAATACGCTGCATCTTATCATGTATTAAACATAGTTGGAGTCTGATCACACAGACCACAGAGCGTGTAAAGATTTTATCTGATGAAACCTGGTCCAGGTTGTACTGTACATTTTTATTTTAGTACCATTAAACTATATGTGTAAATGCAACAACAACCAACAGTCTTGTGGCCATTTGAAGCGCAGAGACGCGGCGTTCGCTTCGTGTTGAGTGGTTTGAATCAGAGTTCATCAATCATTCACCAAACACATCAGAGCGGCTTAAACCACAGAACACCGTCGTCCCTGGATGAGAATTTCTGACAATCCATTGACTTATTTAGTTGAGTGTTGTTGGACGTAAAAGGTTTGTTTGCTTGTTTGTTGGCCTGTGTGTGCTGTGGTGTAAACGTACAGGATGTACAGGCCTCTGCTTTTTCTTTTTTCTTCATTTGGATCTCCATTAGGTCGCCAGTCTTTCTGAGATCCACACACAGAACCATTTACAACCTTTTTAAGGACTTTGTGCTCAAACAATACATTTACAGTCTTATTTCAGTGCCTTAGTTTTTTTCATGGTTGTCTTCAAGACGTCCTTGATCTTGTTGTCTTTTGTACTTTTACCTGCCTCACTAAAGAGCATCTGTGAGATCAGCCATCAGGGACATGTAGCTTCTTCCATTATGAACTCTTTTAAGGTTTCTTTTGGTAAATGACCGAGGCCAGTCTGAACGTAATGCTGTTTAAAAGATTAATTTTCCATAAGCCCTTGAACGCACATAGACTAATCAATTTAATTGGCATTTGAAAGGACCACAAATAAAGTCATGTTGTGGAAATACAAGTTGTTTGGTAAATGCAAAATTTTAAAGATTTTGTGAGTCTGATTAATCGATTCATTGATCATTAATTTTACCAATGATCAGGAAGGAAAAAGCTTAAGGCTTTCAGGAGAAATATTGATCCCTACTTGTCACCACGTCACCAGTAACACGACATCATCAGCCCTCATGTTTCTAACCTGATGTTGAACATGTGATCTGGTGTCAGACTCAGTGACACTGAGGAGAAGTTGGGACATGAAGAGCTGAAATTCGGGACCAACATCCAACGTTTCAGATTTTTGTCAGAAACTTTTTCAGTTGTTGTTTTTTCAAAGACAAAAACAAACAAACTTTATTTTCACCGCGACCTCTTCCTCCTGCAAACACAGCCTCTGTTTTTTTAAATTTATGCACCATATGAACTAACACGGCCTGTTCTTCCATCAATTTTTCTTTTTTCTTTTTTTTTAAACAGAGCCACTTTAGACCAGCCTTGACCTCCTCCCTTTATACACACAACCTCCAGTTTTCACAAAACAATGAGACTTGTATCTACACTGTTCAAACTCACTTTTACTGTATTTCATTCACTCGTTTCCACTCAGAACAGTTAAAACTATTTTATTTAGCAGATTTTTTGAGCAGCAGTGGCAGTAGAAAAGAAAATACAGAAAATGAGGCAGAAAATGACTTTTACAACAACCAAGGTTTGAATATAAACACAGATTTTGTGTAATAAACAATTCAGATCCAGTAAATATAAAGTCTTTGTGAGCAAACAATCATTTTGTTGTCACTGTGTAATTTGGATAATAACAGGTGTAAGGAGCATCTAATATTGATAACTGTTCCCCCTCTGCTGCTCTCTCATTGCATGTTCCTCATGTCTTCGCTCTCTCTGCTCTGCTTTCTGTATCTCCCGTCACAGAAAACGCCATCCAGTCGTTTGGTTACGGCGCAGAGGGAGGGACTCTCCTCGTAACTGAGCCGTCGTCCACCTTCTTACCCCCCGCCCAGCCGCCGATCATCTCCAAACCGGCTCCCTCCCTACACGGCAATGCAATCAAACCCATGGACAGTGCTTGTATGTTTTCCACATGTGCTAACCTGCAGGTGAGTTTCCTGATATTCAGTGTGTTTATGGTTTCTGCACGTGATGCCCTACAAAGATAAAATGCACTAACATCACATAAAGGCCCTTAAATGTAAATTATTTGAATCATAATAATCAGTAAAGTCAAACCTCATGTCAGTAGATGTCCGTCAAGTTTTAAAGGAGACATATTTTTTGGAATAAATCAGAAAATGACCATCATATGTCATCACAGATTAAGCAAACAACACTGCAGCCTCTGCTGAAATATCTGCTCCAGGCCGGTTTTTATTTGCCTGTTTCATGTTTATTGAAATTCAAATTAATGCTGAATCCTCTCTGAATGAGTTAGTGTCTGTTTATGAGTCATTAGAAATCATTAATGATCTTTTAGAAGGTGTAGATGTTTCTAACTGTTAAATTGAGCAAATGTGAATGGAGTTTGGCAGATAGTGAGACGGTGTATTTTCAGAGCAGCCGGCTTTTTGTTTTCAGGATAACAGGCTGAACATTACATCAACAGACAGACAGAGAGGTATAAACAGCTGATCAGCTGACAGTGGAGGACTCGTCTTCGCTTCTTATTGTCAGTTTATGATGCTGTGCACGTCTTGCTCTCCTGCAGTGTTCCTGCAGTGTGGGGAGGAGGGAAAGATGGAAACAAGTCACTTCAACCACAGATTGTGTATTAAATAGCATCTCAATTTATTTAATACACCGTCTAAAGCTCCCACTCACTGTTTCAACTGCTGTAGTTATTTTTGAAAGTGCAAATGGTGTATTTTGATCCTTTAAAGCTGCAGTCAGTAGAAAGTCTAGAAAAACAGTTGATTGTTGAGTCTCATCTCCAGGACGTGAGGTTTCATGAGGTTTCATGAAGCTGTGTTTTCTCCATCCTGAGCCCCTCCTGCAGCATGCGTACACAAAAGTTTACTGAGGCAGTCGTAGCAAGCAAGCA
Organism: Lutjanus argentimaculatus; assembly: GCA_034769285.1. Lineage (NCBI taxonomy): Eukaryota > Metazoa > Chordata > Actinopteri > Lutjaniformes > Lutjanidae > Lutjanus > Lutjanus argentimaculatus. The sequence continues at coordinate 41,286,893 of JAWZSL010000005.1, read as the reverse complement.
CTTACTTTTTCCTCCTACAGCTGAGCACAAATATCTGTACTTTCTACTCCTCACACTTTCAAAACAGGCTTGTTACTTTAGTTTTAATGCAAGAAGAAAACGCTGTACGAAGAAGTATCAAGACGAAAACAACGTAAAAATGACGTAACAAGATGTAACAAGACGAAAATTTCATCATAACAAGGTGAAAAGGATGTAACAAGACACAATGATGGAAATGACAGAAGATGAAAACCACAAAAAGATATAACAGATGACAAAAACAGGGGCAGAGAGAGAGAGGAGATGACATGCAGCAGATGGGCTGCAGGCGGGAGTCGAACCAGCGGCCGCTGCAGAGAACCAGCAGCCTCAGTACATGTGAACAAAATCTGAGAGTAATAAACCTTCTGTGTGCACAGAAGAAGTGTGCGATGTTTTACTTCAACAAAATGGGAGCAAAACCAAAAGTGTTGCATCTATATATTTTTGTTGAGTGTAATTAAATGGACTGAATTCTAGATTGTATTATATTGATTTCAATAGTAGGTAGAGCAGAGATTCATCAAATTTCTATGAACTATTGGCTGTAAAAATCCCAACAAAGTTTATTTTCTCTAACAAATCTGGTTAGAAAGGAGAGGAAAGCTGAAACAACAGATTGTGTTTGTGGACATTGTGTTTTCAGTGCAGTATCAGCATTGTTTTAGGTATTATGTAGGATTTTGCCAAACATTGCTTTGTGTAAAATAATGAAACTAAATCAAAGCATCTGTCACACAGTTTCCTGGCCAGCCTGAAAACTTTAAACTCTTGTTTTCCCTCTACTTCACTGCCTCTGTAGTTCTGTCTTTTTCGAGCAGAACATCAATAAAACACAACAGTTTTGTCTCATATTCATCAGAAACTGAAGATGTGTCCAGCCGACTACAGAAAGAGAGACGCAGGCAGACAGTTTGTGTTGGACTGAGGAGAACTGAGCAGGACAGATTTGTGTTTTTTGCTTTTCTTCCCCTTCACACACATCTGCGTCATCCTGCCTGCATCCAGCGAAAGTGGAAACCCATCCATTATGTAGAGGCGAGAGGTGTAAGGCTGGAGGTTAAAGGCCAGTATAAATTGCTATCCATTATGTAAGAGATTTAAAGCATGAATTATAGAATACACCGACATATACTGTGGCAGGATGTGGAGATATTTGACTCAAATGCTTCATTTTTAACTCACTTACACAAACTTTGTTGTGGAGATTGAGTTACTCAACCTGCTTATTTCTGTTGGGAACAAACTGGTGCGTAGCTGGAGCTCAAGTCAGGACAGTGTTAGCCTAGCTTAGCATAAGGACTGGAAGACAGAACACACAGCTTGTAGTTTTAGGAGGAATCATAGGCTGGGACTGTTACTACAACATTTAGTGCAGCGTCCTGAAGTCTTGGTGTCACACTGAAGATGTTGGGTTTGAGACCAAAAACTAAACCTGTACTCGCCGGTAACCTGCGCTACACAGTTGCTAAACGGGACAAGGTGGCTCCAAAACTAACTCCTTCAGCTGTCGTCGGCATCATGCATGACGAAAGCATTCACACCACACTGAAGCGTCTCTGTTCAGGCTCTGTTTTGCAGTAAAGTTGTCTAGTGGCAGTAAATGTACATTCATTCATCTTCTGTAACTGCTTATCCGTGAGGGTCGCGGGGGGCTGGAGCCTATCCCAGCTGACATTGGGCTGAAATTGGACAAGTCGCCAGTTCATCACAGGGCTGACACATAGAGACACACAACCACTCACACTCACATTCACACCTACGGGCAATTTAGAGTCACCTGACCTAACCTGCTGCATGTCTTTGGACTGTGGGAGGAACCCGGAGTACCCGGAGAGAACCCACGCAGACACGGGGAGAACATGCAAACTCCACACAGAAAGGCCCTGCCGGCTCGGGGAGTCGAACTCAGGTCCTTCTTGCTGTGCGGCGGCAGCACTAACCACTGTGCCATCGTGCCGTTCGCAGTAAAAGTACAGTTTGCCCACAAATAAACACTGCAGAGAGAGTCTGTGTGGTTAAACTGAAGTAGAGTGAGCTGATCTCTCGCTCTGGAGCACACTTCAACATGTGAATAAAACATGTTTTCAGTGCCTTTTTCCTGAGCACCAGCCTCAAATTTATCCATGTATTGTCAAAAAACATAGACTATCATGATACATGCAAGTGAAAAATGCTTCTGACTCATTTGTGGTCGAAACACCAGGTTTGAAGTAAGACAAAATTAAATATTCCTTTATTAGTCCCATGATGGGAAAATTTACGGGTTTAACAGCAAAGTAGATGGCTATAAATAAACTATAAACATATAAGCAAGAGGAAATATAAAAAACACTTTGAACAGAGGAAATATAAAAATAGGAGCAGCATTCACAATGAAAAAAATTGAACATTGAATGATGATAATGCACTTGATTTTTGCACATTTTTTAAAATGTTTTACTGTTCAGCACCTGATGTGTCTGTGCAGAGCAGAGTTGGAGCTGCAGTGTCCCTCCTGCTCCTCCTCCTCCTTCTCCTGTCTCCTGTTGGCTCATTGTGATGCGTCCCTAAACTCAGCCCTGCCTCGGGGTCGATGGTGTTTCCCTTCATGTCGAGCCTGCAGACATCCTCGGAGCACAGGGACGCTGTCTGCTGCCAGTGGCTCGCTCAATACACAGCAGGGCTTTTTTTAGGATTTGGCCGTATTCCAGTCAGCTGATGCGACTGAGCCGCTGCAGATGTTCCTGAGACAGGGGTGCAGATTAGGAGATTCTGCACTTGTGTGAAGATGTCGGGTCTGGACACTCGGTGCTTTCTGTTTGAGGTCAAGGATTCTCCTGAGACAGACAAGATGGAGGAGTTCAGACAGCAGAAAGACCCAAGAACATTTGGATTGGCACTGGAGGCACAAACAAATATTAATGGATTCTTCGGCTTGCTTTTATTCCAGAGGCAATAATTCTCTTTGTTAGCTGCTAGCAGCTCCTGTTGCAATGTAGTCATGATGTTCAGACAAATATCACTCAGAGCAGCACTGGTTAATGTCAACTTTATCCAGCAACACTCGCAGTCCTGGAGATGAGCGACCGTACATACAGCCATTGTTAAACAACAAGCCAACAAAACTAGCTAGCTAACGTTTGCTAATGTGCAGGACCCCACTTCCTGAGCTGATGTGTGGTGTTGGACCATAAACATGTCAAAAACATTTAAGCACAGAGTCAAATCTGCATCTCTAAAGGCCCCAATTTATGCACAAACAGTCACATTTAAGCCACAAAGTGGAAAAGTCACATCCCTTTGAGCCTAAAATTTGAAACTAAAATTGAAATTAAGATGTGAAGAGAATACAAAGAATCCATCTTCACGTGGATCAAACCCGCTTGGTAAAACTAGTAAAAGTCAGATAAAAATAAGGATAAAAATAAAATGCAAAATAAGATGGAAACTAAAACTCATTGAGATAATAATAAAAACTTAAAGTGAAAAAAATAGTGTGTTGATGGAATAAAATCAAGGAAAGTGTAACATTTTAAAAGAAGTGCAGCAGTGTGTAAGTACGAAGCAAGAGCTAGTTAAAAGATCACCAGAGGCACACTGCTGGTTTAAGTCTGTCATTGGTCTCTTGCTTCAAGCAGCATCACGACATCCGCTATCTACATTTTCAAAGTCCCCGGGAAACAAGAACAACTCCTGAATTGCAGCCTACTCGCTAAAAATGGCAAATTAGCACCTGGTACGCTAATGTAATGAATGTAAACAAGCTAACAGCTGTTAGCTTCTCTTTTGCAGTGATGGAGTCATTTTAATGCCAGAGCTTCACCTCCTGACGTGCAAACATTCCACCAAAACAAGTTCCCCCCCGACACTGTTTTGCCACAGCACCGTCGCTGCATCCTGGGCTTAGCTCCGCCCAAAACGTTTGTGATTGGTTTAAATAAATGCAAACAAGGCAGGGTGTTTTGTCCCCTATAGCAGAATGAGCATGCATGGAGCCAGACCTTTCTCCAGCACTGAGTGCCGTGGAGAGACGTCTGGATATGTGAGATTAGCTAAAGGTTAAAGAGCAAATTTTTTAGCTTTCTTTTAAAAATATTTAACAAGCTGGCCTCTCTCATATCTATAGGTGGTGTGTTTCAGAGCTTCAGGGCTGTTTCTGGGAACCCACCAGCTGCAGATGATTGCAGTCTTCTTGAAGTCAAGTAGGGAACAAGTGAGCTAGAAATGTAACTTGATTCTAGCCCATTAAGGGCTGTGTGTGTAAGGAGAAGGACCTTGAAACAATTCTAAACGCTACAGGAAGCCAGAGCAGAGCAGCTAAACTGGACACATGTGCTCTTTTCTCTTGGTTGGTTAAAATCTGAGCTGCAGAGTTTTAGATGTGTTGCAGCATAAAAGATGATAATTACAAAGAACTAAAAGCACCATTTGACGTATTTTAACATGTTTCATTACAACAAATGTTCGTTCAGCTCAGCAACACGAATAAATACGTTTTCTTTCATTTAATTCATCTGGTGCTGTACCTGCAAACTGTGTGTCAGCACTTTGACAAACATTTCTAAACACCTGGAATATCTGTGTGTGCATCTCCAACATAAACGTGAGCGTCGTCAGTCCCACAGCGGCAGAGATGAAGTTCCGTCTGAACAGAGACAGACAGAGAGACAGATGAAGACAGAGATACGATATAAAGACAGCGTCCCTCTGGATGCTGTATGTTAGCTCATGCATGCTGCTGCAAATCTGTTTCCTGAATTGTATCATTTTTCCCAAAGCAGCACATGAATACGGCTCTTGTGTGTGTGTGTGTGTGTGTGTGTGTGTGTGTGTGTGAGAGAGAGAGTGGTGCTGAGCAGTCAGTTTACAGGAAACAGGCCTGCAGAGGCGTCGGGTGTCAGTGGAGGTTACTGCAGTAATAGTCAGTATGATAATGATGCATTCGTGTGCTTTAATGATCTCTGTAAAAACCTGCTGTATGTGCACACGGATGCAGATTTGAGGACATGTATATTTCAGTGGAAATGATAATGAAGCAGCGTGCGGCATCTCCGGGCTTCTCGATGATTTCTCATCTCTGAAAAGAGTTTTCTTCGTTCTTGGCCCGACGATAAGATCTGATTGGCTCTCCCACCCAGGTACCGGGAGGAGATATGCTAATGAGGCGCTGACAAAGAGGCTGATGGGAGATGGTGATAAATGATGCTGCGTGTGTGTGTGTGTTACCGCTCTGCATTTCAATGACAGTGAGGCTACTTAACTGTTTCTCGTCTGTCTTTGAGACGATCAGAAGGAGGAGATCCAGGAGACTCAGTGAGGATGAAAACTGTGACGAGCTGCTGCTTCCTGACTCTCACATTCTCCTCTTAATGATTCCTGAGTGTTACTCAAAACAGATCTACAGGGATAACCTAACAATCATGTGTATTTCATCAGTTTTAACTATTTCCACTTAATTTCTGAGAAATCATGTTGCTTAAAAAAAATAATCAATCAATTAAATCAATCAAAAATCAATGCAGAATGTAAATGAATGAATTGAACCTCCTTGAGGAGAAAGAGCTTTAACTGTGCTGAGTGAGGATGAATCCATGGAGCTGTCCGTGGTGCTGAAGCTGACGGGTCTTCTGTCACTTTTATCTTGGATACATAATATTCTCTAAACCAGTGCACCAAAGGGTCAGCCAACATCTCCAGGCTCACCTGTGCTCATGTAAAATATCAGCCACACATGGAAATATAGAAATTTAGTTTTGTCGTCTTTTGACTAAAATCCATTTAGCTTTAGTCATATTAGTCACCTGACTTTTTACTTTTGGGCGACTCAGTGTCATAAGATTTTAGTCGACTAAAACGGGTTAGTTATGGGTAGATAATAATGTTTAATTCATTATTTAAATCTGTCATTTGATTTTTATCTAAGATGAACAGCTGTGGCTCTTTCACGTCTCCACGCGACAGCAGTTGTTTCTTTTAGCTTGTATCGTATTTCAAGTTGAGTGAAAACACAGCAGCTGATAAAATAAAGTTTGCTTTAAAAACTAAATAAATTATGTGTGTTCACCTTTGCATGAATTTCTGGGTAACTCGTCTGCAGACGTCGCTTCGTTTTCGTTTTCATGTTTTCTCGACATCAGATATGAAATTTATGCACGTCGATTCGTCTCTTTTCCCAACACTGAAATGTTGTACAGTTTATGCAGCAAGTAGAACGGTCCCTAACATGTATCTCGTTTTATTCATTGATGAAGGTATAAATAGATTTCATCATAGTTTTTGTCATCATAAATTACTTTTTATTTAGTTATCATCTTTTTTTCATCAGTGAAAAAAGTCGATGATGAAAACTATGATGGAAAGAAATTCAAACAGTTTGAACTAATGAAACGTGAGCAAAATGTGTCTTAATCAATAATATATTTCTAAGATTTGCCGTATTTTTACACTTTGACTAAGCTGGTGTTTGTGTTGTTAATTGAGCCTGTAATTAATGAGCATTAATGAGCTGTGTTTGTCCTGAGTGTGAGTGAGCAGACACAGCAGGAACTGAGTGTGTGTGTTTCTGATTCTTCCTCCTAATGAGTTCTTGTTTTACAGGATGGAGGCCAGAAGTGTGTCCCCTCTGATGACTTCGAGTGTGAGGAGGTGAGCACCTCTGATTACACATCTCACACTCATTTAAACACTAATTATGGATTCACAGGTTCCCTAAAAAAAAAAGTGTTCATATTCGTATCATCTTCCGTCTCCTCATCTCACGTTTACAGACTGAAGTTCTGTCATCCTTCTTCTTTTGTGGTATTTTTATTTTCCCATCAGCTGTGTGATGGCTGCTGATGTATGTGAGGCGTTCAGGTGCAGAACATTATCATCAGCTTAAAATTGAGAGGCTGAGCATGTTAATTGTCTTGGTTAATAACTCCTCTGTCTAATATTGACTGTCCCCTCTTTTCCTTTTAGACTGAATTTACAGAGAATCAAAGAGAGAAAAAGAAAAAGAAAACAACAAAAAAATATGACTACAATATAACTAATATCCTACTTGTTACCTCAACTTCTTCTGCATCTTTGGGCTCCATCTTCCACCTGTCGCAAAGCAGCGCGCACTGCAGTCATCGTTGCTGTTTTCTTGCCAACGCAGGTTTCATTTTCTCACCCTGCGCCCACGTTGTGTAGGTAGCAAATGAACTTGCACCCCTCTGTGTGCAACTGTGTTGGTCTTAAAATGAGGTGTGGTCTGGCGCATTGTTGGCGCATTGTTATCTTGAGGCAGCAGAGAGTGATTGTACCATCGACCAACAAAAACCTGGTCTAAAGTCAATGACTGTGAGTATTTTCCTGCTTTAAATGCTGCAGACATTAAGACGAGCCTACATGGGCAGATTCACAGTGTGTGTCCTCTCTGCTTCTAGAACACTGCAGTTAATCCACCGGTCATAAAAATTAACATCCTGATTAACAGCAGGTGACTGCAGGTTGGTGAAATGGGACACAGCTCAGATTTTTCTGGATTGTTTAAATCCGACAGGATCTGATAATTAATGTCTTTTCTGGAGAGTGTCCTCTGTCCTGTCTGTTTATAACTACAGTTAGTAGTTTTTAAATATTAAAATATTGTACTAATGTTTCCATGTGCTCTGTAATGTCACAGCAGTCACAGTTAGGACAGGGTGGAGACACCTCATCCTATTTCACCCACGATTTTTATGACATTAACCACCCGACCTGCAGGTTAACCGCGGTACCTGCATCACTACAAGTGGCTCATTTCACCATCTTCACTCACTTCTCCAACTTGCTAAATCCGTCATTTAAATAGCACCAGAGGTGGTGCATCTGACTCTTAAAGGGAGATGACGCTCTGATTGGGTTTCTTTAAAGTGACGCTGAAAACACACCTACACTACCAACTCTTTTTGTGCTTTGTGCCTTACTTTGTGCACAGATTATGCGCCTTTTAAATAGAGTGGAGCTGGATGCACTCTAGATGCCCTGAATGCACCGTGCACTTTGGACCATGTGCTATAGATCTAAATGGGGTCCTTTATGATCAGAAAGGCAAACCATGATCCAAGTAGTTTTCTTGCCCAAACCTGACCAAACTGCAACTGAAAAGTAAAACTAAAAAGTATGAAAACTATGAAAGGTATAAAGTAAAGTCAAAAGTATAAAAAAAGTCAACAATCTTGGGATTAAAAATAATCCACAGCCTTCAGAGCTGCTTAAGTGGCTGAAAATGACCATGGCAACAAATTACCTGTCTTCTTTTTTACTGAAGAACCAAACCAAGGTTTTGCACTCACACAAGAGGGAGCTGAAAAGTGCAGGTTTGGCCTCGTACACTTTGTGTTTTTGTTCCTTGTTAAAGGCACAAAATATGTGAGGACATAATGCAAATTTATACAAACAGTTCCTGAATCTGATTTTCCATCTCTGACTGAGCGCTGCAGCAGAGAAAACTGTGTCTGGGGTTTAATGTCGAGGAAAAGCAGGTGTAAATTCTGCAGCGCTGTTTTATTGGGAACAAAAGGAGGGACAGAGACGCTCATAAGATTTTAATAGTTCAGACAAAAAAACCTTATTGAATGAAAAGATGCATGATAAAATTATTTTACCACAGCATCCCAACGCAAGTTTTATACCATCATTATCACACATTTTATATAACACTATTATATAACAAGAACATGAAGTTCCAGCTTTTTCTGTTTGATTTGAAGCTCAATGTTTTTATTTTCGCTCAAATCAACACAAACAAAAGAAAATCATCAGTGATAAATGTTCATCTGTAACTGAAACCTTCAGCACAGCACTGATGCCACAGGTTCAGAAGTTCAGAAGTAAACGTGGCTGCTGGAGAGACCCACCACAGAAGAAGAACTCACAAACTTCCCCTCAGCTGTGCAACTCAGTTCAACTCCCAGCAGTCACCTCTGCAGCCTGTCCTCTCCGCACCATATGTGCTGGAGGCGGATGGATGGGAAGGCCAGCGTTTTTGTGATGCTTTATTATTCTGTAGTATTTATATAACGAGCAATAGTTATATAATATGTAACATTTATATCAAGGGTCCAAAAGTCGCCAAATTCTAATTCTACACACAAGGTTTTTTAAAATACCTGCAAACTGCTCCGTGAAAACATTTAGGTCCTGGAGACAGGACACGAGCAGGAAGCAGCTCCAGACAGAGGTCCTAAGACGACTTGAGACTGGATCTGACAGGAGCAGACAGTCTGCAGGGCTGCTGCTGCTGGACCGGATCCTCTGCTGGAGGCTGAAGAGGAAGGATTCAAACTGGAAGTCGATCTGTAGACAGAGAGATGAGAGAGGAACTCTGGAGGACAGAAACTTGGACTGATGTACTCTGAGTAACCCCAAGTTTCACTGCAAGAATAAGCATTTATTTGAAGCATAATTGCACTATTAATTTATATTAATTTGCATATATTATTCTGTGGATTTTTACATTTTAACATCCATTAAATATTGTGAAAACAAAAAGGTTTAGGACTTTAGACTTAATGTCAACATTGGTAAGATGTATTGTTAATGCAAACTTTTTACATTTCTTATTGATATATATATATATATATATATATATATATATATATATTTGATATATATGTGCAAATAATCGAAAGTTAAAACTAAACTACTTTAAACTATTCAGCATTTATAAAGAGCTTATAACAGTGGATGTAGCTCACGAAGCAGCAGCACTTTAAGCAGCTACTTTCTGTAAGAGACATTTGAAATAAAATGACCAGATTTTTCTTTTGAAAATGGTTTGATTTTACACTTTTGGCTCATTTTTCAAAACACTCAACTTTCCCTGAATGCAACCGTCACAACTGTTTCATGGGGCGTCAAAACTCTACTGCATGTTTACAAAAGGTTGTAACTCACCCAAAACATTTCATTCACGCTTCAAAAGCTCGTTATTGTGTGAGTAAATTGGCCGCGGCTGCGTTAAATGTTTTCTTCATGTTTTCAACCCTGGAAATGTTGTTTATGCATGTTATGTATGTTGGCACTCGACACCGTACGAGACAAGAACGTCGGTTTTGTCGAGCTGAATGTTTCTTCATTGTGTATTATTCTGAGCTTTTTACATTCAGAATTCAACAGATTCTCAGTTAAACTGTCAAACTCTTCACAGCTTATAAACTTTCTTTCATCCTTTGAGCCGTCCACATGTAAAATGATCCATTCAAATATCAAAATCTGTCACACATACGTATGTACTCCATACATATCTTGGACATGGGCTGTATCTAATGTCTGCTAAAGTGGCAAATGAGCTGTCAGGCAATGAAATATGAATCACATGGATATGACTTTGTATGAAAGATCAAAAGTGAATATTCTGTCACAGTACATGTAACATGTTGCTAAAAATATAGATTTGCTGTAATGTGCTTGTCTTCCTGTGTACTCCCAGTAAACTTTTACCTACTTTTAAAATCTGAATGTAAAAAGCTCAGTGTGACACACGAGGAAACATTCAGCTTGAAAAAACAGACATTCTTGTCCAGTTACAGTGTCAAGTGTCAACAAAAAAGTGGAACAAAACAAAAAGTTTGCATAAGCAACATTTTCAGGAAAAGCCAAAACCTTTCTTTCACCATCACGTGAGTCGTGCTGCTCAAAATGTTTTAGATGTTTTTTCATCTGAGTTGTGACCTTTTGTAAACATGCAGGAGAGTTGTGATGTTTTGTTGTCGTGTGACGGCTGAAACTATGAAAGAATGTTTGACGATTCCTCTGAGAATCAACTCAACAGTTTTGATCAGCAGGTCGTGTGCATGTGGTGACTGCAAATTCCACCCTGTTCTGAACAACAAAATAACTGTTCAGATTTTATCTTAATGTTCTGAAAGAAGTAAAAAGCCAAAGTGAATGAGAAAATCTGTTAGCCAAATTCCAGAGCAGTAATACTGAATTTTACCACGAGGTGAGAGCCCATGATATTATTACAAATGTTTCACAATAAAAGCCTTGTCAAGAAATGAGGGGTTTCTGTCCACTGAAAGCTAGAGCGCTTTTAATTTGAAACAGACACAGGAAGTTGTGGACTTGTTTTCACAGCATAATACAAGGACTCGATCAAAACAAGGTTTAGCTGTTAGCTGCCTCGCTAACACAGCAAACAGTCATGGAGAGCGTTATATCAGTTATGTTGAAAAGCCACAGACATGTATACATAAACACAGCAGTGACCTTTGGATCGTACATCAACGCTGCCGCCTTATTGGTCAGGACAAGACATGTGAAAATATCAGCAGGGGAGCTGCTTCCTTCGGATAAAAAGTCAACAAAAACTTTTTACTTTCTCGACTTGATCTACTTTTGAATGCTGTCGGCTCCATGGTTAGTACTCATCTCTGTTCCAATGATTGAGAAATAAGCATTGTTTGTGATTTTTTAATGCAGCTCAAAGAAACACCAGACGCTGCCAAAATTTACATGTTTTGTCCACATCAAATGGTCTATTTTGGGGGCATTGTGGATAAGCCTGAAACTATTTAATGGTTTCTCCCAAGATCACAATTATGTCTGAAGCATCATCGCATATTGTATCCAGGCACACGGACTTTTCTCTATTTGCCAACTAACAGAGCCCTGCTGTTGTGTTGAATACCCCAAAGATTTATGTCAGAAACGTACCGTATGGGTCCCCATTATGAAACTGCCAGATGCTAAATTGTGTGTGTTGGACACTTTACATAATTAGCATAATTGCTTGACAGATTTGGACAATACTGAAGTGGTTTTGTGGGTTATTGAGGATGATGAATTAATTTCTGACATTTTCAAAATTCAAAATAGGCATTTAAACCCAAAGTGACCTTATTTCAGCTGTCAGTGTGCTGATTCTGATGAAATTTCAGCCAATTTAGAAGTTTTAGAAGACACTAAATCAATTGGGAACAAGTGAAATTACTGAAACAACTTCAGCTTGATTATAAATTGTACATTTTAGGATGTTTATGGATATAATTATCTAAGTGATGCAGAACATGTACATTTGAACTCACAGCCCATTAAACTTGACCCCCAAACCCCATTACAGTACCACTGTAATACTGTTCAAATCAGCCAAACAGTTCCTGAAATACTGTCCATAAAGGTGATTATGCTAACTCATGCTAATTATGCAAATTGGTCAACATATGCAAGTTCATATCCAGCAGTTTCATAATGCTGGAGACCCAAACGTTACATTTCTGACATTAAACTTTGGGGTATTCAGCATTTCCAGGTTCATAAAAGGGCTCTGTTGGTTGGGAAATAAAAGTGTTGCCCTGACCAATATGGCAGCCATGCTGATGTATTTCCTATCAGGCTACTAAAGCTGGAACACATCAGTTTTAGCAATGAGTGAGGTGGTGGTTACATTTCATGAGACCAGCTGTATTTCAGGTCAACATCGTGTCTTCAAGGCTCCAGCACTGATCTTCCTTAAAGGGTGGAAATCTCTGGGAGCCTTTTTCCGTCTCTGTGTAACTACCAGAATGTTTTGCAAAGACAAGTGCTGGTTCAGTCGGTTAGCGTAAAATCAAAACCAATTTAAATTTGTGCACTGGACGGGACCGGCTTAACCAGAAAGCAACCCGACACAGAAATAGGTCAGGTTAAAATAAACTCTTTTCAGTCCTGGACTGATCAAAGAGCAGAGTTCCATGGGTCTGCAAACTCCCCAAATTTTACTTCATAACTCTGATTTCCTGTCAGTACCAGAGCACTGCTGGGTTTGGTTCTGGAGCCGGCGTCGAGGCACTTTTCATTAAAAATAATGGCCTCTGCACAATGTGATGCTTGTTTGGTGTGAAAGCAGCTTTCATGTGACTTTGAGAATAATGACTCGATCACACCCCTGACAACACTGTCAAGTCTTATTTGGTGCAGTTTTCATGTAAATATCATCAAATGTTTGTCGTGTGACTTCACTCCTACGCTCATGTGTCCTCGTTAAGCAAATATTGGTCGCATTTTAATTTACAGTCCACTGATAAGATGTAAGAAGCCATGCTTTGTACCAAATTAAACAAAAACACAGAATAATTTAATTAGACAGTATTTGACCCTGAGGTGGTGGAATATTTGTTAATGGGTGACGGCACAGATTTATTGTTGGGATGTTGTGTTAAAAATAAATGCAAAAACTTTTCAACCTACATTAAATTCACTACAGTACAAAGATTCGGTCATTCTGTTGTGACAGGAGCCTGTTTACCACTGTGATACATCAGCTGTTCTTCTAACAACACTCAGTCAATAATAGTTGAAGTTTTGAAAGTGAAATTCTTTCTCATTCTTTCTCTTTTCAATGGGAGACAGGTCTGGACTGCAGGCAGGTCAGTCTAGTACCTGAACTCTTTTACTACGAAGACACACTGTTGGAACACGTCCACAATGTGTCTCTGCATCGTCTCTCTGAAATAATCAGGGACGTCTCTGAGACAGACGTCAGGGATGGCAGCATATGTGGCTCCAAATCCCCCCAAACCATCACAGCTGCTGTCTTTACAAGTTAGTGCTGGGAACAATCTGGATGGTCCTTTTCCTCTTTAGCCCGGAGGACACGACGTCCATGATTAGTGAAAACAATCTGAAATGTGGACTCGTCAGACCACAGCACACTTTTCCACTTTGCGTCAGTCCATCTCAGATGAGCTCGGGCCCAGAGAAGTCTGCAGTGTTTCTGGATGTTGTTGATATATGTCTTTCTCTTTGCATGGTCGAGTCTTAACTTGTATTTGTAGCTGCAGAGACAAACTGTGTTTACTGACAACGGTTTTCCAAAGTGTTCCTGAGCCCATGTAGTATCCTTTATACAATGATGTGGGTTTTTAATGCAGTTTTTAATGCAGTGCTGCCTGAGGGGTCAAAGGTCACAGACATTCAGTGTTGGTTTTTGGTCTTGTTCCTTACTGCAGAGATTTCTCTGGATTCTCTGAATCTTTTCATGATATGATGGATTGTAGATGGTGAAATCTATAAATTCCTGCAGTTTTGTGTCGACAAATGTTCTTAAACTGTTGGACTGTTTGTAGTTTTTCACAAAGACAAACAATTGTCACTTGAAGAAAGAAAAAAACTGGAACTGAGCAGCAGAAAAAGGTGTTATCTAGTATGAAAACATCGGTCCTCACTCTCTTTTACATTTTGAATTCTTGGATTGGATTTTTTGATGCAACCGACCAACATTCAAGTGCATAAAAAAAAAGAATGAATGAAGCTCGAACAAAATGTTTATTTTTTGTGTCTGAAACTAGAAGATCTGTTTTTTCTTTTGATATATTACATGTTAACATATTCATAGAAAAAAGAAAAAAACAGTGAATTTTGTCAGAAATGCTGGTGCTGGCAACTTAAAAAAAAAAACACTAGTAGGGTAAAATTTCAGAATTGAAAATCTCACCCAAAAATCTACTTAATTACAGTAACCTTTGTAATTAGTTACTTCCACTCCTGTATTTGTGTAAGGTAAATTAAAGTGTGTTTCTTTTCCACTAATATTCTTACCTGTCTTCTCCCTGTCTTTCTCCCTCCCCCTCTTCCTCCTCCTCCTCTTCCTCCTCCTCTGTCCCTTCAGGCTCTGTTGGCCCAGGGGTCAATAGACTCTCAGGACTCTGCGGGGCCCAAGAGCAGCAGCCGGCACTCAGCTCCGCTCCTCCACCTTCACGTCTCTGTGACTGTGTGTGTGTCCATCCTGACAGCGTTTCTACTCCTCGTCTCATAAATACGAACCCACACATTCATACTGTACAAACACCCACACACAGTCAACATTCACACACACACAAACAAACAAACAAACACACTCTCACAGAATAAATGGCAAGACCCGGAGAAAGTCCCGTGACTCTGCGCCCTCTGCTACCGGAAAATGTCAACCAACAGACACACAAACATCAACGACACGAGGCCGCGCGAGGAGGGAAAGTGTTGTGGAGGACATTCGGATCAGCCGCACACACACACGCACACACATACAGACGCTGAAGGAGAGGAAGAAGAAGAAGACGAAGAGACTGGACTGTGTGTTTTGTGAGAGGGCGAGAAACAACAAAGGCAGAGACAGAGAGACTCTTGGGATTTTGGATCACACTGACTTCATTTCCAATGCTCCGTGTCTGGAGGGTTTGTGTGCTTTTTTGTGCGGCTCCGGCTCTGACTCACTCCCTCCAGCTTTTTTTTTGGCTCGGAGACAGCCGGCCTGAAAACACAGGGACTTTGGCTCAAGCACAAAACCACACACACGAACAAAAAAAAACACACACACACACACTCGGACAGCAAGTCTTAAAAATCGAGAGAGAGAGACAGAAAGAGAGATGACGGGACAGATGGGGCAGATCCTTCCACGGTGTTTGTCAGCTCAATTTATCACTCCCCTGGACCTCTCTAGTGGCAAGAAATCTATACTGCATACATACAAAGCACACACACACGCACATGTGCACACACACACACACACACACATTCTCCGTCCCCTTACACATCGTTACGGGCAAACAGGGTCCCACACGACACAAACACTATGCTGTACACCAGTGCTTGCTTTTTGCGGGTTTTCTCTTAATTTTGTGGTCCGACATCTGTACAAACTTCATTTAATGTGGAATATGAAAAAACGTCTTTCTCTAAGTGTGAATTTCAACTATTGTAATGTAATAGTTGAGTGAAACGTTTGTCTTTCTTTATGTAAGTTTTGTTTTGTTTTTTGGAGTGTGTGTGTGTGTGGTGTGTGTTTCTGCGTGGGCCGTGTGTGGATGTGTGTATGGCAGCAAAGAAAGACTGTAAAGATTTAAATCTTATAAGCAACTCAACAGCAGCGTGAGTATCACTACTGAATACTTAATGTTGACATTTAAATATCACTGAAGTGATGTGCCGTATGTAATATCACTCTGAACGACATCTATCTGGATTTATGTGTTTTGAATCACAGGCTTTGAAAGTCTCCAGAGGGTCATTTTCAAGTGTTCAACATTCAGAAAGTGGAAGTTAAAGCAACATTATGTCAGGATTTGGTATCTTTTGTGATTTGGCACCCCCAGTTTCAGAGTGCAAGGCACTTATACACCACTGCGGTAAAGCTGCACACTGTGGCTGTCACAATATCAGATTTTCACTGCACTTACTGTGATTAGGGCTGTGTTTAATGATAATTTTCATTATCAATTAAGACTGTTAATTTACTGTCATGAATGACAAAGAAAGGCAGCAAATCCTCAAACCTTATAACTCTGTCAGCTGTCTGTCGATGTAAAGTTACACACATTTATCCTGAAAACAAAAGCCCACGCTCTGAAAATACACGCTCGAAAAAACCCAAACTCCATTAATATTTTGCTCAATTTAAGTGTTATAAACATTTACTCCTTCTAAGAGATTATTAATGATTTTTTATGACTCACAGACAGACACTAACTCATTCTGCGAACATTCGGCATTAATTTGAACTCTAATCAACGTGAAATAAGCAAACAAAAGCAGTTATTCAGGCATGTTGGCTGCAACGATCAATTAAGTTACATCTGCTGTGCCTTGTGCGTAAATGCATCTCACCACAATTAATCATTTAGTCTTCAAAATGTCAAAAAAATTGTGCGAAATGTCCATCACAATTTACCCACCATGACATCTTCACGTCTTCTTTCGTCCAGCCAACAGTCCAAAACCCAAAGACTCTTCATTTACTGTGATTAATGACAAAGAAAAGCAGAAAATACTCACGTTTAAGAACCAGAAAATGGTCTGTCATTTTTATAACTCTGTCAGATGTCTGTTGATGTAAAGTTCAGCCTGTTATCCTGAAAACAAAAGCCCACTGCTCTGAAAATACACACTGTGGAGTTTGAGTTCAGTGACAGCCTGTCTCACTGCTGCCAAACTTCAATGACATTTTCCTCCATTAACAGTTATAAACATCTACTTCTACAATATTATTAATGATTTCTTATGACTCATAAGCTCTTACGACTCATGTTCTGCAAACATTTGGCATTAATATGAACTTTAATTTACATTAAATAAATGTGAAATAGGCAAACAAAAACAGTTATTCTGCTGCAGCTCGTGTGTAAATGTGCACAGCATCTCTTTACAATTAATCCTTTAGTCTGTAAAATGTCAAAAAAAAAAATGCTTGTCACAATTCCCCTGAGCCCACACATGATGTCTTCAAATGTCTTCTTTTGTCCAACTACCAGTCCAAAACCCAAAGACTCTTCATTTACTGTGATCAAGGACAATGAAAAGCATAAGAGTGCCCATAACAGAGATGATGTGCACATTTACCACGAGACACAGCAGCTGTAACTTCATTAAGTGACATAACTGAACTCATGGAAATGAGGCAGCGTTGACTTTCCAGGTGATTTCTTTATTATGCGCTGTCTTGATGTCTAAGTGTTTTCAGTTTAGTTTAATGATTAGAGAGGCTGTTTTCAGTCATTATAAATGCTTCCATGTGTGCAGTAATGTCACTGCTGCATAATATTAATGATACTTGCAGCAGTGACATTTCCAGAGGAAATTGTTTTTTAGATGGCTCTCCATTTTGTGTGTGTAAAGAACTCAGAACATTAACATTATATCCCGACCAATGCTGTTTGATTTAAACAATCAATGAAATTCCAGATGCTATGTGTAAATGGGCACACAGAAGGACACACTACAGGTCCAGCTGACCCATAGATTAACCACAGTTCCTACATAAGTGAATCCTTTCAGCATCTGTGTTTTGAGATGAGACTGATTGGTTTAACTCATGTTCTGAAACACACCTGTTTAATTAGGAGACTAAATACAACCGCTTTGCCTTTTCCAGTTTACTTTGTGCCCATATCACGTGCCATTTAAAAAGCAAAAATGAAGTTGTACACACCCGAAATGTAAAAATAGGACCCTCACTCTTGGTGGCCTCTTGCTTGGTCACTTTCCCTTCTTCTCTTCTTAGCTTCCTCTGTTAATGTCCTCTTCGGTCTCTTTGCCTCTGCCATGATGTCCGCAGAGGCTTCCTGGCAGAGGCTGCTGCTGCATCTGAAACAAAAAACTCGCCACTGTTGCCAGATTTGACACAAAACAGCCCCATCAGAATTTAAAAACCAACCAAAATAATTCCCATTCAGGAGAGGCTCCCTCACTCTTCTGTTTTAGTTTTATTCGTATAAGAAAGCCAAAACCACAATAATGAGAACTTCTCTCCAGCAAATCTTATGAGAAACATTACATTAAACATAAAAGCTAAACATAGCTCTTTCAGAATCACCCAAGTGGTCTGAGATGTAGCACAAAACTATTTTTACCTGTTCAATTAGATACACAGTTGGGGGGAACACCACCAATCTCTTTCATCTCCGTCTCTCTCAGTTGGACTTTCTCTGTCCCCTGTGGTGATTAATGTCTGGCAACTGACCTGACAAGCAGATTCATTACTTTCTGTTCAGCACAGTATTAGACGATCACTACTAGTTTTAGTTCTGCCTGATATGTGATTACAAAACTGACACCTGCACAGCTCTCCACAGGTTCTCCTCACACCATGACTCAGGTTCTCTCCACTAGCTGTTAATTCAACTCAGTCTCATCTGTTTGTGGTCCCTTAGTCACCAAGCAGGCTTGTAATTATAAATCTGTCTGTGTTATAAATCTGTCAACCTTAACGGTATCAAAAATTAGCTTTGGGATCCATATTGTTCAACCTGACCTTAAAGCCTCTTTTACACTGGAGTCCCCTCTTAATTTGTGATCTAAAAGCTTTTATTATGAAGCAGCAAAGTCAGGAAGTGTTTTGTTTTCATCAGCAGTAATTTGACATGTCTCCTGTCAGCTGAAAGTGAACGTGAAACAGTAAAATAAAACAGATAACTGAAAGTACAAACGACGACGCAGGAGAAACTTCAAAGCACAGAGATTCAGTTAGAAGCTACAGAGGTAGAGCTGAACACACACACACTTTAAAAACCTCTTTCTCTCTGCTCTCCTGAACACACCAGTTGAGTATTGACCTTCCAGCAAACATTAGGAAAAAAAAACTGAAAGGCAAACTTGTCTACTGGCAATGAAAAATGAATCAATCACCAGTTTTAGCGGGCAATTTTAGTTGCATTAAAAAAAAACCTGCATATACACACTAATTTTGGGGTATAACCTGACTGTTTAACACAGTTTCTCTATTTGAGATGGACATTAAAACTGCTTTATAGAACTAACCCAGCCATAGTCTATATATTTACATATATCATTTTAAAAGGCTACATAAAGCATTTGTTAATTAGGGATGCAAACCCTCAGCTGGTCATTTTTTGGTTCTAAATTTTCATGTTGAAGTAGATCAGCATAGTTTGGTGAAGTTCAGACACCAAAATTCAAGATAAAAAAAATATCAAACCTGAATATTTGGGCTGCCAACAATAATAATAAATCAATCAGACCTTCATCCAATCAGATTGCATTCTGTCAGTTACACAGCTAATTGGCTAAGTGACTGGAAACCTTGAACACTTGGATTCCATATTAATTCTTTAACTTAAACAATAAATTTTTTAAATTAGAAATGAAATTCGACAATATTTACAATTAGATTTTTTTATACTATTTTTTCCTTACCAAGACTAATTCTATTACCTGAACTGAAGCCTATCAGCTGATACCAATTACCAATCCAATAACAGTGCATTAAGAAAAAAAAAATACTTGCATACTTGCCGATACCTGATGTGGTAATTTAGGCACCATTCGGAGCCTTTTCCATACTTGTATCGGTATCAGAACAGCCCAATTTACAGTTACACCTTAAGCGTCCAGTAGCGATCAAACTTCACAATAAGGTGTTCAATTTCTTATAAAATCCAAATTCTTACATCCTCTTTTTTTGTTGCCATAAATGTGTTTAACCTCCGTGTGTGTGTATGGGTTCTTCAGTGTGTTCTTTACCTCTGGCCACTCTGTGGGGTATTTTTTATGTTTCATAGAAGCTACCAGGACATGGAACATGGAACAAAGGCCTGATGTTCTTTAAGAGTGTCTCGAGTGGGTCGTCATCTCCTGCCCTCCGTCAGCTGGAAGTAAAAGAAAGATCAGTTTCTGTGACTATGGTGTGGCCTTACTTTACTGTTCTTTCTTACATACTTGAACGTGAGAGAATTATGATTATTGCCCTGCCAGCGGCCCAGGAAAAAGGGGTTACAATCTCTAACACTTTGGTCCAGAGCAAGATGGTTCAGACTAGTCAGACTGCCATTAAATGAGGCACGAGTAATCATGGTTACCAGAGGATGAATAATATTGACATGGTGCCACCATCAGGGCAAATTTTGCTTTCAAGCAACACTTGGTTAAAAAACCATAAACTCAATCATTTGTTAATATTCTTGGCCCCCAGAAGAGAAATCCAGCCTTTGAAATAGATTTATCTCTAATATTAGCATTAATTAGATTTTTTTTTCTTTTTAGCAGTTATTGTTTGTCAGTTAAAACCATTTATGAAGTTTATTTTATTCAGAATTTACCTCAAAGAACCAGTCTTTAATGTAATGAGGAATAAAAGTGGTCCAACAATTGATCCCTGTGGGACACCTCAGCTAACTCGAACCAAATCAGAACTCAACCCATTTACATTTATAAGTGTTTCTGATAAGTAATATCATTTGACAGCCATTTGTCAGTTCAGAGGAGAATCCAGATGTTTTTGGTCGAGCCTGTCCTCCAACAGAAAATGACCAGAGAGGTCGTTTTTGACAGCAGCTTTATACGACCTATACGTACATTTACCCTAACCCTAACCCCCCAAAATAGAAGCGCCATCAGGCTCGGCCTTGCCGGGATTCAAACTCAGATCTCCTGTTCCAGGGGCAGGCACCCTCCCTGATGCGCCACGCCACTGTTCTGTTAACTTTTGCTTTTCTTAATGCAGCCTGTTCTCCAACAGAAAACGACCAGAAACGCGACCAGAAACGCTCTACTGGGTCGTATGTCCACGTACGACCTATCTGGGCGTATGATTTGGAGGATATGTTGTTTTGGTCAGGCTAAAATTTCAAATTTTATCCCAAAAATAAAGTGCGTACAAGTGATGGACAGTGTGTAGGAGCTTTTGGTTCATTCACATACAGGAAATATTTAAAAACAACAACAACAACAACAAAAACTAATTGGTGTATTGCAATAAAAATGACTTAGCTCATTCATGCTCCCCAGAGGATGAACCCTTTCCATTTAGGTCATGTACAGACTTTTCATATGCACCACCCGTAGGCTAAAATCTGAAGTTTGTATACATTATCAGAAAATCTGCTGCAATTGTGAGATTTTCATGAAATATAGTAGATATTCATGGTTCTGAGGGGATGAGGCATTTACATTTGGGACAGACATATTTGTGAAAAAAGAGAACACAAGACAGCAAACTATATTAGTTGGATTTTCATGATCACCAGAGGATGTATCTCCATGTTTTTGCTGATCTCTTCTTTCCTCCAATACCAAAAAAAAAAAAAAAAAAAAAATGCTAAGCTTTTCAATTTAGGGCAAATGGAATTAGTATAATTTTGCCCACATAATTTTCATCAAGTAAAACATCAAGAAATCTTGTCAATGTAACCTGAGAAGAGATACATTTCCAAAAGTCAAGAATTAGATTTTTCTTTTTGGTAGTAAATGTCATGTCATGACAACTCAAACCATTTGGAAAGTTTATCTTTTGCAGAACTTGCCTCAGTAATATGTTTTTTTAAGAAAACAAGCTAATATCAGCAAAGAATATTCAGTGACTAGTTATTAATCTAATGAAGGGGGTCAAATGAAAAGGGTCCAATAATTGATCCCTGTGGAACACCTCAAGTGTTTCTGACCAGTAAAAGACTGTAATTCAACAGCCAATCAGCCAATTGAAGCCATAAAGTGATAATCTGAACATTCAAATCAATGGTGGGGAATCTCTGCTCTAGCGCCACCATCAGGATAAGCTTTACACTTTAAATCCCAACTGCTGTTAAGGTTCCAAAGAAAACAGAATTCTTCTTTCTCAAACATTAATTCTGTTGGTTGCAATCAGTTTTGCAGCCTTTAGGGGGCGCTGGCGGGGCTTTAAACTTAATGATGATGTGGAGGGAAAGAGAAATGAGCAGATGAGTGGAGAGAAAAAGGTGAGAGTGAGGTTGTAAATTTGCTGATATATTTGTAAACTTTAACAGCGCTACAGCAGTGTAACTGAAATATGTGTCTGGAGATCTAAATAAAAGTAACATCTGTAACAACAGCTGTGTCATTTCTCTGTGTGTGTGTGGGTGTGTATTTCCACAGATAGCACCCACAGCAGAGGAATGTTAATGAGCACCCACCACCTGAAGAGAACATGAGAGAAAAGAACGAGAATGTTTTCCAGCAGGCGGGCGGTAATGTTAACGGCTAAATACTCAAAATCAGGTGCAATCAGCAGAGGGTGCACTTTCACCTTGCAGGCAGTAACAGTCACAAGTCATCGAGCGATGAAACTAGTTAACTAAACGGTGCCAGCTAACCTGTAACCCAAGTTGAGCCTGACGAGGCCCAGTCCAAACAATATTTTGCCCGAAACCGACCTGAACCTGGCCCTTATTAGCATATTTCAGCCCGAAACAAAGTGGTACAGAAGTAGGATAGGTTGTTATGCAGGAACAGGAGTCATTCTACCATTTTTAACATTCTGTATTTATGAAAACGTCTCTTTAACCCCAACGGGGAAAGTAAACATTTACACTCACACTTTTAAACATCCATCATCCATCCATTTTCTGTAACCGCTTATCCGTGAGGGTCGCGGGGGGGGCTGGGCCTATCTCAGCTGACATTGGGCGTGAGGCAGGGTACACCCTGGACAAGTCGCCAGTTCATCGCAGGGCTGACACAGAGAGACGAACAACCACTCACACTCACATTCACACCTACGGGCAATTTAGAGTCACCAATTAACCTGCTGCATGTCTTTGGACTGTGGGAGGAACCCGGAGTACCCGGAGAGAACCCAAACATGAGGAGAACATGCAAACTCCACACGGCTCGGGGATTCGAACCCAGGATCTTCTTGCTGTGCGGCTGCAGCGCTAACCACTGCGCCATCATGCCGCTTTTAAACACTCAAATAAAATATGCTTAGGCTAAATAAGTATATTTAAATACAAAGCCTTCGCATGAAATGGAAATGTAGATAATGAAACAACTGCAATATTAACAGTTACAATGAGGATGTAAAGTGTGGCTGCGCTGTCTAAACATGGACTGAGGATCAACAGGTGGTTTGCCGCAACTTTTAAAATCTTAGACAAAACTCCAAAAGAACTTGTCACATTGCACTTAGCTCCAGACTAAGAAAGCTGTTAGCTCCAGGCTAAGGAAGCTTTCACACTGGCACAATCCTGGAAGATTCCAAAGTGGGCTCACCCTGACTTTAGCCTAGACCTTGTTGGCCCTGCTCCAGAGCAGGGTTAGCCCTGAATTTGTAGGGTTATCCCCCGAAAACACTCTAAAATGTTCATATCAGTTGCTGCACCAACAGACATGTAACCCAGTGCAGTGTCAATCATACAGCCCTGTGCTTAGCTTAATCCTAGCATAACAATATGTGTGTGAAAAGGGGCTAAGTTAGCCTAAGGTCAACCCTTAGCCCAGGGTTAAGAATATGCAGCGTGAAAAGCCCTCAAGAGAAGTCCAAAGTGTGGAAAAACAGTGGATTCAGACTTTATTTAAAACATTTCTGGTTGAAATACTGGCAGAGACGCAGCAGATGATGGATTCACCTTTAACAGTTGGCTGTGACAGAATGCAGTGTTTACTGAAGAAAATCTCCTGAAGAAAAGTCTGGTCCCGTCGGGTTCAGGCACAGATCGACAGCTCTACCTGTAGTGCTGTTTATCCATCCAGGTAGTTTTGGTGTGAGGTGCACAGTTTTGGAGATATCAGCCATAGAGATGTCTGTCTTCTCTCCAGTTTAACAGGACTAGATGGTACTCAGCCAAAGCACAAAAGAAATTACATTTGAAAAATTCAACAGCAGCATCTCTTTGCAGAAATCATGACCTGGTTGTTCAGGATAATCCAGGTAACAGCTCAGCCCAGGACGACACCATTAATGTTCACATCCTGTGCTCATTATTGCCAAGCTTGAGATCTCAAAACCAGGGAGGATTTCAAAACCGAACCAGGAGTTCTGGGCAGTCTTCCCCCAGAAAAATCTGAGTTCCAGAGACTTTTGTTGACTTTTAAAAAATTAAAATAACAAAATAATACCTGGGCCTACACTGCAACAGCATTTCAATACTAAAAACTTTCATACTTCAGTAGAAAATAAGGACGTGGCAGATTATACAAAATGTGTGCCCCTCGACTTTAAAAACTTTCCTTAAGAAATTCTTCTTTCCAGGACGTCTGAAATTTGCTTGAGTTTCTTTCTCTTAGCACTCTCCATTTCTATCTCCGCCTCTAACGTGAGAAGGACAAGGAACAAGCAGCTCCTCTGCGTCACGTGCATGCCGTATACCTGTGCTGAGTAGATGCACGCTTTCTTCTAAAGGATGATGCCAGTATTTTTAAACTATTTCTACATATTTTGGGGTGACTAATAGGCACAAACAGTCAGGAAACAGACTGCAATGGCTGCAATGTAATCCTTGAAGGCAACCGCACCCCTCAATGTGCGTCCACTGACAGGCTCAGGTTGTTATTGTAAGTGTCTGACAACATTATAGAGAGGATCCCTACAGAGATCGACCTTAATTCCGTAATTCTGACCATAATTCTACCTCTCAGAACCCAACAGTTTGGATCTAAATGACCCCGGATAGAGTGCGAGAGTCCTTTTGCAACTTTCTGCTCCGCTCTCCTCTCTCTTACGCACCTGTTTCATCTAATACAGGTGCAAAGTGTGGCTTTGTTCTAAGTTATTTAATCAAAAACTTGTCTGTTTCAGTGTGTTTAGTGTGTTTTCATTATTTTCTCCTCAGCAACCTTTTCCCAGTTTAGCTGGACCGCTCTGCATCGTTTAACTCGCCGCCAGGCGCGAGGCGAGACCCCCTCCTCCTGTAATGTGCTCAGTAAACTGAGTATGAGGCTTTTAAAAATGTGACCCCTGACTCAACCTTTTTTTTTTTTGTGCCATATGTTTTATTTTTTTCCCTCCTTCACATCCAAACAAGTTCAGCGTGATTCACGAGTTTGGCGCAGCAGCCAGGAGACGAGCTGCTGATACTGATGATGATACACTGCTCTGCTGATTAAAACCAGCGTTCACTCACACACTGACTCACACAGATTAGCAAAGACACACAGAGGGACAGGCAGGCTGGATGTGTTGACAGGCGGGACTGCTTCTGACAATCAAAAGGACGATTAAATAAAGAGAATAAAACAAACCGCTGACCGCACACGCGGTGTGTGTGTGTGTGTGTGTGTGTGTGTGTGTGTGTGTGTGTGGGCGTGTGTCTGCATTTCATGGCTCTTATCTCTGTATTTCACACAGCTCTGTCACTCTGTCGTTCCTTTACATCTCCTCCTCCTTCTCCTCCTCAGTGGCGTCGCTCTGCCTAATCCGGGCACTTATTCTCTCAGTTTGATTCACACGACACTGATAGCAGGTTGTGTGAAATCTTATTCGATCCATCCATCTCCATTTACTCTGCCTCCTCACCCAATCCCTCTGTCGCGTCTGCTTCATCCTGCTTTACATCTCCATTTATGTGATCCATCTGTTTGCACCTTTCCTCATCACTTTGTCTCTCCTGCTGATTATTCTCTCATGACTCACTTTGCTTCACTACTTTCCTCAAACTATTTCTTTATCAGCCAGCGGGAGTGTGACACAGAGATCCTCTCGGTTTATTTCTCTGAAATATCTGCGTTTGGAGCGATGTACAGACCCGAGATTCTCTAAACCGCTTCATTTTCTGTGTTAAATTGTTTTCTGCTGTCATCTCTACTCCTCATACATGTGTCCAGAAGTTTAGTTGACAAAAAAATATATATATTTGAACAGTGTGTCTTAAAGGCTAGCTTTAGTATTTTAGCCTAATTTAATCTAAGTACTAACCAGAGTTTAGCAAAACAAGGTTTAAAATGAGTTAATCCAGCAGAGCTGTTGCACAATTTAAAATTAATCTCTGTTTAGTAAAGTTAAGTTTATTTATGTAAACTGAAAATAAACAGAGTGTAATCAATTTGGAGCTGCTTCTTTACCCAAATAAAAAACAAACAAACAAACAAACAAAACAAAAAATTCTAGCTATTTTTTAAAAAGACAAAACATTTTGTTGTTTGCTTGCTAACTAAAAAGTAAAAAAAGAACTATTATATTGTTTGCTAGCTAGCTAGAAAGTAGGGGGAAAAGTAATAAGTAGTATTCTTTGCTAGCTATTTAAAACAGTCGAAAAAAACAAAAACAAAAAACGTTGTTTGCTTGCTAGCTAAAAAAGTAGGGAAAAAACAAGTAATACCGTTTTTTTAGCTATTTTAGAAAAGAAAAAGCATTATGTTGTTTGCTAGCTAGCTAAAAAGTAAAATTGAACTAGTATATTGTTTGCTAGCTAGCTAGAAAGTAGGTCTAAAAAGAAGTAATATTCTTTGCTAGCTATTTAAAACAGAAAAAAACTGTTATGTTGTTTGCTAGCTAGCTAAAAAGAAAAAAAGAATAATATTAGTAATATTGTTTGCTAGTTACTTTAAAAAGGAATTTGTTCACTAGTTAATTAAACATCACCAGCAAAGATGGCGGCTCTCATATCCTGGATATTTCTAGTTTTTGTACAGTGGGACGAAGAGGAGACGCAGCGTCCATCTTTATTAAAACAGCTGCAGTTTGATTCGGTTTAGTCACAGAAACTACTTGATTATATTTATGAAAAGATCACGAGTGCATGAGCCTCCAAGATCTCCTCCTTGTTCTTTCTTTCCTTTTCTTCACCCTCCTCTTCCTCTTCCTCGTCTCCTGCAGCTCAGAGCAGGTTGGTGGTGAGCAAGGTAAGAGTCTAAGTGTGTCGGACGTTTACTGTAATGATTAATGTCAGCTGGGCTTGCAGCGACAGTGTTACTGCTCCACCTTGTTTCCATCAGGACAGCGGGGCCAGAGAGGGACCAGGGGAAGAAGCCATAATCAGCCACCGAGATGAGGTTAGGTGAGTGCGGGCGAGGCTGCGGGGAGGAAGTGCGGGCTGCAGTTAATGAGAGCTGACACACCCGACAAACGGCCCACCTCCAAACTGAATAATGAAGCTTAAATCTGTGTGAAAATAGAGTCCGTGTTGGTAAAGATCTGTGCACTGACTAATGTGGTGACTGTCTGAGCCCCTGCAGCCGCGTCGTAGCCTTCAGCTTTCACACATTTAAGCATGTTTATTTCTGAGTGTTTGTGAGTGCAAAGGAGCATTTTAAAGAATTATTTTAAAAAGTAAATCCCTGTTTGTGTAATGTCAGTGAGAGAAAGAGGAGAAGAGCAGACTGAAGTTTCTTCACCTTCAGCTCTACTGAGAGCTGCTCTCAGCAGGGTTTGAACTCACAACTTCTGGACCCAAAATTAACACAGATGTGACAACAACTTTGACCGCTGGACGATTCATTGTAGAAGGACAGTTGCATAAACGCCTTCAGACAAGATAATGTGATTACATCAGACTGGGGTTCTTCTGTCTTCAAACTCTTACAAAAGTCAAAATGTTGGTGAAAAAGTTTTAAAACCAATCTCACATGGTTCCTACTGTCTCTCAGGACTGTTGGAGGTTCCCCCTCAGTCTGATCCTCTTTCTCTCTCTGGTTGTTGGTCTTCATCAGTACTGAAGATGGTCCGGTGGAGTTGGACGTCAGCTGGTGATGTGGGATCAAACCCTGACTCGGACAATCGAAGGTACGAGTGTAAACAAAAACCAAAATCAACTAAAGCCGTTGAAACCATCTGATATCGTCATGTACATTTCCCGTGTAAATTTCCAGCGATTTCTGACTTCAACGCAGCTGATTTCCAAGCGAACAGAACAGGTAAGTGATGGTGGTCGAGCTGGCTGACTTGATAAAAGCCAGCTGGTGAGACAGGTGTCTCACTACATTATCTGAATGATTTTTTTATTTATACAAAACAACTAAACATCTAAAACTCCTAAACAACTAAATATCGTCCCAAGTAGCAAGAAGATCGCACAAAATTGCAAAATCTGACATTTTTAGAGCAGAGGACCTTTTATCTCTACAGCACTACTCTTCCTCATGAATCCACACAAAGTTCACCATCAATCTGGAAAGAAAACTTTACAAATGTCCTCATGTATAGAAATATAAAAATGTGTTTATAGACATTTTAAATGATCAAAACCAAACCGATCAGAAAAATGAACATTTGAACAAACATCAGTGAGATAAGAACTACATAAAATGATGGAAACCATCTTTGGGAAACATTTATTTGATGTGTACATAAAGTTTTTAGTTTGGTCCATGTTCCATCTGCTAACATGGAGGAGGCAGGGTTTATGACCTATACTGCAACCAGCCACCAGGGGGCGAGCCAGATGTTCTGCTTCAATCTTGAGGAGCTCTAATGTCATCCATGAGCCTCGTTTATAAAAATGTTTGTACTGACAGTGTGCTTCAGTTTGATTCATAAAAGCTACTGAGCATAAAAAAACTTCATTGAAGCACATGTGATCTATAAATCAAAAAAGAAGAAGAGAAAAGTTGGGAAACTCATAATTTCAAGACAGCTATCTTCACTGTTTTTTTTTTTTAGTATCAAACTCAAACTCTTTTCTTAGAAAAACATGAATTTTTGAGTTTAGGAAGCAAAACATTTTGTATTTCAATTTTTTTCAGTAAACTTATTAAAGTGAAAGTGAAAAAACGTACAGAATTCAAGTTTATCTTAAGAAGAAAAGTAAATCATTAAACCAACAAAAGATTATCCCTCTAGGGTTTGCATTATGATGCCACTTGGTAAAAAAAAAAAGAAACAATAAAAAATAATGGTTTTTGTCATAAAGTAAAAAGATATTTTCATAACAATATTTTTTCAGACTAAACTTTAGGGTGCGTTACCTTAAAGCAACACTGTACCATATGTTTGTTCATTTTGATTTGAATAAAATTTATGACATTAGTAAAGGAAAATATTCTATTTTTTCACCACTTTAAAATTTTTGCCTTAAAGTTTTTTCATAAGTTTGTTTGTCTGGACGTTCCCCTCAGGCAACATTGTACCACTGTGGAACAGCCAAAAGAAATAAATGTGGTGTTTTGTTTTTTGAACACACACACACACATTCACTCTGCACACACTCTTGTACCTTGGATTGTCAAAGCCAAGGTTTGATCCCCCATCTCCACATGACCAGCTCACATCCAACTCCACCAGACCATCTTCAGCACTGATGAAGACAAACAACCAGAGAGAGAAAGAGGATCAGACTGAGGAGGAACCTGCACAAGATTCACCTCCAACAGTCCTGAGAGACAATAGGAACTATGTGGGATTGGATTCAGAACATTTTCACCAACATTTTGACTTTTGTAAGAGTTTGAAGTTTAAACAGACAGAAAAACCCAGTCTGACACGTGTTGTAATCACATTATCTTGTCTGAAGATGTTTATGTATGTTACAGTGAATAGTCCAGTGGTTTAGGTAGTTGTGACTTCTGAGTCCTTTTCAGATCCAGAGGTTGTGAGTTCAAACCCTGCTGAGAAGTGAAGAACATGTAGAAGCATGTTGGTCCTCCCAGTCTGCTGAATGAGGCTGTAAATCACTTCTGTTAAGACTCTCTGAAGTCTCCTCAAAACTGTCCGACTTGACTACAGCTTTTCGTCTCCACCTCCTGCTCCAGACGAGGCGTAGTTCATCTCAATTGAGCCTAATTTGTTTCCTCAAAATATGAGACGGTGCATGACAAACCATGTCCCCTGTGGCTGACAGTGTAAGTCACCTGACCAGAGGACATGAAGGTCCTGGGTTTGCATCTCAGCATGATTAATATCTTGCAAACTCTTTAATCATTTCAGCTTCTCTTCTTCAATAAAACCATCCATTCTGCTTGCACCTGTCGATTTCTGCTTGCACGTGTCGATTTCTGCTTGCAGTTATATTTGTAGTTTTCTTCTGACCAGTTTCATGATGACTGTTCTTGTGATGCCGCCTTCAGTCTGATACAGTTTTTTTTTCCTCTCTGGTTGTTCCTTCTTCTGAAGATGGTCCAGTGGTGAATGATGCTGACTTGCAACATGGAGATGTGGGATCAAATTTCTGGTCAGAAAACTGAGAAACTGCACTCTAAAGCAAGTTATCCAGGACGTCTTTTTCTTATCTGGATTCACTAAACCAAAGAAAAACAATCAGGCAAAGCAGTCACACAACAGTGGTTATTCCCTCAGTAAAGTCAACGCCAGATTGCCTATTGCATTGCTTATTTATCAGCTAAAGTGATTTCAGAAACATATTTTAGTGACTGTTTTAGTTGAAGTATGAGAAAGATCGCTACTCAGCAGAACACCATTATTTCCTGCTGAACAGAAGAACCAAAACCAAGCACTCTTGTTGGTACTGTACATGTTCTGGTTGCAAAAAAGTGAGATGATGACCCCCAAAAGTAATCCAAAGGAGTCCAAAAAAAAAGGGTGGCATGGAGACACATTTCAGTGCCGGGTGTTAATGGACGTACCATGGAAATGTGGGATCAGTTAGGATAAACAATGTCTGTTTGATTTTTTGATGTAATGTCTGAATAAATAATTCTTTAATCTGCACACAAATTTGCAGAAAAATGCCTTGAACATTTTGCACTATTGCAACCAAATTCCATCAACATGTGTAGATACGATATCTGAGTGACCTGGACCAATTTGGTGCCATTTGACCAATAGGTGGCGCTGCAGCAGCACCATAAATTTAAATATCCATAATGTTTGTTTGTCATCAAAACTAGTTCAGTTTTGTGAAAACTGTCCCTCAATTTTCGATCAAACGCTGTTGACAGGGCTTATACTGCAAAACACATGTCACACCTCCTGAACACTTTGTGCTGTTGCAAACAAATTTGTGCAATAGATGGCGCTGTAGATCATAAGTTTAAATATCCATAACCCTGTTTGTCATTTTGTTCCCTCAAAATGTGTGAAGGAGCAGACCAAGACAAGTCCTCAGTGGCTCAAAGTGTAAGTCACTTTACTTGAGAACACAAAGTTCTTAGGTTCAAGTCTCAGGGTCACTGGGTTCTTGCCAACAAAAGTTCTGTTCCTCTCCAAAATTATTATTAATTCAGCTTGGATCCTGTCAAATCCAAGACTTCAAGACAAGAATTTCAAGACATTTCTTGAGATTTGTCCCTTAAGGTAACTGGACTTTTTGTATTTATATAACGCTTTTGTAGTCCATCGACTTCTCAAAGATGGCAGCCCCCATAGTGCCAAACTTGAGGCTTCAGAACAGTGGTTGACAAACCATTGCTTTGACATGTGGAGACACATTCTAATGTGAACAGGCACACTCTGAGCTGTCCACGTGTGTCCACATATGATCTGGTTGCTCAGCATGCTGATGATAGTTGAGAGGTGAAGTAAGTTGCCTGCTGACATGGAGAAGTTGAATCAAACCCCAGCTAGAACAAACATGATGTGATATTTAGATTTTTCTGCAATTACAAATGTGTTGTTTGCAAATTAATGTGCAAGACTGAGACTCCTGCTGAGCTACAGCTAAAGCTGTTCTAGAAGATGTGAATTGCTGGAGACTGATAAAGGTCAGTTTTCTGCAGATTCGTCCTTTGGTCAGATCCTCTTTCTCTCTCCAGTTATCAGTTCCCAGCAGTGCTGTAGATGCTCCAGTGGCAAGAAAGACTCACCAGCTACATGGAGACATGGGATCAAACCCCACCATGCTTTTCATGTTTTTGTTTGCTTGAGTGCAGAAAGATGTCCTTCCTGGAAATGATACATTTGTGGCAAGATGTGAATCAACAATCTCTGAGTTTCAAACACCCTTTAAATCCAGCTGAGCTACTCAGCTTTGTGTTGCAGATAATGAAAAGATATCCAGGATAAGTTGATATAGCCTCATAGTGCAGGTCCCTGGTGGTCTGACCCGAGGTTTGACCCACGTCTCTACATCGTCAGCCGGCATCTTTCACCACTGGACCGTCTTTAGTTCTGACAACATAAAGGAACCAGAGAGAACAAAGATCAGAGTGAAGGAGGAATATCAAGAAAAGTCACCATGAAACTGAAGAGAAAGAACTAAATATCTGAGAGGTGACTGATGGAGTCCAAGGAGGACGGACTGTGTTAAAGAAGGAGAGAGAGTGAAAAGTCAATGAGGACTTGACCATCCTGAGACCTGAACTCAGGACCTCCGGGTCTGCAGGTGAGGTGACTGACACTGTGAGCCACCGAGGAAGAACAGCAGTAGGATGCTGCTACAGCGCCACCTATTGGCCAGATGCTACCAAATGTGTTCTGGGCACTCAGACATCATATCTACATGTCCACCAAAGTTGTTTTTTTTTTAAATACAAGCCCTGCTGACAGCATTAGAGCAAACTTTGAGGCCCAGTTCTCACAACCTGAACCAGTTAGACCCAGAGAGGGAGGGAGGAGTCTGATCAGATTCTGATCAGACAGACTGTGATTAGGAGCACCTGTGTGCTTCTACTTTTCTCTTACCTTCAACTCTACTGAGGGCTGCTCTCAGCAGGGTTCACACTCACAACCTTTGGATTAAAAGAGACAAACAGGCGGCAGCCACTTAATTATTCACTGCAGAGGCAGGACTTTCCAAACACCATCTTACAACATGAGGCGATGACTCCACATGTGGCAAACTGGGGTAATTTTGTCTGTTTAAACTTAAAACTAACAGTTAAAATCTTCTGAAAACAAATCCAACATCATTCTGCTGGTTCGTCCATCCAAAATTTTGTCTCTCAGGATTGTTGGAGGTGAATCTTGTGCAGGTTCTTCCTCAGTCTGATCCTCTTTCTCTCTCTGGTTCTTTGTCTCCATGGTGGATGGATGGTCTGGTGGAGTTGGACGTCAGCTGGAGACGTGGAGACGTGGGATTGAACCTCGGCTCAGACAATCCAAGGTACGAGAGTGTGTGTGGAGAGAATGAGTGTGTGTCTATGTTCAAAACAACATAAAAAAACAAACAAACTTCAAACTAAAATCAAAATCAACTAAAGCCGTTAAAACCATCTGATATCGTCGTGCATTTCCCGTCGAATTTCGATTTCCAACTTCAACGCAGCTGATTTCCGAGGGAACAAAGAACAGGTAAGTGATGGTGGTCGAGCTGGCTGGCTTGATAAAAGCCAGCTGGTGAGACAGGTTTTTGTGTCTCACTACATTATCTGAATGATTTTTTTATTTATACCAAACAAAGCACGTGAGAAAGAACGTACAAGTGAACAAACGCAACTTGAAATATCGCCTCAAGTGGCAATGATCAGGATTCAAACAGATGGTGGAAAAACTGCAGTTTTTTTCATTTTCAGAGCAGAAGACCAGACACAGATGACTTGAGAGATAAAAATGATTAAATAGTTTTGTCTCTACAGCACTGGTCTCTTGTTAATGAAACCAAAATTCAAGAAAACCAAACTGATGAGAAAAATAAACATTTGAACAAACATCAGTGAGAGAAGAACTACTTAAAATGACAGAAAACATCTATAAAAAACATTTATGTGAACTTTGATGTTTTAGTTTGACCCATGTCCCATCTGTTAACATGGAGGGGACACACACACTCACACGTCCTGCGGCTCTGCGCGTTCTGACACACACTTTTCTGTCGGACCTCTTTTCTTTTTCAGTTCATCTTTGGGAGTATCTGAGTTTGTGAGGCAGCACACAAACGCACCACACGCTGCCACCCTGACGCCTTTTGGCCTCTGTAATGTCCACAGTGTGTCCACAGTCAGTGTGTCCACAGTGTGTCCACAGTCAGTGTGTCCACAGTGTGTCCACAGTGTGTCCACAGTCAGTGTGTCCACAGTGTGTCCACAGTCAGTGTGTCCACAGTGTGTCCACAGTCAGTGTGTCCACAGTGTGCCCACAGTGTGTCCACAGTCAGTGTGTCCACAGTGTGCCCACAGTCAGTGTGTCCACAGTCAGTGTGTCCACAGTGTGTCCACAGTCAGTGTGTCCTCAGTGTGTCCACAGTGTGCCCACAGTCAGTGTGTCCACAGTGTGTCCACAGTCAGTGTGTCCACAGTGTGTCCACAGTGTGTCCACAGTCAGTGTGTCCTCAGTGTGTCCACAGTGTGTCCACAGTATGTCCTCAGTATGTCCACAGTGTGTTCTCAGTGTGTCCACAGTCAGTGTGTCCTCAGTGTGTCCACAGTATGTCCACAGTGTGTCCACAGTCAGTGTGTCCTCAGTGTGTCCACAGTCAGTGTGTCCACAGTGTGTCCACAGTCAGTGTGTCCACAGTCAGTGTGTCCACAGTGTGTCCACAGTCAGTGTGTCCACAGTCAGTGTGTCCACAGTGTGCCCACAGTCAGTGTGTCCACAGTGTGTCCACAGTCAGTGTGTCCACAGTGTGTCCACAGTGTGTCCACAGTCAGTGTGTCCACAGTGTGCCCACAGTGTGTCCACAGTCAGTGTGTCCACAGTGTGTCCACAGTCAGTGTGTCCTCAGTGTGTCCACAGTGTGTCCACAGTATGTCCTCAGTATGTCCACAGTGTGTTCTCAGTGTGTCCACAGTGTGTCCACAGTCAGTGTGTCCTCAGTGTGTCCACAGTATGTCCACAGTGTGTCCACAGTATGTCCACAGTGTGTCCTCAGTGTGTCCACAGTCAGTGTGTCCACCAAACAACACATTTTCCTTGTCTTAACCTCCACAACAAAAACGTTGATTTCATTCTGTTTTTTTCTTTTTTAGCCTTTTTTCTCTCAGCGTTTCTCGTGTTCGTCCTCCTGCAGTCAGTGTGAATGAAGATTCTTTTGGAGCGTTTCACTGATCATTCACAGGCAACTATGGATGTTACAGGACGTCTGCAAAAGGTGATTTATGATTTATTAAGGAAAACCAGCATAGGACAGGCTTACACTCTGTATACGCCATCTTTTAAGGTGAATCCTACACACAGTTTTATAAATGAGGCTCCTGGTGACCGTTTACTCACAGAGACCAGTTGGTGAACTGCTAGCGAGCGAGCTAACCACTGACATATCAAAACAATGAAAATACTACAAACTTCAAATGGAAATACTTTAACTGTGAGATCACCAAGATGTAATTTAATAGAAGTTTTGTCTTGTAATATTTTAGTTTCAGTCACGTTCGTGCACATAACACACACAGAGTTAAACTGTGTAGCTGTGGCAACAAATAATCTTAGAAATTAGAAATAAATAAGAAATAAATTTGAAATAATTCTGCCTCCTGAGTGAGTTTTTGGCACTTGGAGAGCTTAATTAATGAATTTCTGAGGTGGTACACAGAATAAAAAGTTTGAGAAACACAGCCAATTAAAAACAGGGACACCAAGCAGACGGTGATCGAGGTCAAACTGTGAGGATAAAGATGAAAGTCAGTCTGTACTGTACATTAAAGTCACATCCCAGCATGCATAGTAACTCAAGTGTTTGTATAAGAAGCACTTGTAACGGTATGTATGTAATGTCTGTGACTACAGGGACACTCTGTCTCTGCTGTCACTATAGCAACAAGTGTGTGTGTGTGTGTGTGTGTGTGTGTGTGTAATTATGAAACAACCAAGAGAGAGGGAGGGCAGAGGTGCTCGGAGAGGCAGACGGGATTAAAAAGGAGGAGAGTGACACGGCAGCCAAGGAAAGAGAATATTTAAACGGCCTCCTTCACTGCTCCCGCCTCATTAATTCTCAGCGCGACGGTTCAGTCTGTCCATCTGTTTGCAGCGTCCTCTGTGTTCTACACGGTGTGACGTGCCAATCACACGGCATTCACTAACTGAATGCAAATGTGCAGGAAATTAAGTCTTGAAAAACCTCCTGTGGAACGATACAAACATGTAAAGTACAGATACATACGATGACGGCGTGTTTCACGTGTCAGTTTCAGGCTGTTGATCTGGTTCCTGCTTGTGAATGGATGAAGAACGGTGGACAATCCTTTTGTGTTTCTGTCCAGCACAAAGCAGGATCTCCACAGATACGGGCCAGATTGTCATGAAGTCAGTTTTTTGGACGTTCATGTTGCCTTAAAAAGCCAAAATATTTGAGTGAAGACCTACAAAATTTAAACAAGCAACACAAGTTTTCTGCAAATTTAAACCCACAATATTTAAATGAGAAATATTTGTTGTAAAAAAGTGAAAAATTAGAAAAACAAGAAAACTCATTCCTGGACTATCTTAATCAGTCCTGCAAGGATTTTGCGGGCTGTCTTTGGGATTGTTGCAGCCTAAAATCACGGTGTTTTTACGTATTGTTTTGCAATTAACTTGCAGGAGCACGTGAAAATTGTAAGAAAGTTGTCATTTTTTTGTATAATTCATTAAAAGTTCTAAGTAACCTCACCAAAAAGGCTCATGATTACAAAAACTCAAAATCTGCTTCATTTGCAGATGAAGGTGCCGCAGGTGCACCTGGGGTGTTTTTCACAAAAAAAGCTAAATCTTTCTGGAGCTCAACCTCAGTTAAAATAACAAGCACAAAATTATAAAAGAGTTCACTGAGACGTACATGTGTGACGTCTGCATGGGAGACTACTATGATTGGTTGAACTCGCAGGGAGCAATGATGATTGGTTCAGTTTGCAAAAGAGTTGCAGAGTTTGGACAAAATTGTAAGGTCATGCAGAATTCATGGGGATTGGTTGAATTTGCTAATTTGAAGTGGTTTGATTG
This sequence comes from Lutjanus argentimaculatus, assembly GCA_034769285.1. Lineage (NCBI taxonomy): Eukaryota > Metazoa > Chordata > Actinopteri > Lutjaniformes > Lutjanidae > Lutjanus > Lutjanus argentimaculatus. Next base: position 41,250,049 of record JAWZSL010000005.1, on the reverse strand, counting down.
CAACATTGCAGCTTCCTGGAGGGACTGATTAATGATGGACAGTGCCCAAGGACTGATGTCACACATCAACTAAAATTAAAGCTGCAGGCAGGACCAGCATCAGTCAGGCCTGCGGCAGCTGAGGCCCTGTTGCTGAATTCTGACTGATCGATGAGGCTCTGAATTTTCACCCACTTTGAACTCTGCAGTTTTATGTCATCTCCTGTCTCCACTAGGTGGCCCTGTGACTATGACTCCTGATTGTCATGTAGATGTGTTCGGGGTGGGACTCAAACGTGAAGTTTGGTGCAGATTGGACAATTTACACCAAAGTTAGAGCAATTTTGTGTTTCATGGCGAGACGTTAAAACTCGAGGCCACGCTGGCCACGCCCTTCAATGATAGCTAAATCTTTTTAATAACTTTTGACCACAAACTAGTCTAGATGGCGCACATGAATTATGAAGTCAATCTGATTAATTCTGGAGGAGTTTGTTAAAATACAACATGCGGAAAATGCCAAACTTGACCACAAAATTCAAAGGCAATGGGTCCAAGAGACTTATTCCTTTATCAACTTCAACTTATTTTCCATCTACATTTAATAAAAAAATCAATCACTAGGAGGTTGGCTTGTTTATAAAGGTTAAGAGTTTGATCTTTTAAAATATATTTTCCAGCATAACTGAAGAGTAAAAGTCAAAATTCCTTCAAAATGCAGGTTTGTCTATAAAAATAGCCGCTTTAAATCAAATTGGATGAGAACGGTGAGATTTCCAGAGTTGATAACGATGTTTCATAATGACCTCATGACCTCTAGCGCCACCATCAGGCTGAAATTTCCACTTGACCAGACTTTGATCTTTAAATTGACTGTTTCTGATCAGATGACCAGAGTACTACAGGTCACTACAGGTCCGTCTGTCATTCAGCTCGTTTTACCTTTTGAGAACAAGCGTTCATGTTCATGTATGGCAACAACACGTTGCTGCTGTTGACACTGTGAAATTGGAAGGGAGGAAGTGAGAGGAGGCAGAGGGATTAAAAGGTTGGAAATAGAAACTAGACAGGAAGGAGGTGGAAATATTCCTGAACATTAAAATTACAAACAGAAACACGGTGCATCGGATGACCTGAGCGGACACAAGAGAATCAAACGGAGAGCAGAATGGAGGACTACATTTTGCAAGGCACCCTGGGAGATACTTACTGTATGCAGAGATATTCAGCACACACACAGGCGAAGTGACAGGGCTATCAAAGGATGTCAGCAGCGATCAGCACGGCCGCGGTGACAGATTCACACACATGCAGCCAGAACAGTCAGTCGTTCTGTTGTTTCAGCCGACACGCCACTCATCGCACCAAAGGCGCCACGGCTGGAGGAAGGTCGTCACTTAGACATGTGAAAGAGCTCCAGCGAGGATGAGTGTGCGAGAGTGACATGGAGCACTTTCACTCCCCCCTGGTGTGAAATGCGGTGTGGGAGCAGTGCCTAAAAATAACGTGAATAAAATGAAAGCTTTGAAATATAAAATACGATAAACAGACGCAGCTCGTGTGCTGCGGAGCGCCGAGCCTGGAGGGAAGACGAGGAGCTCCGGCTGTAATCGCTGCCGAGCGGAGCTCGTCACGGCAGAGGCCGGGCCCCTGGAATCAGTCAGGTGTTAATGAGACGCACCAGGATCCTCAGGGGGTGACCTGTGTTCTCATGGAGCTCCAGATACTCAGACTGGAGGGTAGAAACACACAGAGAGCTGCAGAGGAGGCAGAGGAACTATACGGTCAAAGACGAAGGCTTAAAGGAAAATACCAGGATATTTTAACGTGGTGTATTTCCAGGGTCATTCCTATGTTCACCAGATTTATTATAGGAATATAATGTTAGATGTTTTTAATTAAAGCAGAAATCTGTAACATATTTACTGTAATAAACCATAAAATGACCATAATGTGTCATCAGAGATCAAGGAAGCGTGTTAAGTTGAAATGCACGGTGTCCAGGCCAGAGTAACTGTTTTAGTTTGTCTGTTTCACATTAATTAGAATTCAAATTAATGCTGAATGTTTTGCAGAATGAGTAAGTGTCTGTTTATGAGTTGTAAGAAATCATTAATAATCTTTTAGAAGGAGTGGATGTTTAAAACGGTAAAATTCATCAAAATGTTAATGGAGTTTGGCAGGCAGTCACTCAGCTCAACTCCAGATTGTGTATTTTCAGAGCAGTGGGCTTTTGTTTTCAGAATAACATGCTTAACTTTACATCGACAGGCAACTGAGTTATAAAAGTTACGGGCCAGGACACCACGGCTGTAGAGTTGTTGTCAGAGAAGTCAGTAGTTCAACTACATGTTTCCTTAATCTCTGATGACATATTATGGCCATTTTTATGACCACGATAGCTTTATGAATTATTACAGTAAATGTATCACAGATTTCTCCTTTAAAACATCCAAAAATACAAAATATGCTCCACTGTACAACTGGAAATAGATCGCAACAGTTAGTGTGGTTCTGTCCAAAGGTATCAGTCCACCTACCAACATCTCTAAAGATCACTGATTAACATGGTATAACTTTTTCTTCTTTACATTTATCTTTTTTTTTTATCTGTTCAGAAAAGTGTAAAATTGACCCAGTGCAGTTTTACACAGGTTATGTGCTGGAGTCTTTCTTGGCCTGGAGCAGTTTCCAAGCAACCAGCAGAGTCTCCAGGATGTTACTCCAGGGGCCAAATTATACAAACTTTGTGTCTTAACTAAGATTTTCTCTATTTGGTATTTCAGAAGCAAAACCTCAGTAACTTCAGGAATCCTGTCTTCTTTTAGTCTATCTTTTCTCCCTAAACACCCAATCCAACATCGCTTAGCAACTTTTATGTCTGTTACCTAGCAACCAACACGACTTTTCTCATCTCTCCAAGCTAAACAACTTTGTAATTGTTGTTTTTATGTCTTTGAAACATACACTGACACATGAAACACACAACAGGCACATTACATCAGGACTGCTGAGTCCCAGGTGTTGGTAACATCTGTAGAGAAATTCAAAGATTAAACAAATTAGCTAATATAACAGTTAGCGAACATGACTGTTAGCTACCATTAGCTAGTACAGATGGGAAACTGAAAATAGGGCAGCTTATCCTAAAGTTAGGAGAGTTTATCTATGACTTTGGGAAGTTGGGCTGGTTGTGTATTTTCTTATGTTCAGTTAGGATAGAATCATTGTCTCAGGAACTGTTCAACAACAGGAACTGTACCCGCGTACATGAACCTGCTCAAATTTCGAAGTCTGTCCCTTAAGTAAAATATTTTCCAAAGCTGAGGGGTTCCTTTAGGAGCGCTGCATTACACCATGGTTACCAAAAAGTTAAGGTTAGTAAGTTGCTGATGCATTACTTAGTAAGTAATGCTGATGTTACATCTTCACTTAGCACATTAGCATGCTAATATTTGCCAATTAGCAATAAAAAACAACACATTCCTCCAGTCGAGGCTGATGGAAACATCATTAGTTTTGCAGATGTGCTCTTAAACCAGAATATTGGACAAGTTAAATTAAAAAAAACCCAAAGAAGCCTGAACACTGTGACTCCTGTTTGATCTCGCAGGTGTGATGTGTTCATGTTCTGGCTGTTAAAATATTTTGAAGGATAAATCCAGAACCACCTCCAGCAGCATTTTTAATCCACAGCTACATTTAGTTAATATTCTTGGAGGCTGCACGCTTCGGTTTCTGATAATGAAAAAGACAAAATCTGCAGTTCGTGTGTGTGTTCTCGTTGCTTCCAGCTGTGTGTGTGTGGTTGTGTGTGTGTGTGTGTGTGTGTGTGTAGATCAGTGTGTTTGGTGTGTGTTTTTTTTTTTCTTCTTCTTCTTCGGCTGGTCATTGATCAGAGCTGCGAGTGTGTGTGGACGTAATAAATCCGATGCTTCCCTCTCTGTATCGATACAGACACACTCCACCGACCGCGATCATTATTCAGGGGAAGCAGAAAGTTTGTGGCTTGCGGGGGCTGAGGCTGCACTTATTACTACCAGCTGAGTGGATGAACGTGTGAAACAACAACACTTCTCTTTCATTTTACCCTCCTTTGTTCTTTTTCATCTTCTTTTTTTCCCCCTTCTCTTTGGCTGTAAACATCAAGGCCGGTGTGACGCCTCATGCTGCCTTTGCTTCAGGACAAGTAAACATCTCTGTGTTGTTTTAAAGGTGACATTTTCTACAAAGGACAAGAAGAAAAATACCAACACTTCCACTGACACACACTACTGTTTCCAGAGGGGGGAACTGGAACTAAGTACAAATACTTTGGATCACTTACTACTGGATTTAAACAAATTTAAACAACGTAAAAACGAGGAGAAAAATTACAAAAAAAGGAGACAAAACTCATCACATCAAAAAGGACATAACAGGCGTAAAAGGGAGAAATATTACATAAAAGACAGAAGACAAAAAACACATAACCCAAAAAATGACATCAGGTGTAACAAGATGAAAAAGACGTGCCGAAGAGAAAAAAATGACACAAAAGCAAGACGCAACAAGACAAAAAACAACATAACAAGGCAAGAAAGACGTAACAAGACGAAAAAGACACAAGACGAAAAAGACAAGATGAAAAAGACGACGCAAGAGATTTAACAAGACGAGATTAAAACCTATGTAACGAGACAAAATGATGCAACATGTAAAAAGCGTGACAAGGAGAAAAATTACATAAAAGACAGAAGACAGAAAAAGGACATAACAGGTGTAACAAGATAAAACACTAATGAGACGAAAAAGAAATTAGTGTAACAAGGAAAAAGATGTAACCAAAAGAAAAAGACACAACAAAATGAAAAACCAATGTAAAAGGCACAACAAGACCAAAAAGAGGTGACAACAAAAAAGACACAAGATGAAAAAGACGTAACAAGATGAAACCAGAGAGGGAGACTTGACCAGAGAAATTTTGAGGTTCAGTTGTCTTTGCACAGAAACAGTCAGTAGAAATGTCCTTCAGAGGACAAATTTTTACTTTTATACTCTGAGGACATTTCAGAGCCTGAACTTTTTCACTTTACTGCAGTAAACAAGTAGAATCAGTACTTCCACTTTTACCAAGTCTTTTTCTACACGAGTATCTGTACTTGTACTCGAGTAGAGACTGTGTGGACTGTGTCTGTTTGTGGAGGTGTAGTCTCTCCCTCTTTCTCTTCGTAAATCCAAGTGCAGCTTGTTGCTCTTTGAGCGTGTTATCGACGTGATAAGTCTCTGTGTTTAAAGGTGCCAGTATCAGCTAAATCTGTGGTACTGGAAGAAAGAATAAGAGCATCCGTCACCCACATGATAGGAATCTGCTGGATAAGAGCAGAGCGAGGCGAGACGAGGCGAGACGTGGGATCACAGGTGGGGAGGAGACAAGGTGGTAATTTACAGCAAAAACACACAAAGTCTTCAACAGATTAATATGTCTGTGCTGGAAACAGCTGATAGTGTGTAAAGCTTACTCCAGAGGTCTCACTAAGTGTGTACATTTTTCCAAATTAAGATCATATCACATACAAAGCCCACTGCTGCCTGTCATGAAGCGAATGTTGTCCTCGCCCTCCCCTCCAGATGTCACTCCACATGTTTGTTTTCTATTTGGCTTCACTAAAAACGATGAAGATGTTCCCAGTGAGTGTCTTTTTTTTTTCTTTTTTTTTGCTTCAACACCATCTGTCACTGCAGGAAACTTTGTATTTACCTTGAAAGAACAGAGGGTTTCCTTTTGGTTTGCGCTGTAAAGCAAAATCACAAATCTCGTCCCAGTGAGCACAGATTTTATTCAAAGAGAAACAACATTTTCACAGGACATCAATATTTCCTGCAGAGAGGAACACCAGCCTGTCCACCACTTTGGATCAAGCTGGAACAACTGTTTTGATGGATTGCCATTATTTGTGGTTCAGACGTTCAAGTTCCCTGTCAGGCAGGCCCGAAAATCTGGTATCAACTTTTGAGGGGACAATTACATGAAATTTTCTGAAGAGCACCAAAAGTAGTTCTGTAACTTCTCTCACTGACTCAAATCCAAAGAGCTGCAAACACTGATGTTACTGTGGCTAGCTAGCAGACATCAGCTAGCTATCATAAAGCTATCAACCCTTCATAGTTGAACAGCAACTGTCCAATCATAGATTAGCAACTGTAACTGGGTCTGTCAAGCTTTGCGTTTCTGTCCTTGTTGTGCCTCTGGCTTCAATGGTGTGTTTACATAGATAGCAAATAAAATTTTTCACGCAAGTAGGTTACATAGAAAGTTAATGAAAAGACATGGAGAAACACAAAATTTGTGTTTCTCCATGTCTTTTCATTAACTTTGTCTGCATGAGGCAAATGATGCGAATTAGTGTACATAAACACAAGGAATTTGCATAATTCTTGTGAGCTGGTACAGAGCTGACAGACGGCTGCTGAGAGCCGAGGAGCTTTGGGAGAGAGAGCTGGGGCCAGATTGGAGCTTCTGGAGGAAGAAACACCACAGCTGCACTGATTTTGCTCTGATGCCGACTCCTTTACTTGCAGGAGGAGAGCCCAGAGTTTATGTTTCAAACTTTCTGGATTAAACGTGAATTTATCTTCACTCCTGCTTCTCAACCTGTCTGCAGCAGCGACCTCCAGTGGAGTTGTGGACCCGTGTACTGGCAAGAGCAGAGCTCAGAGTTTGTTTTTCAATTTTTTGTGATTAAAATTGTATTTGTCTTCAGTCCTGCTTCTCAACCTGTCTGCAGCAGCAACCCACAGAGGAAATGACTTCACTCGATGCAAATAATTCACATGGAACACACAAGGTATTGAGCATATCTATAGCAACAAACATACGAGCAACACAAGCTGCTGGTCGCCGCAGAGCAGCTAGAGGGAGAAACACCAGAGTCACACTGATTTTGCCCTAACGCAGACTCTTAATGGCAGGAGGAGAGTTCAGAGTCTATGTTTCAAACTTTTGGGATTAAAAAGCAGATTTATCTTCACTCTCACTTCTCAGCCTGTCAGCCTGCAGCAGTCACCCATGGAGGAGTTGTGGACCCGTTCACCAGCAGGAGGAGAGCGGAGAGTTTGTTTTTCAAACTTTTGGGACTGAAAGTGGATTTATCTTCAATCCTGCTTCTCAACCTGTCTGCAGCAAAAAAGACAAGATAAAAAGACATGTAACTTGTATTCAGTAACTGTTTACATTTAAAAGTAATCTGACCCAACGATGGAGGGGACACTTTTCCCACAGAGAGCTGATCAGTAACATCGTCACTTAGATTCTGTATAAGACAAACAACACATCTGTTTGTACCTCGATAAGATCTGAATGTTGTGAAGAGATCGAGGGAGGAGAGGAGGAGGAGAAGAGGTCAGGAGCAGAGGCAAGAGGAGACGAGAGGTTGTGACAGCGTGTTTTTACTCGGCGAACAACATGAGAGTCCAGCTCCTGTTTCAGGAAATGAACACAGAGAACAATTCCTCTCAGCCGCTTTATCTGACCCCCCCCCCCCCCCCCACCCCCCCACACACACACACACACACACACACACACACACACAAATGGATTTTTGCTTGTATCCCAAACATCCATTCATCCTGCTTTAAATAGCCGACTCCTGTACGACTGTACAGAGCGAGTTAACAAATATGTTTAGTTACAAATTTAACCACAGCTGAAACAATAAGCCAGCATGTATTGTGCTGTGAAATATTAATACTGATGAAAAAAGTAAGTAACTTTATGGAAAAATGTTCTAAAACTATTCATTCATTTAATCATTTTAAATGTTTACACCTAAAGATGCTTCAGTTACCAAGACAGATACTTTAAAAGCTGTGTGTCGTTCTGGAGCCTCAGTTTAGTTCAGAGACAAAACAATCTAATCCATCTCAACACTATCAGTTTCCTGGCCTTCCTGAGAGAGTTCCCCATGTCGCTACATTACAGGTGTGTCATTGCTTTAGCGCCGTCCAAGACGATTTTGATTGGTTTAGAGAATTACAAACAAGCCAGAGCATTTTTACCCCGTAGAAAGGTTTAGTTATGGGAGACTACCGGGCCACAGAAGCCAGATTAACTTCCCAGGAGGGCAAAGTCATGACCCCCCCCAGTCTAGCTCTGATTGGCTTACCTTGATATTCTTACTCAAACCAATCCCTACTCATGCCTAAACCTAACCAACCCAACCAACAAAGACAACAAGTCCAGAGGCAGAACAGAGCAGGTTATAACTTGTAGTTTGGTGTAAAACGTCCTAATAAATGTCTTTTGTATAAAAGATCAACTGTCACATGTTTGAGTGTCTTTCTGTTGTGACCATTCTGAACACAAATGCAGCGACGTCTGCAAGCTGGTTCAGGCAGTCAACTCAAGCTGCACCGCAGTCACACGTGACACGCCTCACTCTCTGTAGTACAAACCAAACGCACCCTCTCAATCTGGTGGTCTATTTAACCTCCATCTGTCAGTGCCATCGCTGCCTCGCATCAGTGTCACTGCCTGTCGTTGCGTTTATATTTCTGTTATTGTGTATATTTTTACAGTGTGGTATTAGTGCTTTTACCTCAGTAAAGATTCTGGATGTTTCCTCCACCGCTGCTGTAACTACAGATTACTTGAGATCGACAGACTGGTGATTGATTCATTGATCAGCTGATGCTTATGTGTTTAAATGTGTGTGTGCAGCCGTAAGTCAACCTCCTCCTTCTGTTCCTCTGCTGTGTAGAATCACATTCAGGCTTTCATATCAGGATAAATGACTTCACGCGTAGAAACAGCAGCAGCATCTGTTCCTCTTCAGACTCTTCAGTCATTGGCAGCCTCGCCGGTTCTGCGCGTCAGTTAAATCATCCTGATAAAAATGTCTGTAGATCTGCTGAACAAAGTCACCTGTCCAAACTGAAGCAGCCAAACAAGCAGTCAAACAACAGACTGCAGCTGTATCTGTTTCCACAGGTCGCACGGTGCATTCATCCTGCAGCAGGCTGCATCATTTTACACACAGTTAGTTCATCTGGAGGAGGAGGAGGAGGAGGAGGAGGAGGAGGAATGTAAACATGGTGAGATAAGTTTCTCCCCTCTGGCTCTGTTCATTTCTTCACCCACAGTGTCTCTACAAGTCTGAACCATGAAGTACGTCTGCTTTGCTTTATTTAATGGCTTCACTGCAAATCTGATTACTTGTTTTATCAAGAAACTGCTCATGGAAAGTACATTTACTCAAGTACTGTACTAAAGTAGAGTTTTGAGGTACTTTTTCATTACTTTATACTTATACTCCACTACATTACAGAGGGAATTATTATACTTTAACTTCACTACATTTATTTTTACGGTTGTGTAGTAATGCATTGTAATTGTGATCATGTTAAAATGTAATTAGAGTATAGTTATATTGTGAAGAATAACTTGATTACATTTTTTGATTACATCATTAAATATGGCAGTTTTAAAATAATGAAACTTTTTCATGTTAACTGATTTCTCTGTTAACTCATTAAAAGTGTGTCTGATATGATCTTTCTTAAATAAATGCACCACAAAAATAAACGTGATGCAAAAATGTATTTTATTTGCACTGAAAATGTTTGCAGATGTTTAAAAAGAAAAAAGAATATTTTTGAAACTAAATGTTTGTGGCTGCATCCAGTTTTGTAGCATAAGGTGCAATATTTGCAATGTCTGGTTTCAAAGTAATCCTAAAGTATTCAGATTAGATTACATTCTCTTGCAGTCCAGTGGACTGTGTTATTAATGACAAAAAAAACTGCCATATAATTCATACTCAGGAACTGACGACATTTCAGAGAAGTCTGACCCAACCTTGTTTATTTTAGAGCAACTTTTTCCTGTAGTATATTTTCCTTCATGCTCAAGCCTTTGACTGTAAAATGAAACTTGTTTGACAAACCTTGCGCAGCCAATTAGAGAGCTTTGTCAATAGCAGGAAGTCCCTCCACTTGATCTATTGGTAAAGATCGTTTCCCATCAAACATTTTGCTTCTCCAGTTCATGGAGAGAAACCAGCCCTCCCAGCTGCACTAACCATCATGTAATGCACCCGGCATGAGTCTCAGAGACTGTGTGGGCCTCGTGCATGAAGCGTTCATCCATGTCCGTTTTCACGTGGTGACGCATCATTTCCTTTTCATTCCTTTTCTTCTTTTTTCTGAGTTTAACATCACCAGTCAAATGTCAGCGGCTTCTTGCTTTGTGGTCTTCTGCCCTTATATGGACTTGCTGCAGTCTTTCCATATACTAATTGCAGACTTCCTGGCACATCCAATTTAAGATCAACCATGATCCATCAACATTCTCAGGTAGACTCGGCTGCTCATTTTATGCATGATTTTCTTATTTTCCTCGTACTGCTTTGAGAAAGAACAAATGTAAGAGAAAAATAAGAAAACATTAAAGCATGAGGCCTGCAAACACTTTGCCTCATTTATGTGAAGAATATAAATTCAGCAGATGGTAGAAACTCATATTTGTGACCTATAAACTGGGAAAAACAATATCAGGCAGCTGTAAAGTAACAGAAACATGATTTATTTTAATGGAGAAAGGTCTGTTCCATTAAAGCCTGAAATATAAACTGCAGGATGTGGATGGCGTAGGACCGCTTCCTGTGTCGAAAACTCCACAGGGGGCCTTTAAGTGATGAGTCAGCGTGAGCCATCCAATCAGCATGAATCATACCCTAAATTAAAAAGACTTTGTTGAAAATATAATAGCAGATTTTTACACTCATAGATTTAGAGTTGACGTCACATGTTTCTTAGCTTCCAGTTGATTAGTGAGACATCTGTGTATGAAGAGCATTATAACGAGCTGCTTTCATCATCAGACCTCGTGTGTGTGTGAAGGAGGAAACACGCAGAAGCACGACTTTCATGCTTCAGACAAAAATGACTAACACACACTGAGAGTCTGCCAGTCGGTTGGGTATATACAATAAGACAAAGACGACCAGATCTCCTTAATGTAAATCTGTGTGGTCACATGACGTGAGTGCGTGTGATGGAGTCCCCTGGGCCTGAGAGGATGACGATGAAGAGGACTGATGACAGCTGGAGATTATAACCACCCCATCCTCTCTTCATGAAGCCCTCTTAGAGCATCCCAAGAGGACTGAGGAGATCCTTCATTGGGCTCAGAGTGGGACATCATCATCATCTGAGGAAGAGAAGCAGCGTGGAGAACAGTGACAGTTTACCAAGAAGCAGAGTTGGTGAAATATCAGCGTTACAGCCTGTCCACCGAATAAAATCCATGGATACAGCGTGAATAAATATTTCCCAAACCACCATATTTCCACAACCTTAACCCCTCAGATTTGGTCCTTAAACATAAATGTTGTCCGTTTGTCCAGTCATTGGTAATCGACCTATTCTGTTGTCTCACTACAATGAGGTGTTCTTTAAATTCTGTTGGCAGAAAGTTTGTGGCAACGTCTCCCCACTGAGGAGTTTGTAACCTCAGGACATCATCATCCCTCTTTGGCTTAAATGTCCTCTGAAGACTCCTGAGGACTTTCTCCATCAGACGACGATGTAGAACGTCATGTTGATAATTAAATATTTATATAGAGACACACTGAACAATTTCCTCTAATAAGGGCGTTTTTCTCTTTGTACACAGCAGGTTTCTGCATGGGAAATCTTCACTTTCAGTCTCTCAGAGGGTGATGTGAAGAGAAAAAGAAAGCGTTTCTATTAAGGCCCCGTTGATCAGCATGTGTTCTCTCTCACTGAACACATGAACTTCCTCAGTTCTATAATAAAAACGACCAGTCGGCCAATTAGGTTCCGCCGCTCCTCGCCGGTCTCGGCGGACCTTCTTCATTTCCTCCCTCAGACGGAGAACAGCGGGGAGCGGAGCTGTTTTCCTTTAGGGCCCGCTAGTTTTAGAGCAACCTACTTACCAGTGTCAGAGTGTCAGACTGTCTCGGTATTCAGGTAAAGACACGAGCAATTTATTTTGTACGGATTACAGTCTGCCTCAGCTCCCTCTTCACCCACTGTCTGTTTTTCTCATGCTGGTCATTTATTTTCTTCACTTAGAGACTCTCTGTGTCTGATGCTGCTATTTGTATCATAGCAACGTGCACGCAGGCACACACACACTGTATACTGGCCGTGCATGGACCAACCTTGACCTCAGTTTTTGCTCTTGTTACAGTGGTAATATTTCAGGTTTTGGTGTGTGTTCTGCTGCTTTGTGTGTTTTAGTGTCCTGATTGTGTCTCCAAATCAGAGGTGGGAACTAATGAAGCACAAACACTTTGTTACTGTACTTAAGTAGATTTTTTTTAGGTAACCGACCTCAACTTTTTAACTTTTCCTCCCTAAATTTTAACAGAAATACTGTACTTTCTACTCTTTACATTTTCAAGACAGTTTGTTACTTTGTTACTTGGGGGGATTATTGATTATTTTTATTTTGCATCTCTTGCATGTTGCCTTTACAACATCACAACCGATTTCAACCCAAGTGGACGTAACAATTAACTTGACACACCAGATGTTCCACAGACCCATCTGGGAAGCCATCCACAGAAACTGTTTGGAAAAGGGCGGGCACTTTCAAACAACACTCAGCAAGTGATTGGATGAACCGTCTGTCTCGCCTAACACGGGCTAACTTCAACCAATCAGATCAACTCGCCAAAAAAGAGTGTAAACCTCTTTTTCATCGATAAAATCCTTCAGTGTCATTCTTTGCTCTTCTTTCAATGAAGAAATTCTCTGCAGTTGTGATATAACTGATGCTATCACAGTATCTACGCTAACATCTTCAGGAGCCACCGTTGTTTGTTTGAGACGAGTCGTTTCCATGGACGCTTCTTGCTGTTGGTGCACCTAAAACCACGCCTACAGCTGCCAGTAGTCTCTCCAAGGATGCTGATTGGCTTGCACCACCTCTGGTGCAGACACAAACAGATAACTTAGAGCCTGGCAAGATGGATTCTTGTGTGATCTCATGATCTCACAAATCCAGCTGCTTTGCAAGGTAACAGAACAATAAGACGAATAAGAGAAGATGATTCACTGGTGTATCCATCAGTGGATACCACATACAACAGACGTAACAAGATGAAAATGACGTAGAAGAGAACAAGACGAAAATAACATAATAAAATAAAAGCATCATAAAAAAGATAGCAAAACAAAACAAAAAAACAACATAAGATGTAACAGGATGAAAACAACAACAGGCCAAAAATTATGTTAAGAAAAAAAAACACAAGATGAAAACGACATGAAAGATGTAACAAGACAAAAACAACACGTCAAGACAAAAATAATGTAAAATATGTCATAAAACAAAAATCAGGTAAAAAAACATAAGTCACAAAAGACATAACATGACAAAAATGACAAAACAAGACAAAAGCAACTTAAAAGACATTATAAGACAAAGACAGCTTTGCACAGAGACAGTACATTTCAGAGCCTGTGCTTGAAACTGACTGGACATTCACATGAAAAGTGTCCATTTTCCCGGTAATTTGGCCCGTTTGTGTTCATTCAACGCAAACAGCCAATGAACCGAGTGTACGTGGTGCCATGCTCCTGAAAACAAATGCCCATTGTTACAAAAATACCAACCTGTTAACCGACACCCTAGATTCTCAAACTCGGGTACCGCTGATGGTGCGCAAGCTGCCTCTAGTGGTACACGGAGTAATGGGGGGGCGGGGGGCCTGGACTGGACTGAGCTCATGTGTGTGCAGGAGAGCAGAGAGGAAGATGTTTCTAAAAGTCTCTTTATGTTCAGCTCTCAGTACTTTTGTAGCTTCTAACAGAATCTTTATGTTTTGCAATGTAGTTTCCCTCCTGTGTTGCTGTTTGTACTTTCAGGTATCTGCTTTATTTTATTGTTTCATATTCACTCTTAGCTGCGTCTGAGTCGTGTTAAGTTCCTGCTGATGAAACCTCAGAATGAAAACATTTCCTGTTTGTGCGGCTTTATAATAAAAGCGTTTAAATAATGAAACAACACGGGGCTTTTATTGTGAAGAATTTAAGGAAAAAGTGTGTTTATCCAGAGACATATATGAATGGTTTATCCACCGCTTTACATTTGCTTGACTCAAGCTCATCTTCAGGTGAAAGACACCTTTAAGTGGGTAGCCTTGTTGTAATGGAAATGCAAACCCCTGCCGTGCTGGGCTGAGGGCTGAGTCATGTTTGTTATCGCATGAAACATTTTCAACCCAATGCCACGTCAAACTGCACCACATTGTGTGAATTTACATCTAATCATGTCTTATTCCCGCTGAATTTATGAGGAATCTCATTGCCTCAAAAGTTCCCTTGCATGGTTTGTGTGAAGACACAATCACTCTTGGTTGAAATGGACCTTTAATTAGCAGCTAAACATTGTAAATATTGTATATGACCTGCAGCACTGTAAACCTGCTGAACTGGAAGCAGCAGTATATAACGTTTCCATTATAAAAAGTGATTAATGCGTCTGTATTCCGCTGGTGGTGCTCTGGAGGCTGCGAGGCAACACGAACATCTCTTCTGTATTCAGCACAATAAACCTCACTTAGTCATGACAGAGAATGAATTAAATTGTACAAGTTTCTGCTATTCTGCGTGCATGCGTGTGTGTAATTGTGACTGAATTTCTACTTATTTGTTGTGGAGTGTGTTGTTTAAAACACAGCTATGTGATAATCAGTGTGAAATGAAACTCCAAACTGTGTTAAAGACTGTTGACGTGGTGTCTGTGCGGAGCAGCCCTTTGAGCCGCTCTGGAGAGGACTGCTGCAGATATCAGTGTGATCAGAGCTGGATGACGGTGCTGCAGGGCCAGATTACCAGCCCTGCTGCGCCCGGTGTCCTATTAAATGCTCAGTGTGCCTCAAATAAAGCATGTGTCCTATTGAAGGCTGCTGTTGGGAAATAAAAGCGCAGTAACATGACGCTGCTGTTCCTGAAATAGCCCAGAAACAGAGCAGTGATGCAGCATGTTGCCCTGAGGACTCAGATGGGAGGGAGCGTGGTTAGCGGGAAGGAGAGGGGAGGATTTAGAAAAACAAGTTTAAAAGCCCTTCCCAGCGGTGGGTTTTGGTGCAAACCCCCGTTGTAAGTTTTCCAATATGAGTGGTTGTGTTGTGCCTGTGAGGCTTCACGTAAAAGCGAACGTCAGAGACATTAAAAGTGTTAGATGTTTTTTAAAAGGTTAGCTTTCTACTTAGCATAAAAGATACTGAAGCTTCAGTAACAAGATGGGGGATTCAGGCGAGGAACAGTCGCAGCTGATCTTCAGCAAAGCCTGAGCAGGATGAGGATGAGGAAGAGGAGGAGGAGGAGGAGGAGGATCGGGAGGAGAGGAAGCAAAACAAATAAAGAGATGAAGTGATGAATCATTCTGTCAAAGTCCAGACGTATAAAACTGTCTGCACAGTCATGAACTGTCTCAAGGTTCAGACACACACACGTGTGGTTTGAATCAAAAGTAAAAATAAATCATGAATTAATACACTGTTTATTTACACACTTAGAAATAAAGGTGCTAACTAGAACCATAAGGGTTCTTCAGCTTGTCATTGTTGTTTATGACAGGTTATTATGTTTTGCTTAATGTCAAGTTGTCATAACAAAGACATTGTTGTCTTGGTTAATGTCAAGTTGTCATAGCAAAGAAATCTCAAACAACATCAACTTTGCAACAACATAATTGTCTGAATGACACTTAATGACAACAGACAAACATTCATAAAGACTCATGTTCATGTTCATGTTAATGACAGATGTTATGTTATGGTTATGACGGTGTCATGTCAGTCTTACGCACACTCCTTCAAATAAAGAGTTACCGAACCTTGTGAGCTGCAAACTAACAAAGAGAGGGGAGGAGAAAAGAGACGAGGCAGAGCAGAGGAGAGAAGGAGACGTTACATATGCAGATGCATTCTTTCCAGGAAGTTTATAAAGTGTTGTGGACACGTGACTCACGTCCACAAGCCTGATGTCCTCTCCCACAGTTTGTTAAATGTATGGAGAAACATTCTTAATCACCCGTTTGCACATCAATACTCGTGCCCGCTCCACCACTCAGCAGACCTGCGCATGAAAAGAAGAGCACAGAAATAGAACAATTTCACCGATCGTGTCCCGTCAGCGAGCTGCTGATGCTGCCAGCTGTCATTATGCATGACTGTGGCTGTTTGTACACCTGTATCATGAATTCATCACATGTAAACCATCAGCTGCAGGGAAATCTACAGCCTACAGCCATGCACACTGAGGAGTCTCTCAGCTACAGTTTTCATTATTTTAGCTAGAATAACGACTGCAATGATTGTTTCATTATCAAAATACTTAATGTGGTTATATTTTCCATGAACTAATCCATTCATTGACTGGTCACTTCAGAGGTAGGAAGTAACCAAGTACAAATACCTAAACTGTCCTTTGTACATTTGAACACAGGCACAAATAACAGGCTCATTACTGGAGACGATTTCAGCCCAAATGGATGTGACAGTAACACATCAAAAAGACAATTCATTGGTCTGTCCAACAGTGTAAATCCCAAAAAACAGTGAGACAAAAACAAAATAAAAGACATAACAAGATGAAAAAGATGCAACAAGACAAAGAAGATGTAAAAGACAGAACAAGACAAAAATGACGTAAAAGATGTGACAAAATGAAAAAAAAACGTAGAATTCATAACAAGATAAAAATGATGTTAAGACATAAGATGAAAACGACATAAGACAAGAAAGACATAAGACAAAAACAATGTTAAAGATGGAACAAGACAAAACAGACGAGAAAAGGTGAGGTTCAGTTGTCTTTATACAGAGACAGTCAGTAGAAATGTCCTCCAGGGGACAACTTTTCCTTTTATACTCTGAGGACATTTCAGAGCCTGAACTTTTTAATTTTTACTGCAGTAAAGTTGAATCTGTGCTTCTACTGTTACAAAAGTATCAAGAATGAGTGAGCTTTTGTCTCCTCTCAGTGTTCATGTGCTTTATGTGTTTGTCTCTTTGGGTCAAACTCCATCCGTGGACACATGACTGAAACACACACGTTGTATGATGTCAGGCAGGACCGAGACACTCTGTGACATAATTCATGTTAATCATGGATGCTGGCGAACAGCCCAAATGCTCATCACCAACCGTCAGATCAGATTTCAGCTCGATGTGAGCAGCACAATTCTCTCCAGCGAACACAAACATCCTCTGGCAAGGAACCTAAAAGTTTTATTGTGCCACCAGCGTGCTGGTCTGACCTGAAGGTGACACTGACAACTGCTGCAGAACGGCTCCTCTGGACCAAAAAGTTGAAAATATTTAAACTTTTATGTGCAGAGGGAAAATGGCAGGAAACTGCAGCATGTTTTGAAAGAAGAACAATAAAGAATATTCAACACATTCTCACTTCCAACCCTTCAAATACAGCATCTCAGTATCCCTACTCTTCAAACTATGTTGCTGTAGGCACCCCTCCTGAATCATTTCTGGAGGCCACCCTCTAGCGTTTTATTTAATGTGTCATTGAATTCAGGTGACGTAGCATAAAGAGTGAGAAAGTCCACATATGGAGGATGTGGACGGGATGGACGGGTCAAACAAACAAACTTATACTTAGACTTATGTAACTTATATAAGTTATGTTACATACGCATGCTACATTACATTTGTTACATAAGTTAAAAAGAAACCAGTTTTGACTTTGGGTTTCTCCAAGGAGACTAGAGGTTCATGTAAAAACCCAAAGTCAAAGTTGGCTATGTTTTAAATGTATGTAATGAACGCAGGTAACGTAACTTATGTAAGTTACGTAATATGCACATGCTACATTACAAATGTTACTATCTTCCAAAGTGAGCTCTGCTCCAACAGTAACTACTGACCACATGTCTTTTTCCTGTTTTTCCTTCCTTGTCTTCTTTTTTCTTCCCTGAGCACCAGAGGGATTTCATCTTTTCTCATGATTTATATCTGATGTTAACCGCATCATGTTTCGTGGTCAGTGTCAGTCACTAGTTCAAGATAATTAAACATGTTAATTAGAGAGAGAGAGAGAGCGCAGCAGTGGGCAGTTGAGGCAGAGACTGAATAAGGTGAGGGAGCGCTGGACGGTGAATCATAGAAATAAAATGTTATTTTTTGATTTTTTCACAGCAGTTAGGTTCTCAGCACAAATAAACACCCTGCACACTCCCAAAATAATAGTGTTGGTAAAAAAAAACTAGATAAAGTTCTTCTTCCTGCCATGTTTGAGGCGCCCTTATGGATGGTCGACGCCCGTAGCATTTGCTCTTTACATTTTCTTTTTCTCTGCTTATTGCAGTTTCCACTTTACGGCTCATAACATTTTATTCAAGAGAACCTGCAGGGATTAAACTTTATCTGTCACATAACTGTGCAGGTCAACAGCAGCCTGATGCTTCTCGTAGAAGACTTAAATAAAAGTAGAATGACCTCCATTAACATCCTCACATCCTTTGATTTCTCAGATTTTTGCTCCAACTGCTGATACATCCAGTCCGCCAAGCATCCACCTGCTCTAACAGGATCTGTTGAGATTACCACGGCTGTTAAAGTGATCATGGTGCACAGAGCTGCTGCCCTGGCTCTGCTCTGTATGTATACACGGGGGGGGGGGGGGGGCTGATTCCTTCATCGTGCTTGCTGGGTAAGCAGGGAGCAGCTTGGTGCAGAGCCATGAATGCCAAACACGACTGTATGTAACCATTTGTTGCTATAAAAGGTCTGATGTGGTAACACAGTGTTCCTCTCTGAAATAATCAAACAAACGGCTCCGTTCACTGTATTATTTCTGTGTTTTCATCAGTGCACGTTAGAGCTGCTGCACAGTTTGGTCTTCAGTCGAGTGTGGAGACTTTTGCACAGTGAACTTAGTGACAAGAAACATGGTTTTCAATCACATTAAATCTGACTGTGGAGGCTGCAGGCTGTTGTATCTGTTATATATAAGTATACTAAACTGCATTGGATTTAAGTGTATTAAACTTCATGTGCACTCATGATTAATGTAAAGCTGCAACAATTAATTATTAATCGATGGAAATTAATTGCAAGCTATTTTGATTAATCTATTTTTTTGTGTGTCAATTTTTCAACAAAATGTCCAAATATTCTGATTTTACTTTATCTTTATGGACAAAGCAACTAATTAATTTACTGAGAAAATAATCAGTGCACAGATTAGTGTACTTGAAGCAGAGGTGGGGCCAAATAGGTGGCATCCTTACAAGATGCCCGAACCACCTCAACTGGCTGCTTTCTATGCCAAGGAGCAGCGGCTCTACTCCGAGTCTCTCACGGATGACTGAGCTTCTCACCATATCCTTAAGGGAGATGCCAGCCATCCTCCTGAGAAAACACATTTCAGCTGCTTGTTTCCCCAGTCTCGTTCTTTCAGTCATGTTCGGTTCACAGATACAAGCAGCCCACACGTTTTGCAAACTGCAATTCATTCTTTGCTGACCACCTCATATATTTTGTACATGAGCAAAATGATCTTTGGTATCATTTTTTTCCAGCTGGAGCTCAGTAACATAACGTCAGTTCTTCATGGTTCTCTGCTGTCTGATTGGTTCAAACAAAGTGGATCTGGTGATGTAAGCGCCGACTTGCTGAGAATGAAGAGTGTTTACCTTTGTTGCTTCAGGAAATGAGCTGACTCATGACTGACACTTTTTAATCTTTGGACTTGCTATGAAGGTATCAAGTATTTTCAAGTCAAAAGGTTCAAGTCCAGATGCAGTTGTGAGTCACTGGTGTTCAAGTTACTTTTTCTGACTTTGTGCAGAGATATTCTGCACCAAATTTGTGACCTCTGACTTAATGTTTATTATTTTCAATATGGGGAAAAGTCCAAACTCTGAAAACAGATTTGTGTTTTTGTGATTTTCTTCTTTCCTCTGCTGTTAATCACCCGGCTTAGATTAATGTGCATTAACCCGATTATTCATGACAGTCAGCCCGACTTCTAAAGTAATGAGAACAAATGTGGTCTAGAGAGCAAGAAGGTCATGATGGGCAGGTCAAACACAGAGCGTGAACACAGGAGATTGGGGTTTGGTTCCTGTGTCGGATCAATAGTTAAAATTGATCGATTTAGGGGCATAGTTATTTTAACCCAATTGAACTTAACCAGGTAGTTTTGGTGCCTGAACCTTAACCTGACAGGCCAGATGGTTTGTTCCACAGAACCATGTGGGAAGTCATCCATAGAAACTGTTTGGAAAAGGGCCAGCACTTTCAAAAGGAACTCTTAGCAGGTGATTAGATGAACCATCTGGATGGATTCTTTTAGGTAACCTAAACCTACCCAAGAGCTTTATTTTTGAAAGTGTAACTGGAAGTTGCATATTTGTCACCAGTGTGATCATGGAATAAGAATGATGTTGGATAATAGATTCTTTGAAAGTCATGCTGAATGTCACTAAAAATGTTGTATCCATGAACTCAAATCTCTGGATTAAATTTCGAGAGACTGTGTGGAATCATCTCATGACCTCTACAAGTTTATCTGGTGACCCTTTGGAGGGTCTCGAGGTTGGGAAGCATTAGACTAATGTAGCTAACCGTGTACAAAAAAATTCTTTTGATAAAGCTACACATGTTGAAGTCACCTTGAGCAAAGATGTTGTACCCCATCTCGCCAGCCAATGAAGATGCACAAGCTAGTACATTCCCAAATTGCTGGTCCCAAGCCCAGATAAATGGGGAGGGTTGCATCAGGGAGGGCATCTGGTGCTAAAAAGCCAATGCCAAATTAAAAATGCGGTTCTATACCAGGTTCAGCGGGGCCAGATTGAGCAGATGATCTGCTAACAGGAGCAGCCGAAAGACAAAGAAGAAGAATTTAAGTAGCTTTTTCTGGCTACTTTTACAACATAATTTAAAGAAACTGAAATGCAGGACTTTAACTTATAAAGAAGTATGTTTACACTGTTGTATTAATACTTTTATTGATGTAAAGCATATAGGTACCAGGTACTGAGTATCTTCCACCCTGGCAGGAGGAAAATATCCTCTGTTTTGGTGCAGGCAGGGCTGATTTGTTCCTGTACTGTGACCTGTGTGCATGTGTGTGTACACAGAGTGAGATAATGACGGCGAACAGCTGAGACTACTGAACAGTTTATGCTGACCATCTGCAGAGCGGCACCCTGGGAAATTAAGTAAGCAAGCACTGTTAATTAGTAGAAGATGTTTATGAATAAAAATAATTTACTGGTGATATCTGCATGTCTGAGTATTGCTACGGTCCTCAGATCCTTTATTTCAGTAAAAGTACCACTACAACAGGGTAAAAATACTCCATTACAAGTGAAAATCCTGCCATTAGAGTAGTTTCAGCCTCACGTAGTTAAAGTATCAGTTATAAAAATACACAAGTATTATCAGCTTCAGCTTTTTAAAGGAAGAAAACTGTCCGTATTGCTGAGAGAGTGCAGTGTTGAATTTGGTGCAGTTTGGCCAGATGGTGGCGCTAAAACAAGAAACTTTTCAACCTTAAGTCTCAAACAAATTTTCTTCCTTGATGCTGTGGATCCAGTCAAATATATTCATATTAGCTGTGTCCATTTGTGTCTAAATTGATTTTCCACCATTTTTGAATACAATTGTCACCAAAGTCGGTGAAAAAGTTGCTTTTTAAATTTTTTTTTAAATATATGTAGTTTTGCCCTTAAAGTTTCTCAAATACTGTGGGTGGGGCTTATATTACAAAAAATGTAGTGCCATTTGGCCAACAGGTGGCACTGTTGTAGCTAAGGATGGGTATCAAGGACTGGTACTAAATTGGTAGCGGTTCCTGATTGGTCGGTACCAAAGTATTGATAAGCTCCTGCACAAATGGTGTGTTTATGGACAGTAGTATTGATAAGTATCAGTATTACTCATAGCATCATATTACTACAAAGGAAGGAATCTCTGTCTGTATGTGTGTGTGTGTGTGTGTGTGTGTGACTGTTCTTCATATATCTTGAGAACCGTTCATCCTATCAGTGTCACACTTGGCGGATGTTTTGCTGAGGACCCGAGGGAGTGCAGAAGTCGATCATATGAGTGGTTCTTGACAACACTGCAGAACTTCCAGTGGCCAAGCAGTCAGCCTGCTACGATGTAAAGTACGCAAATATTATCAGCTCCAGGGTCAGCAACAAAATGGATTATAGACACCTAAAAAAATGAATATAAGTCTCAGTTTAAGTGTACACTATATTTAGAATATTTTCACATCTTTACCTTGCTGTCAGACAGACTTTTCTGACAGGAAACCGCTGTTATATAAGACAAATATGTCCCTCTCCAAACCAACCAAACTCCATAGGCAAAGTCGGTAATTTTACCTCACAGACCACAGGAGTTGCTGGTCTACTGTTGCCTCCATCTGTTAATTTGTTTGTGAAACTGTGTGACTTTGGTGAATTGGAAGTAACCTTTTAAAACACCAAAGTCACACAATAACACAAACAAACTAACAGATCGAGCAGCAGTAGACCAGCAACTCCTGTGTTCTGTGAGGCAGAATTATTGATTTCACCTATGGAGTTTGGTTGGTTTGGAGAGACATATTTCGTTTACATAATGACTCTGACCCATCAGCAAAGTCTGTGTGACAGCAACGTAAAGTTGTGAAAATATTCCAAATATATTGTACACTGATATTCATTGTTTTAGGTGGGGGCGTGTCAACCACCATCTACTGTAGGTAATACACTGACTGTGGATATGTACCTCATACTTACACTTAAAATAATCTAAATCATCTCTGTAATGTGAAAAATAACATACATCTATAGTTGTACAAAGGTATAAGTAGCATAAAATGGAAATACGTACATGAAATATGTTCTCGTCTTTGTGGTAACTGTATTACTACGTTTTATTTGGACACATTTTACTTTATATTGACATGATGCAAGTTTCCCCTTTGTGGGACTAAAAAAGAATTATCTTTTCTCATCTTAATGAATTTCAACCAGTTAACTGAATTCCTGATGAACATTTCCTGCACCTGCTCTGAAACTATCTCCACATGATATTAATTTAATTCTTTAATCTGTTTTTTGTTTTTTTTCACACCGACCTAAATATATCTTTCCTTTATCAGACCTAAAAACCAGCATGGAATCTGTTCCACAGAGCCAAACATTAAAATGTAAATGGTGCACAAGTAAATTGGACGACTGTCGAATGAGGTTTGGAATGACAGTTATAACCTGAACATGTGGACAGGTAGAACTGCCTCCATAACTTGATTATGGCAGCTCACACATGATTTTCTTTTTAAAAGTAGAAACATCCGATTTCTAACCTGCTCTCTCACTCTCTCTCTCTCTCTCTCTCTCTCTCTCTCTCACACACACTCTCTCCCCTCTCCCTCTCCCTCTCCCTCTCCCTCTCTCTCTCTCTCTCCCCGATGATGTCCCGGTCACACCACCAACACTCTGACAGTCTGTTCCTCGTTTTCCATTTCAGCATATTATATTCCAGTTCACTATCCCTGCCTGCACTCACACAACAAATCCTGAATCATACTGAGAATGCAATCCATGCACATACATTAATGATATATTTCACCATGTGTTTGTGCTGCTACTGTATCAGACAGTTAAGACAGGATGAGGTAATAAAACTGAAATGATTTCACAACTCAAATAATTTACATTTATACACATCTAATTTGTAACAGAAAATATATTTTGACAGAAATTTAATGTTGACTGAGTTCAGGCTTTTTTTTTTATCAGTCATGAACTGTTGTTAATGAACATATCTGCAAAGTCCTGAGTTCCCAGGGTCCTGTGTTTCAAAGTTCTATGTTTCCAGGATCCCATGTTCCGAGTGTCCATGTTCCCAATGACCTATGCTCCCAGGGTCACATGTTCTCATGGTCATATGTTCCTAAGGTCCTATGTTCCCAGAGTCCCGTGTTCCCATGCTTCTTTGTTTCTAGAGACTTATGTTCCCAGGGTCCCATGTTTCCAAGCTTCTAGGTTCACAGGGCCCTATATTTCAAAGGTCCTATGTTTCCTGGGTCATATGTTCCCAGGGTCCTGTGTTCCCAAATTCATATGCTCCTTGTGCCCTATGTTCCCAATATCATGTGTTTCCAAGGTCCTATGTTTCCAGGGTTCTTTGTTCCCACACTGTAAGAAAAATCTGTGTATTAACAGTTGAATGACTGTACATTTTAACGGATATTGTCCATATATGAGATTAACAGGTTTATTTCCGTAAATTTACATCACGAATTGCATTATGGGATTTTTATCTCCAACAACTTCTCTTGGCGGCCATTGTGTGCAGCGTCTGCATTTCATTTGTGGTAAGTAAAAAATGTATTAATTATGGTAATAACAATACATTAAAAAATAAATCAATGATAAAGCAAATGTTTTATTAACAGTAGGTCTAAAGGAGTTCAAAAAGTAATATTCTGGGATAGTCATGATGAGTAAAATACGGCTCAGATATCACGTTAATTTGTTAGCTAGCGCTAACGGTAACTCGCAACGTTACGTTATACACTAGGAGTTACTAGGCTACTGTAAATTAAAACACTTGTTTTGATTATTTTAAATTCAGTAACTGAGAGCTGAATTCATTGTTTGCAAGATTAGAAAAAGCCGCGTTGTATGAGAGCCTGTCTGTCGTGATAATGATCACTTGTCAGTTGGGTCATTTGAATTTACAGTATAATTGACAGTATTTTTTGTCCACCGGCATGACACGTCATAAGTCAACCCCCTCTTCACTCTGTGCCTGTGTGTCTGTTGATGCAGGTTGGCCCCAGTTCACTCTCCATGTCGAGGTAAGCCACGTATTTGAAAGAGGTTAAATATTAAACAAATATTATCCGCAGGGATTAAAGTTCTCCGTCCCTACGACGGATTTCCGTCAGTTAACGTTAGGCTAACGTTAAGTGTTTCTGCCAGGATTTTTTGCAGCGGCGGCGGCAACGCGCGCGCGCGCGCGCGTGTGTGTGTGGTGTGTGTGTGTGTGTGTGTGTGTGGCCGAGACATTTGTTGCTATGCGACGTGCGACGCGCTGCAACTCAAAGTTGATTTCAGGCTTTTACAGCACTCCAATGCTGCTGTGAAGCGTCCACATTTCCACTCCGCTCTCTCCCCACTAAACACGTCAACGAGCGCTTAACGACAGTTAAACGGCGACTCAGCGACAATGTAGACGGTGACGCTTGGTCGTTTTATAATTCACGTCGTATTAATTGTCGTCCCCCTCCCCCCTCCGCTGCTCCCCCCAGGCTGTGCTGTGCAGGTACAGAGATGCCTTGGAGCGGTGGCGGTGCTGCAAAAACAATAAAAGCAAAATACGAGTTACATGTGTGTTTTGTTGTGGTACAGTTTAGGCTATCCAATTGAATCATGTTTGACGCTGTTCTAAACCAATAAAGCGAAAAGTATCAGTTTTATTGAATAGACTGAAAACAAACAAACTGAAAATAGAAAAACTTAAGGCCCAGCTACTATCTGAGGAAATACAGTAATCGTTCATTACTCATAACTGAGGAAAAATGTATATTCTGCAATTCATTTACAGTTACAATGATGACTGCACTGAAGGAGAAGAGGAGACCACAACCAAAAGATAGAAGACACATGATTAGGATCATCATGGAAGACATGATGGCTTCTGTCAGATCTTAATGACTTCAAGAACCCTTGGAAGATATAAAGGTCATTTCACTCACTCACTCACTCACAAATACACACACACTCACACTCACTCACTCACAAATACACTCACTCACTCACAAATACACTCACTCACTCACAAATACACACACACTCACACTCACTCACTCACAAATACACTCACTCACTCACAAATACACACACACACACTCACACTCCCTCACAAATACACTCACTCACTCACTCACAAATACACTCACTCACTCACTCACTCACTCACAAATACACACACACTCACACTCACTCACTCACTCACTCACAAATACACACACACACACACTCACTCACTCACAAATACACACTCACTCACTCACTCACTCACAAATACACACACACTCACTCACAAATACACACACACTCACTCATTCTCACTCAAATACTCTTCTCTTCTCCTCCAGTTGGGTTCTCTCTCTTTCACACACACACAAAGAGTCTAGAGGAGTCTGCCTCACAAAAATTATTCTTTTCTCCTCCAGTTGGGTCCTGTGCTGTGGAAGAAAGAAGGGAGGAAGAAAGAAAGATGGAGGAGGGGAACAGATTGGGTCAAGAAAGGCAGAAGAAGGAAGGATGGAGGGAAAGAAGGTATAGGGAGGAAGGAAGGAAGAAGATTTTATCTCTTTCTTGTTGTAATTCTTTTCCAAACCATATTTGAACATTATACTGTTATACTGTTTACGATACTGCTCCTTTGTTAACACATTGTTTGATATTCAAATGTTATGATGGTTTTAAACTATGTGTTGTGAGACTACAACAATACTGTTTAAACTATAATTTTCTGGTAATATTGTTGGCTACTTTTTATTCTACCACATGTATTTGCAGTCACAATGAAGTTCTCAGATTCTTACTTTGTGTTTGTGATAAACTGAAGTATTAAGTGTTTGTGAGATTTTAAAACATAGTTCACAGATTAAATAAACTAGTTTGGATCAGAATGGGGATGGAGGGAGATGTTGATTTGGATGATTTATCTAAAAAAATAAACCATTAAACAGATGACTTCATGTTTGTTTGTTTTTTTACTGTAGGATAAAGACCATTTGATACCAAATAATAATTTTTCACAGTAAATGCCCTTTAAATTACTGAAATTAGATTACAGAAATTGTTTTATTTCACCATAGATATACCATTTAATAACAGAAAATTACCTATTTTTCCACTATAAAAAATCCATCAAATGACAGAAAATATCTTGCTATTTCACAAGAGATATACCATTAAATAACAGAAAATCTCCTGTTATTTTTACCTGTAGTTTATTGTTAATTAATGGTAAAATTCCGTTTTTTAATTAACGGTCAAAGTCCTGTGTAATGAGCTGCCAGTACTTTTACTGTTATTTTACGGAAATTTCTGACAGTGCAGGGTTCTCTTTTACAAAGGTCCTTTGTTCCAGAGGCCCTATGTTCCCAGGGTCTCATGTTCCCAAATCCTATGTTCTCAGGGCCCTGTGGCCACAGTGTTCTCTGCTCCTAAGGCCCTATGTTCCCAAGCTCCTTTGTTTCAGAGCCCTATTTTCCAGGGTCCTATGTTACCAAGTCCTTTGTTTCCATGGCCCTATGTTCCCAAGGATCTGTGTTCCAAGGGTCTCAGCATCCTATGTTCCTGGAGTCTCATTTTCCCAAGGGCCTATGTCCCCAAGATCTTATGTTCTCAGGGTCCTATGTCTCCAGGGTTCTCTGTTCTATGGTCCTATGCTCTCAAGGCCCTATGTACCCAGAGTCCCATGTTCCCAAGCTCCTTTGTTTTCAGAGCCCCACGTTCCCAGGGTCCTATGTTACCAAAGTCCTTTGTTTTCAAGGGCCTATGTTCCTGAGGTCCTATGTTCCAAAGGCCCTACATTCCCAGGGTCCCACTTTGCAAGCTTCTAGATTTCCAGGGCCCCAGGATTCTATGTTTCAAAGGTCCTATGTTCCCGTATCCTATGTTCCCAGGCTCCTATGGTCCAGAGGTTAGCTGTCCCCAGTGTCCAGTTTTAGTTCACGTCATGAAACAAAAAAATATAAACTATAAATTTTTACTTTTTGGCTCCTGTATTTTCTCCACATGACAACACAGAACATGTGAATTACAGAGCAGATACTTTACTGAGGAGAAGTTGAATTTAATGAATTTGGATCTGAAGTCCTGAAGTTTCACCTCTGCAGATGTGGATTAACTGCTGCTGTAAGTTCAGTGTTGGACTGGTTTCCTGTCGGTGACCTGAAGTCTCTGCCCTCACACAAAACATGAAATACAGCAAACGAGAAAAACAGCAGTCTGTAAGCTGTCTGTCGGCTTTTTTAGGCTCTTTGAAACGAACCGACGGTCAATAGAGGAGAGTTTTTCCTCCTCCTATCTCTGCTTTCTCCTGGATGACAACATGTATTAATACAGCTTCTACAGCCGCTGTTTAATGCTGGATTTCAGACTGTAAGGCGGCGAGCGTTTCAAAGCTAAAGCCCAGACAGAGCTTGTTTGTCTGTTAGTGTGTGGATGTTTTATGTGTGTGCGTGTTTTTTGCGGCTCAGCAGAAAAAATGGCTGAGAGATGAATGTTGTTCCTGACCTGAGAGTCTCTGTGGACTAATACCCAAACAGTTAATACACACTTTCTGTACACTCAGGCTGTTTTTCTCCCTCACAAAGCAGCACAGAGACAGAGAGGGGCTTTTTTATACGACACACGCTGTTACAAATGTTTTTATACCCAACAGAATGTAGGAACACATGCACAAACACATGTCTAATTCTAGCTGTCAGATCTCTGAGATGTAGGCTCACAGCGTTTTGTTGAACAGCAACAGCTTTTAATTGCAACTCTGTCTCCTAGAAATTACATTTATATATCCACTAATTTGTCTTGTCAGATGCGGTATGTTTTACACAGAAAATTGCTGCCTGGAACATTTTGGTATTCTCATCCCAAATCTATTTTTTTCTGTTCGGAGTGTTTGAAGTCAAAGTAATAATCAGAAGAATAGTCGTCTGGTGAAGATCAGTGCAGGACCGTGTTTGAACTGTGATCTAAAGCCGTGTGTCCACTCCTGTATTTAACTTTCACCTGCAGGTTTTGACCGTTTTGTGCTAATATAGTTATTTGGGATGAGTTTTTTTCAGGATATCATTCTGGTGCTGGAAAGTCAAATCTCCGTCAACCAGCGCTTCTAAACTTCTTACACCACATCCCACCTCAGAAAATATCGAGTTCTCCAAGTGCCACCCAACTGTTTTGTACTGTTTGGTGCTGTTAGCTTCTGAACACTTCACTGGCGCATCTTAAGTAGCCACTGCCTAGTGTTTATTTTTCTGACAACTTTATACTTTTCTCCCTACGTTTGAACACAAATCTGTACTTTCTACTCCTTCATTCTCAAAACAAGCTCATTACTTCAGTTTTGAAGCATTTGAGGGGAATTATTGAGGCAAAAGATGTTAAAGACAAAAAAGACATAATAAGACAAAGAACGAGACAAAAAATGTTGAACACATAACAAGACAAAAGAGACATAAGAGAAGAAAAAGATGAAACAAGACCAAAAACAACATAAAAGATGTGACAAGATGAAAAAGACGTAACAAGACAATAAACAATGTTAAAGATGTTACAAGACCAAAAAAGATATAATAAGAATAAAATAACATAAATGATATGATGATGAAAAAGACGTAAAAGACAAACAAAACAAAAGGCACATAATAAGACAAAAAAAAACATGTAAAAAGATGAAAAACAAGGTAAAATACGTGACAAGACAAAAGAGACAAACAGGATAAAAAAGACGTAACAAGAATAAAACAACGTTAAAGACATAATAAGACAAAAGAGACGTACAAGGATGTAAAATATGTAACAAGACAAATGACACAAAACAGGATGAAAAACAAAAACAGGATAAAAAAGATGTAACATGGATTAACAACATAGAAGATTTAATGAGATAAAAAGGTGTAAAATATGTAACAAGACAAAAAACAACATTAAAGACTGTTTTACTTTTATACTTTGAGGACATTTCAGAGCCTGTTTATTATCTTGCCATCATATTTTAGCTTTTAGCTCGCGATGGATGACGTGTGCGCACGCTGTGTGTACGATCTGACGACATAACAGGCTGATACTGAAATGTTTCAGTGATCTGATATTTTATGTATTTTCATTGCAAATCTTGTAGCATTTTGACAGTATTTATGTTTTTAAATTACTTTATTTCAGTAAAAATATATTTCTGACGCTCCTTTGTGTACCACTAGAGGGAGCTTATGTTCCACCGGTGGTACATGTACCACAGTTTGAGAACCTAGACGTTAGAACAAACTTCTTCAACCTGCTTATTTTAACCCGAAGCCAGACCTTTTCCTAAACCTAACTAAAGATTTTTTTCTTCCTAAACCAAACATCCTAAACAGAACTGCGTCTGTTTGACAGTGTGAATGTTGTGACACTGTTGGTATGAATTAGTAGAATCTAAGAATAAATAATAAATGAACTAATGTTCTCAAGAACAAAGTTCTCCGAGCACGTCAACATCACCTGCAGCTCGATTTAAATCAAATTATATACAGTCGGCTGTAGGTGGCACAAGTGGCTGCTAATCATCGTGTTAATTAGTTCTGGTTGTTGTGGTGTGAATGCAGAACAGTTCTGTCTCCATGTTTGTGTTCTTCATGTTCTCTTTCTGTGTCACAGCTGCAGATGGTGAATTAGAATAAATTGAATTATTCTGCTGACTTTAATGTTTCTCTCTATCATACATCTTTAATCATGTTTCTCTGCTGGGGTTCAGTTGTTCCAGACGAGGTGTCGCTTCCACTTTGCCCCCACACTTTTACACTTTCACTCTGTTTTTTTACTTTAATGTAAATAGGTCGCACCTCATCATTAACGTGTCACAAAACCAGAAATAAATAAGGCAGCTTTCAAAAGGAAGTGACAAAAACACTGAAACAATCTGTAAAACTGAACATAACAAGAACAAATCAGTTTACCCTCAAATAAAATCAACAGATATGAGCCAAACAGAAAAATAAAAATTTAACCTACAGTTTTGATTCTCTAAATTAAGTAAAAATCTTGATAACTGACCAAAAGATTATTGATCCCACCGGCATCCACCGGCAGCCTGGGACTGATTCTGTGGTGACTGTGAGGTCATCCATGAATGCTCTGATCGGTGGCTGACGTTGAGCTGACTTCGTCTTGGGCCCTCTGCACTCTGATTCAGCAGACTTTGTGAGCATATTCATGGCCAGGGAGAACAGAATTACGGAGATGGTACAGCCCGTAATGATTCCTATCTCGATCTTGTGCCAGCCTGATGTCACTGCTCCGCACTGAAGAGGTTCTCATCCTGAAGTTGTTGTAATAGTCAGTGATGGGGTCTCTGACTCTGCTGGGGACGTGATGTTTTGTCAGAGAGAGCTGCACAAGCTTGTGTGGTATTGAGGCATATGCATTTGCCAGATCGAGCCACAGCACTGACAGATTGCCCTTGTTCTCTCTGGCCTCTCTGATGAGCTGCGTTACCACACCTGTGTGTTCCAAGAGTCCAGGCATTCCTGCTATGCCACCCTTCTGGACTGATGTGTCGATAAACCTGGTCTTTGAGAGGAAGGTACTCAGCCGGTTTGAGACAGCACTGAAGAAGATCTTGGCTTCAACACACAACAGGGAGATGATGCGGAACTGGTCTATCTTCTTGGAGTTCTCCTCCTTTGGAATCCAGATCCCTTCAGCAACTCCACTGTTCAGGGATCCTGCCCCTCCTCCAGATGACACACAGAAAGTACAAAGTAACTGCAATAGAAACAAAGTAACTACAAAGACAAACAAAGTAACTACAATAGAAACAAAGTAACTACAGAGAGAAACAAAGTAACTACAGAGAGACTCAATATGGCCAGAAATAGACACAAAACTACAGACAGATGAATAACAACTATAGAGACACAAAATGACTACAGAGATACAATTCTACAATGAGAAACAAAAAAAAAAAAAAAAAAAAAAAAAAAAAAAAATACAAAGAGGCACAAAATTACCAAAAAGAGACACAAAACAACAGAATGATTGGTAACAACTACAAAGAGACAGGAAACAACTACAGAAAATGCAATACTACAAGTAAAAACAGCCTAAAACTACAAAGACAAACACAAAATCAAAAAGGGAAAGCAAATGTAGAAGACACAAAGTGAAAGACATGAAATAACCATAAAGAGACACAAAACTACAAAAACATGCATAACAACTACAAACAGTAAATGAGCACCAGAAAGACACAAAATGAACACAAACAGACACAAAGCAGCTACAAAAAGAGTAAAAACTAGAAGAGATCCTCAGCAGAGTGTAAATCTCCACCTGGTAACCTCTCTGCAATCATCAACACTTTTTACTCTGCAGTTCAGAAAATGTTGAATCACACACATCCATCAGCACACAATCATGAATGTGCACAGAAAAATGAGGCCGTTGGGTCCAGTAGTAAACAACAACACAAAGGAACAAAACAACAACAAAGAGAGCCACAAGACCTACAGAAAGACACAAAATGACCACAAAGAGATAAAAAAAAACTACAATTCAACCACAGTGAGACACTACACAGAGTCCTGTTCCCAGGGTCCCTCTGTCCCTCTGTCTCATAATTCATCCACGTGTCTCTGCAGGTCCCTGAAAATCTTTCTTTTAAGACCGACCGATCATCAATTAATCAAGTAAATAATCCTCATGATAATCGTGCAATAATGACTAATAATAGTTATTAGTTGCAGTGCTGGTTTTATGGTTGTTTCTGCTCCATCAGATCACCGCTGGGGCTGATGGGAAACATGAGACAAACAGACTGTAAACGTCTCTCTGAGGACGACACCTGCAGCACATTCACACACACAAATAATCTGCTTCTGTTCCCGAGGACGTCGGCTCCTCCATCGCTTCTCTTTCTCTGTTTCTCTGTGTGTGTCAGGACCACTTGGCACCGCCGTGTCGTGTTGTGTCGTGTCGTGTTGTGTTGTGTTGTGATGTGTTGTGTTGTTGTGTTGTGTGTAATGAAACAGTGACCTTTTGTTAGCAGAGCTGTAATTGGCCAAATCAGCAGAGCTTTCCCACGCTCCACAAAACACAATTCACTGGATTCACTATCAGCGATGGTGCGCACACACAGACACACAACACACAACACACACAGAGCAGCAGGACTGTAATATCAGCATGTATTGTGCTCAGAAACGTTCTCTGGGGCGACTCAAAGGTCCAGAGCTGCTTTATAAACTCTGTGTTTTCATGTGAGGCTGCGGCTGCACTTAATTTCTCTGGTTCTGTGTTGTGGTGAAGAATGTATGGTTGGTGTGTGTGTGTGTGGTGTGTTTTCTGAAAATAAAAACAGCCCACACAGTCTTAGAGGTCCAACTACAGCCACAGATCGACTGTGGAGATGTTCCAGACTTCAGGTTTAAATTTGTATCCAGATAAAAATGATGTAATTTTAAAAAAGACGTTTTTTTTTTTAACACTTTTTAAACTCATTTCACCTTCATGCTGACTGAAGGTCAGGTTTAACGTTTTAGTCCACAAAACACTGCTGGAATTTCACAGGAAAACAGTGCTGCAGAATCTCACAAACAATTCACTTAAACTGTAACATTTATTTTCCTTATTGATTAATCTGTTGACCATTTTCTCCATGAGTCAGTTAGTTGTTTGGTCCATAAAATGATGAAATATGTTAATCAGTGTTTTCCAAAGTCCACTTTTCCTCTTTAAAGTTCTCCCCTTTGAGACGATAAAACCTTTGTGCGACTTGTTTTTAATGAACATGATTCATTCATGCTTTTGTTTCAGGTCACATACAGTTAGTTCAGCTAACGCTAAACTCTGCTGTAAAAATGAAAAAGTTGGACTGCAATGGATTTTTAAATTCTGAGCCCAACAAAGTTTAAATGCTGAAGTTTTAATATTTTAAATAAAACCATTTAATTTTTCAGGCACTAAAAAAAAGACAAATCAGGTCTTTTTTTTTTTTTTTTTAAAGATTCAACTTTATCTTAAGAAGAAAAGTAAATTATCTCAACTAAAGATTTTCGGTCATCAAAACTTTTTACATTTTATTTCAAAGAGTTTGATTTGGCTCAAAACGCCTTGAAATTTTAAGTCATCTCGACTATTCTTTTGTCTGTCTGTTTGTTTTACTAGTGTGCTGAGGTACAAAAGTTCTTCTTCTGGTGTTTTTGTCTTCTAGGCTTTGTTCAGACTGCAGGTAAAGGTGATTGTTTCTAAAAACAGATCTCCTCTGAATCCAGACATGACCATCACCTGTCTGCACGGGTTGCCATGGTAACGACACAGGAAGTGATCATGTTAGGAGAGCGATGGTAAATCTGTGGAGGACTCGTTTAAATCTCATCTGGATTAAGACATGAACCTCATTAACATCATGGAAATAAAAAGGACTGTACCATTTTTACTTTAACACCACATTCAGTGAATGTAAACTAAAACTAAAATATAAAAAACAAAGTGACAGAGAAAACTGCCTCCTTTGTCTCCTTTTAGTGCCACCGTGTTTTCATTCTCTGTCTGATAAACTGTAAGTGCTCACAGTTAATGCAGCTGCTTCCACTGTCATTTCTGTGCTGAGTCACTGCCCGACACAACCATTAATCATCAAAGTTCAACATGTAATCTTGGCTGCTTTAATGCAGACATGCACACTATGTAAATCCACTTTTATATTCTGGTCCCTGCAGTTTATGATTAATATGTGCAAACCCTCAATTCTGCCTCTTATAATTTATATTCATATATGCTAATTCACATTAACAGATTCGTTTTAACAACTTTTATTTCTGAAAAACTTTCACTTTCCATGCATTTAAACAGTTTTCCTGCAATTTTTGTCTCCTGGCAACTAAATATTTGTCATTTCAGTTCAATTAAACCACCCAAACCAGCCATCCTGCAAAAAAATGTAAAAGCAAAAAAAAAGTGTAAATGTATTTGACACATGTATGTGAAATATATGTGATTTATGAAATGTTTTGGTTTGTTTTAGTTTTTTAAAATGTCTATTTTCAGACAATTTAAAAATGTTGGTAACTCTTTAATTTCCAGGTCCTATAATTTCATGGTAAACAGGTAGTAATTACCACTTCATATATTTGACATTTCTTCACCCATAAATTTCCCCCAGATTTCATGGTTTAGAATGTGATAATTAGCAACTACTGTTTTTATGTAGTTGGTGGTAATTACAAAGCAACATATTTGAAATTTCTCTGAATTTACCTGCTAAGTACCCCAGATTTCATGGTTAAAGTATGTGATAATTCACTAGTGACGTTTTCATTAAAGTGGATGGTAATCACCATTTCACATATTTGAACTTTCTTTGAAATTATCTGCAAATTTACCCAAAATTTCATGGCAAATATGTGATAATTAGCAAATATCATTACTGAGATATTTAGAAATTACCCACAAATTTATTGAAAATTACATTATTTATTAATTTGTGTGTAACTTCTGCAGATCACTCCTGTTTAACTTCCAGCTGATTACGATCTAACTTCTGCTGACCAGACCACTAAACTGAGGTGAATTGTTGGCACGTTAATTCCTTTTAAAATTCTCCAGAACATCTGCAGGACAGTAACATGAAGTGTATAATAACCATTTATATTCTCTTCTTATATAGAATTATGCACAGCCACATACGTCCAAGACCCGACACGAGGAGGACTGTGTGACACCATCATTTCCAGTCCTGGGGGGAGGTGTTTCACAAAAGAAAAGGTGGCGGCTCAGCCAGAAGCGACCGGGCGTATGTGAAAGAACTTTGTTGTGAGCAGTGTTAACTTGGAGTTTATTGACTGAACTCTTTCACACCAGACTCACTTGACTTGATGACTTTCTTCCAAGTATTTTTGAGACAAGAAGTTTTCAAAGTCTTTTTGACTTTTGCCAAGAAATCCAGACTTTCTCCTGGACAAAGTTTTTCCACAGCCAACAATTCTCATAAAAGTCTTGATGAAGCACCTCTGATTACTCTCATGATGATTTCACACCTTTTTAAGGGGCGTAAAAACAAGATGGCAGTGGATTATCTGGCATCTCTAGTAGCATCTGTGACCTACCCTGGCTCCATGCAGTAGGAAGTACCCGGAGCTACGGTTTCTTTGCCTCCGGACTTACAGAAAAAGGAGCACTTCACCCCAACACTCACATCCTGTGAGCTCACAGATGAAAAATCAAAGTATTTTACCTCAGTTACCTCTGAAATCCAACTCCTGTATAATACATTCCTATTTGGACAGATGTGTCAGAGTTTAGTAACTTTCCAGTGAGCTTACTTTACATTAACACCACTATTATATTTAATATTTTACATTTTTTCTGCCTTTGCTGCTCCTTTTTAATCCTGCTTCAGAAACGTTCATGACAAAGCAAACAGACCAAACTCACTGACTGTAATTATCCTGTAGGTCTGATGTCACCGCGCCGACTTTTCCTGCAATGATGCAGCTTTTCATTTATGTTTTCCTCGCTCAACTTCAAAGGTGCCGACGATAAAAAAAAAAAGAGAGAAGCACCTTTACAGCAGCCGTGGAAATGTTTCCCTCTGTGAACGTCGTCCTGCTCCCCAGCCAGATAAGTCTGATCACAGTCTCCTCTTTCATTTCACACTGAGCCCAGCTGTGAGTAATCACATTATACAGCTGCAGCACTACAGAGTTGAAAATGTTAAAGACAGGAAGGTAAAGGTTAAGCTGCATTGATTTGGAACAAAGGGGGGAGGTGAGGGGGAGTAAATGTACCAGAGGAGGAGTGAGTTAAAAGACTCAAGTGATGAATCACCTGAGGAGGAAGAGCTGCTAATACAGAGCAACAGAGAGGGAAGAGAACCAAAAGACCTCCCCTTCCCCTTGTTTTATTTCCTTGTTTCCTCTCCTCCATTGTTTCCTTT
Organism: Lutjanus argentimaculatus; assembly: GCA_034769285.1. NCBI lineage: Eukaryota > Metazoa > Chordata > Actinopteri > Lutjaniformes > Lutjanidae > Lutjanus > Lutjanus argentimaculatus. Next base: position 41,213,372 of record JAWZSL010000005.1, on the reverse strand, counting down.
CCTTCTTTCTTGCCCTCCTTTCTTTCCTTTCCCTGTGTCCTCTCCTACATTGTTTCTTTCCGTGGGTCATTGTTTCCTCCCCTCCATTGTTTCCTTTCCTTGTGTCCTTCTCCTGTTTTGTTTTTCTTCTTCTCTTTATCTCTTCCTTAAATTCCTGTTTCCTTTTTTCTTACCTTGTTTCCTCTCCTCTCCTCTTGTTTCTTCTTTCCTTTCCTCTTGTCTGCTAACAGACGAGATCCATCTTCACGTCCTTCTTTAGAGAAAACTCTCTGCTGTCTGTACAAAAAGGTTAATGTTTTTCAGATGTGCTTATTTATGTTTAAATTCATGATCTGGAGGCTGGATCTCCTTTTTAAATCTTCCCTTCAGACGTTCGCTCACATTTCACAGTATAAAGAGGAAACCAGCTGACAGTTTACAAATTCAGATAAAGAAGTTTATTCTCACTTAGTTACTATTTGTAGATTTTTATTTTGGACAATCAGGATCTGTTAGATAATTTGTTCATCATCTGCAGACAAAGTGAAACAGCAGAACTGTTGAATCTCACCTTTTACAAAAATACTCTGTAAACTCTCTGTAGGTGGACGATCCAGATCAACTCCTCTCTCCTCGTTTGTGCCCTCAACTTTATTTCTGTTTCCTTTCCTCATCTCCTCTCCTCACACCCTGTTTCCTTTCACCTCACACTTGAGATGAAAATAGGGAGAAACCAAAGCGGGGGGGGGGGGGGGGACTCTAGATTTGTGAATCTGTCAGTTTGTTCTCATCGGGCCTCATGCAGGAACATTTTCTTATTCTCATCTTAAATTTCTTTTCCTTTCCTTTAACTTCCTCTCACCTGTGTCCTTTCCTCTGACCTCGTTTCCTCTCCTCAATTGTATCCTTTCCTTCTTTCCTCTCCTCTGTTGTTTCCTTTCCTTGTTTCCTCTCCTCCTTTGTTTCACCTTCTTTTCTCTTTTTCTTTCCTTTAACTTCCTCTCACCTGTGTCATCTGTGTTTCTTGAGGCCTTTGCTCCTTTCTCTCGTCTCCTCTCTGTGTTTCCTCTCCCCTCATCTTCTTTTCTTGGACTCTTCGATTTCCTCTCACTTTGTCTCCTCTCCTCTTGTTTCTTCATCTCTCTCCTCCTGCCCTCCTGTCTCCTCTCTTCTTTTTCTCTCAGACATTTTTAGTCTTTTTTTGTTTTTTACACTTCCCTGCTCTTCTCCCCTCCTCCTCTGCTCTTTCTCATCCCTCACTCCCAGCTCTCTCTTTCTCAGCTGATGGAAGAATTCAGGCTTCAAAAGATCGTCAACCCATCACACACACACACACACACACACACACACACACACACACACACACACACACACACACACACACACAGAGTAGTAATTGCACACATGTGGATGCACAGACGTTGCTGCTCTTACACTAATAGGTTGTCAACACACACTCCAGCAAACAAACACACACACTTGTGGTGTTTATTAAGACGCACAAACACACAGAATAATGAAATTCAACGTGGTGAAAACAGGCAGCGTTACCATGGCGAGAGAGAGCGGAGACGTTTTTTTCCTCTGATGAAATGAGGGACGAAGCAAATCCTGAGGGAGAGGAGAGGAGGAAGTGACAAAATCGCAGGCTGCAGATAAACACGGAGGTGAAGAAGATGGAGAATAAGAGATGGAGAGGAAGGAGGGAAGGGGAGAGAACAGAGAGGGAGAGAGGCTGAGCCACCGGATTTACAGCCTCTGATTGGACCTTGACCTGCAGCCTGAGCTGTTAAACCCTGAACACAACAGCACTCCGGAGGACTGGACCGCGGCCCGAAACTAAACCCAAAACATCAAACCTTAAAGCTGGACGCACACCAGGACAGACTTAAACGTATTCAGGATCACACACTCTCATATACAGGAAACTAAGATCAGTAATCTTTTGATCGCCAGTGGTGGAAGAAGTGTCGTCGGCCTTTGCAGAGGACGGGTGTTTTTGTGTGTCTTGTGTGTTTTCTTTGTGGTATTTTCGAGCCTTCTTAGTAGATTTGACTTTCCTCCCTTTTGGAGGAGGGATGCTATTTGGCATGTTCACTTTCAGTCCCTACAGGAAGTTACAACTTTGCGATTGCAAGAATTAACCATAATGAACTAGTGAATGTAAAGTTCTCCCATTCAGTCCAAAAAGAGTTGCTCACCTGACGCACAAGCTGAAAACACTTTCTATCTTCCACGTTTATCTCCTGGTAGTCTGACTCATGGATGCACGCTGCTGGTATAAGTCCTGCCATTGGTTATCTGCTCCAAGCAGCATCGTGGCATCTGCGTCAGTGTTTTCAGAGTCCCTGGAAAACGACAAAAGACCTCCGAGCTGCAACCTACATGCTGAAAATGGCAAACTGGTTAATGGTACAAACGTTAACAAGCTGACAGCTGTTACCAGTGATGAAGTCATTTTAATGCCAGAGCTTCACCTCCTGACTTGTTCCACCAAAATAGGTTCCTACTCTGCATTATTTTCTAGAAGCACCATCACTGCATCCTGGGTTTAGCTCCGCCCAGAATGTTTGTGATGGGGTATGCAGAAATGTAAATAAGGCAAGGTGTTCTTTCTTTTTAGAGAGAGACGTCTGGATATGTGAGACTAACTTCCTGGTTGCACGGCCTGACTGAACATGTGCAGTAGTGTTTCCCCCCTTCACCCTGCATGGGAGTTCCTGCCAACAGACTTTACCCTGTGATGATGTTGCAGATATTTTTGGCTCGAGAAAGTTTTAAAAATACAAAAACTCTATGAATCAAATATTCCTAATACTGTCATAACTGACCTTGTTTGGAGTTCGTGGTGTCCCGTCAACAGTTTCACAGATGTCTCTTCTATAATGGTGGACTGGGGGGTGAATGCTTGTTGGGCCAGTGGAGAATTGGAAAAAATCGGCGGCAAGGCTGGGCGCCGAATCCTCGTCTAGTTCTATTAGTAGTCTGTGCAATTAACACAAATTCAACCACTGTCCCTGAATTCTGCACAAATTTGCAATTTTGTCCAATTACAGCAACTTTTCCTCAAATTGTACCAACCACTGTAGCTTCCTGCGAGTTCCACCAATCACAGCAGTCGTCTGCACAAATGGCTCAATAACCCAACTCAATGTTTCAATATTCGCCTTTTTTTGGGGTATTTTTATATTTTCATTTTGTCGTGGGTACTGAAAAAAAGATGCTTGTCATTGTTACTGACATTTAGAAAACACTCTGTGCATTTATATATTTTATCATTTTGAGCTGTTTTGATTTTGAGCTCTAAAATTATTTTTCTTTTTTGTGAAATACCCTCCAGGTGCACTTCTTCATTAACAACTAATGCACATTTTATTAGAATTTTTGTCATGCTTTGGTTAGGTATGCTGTTTTATTCTCCCTAGAACAAGTTACCTTTGCTTTGTAATGAATTATACAAAAATAAGGGCAACTTTGTTTTGCATTTTTTATTTGCAAAAATGCCTAAAAGCATTGCAACATGCATCACAACTTTTTTTTTTTATCCATGAAATCTGACATTTTAGGCTGCAACAATCCTTAAAAAAAAGCCTGGAGAAAATAATTAGTGTCTTCTTCAGTCTGTTTTTTCTTTGTGTTCATTTGTTCATAAAAAAGATTCTTAGCTTTCTCTGGAGTTCTTTATATTATTGTTACTCCCCTCATCCCCTGGACCACAACAAGGGAACGTCACAGGTTGGGGGCTCATCCAGGATCAACAGAGAAGATTGGTAAACAGAGTTACTGCAGTGTTTGTTGTTTCTTTGTGTTGAGGTTGTCTCTATCATGGTTAAGTTCTGGTGTCTGGGAGTGGTTTAACAGTTGCCTCAGATAATCATGTGAGTGTCCAGCTGGACTTTATCAGCTTCTCCATCAAGCACTCGCTTGTTATTTCAGCTTTTATATTTTTGGAGTAATCCTGGGTGAGGATAGTTCTCCAGCGTAAGCAGACTTTCCAGGGTTAAGGCTGATAAAGTTCAGCCTTTCATGTTGCCTCGAGCCCGGCACGCTCCAGAAGATAAATGGGAAGATTTTTGGTTTGACAGAATCCAAAAGAGAAGCTTGTTGTTGTTTAAGGCTCGTCTTGGCTTCCAGCATCACATTCATTGTGCTTGTCCCTGGTACATGTGAACTTGTGGCCCATATTGGTGAGTTGATGCCATTAGGCTAAGCAGTTACCTGTAACATCATAGCATTAGCCTAGCTTAGTAGAGATGGCATTACTTATGTCAAGCTATGTTGTGCTGCTGTGCAGCTTGTTTTTTGGGGGGTGCTTATTGGTGTGTTCAGTTTGTGTCTTCCTTAGTTTGTTGTATGATTTAGTAAACTTTTTTTCTTTGACTTCATTAAAAGGGACGAGATTCTTGTTTGTGCTTTTGCCTCAGTTTCTCTTTCTACTTTTTCTCCAGATAAACCCTTCATCCTCTGGACCACATCAGGGAACATAACAACATCTTTTAAGTAAAAGCAGAAACAGCACAATCTGGAACAAGGGTTGTGTTAAAAGAGAGGTGGTGTACATCCCAAGGGTTTAGCTTGTGGTGTATATGTTGGTATAATAATATGAAACTCCTCTAAGCATGTTATGTATAATAAGCTGACAGGCTTTTCCCCGGAGTAAATGGACTCATGAGTGAACACTAGAGCATTAAACATATGAACATAGCGTGGACAGATAATGGTTGTGTTTTCTCTGCATAATGATGTTTATGAGGCAGTGAGTCATACAGGAAGCACGTGTGCAGAGACGACCGACATGAGCCTTTGTTTCTCTGGTCGCCTGCAGTTTGGTTTTATCAGAATATGTTCAGTTAGATTTGTTTGATTTAACACAGTATTACAGCCGCTGTAGTGCCGATATTACAACGTTTGAGCGATCGCACCAACTCACCCAGTTTAATCTAATCTAATCCAGTTTATATGACTTCATAAACCAGTGATCATTAAGTGGCGGCCTGCAGGGCCACATCCAGCCCACAGGATGGACACTGATTGCGATACTTAATTTTCAGTTTTTGTAGCTGAGCCTCTGTGGTGACATTCCTGGAGAAAAAGCCATCATCCATTGGTTTGTGGACCAGCTGTTTTGAAACGTTCTGAGGAGTTTGGCGTTACACGGTTCGCCATCTTGGTCATCTTTTTTACAATCAGAGCACGCACACTGCCGACTTGTGCGACTTGGGCGGTGCAACAGGAAGTAATGGCAGCCCGCCTGGTCACAAAATTTATCATGTTATAACTTAACAGTCACTAAAATATGTTTCTGAAAACATTTTGAGACAATCTTGATTCATATTTGTTCAGCTCTGCCACGTTTGACAGTTTGATCTGAGTTTCAGGAGGCTCCAGTGGAAACCAGCAACACAATGACACAAATCTGGGTCGTGTCTAGACGGGAATCACAGACTGACAAAAGAATGACAAAGAATTTGATCATAAACCAAAGTAATGGACACATCAAAGCTATAATATGAAACATTTCTGCATTAAATGTCTAAAAATGATAGACATGTGTTCTTTATTTTGTTGAGTTGTGTACTTACATTATCCAACAATGTTCAAAGGTACAAAAATCTGTAATTTATTCAAGGTAAAGATGCACTTCCTACTTGCCGCTCGTTCCTAGAACTTCTGGGAAAACACGGGATGCGTCAGAGAGTGATGAAGGAAGTCAGCAAACGTGCACTAAACATAACGTGAATAAAACTTTAATACATTTTATACGTTATAATACATCCATGAACATGATGACGATGTCTGTTATTGTTTTAATGTGAGACCCCTGGTGGCAGGGCTTGCATATTGTGCATTTAAAGAAATCTACAGTTAATTTTCCAGGAAAAAGTTTCTCCATTTTGTTGCGTGAACGCCTGGATTATTCCTGGTATTAAACTTTATTTTCCACAACTGAAACTTCTACCCATGAGCTTTTCAGCTCCTGTTTTTTGAAGGCTATTCGCTCTTATCACAACACTGTCATGGCGTTATTGTACAGGGTGGAAGGAAAGCAGCTGATTCTGTTTGTCAGCCCTCCTGATGGCGTTTTCCTCCTAATCCCATCCTGTTGCCAGCTCAGCTACAGGTGTGCCTCGAGCCTCCGGTGACAAAAACATGCAGCCACATTGCGCACATGTGGTTCAGCTGAAATAACACAACCTGTTGTTGATGTTCAGACCAGTTTGTGCTGGTGGGAAGCCAAGACTTCACCTGAACCAGCTCTGCCAACCAGGCCTGCCACAGCCAGACTCAAGCTGTGTGTGTGTGTGTGTGTGTGTGTGTGTGTGTGTGTGTGTGTGTGTGTGTGTGTGTGTTGTGTGTGTGTGTTTGTGGCATTCATGCATACAGCACATGGGCGTTTGTGTCCAGGAATGTGTGCAGAGCCTCCTGCCCTGTGGTCAACAAAGGGAGGCTGAGCAGGATAATCATAACGCCATCATCATGTGTTCCTGTCCACTGGGCAGAGACATGCTGTTCCTGGATCAGTCTCCTGGAGAGACGTCTATTATCAGGAAAATGATCGGTAGATTAATCAATGTTTGAAATAATGATTAGCTATAGGTTCTTGTTGTCAGCGTACAAAAATAACAGCCATCCAGCCACAACTTTTCAAACACAGATTTTGAACTAGAACTGTTCTAAACTGGGGTGGCAACTTGACTACATGTCCCCCCAACAGATCCTCACCATGACGACAACGATCCTCACCATGACGACAACGATCCTCACCATGACGACAACGATCCTCACCATGACGACAACGATCCTCACCATGACGGCAACGATCCTCACCATGACGACAACGATCCTCACCATGCGACAACATCTCACCAGAACACAATCCTCACCATGACGACAACGACACCACCACGACGAGGAGAAAAATACTGACAACAAAAATGACAACAGTTCAATTATTCATTTCGGGTTTTATCTTGAACCCACCCAGGAGGTTCTACCAAGAACCCTTTTTATATTCCAAGGATTTTATCTAGTACACACTCACAAGGTTCTACAAGAACTCATTTATATTCAAAAGTTTTTATCTAGAACCGACCCATGGGGTTCTACCAAGAACCTTTTTACACTCCAAAAGTTTTATCTTGAACTACCCAGAGGGTTCTACCAAGAACCCTTTTTATATTCCATAGATTTGATCTAGTATACACTCATGGTGTTCTACAAGAACCCATATATATTTAAGTTAAATATATTCAAGTTTTTATCTAGAACCCACCCAGGGGGTTCTACTGAGAACCTTTTCATTCTCCAAGTATTTTATCTAGTACACACTCAGCACGTTCTACAAGAACCCCTTTATATTCAAAAAGTTTTAGATAGAACCTACCCAGGGGGTTTTATGTTGCAAGGAGTTTATCTAGAACCTACCAAGGGGGGTTCTACCAAGAACCTTTTTATTTTCTATGCAGTTTATCTACACACTCAAGACGTTCTACAAGAACCCTTTTATATTCAAAAATATTTACCTCGAACACACCCAGGAAGTTCTACTGAGAACCTTTTTATTATCCAAGGATTTTAACGAGTACTCAATCACGACATTCTATGAGAACCTTTTGTCTAGAACCTGCCCAGAGGGATCTATACTGCAAGGGATTTATCTAGAACCCACCAAGGGCATTCTACTCAGAACCTTTTGATTTTATGGTACAAAAAACCCTTCAAGGATTTTAACAATGCTTGAAGAACTCTTTCTTCCAAAAGGGTTCTCAATGGGGCCCTTAGTCTTACAAAGGACCCCTGACAAACACGTTCTTCAAAAAAGGGTTCTTCAGAAGCTTTGGCCCTTTGGGAAGAACCCTTTCAGAACCCTTATTTCTAAGAGTGCCTCAGTCCCTGGAGAACGTCCCTCAGTCTGAATGACGGAGTGACAGTCTGATTATGAGTTCACCCTGACATTCTTTCAGACAGTTATGATGAACCTGATTATTCTGATGATGGAACTGGAAAACACAGAACTTCTTCTTTGTTTTCTTGTTTCAGGAAGCGACGGATTTAAAACGCTCGCTGACCCGCGTCGTGCTTCCAGCGTTTTCATATGAACCACAGAGGCGAGGCTGCCACCCTGGGTGAGATTAATACTGCACAAAGAGCCAGACATGCTGCGAAATAAGACACAGGCGCTTCCAAAAGGACACGTCCTCTACCTCTGGCTAAACACACACACACACACACACACACACACACACACACACACACACACACACACACAGATTCCTCCACTGTCTTTTATACAACAAGCATGACAGAGAGCGGATAGCTAGCCCCGAGCTACAATCCTGTGAAAACCATTCAATAAACAGCTGAATCTCTCCTCTATTATCTTGCTGCCAAGGGACCACCGTCTGCACAGACACTATTTACATGTTGTAATTTGTCAGCAACATTAACACGACGCACAATAGCAATTCAATACGCTGTGAATACAACAAGATCCGCCTGTGAGAAAAGGACAGGAGGAAGAGTGTGCGCGAGGACTGAAGGGGAGAAAACTGATTTAACAGGGAGAATTAGGCAAGCAGGGCTACACACACACACACACACAGAAACACACATGTACACGCCATGTGCAAGAACGTGATAAGAAATGCAGGATCATTCATCTGTTTGCTGCAAGTCTCCCTCTCTCTTCTCTTTTGACATCCATCTTCTTTTTCCCTCTCCTCTCCCTCACCCTCCTGCCAAGGCGGGGGGAGGCAGGTTTATTTGTGAAACACCTTTCAAACGCAGAGATAATTCAAATAAAAGTGCTTCACATCAGGTGCAGGAATACATTAAAAGAATATTTTTAAAAAGACTGAATCTACAGCCAGCAGCTCTGTGAGGCAGGAACAGGGGCTCTTTATGCTAAATGCTAACATCAGCATGCTCACAATGACAGTGTTTAGCAGGTACAATGCTTACCATGTTCAAGACCTTCATTTAGCATGTTAGCATGCTAACAATTGGTGAATAGCACGTATAGCAAGTATAGACTGATGGGAATGGGGCTAAGAGTGAAACAAAGTTGAAAGAATATGATTTATGTAGGGGAAATAAACAAACAAGAGTTTGCTGATGCTATCAGACTAACCTTTATTTCACTAAAATTAAACTTTAATCCTTTTTTATCAGTTGCTTCCACAAATATTGTTAATATTAATAATAATTATGGGGTTGGCTTCTGAAGGAGGACTTACCAGAAACAGTTTTGTAACCACTGTTCTAAAAGAATCACCAAACCAAACTTCTAGACTTTTAAAAACTCTTAAAGAATCAAGGAACCAGTACATCCTGAAGAGCCTGCAATTCCTTTAAAAACCAAATCGAACACACTAAAGAACCTGGGAAACCTGGCTCTTATAGAACCCTTAAAACCTGTCAAAGGACAGCTAGAGCCTCCTCAGTGGCAACTACAATGTCTGATAGTACCTGTAGAACTCCTTAAAGAACCCCTAGAACTGTTTCAGCCTCCTCAGTGAACACAACTAGAGAACCCTCAGAACCTCCGTAATGACCTTCATCACATCTAAAAGGACCACAAAACCTTATTAACTTCTTCTACACTTTTTAACAAGTCTTAAAGAACAAATAGAAATCAAAGCAGAAACAATTGAACATGCGATGCTCTTAAATACCTTTAAAACATCCTAAAGAATCTGCAAAGCTCTTAAAAAACAATGGAACATCTTAAAGAACTTCCATAATCTCTTCACTGACCAACACAACCTCCTTAGTGATTGACAGGATCTCTTAAAAAAACTGCAGAACCTCCTTAATGACCACCGGGGCCACCTAAACGACCCGTAGAACCTCCTTAGTGAACATAAGAGCCTCTTAAAGGGCCGTTAAAACCACTCAAAGGACTGATATAACCTCCTAAATGGCATAAACCTCTGGAAATACACCCAGAATTTCTTAAAGGACCCCTAGAACGATCTCCTAAGTGTGCTCAAGAACCTAAGAACCCATAGAACCACCTCAGTGACCTTTAGAACCTCTAAAAGGCCCATCAAACCTCTCTAAACTAACTTTATAAATTTCTTCTAGACATCCTCTTCTAAACTCTTAAAGAATCAAAAGAACATCTTTAAGAACTCACAAAGCTCTTAAAAACATGTAGAACATCCTAAAGAATGGGTATAGCTCTTACAGAACCCATGGAACATCTGTAAGGTCCTGCAAAACCTCATCAGTGACCACTAGAACCTCCTCAATGACTGACAGGACCTCCCAAACATCTTACAAAACATGCAAAGCTCATAAAAACAATAGAACATCCTAAAGAACCTCCCAAACCTCCACAGTGAACACAAGAACCTCTTAAATGACCCAGAAAACTCTGCACAGGACCTCTAGAACCTCCTCACTGGTAACTGGAACATATTTACAACCTCTAGAACCATCTTAAGATACTTTAAATAATGTGCAGACAAGTGAATGAAATAAATGTTAAAAATTAATCGTTTCTAAGACGTTCTTCCACTATGAACCAGAGAACCCTTTGCATGTGTTTTGTTTCTCCAGTCACATGTTCAGGTTTTTCTAGAACTTCTCAACAATCCACACGTTTTGTTCGACAAAGGCGGCCGCATATGAAGGTATTTTGTAGCTGACAGGGTGAGAAACTTGGTGACAACTGACTGTAATTACTATAAGCTATGAAACCTTTTGAGGTTCCATTTGAATGAGATTTTTCTCCATTGTGCTGCTTAACAGTCCACGGTACAGAGCAACAGGAATCAGAGCTAATAGTAGTGAATCTCTGCAGACAGAATGAGGAGAGATAAGTGGAGAGAGCAGGAGGAGGATAAAGAGACACTCCAGATTAAAATTTAACAAATTTAACAGGCAGCTCAGCTGCCTGAAGAGAGAAAAGAGGGAAAGAAAAAGAGCGAATGAGTCAGAACGCTGCTTTCATCTGTTTTACTCACTAATTGTCAACCTGATTGGATGTTTCCTCTTAAAGAGAGAGAGGAGAGGAACCAGAGAACTACAGAGATAATGATAGAGGGAACGGAGAGGGCGATAGCACTGGTATCTGCTGAGTCGATGTTATCTACAGTCATGTTAACTCTGGATTTTATTTGGTTTTAGGATTCTGACAAAAATGTGTGTATAGTATGTTAGTTTTAAGCTCCCTTTACATACGGAAATAGACGGCAGCACCGTCACTGTCCACATATTTCCATGCGTCCTTTACACTGGCATGGATGTTAAGAAATACATCCACTAGAGGGCACTGCACAGAGTCAACCCTGAAGAAGAAAAGCAGCAAACATGGCGATGCTGGAGGAGGTTGTAATAATATTCCTCTTGAGAAAAAGGCAAAAGCGAAGGCAGTGTTGAACATGGAGTCACTCTGTGCACCATTAAACGCATCATGACACGTGGACGGAGAATTTCTTTCACCACCTGTTTGATGGCAAACATCATCTTCCAGTCCCTCCAGGATTTCACGGCCTGTTTTTGGGGACTGTTGCAGCCTAAAACTTCAGCTTGATTTCATGGCAGCTTTTCGAAAAAAATAATGATTCATGTTGTGATGTTTTTAGACTTTTTTTTGCGATGAAATTGTAGGACCAAGTGAAAATTATAAAAGAAAGTTGCAATTTTTTAAATATATATAATTCAGACAACGTGTTTCAAGGAGAACAAAACCACACTCTATTCTGAGTGTTCTAAGTAACCTGAACAAAAACTCACTTTCACACAGTCAAAATAAAACTCAAAATCAAAATAAACTTTGCACCTTTGGTACTTGGGGATGTTTTGCGCTGCTTCAGGACACTTCTGCTTCCTGTGTGTCACAAACTTAACTAAGTGCTTTGTTTCCCCACATTTAACCATTAAAACATGACTCATGCTTTAGTTAACGTATCATAGCGAAAACAAATAAAGTGAAGAATTTCAATATAAACACTTCTGTTGATTTTTAAAAATGTCTTTTGACTGCTGTCTCTCCTACAAAATATATTTTCCAGCCCATTTTCATTTTACATAAACATATATTTAGAGACAGGGTCGAATTTTCAGTTGTGGTTTTGAAAACCTGCATCTAACTCAGGAAATAAAAAATTCAGTATAATTACTGTGAATCTACAAAGATTGTGGAGACTGGTGGGCAATTAAAATGCATTTTGTCTCTGACTTTAACCTCCATTTAAGATTAAAAGCCTCTTTCTCTGCCTAGCCTGTCTGGACTTTTGTGTCGATGAGTGCATTCACATTTACATTCTTCAGAATATTAAAGCCTCCTGCTCATTTGCTTTTAATGAGAGACCCAAATATAATTAGATATATGCAAAAATAAAATCATGACACTAATGCATGTGAGCGTCGTTTATCATCTGCAGCTTTTTCTTTTGTTTTCTCAGGTCAGCGTCTGTGTTTATTCATGTGTCCACTCATCGGGATGAACTCATGAAGAGTCCATTAAAGTGAGCAGAAAATCTTTATGTTAAATATATTAAACATGACCAGAGGTACAGTACACATGTGTAAAAGTACTGATTCAACTTGTTCACTGCTGTAAAAAATGTCTAAAATGTCCTCAAAGTAAAGAATCGTCCTCTGAAGGACATTTCTACTGTCTGTCTCTGTGTAAAGACAACTGAACCTCAACGTGTCTCAAGTTGAGCCTCCCTCACATTGTTACATCTTTTTTGTCTTAATACACTGTTTTAATCTTATTATGTCTTTGTGTTGTTCCGTCTTTTTCATATTGTTAGTTTTTTGTCTTTTTTTCATCATTTTTCATCTTGCTACGTCTTTTTTGTTGTTTAGCCTTTTATGTTGTTTTTCATCTTGTTATGTCGTTGTTGTTTTTCTCTGTGTTGTGCTTGATATGCACTGATGGATACAATAACAAATCGTCTTTTCTATGTCTTATTGTTTCGTCCATTCAGGTTGATGTTGGAAGGCAGCGCACAATGATGCAAAATAACAATAATCAATAATTCACCTCAAAGTCATTAAAACTAAAGTAACGATCATGTTTTTTTAAATAGAAGTAGTTAGTTCAGATATTTGGGGAGGAAAAGTAAAAAGTTGTCAGAAAAATAAATACTCAGGTACAGTAACAAAGTATTTGTACTTGTGATCACACTGTATGAGACGTCTGACAGACTTTTCCTCAGCTCGTTTCATCTGCAGGTATATGGTGCACAGAGATAAATTACCTCGCTAACACCTGCCTTCTCCGCCCTGCACTGCACCGCGGATGCAGCCAGCTGTGTGAATAGACTCAATAAAGCAGAGAATGAGGAGGGATTACATTTTAGCTAATAGTTCACAGATTATTCTCAGTTATAAATTGAATATAGGGCAGACAAATAGAGCCTCTAGTATTCTAAATACATATTTATAAAGCTGACTGAGTGGTGGGATTTGCTCGACCACACATACTTAAACTGCATGTGCTTCCACACAATGAGGCGGAGAGAGAGAGGAAGCTCTGGCAGACATGACCTTATTGTGATGGCAAAGACTCCACAAATGAATTTCATCTCTTGTCACATTCAAAATTCATCGCTTTTGTGGAGCAGCAAAAAAAAAAAAAACGCAGTTTATCGTTATTTGGGTTCATGATCTGAATTTACTGAGCGAGGAAATGAGTTGAGATCCACTGAAGAGTCTGACTACAGAGACACAAATTAACACTAACACGCACATTTGCACAAACGTTCATTTCATTTGACTTCATTTGTCCAGTGGAGAGGAACACAAGACTGTCTCAGCATAAAGAGGAAAAGTGAATGATGCTGTTTACTGTTGTGGAGGATGTATTTAGACCCTTTCATCAAATAAAATTCTCAATTCTAAAATTCTCTAGCTGACAACGGTGGATTTTGTCATTAAAATAATGACTCACAAGGAGATTTCATAAGTGTAGCTGGCTGATGTACAGTAAGCTAATGCTAATGCTAACTCGACATGAGTCAGCTGAGAAGTCTCCAGCTGATGTTTTAATGTTTCCATCTGACACATTTTAAAACAAGAACCCTGTGAAAGTATTTATGTAAAGTTAGCTAACAGCTGCGTACATGATATAACATTAATGCTAACAGACTGAGGCTAAAGCTAGCTTACATCTCAGCAAACCTGGGTTGGATAGTGAAATACAGCAGGTATATCTACATGATAGATGTCAGACATACATCACCTGGAGACTCAATAAAGTACGTGTATGTGTCAGTATATACCACCTCCGACCACTCGGTAGAGTTATTTTTCCCCTTTGATGGAGGCAGACTCTCACCGATTGTGTCAAGTTACCGATTGTTGATCGGTAACTTGAAGCAGCAGGGCTTCATATATAAGATTTGGCATCTTGCTTATTTTTTCCCATGTGACATGCACAATTCTCAGCAAATGAAAATGATCTGTTGACAGTCATACTGACATCAAACCAGCAATCACTGCAGTTTCATCTATATGTCTGTCTTTATCTATAGAATACGTCTCAGACAGGATCAGGATCCCGTTTGTGATATTTATGGACAAGACCTCAAGACACAACCGGGGTTGGGAGGATGTTCAGTTTGGGAATTGCGTCTCTGCTGTTTGCAGATGATGTGGTTCTGCTGACTTAATCAGGTCGTGACCTCTGGTGCACACTGGGACAGTTTGAAGCAGAGGATGACAGTCAGCACCTCCAGCAGCACCAGCACTGGGAAACTGTGGATCTCCCCCTCTGGGCTGGGAGTGAGTTGCTGCGCCGAGCCAAGGAGTTCTGGAGGATCTGGAGGTCCTGTTCATGAGTGATGGTAAAATGGAGTGTGAGATCTACAGCAGATTGGTGCGTCGTCAGCAGTAAGCCTATAGTTGCTTTTAATTACATGTTTACATATGCACCCCAACACATCATGGCTGCTTTGCATATCCTGCATCCATTTGGAGCGATGGTTGTGCCCATCCCCAGAAATCAACACTATGCAAATGCATAATTAAACAGCAAGTATATCTGCAGCTTAATGCAGATGCTGCATCAGACCGTCGTGGCTCAGAGGGAGCTGAGCTCAAAGGCAAAACATTTTGATTTACCAGATGATCTACGTTCCAGACCTCATCTGTGATCATGAGCTTTGGGTGGGGATAGAAAGAGTAACACTGCAGATACAGGATGCTGAAAGAGCTTCTTTTGACCTTATCTAGACTGTAAACATCTAGTCTGCATCATGCTTGCATGACGACTCTTATTGTCTGTACGTTTCAAACCATCCAGCAGGAAATGAGCATCCAAACTTTCTGTGCAATAAGCAGTTTTCCCTCAATATGTGTGAATATTCCTTATCATCAACACGATGCATCAGGACTGCAGTGTGTGTGCACAGTGGCTGTGGATGAGTAAAACACACAGAGTGGCTTCGCTCAGTGCAGACAAGTGTTGGCAATCAAGCAGAGCGATTAAAGTTTAGCAGCAAAGTTGTCTAGTGGCAGTAAATGTACAGTTTGTTCACAACAACACAGAACTCACCTGTCAATGTCCACCGGGCACGTCTCGTCTTGATCCTTCCTCCACACAGATCCACCATAAGTGAAGGATTTGTCCGCCTTATTTTGTTGAAATTGCTCAGATTTTGTTGATTTGGTCTTTTTTCTTTGATTTTTGTACTTCTCCCACAGTTAAATAGTTTATTGTTTGTTCTTTTTTGAGTCTGCACAGGGCGTTTTCTTTTGAAAGCTGACCGGATTCCCTATGTCATTTGTGTCCGACTTCCTGCCTGCTTGATCTGCTCTGTGTAGCCTGACGCAGCATCTGTTAAAAATAGACTTGGTGCTTATTTGCACTGGAATCAAGCCTTTATACTCAGGAGACTGCTGTTCAGTTTGTGCGTGGGACCAGCAGTCAGTGTTGATTGTTTTAAGGAAGTAGTTTTAACCCAAACCAGATCTTTTCCAAAACCCAACCAAACAGTCAACCGTCAACTGGTCCCTCTGAGCTCCACAGCCCTGAGAAAAAGATCCAATCCAGCAGAACAAATGAGAACACCTGTGTGAGAACATCGTAGGTCTTTAAGGAGAGGATGTGAATATTTATTCCACCACTAGTAATAAACTTGCGTGTCTGATTTCCAGTGCATATCCTGAGGCTGGGACTGCTGAAGTAGGCTACATTACAGTGTGTAACAGTCATGCTCCAGTTTGCTTCAGATGTGTATTTAACATGCTCTTTATAGCTGGAAGTGAAGCTCTGGTCCTGCTCACGCTGTCAGTATGTAACCTCTTGTCCACTTTTAAGGCTCAAAGTGTTGATTATTCATCAAAAATTACATTTCCATCTTATTTCAGCTACGTCGTTGGACAAAATTAAGAGTAATTACTGAATGAGTTCATTTAAATGTTGTGAGGGCTGCTGCTGACCTTCAGTGTTGTGAAACAGTCACAGTTTTGTTCAGTTTAGGAAATGTTTAGAGTTAAAACATATTTCTTTATTCTTCACAGTGCATGTGTTTGTCCTGTGTCTGATTGTACATCTGAAGTTTGGGGTTTTCGTGAACATTCAGGTTGTAACACTGTGCATCTTTAGAGCTGTTCAGTCCTTTTTGGGTCGGCCATCAGTGGAGATATGAGATGGGACATAAATGTGAAACGCTTCGACTTTGTAACAGACTTGTGAGGATGTCAGATCACAGGCTCACCAGACAGATATTTAATTGGGACATTTGACATGGTCATCCCTGGGCTAACAAGATGAAATCCCTATTTCATTTGGATGATTTGTCATTTATTCTCCATAACAGATTACTTCGTAATATTCAGGAGATTAGCAGTAAAATGTTTCTCATGTACAGAGAAAAACTGTCAGTTGATATATGATACAGGAAATATAACTTACTAACTTAAGCAAAGGACAAAGATTGTTTTATGCACAATTACGTTCAGGAACATCACCATTGTCCTCAGAGACCGGCAGGTTTAATGTCCCCTGCAGAGGAGGACAGACTCTGATTGTTGTGTGAGCTCAGTGAAATTGAGAATGAGGTTCATTTTTTGTTTTGCTGTCCTGCATATGAGGATTTAAGGGCTGTACTTTTTACTAAAATGTCCCCTATTTATGCTGATTACTTTTGGCTGGATGAGTATGACGAACTGGAGTTGTGCTTTGCAGCAGATTTTATTTGTCAAGCCTGGGAGAGTTTCCTGTTTTAAGACTGAGCTATGAAATCGACTCGTGTTGTACTGAAAGGAAAATGTTTGAGCACTGTGCATGACACAAAAACACAATAAAAGGAAAATATCTATGCTTTTCGTATCAAGCTGTAAATATGTTTATTTCTGCTGTAAAGTTGGACACGTTTACACGGGGCTGTATGGAGACTGACTCGCTTTTGGAGCTTCATGTGGCCATTCGAGGAACTGCAGCTTTTGGCACTTTCCCATTGGCCTCATTTTTCAGCCATGGTGGTTGCAACGTACTCGACCTAACTTAAATAACTTAAACCTTTAAATAAGTCAACATTGTCTTTTGGTTTCATATGGGACACAAAAACCCAGTCTCCTGGGAGAAAGTCATGTGTTTGACCCATCCAGCCACCCTGGCCTCCTTCATGGACTTTTTTGCACTTTATGCATGATTACCACAGCCACTAGAGGTCACTGCCTAAGGAAAAAGACAAACAACAAAAAAAACGTTATTATGAGGTGTAATAAGCTGCTTGCCTGGCTGTGCTGTGGACACCAGAGCTGTTTGGGGTCATTCTAGACCATGCATGTGGGTCCACCAGAAACACCAGAAGTGTCTCTTTGTTCTGCTCTGCAGAGAACACCTGGATCTGTTTTGGATGGAACCCACATCAAACTAACCTCAACCATAGAAACTGATTGGAAAGTGGCAGGCTTTTAAAAAAAACACACACAAAAAAACACACACTTGGCAGGTGATTGGATGAACCATCAGTCACGTCTAACGTGGGTTAACTTCAGCCAATCAGATCAACCATCCAGAAGATGAGTGAAAACTTTTTTTTCCATTGTTAAAAGCGTTCACTGCCATTCGTAATGCTATCATAGTATCTATGCTAACATCTTCAGGAGCCGCCATTGTTTGGTCGAAATATGTTGCTTCCATGGACGCTTCTCCATGTCAGCGCACCTAAAACCACGCCCACAGCTGCCAGTAGTCCCTCTGAGGATGCTGATTGGCTCGCACCTTGTCTGGTGCTGACACAAACGGATAACTTGGACCATGACAAGATGGATTCTCATGTAATCTTGTGAATCCTGCTGCCTCACAAGGTTAGCATCAAGCTGCAAAGAGCAGATGGAGTGGGCAGGAGGTCAGAGAGTGGAACAGCACAGAGAATCCAGTCACTTTTCAAAACAACCTGTGCTGATGTGGAATCAGAAAAAAATGAACTATTTAACTAAGTAGCCTGCTTATTTATGGCAGAGGCACAAAAATCAAGGAAAAATGACCAAATTTTAGCAGTAATGTGGTGAAGCCGTGTGGAGGAGGGATCAGAACCGTGCTGCAGGCGCAGCGTGCCAGGTGGAATAAACGGATTAGAATCAGGTTTTCACTTACAAACAACTGCCTTGGTGTTTTGGTGATTAACCAAAAAATGTAAAGAAAGAAAATGAAATAATACTGTAAGTCAAGAAGAAAATAGACAAAATATGAGAAAAAAATTAGAAAAAACATGCAAAATATGTTCTGTAAATGAAAGAGCTGCACAGATTTTGTGCAGGAATTCTGTGCAAAGTATTCACAGAGCACATGACCTGAATCATTCCTGTTGGTAGCAATGCTTTTGCTATTATTATGCAAATGATTTCTGACCACCCTGTGGCTCTTTATTATTTACTTCACCAAACTAAAACACAATGTGGACCTCAAATTTTTACCACTCCAACAGTTTGGTTTTCTTCAGCGCAGCCTCACCGAGCTGCTCGCCTGGAGTCAAGATGAACAAACATTTATAAGAGTCTACTTATAAATGTTTGTTCATCTTGAATGAACAAACATTTGTAAGCTAATTAGAGAAATATTCTTTGACGTGCATCATGTTCAGAAAGATCCAATTAGAAAAGAACAAAGAGTTCATGAAGCATAAATAAACAATTTGATGAACCTGAGAGAACTTTCCAGTAAACCCAAACCAAACAAATTTACAGTGAAGTGGAGAAACGCAGAACGCTCTTCAGGGTACTTGTCAACTCTCCTGGTGTAGAGCCGAGTGTGTGTGTGTGTGTGTGTGTGTGTGTGTGTGTGTGTGTGTGTGTGTGTGTGTGTGTGTGTGTGTTGAATACGTAATATCCCACATCAGTCATTAGTGGAAACTAGGGCTCGTTACTGGAACTGTCTCATTACAAAGTACAGTCAAACATGCTGTTTTATTCATGTTTCATCTCACAATAGTTAATCACATCAACTAGCACTACTGCACAAACATCCTTGACCCACTTCTACACACAGGAACACACACACACTCACACACACAATGATAGGCGCTGTTTTGGTTCTGTTGTTGTTTCTTGCCAATTATAACAATTCAATTACTATTGCCAAGTATAACAATCATGTGAAAACACGACGCTAAACTGAAACCCGGTGGAATGAAATGCCTGCGGAGCAAAAACATTAGTGCATTAGCATGAACAAGTGCAATCAGAAACAAACAAGTATACAGTACACGCGGTGTGGTGGAGGGTTTGGAAAGGAAAGGTAGTAATTACTTCCCTGCCGAGGATGTTTAGCGTGCCGTTAGTTAGTTAGAGAGATTTGTGCAGGGCTGGAAGGAGTGGCGGTGGAGAGGCTGGAGATAATCTGAGCGGAGCAGGAGGTGAAGGGCCGGAGGTGAGGAGGAGGGAAGGAGGTTGTCGAGACAAAAGTGGAGGATGAAGTATCCCCGAAAAACCTCTGAAAATGTTCAGATGAGGAGTGTTTTTAAAGCAGCTACACACTGGATGAAATGAGTGTCTGTGGACCAGACACACAGTGATGGTTCACATGTATAATAATGTCATGTATCAATGTAAGTAAGACAATAATACACAAAAACTGAGTTTATTTAGATTGTTGTCAGGGCTGTCCATAATTAACCAAACCTATTAAACAAAATAGACTAAACTGATCAAAAATAGTTTATTGATTATATACTGAACATTCACCAGCAGTAGTAGTCTAACATTTTGGAAGGAAGGAGCTACTGATCCCATAAACCATTGTGAATGATCACACTTGTTTGTGTTGTGTGTGTATATAAATTATATTCAATGTGGCACAACAACATCATTAGTACGACTCATGTTAGCTGCCTAACTAGCCAACCTGCTAGCACCTGTTCACAGGTGTGCAGTTCATTCCCAACATCGCTGGTACACTAAAATAAATAAAAACAGAACGCAATGATTTTCAAAACCTTTTCAATTTGTATTGAAGACAGTACAAAGACAAGATATTTACTGTTCAAACTGAGGCTCCTTTTTGTTGTGACAGGAGCAACAAAGGACTGTGAAAGTTGTGTAACGCTCCAAAAACACCTGCTTGGAACCTTCCACAGGTAAACAGGTGAGTCGGTAACAGGTGACAGGATCATGATTGGGTATTAAAGAGGCGTCCTGGAAAGACTCAGTGGACAGCGGCTGTGATGGTTTGGGGGGATTTGGAGCCACATATGCTGCCATCCAGACGACGTCTGTCTCAGAGACGTCCCTGATTATTTCAGCGAGACGATGCTGAGACACATTGTGGACGTGTTCCAACAGCGTGTCTTCGTAGTAAAAGAGTTCAGGTACTAGACTGACCTGCCTGCAGTCCAGACCTGTCTCCCATTGAAAATGTGTGGTGCATTATGAAGCACAAAATACAACAACAGAGACCAAACAGGACTGTTGAGCAGCTGAAGTCGTATATCAAGTAAGAATGAGAGAGAATTTCACTTTAAAACTTCAACAAACACTGACTGTTGCTCCTGTCCCAACTTATCTGAAACATGTCACCAGCATCAAATTCAGAAGGACTGAATATTTACAAGAAACCATAAATTGAAACAATTTGAACATTATATATCCTGCCTTTGTTCTGTGTTCAACTGAATATAGGTCGAAAGGTTTTTGCAAATCATTACATTCTGTTTGTATTTTTGTTTTTCACAGTGTCTCAACTTTTTCGGGATCGGGGCTGTAAAACCAGGTTGATATGATTCAACTTGTGGCGTCTGCAGCAGCTCATACCATCGTTTCACAATCTCAGCTCGTGGTCAGGTGACCTTGGATGTTATGACATTGTGACTAATAATCTGAATCCTGTATTCAGAATATGAATGAGACCTCACCAGTACATTCTGTAAAACCACTAAAATACGCAGGGTTAGACCCAATAAATCACTTTTCTAACTTATCTGGGTAACCAGGCCACCTCCTAACTGACTGACCTTCAGCTGTACTGCAGCTCCATGAACGTACTAATTCTGTTGACAATAAATAAGCACAGCATCGTTATTCTTCAGTAAAAACTTTAGACTTTTAAATCGTTCATTTATCTCTCTGTTTGTCATAAATCTGCCTGTTTGTTAAGTGAATGCAGAGAAAAACAGACGCCGTTCAGCATGTTCCTAAAAGCTAAAGACTACCTGTGCAAACAGATGAGGGGAGCACTCAGCGGAGCCTAACAGCTTGCCAAATATTAATTTCCTGAACCTCAAAGATATCAGCGACACACATCTCTCTGAGGATCGCACAGCTGAGGAGCTCCACAGGAGACGGTGCGACAAAACATGGAGGAAATATTTTATTAGCACGCGCACGCCCACACAAACAAGCTAATACATATATTCAGATTATTAATTCCCCATGTTCCTCTGCAGTGGCTCTATTCTGTCTCTTTCTCTTCTCTCTTTTTTTCTTCCTTGTTGCTTTCGGCGCCTCCCGTCTCCTCCAGTCATTACTCCAGTGTAACTAAAGGAGCCATAAACTCCATTAACAGTTACACAGACAGACGGATGAAGCCTCGGGAGGACTCAATCTGGAGCTCATCTCATCACAAGGCCCCTTATGCATGTATGCAAGAGCAGCCGCACACACACACACACACACACACACACACACACACACACACACACACACACACACACACACAGAGTATAAACACAGATAAAAGCACCTGCATGTAAACACTGTGCCACCACACCACAACGCCCTGAACAATTTCTCATTCAGTTTTGGACATCTGCTGCAGTCTGACTTTTACTGCCTGTAGTGCACCTATACTGTAACTGTATCGTAAATAACATAACAAATAATGTAACATAACAAGATGAAAATAAGATGAAAATGATGAATGAAGTGAAAAATGATTTAAAAGACATAACAAGACAAAGACGACGTAACAGGATGTAACTACACACAAACTGTAAAAAAAACAAGATGTGAATTATGTAACAAGACAGCAATGACATAAAAGATGTAATGAGATGAAAGTGACATAGAAGGTGTAACAAGAGAAATGACATAAAACACGTAATATGATGAAATGATGTAACAGGACTAAAATGACACAAGAGATGTGAGAAGACATATGAAAGACGCATTAAAAATGTAATGAGAAACAAAATGTAACAGGACAGCAACGATTTAAAAGATGAAAATAATGTAAGAAGACATAAATGACATAAAAGACAAAAGTAATGTCATCAGACAGCAACAAGATAAAAGATGTAACAAGACGAAAACAGGGCAAAAATGACGTACAAGACGTTACAGTCGAAAGTGATGTAACAAGAGAACACAACGTAAAATGTAATAAGACGAGAACAACTAAACAAGACAAAAACGATGTTAAAGGCGAGACAAGACGAAAGCAACGTAGAAGAAAATCACACAAAATACATAACATGTAACACGTAAGATGAAAACGATGTAACAAAACAACAATGACATCAAAGACTAACAACAAAACAGGACAAAAACAAGCTAAGCAGCGTCCTGCTGTGGACACGATGAGCAGCAAAATGTATTTCAGACACCTAAAAAGATTCAGTACATTCTGAACATTTACCCTGCTGTCAGACATCAAGTGTGTTATCGTGTGACTTTAGTGTTTCACAGGGTTAATTCAGTTTCACCAAAATCACACAATAAGAGAAACAGACCAGCAGAAGGAGGCAGCAGTGGACCAGAAACGCCTCTCTTCTGTGAGGTAAAATGATTTGTGGTATTTTAATAGAGGTTTCCCATCGGAAAAGTCTGTCTGACAGAAAGGTAAACCTGTGAAAATATTCTAAATATAGTTTACACTGAGACGGATATCTTAGGTGGCTGAAATATCCTGATATTAACGACACCTTCTTGCTCAAACGTCGAGTAAAATCTGAACCGAACAGATTTTTTTTCTCAGTGTTGAAGGGGAGGAACCGCCGCCGCCCTTCTAGCTCTCAGTGTTAAGTGCACTATTATGTTGGAGCCTTTTAGAAACGGGATCCGTCTTTAATGGGACTCTGAAGGGACCACACATCATTTCTGCCCTCGTGTCACACCAGAGGCGTGTTTCAGCGACCCAGATGCCCCATTTAGTCAACTGACGTGTCACTCTGCTGTGACCCAACACAAACCCTAAAGGTTATTTCAAACAGCAGACAGTTACCACAGAAAAAGTATTGAAATGCACTGACTTTTGTGTATGTACTGCACACAATTTAAAAGTGTCAAGTTATTTGTATGCAGACTGAAGGGACTGATCAAAATACAAAACATTAGTGATGTCAGGTATCAAGTTGTGCTGAAGTTCAGAGAACATGATGGTACATGATGTTTTTTGTTTGTTTGTTTTTCAGTTTTATAGGTACCAGGAATGCAGTTTTTCTTTGTGGGAGAAACGCCTACAAGTGTTCTCATCTGTCATTCACTGCCAAAGGAAGAAGAGGGAGAACGCCTGGAAGACCAAGTTGTCCGTCTTTCATGCTGGTAGGTGTTGTCAACAACACATTGGAGACGGTAACAAGTACAGCTGCAGAGACAGTTTCACCTAAACTCTGCAAAAATAAAGAAAAAGACGTAACAAGACAGGAATGATGTAAAAGATGTAACAAGACCAAACAAGATGAAAATGACCAAAATGACCAAAACTTAACAATATGAAAACAATGTAGCAAGATGTAGAAGACATGACAAGATCAGGACATAACGATGAAAATGATGTAAAAGACAACAAAACAAAAACGACATAACAAGATGAAAACTACGCAACTCGGCCGCAACGATGTGAAAAACATAACAAGACGAACGTGACATGACAAGACGTGACAAGATGAAAAGGACGTAAAAGACACGACAAGACAAAAACAACATAAAAGACGTGACAAGATGAAAAGGACGTAAAAGACACGACAAGACAAAAACAACATAAAAGACGTGACAAGATGAAAAGGACGTAAAAGACACGACAAGACCAAAACAACATAAAAGACGTGACAAGATGAAAATGAAGCAAAAATACATAACATGATGGAAATGATGTCACAGGACAAAAATGGCGTGAAAGACATGAAGACAAAAGCGACAGAAAAGACGTAACAAGATGTAAAAAACAAAAGCATCTTGTGGAGAAAAGGTGATGTTACGTGAACTTTTTCACTTTTCTGCCGTAAACAAGTTGAATGAGTTCTTCTACTTTTTTCGAGTGTCTGTACTTCTACTGGAATAAAGACTGAGTTGACTTCTGCCACCTTTTGAACAGAGGAAAAATACAACATGAACATTTTTTAAAAATGTTGAAACAAGCTGGTGCAGCTGTGTTACTCATCAAAATAAATTTAACACATGACACAAACCCTTAACCTTTGAATCACCGCAGCTAGCTTTAGTCTAGTTTTAGTTTTTCCATCCAGATTTGCTCTTAAACGTTGGCAGAGTTGCTCCTCCACGTCGCCTGATCAGAACACCCTGACATTACCTGCTCTTACTGACACCTCTTTATTTCCCGCCGCCTGATGCAAATGACTCAGGGGACGCTCAAGAGAGGTAGAAAATTAAATGAAGTTCTTTTTGTCTCCGCTTTGATGTTTCTTATTTCGCCAGAGAAAATGTTTCACTCTCGCTTCTCTCCAAACTGTGGAACAGGAAGAGGAGATGACTATTATCAGGAGCGGCACTACATCTCCTGGTGGTTTATTTCCCCCTACTTTATCACCTCATGACTAAAAGGAAACAGTTATTTGGTGTTTTTGACTGCTGACATTTTATGTACTGTGTCTGATTAACACTGGTGGTCACATCAATCAGTTACTCTGTACTTTAGCCTCTCTAGGAGCTGCATCCCTCCTCTGTTTACACTCCTTCTCTGCCTTTTCCCCGACTCCGTGCTCCGCGTTCTGTTTTCCCAACTTTAAATTCCTGCCAACCTGTAATCATCACTGTCAGATACAGAATGTCATTCTCCCCCACACTGTGTACTTCACACACGCAGCTACACACACACACAAACACACAGTGTGAGATAGAGATGAGACACAGGTGTCAGCTGGGAGAAATGGCAGCCATCACTTTGATAACACTCCTCAGCGAGACACAATCCCTGTTGCCTCGCTCCGTCTCACTCTCCCTCTCGCTGAGGCTCTCTCTAACTTCTTTTGTTGTGTCTCTGTTCACTATTTTTAAGACAGAAGAAGAGTGATGTGTGGAAGCAGCGACGCTTTGTCATATCTGGAAGGAAAAATCTGGCAGAATTCAGCGTTCACCCCTTAACACAGTGATGATTATTCTGACTGTGTGTACAGTCGAGTCTCTGAGCACTTTGGACGATGTTCTCACTCTGGAGAGAGACGGTTTCACCACAGCTGATCACAGAACTTATACCACTGTAGGGATGTAGATGATTGATTACATTTGTTATATTTTCATTTGAGTGTAAAATAATGTGCGATATAGCAGACGACCAAACCTTCATATTGGAGTTTCCACTGTTTGATGCTGAGGGACAGTTACTTTACTTCAGATCATCCTTTAAAAAAGTCCTCAAGTTACTCCTTTTATAATCAACATGAATATACATTTTTTATATTTATTTTTTTCAACTTAAGTTTTGATCATAAAAAAACATAACCCTTTAAATGCCAGCTTGTTTACATGATAAGACTGTTTTTCTTAATGAAAAAAACAACAAATGCAGTAAAAACAACATACTAAGTGCCAAGTGGATTTTATTCTGAGGGGGAATAAATATATAATAATATTATAATGCATTTTTATTTTTTGTGCAGGGCAGGATTTTTTATTTGGTACACTAACTTACTCCTTCAACCCATTTTTGGGCTTTTATGATAAAATGACATTAACTTTAATCAGCCATGAAGTGTGTTACTGAAAGTCTTTGTGTTTTGTTTGCTGCCACAAGAAAGAAATGAAAAGTCCTTGTTTATGTGACGTTGCTTCAGAGCAGAGCTGCTTCCTGGAAAGCTAACTTAGCTAGTTAGCAGCTGTGAGTCATTGTGATTTTTCTTTTGCTGCGGTGGAAAAAAAAACAAAATCACATGAGAAAATGCAGTTGATCATCTGATTGCATTTGCTGCTCCACTCGTGACTTCAACCTGTGGAAGACTTCTGGTTTTAGTTTTAATTGTCTTTAGCTTGTCTTGTAGCAGCAAACTAGCTATCTCACTTTCTAATTGTAACGCTAATTGTAGCCACTTTATACACGCTGGCTGGCCTGATCTATGATATTACATCATGATTTATTCATTTATGAAATGTTGTATTAATTATTTGAATCTGTAAAGTAACTACAGCAGTCAGACAAATGTAGTGGAGTAAAAAGGACATTTGCCTCAGAATTGTAACTCAAGTAAAAAGCTTCAAAATAGAACTGAGGTGAGTAAGTGTTCTTAGTTTCTTTCCACCCCTGCTTCTCTGTGAGAAGAAACATCAGTGTGGTGTCAGTGGAGAGAAGCTGATTGGCTCGGCTTGACACTGATGACATATTCAGGGCCATGTGCGCGGTATCTCATCAGCGCTGCCAGCAGCAACGGCCGGCACAGCTGCCTCTGAGGCCACACCAGACAGTCATGTGTGGAGCCAAAAGATACATTTTGGCACATTTATTGCGGAGCGTGACCTCCGACTCGGGGTTAATCAACCTCTGAATGACTCGAAATCTGTCAGAAAACACTGTTAGAGGACTGTTTCACACACACAAGCCGAGCATTAAACTGTAGGTGTCGGTGCTTCTGAAAACGCAACTGCTTTCACTGAATGTTGATGAGTCCACGGACCTGAACGCTGACAGAATTCTCAGTGCTTTACTCTGCTTCTGTGAAGATAATCTGGGGAAAATGCAACACAGCATCTTGCTAGCAGGGAAATAAATATTGCTGATACATCAACCTTTATGCTGGAGCTACAAAGATATTCATGTCAAATGGTCTCTGCTGGAAACAAGCCATCAGTATTCAGCTGGACAGCTGTGTGGTGACGATGGCCAGGAGTCAGGGCTGGAGACAAAAAAAACTGATGGACTGCACACATTCAAAGATTCAGCCCCACAGTGGGAGAATTTGGCTCCTGATTTCAGTTTCTTTTTAGCCTTTTAGTCTTTTGTTTTTTGCTACTACTGGTGTGCTGCAACTAGATATCCCTGTCCTCTGTTGCAGCTCAGGGTGCAGCTTATATTTTTATGCACATTTTGAAGAATCACATCAGAAAAGGTTGATGGAAATGGTAAAATTCAAACAAACGTCTCAATTTGGCAACTTTTCTCTTTAATTAATTAATTTTTTGGCTTTGATGTCGAAACACGTATCACCTATGAACGAATTACACTTGAAGCGTGGGGTTTGGATGAAAGAGCAGTGGACACTGAGACGATCAACAATACATACGTCATCCTTCACCGAACTGGTCACATCAGCTGGATGCATCGCTGCAGACCACCCCAGGACGAGTGGAGGAGAGCCGTGCTAACCCAGCTTGGACTTAAAGCAGCTCCTGGCTAACGTCTGGTCAGGAAATTGAAAATGATGGTACGAACCAAGCAATGAGAAACCAGAGACTGTTGTGTCCTCATCTTACAAAGACCTGCTCCATCACGGCGTCCAGGATCAACAGGTGTTCTGATCCGACAGCAAGAGGAGGACTCTGTTTTTACATCGATGATGCACAAAGGTGGCAAAAGTCCTCATTCCACATTCTTTACTCTTAGTAGAAGTAGAGATACTCGTGTTTTAAAAAAACTCTGTAGAAGTACTGATTCAACTTGTTTACTGCAGTAACAGTGAAAAAGTTCAGGCTCTCAAATGTCCTCAAAGTGTGAAAGTAAACATTTGTCTTCTGAGGGACATTTTCTACTGACTGTTTCTGTGCAAAGACAACTGAACCTAAACTTTTCTCCACCATCAGGTCTCCATCTCTGTCTGTTTCCACTTCTTATGTATTTTTTGTATTGTTCCATATTTTTGTCTGTTTTTCACTGTGTTTTCGTTGTGTTAGGTCTTTTTTGGCTCATCTCTTTTTTGTCTTCTTATGTCTTTTTTGTCTTGTTACATCTTTTTTGTCCTGATATATCTTTTTTGTCCCTATGTCTTTTGCATAATTTTTGTCTTGTTAGGTATTGTTATGTTCTTTTCATCTTGTTCCGTCTTTTTATGTTGGTTTTTTCTTGTTTTTTGTTTTTTTTTTTGTTTTTTTTTTTGGTCTTGTAACGTCTTGTTACTTCATGTTACATCTTTTTGTTTTTGTTACGTCTTGTCAAACCTTTGTTTTGTTGTATGTTGTTATGTTGGTTATAATTTTTTCAGAGTTGTCTTGTTTTTGGAAAAAGAACTGATGCTCTTGATGGGCTTTGTTTGAGGTTTGACTGGCACTCTTTTAATTAAGTTATCTTGTTTTCTGTAAAGGTATAATGGTTTTCTGTGTTGAGAATTGGTGCCACCGACTGCTTATCTTGATGAACCAGTTCCTAATAATCACATGACAGTAGCTGGATGAAAACACGGCCTTTGTCTCAGATAGCTTCAATTACTCTTAACTGTCAGCTGTTAGTAAAGTTCCACAAAATGTGTCCCTGGGAGAATCGAATGTACATAAGTTTTTTTTTTTTTTTCTTTGACTTAATTTATGATTGACACTGAAATATTCAGCGGTGGACTGTCAGGATCATATTTCCACACCGATCCTCTTCCCTCGGTGTATCAGTGCTTCACTGCCGGTGGCCTCTCCCTCCTCTGATGAGCCTGAGCCGTCACCTTCTGCTCCCAACCCAGATGTTTGAGGAGAATGAAGCCAGGAGCCAGTCAGACGTGCAGGGAAGAAAACAAAACTCTTTTATGGGGTTTATCCAAATTAAATACATCCCACCCTGAATCCTACCTGTCCAAAGTCGTTACAAATCACTGCTCCACTTTTCTAATCTAACAGTGCATTGGCAACGTTTGGTTAGGGTTGAAAAAGATCACGGTTCAGGCTAAAATTTACACTCTTTGATTAATGTTACAGAATTCTGTTGTCATGGTGATCAAACCAACTTTGCCTGTGAAGTCTTACATTGTGATGATCCATCCATCCATCCTGAGCTCTTCACTCTGTGGACTCTAAAGTTGAAATAATTATCTGATTAATCAATTAGTTGTCAATAGAAAATTAATGGTTAAAAATCCAGATCTTAGATGAATCATTCAAGTCATTTTTCAAGTATAAAATGTCAAGAATTGGTTGTGCCACACCACTGTTCTGACGGCCCAGTGTTCCAAAACCCCAATAGTCTGAAAAATGTCCCACTGGACAGAAAACCCATTTCTCTGACAGCCTATTATTTTTAAACACCCACTGCTCCAAAAGCTGTTGTTCTGGAAATACACACTCTAGTATAACTAACTAATGTACCTAACTTACCTGATGTAAGTAACATATTTATTACGCCCCAAACAGTGATCTTTTCCTGAACGTAACCAAGTATTGATGCCTTTCCTGCACCTCTAAATACACCAAAAACTCCAGGGAGAGTTTGAATTTTCAGAGCGACCGATGACTAATGGGCTTCTCTGACTATTGGCAGGGATTGACTCTAATATGGTGAGTCACAGGCCACCAAGCCCCTACATTTGGTGGCCAAAGTACATTTTTGGAGGCCCAAATGTAAACTTATGTAAAAACATTACTAAAAAGGCACCTTAACACTGTCTTCCTTAATTCTGACTCTTGTGTTCTCCACTTTTCCCTTGAATTGTGATGTGGTGTATCCTGAAGCCATTAGTTTTGATGAAAAATGAGCTTGACTTCCTGGCTAGTTGAGAAAATCAGCGGCACACGTTGCAGTACATTACGTTCCTAGATATGTAAGATTGTAAACACTTAAACTTCTGCATCCATTCAGCCATTTCATTTTTTCATAGTCCGACATTTATGTTTCTGGTTCTTCTGTAAGGATCGTATTAGCATGTTGAGTCGGCTTAGCTAGTCCAGACTTTCCTGACATATTGGTAGCTATCTGGCTACAAGTACTGCTCACTGTTTTTGTAGAATATTGAAGTGAAAGGCACAAAGGAATCAGGATGTTTGTCGACCTGGTTGTTGAAGGCTTGTAGTATGGGGATGAGACCTGGTGGCCACAGGGGACAACCGACATGGAATATTCAGTAGCCACAGGTAACTTCTTGTAGCCGTGGGCCATCAGGCCATGGCTAATGTCAAACTCTGATTGGGTTTTGGGAATAATGGGCCGTCAGAACAATGGGCAAGAAATCATAATAATTAATCAGATAATTCATGGTGTTGTTCACTGATATTATATTTCATTTACAACATTTGCTCGTAGCGATTACAGTATTATTAAACTTTTGATGGTCATGTCCAGGCTTTTGATTTGTGTTGGACAAAGACAGACCTGTAAAAGCAGCTGCAGACTGACCTCTACAGCTGCAGATTCTCAGGTGGTACATCTTTTAATTCCCAGGACTGCGTTTATTGGTATTTCCACTCACCTTTTTATTCTCAAATCCATCTCTATCTTCAATAAAACAATAAAATTTAAATGATCATTAATCAGCTGCTTCTGGGTTTTACTCTGACAGGTGTTTTACTGAGCGGCTGCCTGTAATCTGTTTTTCATTGTCTGCCAATCGATCGCCTTCTCTTTCTCTCTCTGTCCGCACACTGCTGTCACCCGCTCTGTGTTTTAACAGTTTACTGACATCTGTGTGTATCATCACTCCTCTGTGAGCCAGTTTAACCTGTACAGCTGACATGATGTGATGGAGAGCTGCCCCTTCCAGCACCTTGACCAGTGCTACAAGAACAACCTGTAAGGACTACCTGTACGAACTAGAGAACTAATATCTGATCAATAATAAATCCCCTGTTCTACACCCATCTGCTCATGCATTTATATACCAATAAAACCACTCTGAGACTGCCATATGGTCAAAATATCCCTTTGGAAGTCCCAGGAACTTTGAAGAAATCAAATTAGATGATCAAATTCACATGGTCAAAGGTAACAAAACTTACCTGTGAGCACCTGAACCTCACGTTTGGCATTATGGGAGTCACCATCTTGTTTATTTGCAACCAGAGCATGTTCAGTACTGTTGAAAGCGTGGAGCTGGTGGGTGACTTACTGCAACTTGGGCATTGCTTGGTTTTAGCTCGTCCGAGCAGGAAATAATGGTGGCCTGCCTGGTTGCAATCTTTCTAGGTGAGAAATAGACAGTGCAGCAACAGAATATTGATTCATAATTGATCAGCGCTGTCTAGTTTGACAGTTTGATCTGAGTTTTGTGACCTGTGACCCGTCAAACAAAAGGAAATTTTAAACTAACACGCGATGCTTTGTTACACAGAATTATCTGGGAAGTCATCCTTAGAAAGTCTTTGGAAAAGGACAGGCACTTTCTTAAACACTTGGCAGGTGATTGAAACATCATGTCAAACATCTGCAAACTTCAACCAATCAGATCAACAGACCATATGATGTAGTAGGAGAGTTACTTTGTGAGGCAACTGGATTTGTAAGATCATGCGAGAATCCTTCGGTTCAGTAGAACAAACCATCTGACGTGTCAGGTTACGACCAGCGGAGCCAGTTGGTAGATCAAACTTTTGCAGAAGCCGGTTGGGAGGAGACAGCGAAAACAAGAGAAAAGCCTTCTGTGCCAGTGCAACTAGGAGGTTGTTCTTGTTTCCTGTGGACTGTGAGACAGCAGATAGCGGACGCCACGATGCCACGTGAAGCAGCCGACCAATGGCAGGACTTAAAGCCACAGTGTGCACCCAGTGAGTCAGACTACCTCAGCATCAGATCGCATTGTGAAAGTCTGTGTTATTGTAGCAGCTTGCTACAGTACAGCTTGACTGTGTATTTCCCAGTTAGTTTCTTAAGAAGTAGCTAGCGGTCTTGGTGGAGCTAAGGTCAATGCTGTAAATCTAAAGTTAACTAACTGACTGATGTATATATTGGACATAATCCCTATAATCTCTGTTATTGAGCTGTGAATACAGACGCTGTTATTTCATTTTCCATTTCCTGATTTGGTTTGTTTTTGTGGAGATCTGTGGTAAAACCTGGACCATACTTTTGAGGATTTTTGATTGTTTCTTTTGTTATTGTGAACTGGATTGGACTGAACTGTTTTGCGGTTGTGAGGAAAACAAGAAGGAATCTTTAATGAGCGGATTGAACCCTGAGATTTTTATTGTTTTAAACACACAGGTGTCGAGTCAGTGGGCTGATACACAAAGTTTAGGCATCGGAATTGGTATCAGGAAAGAAAAATGGTATTGGTATTGGAGCGTCTGTAGTTATGGATAAAGTGGCTTATTTTGAGAGAGGGAGTCTGAGACTTAAGGCCTTTTCACACCTCTGGCAAGCAGTTTCAACTGTGGCAGTGGGGGTAAGATGTGGGTAATGCTTTTAAAAATGCTTTGCTTTTTGGGGGAACGCTTTTGCAGGTAGGCAGCTGTCAGGGTGTTTATTACGCTGCAGTGTGAAAGAGCCTACACGTTTTAGAACTGTGGATGGGAAGTGTAGTAATGAGCCCGGCCTGGCATTTTCAACCTGAGATGTATTTAGGGTCACTTATGCCTGCTTAAACACTGCAGAAATGAGCGTACATTCAGATGACAAATGAGGCAGCTGGTCTCTGCTGTTATCTTTTGTTGTGTTTGTCGCGTACACGTGCTAACAGGTTTACACAGGTGACATCACGGAGAAAAGCGGGCTGAAAAGACAGCAGACGACGAGGGAGAGGAAGATTGAGGAGGTGTGATGAGCTACTGTCAGCAGGAGATTGTGTTTGGCTTAGATCACCGTGTGTGTGTGTGTGTGTATGTGTGTATGTGTGTGTATGCACGTATGATTTGTTCATTTCCTCTCTCCTCTATGAGCTCGTGCCAAAATAAGCTCATTACCATCACAGGAGCCAAGGCTGGAATTCAGAAATTCATTAGCTCAACGATTTGCATAGTCTCGCTTTCCTCTGCAACTGTGTGTGTGTGTGTGTGTGTGTGTGTGTGTGTGTGTGTGTGTGTGTGTGTGTGTTTCCCGTTCCCCTGTTGTGTGTGTGTTTGGCACCGCTCGCTGCAGGCACTCAAACCCACTCCTACCTGCTACTCTGTCATGGTTTCTCTTCCCCTTGTGTGGTTGAATTAAAATGTTCCCCCTCGCTCTGCTGAAGGTTTGAGCTCCAGCGCAATTCATGTTCAAAGAACTCCAGTCTGAGAAGCAGAGACTGACAATTACTGCAACAAAGGCATGACCGACAGGGAGAGAAGCTTTAATTGAGTTAAAATTGAGTTTCTGAATAGATCATTGTGTTAATTTTAGAATAAATATAGTTCTTTCCTTGCAGGGTGCACTCCAGCTCAGGAGAGGAAAGATATGAAATCTTTCTCATGCCCCTTTCTCTGCTCTTTCATTTCTCTTCCGGCAGAGTATTCATTTTCTGTCCCGTGCTTATCTGTGATAATGCCATGATCTATGCTTCGCCTGAGGTATAATATCAAAGATTTAGCTGAGAGAAGTCTGCAGTGCGATGCGTCCTGTGTTACACAGAGCAGGAGTTTGTTTTTACGACTTTATCGATAAGTGGGTGAGTTGTGGAGAGTGTTTCTGAAGATGACGAGTGAGTTAGAAAGTCACTGTCGACTCAAAGTTTTCTTTTGTTGTAAATAAAGAGGTTTATCCCGTTCACACAGGTCGTGTTTACCAGCAAATACAGTCAGTATCTTCCATAATGCATGTCTTTAAAGAGGAGAAGTCATGCATTGTGCTTCTAGTCAGTGGATCTTTGATGAAACAGCACGCTGAGTGCTGACTGGTGTCCAAACTTGCCAAGTTAAACTTGGCCTGGGTGATAAAACAATAGTGATATGTATCAGCAAAAGACACTTCATCAAAAGTAAAACTGTTCAATAAAATGTTCAATAGTTTCACTTAAATGCATTTAATGCAAACCAGCATGAAAACACTTGATGAATTCGCCCGGTTCATAAACAACCGATCATATCCCCCGATGATAGAAGTCTGTTACCTGTGAGCCTTCAATTCAACCTTTTACCTCTTGGTCTTTATTAAAACTTGATCATGAAAAATGATCAATAATGTTTCATAGAGTGAAATGAAGCTACATCACCAAGCACTAGTCCAAATTCTCACCTGGTCGGCAGGCCCCAACATCTCCAAGAGCAAAAGTGCCCTCTTGGATGCCCATGTAGCTGATGCCTTTTTCATTTTTTTCTTCTGTTCTTACTCCCAACGAATCAAATACAGCAACTTGATCAGTGCCCCGTGTTTCAAACTATGATGCTGTACGAACCCCTCGAGGAGGCTGGGCAGGTGGCGGGGTCAAATAAGATAAGATAAAGTTTAATGACCCCACACTGGGGAAATCTGGGAATGTTACAGCAGCTCAGATAGTCAAGACAATAGAGTACTTATGAAGATAAAATATAAAAAAATATGGTGTGTTATAATTAAGAGAAGGGAGAGTATTAGCAGCAAAACAAAAAAAGAAAAAAACTGTGGGAATAATATATAGTGCACAGAAAAAGATTTAAGAGTGTAAATACAGTATGTTGTACAGGGTAAGGTCAGTGAATGAGCGACAGTGTTGTTGTTGTTGTTGTTGTTGTCCATGATAGATGACAGCTTGGCCAACATCCTCCTCTCACCCACCTCCTCAGTGGAATCCGGAGGACAGGCCGGGACAGAGCTGGCCCTCTTAACCAGCTGTTCCCGTCCCTCTCGGTGCTTCCACAGCCCCAGCAGAGGATGGCAGATGCTACCACAGTGTGCTTAGCAGTATCCTGCACACTCCAAAGGACCTCAGTCTCCTCAGCAGGTGGAGACGACTGTGGCCCCTCTTGTAGAGGACATCTGTGTTCATGGACCAGTCCAGTTTGTTGTTAAGGTGAACACCCAGGTATTTGTTCTCTCCCACGATCTCAATGTCCAAACCCTGGATGTTCACTGGAGCAGTCTGGGGCACGTTAGTCTATCACTAACTCCTTTGTCTCGCTGGTGTTGATGTGAAAGTGGCTGAGTTCACACCAGTCGACAGAGTCCGTGATGAGTCTGTATTCCAGTTCATTCCCCTCTGACACACGTCCAACAATGGCTGCATCATTGGGGAGCTTCTGGAGGTGGCAGGTGTTGCAGATTAAGGTGCCACACAGCCGTTGATTGCAATAGTTGCCCTCTGGTGGGGGCGTTAGAGACACATTGCTGAACGTGGGTTGTTAACATTACCCTACAGTTACTCTACATGGTTCTGGTAGCATGTAGCCCTCCACTAGCTTGTAGCTTCCACAAACACAGTTAAAATGCCGAACTAAACAATCTAAAATGTGTATGTCACTTGAATGGATGCCAACATGGCCGACACTGTGTTTATTGGTTCTGCAGCTACAAGTTCACTCCAACTAATTTCAGATCATTTCAACCATGTTGTTCTAGAACTGGGCCTGTGAGAGCTGTCTGCAGCAGAGTAGAGTCAAACTGAGCCATTTTTCACATGTAACACAAATACAGCCAGAAAACTGTTTACGATAGCTTAGCAATAAAAAGATATTCCATCGATATCAGGGTATGAGACTAGATATTGTCTTAGATATTATATATCATGATATGTGTTCAAACGATTGTCTTTTCCAGGTTTTAAAGGCTTCATTACAGTGAAGTGAAGTCAATTTTAGAACTGATCAGACTGTGAACAGACACTTTGTAACCTGTCGGGTAGTTTAATCTACATCAATGCATCATATTCTATTACATCCTAACTATCTGAGAATTTATGGTTTGTTATTTTGGAAAAAATCTTTATATCGTGATATATATTGTGGCATAATGTGGCATCATGTAAAAATATTGCTATTATTTTTTTAAGCTATATCACTCAGACCGACACTTTAAAAACAAAACAAAGTTGAGAAAACAAAATGCAATAGTTTTGAGTTTTGAGCCCAACTCAAATTCTTACTTTTCTTCTTTAGATAAACTTGAATTTTAGAAACTCAATACATTGTATTTAAAAATATATATTGAGTAAATTCATTGAAGTGAAAGTAAATGTTAAAATTTTGAAGAAAAGTTAATTATCTCAACAAAAAATAAAAAATAAAAATAGGTCAGCAAAGAGTTTGAGTTGGGCTCAAAACCCAGAAATCTTAAAAGTTAAAAGTTTTGCTGACCTATAATCTTTAGTTGAGATAATTGATTCTTCTTTTCTAAATAAACTGAATCTTTGAGTTTTAGACACAAAAAAAGAAAGAAAGAAATTAATTGAAAAATATTAACTTTAACATTTACTTTCACTTCAGTGAATTTACTCAATATTTTTTAAAATACAATGTTGAGTTTCTAAAATTCAAAGATTTAAGTTTATTTAAAGAAGAAAAATGAAACAAAACTCAAAACTCAAAAATCTGTTGCAGTCTGTTGCCTTGAAAGGAATGAAAAAACAGCTAGTTTAAGCCTGATACCTGCAGCATCATAGTCTGAAGCACAGCACCACTGATCAAACTGCCATATTTGAGGAGTTTGAGTGTTTTGTCCTCAGAAGGACAAATATCACCACCTGTACTGGTGGATGTTTCTGTGTCGTGGAGGTTAAACCCAGCGGACATGTCTACAATCAATAAAACACATACTAATGAGAAGAAAAGGGGTTTACACAGTTAATTTAAGTTATATTGTTGAATTAATGAATGAAATAAATAAAGAAAGAAAGAAAGAATTATTAAAAAAAAAATGCCACTCACACACCTTGGGGTCACGGGGGTCATCCGTCCTTTGACCTCAGCAGCTGTGTGCGTGTCTCTTTGATGTAATTGTACTTGGCCGAAGATTAAACAGCGCTGTCTGTTCATGGAAACATGGACCGTGTCTCAGAGACTGAGTCACTGTGTCCTCTGCACGTCCTTGAACGTCTCAGGTGGAGTCCAGCTTGATTTGGAGTCCGCTGTGAGCTTCAAATGGCTGGAAAGGATTCAGGTGACACACGGTTCTCTATAAATCCCTCAGGTAACGGCGGCGAGTGTGTGTGTGTCCGAGTGTTGTTGTACCAGGAGAAAGGAACAGTCCGTAGAAATCAGGAAGAGCTGTGAGGCAGACAGCAGTGAAGTTTTAAAGTTTTTAGGCTGGAGGACAAACTGCTGCAGACAAAGAGACTGACATGCCTTTAAATTTTTAAGACTGATTTTAATTTATTTTATAAATCTAAAAATCTTTGTTATAGACCATAAATAATACTTAAAAAACTGTTATGCATCTGGATCACCTTCAGAGAAATGTTCTTAGAAAACATTACTAACATATTGTTTCAGCTTTCTTGTCACTTTAACTAATTTTTTAATTTAACTGCGGTACAATTTAGTAAATATTGAAAAGAAGAACATTTTAAGAGATAAGATATTCCTTTCTTAGTCCCACAACAAATTTGGGATTTGACACCCAGGATGTCACCAAAGAGTCAAAAGATGGTAGTTAGCCTGCTGCTAATCTGCTGAGCTACACTTGTTAGCTTTTAGCAGGACTGGTTCAGCTTTTTTTTTTTTTTTTTTTTTTTTTTTGTCCATCATGACTTGTGGTGAATAATAAAATAAATTACCAAGATATTGGTTCATCAAACTGATTATAACTGGAGAAAAAAGTATTTTTACTTTAAGCTAAGATTAGCCATAGCCATTGCAATCTCTCTAGCTAGCTGTAACTTCCTACAGCTCTCTTGTTTCAGCCGTCTAGTTGGAGCCCAGATTATAAGTTAGCTGACTACAGTTTGGTTTGGTTTTTGTGCAAATTCTACCTTTTGCTTTCACAGAAATTATGAATTTATTTTAATTTAATTGTGTTGAAAGTCAGATTCTACTGTCTTTGGCAGAAAATGTAGCGACTGCATTTTAGCTTTTTAGGGGGGCACAGATAGATCTGGAGAACCTGGGACAGATGGGACGTTAAAATGTTGACCTGTTTGCTCTGGACTGTAAAACCGTGTGGACTCAAGTCACATGACTTGGACTCGAGTCACAGATTTTATGACTTTACAAAATGAAAACAGATTTGGAAGTTGGACTTAAAGCCAAATGACTTTACTTGAACTTTTGACTTCAAAATACTTGATACCTGCCCCGGAGTCAGACCTGGGCAAAATGCAGCTGAATGTGACCCACTGAAAAGTTTCATGTGGCCTTCAAGGCCATCATGGAAATATCCAAAAAATAAAAATCTAGCAAAGACAGTCATTAGCATTTTGCTTACCATTAAACTGTTATTGTACCTTTATTTTGAAAGGGGTCAGTGCAGCCTGCATGGTTCACTGTAAAACATCAAGTTTTGGACATTGCCAACAAGTTTAGGACTTGGGATTTATGTGCAAAGACTTGAAAGTTAGAGATATTTCCATATGAGGGCAGAAGTAGGAAAGAGTTCAGTTTCTTTGTTGTTTACAGACTAAAGATGATTACTCTGTCTTTATGATTGACAGAAGGCAGGCCCTGATGTAATTACAATGTTCCCGATTACATGACAGTTTTATATTCCACAGGAAAATGGGAAAATATGACAACGGCCTTTTTGTTTGAGTCCAAAATGACACAAATACAAAAGAAACACCAGAGGCAAACTTTTAGAAAATGTAAAGGTTTATTGGCTGAAATGAAAACTGTCATATAACTTGTTAGCTGGTTCTCATTAACAGTGATGGATCATTATTGTTTAGTGTGATCTATTATCATTTATTATCATGATCATTTATTGTTATTACTGTTCTGGATTATATCAGAGCCATAAATCATTATTATTATTCAACAGTTAGAAGTATTTAGAGCTGCTATTGACAATCACATGATGGAAAAATAATTAGCATTTTCATTGTTAGACAAATTCATCTTGAACGTGTACTCAGATTCCCACACTGAAACATAACCTTTTACTTCACACATGCTGGACGTGTTGCGTGTTATGATTGTGAGAAACAATAAAAATGTCAGTTAACATAAAAGCAAAGAAGTCACTGATGTGACAAACCATCAGTGAGGCGCTAAAATGATCTTGAATGAGTTCCACTGAAGTCTGGCTGGAACTCTTGGCAGTGTTCTTTCAGGACTGATCGTCCACATTGAGGCTGTTGGCTCAGACATGGTGGCATGTTGTTAAAGTGTAAAAAGTCTCTAATAGCTCTCACAACAACAGTCCGGTCATCAGAGTCACCGAGAATCAGAGTTGTGGTGAAAACCATTTTGGTGCATTAATGAGCTGGAGGGAGAACATCTACTGCAGGTGTTGGATCAACTGTTCTGCAGATTTGATGGTGTCATTTCAGACTTGAAGGGTCCAGATCTCTGGTTCCCAATTTTTTTTTTTCCTGGGCGCACCTGCTTTTATAAAATGACAAACCATCATGACCCACTTCATGCCACTGCAGCAAACGCAGCTCGATAACTTTCGATACTTCGCTGGATTCGTCTGCACTCTTTGGCGCCGCAGCAGAGTTTGACAACCTTGACGACAGCATTAATTCCACCTTGTGGAGCTAAGTGGCTAATCGTTTTACCCCCTGTGGGTGCTCACTGGTCAGTTATTTTGTTATTTGAGAAAGTGCTGTTACATGTCATGATTCAGGAATGGACAGATTCAAAAGTCTGGACTCAGGCAACCAGTGGCAGTGTGAGCTGTGTTGATGTGTCGACTCTTTCCCTGCCAAGGACAAGATGTCTCCTCGACTGCTGTTTTCGCTGCCAGGCAGTAGGGGACGCTGTCACAGATCATCTGACAAAAATGAATTACTCAAAGAAGAACTGCAGCAGAAGACAACAGAAGAAGATGTTGTTATCTAGCATGAAAACATCGGTGCAAGGAGCAGTGTGACTGGGGCACAGAGTGAGGCTGCTCATGCTGCAGCCCCTGGGAGTCACACAGCAGCCGGGGCAGACAGCGCGGGGGGGCAGGGGACACACACATCTAACATTAACCACACTGGTGACAGTGATGTCACACGTTAATATGAAGTGATAGAAAAACAACGATGAAAATATGAAGTTGATATTCTGCTTAAAAAGGCTGTTTTCTCAGTTTTTTGTCTGAAAGGTGGATTTTTTTGATGAAACTAACCAACATTCAAGTGCTTATATAAAAAAAAAGAATGAATGAGGCAGAAACCAAATGGAAACGAGACGATCTGTTCTTTCTTTTGATTATATTCTCTGTTAACACATTCATAAACTGAATTTCTGTGGGTGCTGAAAAATCTGTGAACTTTGTCAACAACGCTGCTGCAGAGAAAGAGTTAATAACTCATTGATTCCAGTGATCAACAACTTGACACCACATAGATAACACACTTTAAACTTGTTGTAGATTTTGTCAGTGTGTTAAGCACATATTGTTAACATGTTAATATGCTAATGTATTAACAGCTTGTTGTCTACTTGTTGATGCACTGTTAAAGGGACAGTTTACCCCAAAATCAAACCTAGGTATTTATCCTCGGGCCTGTAGTGCTGTGAATCCATCTAGATAGTTCTGGTGTGAGTTGCAGAGTTTTGGAGATATCTGCATTCTCTCAAATATAATTGGACTAAATGGAACTCAGCTTGAAAAATTCAACAGAAATGTCTCTTAATATGAATCATGAGCTGGTTACTAAAGACAATCCACAGACCTTGTTGTGAGCAGTTTCATGTAGGAACTACTTTCTTTCTGTTGCCCTCCAACCTCATCACTGCACAGAAGGAAGTGTGCATCCGCTCATGGACGAGAGGCTCATGCTCGTGACAGCGTGGGATGTAAACTTAACGCCGTCCTCGATGGCTGAGCTGTATCGTTAGCACCAATGAGCTAGCTAGCGTGATGAAAATATTGGTGGGTGTAGGTCAGTAGAAAGAAAAAGATGCATTTTTGATTTTGGGTTGAACAGTTTATTTAATGGTGTGTTAACATGTGACAGTCTGGTAGAAAAATAATCTATGAATCATGACTGTAAATGCTAAACTACTCGTTTGTCTGATCATCATCAGTGCAGCATGAGGTGAAGGATGTTAAATTTCACTGTCAAATAACTTTTAAGGATATTCAGAGGTGTGAGAAATCTACTTTTATATCTAAGATCCTGTCTCTGGGTGTTTTTTTTTATGTGATTTGGTCTTTGTATTTTTTTTTTTCCATTCAACACTTTTCTGAGTATCATCCTAAGACGCCCACATGTTCCTGCAGGAGGAGATGTATAATAGAGCTGAGCCTCAGAGCAGCCAGAGGCCACATTAACCTCGCAGCTTTAAAAAAGATTATCATTATATTATCTCTATTTTCCTCTACTTTACCAAATAACTTGGCTCTCCATTAGGAACTTTTCTCCTTTTTCAGAACGATTTTGAGTTGTGACCCACGACCACCATACTTGACGGATCAATGTGACATGTTAACTGTGTGTATTATTAGAAACTTTTCCCATGGGTTTAATAAACAATTTCAGTTTTTTTAAATAACTTGAAGGGATAGTTCAGATTATTTTAAGTGTGGTTGTATGAGGTAATACTGAGAGTAGATGGTGCTTGGCAAGCCCCCAGTTTGGAGAAGCAGAGGACAAGGTCAGCAACAAAACATATTTTAGATACTTAAAAAAGGTCAACCTAAAAAAAAAATCAATATTGGTTTAAGTGTACGTTATGTTTACAATATTTTCACCACTTCACCTTGCTGTCAGACAGATGTTTCTGACAGGAAACAGCTGTTATTTGAGCCAATTATCACTGTCTCTAAAGCAACCAAACTCCATAGGTGAAATCAGTCATTTTACCTCACAGATCACAGGAGTTGTTGGTCTTATCACTGCCTCGATTGATTAGTTTGTTTTGTGCTATTTTGTGACTTTGGTGTTTTAAAAGGACAGTTTGGATTCACCAAAGTTTCACAATAACACAAAAACACTAACAGATCAGTCAACGGAACACCAGTAACTCCTGTGTTCTGTGAGGTAAAATTACTGATTTTGCTAATGGAGTTTGGTTAATTTGGGAAAGGCAAAATCTGGCTTTTGCAACAGAAGTTTCCCGTTAGAAAAGTCTGACTGACAGCAAGGTGCTAACTAGAACCTTAAAGGGTTCTTCAGCTTACCCATATTGGGGAACCCTTTTGGTTCCTGGTAGAACCTTTTATAAAGGTTCCACCTGGAAGCTTTTCGGATGGTTCTTGAACCCACTTAAGCATTATACCCAGAACCATCTATGAAAGGTTTCACCCAGAACCTGTTATGAGAGGTTCTACAGAGAACCCATCTATGGTGCAATGGTTCCACCATTGTCCATCTTCTAAGGGTGCCAACAAGAACCCTACCAAGGGATTCTACTGAAAACCTTTTTTTATTCTTAGTGTTTTATCCAGAACACACCAGGGGGTTCTACCAAGAACCTCTATATATTCCAGGGTTTTGGCTAGAATCTATCCAGGTAGTTCTACCGAGAACCTTTTGAGATTACAAGAGTTTTATCAAGAACACATCCAAAGGGTTAAACTGAGAACCTTTTTATATTCCAGGGGTTTTACGTAGAACACACTCAGATTCCTTCTCATAACCCTTTTAAATTCCATGGATTTTATCAAGAACACACCTACTGAGAACTCTCAAGAGTTCTACCACGAAAATTTTTACATTTCAAAGATTTTATCAAGAATGCCTAGGGGTTCTACTAAGAACCTTTTTATATTTCAAGGGTTTTATGTAGAAGGCACCTTGGGGGTTCTATTGAGAACCCTTTTATGTTATGGTACAAAATAACCTTGACGAACCTTTGACAAAAGAGTTTTTCAAAGATTTCAACAATCCTTAAAAACCTCTTCTCTTCTTAAAAGGGTTGTTTTGATGAAAAGGGTTCTTGATGGAACCCTTTGTCTCAAAAAGAACCCTTGACAAACCCTTTCCTCAAAAAAAAGGGGCTCTTCAGAAGAAGATGGTTCTAAGTACAACCTCAGCCCTTAAGGAAGAACCCTTTTGGAACCCTTATTTCTAAGATTGTAGGGGCGTGTCAACATTTATTGATCCTCGTACAACCACACAAATAATCAGAACCATCGTTTTAAACTTCCTGTTTCTTCTTCATACATCTTTGTACTTCGTCACCATGTTTCCATTTCTGGCCAGAAATGTCGTTTTAAAGATTAAAGTTCTGTTTCATATTTGGCAGATAAAATAATCCCGTCCTGTCCTTACTTGAAGAATATCAGTGAGTAATAATCAATCAGCCGTGATAGGTGGATTTAAAATCAAAGCTCGGCCCATTATGTCTTTACTCTTGGAGTTGTGACAGA
This sequence comes from Lutjanus argentimaculatus, assembly GCA_034769285.1. Taxonomy (NCBI): domain Eukaryota; kingdom Metazoa; phylum Chordata; class Actinopteri; order Lutjaniformes; family Lutjanidae; genus Lutjanus; species Lutjanus argentimaculatus. The sequence continues at coordinate 41,169,634 of JAWZSL010000005.1, read as the reverse complement.
CTGACACAATGTTTGGCACAGTCATTGAATGTGCCACAGCTTTCTGTTTACTGAAAGCTAATGGATCCGTCAAAAAACGACAAGGTTACGAAAACATCCTCTAAAGGTTCAACTGACTGTAAAGTGCTGAATCACCCAGAGACGCCGGAGGCTTGATGTGAATGTGTCTCCCAACCAGGTTTTTAAAGGGAACTCCACAGATTTTCCACATCACCTGTGTGTGTGGGGGGTCGCATGTGTGGAACAGGTAAGTGACTTGGGGGGGGGGGTCGTCAGGTCAGGAAAGTGAAACCAATGCGTATGTGCCTTAAACCTGCATTCTCTGTAACAGCCAGCAGGGGGCAACTACACTGGTTGCAAAAAGAGGTCAGATTGTATGTAAGTTTATGAGAAAATGAGCCTACGTCTCTCTGTAAACAATTCCCTAATGAGTTTATGATCTCAGTCGCTAGATTTGAGGCTTCTTCAATGCAGCATGATGTTCATTTAGTAAATTTGTAAAATATCTTCTTCTGCACTATGTGATATATTTGAAAGGGATTGGTTATAATGGTGATATTGCTGTGATATTCAGATTTTTTTACTTTGCGAGGATACATTTAAATTTTTTTTCCTTTACTGTATATTCATTTGACTCCAGTATAGTAAAAGAAATAAGTTAAAATACAATAGAAACCTATTCCTTAGCATCTTACCTATCAAAAGTGACCCCAACTATACATACAGGCCTTGTGGTTGAGGAGTTATTCCTAATTCATTTTGGTTGTTATTTCAGTTTTTGCCTAAAGTAGGTTATCTTACAAAGCAGCTGGATTCGCAAGATGACGAGATCATGCGAGAATCCATCTCACCAGGCTCCAAGCTGTACTTTTTTGTCTGCACCAGAGTCAATCAGCGTCCTCTGAGGGAACACTGACAGCTACAGGTGTGGTTTTAGGTGCGCTGACAGCGAGAAGCATCCATGGAAGTGACTCCTCTCAAACAAACAATGGTGGCTCCTGAAGAGGTTAGCGTAGATACTGTGATAGCATCAGTTATATCAGAACAGGAGGGTATTTCTTCATTGAAAGACGTGTAAAGAACGACACTTCCAGCTGGCTTCTGCCTCAGTTTGGCGAGTTGATCTGATTGGTTAAAGTTAGCCCATGTTAGATGTGACAGATGACTCATCCAATCACCTGCCAGGGGTTTTCTTGAAAGCGTCTGCCCTTTTCCAAACAGTTTGTATGGACGGCTTCCCAGGTGGGTCTGTGTAGCAAACCATCTGGTGTGTCAGGTTATAAAGTAAGGGCTAGTTCTTTACTTTTGATCATTTTTAAACACTCTATAGTGAGTCATTGTTTTGTGATGTTGTTTTGTTTTGGTTTTGTCAAGTTTTAGTTCTAAGTCCTGCCATTGGTCACTTGCTTCAAGCGGCATCGCAGCATCCACTATATGTTTTCAAAGTCCCCAGGACACAAGAACAACTTCCTAGTTGTGAACCTACACGCTGAAAATGGCAAATTGGCACGTGGAACACTAAAGGCACAAACAAGCTAACAGTTATTAGCTTTTCTTTTGCGGTGATGTAGTCATTTTAATACCAGAGCTCAGCTTCCATCATGCAAATGTTCCACCAAAACAAGTTTCCTCTCGACACTGTTTTTGCAGCAGCACCATCGCTGCATCCTGGACTTAGCTCCACCTAAGATGTGTGTGATTGGTTTAAAGAAATGCTAACGAGGCGGGGTGTTTTGTTCCCCTGCAGCAGAAGGTGTATGTGTGGAGCCGGACCTTTCTCCAGTGCTGAGCGCTTAATCAATAAAAAATAACAAAATATAATGAACATTTCAGTCAATCTACTTTGGCCAAGTCATTTTGCATGTTGATATAATTACAGTCAGTGTTTAATGGTGTTGGTGTCGTCTCATTGTCTCATTTTAATCATGAAAAAAAGGTCTCTGACGAACATATTTTGTCATAGTTTTTGTGAATCAAATAATTTGTTCGTTGTGGTCTCACATAGCTCATCTGCTCCCATCCTCTTGCATATCAGAACAAACGATTTGTCTTTGAAGAAATATTCTGCTCACACACAAGGTAAAAACTGAAGTGATCTCTTCTGTTAGAATTTACTTTTTAAATGATTTGACAGTAAGCTCTGTTTGGTTTCAGGCACGACAGTCGTCACATCAGTTTGATTGTCTGAAAACCTTCACAGAGGTGTAAAGTAAAATGTAAAAATTTCACAGTGAAGGATACTTCATCATATGGCTCTTAAGTATAACCACATTAGCTTTTATTCACACCTCCTGAATCAGGACCAGGCAGTAAAGTCAGACATCAATATCCAACATAATGCCCTGTCTCACACTGTACACACACAAAGAGCCATCAAGGACATAAAACACTTCATCCAAGTTGGTAAAGAGTTTGTCGTTGGGACTGAACAATGGTACATCACCATGAGAACTGTCTTTTGTGAAATTCTATTAAGCATAAACCCATTCACTTTTTGTCTACTTCTGTCACCCACATCATTCAGTAAAAAACTACCAGTGCCAACAGGAACACGGGAGCATGACACTGACTACAGTCTGTTCAGAAATATATAGAATATAACTTTCTTTTGAACTATGAACAAACTACTCAGGGTGTGTTGGTATTATAGAACCAACAATGTAGATGACTGAGGTACTGTAGGTGTGTGGCAGGTGCATTCACGTCTATATGCAACTTAGCTCCGTATACTAAGACAGCAGGAACACATGTGCCTCTATATATTAGCGTAATGTTTTCTTTTTCCACAAGAATGTTCCGTCCTACGTGCTGTTATTGGCCAGAACTGCTTGCAAGATGCTAACTGTGATCACAAGTCCTGCCCAACTCTGCTGGACTGACTGAGTGCAATTGTAGATGGTGTTTTGGAGAAGTTTAGAGGGGATACAAGACTTTCCCCTAGGAGACTAGGGTTTGGGGTTTGTTTTTATTAATTATTTTCAGTTTTCAGTTGTAATTTTGTTCAAAAACTAAAGGTCCAGTTCCTGAATCAAACCAATGTGAGGATGATACATTTCAAATTTCCAAATCGTCCAGTTTGCTTTCATGAAGAACTGTCGTTATCACGTTTAACTGCAACTGGTACAGCTGTTTCAGAGAAGTCACAGTCAGTTCACAAGACCCACCACCGTGCGCTTGGCATTTACTATTCAAACTGAAGGTGCAGGTTCACTTAACAGTGGTCCAAGACCACACCTTCGAGATGTACCAGACAGCAGTTGTTTGGTCGACATCAGAGTTCTAGTCTGGCATTCACACCAACCTAAATGAACCACACCCAGGTTGTAGAGGCTCCAGGGTTTGGTTAAAGTGGACTAGACAAAGCTGGTGTGAACCCATCCTCAGCCAACAAAACTACTTGGTTAGGTTTAAGAAATGATCTGTTACAGAGGCTTGGAGACAATCACAAGGATGCATCAAGGCAACGGGTACTAGCATAGTAGGGCGGGACTGAGCAGAACAGTCTTGGGGAAAAAAACGTGTCTGGGTATGTGTAACCTATGAAACTGTTTTTAACCAATGAAATGGCACATCTGTGATTGTCTCGAATGGTTTTCACACTAGAAATGAACCACTGTAGAGTTGGTTCGTTGTTTCGTTCACACCAACCCAAACGAAGTGCACCAAGTGTGTGAACGCTCCAGGGTTCGGTTCAAGAAGACTTAACAATGCTGGTGTGTTGTAAGGCAACACATAGATATATACTGTATATGTCATGTTGTGAGGCTGCAACTGTGTCTATTATCTGTCTGATGCGTGTTGTTTAATGGTTGTTTTCAGCTGAATATGACTGAACTCACTGTTGACTTTCACTTAAAACAATTAATGCTGTTTTTTGGTAAGGAGAGGCCTACAAATGGTTAATAATGAAAATTCACACGTGTTCTTTATCTCCTTTTTACCTGATATGATCGTCTTTATACTGGATGTTGGGTATCCATGAGAAGTGACTGCATACATCAGGTTTTATGATTAATATTTCCAGTATTGACCTAAGACTGAGTTTTCCTTTTATCTCAAGTAGACTGCAGCTGCTCAACATGAACGTGCACAGGTGATAATATGGTTGATGGGATGTGAGATGGTTACCATGGCTACCATACATTTGTAATGGAAAATGGGTGAATTTATGGATATTTCAGGCTTAACTTGATGGAAAAATACCTGCTGTAGGGCTGCTATTTGTCTTTTCAAGTGTTTTTCTGCCATCTCTGTACAAAGAAATCAGAATCAAATCCACTAAAAATACAATAATGTGATTTATTATACAGCACCTGAGCAGAGTGGGTACATTAAAGCCTCAAACACAGTCTGTGCAGAGCCACAAATCCCCAAAGGTCTCATGGTCTTTACACCAAGTCAGTGATTGAAGGTTTGGTTCGCTACCTGCTCCAATAATAGAGCCGTACACAGGAGGCCAGTGGTCCTCTACAGTGAAACACTGGCTCATATCCACCAGCCCCTCTTACTGTGTTTGTTATGGTCCACCTACCACTTATAGATTATTGTTTTGCCTCAGTATCCCTCTATCATACGGACACTGAATTGACCATTTTCTAATCCCAGCTCTCCATAATGACTGTTGCTACCATCTGTAAGCTTTCCATTTTAAAACATTCTTCAAAAAAGCAGAAGCAAATGGTTCTTGGTAGAACCTCAGCCCTTCAGGAAGAAACCTTTTGGAACCCTTATTTCTAAGAGTGTAGTGTTGTCATGGTGAGCATGTTAGCATGTTGATGTTAGCGTTTAGCTGTGTCTAAAGTAAAGTCTTGTATTTACAAATTTCTAAATCTGTTTCCCTCGTCAAGTTTTGTTTTCAGCTGATGTGATAATGACCTCAGTGTGTCTGTCCATCAATATGGACATAAATATTATATAAACCTCTTTTAAAGCTGAAAGTCAGCAGTTTAACTTAATCTTGATTGATTTTATTTTCAGTGCTGAGCAGAACCAGAACAGTGAAAAACACATTACTGTCCTCAGACTTTATGGCAGCACAGTTTCCTTTGTTCTATTAACCTCAATCTTTGAACAAACCCAGTTTTCTTTACATTACAGCTGGAAATCTGCAACTATGTAGATAACTGATTCAACAGTCTCTGATTTAAGCTTCTCAGATGTGAGGAGTTTTTTTTTTTTTTTTTTTTTTGCCTCTCTCTGTTGTATGTGACAGTGAACTGAATATCTTTGGGTTTTGGACTGTTGGTCGGATGAAATCGAGAATCACGATGGCCAGTTGCGGCCCCACTTTATATCATCAGTAAAATAAACCTTCACAATCTCACAGAGACTTTAAATCAGCACACATACATTTACATATTTCAGTAGAAACATTAAAAACCTGCCAGACTGATAAGATATTACACTTAACAGTTTTGTTTACAGCAGACTCAAAATGGAGACAATTTGCTACGATTTCATCTGACAGACGGATCACACCGCTATTATCACAAACTGTAATAACACTGCTACTTTAAGACACAGTAGATTTCATGGTTTGAAACATTTGGCTGTGATTGACAGACGCCGCCATCGTCTCACAGAAAGAAGATGATGGATGATGGCTCCGGAGGCAAATTTTTACCAAGAATAATCACCTAAAATCTGTCTGCTAGTCATGTTTAATAACTTTGATCCTTGACTTCATATTTTGTGTTTTCAGCTCAGGAATTCTTCCTCGCTGGTGAATGGGGAGCAGTGCTGCAACATTATCAAAGGGAGGCTGCTCGAAAACTCACTAGATAGGTGATCTGAAGGTATAGTTTGGATTATTTGTTGGTGCACACTATATTTAGAGTATTTTCACCACTTTACCTCTCTGTCAGACAGACTTTTCTGATGACCGCTGATATGTAAGCGAAATACAACTCTCTCCAAAGCAACCAAACTCCTTAAAGGGATAGTAGCATTATTTTTAAGTGGGGTTGTATGAGCTACAAATAGCCCCTAAGTACCGTGATTGCAGTAGAAGACTCTCCACACTCCTCCCGTTAGCAACGCCAGCCCATAGTCCTGCTCAGAGATTTCCAACATACAGTGTTGTGAACGGTCCCAAAAAAAACGGCCTATTTTCGCGGCCTAAAAGAGGTTTTACCAGAAAAAAATACACAGTTCCATTGTTCGCTATAATAGAATTATTCTCAGCCCCTCAAAGTGCAGGGTTAGCGCCCGCTGAGCAGCCGACTACACAGTGTAGCTACTACGCAGAGCGCTGTAGTGCTCCGCAGATCAGCTGTTTTGGTCAGTGTCTTGGCTTTTTGAGGAAGAGTAGAGATATAATATACTTTTTAAAAATGAGTGATTTTGACAGTGACTTTGGAAGCAAGCGGATATCTGTATGAACCGGAGTACACTGAAGAAGAGCTGCTGTAGATGGAAACTGAACGGGCCGAGAGAGAGAGAGGGGAAACATCGGTGTAAGGTAATTCAAGAATCAGCCAAATTCATTTTCATGTTACAGCACTACATCTCCGTTTTCACCTATGTGATAAATTTGCACTGCAGTGATAGGCTACATTACACTCTTTCACAGGTGTTTCACTTGTCTTACCAGATGGATGGGCACAGCAGTGCTTTTCAAAGTGAGACGTGAAAGTGTTCTCACAAAATCCTCTTCAGCGAAATGGTGACTGCAAACACGGAGATCCTTTAGTGATGCCGGTGGCATGTTGACATCCAAGTTTAGAGGAACTAGCTGCCGAAGGCCAATATCACGCAAAGGAATGCGGTGAAAGCTGTAAGGGCTATGGGACACAGCTTTGTTATTGCATCCTGGATAGCAACACACACGAACCATTTTCAAAATGTTTGAAGAGGTTTCACCATCTTCCGTCCTCGAAATCGCAATTAACAATGACTCAAAACAGCTGATCGGCGGAGCACTACAGCGCTCTGCGTAGTACACTGTGTAAACAGCTGATCAGCGGGCGCTAACCCTGGGCGGAGGGATACGTGAGTTGGTTAGGTCCAAATAAAAACTGCGTTTTTCCTGCACTTTGAGGGGCTGAGCATAATTTTATTATAGCGAACAATGGAACTGTGTATTTTTTTCCGGTAAAACCTCTTTTAGGCCGCGAAAATAGGCCGTTTTTTTGGGACCGTTCACAACACTGTATGTTGAAAATCTCTGAGCAGGACTATGGGCTGGCGTTGCTAACGGGAGGAGTGTGGAGAGTCTTCTACTGCAATCACGGTACTTAGGGGCTATTTGTAGCTCATACAACCCCACTTAAAAATAATGCTACTATCCCTTTAAGGAAAAATAGCAATTTTACCTCTAAGAGCACAGCAGTTTTTAGTCTACTGCTGCCTAGATCAGTTAGTTAGTTTGTGTTATTTTCTGACTTCTGTGAATCTGAATGAACCTTTTAAAGCACCAGAGTCGCACAATAACACAAACAGACCAACAGATGAAGGCAGCAGTAGACCAGCAACCCCAGAGTTCTGTGAGGTAAAATGACTGATTTTGTCAATGGAGTTTGGTTGGTTTGGAGAGAGCGATATTTGGCTTATGTAACAGATAAGACCTGTCAGATAAGACTGTGTGATAGAACACTAAAGTGGTGCTTAATCATTCGTTCAATGTCCTGCACGATGTTGGAATCCTTTTGAGTGAAATACAGCCACCTTCAGACCATTTAGCTCAGCAGTTTAGTCATGTTTACAGTAGCTACTAGCTAGCAGAAGGCTACCTGCTGCTAGAGCCATGTGTTGACGTAATGTTAGGCATGTTTGGTGAAGTGTCTGTAATGTCTTTCAATCGACAGCTCAGGCATGTGGTCTTAGAACTGGCACCATATTGGTACCGAGCTTCGGCACCCAACCTTCTTTAAATCTAAATCGGAGAACCCTTTTTAGTTCCTGGCATAACTTTTTATAAAGGTTCTACTTTAAACCCTTTCAGAAAGTTCTACCTCGAACCCAACAGAAAGGGTTATATTTACAACTATCTGTGGAAGGTTTCACCCAGAACCTCCTATGAGAGCTTCTACAGAGAACTGTTCTATGGTGTAGTGGTCCTACCCATCTATGCAGATCCTTTCCACCCTCTAAGGGTGCTGATAAGAACCTACCCAGGGGGTTCTACCGGGAATTCTTTGACATTCCAAGGACTCATCTAAAACCCACCCAGAATGTTCTACCAAGAGTTCTTTTATAGCCCCAGTGTTTCATCTAGAACCCACCCAAGGGGTTCTACCGTGAACCTTTATATACTTTAAGAGTCTCATCTAGAACGCACCCTAAAAGTTCTACTGAGATCTCTTTTATATCCCAAGGATTTCATCTAGAACCCACCCAAGGGGTTCCAGCAAGAACTTTTTCAATATTCCCAGGGCTTAAACTGGAATCCACCCAGAGTGTTCTATGGAGAGCCCTATATATTCCAAGGGTTTCATTAAGAACCCACCCAAGGGTTTCTATAGAGAGCTGTTTTATATACCAAGGGTTTTTGTCTAGAACCCAATGAGGAGGTTGTAGTGAGAACCTTTTTATATTCTAAGGGTTTCATGTATAACCCTCACAAGGGGTTCTACCAAGAACCCTTTCAAATTTCAGGACTAAGAACCCGTGACAAAAGAGTTCTTCAAGGCTTTCAACAATCCCTGAGAAAATATTTTGTACAAAAAGAGTTCTTTTGGTGAAAGGGGTTCTTAACAGAACCAGTAGCCTTTGAAAGAACCCTTGACAAATCCTTTCTTCAAAAAAAGGATTCTTTAGAAGTCAGTGGTTCTTGGTAGAGCCTCAGCTCTTGAGGAAGAACCCTTTTAGAACCCTGTCTCTAAGAGTGTGGTGTTGTCATTGTGAGCATGTTGATGTTAGCATTTAGCTGTGTCAAAGTAAAGTCTTGTGTTTTCGTATTTCCCCTGAATCTGTTTCCCTCTTCGTGTTGTGGAGTTTTATTTTGAGCTAATGTGATAATAACCTCGGTGTGTCTGTGTCAGAGCTGACTAACGTTCTCTACATCTTTAGATGTGGTTGCCCAGAGGGGGGAATAACAGTCTGTCTGCAAACACAAAGTAAACAACAAGAACTGAAGGACAGATCTCTGGTGTCATCCTGACAGACTGCAGGTGCTTTGCATTTGCAAGGTTTTCACAGGTGTGCATTTATGTATGAATGTGTGTGTTCTGGGTGTGCAAATGTATTTGCAGCTGTTACCCAGCATGAGCCAGCTTCTCCATATCAGGAAGCCTCCTCTCTCTCTGTCTGTCTCCCACCTCTCCCCCTCCCCCAGCCCTCCCCTCTCCTCCCTCGTCCCACCTGTGCTCGTCCTTATCAGGGGCTGAAAGCTGCCTTGGTATCGGCTCCGCTCTAAGGCCTGTCTGTTTCCGCCTTTGTTCTCGCTCCCATCTCCGTCAGACAGGATTCTGCGTCTAATCACTTTCACCCTCCCGACCTGTTTCTGCTTAATACTACCCCCCATCTCCCCCCTCTCCTCTCTTCCGTTGTCTTAAACCTATCCCTGCTTCCAAATTCACCTCCCCTCTTCCCTTCAAAGGCACAGCAAAATATTGCTCTGTGTTCTCGCTGTGGCTGTGCGAGTTGTCATTGAAGAAGATAATTAAAGGGAAAGGGTGATGTGATGTTTTTCCAGTGTCACGGCCTCCTGCTGGAAGTTTTGGTATCAGGACTAATGAAGTGCTCTTTAAAGTAAAGTATTGGTTGTTTTCTTGAATCTGACTAAAGCTCACGCTGATGTTCTTTTTTCCAGAATATCCGCAAACTTTCTGTCAGGATGTCATTTGCAGGTATTTTATTTTCATCCCAACACAAACCCACATAAACATCCTTTGCTGTGACATCCTACACAGAATTGTAATGTTTACATTTGATGCTAGCTATTCAACCAGGTCCCAAAAACTGTAGGACAAAGATTTTCAGGAAGTTTACTTAAAATCTTGAAAAAAACACAAGCGCAATACAGACATAGTATCAGAATTACTAAATGGTAAGTAAAGAACAGCTTACAGTAACCATCTAATCAGACAGCATAGACAAAGATGAAGATATGGAGCTAGCTTAGCCACATTTAGCTGCAGGAAAAAATATGTAATATTATTATATGCACAAAATAATGGGGCTGCACTCTGAAAGTCGAAGATTAGAATCAATCAGTTGAAGCAGTTATTTTTATGTTGTTTGTTTGTTTGTTTTTTAGAGCGATATATATGGAGCACAGGCGACGCACTGTCAGCCATTTTACCAGTGCATCACGAAGGGCCCAGGGCAGATGACGCTTGCTTGCGTGTCCTTGTTTTTGTAACTGACAGGCCTAGAAACAGCTGTTTTATTGCTCTCGCCAAACTTACCACACTCCCTTTGTAAAACATCATCATCGTCAGCTTCATTCAAACTTGGCAGAAACAACGCAAACTCACTTGCTCACTTTTCACTGTTTCAACTATCACAAACTCTGGTTTGGCCGAAACAAAACCATAAAGGTGGGGCGAGTCATTTTGGTGGAAAATAGGGGTTGATATTTGAACACAACGGCCAAACAAACACGCCCCTCCCTTCAGTGCTCCTTCAGAAGCTCCACCTTTTAAATTTGCAAAAGCACATTGCCACGGAAACAACAGTAATACTTGAGCAATATGGTGGAATCCAGCACATCTGTTATGACTAGCCTCAATGAGGGAAAGTAAGATTTTATCAATGTTGTGTGGAAGGGACAAAGGCTGAGGCACAGAGCCAACAGACAGCTACTGAGAGCCAGGGAGCTTTGGGGGAGAGAGCCAAGGACAGGCCGGGGTGGAGCTGAAGCACAGTACTGACAGACAGCTGCTGAGAGCCAGGGAGCTTTGGGGGAGAGAGTCGAGACAGGCCAGGGTGGAGGTGAGGCACAGAGCTGAGAGACAGTTGCTGAGAGCCAAGGAGATTTGGGGGAGAGAACCGGGGACAGGCCGGGGTGGAGGTGAGACACAGAGTCGAGAACAGTTGCTGAGAGCCAAGGAGATTTGGGGGAGAGAGCCGGGGACAGGCTGGGGTGGAGGTGAGGCACAGAGCCAAGAGACAGTTGCTGAGAGCCAAGGAGATTTGGGGGAGAGAGCCGGGGATTTTCATGAATGTACAGAGAGGAAGAGGGAAAGTAGACAAAATAGAAAGAACAGGTTTCTCTGGTGAGTGCTGTCAGAGGCTGACATACAAATGCAGTAAATAAACACTCCTACCTTTAAGGAGAGCAAAATATTTGCTTCACTTTCAGTGTAAACCATGCACAGTCAGTACAGTTTCTTTCCTAATGATTTCTTTGTTATTTGCAATTTCCACATTGTCTGCACTCATTTTGTCACTCCTTGCTGTTTCTGTTGTTGTTGTCACATGTCGACGGTGCAACTGAACCACACACGTTAAAAGGCTGCCTGTTTGTGTGTCACTTGTTGCACACTCCATCATTCAAGAGAGCGTGATCGTTGACTCACACACAGAGGAACTCATTTCCACCACCAGTCACATCTCACATATGTTCTACTAGACAGAAATCCAGCAATTTGACTTCTTGTTTTGATTGACAGCTCCTACAAGAAATTACATACTGTGCATTTAACGTCCAGTGAGAACAGGTAGGTCATGATTATGAGATAAAGATAATGACCTCATAATTATAACTTTTCCTGTTTCAGAATAAAAGCAGGAGAAAAACTCTTCATAATATCTAGTTGAAGTCACAGTGAGACGGTGAGATTAAATGTTTTATTCCACATACCTAAGCAGGAACAGATGGGAGCAAATCCTGTGGAAAACAGCTTTGCTATGATTTGTTTTTGTTGTTTTTTTAAGAAAATATTCTCCACAGGTATGAAATTGTTCAGAGGTATTGAGCCGCCCTGCAGGAGTTCATCTAAAACTCCACTCTCGCAGGATGCAATCATATTTCAGTTTGGCAGTTTGAAATGATTGACTGGTTTACTGTATGCAGCAGACAGTGATGCAGTAATAGGCAGCGGGACATATTCTAATACTGGTGCAGTGACTGACTGCTAATGAGCCGGGCTACCCAAAAGCTGAACTCCCTCTGCTGACATGTGCAGAAATGAGGCAATTACTCTGTTATTGTAACCCTGAGATAAACAGCGGACAGAGATTATCTCCTCCTTCATTATGACTGAACTGCCTTCACTGTGAGTGTCAAGGCTTTAATATGAGCTGTATTTATGGTTATAGAGTTCATGACACCTTGTGTGGATCAGTTTGTTTCTTAAAGGATAATTTGAGCCTTATTGTCATAGTTTGGTCCATTATTTCCCTTGGTTACACTAACATAGTCCTCAGCAGAGGTGGAAGAAGTACTCTGTTGCTGTCACTGCCTGGCTCTAAAGCTGTGACACAAACTGAAGCAAAAAACTCAGCTGAAGCAGCGGCTCTCACTGACAGTTATGAGTTGCACGGGGGCAGTTTTGGAGAGCACAGGGCTGTAAATGCTAACAGAGGCAATGGCGTTGTTGCTCGTGTGGAGTCATTTGCAAGAGCAAAGAACTGGGAAGGGACAGTGGGGACTTGTCCTTGCCACTATCCAGAGATTACTGAATTGTCCCTAGCAATAATTTTGATATATATTTTTTAATGTAACTGCTGTTGTAGTATGTTTCAGTGTTGTGGCGAAGCACCTGCGCTAATTATAGATGCAAAGCGATGCATTTACAAGTTTTGATAGATTGTGTCTCCTCCATCAAACACCTCACAGTGGTTTGGAAACTACCTCATCCACTAGCAAGTTTATTTATACAGCACCATTAAAGGCAATTCAAAGTGCTTTACAGGAGCACAGGAATTCATTAAAAGTATTTTGGTATATACTGCGAAAACTGCAGTAAAGAAACTAAGGAAACTAAATGTGACTGTTGAAGTCACAGGTACAAGTCCATCACAACATCAACATTTCTCGCTTGATTTGCAGGTTTTAGTGTTGTAGATTCAAGGTGAAAACTGACCTTTAATCCTGTACTTTCTGGCCTGAAACAATTAACTCAGTAGTCGTGTGGTGACACTGTTGTATAGAGTTGTGTGTCATCTGCATAAGTATGGTAAGATACGTTATAATAGGGCTGGGTATCGATTCAAATTTCAAGAATCGATTCGATTCCGATTCTTGAGATTCAGAATCGATTATTCCGATTCGATTCGATCCGATCCAATCTCGATTCGGGTTAGTGTTATTAAAACCGTTTTTTGAGCTGTTACCTGATTGTCTAGTTGTGCAACATATTAATAATAGTTTTATATTGACATTTGGCAGCAAATTAATGAAGTATTGGTAGTTAATGATGGCAATAAGACTGGTGAAAATGGCAAGGACCAATCCCCCTCCCAGAATGTTGATAGACGAGTATTTTACAAACATGATGTAGGGCAGAATTACTGGTGCATTATTAAAAATATGACTTTCAGAATTCACCCAAAAGCTGTTGCTGTTAAATACAAATGTACCTTTAATTTGGCCATTTTGTCCACGTCCACGTGTCACTAGTGATGCCAATCTCTCAGCTGACTGCAGCTTGCTTTTCACTCCTTCTTTTACTACGTTGTACATGTTTGGGATAACTTGTTCAGCCATGCGTTTGCGTGTCACCACAAAGTAGTGCGGTTCACATACCTTGATGAGCCGCCTGAAGCCCGGGTTTTCAACAACGGAATACGGGACCATAGCACTGCAAATGAAGCCCGCAATCGCCTCGGTTATTTTGTTAGCGCGTGGAGAGCTAGCTGGTAGTTGTAGAGCTTCCTTAAGTTTTTTCTGTTGCGGTCCGGTGGGCTTGGACATGATGTCTTGGTGGTGTCGCTGCATGTGGTTCCTGAGGTTGGTCGTGTTTCCGCAAAACTTTACCTCCATCTGGCATATCTTGCAAATTGCTTTGCTCTTGTCAAGCTCCTTTTTTGCCTCGTCATTTCTAAACCCGAAATAGTTCCAGATATCTGCTTTGAGCGACTCTGGCCTTTTCAAAACTGGAGTTCGGCTAACTTCACTGCTACTGCCCGACGCCATGTTGTTATGAGAACTCGCAGTATCTTCACACCGCGCCTACGCGAGTCACGTCACTAGTGGGGTTAAAGTTCACCCAGGAAAAAATATAAAGAAAATATATATATGTATAAAAATCGATCTTTGGACGTGCGAATTGATTTTTTTAAATTAAAATGAGAATTGATTTAAAATCAGCGGATCGATTTTTTCAACCCAGCACTACGTTATAATACTCCATAATCTGAGCGAGAGGGAGCATGCAGATGTTGAATAGAAGAGGCCCGAGACTGGACCCCTGAGGAACTCCACTTGCGATTTTTGCTGGCAAAGAGATAAAATAAGATTTGAACCAATTTAGCGCATTGCCAGAAGGTTCCACCCACTTTTCTACTCTGCTGAGCAGTATCTTATCACTGCTCAGATGAATGTCATTTAAACCTTTTACAAGTGCAGCCTCAGTGCTGTGGTGTGCTCAAAATCCAGACTGAAAAACAATAAATAAAATATTTTGCACCAAGATGGTATTAAGTTGCTAAAAAACTTTTAATAACCACCATCTTCAGGCTTCAGGCTTCTGTTGACACATCCATGGGTCTCTTTTATCTGCCCAAATATTTCATAAATGCATTGAGCAACTAGCGATGAATCTATTCTATGATAATTTCAGACCATCAGAGGGAAAATTAGAAGAAGACACAGATCTGTTATTCTGTAATTTATTCCCATGGATGCTGTAATCTTAGTCAGCACTCCTCTGGCAGCAGCTCATCTCTTCATGCACCGTGCTGACAGCTTTTATCATTCTTATGGGGAAATTGTCACACAGTTTAACCATTTTAAACATCTACTTATGTCTAAAAGATTATTGATGTTTACTTACGACTCATCAACAGACGGAAACTGAAACAGGCAAACTATTCCAGCCCGGAATAGAAATTTCAAAGAAGGACGTTGCTGTCAGAGAAGCAGGTATTTCAACTTATAATATACTACAGATTTCTCCTTTAAGACTTGTACCCATCCTTGAACATATCAAATTAAATTAATCAGATGCATTTAGAAACTGAAATTGTAAAAAAAAAAAAAAAACAAGTAACAAGCACCTTTTAGTGTGTAACTCCCACTGCCCTGAGACAAATCTGTAATTTCACATTTATCTAATTTTAACTTATTCACTCGAAGCTAAAAACACTTAATTATCACGTGTGAGTAAAAGAATAACATCTACGCAGCTGGCTCATTAATAAAAGTTATTAATTAATGATCTGTTCCTGACTACACAAATGTAAAAACTCTCTTTTGACGTGTTGAACCTTGTGAGACACGAGGAGGCAGGCGGCTCAGATCACTAAAACATCTTTAAACCATCGTCAGTGTCTGTATTACAGAAGAGACGACCGCAGAGTCCACTTCCTGCGCTCGGCACGGCTCGCCGACGGCTGCAGATGAGAATCTAATAAAAGGCAGCAGAGAAAATGGCTCCACGTCTGTGTAATACATCGAGGTTAAATGGGAAGGAATTGGCTTTAGATTGAAGTGATTTGCGTGTTTTAGCCTGCAGTTCCACCGCTACTGCTGCAATAATTGAATTACTTCAAAAAATCAGAGCAGACTGAAGCAATTCCCACTCAACACACACACACACACACACACACACACACAACAGGCGTTCCTTGGGAGATGCGTTCCTGCCTTCATCTCTTTCATGAGCGAGAGGCTTCAGAGGATAAGCGTGAGATCAAACACAGTACCGGTTAAACCACAGCAATTACACTATCCACCTGAGGGAGGAAGAGGGAAGAGAGTGGGGGAGGCTGGAGGGGGAGGAGAGGAGGGAGAGCGCGGGGGAGGGAGGACAGATAAAGAGGGAGTGTGTGAGAATAAGTGTAATGAGAACAGATTGCAGATCAGGAATTCAGAGCACTGCTGAATTAAATGGGTTTTGGGAGACAGGGATTGTTCGGGTAATGTGTTTTAATAAGATACGATTCGCAGGGGCCTCCAGAGTGTGTGTGCAGGTGTGTGTTCAGTGTTTTCTGTACCTGAGAGTGAGCGTACCTCTTTACTGAGTGTTTTCTGAAAGTGCGGACAATTTCAACTGTATGTATTCTTTGCGCCGTCGACGGTGCACGACAAATTAATTTGTTAATATCGAAGCAAACGCTGAGGAGGGAACTGCAGAACACTCAGCGCTGTTGATTCACATCGGTGTCCGGGGAGTTTAGCATTTGTTTGTTTATGTATGTGTGTGTGTGTGTGTGTGTGTGTGTGTGTGTGTGTGTTATTAACACAATAACCATACAGCAGTAACAGCATCATGAACAGAAACACTAAGCAACAGCCTCATATTAAGGATTTCTGCAGAACAAAATGAATAAAATCATAAATATTGGACTGAAACTTTCACTGCTGAAACAAGTCATGAACACATTAACGTATCATCACCTTTTAAAGTTTCCATTAAGTCCAAATCAATGCGTAAGTGTTTTATCTGGATCAACAATGACAACAAAGTATATTTTTGTAGGTATTCTCAGGTATTTTAGAGTCTTTTTCTGGAAAACAATTTAAAAAATTACTTATTCTTCACAATTTGCATCCAATGAAATGCTTTCTCGCTTTCTTTCTTGTGATGCTGCTGGAGTGTTTCTGGGGAATTTATACGTTTATTGACTAATTTTCATGAAAAGGATCTTGTTTCAGTGGAGAAAATATGTTCTGGTTTCTCCTCTGATGTCCTCTGGCATCTCTCAGCTTCAAGTGTCAGGTTACAGTTTCCTGATGGACAGATAGCTTTAGCAGCTTACTTGCTGCCGAAGTAGCTAACCCTAACTGTTAGCTGCTGTTAGCAGGCAACATAACCAAGCTCAGCAGCCTCTCAGTAAAGATGGTTGGGACAGGACTGAATGCCTCCAGGACCAACAGGGAATACACTACCAAGGTCATTTACAGTTTCCTGATGGGAAGATAGCTTTACTTGTTGCTAAAGTAGCTAACCCTAACTGTTAGTTGCCGTTAGCAGGCAACAGCAACACAACAAGCTCAACAACCTCTTAGTGAACGTGGCCAGTCACCAGGCCTGAACACAGCCTCCAAGACCAACAGGGAATACAGTACTGAGGTTGTTTGTTTTGGAGTTTCCTGATGGACAGAAAGCTTTACTTATTGCTAAGGTATCTCACTGTGACTGTTAACTGTCATTAGCAAGCAATGGAACTGGGCTCAGCAGCCTCTGAGTGAAGGCAGTCAGAATTGGTTTAGACCCAGCCTCAAAGACTGAGGGAATACAGGACTGAGACCATTTACAGAGTTTCCTGATGAGAAGATTGTCTTATCTGTTGGTAAAGAGGCTGCTGGTCTCTGGGGCTGTTTTTGGTCCCAGTCTGTTTCCTGGGAGCTCTAAGTCCAGGAAGAGTCCTCCCTTCACCCATGGACCTCTGCAGCAGTATGGCAGGGGGTGGATTCAGTGCTATTACATTTACATTACATATTACAAGAAACACACAAGCATGCTTTAGCAATGAGCACTCTGCTAGAGGTTTCATTGGAAGCTCATTTCCACATCCAGCAGTCACAGAGCAACATGATCGTTCATTCTGAGTCATGTTTGTGTCACCTGATGAATGTCAGTCCAATATTCTCTCTCTTTTAGCTCTGTTTTTGGTCTCCTCCACCTCCTGAGGGAAACATCTGACTATTTAGCTGCTAAATGCTCCTCGATGTTCACCAGCACCAGCGTCTGTCTGCTGTTTGCTGCTCAGCAGGCAGCGTACAGCACTGTTTGTTTTTTTTTTTGTTTTTTTTACAGCTTTGTCTATGAAAACAATGCTGTGAGAGCCAGAATAGGAAAGTTGTTCCAGCCTACTTTATCATGTTTTCAGTGGGAATAAAGTTCCCACTGCTAATATCCATAAAGATCCAGTGTACTTTACACTTCTTAAAACTGACTTATTGGTCTTATTATTTAGCTGATTATGATGCAAAAAGCAAAGCCCTGTTTGCAGACACAGGACTGTGGTCCTCTGCATGTGGCACAAACCTTTACAGCCCCTGGAACCACTGGAAAATACTTAATAGTCTTTTCAACAAAGAATCACAAAATAAATCTGAGGTCAGGCAAAGTTAAAATTGCTTCCTGCTCTGTTGAAAAAGTCACGCTCACTTTGGCAAAAAGAAAACATATTTAACCCGTCCGACCCACGACTGAATACTGAGTTCAGTTCTCGGACCTCTGAACTGGACCTCTGGAGCTCTGCCATGGTTAATACAGAAAAAGGAGCAGTCCCACTGACGGAGTGTCATACAGAGTGTAAAGGAACAGCACAGTAACAGGTCGGTACGTTCTCCAACAGATGTGAGTGTTAATGAGGACCTCCAGGTTTCTCGCTCGTAACTGGAGGTGTTGATTTTCTTCTTCTCATGAGGTTTTTAGAAACGCTTGCAAAACGGAGTCATTATTGTCTGGGGTGAAAATGAACTCTGTAAATGAGCACCTTTATTACCTTTGTTCACGTTGACCTGAGGCACTGAATTCTACCAAACACCTCGAAGCAAACTGACGTGTAAAATCACACCTTTTCTCCTCAGAGGCGCAGGACACAGAGGCATCATACATACTACAAAGTTAAGACAAACCAACATAAAGATCATTTTCACCAAAATGTTCTAGTGTTTGACAGTCAGGAAGGAGCAGAAACCTGATGTAAATACACCAGATAACACACTGAACCACTGCACAGAACCCACTGGAGCTCTGGAGGTAGACCACCCTGCAAATTCCACGAGAACGCCAACTGTCACGAGCACTCCTGCCAAAACAAACATGGATGCTAACCAGCAGCAGCTTGCAGTTTTTCTTCAGTAACATTTGTGCTGAAAAAAGATCAGCATTTGTTGAGATCCTGGACTGAAAGACATGTAGGACTGTAGAGTCCACAGAGGGACAGGAAGTCAGGGAACTTTGTCCATAGATATATTATAATTAACTCAAGAGTGTTTGCAAAGATGCCGCCCATTCAGTCCAGTGACAGTTGGTATTAACTGAACATCTCTTCAAGCTCACAGCTAGGAAGCCAGCCACACTCCAACCAGCCTGGCATTAACAGGCTTGGTCCTACAACGGTACAAAAGCACCCTAAGTTAAAATTTTGTACCCTGAGCTGAAATTTAAATTATAATAAAGTGCAAGCTGGTAAACACACAGACTGTGCATTGTTATGTGCACCTTCTATTTTGGTTTATGAATGCGTAGCAGCACACTGTGGAAAAAGGTCTGGATAAAAGTGATTATAGATCAGCAGATGTGGTGATTAATAAATATTCTCTCCGTAAGCTCATAGCTCTGAAACAGCTGTGCCAGAGAGCTAAATAAACACACTTTATGTCAGGAAATGTCTGCATTCAGAGCATCACAACTTGAGTACACATAACTACAAGTCTGCATCAGGTGGCGTCTGGTAGTTATAATAAAAAATAGAAATAAAAGATAGAAGATAGAAATAAAAAATAAAGAAATTGAATTGGTGATGATGACTATTCTGTTTAGTGCATCGCTGCCTCCTAGTGGAAATTCCAGGTAGTGAGTAATTTTCTTAAGTTTCACTTTCTAAGTTGTTTTTAGTTGAACAAAGAGCAGCCAATGTGCCACAAAAACGGTTCTCTCCTTTTGTTTGAGCCTTTGAGTATATATATATATATACTGTATATTTCCATAAGTAAAGACATAAATTATTGTTTGAATTACTGCTTACATGTAGAAATTGTTCTGTGGAAGGAAAGTCATGTTTTATTTAAATTACAAAGTTACTGACCTGCTGGATATTTATGTTAGATCATTTAAAAGGCAGTTTAATTTTACTTCATCATGTTAACAAGCATTTCATTAACAAAACTATAATGTAATTTTCATTTCATATACTTATATTCACTGTGTGTGCAGAATACAGAAATGATCATCAGTAAAGTCAAACCTTTTCCAAGACACAGTTTTATTGCAGTTTTTGCTCACTATCTGTATGCAATTGTGAGGACAGAATAATTATATCAGAACAACCCTATTTTATCAATAATTCAAATATATCTTACCACGTACATGGTCACATAGTTTAATGATTGTGACAGAGCAGTGTTTGCTTTATAAGCCCTGGTAATGTTTCCTTCATAAAAAAATCAGAATATGAAGTTATTAACCTGTGAGGAGGCCTGTACAGTTATACTGTAGCAGCCTGGTGTCTTTTCAGCTGATTGAATGAAGGTAAAGACAGTGAGCGGCCGTGTCAAACGACACTGCTCTCTGACGCGGCACTTCACCTCTTACAGGCTGCAGATTTATGAACAAATCGGTCCTGCTGCCTTCAGGTGCTGCAGGGATTTCATGAACAGAGGGGGAAACTTTTGACAGCAGATGCTGTAAGAAACGAGAGAAATCAGACATGTCTGTTAGTTTCATGTCTTAATGTGAGGACGGTCCCATCAGATCTGCGTGGAGCGATTGAGGATGTGTTTTAGAGCCGTGAGGAAACAGCTGATCAGTCATGTCACTGAAATGTTCGCTATGTCAGACCTTATTCAGAAAAAAAGTTCCCATCTCCCATGAAGAGTATTAACTCTTTTTAGAAAAAGGCAAAAACCTTCAGTGTGCATACAAAGTGAAATTTAGGAAACTCGAACTCAGCTGCTGTAATAAACATTTCAAACGTGAGCTGTCTGACTGAACTCCTCTCGCTGACGTCTCTCCTCATGACGACCACCCGCCGTCCTCCTCAACACCTCCTCATTTCTCTCTCTTTGTTTTTTTTTTTCTTGAGCTCTTTAAACTGACGTCGTCAAACTGACTTTTTTCAGGTTTTGTTCACTCGCTGTTGAAGAAAAGTTTACCGTTGCTCTGAGTCTCCATTTGGGCAAAAGAAGGAGCAGAAGCTTCTTCTCCTTTGTTGCCTTTGAAGCAGGAGACTTTTTACCTCCTGCCTCAGTCGCTGCTCCCATCATGATCCCATCATGCATCATGACAAAGATTTACTTTCACCTCCTCCCTGAGAGTCAACAACACCTTCATCTGTGTCTTTCCCCTCACTGCTTCTCTTCTGATGCTCCAACCTTTTTATACTTGGTGATTTTAGGAGTGTCTACAGCGCCGTCTGAGCCGCCTGAACTCAGTGATTACTCTCTCGCTACAGCTCCTCCAGAATACCACATCCTGGTCACCTGATAGTTTGCTAAATCCTCTTAAAAAACTGTTTTAATCATGTGCTTTGTGTGTGAAAAGTGAGAGAATATTTGTTGCCACTGTGGAAGAATTATGTGGAGATCATGAGCCGTGTAGTGCTGTTTATCCATCTAGAAAAGTAAATGATCAGTAGTTAGTAAAACAAATTACAAAAATTAACAAACTGAGTTGAGCTCAAAACTCAAAAATCTACTGCAGTCTGTTGTTTTTCAGTGAAGAATTGAATCAAAATTCTCCTGATATTTGTTTTTCTCGCCAGCCCAGCCTACTTGTGGCATCTGATGACACAGCATTATATCATACTTGATATCATATATCTTTTTAAAGGGACAGTTCACCCCAAAATCAAAAATCCGTATTTTCCCCTGCCTGTAACTAAATGTGAGTTGCAGAGTTTTGTCCAACAGACACATTTGAAAAATTCCAAAAATCATGACCTGATTACTTCAGATAATCCACAGATCTTGTTGTGAGCAGTTTCATGTTCTTTCTAGTGACAAAAAAAGTAGTTCTGGTAGATTCTGCTGCAGAAAGAAAGTAGTTCCTACATGAAACTGTTCAGGTCTGTGGATTAAAAATTTACTTCTGGGGAGATTTTTTCAGACTAGAAAAGAAAAGTTAGATTTTTATTATGCAAATAATTGTTTTAAAATCAAACTCTTAACCCATATTTTACATTCTGACCATGTATGTTGCTAAATAACTGCCAGAAGTTTGTATCTGAGTACTGCAGCTGGAAGAAATGGATTACTTCTACCCAGGAAGTTGGATGATTTTCTCGTCAAACAGAAAGTAAACTAATATATTTAATAAATAATATGATATTATTGTTTCTATTATTTAATCTGTGTTATAAGAAAAAAATAGATGAAAAAAGTTAAATAACTTACTTTTCGAAGCCTCTATGCTGCCTTGTTTATTCACTGTGTCCATGGAAACGACATTTACTTTTCTACATCACTGCACAGACTCATACATGTTCAAACACGCTGCTTTGTACAAACAACATTAATTAAAAGATACTGACACATTTTCTTTTAGACTCATTTGGTCGTAGATGTACAGATGTGGTTCAGTAATGAGGTAGTTGAGCTGTTTTAGAGTCACCATGAATCTATTGAGAAACATTTTAAAAAAAGAAAGTGAAAACTTTACACAACAGGTTGCAACATTTCAAAACTTTTTTTTTTAACCAACAGATGCAGTTTTCAGATCACCGTTTATACAGATTCAAACCTGGAAAACAAAATTATATCCTGGGAGAAAGGTGACAAATTTGAAACTGTAAAAATGTGGCAGCAAAACACTAAAAAAGAGTGATGAAGCTGCAAAGAAAAACAAAACAAAACAGAAAAATGACTGTCGCAAAGATTTGAATTAAGACTCAAACACAAAATAATGTTTGAGATTTGATCAAAACATGATACAAGCCTTCAAAACGTATTATTTTAATCTTTCAAAGACTTTCAGTTTCAAACTTTCAAACAAAACTTTTTTTGTGTTTCGATTTTTGGCGTCATTGTGATTCCATATGTGTGAGGAGGCGAGTGGATAAGAGCCTGAAGGCTGCTGCTGGATAACGTCTCACCAGGAAAATGAAGCAGACAAGATGGGACTCAGGCTGGACAAACAACAGGATATCAGAGACAGTTGTGTCCACACAGACAGAGACCTGCTCCGCAGCATCCTGGATCAGAACGTGGCGCTCTGAGCTGACGGGACACGACACACAGGAGGAGTCCAGCAGGACGACGTTTTCTCCATTAATCGATTAGTTGTTTGTTCTATAAAACGATGAAAAATGTCAAAACCAGAAAATATTCACATTGAAGATGCTGAAATCAGAACATTTCTGTCATGAAACATAATTTTGTATGTTTACAGCAGAATAATGTCTGACATTATTTCAGTATGTATAGAAATACATCATGTGTCACAGCTGTAAGGTGAAAACCTGGAAAAGTGCTGGAATTTAACTTCAGGAAAGGTTTAGGGACCCTGAAAGACACTAAATTCCAGCTTTTTTTGACCTCCTGACACATCGTCTCCTGTTTGTGGCTGTGTGAGCAGTCATGTACAGCTGCTGGGACATACACGACCTGTCTTTGTCTGTCCTTCAACACCCATTAAATCTGACCATAAATACAGAAAACTTGATTGTTTGCAGACACATTTCTCGTGTGTGTCTGAGCTGAATGATTTGTGATTGTGTGAGTTTGACCTGAGCTCAACTCGTATCTCAGATGGATCAGTAAGACGATAACGGCGCCTCGGTGGCCATATTGACGATAATAACAGTTTTTAACTCTCTCTTTCTTGTTGTCTCCGTCGCCGTGCTCTCTCTCTCTCTCTCTCTCCCCTCTCTCTCTCTCTCCCTCTCTCTCTCTCTCTCTCTCTCCCTCTCCCCCTCTCTCCTCTCTCTCTCTCTCTCTCTCTCTCCCCTCTCTCTCCTCTCTCCCTCTCTCTCTCTCTCTCTCTCTCCCTCTCTCTCTCTCACTCTCTCTCTCTCTCTCTCTTTCGTCTCCTCCGTCCCCGCTCTCTGCCACTCGCCTCCTCTCCTCTCTACTTATTTCTGACAGTTGGACAGGTCTGTAAGATGCCGGAGCATTTCACACAATGATACCCATTTAGAGCGAGGAGTGCTCATAATGACTTCAAAATTGTCTATAATGGCTCATAATAGGCACTTTTACCCGTCTACTGCAGGCATTTCAAATGTGCACTGTATTATTCTTTGGAAAAAAAAATCTGTATGTGTGTGTATGTTCATATTGTATATGCAACTGTGTGTCCTGCAGATACAGTACACACATACATCTGCTGTACACACCCCACATAAAGCACATGTACGAACACAGCTGAGGGCTCTGCAGCCTGCAGCTCTGCAGCTCCTCCCCAGAGGCTCCCTGTGGCTTTGGCAAAAAAAAAAAAAAAAAAAAAAGATGGAAATGAAAAATGGTCATTTTATTTTTTTAACATTTAAATTTTTTATTTATCATTGTTTTGGTCTACACTGTAAAAAAATGAAAAAAGTTGAGAAAACTCAAAATTTCGAGGCAACGTGCTGCAAACGATTTGTTAATTTTGAGCCCAACTCAAACTCTGAGCTCCTCAAACATCGACTAAAATCACAGACGTTTCCAAAGTCGAATTCAAGCACTTTTCAAGTATTTTCAAGCTTTTCCAGCAGCTTCCAGATGTGGTAAATAACATATTTATATACAGAATTTATTATTTCTCCTCTTCAGCACATTAAATCAGATGTTATTGTGCTTTTATTAAGTGAAATTATGTTTTGCAATAGAATTCTACCGACGGGAGACAAATTAAAAGAAAACAAAGTTTCATGTTTAAAAATGCGTCACTTGTCTGTCAGTCGACTTGGCTTCATGTTAGCCTCACAGATTTTGTGCATTTTCCTCAACTGACAGTTGAAAATGCTGAGTCATTTATTAACCATCAATATTTAATTTTTTTCTTATTTACATTTCTTAGTTAAGTTCTTATTTAAGTTTAAGTTTCTTTATCCAATGAACGGCCCCATCAGACAAGACAAGGTCAAATGAGGCACAATTAATGCCATTTCTAAACTATTGATTAATTATCAATTGATATACAGTATGTTTAATCAGTTAATTTCTTATTTAGCAATGAATCGATTAATGATTAACGATTAACTTCCTATGTCTTTATGTGAGGCTCAGCTTTCCATAGATACAAGAAAATTTTATTTTTTTTATTTTATTTTTTTTTTCAAGTAGCCATTATTTATTTCCATCTCATTTTTTGTCGAAGCCACATGGAGCCACTGGAGAGGAGCTACAGAGCTGCAGGCTGCAGAACCTCAGTGTAGAAGAAAGGCTGAAAGAAAATGTGCAGAACTGCCCTTTTTCACCTGCACAGGGTAGGAAAGAGTGGGAGGGGGAGGAGCCAAATCAGACTCACCTGTGAACAGGAAGAGAGGGAAAGCTAACAAAGGACAGAGAGACAGACAGACAGAGGAGGAGTGAGGAACAAAAAGAAGTTTAGTTCACTTTCTGAACATCTGTGCTGTAAAGATTAAAGGTTTTCTTGGATTTATTCAGCTCTCCTGGACACTGAGGCTCTGCTGGATGCAGATTCATGGACTTCCTCTCTGTGTTGGAGCTACAAAAGTAAAGGTAAGTCTCCTCTCCTCTCTCCAGGCTTCTTCTTCTCCTTCTCCTGCCTCTGATTAATGTTCATTAATCTTCATCTTCTGCCCTCTGCAGACGTTGGAACCTGCTGGTTCTGATCTGATGTTTTTTTTTATCTTGTGTTCTTTAGTAGTGAGACTAACAAGCTACCTGGTTATTTATCCAACCTCTTTATTTCTTTCATTTTAAGATTCTGTGTTTATTCTCCTGTCTGGCACCAAATTCTTATTTGGTATATTTGGGATCAACCTTCGCTGCAAAAGTTACACAACAAAGGTGGTGACAGCTGCAGATTAAAAGTGTTTATAGAGGATTAAAAGTGCAGCAACATCTTTGAGTTAAATGAACATCTGACACCAGAAAATAACTTCGGTCCTGACGAGGACGTGGAAACAGAAAAATCCACTTAAACCAAAACTATGTTTAACAGCAAAAGAAGAAATTTTATATGCAGAAAAATTAACATATACAGTTAGAGATGATGTAATGAATGAAGAAGAGCTACCCCAAAAGATAGACTTTAATCAGAATCTTAGATTATATTAATCAAACCCAACATTTGCAGTAGATAAACATTTACACCAGTATTTTTTTAATTTTTACTCTTTTGTGTTGTCAGGTTGAGATTGTGTCATTTAATTTCTGTCTTTTTATTCATAAATTTAATTTATACAAACTTTGCGATTTACTCAAAACAATTGTCTGGAATGGTGATAATTAATCATTGCAATAAAGTAATAAAGTAATAAAAATAAGTTTTTGTTGACTAAAACTAACAAACAAATGAAATAAAATCAGCTACCTAATCGCCATTAAATCAAAATCAGGAACCAAAAAATGATTCTTAACATCAGTTGGAATATTAACATAACAGAATCATCACCGTGCAGCCAAAAGCCAAACTTTAATTTATTGATTAATCATCAGTTGATCTACAGAAAATTAGGATGCAGCATTTTTTTAAACTGATTCATCATTTAAATGCACTTTATATAAGTTCTGTTATTAAATCAATAACAGAGACATCGTTTGATGATGTTCTGAAGCAGTGAAGGATCATGGGAGATGTTTTCTTCACTTTTAAACAACCATCATAGCTGATGAATCTCTGACATGATTCAAGATGAAATCACTGTGGACGACTTTCTTTCCTTCAGTTTTCCTGTAAGTTTTAGCGACTAGCTCACAAAAGTTCACCCACAAATGAAGATTCAGTCATTATCTACTCACCTTCATGCTGATTGAAGGTTAGGTTTAGTTTTTTAAACAGAATAAAAACATAAAAAGCCTCCATACTGCTCATCTGCTGTAATCCAAGTCGTCTAAAGTCCCAACAGGCCAAGTTGGCTAAAAAAAAAGTTATTTACATCGTGTTTTTACTCTGAATCTTCACTGTAGGTCTTTAGCTTGGAGCCACGTTCACGTGCACACTGTCTGAACTGTGTGTGTATGTGTGTGTGTGGTGTGTGATGGTGTGCAAACAGCATGTCTGAACATCTTAGGAGACTCTGATTACACCAGACGAGCAGTATGGAGGCGTTTTATGTTTTTATTCTGTTGTTTTTTTACACTTGAAAACTGGTCACCATTCACTTCCATTGTTTGGGAGATTCTGCAGCACTGTTTTCCTGTGAAACTCCAGCAGTGTTTTATGGACTAAAAAATAAACCTGACCTTCAATCAGCATGAGGGTGAGGAGATAATGAGTGAATTTTCATTTTTGGGTGAACTATCCCTTTAACAAATATTGCACCTTCTGCAAATTGCAGAAAGCCATATTGTGATTTTGATCAAATTTGGATTAATTGTGCAGCCCTAATCTTTGGTGGCTCAAATGTAAAACAAATGTTAAACACAGCCTTCAGAACTGTGACACTGCACAGTGTTTCTGATGAAAAACCAGCTCGACCTCTTGGCGAGCTGACGACACACCGCGGTACATTACATCCTAAGATACGTCAGATTCTACACACTTCAGTTTCTGTAAATAATTTATCATCCCACACTGGAGCACTGACATGGAATATTTGGTGGCCTCAGAGTCACTTTTTGTGGCCTCAGAGTCACTTTTTAGGGCCTCAGGGTCACTTTTTGGGGCCTCAGAGTCACTTTTTTGGGGCCTCAGGGTCACTTTTGTGGCCTCAGAGTCACTTTTGGGGCCTCAGGGTCACTTTTTGGGGCCTCAGAGTCACTTTTTGGGGCCTCAGGGTCACTTTTGTGGCCTCAGAGTCACTTTTGGGGCCTCAGGGTCACTTTTGGGGCCTCAGGGTCACTTTTGGGGCCTCAGAGTCACTTTAGTGGCCTCAGGGTCACTTTTGGGGCCTCAGAGTCACTTTTGGGGCCTCAGAGTCACTTTAGTGGCCTCAGAGTCACTTTTTGGGGCCTCAGGGTCACTTTTGTGGCCTCAGGGTCACTTTTGTGTTCTCAGAGTCACTTTTGGGGCCTCAGGGTCACTTTTGGGGCCTCAGAGTCACTTTAGTGGCCTCAGGGTCACTTTTGGGGCCTCAGAGTCACTTTAGTGGCCTCAGGTCACTTTTGGGGCCTCAGAGTCACTTTTTTGGGGCCTCAGAGTCACTTTAGTGGCCTCAGAGTCACTTTTTGGGGCCTCAGGGTCACTTTTGTGGCCTCAGGGTCACTTTTGTGTTCTCAGAGTCACTTTTGGGCCTACAGTCACTTTTGGCGGCTCACAGGGTCACTTTTAGGGCACTCACTTCACTTTTCTGCCTCACTGGAGCTCAGGAATATTTGGTGGCCTCAGAGATGTCCACTTTTGGGCCTCAGAGTCACTTTTTGGGGCCTCAGAGTCACTTTTTGGGGCCTCAGAGTCACTTTTGGTGGCCTCAGAGTCACTTTTGGGGCCTCAGGGTCACTTTTGGGCCTCAGGGTCACTTTTGGGCCTCAGGGTCACTTTTTGGGCCTCAGGGTCACTTTTGGGGCCTCAGGGTCACTTTTGGGGCCTCAGAGGTCACTTTTTGGGCCTCAGGTCACTTTTGGGGCCTCAGAGTCACTTTTTTGGGGCCTCAGGGTCACTTTTGGGGCCTCAGGGTCACTTTTGTGGCCTCAGAGTCACTTTTTGGGCCTCAGGTCACTTTTGGGCCTCAGAGTCACTTTTGGGGCCTCAGAGTCACTTTTTGGGCCTCAGGGTCACTTTTGGGCCTCAGGGTCACTTTTGTGCCTCAGAGTCACTTTTGGGGCCTCAGGGTCACTTTTGGGGCCTCAGGGTCACTTTTGGGCCTCAGGGTCACTTTTGGGGCCTCAGGGTCACTTTTGTGGCCTCAGGGTCACTTTTGGGCCTCAGAGTCACTTTTTGGGGCCTCAGGGTCACTTTTGTGGCCTCAGAGGTCACTTTTGTGGCCTCAGAGTCACTTTTTGGGGCCTCAGGTCACTTTTGTGGCCTCAGAGTCACTTTTGGGCCTCAGAGTCACTTTAGTGGCCTCAGAGTCACTTTTTGGGGCCTCAGAGTCACTTTTTGGCCTCAGAGTCACTTTAGTGGCCTCAGAGTCACTTTTTTGGGGCCTCAGGGTCACTTTTGTGGCCTCAGGGTCACTTTTGTGTCTCAGAGTCACTTTTGGGCCTCAGGGTCACTTTTGGGGCCTCAGGGTCACTTTTTGGGGCCTCAGGGTCACTTTTGTGGCCTCAGAGTCACTTTTGGGGCCTCAGGGTCACTTTTGGGGCCTCAGAGTCACTTTTGGCCTCAGGGTCACTTTTGGGGCCTCAGAGGTCACTTTTTGTGGCCTCAGAGTCACTTTTGTGGCCTCAGAGTCACTTTTGGGGCCTCAGGGTCACTTTTGTGGCCTCAGGGTCACTTTTGTGCCTCAGGGTCACTTTTGGGGTCCTCAGAGTCACTTTTGGGGCCTCAGGGTCACTTTTGGGGCCTCAGGGTCACTTTTGGGGCCTCAGGGTCACTTTTTGGGGGCCTCAGGTCACTTTTTGGGCCTCAGGGTCACTTTTGGGGCCTCAGGGTCACTTTTTGGGGCCTCAGGGTCACTTTTTGGGGCCTCAGGGTCACTTTTGGGCCTCAGGTCACTTTTGTGGCCTCAGAGTCACTTTTTGGGGCCTCAGAGTCACTTTTGTGGCCTCAGGGTCACTTTTGGGGCCTCAGAGTCACTTTTATTTGGCCATGGGGCCTCAAATAATGTCAAACCCTGTATCTGGTTTCAGTTTCTCTGGTTTAATGATCACATTTAATGTTCAGAAAAATCCCATCATGTCAAAGTGCTGCTTTCAAAAACAGACTTTTATTGTGACGAAAACAACACAAAGTGTCTGTGTTGGATTGTGTTTTATTTCCTGCTCAGAACTTTTTAATAGAGAAAATGTTTGCAAACAAAATGAAAAAGTTGATTTTGAGCTGAGCGTTCAATTACTGCACACTTCATTTTATTCCCTTTTGTTCTGGAACATTGTCCAATTATTCCAGCTATTGCTCATAGAAACAATAATGTTTTCTCTGAATAAGAATCAGCGTGTTGTGATTGATTTGTTTGGCTCTGGATTATTTAGTTTATTTGACTTTGTCAAGAGTTTCAAACTCAAAAAGACTTCGTAATTCATCCCTCAATTAAAAAGATAAATGATTTATGATCCATACACCCAACAATGTACAGTAGATTAGTGTGTAGTAGAGCTGTGTGTGTGTGTGTGTGTGTGTCTGTGCTTGTCTTTCTGTGTCTGTGTGTGTTGTGTGTGTGTGTGTGTTCTGTGGGTCTGTGTCTGTGTCGTGTCTGTGTGTGTGTTCTGTGTGCCGGGGTGTGTGTGTGTGTCTGTGTGTCTGTGTCTGTTGTGTGTCTGTGTGTGTGTGTGTGTGTGTGTGCGCAGTCTGAATCCCCGGGGGATTTGCCCGTCGGCCTACATCTCATGAATCTGTACAGTGCAAACATAATATTTACAGTTAATGAGGCTTCTTCCAGAGAAAGAGCACAAAGTTTTAATTTGTCTCGTCTCCGAGTCCCCAGATGTCTCCGTATAATCACTGCAGCTCAGCCCTGTTTGGTTCAGATTGTAAGAATCTCCTCAGCAGAGAAACAAACAGCTTCCTGTTTAACAACATTTATTATTATTATTTATATCATGAAGATAAAGATATCATCCTTACAGCGCTGTCACTCAGATAAACAGAACTTAAGATGGTTTAACCTGAAAAAACTGATTAAAACACACACACACACACATCTGTTTAAACTCTGAAGTGGATTATTTCTTGCTTTGCACATGATTTGCGCGGTTTTAAGTTTTTCCAGATCCATAAATGTGAAGGTTATATGATTTCCTACATCGTTAACTATCCTCATGGCTCTTTTTTTTTGTAGATTGCATGTTGGCTGTTTGGTGTTTTTCACCTCTGAGCCATCATTTCCCCTGTTAATGATCCTTTCATGTCTTGTTTTACCCGTAAAGTTCACATTTTATTGATTTTGTTCATCGTCTGAGAGGTGAAAACATCATATTTTCTGTCAGAGAAAGTCAAAGTGTTCGTCCTCCCAGCGCAGCATTTAGCAGGAGAAGGTCTGAACATCGGCTGCAGTCAGACTCAGATTTCCCCGTCTTCTTGTTTTTGCCATTTAACACCTTGAACCTTTCACTCTCCCTGAGCTGCACATCTCCAACACATGAGACATCGATTACTCAGAGTGTGAAAGACAGCCAGGCAGGAAACGAGCGGTCTTTGATTAACATGCAGCAGGACACACACGTCGATAAATCTGAAGCCTTCAAAAAAAATCTCTCTTTGGTTAGAAGCCAAATGACTGTAGTGTAGTGAGTGAAGCATTTCCCAATAAATGTGTTTTGCAAACAAAAAGTCATTTTGATCCTGATCCCTGCGTCAGTATCAAGGTTCCTCCTCCTCCGACGAAGAACAAAAACCGCTCAGCAGCTGCAGCTCCGACACAAATAAAATGCTGGAAGTTTCTCTGAATGTTTCTGTGACTGTGAGTTTCACCCGAATCTGTCACCGTGATCTTTGCTCTGTTTGTTTCTGTTTGCGCTGGCATCTCGCCTTGTTTTAAGTCCTCGCGCTCAAACTGTAGCTGTGTGGCTCTGGACAGTTTGCCAAAGTGTTCTGTGAACACACAAATCTGATCGTGATGCCAAAAAACAAATGATTAAAAATGTTCAAGATCCTTCCTGCTGAAGGTTTCCAACAAAACTAGTCAGCAGAGCTGCAACACAGACACACACACACACACACACACACACACCACACACACACACACACACGTTCACATTTACACACATACAAACTGCGTAAGACACAAAGTGAAGATTACTGAAGAATTCTGCTTCACTTTTCAAACAGCAG
This sequence comes from Lutjanus argentimaculatus, assembly GCA_034769285.1. Lineage (NCBI taxonomy): Eukaryota > Metazoa > Chordata > Actinopteri > Lutjaniformes > Lutjanidae > Lutjanus > Lutjanus argentimaculatus. Next base: position 41,137,931 of record JAWZSL010000005.1, on the reverse strand, counting down.
TTCTACTGATTTTTTTAGGTTTTGAAATTATGGCTGTGAGGCTGATGTACACACGTTCTGTACTCCAGTACAAGTACAGATACTCATCTTGTTACATCTTTTGTGTTTTTGGGTGACATCTTTTATGTCATTTTTTGTGATGTCTTACGTCATCTTTCTCTTGTTCCATATTTTAGGTCTTTTTTTTGTTTTGTTGCATCTTAACATGTCTTTTGTAATCTTGTTAGCTTGTTGCATCTCATTTCATTGTTTTCATCATTTTATATCTTTCGTTATTTTTGGCTTGTTACGTCTTTTATGCCAGTTTCATCTTGTTGGTCTTTGACATGGTTTTCGTCTTGGCTATATTGTTTTTGTCGTGTTATATCTTTTATATCATTTTCGTCATTTACACGTGTCGAGCTTGTGAGTGATTTGCACTGATGGATACACCAAGACATTGTCTCTTCTATGTGTTATTGTCACGTCCATTCAGGTCTTGATGTTGCGGAGCTGGTGTACAAAGATGCAAAATAGAAATAATCAATAATCAATTAAAACTAAAGTAATGAGTCTGCTTAGAAAATGTAAGAAGCAGAAAAAAAAATTGTGTTCAAAGTTAGGGAGTAAAAATAAAAGTTGTCACAATCTATTTGTTTTTTGCACTCAAGTTTTAAAAGTTTTAAAAAAATATAAATCGCTAAAACTCAAAAGTTTTAGATAAAATCTGACAGAAAGGAGCGACCAGGTTAATGTTCACAACCTGAAAACATGGTCAGACAGAACTTAGAGCCTCAGGTAGAACATGAATTTCAGAAGTGCTGAAATTCTCTTTACATCCTGACAGCAACCAATAAATCAAATGCAAATATATCAATATTATATTGTTATGTCGTGATGTGAGACTTTTATTTTGGATATTGTTTATCATGGTGTCTTTTCCTGGTTTTAAACAAATAAACTAAAAATGATGAAGGGTCATTACATCACTATAGAATGTTCTGTCAGTTCTATCAGTTCTATTGAAGCTTGTGGGAGGTTCAGTATCAGTGATGCCGTGTGGAGACCAGCAGTGAATAAACGAGCGCTCACATTAGTGAAGTTCAGTCAGCGTGTTATTTACTAATAAGAGCGTCACTGAGACTCACAGCTCACCTGATGATGTTTCACGTTCCTGGAAATGTCCTTAAATGTTGCTGTAATCTCTTCCTGTCTCCTTTCACTGTGACAAACAGCAGCTCTCTCTTGTGCTGTGACAGCTGCTTCCACCTGCAGACACACACACACACACACACACACACACACACACACACCTGATCATTTGGCTGTACAGCTTTGTTCAAAGTAGCACCAATTAACAGCCGGCTGACTGGCAGCTTAATGATGCAGGCAGCCGCTTCTCCTTTTGTGGTATTCTGAGGTAAATAAGGTAGAGGGGAGGAAGAGTCAGACGTTTGAAGTGAAAATGTCAACCGCTACGTGTAACTGAACAATTACCTCCAGGGTCTATTATCAGAGGTGACGGATTAACCAGCTTTTATCTGCAGGCCGCCTGCCCTCACTCACTCGCTCGCTCGCTCGCTCGCTCGCTCGCTGCCTGGGGTGGCTGCAGCCCCGAGACACAAACCGAGAACCAGGGAATTAAAACAGAAGCCCAGGAAACACTTTATATTAATGTGTTAGCTGATGGGTAATAAGGCCTCATAAGATGCTTATTACATTAAAATGTGTTAATGAGACTAGATTGTTGATAATAAAGCATAATAAACATGTTTATTGTTAGATTATAAGCAGTCTAAGTCAACTGTTTATCTAAGTAAACAGTTTATACATGCTTGAGAATGTTAATAACATTTGAGTTTAACCTGTTATATCAATATTCAACCTTTAGGAACATTTTGTTGTTTTCTGCTTGCTTACTCATACATTTATTAGCAGTTAGCTATGCAGTTATTAACAGTTAACTATGCGCTTATTAACAGATAACTGTGCACTTATTAACAGTTAACTAGTGCATTTTGGGGGCCTTGGATCTAAAGTGTGAGCAGTGCTTATTACAGTTAATTAATCCTTTATGATACACTTATGCATCAATTTCCAGTCCTTTTCTTCTTCTAAGAATTGTTAATAAATGCATAATGAAGTCTATATAAATCTTAATAAAGGAACAACAAAAGCTTATTAAAGGTTTAACCCAGTAGATAAGTTGGTTAAACTCAATGAATGTTTGTAATAAACAATTATAAGAGACTCATAAGGCTTTTATTACCATTTTTCCAGCCTATAAACTGTTAAGTTTCTTTGAAGTGTTTATTACACTATTATTAATACTTATTAAGGGTAATAAGCATCTTATAAGGGTCTTATTACCTATTAACTGACCCACTAATATAAAGTTTTACTAAATCCTGAGTGACTGAAGGACTTCAGAGCACAAAAACTACGAGTTAAATGGAGTTAAATACCACAGAGAGCAGCTCATTCAGACACGCCGACTCTCCGTCACACCAAGAATCAGTCTGGATTCACCTCATTTAACCCCGCCTCCTAGTAATTATGTTGAATTAATAATTGACACTTTGTGGGAAACATAATTCCTGCCCGGAGGCTGTGAGGGAAGAGCAGTGAGTCACCAGTCCTGAGAGCCACATGTGGTTTGGACAACAAAAAGACTTTTGTTCAGGTTGGAGACAGAAGATGGTTTCAGTTAAATGTTAATAAAGTTCATCTTCGAGTCAACGATGACCTTTTCGATATTTATCAAAGACCAGAGTGACTAAGCAGAATCACAGAAACATGAGTCATGCTTTAGTTGCTAAAACCGCTGGAAAACAGGACAACTGAAAGCCACAAAACACAAAAAACCTCCAGACTAATAATGTCCAGGTCCCCCTCATGGCTCCAAAGATGATCCAGGTCTTTGTGGTGGGTGTGGCCAAATGGCTTGACCACACCCTCTAGACAGCAGCCCCCGCAGCAGTTTCACCAGCATGCACAAAAAAGTCTCTTGGACCCACCGCCTCCACCAACAGGAAGTCGGCCATTTTATGCACATTACAGGCAAGTTAAACTCAATAAATGTTTGTTTTGCAATTCTAAGAAGCTTTTATTAACATTCCTGAGCAGTTTAGAATCTGAAGTCTTTTACTATGAAGACAAAATGTGTCTTTGCATTGTCTTGCTGAAATAATCAGGGACGTGTCTGAAAAAGACGTCGTCTGGATGGCAGCATGTGTTGCTCCAAGACCTGTTTGTACCTTTCAGTGTTAACGGCCGTCACAGTTGTGACAGTTACCCATGATGCCCTGGGCTCTAACACACCCCCACACAATCACAGCTGCTGTCTTTAGAAGTTAGGTAACAATCTGGATGGTCCTTCTCCTCTTCAGCCTGGAGGACTCGACGTCCATGATTTGTGAAAACAATCTGAAATGTGGACTTGACTTCAGGACTTTGACTTGTAACAGAGTATTTTTACAGTGTGGTATTCATACTTTTATTATTATATTTTATTATTTCAGGTGATGACGTCCAGCTCTGTTTATTTTATATTTTCTCTGCTCCTTCCAAACACTGCACATACACAGACAATACCTGCTCCCTCTGTCCCTCCCTCTCTCTCTAACTCTAACTCTGTCTCTCTCTCTCTCACAACACACACACACACACACTCTCACACACACACACACTACAGGCTGCTATGTCCTTGAACGCTGGGAGCCAGAAATAGACCAGTCAAATCAGACACCAGGCTGCCTGGAGGTAGGAGACAGGAAAGTCGACCAAATTTAAAACTTCCTCCTCCAGCCTGAACCGTCCCGGCAGAAGAACGCCGGCTCACCTGGCACGGACATAAAGACAGAAATAAGTAGATATACAGTCGCTCAGTATGCGGGAGATGGACCTGTGTATCTGAAAATGGGATCAAATTTGAACCAAGTTTGTGTCCATCAGCTTCACCTTGAAGCTTCTTCTTCTCACAGTGAAGTAAACTTTCTCAGCTGGACTTTAACAACCTGGAGTACATGTAGAGTTTATGCACAGTCCTCGTATGGACAGTTGGACACCGGCAGTGGAAATCCTACATTGCAGAAATACTCTGGTACAAGTTAAAGTCATTTCATTTTACTTAAGTAAAACTATATAAGTATTAAAATCAAATTAAGTATGAAAAGTAAAACTTGTTTTGCAGAATGGTTCATATTAAAATAATAATAATAATATTTAATATCCTCTCCTCTTCTCTCTTCAGCTCTCACTGTCCTGTAAAGACAAGAAATAATTTCAAACAAAACATAGTTCACATTTAATAAGTGCTTAATAGAGGATTTATTACTTCACATTATTACATGGGTTTGTTAAATACTCAATTCTAATTGGTCAGTTCCAGCATTCTAAGATCGTTATTTCTGTATAACTGACCGTTGCTATGAAGACCAGACCGTTGCTATGGACACAGCTCTGATCATAAACTCTGGAGAAACAATAAAATCATCGGTAAATCACTAAAACCATTTAAAAATTAATATTGTGTCAAATTATTGATTTCTTTTGGTAGATAACTATGTAACAATCAGGGTCATGTACAGTGAGCAGGTCACTATTGTGAAAAAACAAAACATGAAATCATTTTAAAATTAATAATTTTTTTGCATCCAGGTCCTGCATCATCCTGTCAGGATTTATTTCACAATAATGACCTGCTCACTTTACATTATAGCAGGTCATTATAGTGAAATAAACCCTGACAGGGTGATGCAGGACTTGAATCATTCATTATTTTGCAGTAATGACCTGCTCAATGTACATTATCCTGCACATTACATGGTTCCTCACCAAAAAAAGTCAACCATTTAACACAAAATATTGATTTTAAATTGATTCTTTGGATTTAAAAATGATTTTATTGTTCCTCCAGAGTCTATGACCAGAACTGTGTCCATAGCAACGGTCTGTTATACAGAAATATCGGACCTTAAAATGCTGTAATTGATGTATTAAACTTAGTAAAGTAAAGTACAAATACTTCATAATTGTGCTTCAGATGTGGAATAAAGGGTCACCAGAGGATGATTTCCTGACTTTTCTTCTTCTTTTCTTCGCAGTCAAACCACAATTTCCACTTTTACAGAAGAAAAAACCTACAGCACCACAGAGGTTGACCCCTTTGGTTTTTTGTAGTCCGTGTGTCCTGAAGCAGCTGGGTGTTTGTCTGTTAGTTTGCAGGTGTTAAATCACTGCTAACCCTGTTTAATCGCAGAGTTTTGTCTTTATGCTCATTTAAAAAACTCATTATCATGCAGGAGTTTTGTTCTTCGTTTGGGGTGACACTAATATTCTAGTCCACCGCCCCCGTGTTTGTTTGTCTTTGGTGTTTTGTTAAGTGCAGATTTATTTTGCTTTAAGGTGCTTAATTGGTTCCTTGAGATTTGCTCAGTGAGTTTGTTTCAGCTTAAACTCTAAAAGTGGTGATGAAAGTGGGTCGAGCTTTTACCTTGGGATCATGTCTGTGGTGTTCAGAGAGTAACTGTTGGGTTGTTTCTGGTGAGTAAATACCTCCGTCAGCAGCTGCCTGAGAGCTGGGCTGAGCTCATGAGGTGAAAAGTAGAAGTTAATACAGACCACAGTTTGTTTTTATTAAGGCAAAGTTAAACTGCACTGAGGCCTGAACGTAACTTGAAGCAGTCCCGTACACGCTAATATTTTTGAGCTCTGGACCCACAGGCCACCCAGACTCTAAATTTAGCTGCTAAAGTACATTATTGGTGACCTGTAAAAACAATACTGAAAAGTAAATTTAACACAGCCTTCCTTAACTGTGAGAGACGTAAAAAGATGAAAACAACATAAAAGATGTAACAAGATGAAAACACCACAGAATATGTAACCAGATGGAAATGATGTAACCAGACAAAACAGGATGTAACAAGGTGAAAGTCACATAAAAGAGGTAGCAAGATGAAAATGATGTAAAAGACTTGGGATGAAAACGCCAGAGAATATGTAACAAGACAACAACTTAAAGATGTAACAAGACTAAAACAGCGTAGTGAGACGAAACAAGACGTAACAATATGAAAATGACATAAAATATGTTGAGGATGAAAGAGACAAAAACGACATACAGGATATAACAAGACGACAATAGTGTAAAAGACGTAACAAGACAAAAATGACATAAGAAGTCAAAAAGACATGACAAGATAAAAACAACATAGAAGATGTCACAAAATGAAAACGCTATAGAATATTTAACAAGACGAAAATAACATAAAAGACACAACAAGACTAGATTTCAGAGCCTGTACTTTTTAAAATCATTACTTCTACTTTTCTTCACACACATACAGTATCTGTACTTGTACTGGAGTAAAGACTCTGTGAATAAATACCTCATACAGCCACACTTGAAATAACCAGAACTGTGCCTTTAAAATCACTCCACCCGCTGCTGTAAAGTGATTCCTGCGGCTCTGGAGGAGCTCTGAGCTGATTCTTCTTGGTGTGAACATTTTTTTTTTCATTGCGATCAGTCAGAGTTCAGTGTTTTTTTTTTTTTTCCTCATTGAGCTGTTGTGTTAATTTTATTAAGCCACGCGGCTGCAGATGTGTTGCACCTGTTGACTCACTGTCACTAAACTCTGTAATTAGCTGATAGATTTGCTTTGACGGACAAATTAGTGTGTTGCGGGTGTTGACAGACTTGTGTTTTGTGTGTGTTGACAGAGCGCTGTCCACACGTCACCGTGGCTCCCAGCATGCTCTCTGCCTCACACTGAAACTGATTGCGGGCTGTCAGCTCCGCTTGTGTCTGTTTCCCTCCGTCTCTTTCGGCACATCGCTCTCTCTCGCCGAGCTGTCAGAGCCACTAATGTCTGTTTCTCTGACAGCGCCGCCCCTCTCCTTCCTCTTCATCTTCTTCTCCTTCTTCTTCTTCTTCTCTCAGATTCACATTCACATTCGATAAACCTCCTCTTCATCAGCCCCACAATCAATAAAACTAGTCGGTCCTGACAAATTCATTTGTTGGTAAATGGTGTGCAGCGTTGGGGCTTAAACTCTCCGATGAGCAGATTATTGCTCTCGTTCTGCAGCTCCTCAGACGGAGAGGCTTCAGCCGGGGCTCCTCTGTGTCCGGGTCTCTCCGGAGTTCATGACATTCAGAGTTCAGTGGCATCAGATAAATATTCAGCACTCCAGGAGCTGCTCGTTATAAATAAAATACTGCTTCTGGCTCAGGACAGCAGATGATGATTAAATGGCCGCTCATTGACCTGACACGGTGATCAATCATCACACAAGATGCATGTAGAAACCAAGTGATGGAGACATGAGGCTCATGAAGAATGAGGCTGTTGGAGGTTTAACAGTCCTTAACACATCCTCCAAACTACCTGAGGCATTTGACGTGAATTCTTGGGATTTTAAGTTGTTGCTTTTGAAGGTTGTTGTGTCCACATTTGAAAACATCTGCGTCATCTTCAGAAACTTAAGAGCTGATTTTGTGGAGCCCACTCGATGTGTTGTTAGAGTTTTTAGATGGTTGGTGTGTCAGATTCTGTGATCATTGTGTTGTTTACCTGTTTTCCACACACACAGGTGCTGGTTTGACTCCGCAGGCCTGTACTTCACAGGAAAGACGATTCCTCGGTGTGTCCGTCAGTGCACAGCTTTGATTTTAGAGCCACTGTTTCTCTTCTCATTCTTTAACCACAGTAATAAATTATCTGGTAACAATTCAGTGGAAAGTCAAACGTTTTTATGTCTGAACGTTTTTGTAAGCTGTTGACTAAAATGCACGTGTGAGCTTGTGAGCAGGATGACAAGTTTTACTCTTTAAGAACTTAAAAGTCTGTATGTGAGCTCAGGCATGTGTTGCTTAATACCTGCACTGTCTGTATTGTCATGTGTGTCAGGATTAGCAGCTTAATCCTGCAGAGATTAGATTGGAATAGATGAGGATGGGCAGAAATGGTAAGGAGCTCAAACTGTCCACTGTGTTCATCTGATACACACCTCAGTGTTAATCCTGTTAGCCTGCTTTTACAGTGAGGCCTCATTAAAGCGTGACTGCTTTATTAGAGACGTCAGGTTTTCGGTGATAATTAACACGTTTTCTGTTGTTTTTCCCCAGTCATCACTGTAAACACTGTTTTTCCATTGCAGCACCACCAGCTTGCTAAATATTATGTGTCAGAGCACACAGCAACTTTTGAGACCATGTGAGCGCAGGAAGTTAGAACTTTTTAAACGACTGGATACAAACAAGACGTTTGCTGACACACTGTGACTCACTGACCTCAGGTGCTTATTACTGTCAGCTCCGTTCAGCTGAGACTTTTCTGCAAACTCTCCCTGGATACAGGTATGAAAGGCAATAATGAACAAAGTCACTGCCTCAAAGCAGCTAAAAAACATGGAACGAATATAAGTGACATTAAATAACTGAGTGAAACATTACAACACAAGTTTGCAGCTGTGGAAAAAAGTATTCAGATAATTTAAAGTAAAAGTAAAACCACACGGTGAAAATGCCAGAGGCAGATATTTCATGCCACGGTTGGTGGGGACAGTAAACATGTCACAGCTGGTGTCTCCAAGACATAAATGAGGTCAAATTAAGACCAATATGAGACTTTGGCCATTTCCTCATGCTTCTTAAATTCGGCTCCTGAGAAATAGCCTGGTCTTAAAAATGTTCTTTTGTTTGTCTCATTGCACTGATCTGATCTCTTGAGATCACAGTGAGATCTAAAAGAAAACTCGGTTGTCTTAAGTGAGATGTTAAATTTGGCTCAGTGGACAAATTAAAGGCTGTGAAGGAGAAACGTCTGAGACACCTCCTGCTTTTCTTTTGCTCTTTTTTTCTCCTATGGGGAATCAAGGAGAAAGAGATCAGACTTCAGTGAGCTCAAATTAAGAATCTAATTTATTTCTCATAAGACAAAGAAGAGACAACTGTGAGAAACACAATTTTCCTCTGGATTTTGTTATTCTTCTTAAATTCAGCACCTGAGAAATCGCCTTTGACTAATTTCAGTCCCAACTGAAGATCTTAAAATGTTCCCTTTTTTTGTCTTACTGTGCTGATCTTAAATTTGTCTTTAATGATCAGCTCTTGAGATCACAGTGAGATCTAAAAGAAAACTCAGTTGTCTAAAAATGAGATCTTATATTTGGCTCAGTGGTGAAATTAAAGGTTTGTTGCTGCATTCAGTCGTCAAGGAGACTCAGATGAGATTCCTATGAACTCAGCAAAAATCTCTTTTTTTTTTGTTTTTTGTTTTTGTTTTGCTCCTTTTTTCTCTTCAGTGAGCACAAAATAAGAATTTTATTTTTCTCATAAGACGAAGAAAAGACGATCATGATCCTCTGGGTAATATATTATTTATATTTATATATAAATATTAAATATTTTGCAGTGTAAAGACACACAGGACTATAAGTAGGACTACAGTGGACCAAACCACTGAGCTATATGAGGGGGGAAGATGTAAACACATTGTTTTGTGTCTATAATTTGTGACTTATTCTTGACTAATACTTTTCCCCATCTGGTCTACATATCCTAACATTTAACATCATTGTGTTTCTCCTATATTCTCCAGAAATAATAAAAAGATTGATTAAAAATAAATTAATAGATAAAAAATTACCACCTTGGCTGTTCTAGTGTTAGTGACAACACTCTATATTATATATAAATATTCATAAAGAGCCTTTAAGTTCATGACAGATGAAATAAAGTGTTGCTGAAGGTTTATTTCCTCTTCATTGCCTGTATTTCTGCTCCAGTTTTAGGTGCATCACTTACGGTCGGATTATTTATTTATTTATTTCTTCCTTTTTCATTTAATTTATTGTTTTAATATATAGCTTTTTTTTTAATTTAGTGGCTCGATGGGTTCCAGAGCTGCACTAATGGAGTCTGTGTGTTAGTGGCATTATGTCTTTAATATGTTATTTATTAACAGTAAATATGTTTTGACAGAAGCCTGAATTATATCACGTCTAAGTTTCTATTTTCATTTCACATTAAGGACAGAAAGTAATAAATTATTGTTTCAATCCATTAAACATCTGGATTGTGACAATAACAATAATAATCTCATGAAAATTAATCTTGTTAGACAGAAAAATATTCAGTATTTTTCTCATTTCTGTTTACTTGTTGTCTCGAGATGGTAAAAAAAAAAAAACTCCAAAAAGAGAAACTAAAGTGAAGTTGTAGAAGTCAAACCCACACACGCGTGTGTTCGGAGGTGGTGGTGCTTTATCGGTGTGGATGGTGGTCATGATGTCACGGTGATGTGGTGTGGCGTCGTGTTTTTGGCTGCCGCGGCTGTTTACATCTTCAACCGGGCTCTGGTCCAGCACCACCAAACACTGCACCCTCTATTACTGCTGCCTGATACACACACACACACACACACACACAGATTTTCCATTTGCAGTGGAGTGGTGATGTTGACTCTTATGGCCAGAGATATAAATGTCACACAGTTTCTCCTTGTTTCACCTTCATGTCTGCAACAACAGCAGAGTGTTAAAGCAGCAGAGAGCCGGAGACATGCAACAAACACACACACACACACACACACACACACACACACACACACACACACACACACACACACACACACACACACACACGTGCAGGCTGGAGAATAGAAGTCAGTTTACAACCTTCCTTGCACCATGCGAGGGTGCAGACATGGTGCTGCAGAGTCGAGTCCGTCTCTGTAACTCTGATATAAATCATCCAGAGGAGCTGAGCCAAAGGTGATGCCACCTGCTTTAGATTCTTCAAGATGTTTCTCCTCAAAAGGTTCCTTCAGTTCTGACGGCAGAACCGGAGAACAGTCAGAATTACAACCTTTAGGATGAGAGGTCGTAACCTCTTAATGCACAGTGATAAATTCAGTTTGAAGGCATAGTTCTGTTTTTCTGAACTGTTATTCATAGTCAGTGTATTGCTTACAGTAGATGGTGCTCAACACACCCCCAGTTCAGTTCAGTATCAGTTTACGTGTACGTTTTATTTATATTAAAATCTTTACCACTTTACCCTGCTGTCAGGCAGCATTTTATCACTCTCTTCATACCAACCAAACTCATGGTTGAAATCAGTAATTTTATCTCACAGAACACAGCAGTTGCTGGTCTGCTGCTGCATCAGTCTTTTAGTTTGTTTGTGTTCCTGTGTGTCTTTGGTGTTTTAAACGTATAGTTCAGATTAATCAAAGTCACACAATAACACAAACAAGCCAACAGATGGAGGCAACAGTAGACCAACAACTCCTGTGTTCTGTGAGCTAAAATTGCTGAGTTTGGTTGGTTTGTGAAAGAGGCTACAAATCTTTAGGCGCTGCACCAGAGAGGGACAAAAATCAGCGTGTCCCATGAGGGTGTCATGTTTTCCTTCGATGCTGATCGGAGCTGGAGCCGATAAATATGTGTGAGTACTGCAGAGTCATGTGACCCAGGACTGAATGCTGATTGTACCCTTTCGCACTGAAGACAAAAGGCAGATGTTGGTGGTGTTTTTGTCTACTGTAAATGTTCAGTACTTGAGGATTTGAGACTTCAAGTGCTTTCACCTAAATGCTAAGTCTTCAAGTTTTTCTTTCAACAATACATGCAGAAATGGGAGGCTAGAGTCCAGTAAAAAGGCACTGAAAATATATTTTATCTTTTTGTTGTAACAGACTCTCCCTTCACTTCAGGGGGACTTCTTGAACTTCTTCTGCAGTGCTCATTCTTGGGCAAACTGTACATTTACTGCCACCAGACAACTTAACTGCTGAACTTTAATCTCTCTGCTCTGAGCGCAGCCACAGTCACTTTTTTTTCCCTCACCTCCTTCACGTTTTCTCACCCACACCCGCTGTGTGCACAAAGACACTGCAGTGCTTATGCATCATATTGATGGAAAGTAGATCAGGAATGTTTCCACATAATGAAGGAAAACCAAAAGCAAAGTTTGGTTTCTTATTTGCTGCTGGACCTTTGAAATGTGCAGACAATACGCTGTTGTCACACGAGCACGATGCTGATGAGACGTTTGTGGTCGAGACAAAGTGAATAAATTCAACTGATTCTCATGTGAAACTTTGAATAAATATTTCATGTATGAAAATCCTGTCACTGGAACTAATTCCAGGTCCTGTAATCTTACTGGTGCAGCTTCGTCCTGCAGGACGACCTGCGTGATTTTATTTTTATAAATATTGTATGAGCATTGTTGGAGGGAGCCTGAGAACGAAGAATTTCACTGCTGCTTCACTGGTAATTGTTGTACACATGATAATAGAGAACATGAACTTGAATGTGGGTCATGCAGAATCGTCCAACATGATTGTTCCACTATACGATGAATGTTACAGTTGTTCTGCACCTTTAACTGAGACGTAAATGTGGAGAGTAAAATGAACCATCATGAAACACTTGAGTCCCCTGATGGAACAGCGCTGAGGCCTATATTTAGTCCCAATCCATGTCACCAGGGTGAAGGTGGGCTCTCATCGCATGTCCTCACACATGTCCTTTATTTGAACCTGATTTTAAGCACACATAATGGAAAAGTGGAAGCACTGACGTTCCACTTAACATACAGGAGTGAGTAACTCATGTTTATATGGACTTTCACAGATCTGCAAGTTCACATTTAAACAGAGCTCAAAGTTCAGTTCACAGAGATTTAAATGAACCATTTCACAGTCAGAGGTCACATTTTTTTAACTTTGGACTGACGTTAGTCCCAAAAATTAACATGTTCATTTCTTCCATTTTTAAAAATTTATTTATTAACTTATTTTTAATCTAATTTTAAACAGAACTTCCTCCTACTAAATGGGGCACAATATTCATGTTGCTTGTGTTTATTTTATTTGTAAATGTAAAATTTCTTTTAATTCAATTCAAATAATTAAAATCAGTGGCCTAAAATTTTAAGAAATCATTAGATACAACAGTAGTATTTTTTTCAGTTTCAACTTCAACAACCATATTGAGTTAGCTTCTCAAAATAATGAGAAACTTTCTGAAAATAATGACTTGATATCTCAAAATAAAGAAACTATAAGTTATATATTTATATATATATATATATATATATATATATATACAGAAAAACAGTCTTTTTCATGCATGAAATGTTGACTAATGTGCATTGTCGCTGGTAAATAAATAAATAAATAAATAAATAACGTACGATGTCAGCGGGAAGGAGCTGTTTGATGAAAGTGGGTGTGGTTTCAATTAAACTGAGTTGGAAAAATGATTGACGTGTTTAATTCTAATAAATTAATGAAACAATCAAACCATAAAAACATATTTGTATATGTAATTCATTAAATCAAAATGAAGCATTAAACTCTGAGGACAAAACAAAAACAAATAGATTTGTCAAGTAAAGTTAAATTTCTTTTTACTTTAAATGAGTTAATAATTCTAAAATAGAATAGAAAGTTTTTAAAAAATAAATTAAAATAAAGTTTATTTAATTCCATATAGTGATATGCTTGTCTATCACACTCTGTATCACAATTCATGTATTCCCTCTGTTAACATTTACAAATGGTTTTTAATTAAAGACGATTCTCTTTAATTAAGACGTGTCTGCAGTCCAACCAACAGAACAGAACAGCTGAAGCTCCAACTGACCAGCTGCTGTGTGCCGGCAGCTATAAGAACTATTTTTGTTTTATTTCCGACTTTTAGTTTTAGAATCCATCATTTAAATGATGTGTAATTAAAGGAGTCATAGTTGTGTTTCTAAATTAATCAAGGCATTAATTAGTTATAATTAAAGACAGCACATGTCTATAATTATTCTAATGCTTCACTCCAGGCATTCATATAATAAAACTATTAGTGGCAGTTGAATAACATTTTATAAAGTGTGTCTCATTAGAAGTGAGTGCTGCAGTTTTCTTACTCAGTATCGTCTTACTCAGGTAAATGTCACGACGCCGCAGTCCGTTTAAAGTGACCACAGTGTGAGTGATGGCCGACGCAGCACTCTGCAGGAGAAAAGAAAGGAACAAACAGGAAGTAAAGAGAGAAGAGCGCCGAGGAAAGAGAGTGTCAGATATCAGTCATCAAACTCCTCCGATCAGTGACCCTGATAAAGTACGAGCACGTGCGAGCACTCGCACACTTTAACACACTTGTGCAGCGTGATCGTGCGCACAACCAAATAGAGGATGCAGTTTCAGAAATTATAATTCATTCATTCAATTAACAATAATAATAAACTTTATTAAGATAAAAATGCAGAGAAATAAAACCACAATTTTCAAGAACAGCATGCACAGAAAATGTAATAAGAGCGGCAGTAGAGAGATGAAATTAGATAGATAGATAGTACTTTACTGATCCCAAACTGGGAAATTCTTGTGTTACAGCAGCTGTCATCAGACAGGCAGAAAAACAGGTCAAAAGTAAAAAATAAAATATATAAGAAAATAGCCATGTATACATAAAGATTATAAATTTAAAAAATATACAAAGTACTATACTGAAATGTACAGAAATACGCTACACCAGTCGCAGTAGTGTAACACTGTGCAAAATATCAATATAAGCAGACATAAATTATATACACGAAGTGGTGAGAAATGAGGTAGAGTGGTATTGAGACAGATGTGCAAAATAGCTAACAAATGTGCAATTAGCCATGACCAACAGGTATTGATACAGATGTGCAAATAGCTAACAGATGTGCATTAGCCATGACCAGCAGTGCAATAGGAAATCTGGTTGGACCAGAACTATAAGAACTATAAAGAACCCACTGTGGAGAGTTCGGAGTGCTGTCTGTCAGACAGAGGTGAGGTATTGTACAGTGTTATCGCTTGGGGGAGGAAAGATTTCCTGTACGGTCCTTATGACAGCGAAGCTGTCTCAGTCTGTTGGAGAAAGAACTCCGCTGTTTGTCCAGTGTGTGATGGAGAGGGTGGTCAGGGTTATCCATGATGGATAACAGTTTGTTCAGTGTCCTCCTTTCCACCACTGCTTCAACTGAGTCCGGTTTGCAGCCAATCACAGAGCCGGCCTTCTTGATGAGTTTGTTATTATTTAAATTATTATTATTATTATTTAAATTATGTTCATTGTGTAAAATATAATAAATAAACAGGATGCAAAAAACTTACAAAGACGAGATATTTAATCTTCAAACTGAGTAACTTTATTGTTTTTTGTAGATATCCACTCATTCTGCACCCAGAAGACACAACGTCCATTATGAAGCACAAAATACGACAACAGAGACCCCAAACTGTTGAGCAGCTGAAGTCGTATATCAAGTAAGAATGAGAAAGAATTTCACTTTCAAACTTCAACAATTACCGACTGAGTGTTGTTAAAAGAAAAGCTGGTGTGTCTCAGTGGTAAACAGGCTCCTGTCACAGTTTCTTTGGAACATACTGCAGACTTTAAATTCAAAAAACAAGTTGAATGTCTTGTCTTTGTACAGTATTCAACTGAATACAAGTCGAAAATGATTTGTTAATCATTACATTCTCTTTTTATTTCTGTTTTAGATAACGTCCCTACTTTTTGGGAACTTTTTTGGGGGTTCTAAAAGTTGCAACAGGGCTGAACAATTAATTGAAATTTTATCAAAATTGCAACATGGCCAACTGCAATTTCCAAAATGCAGGTCAAACTACCTTTTTAAATCATCTTGTGCTCCAGAAATGGTCCACACATCATATTTATCTGCGTGTCGTTTATTTCAAGTTTCTAGCCAACAGCTGAGTTTTGTGCCTTCATGTGCTTTTCCGTGTGAAGCGAGAGGTGATGGCATCAGTCGACTTCCTCTATTAGTTCCTTGTGTTACAACCCACGTACTGTTCCCTGTAGGCTGAAATAACACAAAACACACACATAAAATAAATGTCAGTATTTATTCTGCCACATCACAGCCTCACAAGTTTCCTCTCTGTCTGACGCAGCTCTCCTTTCATCCCCGTTTCCATCAGATCTTCACCTGTGTGGGGGGACGCAGCCGACACAGGAGCTCAGCGGAGTGATCTCAGGAATATCTTAGTAGTTTAAAGCTTGAGACAAAAACACACACTGCTGATGAACACAGGACGACTCTGTGAGACCTTTATTTCCTATACAGTCATGGAGGGAATTTTGTTTCCTGGTAGTCAGTGTTTGGTGACTCATAGTTCTCTCTCTTCTTCTTGGATGTCTTGGATGGGCATGAAACTCTTGTGATTGAATCACCGGTACATTCAGCACAACTGTGCCCAGTTACATACTCCCTAACTACCTTAAAGGGATAGTTCTGACGGTTTGAGGTGGGATTATTGAGGTGTTTATCCACAGTCAGTGTATGGCAGTTGACACAGCCCCAGTCTGGAGAAGCAGAGTAAAGTGTTGGAAACTAAAATTTCCAACAGAATTTGATTACCACGTCACATAAAATGAATATTTTACAAATGTTTTTGAGGATGTTTGTTAGGCTGATCTAAGAAAAACTGGGCCCCTTTCCTTTAAAACTTTCTGTAAGAAACAGGAATTCTTTGCAGGACGTCTACGTTAAGGACCGTTGAGGAGATCTGGGTACAGTTGGTCTGAGCTGCTCTCTTCCAGGTCACGTGCATCCCAGGAAACAACATCTGGTATAGCTGTATTGTCGTCTGGGTGGAAACAGGAGGGTTTATACAGCCTGTACAGTGTCAACGAAAAGAAACACAGAAGTGTAATGGTCATAAATCGGGAGGAATACAGGAAAAATCTGACCCCAGGAGGGTAGCAACACATAAATAGTTAACAGCAAATATTTAGAGATGGAGAGTTTTTCCTTTACAACATCCTAAGGAAATTATCATGGTGCTTTTATGCAACTCATTTTTTCTAAGGCAGCCAACTTAGCCTAAGTGGTTTTACGTAACAGACCCTTGTTAGCTGATTTAAAAACGGTCTGCAGACATAAAAATGTGAAGTGCAACTCCTGATCACAGAGTTCAGAAGTCTTTAACATGTTCTGCTAACGACAAACACTAAAGATCAAAAACTGACAATTCATTTTATAATCTGCAGTTTAAAGGAGTCGAGTCAAACTGCTGCACTTCCATGAAGTTTGGAGACTCCAAAGACAGATACATTATTCACAAAGGATGACTGATGGGGAAAGTTAACACTCAAAATCAATTAGCAGAGAACACAGTGTCATAACACTGTGTTCTTTTGTCTAAACCCTCCACAGACCAACAGAAGGAGGACGCAGCAACGTTTGCTCAGTTTGCATCTAAATGTTTTGCAAGTGTTTTGCAGATTTCAAGTAAATCTGCCAAATGAAATGCAAATGAATCCCCGTTTCCATCCACTACCACTATGTGATTTTCAGGGTTGGAGATAAGCAGTAGTTGGTGCCAATTTTCCAGTCCAGCCTTTATACCACTGCAGAAGAAGAGAGTGCAACAAGATGATGTCATTAAAAGAGCAACAGTCAAAGTGGTCAAAAAGTAGACAACAGGATGGAAATCAGATATTTATGTTAGATTTATTGTTTTTATACTACAGGACGAGCATTGATCTGCACACACCTGGGTGGTGAAGATGAGAGATGCCTCTGAGAGCGATGGTCAACAGGAAGGACAGACTGTTTGGACTCAGCTGTGGACAGAGGAGATCACAACAAGGGACCATCAGACTCAGCGGATCAGAGTGCAGTGATGAACTGGATGGCCTGACGTGGCTCATTTTAGCTGGGACTGGAGCTAACCAGGGCCTGGGGCGTAGCTCCCAGCTGGGTCCAGTGGTCTGCAGCCTGGGCAGCGGTGCTGGTGCCATCTTTGTTGTGGCAATCAGAGATCCGTTCTTCATCTTTGCTCTGGTACAGGACGGATACTCTCTTCTCTACTTGGAGATTTCCTGGGTCAAGCAGAGATGGTGGTCACATCTGGATGGTGAGGTGAGTGGAAGCACGATTTATTGGGTCGGTGGTGGTTGCTGGGAAAAGAAAAGAACTATGGCCAGTAAAAGTAGTCAAGACAGGGGTAGAGGCTGTTGTCTTTGGTGTAAATTTGGGCTAGACTTGAAACATCACACACAGGAAGTCCTGCAGGAAACCAGACTCACCGGCACTGGACCCACAGACTGGGCCTGTGGATCATTCTCACAATAAGCAAGTTTGTCAGCCAAGGTTTCCTCCCAGCTGGTGGTGCTGGCTGCAATAGCAAAAAGCAGCTGTGATTTTATCTTCTGTTGTTGGCTAGCTAGCTCCTATGCTAAAAACAAGCAGGGTTATGTTAGCAGCACATCACAGCAGGCTATCCTGACCAAGAGTCTTAAAAACTTAATGATCTGAACTTTTACTATTTTAAACATATTGATAAACCATATAGGATCTAATATTCTCTAGAAAAGATTAAATCGAAAGCAACTGACTGTTTTAAAAGTCTTATTGAAGACGTTTCGCTTCTCATCCAAGAAGCTTCATCAGTTCATGCCTGTCAGACTGTCAAGAGCTAGTCTAACTAAATGGTGGGAACCCCAGGTATTTAACCTCTGTAGATGTGTTCAAATTCATGAGTGCTCCAATCAGATTGACAACAGTCGTTTGGAGTCGTTGAATCACTGGGTGTGACCCGAAACCAGGTATATGACCTGGACGAATGAGAACATACACGGACATATAGGATCTAAAAGTGAAACATAAAAATGAGGCTTAAAACTGAATAAAAATGACAATATTTGACAGAGCTTCTGACAGACAGACAGACAAGACCCAGACACATGTCACGACTCCAGACGTTCTCTTCTGTCTGCTTCCTCGATCAAAAGTCAAAGGTTCAAGACTGCAGACATAAAACTTCCCCGTTGAATTTTGACACACCAATCACAGAGCTTGAACTTCTCTAACATGCTATGGCCAGCTGAGGTTGAAGATGACACTGTTGATTTAAAAAACTGAGAAATGGTTTTGTAATCTGCAGTTTAAAGATTTATCAGTGCACTTCCTTAAAGCCGGGGGACTTTCAGACAGATACAGATACATTATTCACAAATGGTGACTGATGGGACAAGTAACACTCAGACACAATTAGCAGTGAGTCAGAGCACTTTGTTCTTTCGTTTAAACCGTCCACACACCAACAAGAAGAGTCGGCACCAATAATGACTCCAACACAGAGTTTCTCATTCCAGATTGTGAGAAAAGGAGGTAAAAGCCAAAAGAAATAAATGGGTTGTGCTGACCGCTTCAGTATTTCCTGATGGTTATGCTTAAAAGGCATGTTGTAGTTATACAACAGGTAGTTCTGACCACGCAATCAGATTGGTCAACTAGACATTTACAGCGTGCTCAAGTCAGCATGATGGAAAAAAACAAATTAAACATTTTTATTCTTTAAAATCCACCACAGTGGGCCTCCAAAGACTCTTCTATCTTTTATTTTCTTGGTAACTGTTGTGTAATCATAATATTACACTCAAGGGTGAGCCTTTCTGTCCTTGGTGATGGAGTCAGTAAGCATCACTCATAATACTGCTCAAGTTTGTCACTTAGAGTACATCACCGTAGCTTTTGAAGGTGTAAGTGTGAGGGGGCAAGTGTACCACGATGTATTTGTGTAGGATACTGCATAGATAATGAAAACACTGAATGAAGGATACTACTAATAAGAAATATTGCAATGCATGAAAGACTTATCGGACTGAAAAATTTAGATATCAGCAGTGAAACAGATGTTGAAAGGACAAATGTGCTTCATCCAGAGTTTGCCATAAGTGGGCCTTGGAGGCCTAAATGTTAGAGAAGCGAGCAGATTTATCCTCCCGGATCGGCAGGATGGTTCTGGACGAGCAAAGTGAAAGAGCAGCCCCTCCCTCAGGGGCGAAGGGCCTTGAGCACTGCCCTTATGAAAGCAGCTCCACTGGAGCACTTGGCAACATGCGAGCTGTGATTTGCAACATGAGCTAATTTCCTCTCCTGTTCATGTTGACTGGTGTCACTAATCAGAACAAACGGCGGACTTGCAGCCGATGCATGAGGCGCGAAAAACCCCCACAGGACAAATTTATCTGCGGTTGTGAAACGCGATGCTGCCAAAATTTGCAATCAGTGCAAGCAAATCACTTTTGTGAAACGGAGCCTCTGAAAGATGGCCGAGCTTAAGAAAGACAGACGTTGACACTGTAGTGAGAGGGGCGGTTTCTAATTGACATGTACACACATCTCAAGCCATTCATCCATCAATCTATTTCTGGATACTTCTTTGTGTCCAGGTCGTCCAAATGTCCTCCCAAACCATGTCCTTCAGCTCCTCCGTGGGAATTTAGAGGTGATCCCAGGCCAGATGGGATATGTAACTGACTGTTCTGTCTATGTTTTATGTTTTATTTTGCCTTCCTGCAAAAAGAATTTCCTCTTGAGTCTTGACCAAGTGAACTGAATCCTTCCAAGGGGTTCTGGGTCTCCACAGGTTCTACAGTGTCCTGGAGGCACCTTAACAGCCTATTTGTAATTATTTGGGGGTATAAAAACCATTATGACCCTGGGAGGAAACTGGTCCCACATAATGAGTCAGATCAAGAGAGATTCGGGGACTTTTTGTTCAGAAGTCTTTGCCTTCCAAAGTGTTCAGACGACACTGTCATGATGAACATCTGCCCGTAACAGCCAGATGTTTTGCACTCTAGGAAACCATCGACTTTTGTCTGATGACAATTTAACCTCTGGTGGCAAGGGCCAATGTTTCAGGGCTTCTCACAAGCCAGTGGACATCTGGACCAAGCCGTCCTCTTCTGTCCACGAGGCATTTTTTAGAGTTTTCATCAACTTGAGACATGAAAACAGAGTTGGAGGTTGGATGGAGCACTCAGGACAAGTGAACAGAAGTGTCGACGTGATATAAACTTTCTTTAATCATGAAGCGTGATGTTACTCTACAATTCTGCAGTTTACACTGCAGACCGGAGTCTCTGTTAACACGAACAGCTGGATCTGTGTCATATACACTTGCCTCTTCAATGAAACCTCTTTATTTGCATTGCAGAAGAATTAGAATTAGAAACTTTTTTGAACTAATGAGTTCGTATCTCAAAATAGTAAATAAAGAAATAAAATCATCCTCAACCCTTAAGTTAAGTTCATTATTTCATAATTCCAGGGCTGCTACTTGAACTACAAACAGACTACAAACGAGACCAGAATGCTTCAGATGTCTTTGTCTACAGATTCTGCTTCATATGCAGATATCTGTTTATAGAAATTAGGTGTGTTGTCAATCAGACGGCAGGTGAAGGCCTCGCCTCGCTAACCTCGGGATGTTAAAGCTGGCACATTTTTAGTATTCTCTTTTATCATCAACAAGTCCTCCCACTCTCTGACCTGTCCACTGTGTAGTTATTACAGATACACACTCCAGACACCAGCATATGACTAGCATCTGCATAAAACAGGAGAAAACAGCAAAATCAGCAGGAGTAGAACAGAGGCGGCAAACGCACACACGCACAGACACACAAAGAGACACATACACAGCTAATTCAGCAGCTCTGCCCTTGTGCCTCTCATCAGTGTGAAGTAGAAGATGAGGTCAAGGGAGACACATCCACACAGGAAAGTGTGGGGAGAGTAAAAGGATGAGATGTTCGAAAAAGCGGCGAGAAGGCAGGCAGAGGTAGAGAACGGGCTACTGAACAACCGATGAGAAATTTCAAAAGGTGCAGGAAAGGGTGATGGAGGGGGAGGAGAGGAAGGAGGAAATGGGAGGAGGTCGGCATTAGTCATTCTGTCGCTATTAATTGGACTGCAATTACATGGCTTTTGGCCTTCTTAGCACTCCTTTAGATAGAGCATCAGGCCCATCCATCAAAGTGTTTGTCCGGGCGTACGAGCTGCTGTGAGTGTAGAAGAGAGAGAGAACCAGAGTCAGAGGAAGAAACAGGACTGCACTTTATTTTACAGTAAACTAATAAGACATAACAAACCACAGTTTGTATCAGATTAGACAAAATAGAAAATACAAACAGAACGTAATGATTCGCAAAAAGCCTTCCTACTTGTATTCATCTTAATACAGCACAAAGATATTTAATGTTCAAAGTGATCATTTTATTGTTTAGGAGCATGTTTACCACAGTGTTACATTTGGAAGTGAAATTCTTTGTCATTCTTGCTCGATATATGACTTCAGGTCCTTTTCCTCTTTAGCCCGGAGGACACGACGTCCCGATTAGTGAAAACAGTCTGAAATGTGGACTCGTCAGACCACAGCACACTTTTCCACTTTGGTCAGTCCATCTCAGATGAGCTCGGGCCCAGAGAAGTCTGCAGTGTTTCTGGATGTTGTTGATATATGTCTTTCTCTTTGCATGGTCGAGTCTTAACTTGTATTTGTAGCTGCAGAGACAAACTGTGTTTACTGACAACAGTTTTCCAAAGTGTTCCTGAGCCCATGTAGTATCCTTTTACAATGATGTGGGTTTTTAATGCAATTTTTAATGCAGTGCTGCCTGAGGGGTCAAAGGTCACAGACATTCAGGGTGCTTTTCAGCCTTCTCTGCATTCAGTTTGCAAATCACTGCATTCTGTTTTTATTTAGCTACATATGGCACATGATTGCAACTTGTCTGTAACTGAGGTTGTAATATATTCTATATTAGACAATATTTATACCATAATTAGACACCATGCACCTCATGGTACACTTAAGACTTAAAAACTGGAAATATCTCATTCATTTGACAGTAGCAGACCCTTTATTAGACCTCATCAGAGGTTAATTAGACAACAAAACTGTACTTTAACTCTTTGATCCAATCACATTATCTTCCTAATTACCTTCTAATGAAGTCCAATAAGCATCTAACAGCAGGAAACAATACACTTTAGATTTATGTATAGTTTTGTTGTCATTTTAATTGTTGTGATCTTTTGACTGTCTAGTAAAAATAAGTGATTCATTTTATTTTTCATCTAATTAGATTGAAAGCAGGGCTCATTATGTGCACTGTACATGTGACCAGAAATAGTGCAAATGGTGTTAAAGACAGAAGAAAAGCTGGAGAGAAAATACAGGAAGAAGTTTTGTCTGATGACAGAAGCAGCAGGTTTTAGGTGTGAACACAGAGCAGATGTTCCCCGGTGACTTTTCGAACCATGCGACAGCGTCAGTGTGTGTGTGTGAGAACAAGTTCTCACCAAGAAGTTCTACATTTTTCACCCTTTCTTCTCCGCCGTGTGATCTCTTTCTCTCCTTTAGTTTCTGCTTTACTCCGCATTTGCCTGCTGACTTCATCATCTGTCACCTCTCCGTGTCCCTCCTCTGTATTCTCTTTATCTCTGCTCTCCGCCGGCCACGGAGACTCGACAGAGCCGAGCCGAGGTGAGGACGTGTCAGCTCTGATCCCTCCCTGTCACATCGGCCTGTGATCTTAGAGGAGAGCGGGGCGGGAACGGCGGCCGTGTTCGTTAGCATTCAGCCTGTGATCCCCGGGTTCCCGGAGCCCAGCGAGCCCCGGCTTTGAATGACTCGGATGGGAATGAGATGTCAGTGTGTGTGTGTGTGTGTGTGTGAGGGCAGCAGCACCTGCCAGCATCAATCACAAGACTCCAGTGGACACACACAAACAGTTGTGTACTGACACACACATAAACAACCATCACATTGCTATTTGTTGCTCGTCCTGCAGGACGTTGACACACAAATGCAGTCACATACTTGCAGAATATATAACTGAACACACGTGGATCCAATTGAAACTACCATTACATGTCACACACACACACACACACACTAATACACTGACACACGTAAATAGCTGCCTTTTAGCTCTCAGATCGCAGCGTCGCTGGGTTTTGACAGCGAGTGTCCTCTATTTATGTTTTATTCACAGTTTGGTCACCTTGAAAAGAGACAGCTGAAAACAAACAAACACTTTAGGGAGCCAGAACACAGAGCGGGAACGGTTCTCAGTAACCACAGGCTTTACACTGAGCTGAGTGACTGGTCACATGGACTAGAATGTAGGTGGGAGCTGCTGTAGAGCGAGCAGGTAACGTAGAAGAAGGTAAAACCTGTGATTGTTGTTGGCGTGAACAGATACCGACTGAGAAAAGAACCCTGATCCCCTTAAAGCCCTGCAGCTTTACTGTGTGGTGGCTGGTTGGACATAATGTGATAAATTGCAGGTGTGTTGAGGAACCTGAACCACAAATGTTCTGCATCAGTTGAGGTATTATTACTTCATCTTCTGGCCCTGTCTCGTAGAGGTGTCCTCTGAAGTGTCTCGAGTGTATCTTTAAATCTAACCCGGGAACCAGACGAATCTGTCGAGCTCATGTTTTTATTTGTTCTGACAGAATTCCACCTGAACCTCACCTGAACCTCACCTGAACCTCACCTGAACCTCTCCTGAACCTCTCCTGAACCTCACCTGAACCTGTCCTGAACCTCTCCTGAACCTCACCTGAACCTGTCCTGAACCTCTCCTGAACCTCTCCTGAACCTGTCCTGAACCTGTCCTGAACCTCTCCTGAACTCACCGACTGTCCTGAACCTGTCCTGAACCTGCCTGAACCTCACCTGAACCTCACCTGAACCTGTCCTGAACCTCCCTGAACCTCACCTGAACCTCACCTGAACCTTCCTGAACCTCTCCTGAACCTCTCCTGAACCTCACCTGAACCTCACCTGAACCTGTCCTGAACCTGCCTGAACCTCACCTGAACCTCACCTGAACCTGTCCTGAACCTCTCCTGAACCTCATCTCACTTGAACTTCACCTGAACCTCAACCTGAACCTCACCCGAACCTCTCCTGAACCTCTCCTGAACCTGTCCTGAACCTCTCCTGAACCTCACCGAACCTCAACCCAGAACCTCTCCTGAACCTCACCTGAACCTCTCCTGAACCTCTCCTGAACCTCTCCTGAACCTCACCTGAACCTCACAAACCTGTCCTGAACCTGTCCTGAACCTCTCCTGAACTCACACCTTGAACCTCTCCTGAACCTCTCCTTTTCTCTGTGGTCAAGTCCACTTCTCTGTTTCTTCTTATGTCATTTTCATCTTGTTATGACTTTTACATCATCTTCTTCTTGTCACTCTTTTACGTCCCACCTTGTTACGTCTTTTTCAGTTGTTTTCCTCTTGTTACATCTTTTACGTTTTCGTCTCATTGCGTCTTTTGTCATTTTAATTCTGTTACGTTGTTTCCATCCTATTATGTCTTTTATGTAATTTTCGTCTTACTATGTCTTTTCTGTGTTGTTGCGTTGTTGTTTTTTTGTTACATCTTTAACTTTGATTTTATCTTGTTTTCATCTCTTGCATCTCTTTGTTTTGTTTTTGTTTTGTTACATTGTTGGAGTCTTGTCATGTCATTTTCATCTTACGTATTTTACATTGTTTATATCTTGTTACGTACGATGTTTTTGTGTTGTTACATCTTTTACATAATTTTTATCTTGTTATGTCTTTTATGCCCTTTTCCTCCTTTTAGTGCTTTTACACAGTTTTCATCTCGTTCCATCTTTTATGTTGTTTACACTTTGTTATTTCATCTTGTTGCATCGTTTTTCTTCTCATTCTGTCTTTTACATCATTTTCTTGTCTTGTTGCGTGCGTAGTTTTAGTCTGGTTATGTCTTTTACATCTCTTGTTTCGTGGGACCTGGAACTTAATTTAGGATTTAGTCTTCACTTGGTACTTGAATCAGGACTTGACTTGTGACTTGAGTGCAGCCTGTAAAACTTGTTCCCACGTCTGGCAACATTTCAAACCTTCAGTACATCCAGAGTATCAGTGTGCTGGATTATGATCAATTATAGAATTGATTTAATCAACTCAACAAGCTCTTTTGACTCGAACTGGTCTTTAATCCACTCACATCGCAGCACATTCAGACACACTTGTCCTCATGTACAGTAACCGTCCTCACACAGTGTGTGTGGGCATTAAATCGATCATTATTTATTTCTGGAGTCCACTTAACTCCGACTCTGCTGACTGAAAGGAACACGGAGCTCCGATGATATATGAGTCAGTGCATGAAGGAAGCAGCAGCAGCAGGAAAACAGAGTTCAGGACTGACTCGCATCATGTGTGAGTGTGTTTACAGTGTGTGTGTGTGTGTGTGTGTGTATGTGTGTGTGTCAGAGAGAGACAGTAACGTGTAAAATGACAACCTTCAGACCACGACTCACATCTCAGACGACCTCCTGAAAGTCTCGAGTAGATCCACTTTAAAACAACCAAGTTCACAAGACTCACTCTGAACATAGTGTGGTGTGTGTGTGTGTGTGTGTGTGTGTGTGTGTGTGTGTGTGTGTGTGTGTGTGTGTGTGGAGGTGTGTGTGTAGTTGTACGTGTCAGAAGAGAAAGAGAGTTGGGATAAAAACATCAGTAACCTAAACTAAGTATCACAATATTAAAGAAATGTAACTTTATTTTTGAATTATAAAATAAAAATATAGTTTATTTGTTTAGTCTAATATAGTGTTTTAAGGGCTGCAACTAACTAATTATTTTCATTGATTAATCAATAATTGATTAGTCCATGAAATGTCAGAAAATGGTGAAAAATGTTGATCAAAGTCCAAGATGACGTCCTCAGATGTCTCATTTTGTCCACAACTCAAAGATCTTCAGTTTACTTCAGAGAGGAGTAAAGAAAGCAGAAAATATTCACATTTAAGAAGCTGAAATCAGAGAATTTTGGATTTTTTTTAATTAAAAAA
Source organism: Lutjanus argentimaculatus (assembly GCA_034769285.1). Lineage (NCBI taxonomy): Eukaryota > Metazoa > Chordata > Actinopteri > Lutjaniformes > Lutjanidae > Lutjanus > Lutjanus argentimaculatus. Next base: position 41,111,243 of record JAWZSL010000005.1, on the reverse strand, counting down.
TGACCCAAAATATTCTGTTGATTAATTAATTAATCCTGTCACAACTGTTCGGGTCTGTAACAAGACATAACAAGACAAAAATGAACTAAGAAAGATGAAAACAACACAGTGAGATAAAATCAAAATTAAAGACGTAACAAGACACAAACGATCATCAGACAGGTTCTGGTGCAGCTTTGGTACTTTATGTTTTAATAAAAGCAGCGACTTACATTAGTGGATATTAAATCACGTTTAGAATGAGTGTTTGAAAATAGTCGTTTTCACTCATCAACAGTTTATTTGACTCAGATGTCTGTTATACAGAGAGAGAGAACATCTGGTGAACAGCTGTGGAGACTCAACCACAACTGCTCAGTTCAGACCCAAATAATGTTTTTTTTTTCATTCATCCATCTTCTACTTGTGAACAAGTGGCAGCAAACAAATCGAGTTTTCAGTGGAGTTTTTTTCTAATAAAAGCAGCACAAACACATGAATTACACTGAGACTGTGAGACACTTTCATTGTGCAGAAAACAAGAAAGAGTCTGTAAAACACTACAAAGGTCGGAAACGTTTCTAAATGGATCCCAGGATGAGAGAGTTTAAAGGGACCGTTCACCCCCAAATCAATGCTGTTTTGCCCGTCTGGATAGTTTTGGTTTGAGTTGCAGAGTTTTGGAGATTTCTGTCTTCTCTCCAGATGAGACTACTGTGAATGTCACTCAGTTCATGGAGCTCAAAGCGCCAAAAAAGCAGTTTGATGTTGGAACTATTTTCTTCTGGTAGAAAAGAAAGTAGTTCTGGTAGATTCTACTGAAGACAGAAAGTAGTTCCTACATGAAACTGCTCAGGACATTTGAATTTTCCATATTTTTCTTGGTGCTTTGAGCTCCACCAGCTGAGAGCCGATATCTCCAAAACTCTGTAGCTCAGAGGTAAAATAGCGTCCCTTCAAAGGAGACATATATGTTTGGACTGGGGTTACAGATTTTGTGCATTTTCCATGACAATTAATATTAAACAGAAAATACAAACCTTTTTCCTCATTTTCAGTTTTATTTAAACAATTCTAGCTAGTTTCAATAATGTGATCAAGTACAAACTATTCAAACAAACAATGATAAAATCATTTTGCTGCTTCATAATAAAAACTTTTAAACAAAATAATTTGGTTTTACTGCCCAAGACGAGCACGTCATCATTTAAAGTAAGTTGATGATTTTTGAATATTCAAATAGTCTAAAAATCAAATAGTTCATGTGACAGGATGTTTACTGAACATTTACTGGCTCCAGACTAACTGACACCAGCTGCACAAATCCTTAAATCAGCCTCCAGCCTCTGAAGGAACAGCTGAGTGGACAATAAGTTTATTTCTGATGACGTGTGTGTCGAGCGCCTGCTGGTATCAGTTCAAGCTCAGTGATGGTTAAATACCAGCTTCTGTGACCGGACTTCAAAATGGAAATCTGTAAGTTCTTCCTTGTTTTGTGTTGTTTTAGTATTTCCTTCGTAACTTATCCTGTTGAATCTGGTGCTGCGATGTTGCTAACACGGCTCCTCCCAGAGGTTTGGACGCCGTCGGACTGATTGTGTGATTCTGGGCGACAGTTAAGAGACGCCATGTGGACGTTAAGCCTCGTTTGAAGCCACTGAGCAGGTGATCAGATGCTGTAACTGTTGTTTCATGTTGATTCTTGCACGAGCTGCTGAGCTTCGTTTATGTGCTGAAGCCGGCGTGGCCCATGGCTCTGGCGTGTGTGTAATGCATGTGTGTGGTGTGTTGCTGCTATGTGTAAATGGGTCTTTCTGTGGTTGTGCGTGCATGGCAATTATATCTTTGTTGAATAGTGCCCAGTGAACATCGAATAGCATTTTGGCTTGAAATGCCCATCACTAATTTAAAGACACACCTTCAAGCAAGTAGCCCTGTTGTGATGGAGGTTTAAATCCCTGCCGTGCCGGGCCGAGTCAAACCGAGTCAAACCAAGCCAGCACGCACCAGAATAAAAGAGCTGCCTGAGTAAAATGAGGCAAACTGGACTAGATTTTCTCTTGACTTGAGTCTGTAGAGTGAAATGAGATTTGTAAAGTGGAGGAATCAGTTCAGTAAAATGAGTTTCCTAAAACCGCTCTGTGAATCAGTTGCTCTCTGAACGGCCGTCATGTTCGAGTGCAGATGAAGAGCTGTCGAGCTGCTCTTCAAAGCTTTAGCGCCTCTGTGACTCCTGCAGCCGCCTCCTCCTCCTCCACCTTCACCTCCTCCAACCGTCTTTGCAGCTTCAATCGGTTTGTGTTCACAAGTTCAGGCAAAGTTTGTTCACCAGAGTGATTCCTGACTGCCGTCTTCTCTTCTCACACAGAGCCGGACACCTTGAAGGAAAGAGATTCTGTCCGTGTGTGACTGAGACTGTATGAGCTGTGGGGAGGGTTCATATAAGCTGTGAAGAGAGGAGACAAGGAGAGACAAGGAGATGAGAAAAAAGGAAACAAGGAGAGGATCAGACAGACAAGAGGAAACGAGAGACGAAAGGAATGAAAACATGTAGAGAGAGAAAAGTGAAAACAAAGAAAGAAGAAGCAACAAATACAGGAAAGGAAACAAGGAGTGGAGAGAGGAAACAAGAAAAGGAAACCAGAGGAAAGGAGAGGAGACATGAAAAAAGGAATGGTAGAGGAGACACAACATGTAAAAGAAAGGAAGGAAAGGGAACATGGAGAGGAGACAAGGAAAAGAAAAAAAGGTGAGAGGAAACTCAAAAACAAAAGTGGAGGCGATAAGGAGAGAAAATAAGTGAGGAGATGAAAGAAGGAAAGGAAACAAGTAGAGGAAAGAAAGAAGAGAAGGGAAAAGGAAACAAGAAGAGGAAATATGTATAGGAAAGGAAACACAAAGAGAAAATGAGTGTAGAGGCATCAAGAAAAGGAAAGGATGCAAGAGGAAAACAAGGAGAGGAGACACAGAAACAATAGGGAGAAAGGAGAGGACACAAGGTAATGAAAGAAGGAATGGAGGAGGAAACAACACAAGACAAGGAAACATGTAAAAGACAGGAAAAAAAGAAGAGGAAATAAGTGCAGGACAGGAAACAAGGAAAAGAAAAAAGAAAGGAAGAAACAAGAGGAGACAAGGAGAGGAAATATGGTTAGGAAATGAAAGAAGGACAGGAAACAAGGAGAGGAAACAAAATGAAATGAGAAGAAATAAGAGTAAAAGAGGAAAGATGTGAGAAAGGAAAGGAAACGAGGAGAGAAAACATGAAAAGGAGAGGAGGCAGAAGAGAAGAGAGGAAACAAGATGAGGGAGGTCCAGGAAAGGAAACAAGGAGGAAAGGAAATAAGAAAAAGAAACGGGTGCAGAGGGAAGGAAGCAAGGACAGAAAAAAGGAGAATAGAAGAAAGTAGAGTAGAGGAGACAAGGACAGAAGACAAGGAGAGGAAATGAGGATAGTATTATTCAGGACTATGTGACATTATGTCTCCGTCCGCCTCTCTGTCCTCTCCACTCGTCTCTGATCTGGTCGTTTGTGTGAGTTTGTTCTGCTAACAAAGCCTCATTTGCTGCTGCGTCCCTTGGGACAGCAGCAGCCTCATGTTTAAATAATGACAGAATAAAGACGGATAATAACCTCCAACACACACCGCTCTCTACGTGTGTGTGTGTGTGTGTGTGTCCACCTTTCTGCTCAGTTACTCTCGGACGCAGCCAGTTTGTCTGCGAGTGTGTCCCCGTACACGTGTGGCGTCGAGGCGTTCTCGTCACATACAGATACTCGAACAAATCCGCGAGGCAGAAACACAGCAGATAGAGAGTTCAGATGGATTCACGCAGCATATGACAGATACTGGAAATGGATTTCAGCGCCTGTCAAAACAAACAATGCCGTGCTGCTCGAGGCTCACGCAGAGACAGCCGGAGGGGGATTGGAGATGGATGGAGGATAGCGTTGAGCTCCCCCTGACTCTCCCCGCTCCCTCGCCATCGACTTCAACTCTGCTCTTCATACATACGGTTCACACGCAGGCCAGCACATGCATGCATGGACTGAGAGATGTATGCAAACACGCTTAGCGATAAATGAAAGCACTTGTTTATAATCCAGCAGTTTCATGTCAGCGTTCTGTGGAGTCGCAGGCAGTGACCTCATTTATGATCCTGTAGTGGCCCGAGGGTGGACGCTCGTCTCAGAGCTGAACTCAGAGACACGCTGTCTGTATGAACTGTATCAGCCTCACCACCATACTGGTCTGAGAGCTGCACTACAAAGAGAGATTAATGTGTTAACAAGGTGTGAGCTTTCAGTGTCACAAAGGTAGCTGTCTTTTAACCTGGCTAGATCACCATGGTAACTGATGCTGAACTCATAACCCGGTTGGGAGCATCATAAGTCAGCTAATGCCAGCAAAATGTTGGCAGATGTTAGCAAAACCATGAGCAAAAGGCTACCTAACTAGCTCGCTAGTAACTGATGTAGATGAGCTTACTAGTTAGCTAGCGGTTTGCTAACATTAGCTAAGATGTGACTATATGTCACTTTAACATGTCCCCCAGCAGCGTCTCAAAATTTGGTTTTCAAAATTTGGTAGAGCAGTCAAGTTCATAGCATATCTGAGTAAACAGGAAAAAAGAGTTGACCAAGTCAACTGCTACCAACTGTCATTGGGCATAGAGTGAAAAGGGACGGGACTTTATAAGGGTCAGTTAAGGAAACATAAATATTGGTTGACTATACAATCAAACGTCACCACCCTCACTAGTCAGCACCAGAAATACTAGTTGGTTAAAATATTTATCAATATTTTTTATGTACAATTCCAGTTAACTGTTGCATCTGAGATGTTATTCCTGCCACTAGTTGGGACAGAGGGCAGCACCTCTTGTCCAGTGCCACCGCCCCCAATGGCCTGGATGATGTGATCAGCAAGGTCAGACAAATGACAGCTGATAAAAACAGCTGAATAAACTGGTGTATAACCGCCGACTGGAGAAACGTGACCACATTCAGCTCAGACACGGACGTTAACCTGTAAGCAGAGCAGCCGCTGACATTAGCCGCACTGTGCGGCAGCTGACGTCAGCTCCAGGTGAGCGATGTTGTTCATCCCCAGACTCTGTGATCCTTTTCAGTCTGAAAAGTTGAAGCATTTACTGAGTTGTTGTCATGTTTTGTAGGTTGATGTGAAGTGTTCATACACACGTCACACATTTCTGCAGCATTTAAAATATGATTTGGCGATTACAGAAGGTGATTAAAAGCTTCAAATGGCTCAATTTTAACTGCTTTCTGAGTGTTTTCTCACTGTTAGACTAGTCGACTCGTCTAAATTAAAGTTTGTGTTTGATTGACAGTGAAATCAGCCGTCAGGAGCGTCCCTATCAAAGACACTCCTGCACAGATGTTTAGATATATAATGATAATGTTCCAATCATACACTGATATTACTGACCAAGTTTCTTACATTCCATATTATGTGTTGAACATGATCACAACCAGGATAAAACCGATTATTGTGTTGACATGAAACAGACCAGATTAACTGTAAATATTTGAATAATAAGATTATTTAAATGCACATGTGGCCTCAGGCACCAAAGTGTCCAGAGACGACCCTGCTCTCACTCAGCAGGCGGGACGCCGTCCAAGTCAGTCCTGCACACACACACGTGTCCACACATGACTGATTATGGACGCGTGATCCTTGATGTCGTGTCCCACTGGTGACACAGAGGACGACCACGAGCCAAAGATCCACACAGATCACAGCGGCCAAGTCACATCCACTCTGCAGGGTCATCGACCGGCTCACTGGATAATTAGAAAGATGTACGACAGAGAACTGCATTAATATTAATCTGTGTCAGACAATCTGTCCAATTATCTTGAAACTTCTGTTGCACATTTATCCTTTAAATCCACATAAATAACCTACAGACACTCAGAGATGATTCCTGTTTCCTCATGAGATTATCAGACTGGTTCTTATGTGTTTTTAATGAAGTGGTTCCACGGTGTGACCTCCAGGACGAGAACGAGACGTCATCTTTAGGTTAAATGTATGGTTCTGACAGTCATGTGATTCATTCCCCTGGAGAACTTGTTAATGTTCTCTGAAAGCTTCAGACGACCTCTCGAGTCGCCTTTTACCGCGTCAAAGTCGACATGATTCAGTCTGACCCCTCGTGTCTTCTCTTCACCTTCGTTCAATGTAAAGCCTGGATTCTAAAGCCGTGGTAGAGAACCGCTGGTGGTTCTCCAGCTCCCTCTACTGATGCACTGACCTTAGAATCTAAAAAAAGAAACAAATTCATTTAAAAATGGAATCTAAACACAACAACATTTCAGATGAAAATAGTAAAACTGTGAGATCACTGAAATGTCATTTAAAATAAGCCTCGTTTTTCTCTCATAATTATGACTTTAAATCTCATTATTAGGCTTTTTAGCTCATAATTTCAACTTTTCATCTCATAATTTTGAGTTTCTCTCATGATGACTTTTCATCTCATAATTTCAACTTTCTATCCCATAATGGTGACTTTTTATCTTATAGTTTCAGATTTTCATCTCATAATTATGACTTATCATGGAAATTTTTTGTCTTTCACTGGTGAAAATGGGCTTCCATACAAATTATGGAAGTAAACTAAAGTTGTGAAATGGAAGGAGGAAACATTGTGAGTTTTCCTTCTGTGCATGAACAAAAGCCTGCTGTGACGTCTGAATGTGTTGGTGAAGCTGCAGAACTGCTGCAGACGTTTGGTTTCAGGACATGAAAAGTAAACAAAAGCAACTGAAATATCTGCGACACTGTGGAAGCAACAACATGAAATCACTGAGCTGCAAACAAGCTCAGATTAGGCACAACAACCTCCCCCTGTCCCTGTCTCTCTGTCTCTCTGTCTCTCTGTCCCTCTGTCCATCTGTCCAAAGTCTTTGAAATGTACGTCCTCAGGATTTTACCTCTCAGAGGAGATGTTTGCACCTCTGCAGATCTTTTCAAAAATGGGGTTGCACTCAAGACAGCCTGACCATGATGATGATGATGATGATGATCATCATCATCATCATCATCATCATCATCACAACCATCTGACTTCAGACGCCTTTGCAAAGAAAAGCAGTTCCAGCCATCGCATTAGATGTGAGCGTGATATATAATTTATTGTGGCCCTCAAAGGAAGTTAGAAAAATTGAAATGGCCCCTGACAGGGAAAAGGTTTCCCGGCGCTGATTTAAATAAAAGATGCACAGACACAAAGTTTCCTCGGATCATGTGTGTAACAGCTTTATCAAAACAGTCACTGAGAATCTAAACGCAGGCTTCACAATCTCTCTAAACCTCTACACATGATAAAACAAGTCCAGCACTGTCCTGTTTCTTCTACTTGGTGTCCACTTGGAGGACACATTCCACGCCTGCTTCAGGGTTGCCAGGTCTGCATTTTTCCAGCGGACTTTTGAAGTCACCGTGGGATGAATGTTTTGTCTGCTGGTTTGCATGCAAATTACATCAATAATATATATGAATGCACATCCATATTTTAAATGAAATAATTTATTTATGCCTAAATTCTACCAAACTGACTGAAAATCAGCACATACACACACAGACCGAACACATAAACACACAAAAACGATGCTCTCCGCCTGTCGTCGCTGGTTTTATCTGTGGTTGATCTGGTTTTGTCACGCAGACCTGGCAACCCTGACCTCGCACTGGATCAGTGTCTGTAGTGTCCGCCTGGACAAGCTCACAGACAAGTCTGCACGGTCAAAACAAAATGGGGCTATGTGGATGTCCATACAGAGCCCATGCATACACCCTGATGACAAAATTTACATCACACACGTACATCACACGTAAAGAAGCTCTACATGTAAGGTAGCATAAAGCAGGGATTCCCAAACTTTTTCATGCCAAGGACCCCACGATAGATTTATTTCTAGCTTTTTGAAAAACCCACCGTCATCCAGACTCGTGTAACACCGAGTATCGCTGGCCTCAGATCTGCCTGCACACCACCTCAACACTGACAGAAATACAAGGCTCGACAGGCCTGCGTTAGCCTAGTTACAGTTGCTAAACTATGATTGGACAGTTGCTGTTCGCAGGAGGGGCTTAGCGAAGGGTCATTTGGGACATTCTACTTCCTTTAATCATTGCACCTTTGACCATCTTGCTCGTACACCCCTTGCAAAGGATTGTGGGTCAGGTTAGCCAGAATAACATGCTGGCTCGCATCCTGTAAAATGTGATCGGATGCAGAAGGACATCCTGGCATTTTTGACAGACTGCATTTGACATACTCTCTTTTTTCTGGCATACTAGTAGTATAAGTATTGGAATGGCCAGCAGGTGCTCCTGTGTGGAAAACTCTCTGCACTTCTTCACATTTTTCACCGTCTGTACAGCCCTGTAATGAATTTTACTAGAAATATCTCAAAGTCTTGTTCCACACTAAAATAATAAAGCTATGTGCATTAATAAGAGGATTGAAACAGACATTTAAAAGTAGGGATGCTCCTGTCTACTAATCTCCCCGTCGATTAAATGCAAATTTTAATTTAGACTAGTTCGACCAGTCTAACGTAAGAAAACAGTTTGAAAGCAGTTAAAATTGAGCACAGCTTATTATTTGATCATGTTAAACACTGTCATGAAAAAACCCTGTGTATTAAGAGTCGTTTGAAGCCGTTAATCAGTCTTCAGTCGCTAAATCATATTTAAACTGCTGCTGAAATGTGAGACACTTTGCGCTGTGCAATATGAAGACTGCACATCAACCTACAAAACATGACAACAACTCACTAAATGCTTCAACTTTTCAGACTGAAAAGGATCACAGAGTCCGGGGGTGAACGACATCTTTTACCGGGAGCTGACGTTAGCTGCCAGCCTGACACACAGTGAGGCTAACGTTAGCAGTGTTAGCAGCAGCAGTAGCTGCTCTGCCTGCAGGTTAACGTCCGTGTCTGTGCTGAATGTGGTCACATGTTGCTCCAGTCAACTAGTTATATACCAGTTTATTCTGTCACAGTCTACATTCAACCTTATTCTCATTTTCTAGATTAAAACACTGCCAAACCGCGCTGCTTTGACGAGCTGTCATCTGTCTGATTGTCTGACTGAATTAAACATCCAGGGTTGGGTGAACCATCAGGGCATCCACGCTGGGCGAGAGAGGCTGCTGTCTGATGGGGCCGCAGCACCAACTAGTGGCGGGCGGCTGCATAACATCTTAGTGGCAACAGTTAACTTGCATTGTACATGAATAAAATATTCATAAATAGTTTAACTGACTAGTATTTCTGGTGCTGACTAGCGAGGGTGGTAATGTTTAATCATGTAGTCGACTAATCGTGCACATCACTAGTGCCACAGCAACATATTGCACATATTATATTCTTTGACAGCACTGGAAAACAAATAAAACACATAAAGGTAACAGAACTCATATCATTGAATATCAGATAACATAAACATGTCAGCTATATTTCATATCTTTATTTAATAGTACACTGAATAATTCTTACATGATTAACTGGTGTCATCCCTATCTTATATTACAAATACAATTCCCTATTTTATAATAGGGAATTGGGGTTGTATTATATTTTTATATTATTTTTATATTATTTAATAATAATTTTAATAATAACTTTTGAGAGGAGTTACTAGAAACTGTAACTAATTACTAAATTTCAGTAACTTGCATAACACACTGCACAACAGTGAAATATTCGCTCATTTCTAATGTGTGTGTGTGTGTTTGTGTGTGTGAGCGCCTCTCAGCCATGTTAATGTGTGTGGTGTGTGTGCATGCGTGAGTATTTTAGCATCGTTATTTCAATTATTTGTGTGTTGTATGGTTGGAAATGCTTTGTGACAGCTCATGAATAATTCTAGTCCTGTGCAGGAAGCGTGTGTTGATCTACCCTTTAGACTGCTTATTGACGCGCGCAACGAACACACACACACCAACACACAACACCACACACACACCACACCAACCACAACAACACACAACACACACACACACACACACACACACACACACACACACACACACACCACAGCTCTATTGGAATGATAATGCCACAGATAATTAAGAGTGATACTGAATTACAAAATGGATGAGATAGTCCCGGTCTGAGTCTAATTAAAAGGTTCCTTGGCCCTCTTTTGCGGAAAATTAATATGAATGCACACAGAAAAATACATTCATGTATGTTGGCTGCGTCTGGGCTGCACACATGCACGCACACAGATAAAACACACACAGAGGGAGAAATAAACAAGAATAAATGCACTCCTGGCTGAAAGCAGAGGCTGCACCCGCTGCACAGCGTTCTGACCCACAGCCAGAAACATTTATCAAACAAGCTCACAGAGCAAAACACAGCGGACGCTCCTGAACACAACAGGGTGGTAACAGGGCAGCCCGTCGAAATCTCCACTCTAATGCACTAAATTACTTTTCATACACATAACATTACAACTTAAACTGAGTCACAGATTTCTTTCTTTATTAAATCTGTTTTTATTGTTGCATTGTTTATGTGCCAGAAAACACTTTGGTGAGGAAACAGGTCTAATAAAGTCCCACAGCTGCAACCTGTAATCTTAACATGACTCTGTTATTTTAAAAGTAATGAACATCTCATGACTGCAGTTCTCTTGTTTTCCTGAATAAATTTCTCATTCATGTTTATTTCTTCTTGATCTTTGCACAGACATGGACACTGTCTGATACTGATTCCAGCAACTTGAGCAGAATCTGAGGCATTTTCTGTTTACGGCCCTGATGTTTGACGAGTTGGAGCCAGAATGTGTTGTTGTGTTCATACAGTGTGATTCAGTGAAAACAGTCTGTTTTGTCTCCTAAGTACGACTTTAAAAACCAGCCAAAAGTCTTGATTGTGTCCTGATCACAGACTTATAATAGAAACTAAACTTGCTACTCAGCCTTGCTGCCAGTTTTTCCCAGTGGTCACTGCAGTATCACAGCAAAAATCTCCCCACCAGCCCAAAAATCAACCACAACCATCACTCCAAACAGACGCAGGATACACAAGGCAGCCATGATGCAAATGTCTATTTAAAAGAAAGCATATGTCTAAACTGTTTCAGGTTCTTACATATTACACCTTAAAGACAGATATTTTATAAATAGAACATTTGTGTGTGACTGTGTGTAAGAAACTAAGCAGAAGAGTCTGTGACTGTGTTCTGGATGAAGAAATATTGTTAGTACATGTTTTGTTATAAAAAATTATATATACTGTATCAAATAATAAAACATAAATACCAACATATTCTGACCAGTCACTTTGTGCTGGTTGAGGTTGGTTAAGTTGAACAAATGATGTTAGTTTTAATTCGTTCCAAAGGGACTTGTTGGAAAAGTGACAGTTCTAACTGTCCCACAAACTGTTAAACAAATATTTTTGTCATTTTTTTATAATGTGGTTAACTGTCTTCATAATTTAGACCCAACATGATGGACATTTAAAAGTAGAACATACAGGTTAAACTTGTAAAACTTGCAAAAAAAATGTATTTTGTGTTAACAATAACAAAAGCCTTTTGTAATAAACATTTCAGTTATTTATTTCCTGGGGATGGAAAAGTTGCCAACAGTCGGCACTGACACATAAGAAGATGGACAACACGTAAAATATCTTCAATATGAGAACAAATACATGATAAAAACCAAACTGATGAAAAAAATGAACACTTGAACAAACATCAGCGTATTCAGAACTACTGAAATGACAGAATCCATCTCTGGGAAACATTTATTTGACGAGTACTTTTTAGTTTTAGAGTTTTTTAGTTTGCTAATATGGAGGGGGCGGGGCTTATGACCTATACTGCAGCCAGCCACCAGGGGGGCGAGACAGATGTTCTGGCTTCAATTTCGTCTCTTTATTGAGTCAAAAATGAGATGTTTATACGTTTGAGACCCCAGAAACCTTTAACACAGACTGTCTTCTGCAAACCACCACAGACAGATACCTGCAGTCTGTCCACACACACACACACACGCACAGAGTGACACACAGGACCAGTCACTGTGAGCAGTCAAAGCAGTGCAGAGAGAGACAGAGACGCCACATACCTGCCACCATCCATCAGCATCACAGAGTCACAGTCGTCCATTCACATTCATGTCAAGAGGAGGAGGAGGGAGGAGGAGGAGGGAGGAGGAGGGAGGAGGAGGAGGGAGGAGGAGGGAGGAGGGAGGAGGAGGGAGGAGGAGGGAGGAGGAGGGAGGAGGAGGAGAGGAGGAGGAAGGGAGGGAGGGAGGAGGGAGGAAGGAGGAGGAAGAGAGGAAGGAGGAGAGGAGAGGAGAGGAGAGACTGGATGACGTCTGAGGTCTCATCAAGTTTGTTATCTTGTTTAAAAAAAGAGTTTAAAAGAGTGACGACATGAAGGGGATCAATTCTGCGACACCTCCGGGGCTCCTCGAACATTTTACTTCAAATGATTTCACACGTCTTAACATAATGACTCATAATTACTTTATAATGATGATCAGAGCAGTCAAATTATTGCTACAAACGACCATTTTAACCTGCTGGATCTTTAAAAGGATAGTTCAGAAGATTTAATGAGTGGTTTTATGAGGCATCTCTCCATAGTCAGTGTGTTACCTGCAGTAGATAGTGAGCAGCAGCGAGAACCGGTGCAGGAAGCTAAGCAACGTATAGCTGTGGACACCTAAAAAAGTCAAGATCATTTTAAGTGTATATTTAGAACATTTGCACCACTTTGCCCTGCTGTCAGACAGACTGTTTTCACAGGAAACTGCTGCTACATAAACCAGATATCGCTCTCTCTCCAAACCAACCAAACTCCATTGAAAAAAATCAGTCATTTTACCTCACAGAACATCGGAGTTGCTGGTGTATCGTTGCTTTGATGTGTCAGTTAGTTTGTGTTATTGTGGGACTTTGCTGAATCCAAATTGTCCTTTTAAATACTGAAGTTACACAATTAGACAAACAAGCTAACACATCAAGGCAGCAGTCGTCTAACAAACTCCTGTGTTCTGTGAAGTAAAATTACAGATTTTTTTCACTGGAGTTTGGTGGCCATGTAGAGGATAATATCACTCTTATATAACAGTAGCTTCCTGTCAGGGAAAGCTATGTGACAGCAAGATAAAGTGGTGAAAATATTCTAAACATACATTTAAACTGATATTAATTTTTAGGTGGCTTTTCTGACAGGAACATGCTGTTATATAAGCCAAATATCACTCTCTCTAAATCACCAACTCCACTGGTGAAATCAGTCATTTTACCTCACAGAACACAGGAGTCTCTTTTTCTACTGCTGCCCGGATCTGTTAGTTTGTTTTGTGTTTTTGTGTGACTTCAGTGTTTTAAAAGGTTAGTTTGGGTTCACTGAGGTCACACAACAACCCAAACAAATTCACAAATCGAGGCAGCTACTCACTGTACCGTGAGGTAAAATTACTGATTTTTTCAATGGAGTTTGTGTTGAGTTGGTTTGTAGAGAGTGATATTTGGCTTATACAGGCAATTCTGCAGAACTGGTTCAAAGACAGAGTGGTAAACATTTTAAAACAAAAGTGTCCTCTTCCCCAAAGTTATGTAAAACAGCCAAGGAACACGTTTCTAGTAATTGTACAATCAGTTTTCGGTATTTTGGGAATATTTTTCCTCTCCAAAGATTTGTTCGCTACCAAAAAACTTGTTGACAGACATCTACTGTAGGTAATACACTGACTGTGGGTACAACCACACTACAAATGATCTGAACTATCCCTTTAAAGTTAAACACACCAGAAATAGAGAAGAGATTTTCTTTAGCCACAACTATTTGCATGTGTGTGTGATGAGACTCTGCTGACCTCAGGGTGAACACAGTCGCCCTCTTAAAATGCCACCCGACAGGTCTGTGAGCTCCTCAGCGGCAAAACTGATTTACATGCAGATCCCACCGGACTCAAGTGACACTTTAGCCCCCGAAACACACCGACACAGACAGACAGGAGGACAGACAGGAGGACAGACGGAAAGACAACATGCACAGAAGTTTTCCTCTGAGATGTTTTTAAAGCGCAGACAGACGCGCTGTGTTAACAGCAGCTCGTGTTTAACAGCAGCTCGTGTTGATTGTGAAATGAGATGAAGATGGAGGACGGACAGAAGTGTTGCTGACACAGATTCAGATGAATTCAGCTGAAGGGGAGGTTATTCCAGCCAACAGTGACGCTGCACTGATCCTCTGAACAGTTCATACAGCCGGACCAACCAGACAGCTCAGAAATACATCTCCTCACTCTGTTAATATTCTGCACAGTTCATTAAATAAAACATATGATGAGCTTATGAAAGTATTGGTTTGTGACCTCTTAAAACAAAGCAGTTCCTGTTGGGGCCCTTCAGCATGTTTCAGACGTTTCTGAGTTTTTATAGTTACAAAGTAATCTGTAAAAACAGATATCTGCATATGAATGCAAAATCTATGGGCATCTGTGGTTTCAGAAGCATTCTGGTTTACGTTTGTAGTCCGTTTGTAGTCCATTTATAGTCCGTTTGCAGTCCGTTTGTAGTCCGTTTGTAGTCCATTTATAGTCCGTTTGCAGTCCGTTTGTAGTCGTTTGTAGCCATTTATGTCCGTTGCAGTCGTTTGTAGTCCGTTGTAGTGGGCTGTTGCAATAACCACAATTTTGAAATATGACTGCAGTGTTTGGCAAGCAGCCACAATGGTCATGTTTTTTCTGTTTTCATGAGTAATACAACAGCCAGTGACAGTTCGAGCTCAGTGACAGATTGATACCAGCTGTCTGTGACCCAACTTCACACTGAAAGCTGTAAGCCTGTTTAATGTTGATTTCATGGTCTGAAGGTTAACCTGTTGAACTTGGCATTAGCATGTTGTGTGGCTAATGTGGCTGCTACCACAGATAATGTTGGACTAAAGTTGTAATATTGAGGGACAGTCAAGAGAAACTGTGAACATTAAGCTGCATTTGAAGGAACTGAAAATCAACAGCAGTAGATCAGATACAGCAACAGTTTTTTTATATTGGTTTTTTTTTTTTTTTTTTGGTCCCACATTTGTAAGTTGTGAATCAGAAAAGTCTTGGCCCGGATATCTACTGTCCAGCTGTTCGCTGGCTACACCGGCAGCCTCTAAACATGCAAGTTGCACACAGAGATTAAAACGCATCAGACAACAGCTGATGGTTCTCTGAAACTGGTTCCAAAGAGACATTTCAGATGTTTCAATGACTGTTGAAGAGACATGGTGGATAAATCAGGATGAAAAATCAAGACTGACATTTAAAAAAGATTAGAATCAGAGATCAGAGTCAGAACATGGTTTTAAACCACTGACATTTGTCTTCATTATGTTAGGTTTGCACAGGTTCATGTTTGTTGGTGCAGAGTGGGTCCATTTTCTAGTTGTTAATAAATTTCAAAGACCTGACAAAATCATGTTTAAGACATTTTAAGGCATAGAGAAAAGTCCAAAAATGAAAACAGATTTGTGTGTCAGACCTTTGTTTTCCTTCTTTCCTCTCCCATGAATCATCTGGTGACCCACAGTTTGACCTTTGGAGGGGCAACAACAACAACAGTAAACAGTGAAACTCTAACACTGATGCATCAGTATGAAAAATCTAATAGAATCAGATATCAGTCACAGCAGGAGACATTTTACTGCAGAATGAGGACTTTTACTGCATGAATACTGCTGAGAATACTACTGATACTTTAACTATATGAAGTCTTAACTGTAAAACAATTTATATGCCCAATAACTTTATTGAATATTCAACACAGTGCTGCTGGTACCCGACTTTTCCTAAAAGTGTCTGTATTTTCATTTAAAATGTTTTTTTTTTATACATAAATCACACAAAAGGCAAAGAAAATGTGATCATTTTTAACTATTTCAGCCACAGGCGGTCACACTAATCCTGCTGTTATATTGATACTTTTTGCCCAGTTGGAGATGCATCTTGGTTGCTTAGCAACTATCATCGTCTCTGCCAATAAAACTTGGCCAGTGGAATTAAAAATAAAGTAGGGGAGACCAGGGACCACTTTTTGTCTCAGCAACTGGTTGAATTTTTGTGTTAAAGCTCTCAGATGTTGAAACTAAGAACTCTTATTTATTACAAACAGCAAAACTTATTTAGTTTTTATTTTTGTACTCGTTTCCAACCTTTTCCCACAGGCTGTGATTATTTTCTGTGATGTTCTTGGTGGAAATTTGTTCTTATTAATGTTAAAATAACATGTTTATAATCTTATAAAATACATTTAACTGTTTTCTCGCTCTGAGTGATTCTAGATTAATCTAAAATTTTAATTGGATCACTGATGGTTATTATCCTACAGAGAAATACTGCTGTAAATACATGCAAGGACATCCAAATTCATAAATATAGAAATAAATTTGACAAAATTTTCATTCTGGTGTTATTTAATTTTTAAAAAGATAGAACAGAATAAATACAGTAATCTCTGATATTAAATAGAGTTTAGAGGTCAAAGGTCAGAATGATGCTTATGGTCTGATTCTGGCACTTGTAGTGTTAATACTCTGTAGTGTGCTTTTACTGCTGATACTTTAACTCCATCATCCAGGTTTGAGCCGGTTGTAACGAGCTCATCTCTCAGTCCTCGGTTGTATTAAACGGAGCTGTTTTCTGTTTTCCCTCGGCCTGATTTGAAGTTTTGCGAGTCGCACAGAGAGAAATCACATCCTCACAGTGGAGCTGCAGCTTTATCTGAGCGTCTGAGCACTTCACACTCACTCATCCACACAGAGTTTGGAGTCAGTGTTTGGGTTTAGCTGCAGTGTAGCTTTCATCTTCCATAAAGCTGCTCTGAAATAAACACTGGTCTCTATCAGACACTTAACCGACTCTGACTCTCATCTTTGAGTTCAACTTTCATGCGTGACCTGCTGGTATTTTTGGAGAAGCAGTGACTCATGTTGACTGAATGCAGAGTGAAATTTCTACACCTCTAATTTTATTACTGGATCACAGAGATGATAAAACTCACGCAGGCCAACAGCGCCTCCTGATGGTCGCCTGCAGAACTGCACCCTCCTGTCCTGCTGCCATTTTCATCCTGATCTCTAAATTTAAATAATAATTTCTATTTTCTGGATATAAAGTGATTCTGAAAATCTCATTTTGGATTTATCCTCAGATTTCATCCACATACTTACAGTCCATACATTAAAAATCTGATTTACCATCCAGTAATTAATAAAGTAATGTGCTGTGATTAGACATAAAAATGAAGTTAAAATGGAATTTTTGCAGAATTTGTTCCAGTAAATTCAATTGAACCCTTCAACGTGATGTTTTTGGGATTTTTTCCCCCCAAAATGTATCAAGAATATACAGAAAATACTTCTGTGTTTATGACTTAGAACAGGTGAGAAATTACTTTCCTGGGATAATCTATGTTCCTTATTTGTTCATTTATTTGTCTTCTGTTTTTTTGTCAGGATCATTTTTCTAAATAAGTGTTACAACAACAAACCAAATTATCCTGACAAAACAAAAAAATCACCCGACAACACTTTTTGGAAACAAGAGAGAAGAAATAAGCATGTTCACTGAAGAGGTAAACTGAAAACTATTGTAATGGTGTGCATCACATGAAATAACTTAGTCTGAGTAACTTTAGCCTGTAAATTCAACCGAGGTTTGGCTGCAACTAACAATTATTTTCATTATCGATTAAAACGCTTTGTCCATAAAATGTCAGAAAATAGTGACAAAGGGTTAATACTCCACAGGGATGTCTTAAAATATCAGCCACAAACCCCAAAAATATTCAATTACAGACAAATAAAACACAGAAAAGGAGGAAATCAGAAAAAAAATGAAATTTGCACTCACCAGTTAATATTTTGCTTGGAAAAAAATGCAGGAAACAAATATTCGATAATCAAAATAGTTGAAGCAGGAGATGAGATGAGTCAAGTAACGTCCCATTGTAGTACTTGAGTAAATACTTAGTTACTTTCTACCACTGGCTTTAGGCAGGTAGATGTGTAACTTAATGTTCTGCTGAATTAACATTACATTTAAACCATTTGACTCCATCACCAACTGAGTTAAACTGAGAATACATCAAATTAAGTTAGCTAAAGCTAGCTGGAAGCTGAGATAGTTGACAGCTAAGCTAACCAGCTGCTGGGCTAACCAGCTGCTAGGCTAACCAGCTGCTAGGCTAACCAGCTGCTGGCTAACCAGCTGCTAGGCTAACCAGCTGCTGGGCTAGCATTATTTAACTACAACAGAGCATTGAAAGAACTACATGTTTTAAAATGGCCACCTGTTGAATTCATACTCCAAACAAACAGGGGGCAGCATATCAAGTCCATTTTAAGAAACTTTAAGGAAATGCACAGTCCCTCCTAATCATCTTTCTTTTAACAAACAGCTAATTTAAGGAACATTAAAACTGCCTGTAACATTACACATTTAGCTTAACGTTCCTCACTATCAGCTGTTTATTAACCAGTACAGACAAAACATTTCCATCAAAATTCATCCCTTTACTCACCACATTTACTCACATTTAAGAAGCTGCAACCAGACAGGGATTAACTGATAACATTAACTGGTTATTAAAATAATTGGCAATTAATTTTCTTTTGATTAACTCATAGATTAATTGAGCAATCGTAGTAGCTCTAATTCCACTGTGGACATTAATGAGTTAAAGAGTCAAGCTGCACCTTCAAGAACTCTGTAGGAAAAACTTCTGATGTTACACTGGACCTGTTTATGATGGACAAGATGCACTTCACTAATAAATAATAGATGCATCTTGATCAATAGATAACCTGTCAATACCGAAGCAGATACACGTTTACAGATGCCGACATTAAACACATCAGATCAGAACTAATGAGAGACAGCAGCTTTTATTTCAGATGAAACTTGAGGCACCAACAGGAAAACATTGAACGACAACGCATGCAGGCTGATGAATCTATCCAGTCAGTGAACACACACACTGTTCCAACAGAAACACAAGGCTGGAGGGAGAGAACTACACACACAACATGAAACACAATCAGCACTTCAGGCTTCTGGCACCAGAATCAAAGAAGAAGAATCCAAAGAAAGCAGCAACAACAACATCAAACATTTAAAGGGATGAAGGGGGACACAGCTTCCTCCATCATCATACATCATCATCAGTCATCATCATCATCTTTTCCTGGCTCATCCTTCACAAACATGGCTTCCTTTTTTCTTCAAGTGTACCAAAGATGGTGTCAAGTGCAAAAAAAAAAAAAATCACATTCTTCCCAAAAAGGCCTTGCACCTCGTGGCACAACATGACAGTCTGTCACCAGCTGTGGCATGTACAAGGACAGGAAGTGTCCAGTGACCGCCAAAAGAAAACACTTTAATGACCTGTCATCTTTAAAAGTTCACCCGGGTGAGACTTTTTATTAGCTGCAGTGTGTTTAGACAGATAAATGTTGGCTTTACGTTCTTAAAGCCTTTAAAGAATAAGAGTTTAATATTCTTGATTTTTCTTTTGGCTTTACTCCTCATGAGACTGATATGCTTCATATCTACAAGAATAATTTATGATAAAAGAAAGATTAAATTAAAGAGTAGCTTAACATTCCCTGAAAAGCCAAAATCCAAAACGGGACTTTCCGTGAAGCGTGTGAATGCAGCATAATGAAAAGTTCTCAACCAAAGTTACTCTCGTCCCCCATGTTTCCACGTTTATGACATCAGCAGCTCAGCAAGTTGTAGAAGTACAGATACCAGTAGTACTGATTCAACCTCTTTACTGCAGTAACAGTGACAACTTTATACGCATTTTTCATCATTTTTTGACTTGTTACATTTTTTTTTTTGTATTGTGGCGAACCATGACTATTAGAGCTGGGACTTTAGTTCAGCCAAAACTTATCAAGAAACATCACAAATACAGCAAAATATAAAAAGATTTTGCTGGTATAAGTGGCAGGCAGCAGGTAGCTTGTGGTGTGTTTGTCGTGTTGCCACATACAACAAACCCAGTAGAGGGCAGCAAACACCACACAATGACAGCAGGATACGTCATGTTTTCTTGAGTTTTCTTCACTTAAACTTGTATTAAACAGCAGATAATTGACATTTATTCTGTTACTACTGTTTGGATAAGTTATAATTAAGTTTGTATTTGATATTAAGAGCTTTAATAATCTACATGAATCATTCTGAGTTTCTTTTTCATTCTTATTTCTCTGTTTCAGTACCACACAGTTACATGGAGAAGAAGACGAATCAAGACTCGGGGACGAGCGCAGTTTCAGTCTCCTAAATAACACAGTCCTTTGCAGATGTGAACGCCCCCTTAAGTCAGAACGACAACTCTGAAGTGTGCAACTTGCTGAGCTGTTGACATCATAAACACAGAAACACGGCGGACAAAAGTCAGTGTTTGGTTGATGGTAAGAAACTTTTTATTAATTCAAGTGTTGCACATCAGTTTTTGGCAGTGATGTACAGGTGTACTCCAGGACACTGTGACATCACAGTTGGGTGTGGTTACAAGTGAAATGCTAACTTCAAATGTAACTGTAAGCTCATGGCGCGAATTATCGTTTGTCAGTGTCTAGAAGCTGCTGAGGCTAACTTGACCCTACTGAAGTCGTCCTCTTTCACTCTGTGCTCCAGTGACAGCTGAGTAAGCTTCAGATATACCATTTGCTGAAAAGAAAAATGAATTTAGAAAAAGTTTAAAAGATGTTGTGGGGCGACCTATAAAAGCCACATTCACATCTTAAGTTAGCTAATGTTAGCAAAACACTAGCTAACTAGCAAGCTAATGTAAATTGATCAAGATAGTTAGTCAGCATTTGGCTAACATTAACTAGCTAGTTACCTACCTAGCTTATTAGAAAAAGGAGAAATTTGACTGAGGTACCAAGTTTGCTCAACTGTTATTGGAGCACAGAGCAAAAAGAGGTGGGACTTAAGCTAACAAGCGTGTAATGTAATACAGGAAATGCAAATGCATCATGAAAAGATTAGGCTGTTGGGGAATATCAACATTTTCCTCAGACATAAAATTATGAGGAAAAACTTTATATGGCTAAAACTGCAATATATTAAATTAACATCCACCATAAAATGAACTTCTATGACCTCCCCCATTTCTGAAAATGTCAGCAAACACGTCACAACTGTTGTGGGAAGTTCATATGCAAACAGTAAACGGTCCCCGTTTGAATTAAAGTGTAACTTGCAGGTTAAATTTCTTTATGAAATGTAAAATGACCATTTTAAAACTGTGGTGGTCTGTTTGAAGCGTTTATAAGGATTTTGCTCAAACGTTGTGTCACATTACGTATGAGGAGGAAGTGGCTGTGCCCGAGTCTGCCTCTGACCAACGTGCAGAAGTCGGTGGTATCGAGTCTGAGCGGTTGTCTTTCAGTGAGTTGTATTGTTTAGCTAGTTTTTCAGTGCATTTCATTTCCAGCGACCATGCCAAATCATTGTGTATGCTCCTGTCAGGACGTCGAGTCCGTTTCAGGTAAAGAGGCGGGACGTCACTGCTGCTTCCATCACTAAAATGTCAGTCTGACTGCCAGCTGGCACCAACCACAGAATCACCTGACCAACAAAGAGTTTTTCAAGCAACTGTCATTCATCTCTCCCTCTCTCTCTCCTCCCTCCCTCCCTCCCTCTCTCTCTCTCTTTCCCCCTCCCTCTCTCTCTCTCTGTCCCTCTCCTTCTCATTCTCAGTCTCTGTCCCTGTCCCTCTCCCTCTCTCCCCCCTCCCTCTCCCTCTCAGTCTCCGTCCTGTCTCTCTCTCCCTCTCCCTCTTGTCGCTGCAGCGCTGTGTGTGGATTTATAGGAGGCAATGCGATGTGAGACAGGACTGATAAAAGCTGAAATGAACATGAGCTGAACACAGGATTAGCAGTTAGCTAACACTGTTCACTCACCAAGACACCTGCACAGTTCTCCACTGTTTCTCTTCACACCACAAAAAATCAAGTTTCTATATAATTTCACTAAACATGAATTCACTGGAGGCTCCAACCTGCAAGTTACGCTTTAAAACACTTCTGACCACATTCAACCTGTCCACACTGCTGTTAAAGGTAAAGTACACTGTTCAGCTCAGGCTTTTGGAAGTTATGTGGATTGGTTTCTCTATTTTTGGACTTTGTGTCGCTTCATTTGCTAATTATAGGCACGACACGATCCTCAAAAGTCATCATCTTCACCCACACAGACGTTAAAGACACAAACACATCGTTCCCTTCCTCTACACTCTTTACATTCACACTGTAAACATGCAAACATCTGTGTGTGTTTGACTCTTCTCCTCTCTGTGTGTCTGGTTGTTTAAGCAGGAATGGCGCGTCGTCAAGGCCACACGAATGTCACGAGTGTCAGGACGGTTACAGCATCACCTCATATGTGACGGTACAACACTTTACTGTATGTATGCAGTGAGGTTCCACTGGAACAGATGGGAGCGGCTGGCAGAGACACAGATGAGTGTGTTTTCGTTTAGTGTTTGGCTTCTCTGGGGTAGAACTCAGCCAAGGTGCTCTGAGGGATCCTCTTCAGCATCTCTTTGGGGAAGATCCTCATCAGCTGCCACCCGATGTCCAGAGTCTCAAACACACTCCTGTTCTCGTAGGCACCTGGACGCACAAAAACACACGAGAAAAATCGACAGTGATGGTTTTAGATGAGTTCTTCACGGTTTCTGCAGAGTTCACCATTCTAACACCACAGAAAATCCAATTTAAAGCTCACTCATTTTTTAATTCTTCAATTATGCTAGAAAATATATTTTAAAAGATCAAATTCTTATCCATTAAACCTTGTAACAGGCGTTTAAAAACTGTTTCATGGTCAAATCGGTTTAATTATTAAAGTGTGATGGAAAACCTATCAAGACACTTTATTATTAGGCTATATAATTTTCAGTTCATCAAAATTATTATTTTTAAGAAAAATAACTTAAATGATTGTCAAAATAGTTAAGGATAGACTAAAAGTACAAATTATTTGAAGTGTGGTTGCATGAGGTTCTTATCCACAGTCAGTGTGTTACATACAGGAGATGTTTGGAGAAGCAGCAGGAGAACCAGCGCAGAAGCAAAATAATACACTGGAGAGGCTCGGCAGGAAATAGGACCACCTAAACAAATCAAGTTGTATGCTATATTTAGAATATTTTCACCACTTTACCTTTCTGTTAGACAGACTTTTCTGACAGGAAACCACCGTTATACAAACCAAACATCACTCTCAACACACCAACCAAACTCCATTGACAAAAACAGTGATTTTATTTCACAGAACACAAGAGTTGCTGGTCTACTGCTGCCTCCATCTGTTAGTTTGTTTGTCTTATTGTGTGACGTCTGTGATTTAAAGACTAGTTTGGATTCACCAAACTCACACAATAACACAAACAAACTAACAGATGGAGGCAGCTGTAGCACAGCAACCCCTGTGTTCTGTGAGGTAAAATTACTGTTTTCCTTAATGCAGTTTGGTTGCTTTGGAGAGAGCATAGATATTGGTAAAAATATTAGAAATTTAGCGTACACTTAAACTGATATTGATTTTTTAGGTGTCTAAAATGAGTGTTGCTGCTGACCCTGTCCACAGCAGTACACTGCTCAGCTTCCTACACTGGTACTCCTGCTGCTTCTCCATACTGGGGGCTCTGGGGGCTCTGGTTTTATTTATTTTTTTTTATTTTCATATGTAGTCCCTGAATCAATATTGTTGCATAATCATTTGCTAATTTTTTGCCAATTTTCAGTTCAGTTCAAGCAACAACTACAACTGAGTGACCTGCCACGCCCCACTGCACCTTGGGAGATGAAGTTTTTCTCAAACTTGGTCAGGAACTCCAGATAGAGCAGGTCATCAGCCGTCAGGGCTTCCTCGCCCACCACCGCCTTCATGGCCTGGACGTCCTTTCCTATGGCGTAACACGCGTACTGCACACACACATAAACACGCACGTCAGAGTGGGAAGGTAAAGGCGAGCGTGTGCGGTATGAAACCGGAAGTGAACTCACGAGCTGATTGGACACATCCGAGTGGTCTCTGCGGGTCATCCCCTCACCGATGGCAGACTTCATCAGACGGGAGAGAGACGGCAGCACGTTGATGGGAGGATAGATCTGAACCACGAGAGGACAAGATGATCAATAATCAATCACCAATGACAGGCTGTGAGTAAAAATTACATCTACTGTTTTCTATCCGACAAACTACAGAGTCACCAGCTGCTCACACACCACATCCTGCCTCCAGACAAAATTAATTGAATGGGGGTTTAATTTCCAGAAGAAGCCTCCGACAGTCAGGGCTGCTGGTTTTTTATTGTTTTTGTTCAATAGTGCAGCAGTGCAGAGTAGTGTTGTGTCATGTAGGCTGATGAATTAAAAGAATCTCGGTGGAATGCTCTGCTTGTTTTCATTTAAATTCAGACATATTTGATGAATTAATGCAACTGTTTTAATCCTTAACACCACAACATGTTCTAGAAGAACTTTTCTTCAGGAACCAGCTGCGAGTGTCAGTATTCACACAACTAAATGGTTTCTAATCAAAGTCTGTGACAGACGGCAAACCTGACGTGATCAACAAGTCCCAAGTCAGGTCCAAAGTCAAGATTAACAAGTCCTAAGTCTGGTACCAAGTCAAGACCCTTGTTGAGAGACCAACAATTCCAGAGTGAGATTCCACATCAAGATCTACAAGTCTGAAGTCAGGTCGCATGTCAAGACCAACAAGTATCAAGACAGGTACTGAGTAAAGGCTAACAAGTCCCTAGTCGAGTCCCGAGTCAAGATCAATGCCCCAAATCAAGAAAAACAATTCTTAAGTCAAGTCCTAAGATCAACACCTCAAATCAAGATCAACAATTCTTCAGTCAAGACCCAAGACCAACATCCCTAATCAAGACTGGCAAGTCCAAAGCCAAGACCAACATCAGAAATCAAGACTCAAGGCTGGTACCAAATCAAGGCTCCCATTTCCCAAGTCCAGACCAACATCCCAAATCAAGATCAAGTCTCAAAACAGATACTGAATCAAGACTAACAAATCAAGACCAACAATGGAAAACAAGACCCCTTACTCCAAAGTCAAATCCCAAATCAAGACTACCAAGGCCTAATTCAAGTCCCAAATCAAGACCAACAATTCTTCAGTCCCAATCAAGACCAATATATCCCAAATCAAGTCCCAAGTCAAGATCCACAAGTCAGGTTCAAAGTCAACACCAACATGTTCAGATTCAAAGCCCCAAATTGAGACAAACATGTTGAAATCAATCAAGTCAAGACCGACATGTCACATGTGACGTTCCAAGTCAGACAAATTCTTCCCATGTTTCAGCAAGTCCCAAGTCAAGATCAACAAGTCGATTTTGTGGAGTCTGAAGTAATCAGGTTAATATATCAAGTCATGACCCTCAAGTCCAAGTCACGTGAGTCCACACCTTGAGCATATAATGGACATAAAAATGGTCTTTTCAGGCGTGACCTTTCCTTCCCACAGTATCTAAACATATCGGTGATGGTGCTCTTCATTACCTGTCTGTTGTGAAGTTGTCTGTCCACATAGATTTGTCCCTCAGTGATGTAACCAGTCAGGTCAGGAATAGGATGAGTGATGTCTGAGAGACACAAGAAGACACTGTCACAACCACACTACAGTCATTAGCATTATGAAGTTGTGGATGAGTGAGTAAGTACCGTCATTGGGCATGGTGAGGATGGGGATCTGGGTGATGGAGCCGTTGCGTCCTTCTACTCTGCCGGCTCTTTCGTAGATGGTGGCCAAGTCAGTGTACATGTAACCTGGGAAACCTCGCCGGCCCGGCACTTCCTCTCTGGCTGCAGACACCTGAGACGGAGTTTTTGGATAAGTGGCATCCGGGTGAGTCAATGCACAATTTATTTCCAATTTCCTGTAATCATTTGAGAATAACTGCACTGACCTCTCTGAGGGCCTCTGCGTAGGAGCTCATGTCAGTGAGGATGACGAGGACGTGCTTCTCACACTGATAGGCCAGATACTCTGCTGATGTCAGAGCTAAACGAGGCGTGATGATTCGCTCGATGCTGCAATAAAGACGGAACTCTTTCAGCATTAGTCAAAGAGGCCCATCTCCTCCTGGTTTTATATAACTTAATGCTTAATATCTTCAGATGTAAACGTCATGGAACCAGGGATGAAGGGATAGTCTGGAATATCAGCCTAAGTGTACGATAGACTTAGAATATTTTCACCACTTCACTCTGCCGTCCGACAGCCTTTAACGATGGGAAACTGCCATTATACAGGCCAAATATTATCCAACCAACCAAACTTCATAGGTAAAATCAGTCATTTTACCTGGCAGAACACGGAACTTGCTGTTCGATCTGCCTCAATCAGTTAATTATTTGTGACTTCAGTGTTTTAAAAGGTTAGCTGGGATTCACCAAATTCACACAATAACACAAACACACTGACCGATCAAGAAAGCTGTACAACAGCAACTCCTGTATTCTGCCAGGCAAAATTACTGATTTCACCCGTGGAGTTTGGTTGGTTTGGAGAGGGAGATATTTGGCTCACATAACAGCAGTATCCCATCAGAAAGTGCAGTCTAAATAACTATAAATAAAAAAAATACGAATAGAGCAACTTAAATTATGAAAAAGGATCAAATATACATAAAATGAGGCCTATAACTCTAAAAAAAGAAAGAAGTTCTTTAAAAAAAAATTGCTCGACAACATTTATGTAAATAAAGACACAGACTGAGAAAGGCCAATTTCGGGACGATAATATATGATATCGGTCGACCGATTTATCTGTCTGACTCTGACAGCTTCACCATTATTCAGTTTCAGAGACTGTTTTATTTATGTCTATATCAGTTGCAGGTTACTTATTCCAAATCAAGTCTTTTTTAAGTAAAAATAAGTGGATGAGTAGCAGACGGTACATACGTGGGGTCGTTGGCCAGGTTGAGGAACAAACAGACGTTGTCCATGGAACCGTTCTCCTCAAAGTCAGACTTAAAGAACCTGGCTGTCTCCATGTTAACCTGATGAAAAGGAGAAACTGTGTAAATCACTTCAGTGCAGTTTTCATGCTTCATCTCGTTCCTCGTTCTTGTTCCTCTTCTTCTGCAGTGCTATAATGGTTTGCAGACGGAGAACTGGTGCCACCTACTGTTGACCTTGATGAACCAACTGCTAATGATCGCACAACAGTAGTGGATGGAGACGAGCACTCGTTCACATCTTCACAGCAAACACAGCTACCATGTGTTAGCATATTCCCAGCGGTCACTACATCACCAAGCTGCTAAATCAAAATGAGTTTTTTCTGTCCCACTTTCCAATAATCTTTCTTTTAGCTCGGTTTTTGGTCTCCACCACCTCCTGAGGAATATATCTGGATCTTCAGCTGCTAAATGTTCCACTTGTTCACCAGTTAGTCTCTAACTGCGTCTGTCTGCTGTTTGCTGCTCAGCAGGTCGTGAACAGTGAGTTTATTGGAGCAGTCAGAGGTCAGTCAGACTGAAGGAGGGAGAGCTCCTTTACAGGCTGAGACAATTCTCCTGTTTCTTTGGCAAAACAAACCATTTATAAAGTCACTGAATCATCTGAAAACAGCATCGTCACAGAGCTGAAAACATGGCTGCTTTTCTCAGCTCATGGGTCTGCAACCTGCTCTCCAGTGGCTTCAGCAAAAATATGGAAATGAATAACAGTTATTAGTTTTTTAACATTTTAATTTTCATTCATCATTGTTACACTATAAAAATGAAAAAGTTGAGAAGGCAACACACTGCAATAGATTTTTGAGAGTTTTAGAGTTTTGAGCTCTGACCTGTAATCTTTAGTTGAGATGATTTACTTTTACTTCTTTAGATAAACTTTTCAGTTAAATAGTTTTAACTGAAAATATTAAAATTTTTAACATCACATTTACTTTCAGGTCGATGAATCAACTCAATGAGTTTTTAAATATAACTTTTTGGAGTTTCTACAAGTTTATCCAAAGAGGAAAAGTCTCAACAAAAGGTAAAACTTTTTCAAAACTTAGGAATTTGAGTTTGGCTCAAAACTCAAAAATCTGTTGCAGTGTGTTGCCTTGAAAGTTTGAGTTTTCTCAACTTTTTTTGTTCTTACAGTGTAGACCTACAACAATGATGAATGAAAATTAAAATGTTAAAAAAAAAAATAACTTATTCATTTCCATATTTTTGGCCAAAGCCACAGGGAGTCACCTTAGATCAGCTGAGGAGCCGCATGTGGCAATGATGGTTGTTTAACAGTGAAAACAACAACTCCCATGATCCCACGCTACTTCACGATGTCATCAAACTACGTCCTTTGTTCTTGTTTTGATGAGAGAGGGACCTCTAGAGGCAGAACTGACATAAGGCACTCTTTAAGGTCACTGTCGGCCTTCAAAGAGAGAAATGATGTTGTGTTCTCACCCCCATGGCTGCGAACACGATGGCGAAGTTGTCCTCGCTGTAGTCCATCACGTCCTTGGACTTCCTCACCAAACCGGCCTGCCGACAGATCTGAGCTGCGATCTGAAGAGGGGAGGGAAACAAGAACGTCAGAGTCTCCTCTGCTACATCTGAGGGAGAAATATTGTTCTTATAAAAAAACATTTAATGTTCCAGCTGAAGATCTGCTGCTTTTTCTGGGAATGATTTTAATGATTATTTTTGTTATTGATTATTCTTTTGTTGATTTTCTTGATAAATTAGTTATTTGGTCTTTAAGATGTCTGAAAAATGGTGAAAAATGGTGATGACTCTTTCCAAAAACCCAAGATGACGTCCTCAAATGTCTTGTTTTGTCCACAACTCAAAGAGTCTTGTCTCTGAAATTCTACATTCAAAGACATCATGAAGCTGAAATCAGAGAATTTGGACATTTTTTTACTGAAGAAAAAATCTGTACAGGTTTTCTGTTCGTTCTGTTTTCATTTTATTTATTATAGTTATTTTTTTGTTTTTCTTTCTTACATGTTCAAAATAAAAATCTTTCTCTCTATAAAACAGTTCCTGATTAATTTAATTGTTGACAGCTAATCAAATAGCTTTTTTACTATTTTCAGAATTTTTACAAACCAAACAATCAGTTAATAAAGAAAATAATCAGTAGATTAATCCATACTTTTACTTTACATTCTCCTGATTATAATCACATAGTTGTAATTAAATCTGGCTAATTAAAGTGAGGTGATACAGTTAATTAATCTAATCTAATTAAGATTCAGCTCTGAGGATTTGGGAACAGATCAGTCAACAGACTAACAGTGTGTGTCTGCACGTGTACCTGTGTGCTCACATGTTTTAATCTATATATGTATGAGTGTGTGTGTGTATGTGTACGTGTACACACCTCGTTGTGTGGCAGCCCTGCAGCAGAGAAGATGGGTATTTTCTGCCCTCTGGCGATGCTGTTCATGCCGTCGATGGCAGATATTCCAGTCTGGATCATCTCCTCGGGGTAAATACGACACTGAGGGTTTATAGGCTGACCTGGAATATGAAAACAACATCATACAGATGGATGATATATTAAAGTAAAGCCAACATGAAGAGTGGGAGTATATAACAAGATATGTGTAAAACAATTTTGACATGTAAATATATTTTCACATGTAGAAATGACATTTCATCTTACATTTAATTGTAGATATCACTTATTCCTTTTTCATCAATAAGGAAAACAGTTACAGACTTCTACAACTGAACGTCCACATGTTGAAAAGGGACTGTGACTAAAGAAAATATAAAACCCAAAAGACTGAAAGTTGTGGAACGCTCCAAAAACAGCTGTTTGGAACGTTCCACAGGTGAACAGGTGAGTTGAGTTAAAAGGAAAGCTGATGTATCACAGTGCTAAACAGGCTCCTGTCCTTTTGGAGTGTATATTCACAAGACAATAAAGTTTATCAGTCTGAACATTAAATATCTTGTATTTGTGATGTATTCAACTGAATATAGGTCAAATCACTGCTTTCTGTTTTTATTCACGTTTTGTGCAACGTCCCAACTTCTCTGGAATTGTCATTTATCTCATACGTCTGACAATAATAAAAAACATTTTGGGTTTGTCGCCCTAATTAACACACTCACTACTTACAACTGCATTTCAGATATCCTGGGTGATATTTCTGCAGGTTGAGTGTGGTTAGTTTTATTCTGATTGTGCTTTTATCCTGAAGAACACACTGTGTCCAAATACTTACAAACTGAGTAAATGTACTTAGTTACTTTTCACCACTGGTTCCAACCCCACTTTGTTGTACAGTACAGTAGTGTATCAGCCTCACCTTACTGCCTGCTTTCCTTCATTAAGCTCAATAAGCTGCACAGCTTCAGAGCAGAAACGTACCCATGATGTCCAAGAAGTCTTCAGCCAGGACTGCTGGTCCTCTGTCGATTGGTTTACCAGATCCATTAAACACACGTCCTGCAAACACACACAAATGTCGACATTCAGTTTGAATCTGTCATTTACAAAACAGTTCATGAGTTTATGTGAAGCTGAGTGTGACACATTTATTTATTGTCTTGTGTCTCATACCCAACATGTCCTCAGAGACAGGCGTCCTCAAGATGTCTCCTGTAAACTCACAGCTGGTCTTCTTTGCATCGATACCTGAAGTCCCCTCAAACACCTGCAGGGGGCAGAGTGGAGCAGCAGAGAGGAGGAGGAAAATCAGTCATCATTAAACATCTTACATCATCGCAGCAGCACGTTCAGATTCTGTGGTTCACATTTCATCTGTTAAATGTTCATTTTAAGAGCAGGTCTGTGTCTGTGAGTCATGTGAAAAATCACAAGAGTCTGAAGTCATGCAGCCTGACCCACGTACACAGCTGCTACAGCTCCAAACAACAATTAAAAAATGTCAAAGAGAAACAAAGACTCTCCCTGACAGAAGAGCAAAAATAAATAAGAAAGATTTTCAAATAACCACATAAGCAAACTCTGGGACCTGTAAAAACCAACTGAACAACAGAAAGGTTAATACCAGAATAATCTTACATGACACAGCACTGGAGAAAAGTCTGCACACATTATCATTCTGCTGTAGGTGGAAAAATCACTTTGAGTGGTTGTATTTCTCTGAACCAATCACAGTCATCCTGGGCAGCGATAAGCCCAGGATGCAGCCTGGATGTCTTAATGCCTGTATGCCCTGATGTAAAATGGCTAAATCCCTGCAAATTAACAATCAGAGCTGTTAGCTTGTTAGCTTGATGCAGTTGTTTCCTGTAGCAGCAGGGATTTTGAAAACGGTAAAGCAGAAGGGGAGGACAATGCCACCAGAAACAGGCGGCCAGTGGCAGGCTTATACCAACAATCTGCATCTGATGAGTCAGACTAATACCACATGTGTATTCAGCACTTTCTGGCCACAGCAAAGAAAACTTGTCTCCTCTTTTCCTCCTTTTTCATCCACATGTGCTGCTCAAGTCCATTTGACTTGGTGCATCAGCCAAGCACAGTGGAGTGTGTATTAAGGTGTGTATTTACTGATGAAACACTCACATTTAGTCCAGCATCTGAACAATGTACAAATATTTTACTTCCTAAATATAGTCCCATATTATTTTGTGATCTAAAAGATTTTATTATGAAGCAGCAAAATCACGAAATGCTTTGTTTTCATCATCAGTAACTAAACACGACTCCCATCAGCTGAGAGTGAACATGAAACAGTAAAATAAAGCAGAAACCTGAAAGTACAAACAGCGACGCAGGACAGAAACTAAACTTTTAAACCACAGAGATTCAGTTAGAAGCTACTAAAGTCCTGAGAGCCTGAAACACACACTTTTAAAAACCTCTTTCTCTCTGCTCTGCTGCCTGGATGTGCACAGAAATTCAAACTTGGGAAAAAAGTCAATCGCCTGTTTTTAGCAGGTTTACCAATGTTTCAAAAACCTGCATATATGTGCAATTTATGGTGTAAAAATGGTATGACAACATGAAGCATATTCAGCTAGCAGATCAAAACAAGCTGCAAAATAAAGTGCAAATATTAAATTTGTAATAATCCACATGATGTTTATGACACTTCTGAACACAGCCCACTTTGGAGACAGGAAGTGTGTAACGTTTCATAACGTTGGTGCAGCTTGTAATGCGTTATCGTCTTACGTAAAGCATCTTCGGTTGTCGTAAAACAAGAGTCAACAGCCATGCTAGCAGCTCTGTGAGCCTGTGAGTTAGCATGTTAATATTTGCTAATTAACAGTAAACACAAACTGCAGCTGAGGCTGATGTGAACGTCATCAGTTCTGCAGGTGTTTGGTCATAAAGTCAGAGGATCACCAGAGATATTACAGCTCGTCCTGAGGGGAACAGGAGCGTCTGTCCAATAGCTGTCGAGACGAGCGTACCTGCACCACGGCTTTGGAGCCGGTGACCTCCAGCACCTGTCCGCTCCTCTTGGTCCCATCAGGCAGCGTGAGGTGGACGATCTCTGCGTACCTCGGGAACTGTCGGAGAGAAGCGGGAACACAAGAGGGAAGATTTTGGTTTTGGTAATATTCTGAATGTGATGTTTTACATGAGGAGCCTGATGAATCAGGTTTCTGATCGTCTGTGTGCAGTTTGTCACAGAATCCTGGAGCCTCATCACAGAAACTTCAGTCTGAATCTTCTGATCTCAGTTCACATTTAGGATTTTTGGTTTTACAGAAACATGTTTCCTGACTCTGCTGCACTGCAGATTCTTCTCCTCCACCAACGTGATTAAAGCCTCCAACTCATCAAAGATAAAATTAAACGCTCGTCTGTTCTTCTTCATTATAGCAGCTAGTTAGAGAGTGACAAGTGAAGACAGCTGTTGTCATGGATACAGGCAGTCTATTGTCCTTTACAGACACAGACGAGTTCTGACTGAAGAATGAAGTTTACAGTCGTCTCTTAACATACGAGACATGAGTTTATGAACTGTTTCTGGAACAGGATGAACATATTTCTCTTATCTTCTTTCTGTCTTACCTTCAGTTTCAAACACTTGGGATTTTCTTCCTGTAATGAGGCCCCAGGATCCTGGTTATGATCGGGTTTTTGGAGCAGCCATGCTACCTGGGGCCATAATCACTAAACCTCAGAGTACAGAGTTGCTCCTTGTGACAAAATTCTAAGAAAGTTCTTAGTATTATGAAGATTTCTAAAATTTCCCTTTACAGTTAACAGTATATCATGGTAAAGAAAAAAGTTACGGATTCATTAAGCATCTTAGTGCTTCAGAGAGTTCCTCCTACAGGTCAGTCTTGGGTTACGACCGCTATAAATTGTGAATGTTTGCATATTCTGTGCAGCTCTTTCATTTAAATGACATATTGCACATTTTTAAATAACCTTTTCCAATATTTTATTGTCAGTTTTCCATCTATTCTTCTTGTCTTTCAGTACTTGGCTGCTGTTATGCATCAAAACACAGAGACAAGTAGCTCACATGAGAAAATTTGGCCCTAAATCTGACTAAATTCTGATTCTGTCCAGTTTTTGAGTCATCTGAATTCATTTGAGAATTGAGGGCCTTGAAAAAACTGGGTGAGAACAGAAGGAGAAGCTGAGATTCTCAGTTCAGGAAAGTAAAAAAAAAACAAACACAGAGGACGTACAGCGGTTCTTACCTTCACCTGATCCAGAATCACCAGCGGACCGTTGACTCCGGACACTGTTTTATAGGCTGAGGAGGCAGAAAACAGGAGGAGGTGACGACAGAACGAACACACAGAACCTGAATCAGCTCAGTACAAACACAGTGTCAGCAGAGGTCAGAGCTGCAGGGACAGACGGGACTAATTTCATCTGTTGTCAACAAGCAGGCGCAATAAATAAAATTTTAAGTGCAAAAATGCAGGAGTCTAACAACAAAAACAGTAAGTACACAACTACCTTATAAAGTGAGCAGGTTACCAGTGCAGATGAACTTACATAATAAAAACAGTAAATTAATCAACAATTATTTCTGATCAGTTGATTAAAGTAATTTTTCAGGCAAAAGAAAAAAAGAAAAATTCCATTCTCTGGTTACAGTTTCTTCAGAGTGAGAATTTACAGCTTTTCTCTCTTTAATATCACAATAAAGTCAATTTCTTCAGGTTTTCAACATCTGGAGACGTCACTGTGGACATGTTAGATTATTTTCTAAAGCTTTATGAACCAAACTAAACGATAAACACTAGAACAGCTGAGGAGCTCATTTTGACTGTTTTCAAATTTATATGTGCAATAACTTTTTTAAATTAAAAAAAACATAAAGCTGCTGGTTCCTGACTTTTTCTAAACGTGTCTGTTTTCATTTAAAAAAATTTTTATATAAATGACACAAAGGGCAAAGAAAATGTGACCATTTTTACCTGTTTCAGCCACAGGCGGTCATACTGACCCCACAGAACCTGCCGCTGTTATATTGTTACTTTTTACACAGTTGGAGAAGCATCTTGGTTGCTTAGCAACTATCATCGTCTCTGTCAATAAAACTTCATAAGTGGTCTCAATTTCCAGTTTCCTGGCATTAAAATTCAAATAATTAATTAATTAGATTCAATTTAAAGTAGGGGAGACCAGGGACGGTTGTAACGTAACTCACTGAATTTTTGTGTTAAAGCTCTCAGATGTTGAAACAAAGAACATTTATCTGTTTCTCGCTCTGAGTAATTCCAGATTAATCTAAAATTTAAATCTGATGGTTATTATCCTACAGAAAAATACTGATGTGAATATATTCAATCATTGCAGTTTACTGCACATTGATGGCTGCATACTGATACAACATGTACATTTTGGTGTTATTTCATTTTTAAAAAGATAAACTAACAGAATAAATATATGAATCTTTTAGTCTGGTATGTTTCAAGAAAATCAAGAAAATAATCATCCTCTCTGAGCTTCATCTCAGGCTCACAGAGGTAAATTATACTCATGATTCTCCTCATCATCATAATATTTCTGGCTCAGCTTCTGGCAGAAGGACTGAAGAGCTGCAGAGAGTAAATATTTTTATCCCACTGAGGCCCACACACACTCAACTCAGTGGAGGGCTGCAAATATGGATCATTCTGGGCAGTTAAATGTCAGAAAATCATGAAACCTGGTCGCACAAGTGGGTCAAAAATCTACTTTTTCATCAAATAACAAAGACTAAAGTGAACTGTCAGGTTTGGTCTCAGGCTGTGGCGTCTATAAATATCAGAAAATACTGAAAAATGTCATCTGAAGCTTAAGGTGGAGTCTTTAAAAGTCTCATCCTGTCAATATTCTTAAAGATATTGAGTTTAGTATGATGATAAACTAAGAAAAGCAGCATTTTCTGACATTTTGCATGAAAAATTACTCTTTTTTTTCAATCACTTGGCAGGTTGGGTGAGTGAGTTTCCAGATTTACTCGCCCTCATGGCATCTGACTGATCTTGATTTTATGCAGTTTTTATGTGTGCAAAAAATAAACAAGTAAATAAATAAATAAAATACATTTTAAGTGTCCTTCAATGCACCATTTCCCAGGAGACCAAACAACTCACTCATCCAAAACAAGACAAAACCCTCATTCATATTTTCAGCAACAAAAACAAACATTTTGCCAGAAATTCTTCAAAAAAAAAAGTCTAAAGTAACTGCGCCCTGCTCGAGGTCTGTCAGGTGATTGATTGACAGTTATCAGGAGAAAGTGCTGATCAATGCCCACATCGGTCTGTAATTATTGTTAAATGACGCAGAGCTGTTTATTTCTATGAACCCCATCAGAGAGCTTGTTGCTGCAGCTCTCATATATTCAGATATATGTTGCATATGATGGAGCGGGACTCACTGAGGCGCGGCTGGGAGATATAGTCCCTCTTCACGGCCATCACGTGCTCCCTGGAGGCGGCGGCGGGGGCCGGAGCGGCGGCCGCGGGTCTGTTCCCGGTGACGGCCGAGGAGAGCTCGCTCATGGCCCCGTTCACCATCCCTCTGAGCGCCTTCATCGCCATGTTTCACCTGCAGCAGCCGCAGCAGCAGCAGAGTCGTGACAGACTCGGCGCATGCGCAGTGGACACACGCCAGCAGGGAGCCGCATCATGAGGAGAGGCTGAAAAACTGAGAAAACAACAATAGAACCACAAAACTGAGATATTAACACAGAGAGACAGTGAAACATGTGGAAAATAGTACATTTAGATTATTTAAAGGAAAGTTAAAGGGACATTTCCCAAATTTATAGCTACAGGTGGAGTAAATGTTCACGTTACAGAGTTTAATCAAGTGAAGCTGAGGGTTAAGTCTAAAGAAATCAAACACAGATACCATAAATCAGGAAAACAATATATGAAAATGAATAAAGGTTATTTTTTACATTTTAATTTTCATTTATCACTGGTCTACACTGTAAAAAAAAAGTTAAGAGGCTTGAATATATTTTTGAGTTTTGAGCCCAACTCAAATTCTTACATTTTGAAAAAGTTTCACCAAATACTGATATTTTATTGAGATAATTTACTTTTCTTCTTTAGATAAACTTAAATCTTTGAGTTTTAGAAAATCCTGAAAAATGTGTTTAAAAAATTAAAAGTCAAATCATTTAAGTGAAAGTGAATGATGGTTATAATTTTAATATTTTCACTTAAAACAATTAAATTTTCAGGCACTTCAATAATGATGAATCAGGTCGACAGCTCACTGTGAACAACTGTTGAAAATAATTTTTTTTTAAGTTTGTGCTGAGACTGTTAGTTAATTTATCAGTTAGTCATTCAATAAAAATATACTCTGCTACTATTTTAATCATTGATTTATTTATTGTTTAATGATAATGATAAATATAATAAAACATTTTCTGGCTCCAGACTCAAATATACACTGTAAAAATGAAAGAGTTGGAAAACGTCTGAGAAAATTTGAAGGCAGCAGACTGCAACAGATTTTTTAGTTTTGAGACAAACTCAAATTCTTCTTCTGTTGAGATAATTTACTTTTCTTCTTTAGATCAACTTAAATGTTTGAATTTTAAAAACTCAAAACATTGTATCTAATCAATCGACTAATTGATCGTCTAACTGATTGTCTCAGTGTTAGTGGTGCTGCCTGTAGAGCTGAAATGATGTCGGCTGATTGAACGTCCACAGACAGAAAATTAACAGTCAGCAATGTTGAAAATGTATTAATTAAAGTCTTTATTACATTTTTAAACAACGTTAAAATGTGACTGGTTCCACATGTAAACATTCACTGATCTGAGTCTGAATATATTCAACGTATCAGACATTTTAAAAACATCAGCTTGGCCTTTTCCATGTTTTACCATTTTATAGATCAAGCAACCAATCGATTAATCAAGAAACTAATCAACAAATTAATCTATAATGAAAATAATCAAAAAATAATGCGAGGGAGTAAAACTGTGCAGTCAAATAAAAACTAAATAAAACTTGTTGGCAGAGCGGATGAACTTAACATCATGATGAACGAGGCACGCTGAGATCTAAACCGACAAACTTCTGGTTTCAGATTCTCTCTTTCTGTTTCCGTTTGTCCTCCGTGACTCCGTCCATGAACACAAAGAGAGAAACAGGAACTAAACAGACGCAAACTTTGGAAAACACACACCTGATTTGTCTCCATCTCTAATAAAGGGCAGATCTATTATTTTTGTTTTTTTTATAGGTTTTATGTCATTCTTTAGCTTCCCAGTAAAATTGTGCATGTAATCACATCCTAACATTTAAATTGTGGTCAACATATGTATGTTTTAGTGTCAAAACATTTTTTTTTTTTTTTTTTTTTGAGAGGGAATTTCCATTTTAAAAACCTGGAAAACACTGCAGGAGGAGTCGCCCTTTGAATATGTAGCTATTTAAATATCTGACACATCACATGCGTCCTGATTCTGAACTATTAATAGATGGATCAGCTTAAAGTATTGATCTGATACAAATGAAAGTTGAACTGGAAAATGTGACTGATGATCAGTTAGAGAGAAGAGGTCTCACTCTGCTGGATTTGTTGGGAACAGAAACAAGACAGAAGCTGTTTGAGTCGAACATTCGTGCAAACACGTTAAAACAGCAGCGCTGCAACAACCAGCTAACTGAGGTGACAGAACACAGTAGAGTTCAGTAAAGAAAGGATCTGATCTGAAGTTTGATTTTACCTTACACCTAAAAGGTAACACTTTACAGCACTGAGTCACCAACTACAATGTCACAGATTTTGTGAAACTAGACCATTTTTAATGGAGAAAATGTTTCCTGGTATTTGTTCCGATGTCCTCCGGCTGCTCCGCCTCAACTGATTTGGTGATTTACAAAGTTCATAGATGACAAAACTTTGTGCTCCAAACTCCTGTAAGGTAACACTTTATGGCACTAAGACACAAAATAGAAAATGTTTTTTGTTTTTTTTCTCTGATGTCCCCCGGCTGCTCCGCCTCAACTCTCCTAATGTAGCTGCTGTTAGCTAGGTAGCTATGTTAGCTGTACAGCCCGTGAGCTTGGGTGTGTTGGTGTTTACATCACTAGTACAGGAGCTTTGTAACACCGTGAGGAGGCGTTTTCAGGCTCAGGGTTAAAATTAGGTGCTTGAACCCTAATGGGCCGGTTCCATGCTGGTGGAAAAGACCCATTTGTGTTCAGTTCTGAGTACTTTTGTAGCTTCTAACTAAATCTCTGTGCTTCCTGCATTGTTGTTTGTACTTTAAGATGTTTGCTTTATTTTAAAGTTTCACTTTCACCGATTCATGAAAAAAGCTTTTAGACAACAAAATAACGGGGGACATTTATTATGAAAGACTTATAGGAAGTAAAATGATTATCCAACCTTATCCAGCTGCTTAACACAAGCCGAGCCTGAAATCAGTTAAAGACACACCTTCAAAGGTGTAAACTCTGCCATGCTGGGTCAAACCAAGAAGCACACACACGGAAAAGAAGCAAGAGAGTCACAGAAGCCAAAAAGCAGCAGAAATGAGCGTTTCCATCACTGCCGATCGGAGCTGGAGACGATAAAAACCTGTGACAACTGCAGAGTCATTTGATCCTGGACTGAATACTGATAGTACCCTTTGACACTGAAGACAAAAGCCAGATGTTGGTGGGGTTTTTTTTTTGTTTTGTTTTTTTGTCCAGAGTAAAAGGGGATTTCATGAACTGTCCCTTAAGCACACAGATGAATAAGAACAGTACATTTATAAGCTGTTATTAACTGTCTCAGTGTCCTGGTTTCTATCAGTACTTGTTGTGCGTCTTGACTCTGTGAGTGTGTCTGTGGTGATGTCTCATTTTAGGACCCGCCCACTGCTCCTCCTCAGCTCTGTCATGGCCGTTGGACTCGTTGGTCCAGCGTGCGGAGTAGCGAGGTAGAGGAGGAGGAGGAGGAGGAGCTCTCCATCTGTCCTCCTGCCAGCGGGGGGGTCTCCTCCACTGACTGTCAGGGTGAGGAGGTGTCCATCGGTACGGGTGGTGTAAAGGGGCTCCCATGGGTGGACAGAAAGGAGGTGGAGGTAGTAAAGGCGGTGGAGGGAGGAGGCCGTCGTGTGGGTGGTGGTGATGTGAGTGGTGGTTTGCTCCTCTGGGAGGAAACGATCTGAAACAAAGACAGAGAAAAAGAGGAATCTTTTTTTAGCGATGCTAGCATCGCTGGCTTTATTGCTGTCAGTTTCACATGTGCACTGCATGTGAGAAATTAGCCTTCAGGGCTTTCTGCCAGAAACACCAGACCATGATCTTCTAAATCTAACCAAACTAAAAATAACTTTTAAAAAACTGTCAACATGATAAGACTTTTGATTGGTTTGTCCTCCCTACCTGTGGTGCGGGGAGTCACTGCTGTGATGTTGTCTCTCCTCCCTGCTGTCTGACGGTCGATGTACAGCTCGTCCTCTCATTGGCTCCTGCTCCGTCTCCTCCATCCCCTCGTTACTGTTGAAATAACATCCCAAGAGATATTAATTAACAGAACAGACAAGCTAATTAAACTGGATCAGACACTTATAATGTAAAATAATAAAATAAACGATGATCTCATACTTTAAAAGGCTTTCAAAGTCTGAAAATCGAGACAGTTCCCATGATGCACTGAGGAACATAAACAGGAAATATAATGTTGCTTGGGGAACAACCTGAACCCATTATCTCCATTCAAAATGTGCTATTATTAAAACAGAGTTCAACTGAGTGAAACCGGAGGCCAAATTAAGCAGAGGACCTCAGTATTAATTATAAAGTCTGTTTTATCAGGTAATAAACATCATCAGGGCTGCAACTCACAATTATTTTCATAGTCTATTATTTTCTCCATTAACTGTTTGGTTTAAAGTGACAGAAAATCGTGAAAAATGCCAACCAGTGTTTCCCAAAGCCTCAGATGAAAGTATTCACATTTTAAAAGCTAAAATTGGAGAATTTTGACCTTTATTTTCTTTAAAAAATTACTAAAACCAATTAATCAAGTATCAAAATAGTTGGTGGTTAATTTAATAACAGATTAATGACCAATTATTTGATTAAGCGTTGCAGCTCTAACATTAGTGTTTGAAAACAGTAATGACGCACTGCCATTAGTGAGTCAGATACGTTTTTCACTCAAACATCTGACGCATTAGAAGCGCTCTCGTATTAACCTCTGCAGCTGTCAGACCAGCTGTCTGTACCAGCTGTCTGAAGGGTTTGTTTAGATGATGCACAGTAAAAAGGCACTGACAACATGTTTTGTCCACATTTGTCCACAGACTCTCCCTTTACTTTTCCGAGCAGATGGTAACAAGACACGGAAACTTCCTGAACTTCTTCTGTGTTTAATCATGGGGGGAAACAACTGTACATTTACTGCCACTGGACAAGTTTGGAACGGGATGAAAACAAAGTGTTTGCACGCGTGCACACACGTAAACAGACTTTTGATATTCATTTTTGACTAAACACAGTCCAAGTGCATTGGAAGGAGAAATATCCTTCATTAAAACCCACTGCAGCATCATGAAATACTGAGAAAGACGAAGACAGTGTGACTTTAACTAACTGCAATTTTTAACATGAGACTACAACTAAAACTACAATTAAAATTCTTGTCAAAATGAACCCTGATAACCATTTTAAAAACACAGACTGCATCACCTCCTCTTTGGTCCACACTGCAGGTCTTCC
Source organism: Lutjanus argentimaculatus (assembly GCA_034769285.1). NCBI lineage: Eukaryota > Metazoa > Chordata > Actinopteri > Lutjaniformes > Lutjanidae > Lutjanus > Lutjanus argentimaculatus. The sequence continues at coordinate 41,070,061 of JAWZSL010000005.1, read as the reverse complement.
AGGTAGTTCTGTCGTTCTATCTTGTGGCCCCGCGATGAGTTGAACACTGAGAACAAAACAACATCTCAGATGCTTCAATTTTATTCTGAAATGAGCCGACACACTTCAAAATAAGAGACATCGATACTCACACTCTATGGCTTCTTTAGGATCCATTCCATCAACATCGATCAGATACCTGCAGGTCAACACACACACACACACACACACACACACACACCTGTTACACACTCTGCACAGTTCACACTAACACTGTTCACACTGTTTCACACACACACCTGCAGATCAGGTAGCCAGTTCGGTTCAGACCGTGGGTGCAGTGGACTCCGATCAGCTTGTCTGTGATGGAAAAGACAGTTAACGTGAATATAACAGGTGTTTCTGAATTAGAAAATAAACTGGGGTTCATTTAATGTACACATCAGTCACATACAGTGTTTATCCTCATTTTAAAGAGAAATAAAGACCTGAAACATTTCCTACAGTTCTCTCTTCCTGTGTGTGTTTGGTCTCTCAGCATCACCGCAGTTTCTCTTTTTTATCTGCATTTTCAGAAATGATCAATAAAGAGAGGAATAAAATCAGCTGCAGTAAGCTCTACAGACCAACAGGTGTCACTGTGCTGTTGAGTTTGAAGCCCAGAAGCTTCACAAGGCTTCACCTGCTCCTCACTGTGTACAGGAGGGTCAAAATAATAAAAATGCTGCTTGTCTACAAAGTTAACACGAGTGAAGACGCTTCCATTGTGAGATTTGTGCTTTGATGAGCATCATATAAACAGAGAGGAACCTAGAAGACCTAGAAACAGCCCGGTCCTCTGCTGCCTTATCTTTGATTGAGAGTGAACTTTTTACCCAACATACTGTAAAGCCGAGAACGAAGCAGCGTTTTCTAAGCCCAGGATGGTAATCTGCGCTGTCATTCTGTCTGGTAGGTTTCAGTCATGTTGACTACAGCTTTCAGTACCCAGCCGAGGATCTGGTACAGTCTCTTCTTTGTTCCATATTTTTCCAAACTCCAGAGGAACCCTGACATCGACTGAGCCGCAGACAGATGGCAGCTTATCGAGGCTGTGTTCCAAATCAAACACTTTTTCTTTTAACTTCAAATGTCGCGTTACGGACTGAGTTTGTCCCAGTTGTATGCATGCTTCATGCAACATTGTGTACTTTGTGTGGGAATCACACAATCATATCCCTGCAGTGTGTAGTAAAAGCAAAAACAAAGTATATTTTTAGATAAAAGCTAGGATATAAAATTAGATAAACAAATAGCTACATATCACCTTGCTAACAGTACCGCAGTATATTGAATCTTAACCTCTGTATCATGATTTGTACTGTTTCGTCAGATGCTTGTCATCACACAGCCTGAGTGAAACAACAAAAGGATTTTTAAAAACAGAGACTACGCCTTTAAATGAGAGAGTTCTGGACCTGTTCTACGCTGAAGAACAGACTCGTTCTAACAGCAGCAGTTCATCCTGGGTTCCAGAGTGGTTTCTCACCGTTATCATCGTTGTCTCGTAGAAACCTTCGTACGGCTCGTTTGAAGCTCAGGATGGTGTCGTCACTGGGAACCTCGTGACCGGCTGTGAAGATCTTCACAAACATCACCGACTCTGGGACGTCCTGCACACACACAGGTCGGATTTTAGTTTATATTACAGCCGAAATCAATTATTAAACTAATCAACAAGTATTCTGACAGGAAAAAAAGTCAAAATTCTCTGATTTCAGCTACTTAAATGCGACTATTTTCTGGTTTCCTTCCTTCTCTCTGACAGTAAACTGAAGATCTTTGAGTTGTGGACAAAACAAGACATTTGAGGACGTCATCTTGGACTTTGAGAGACATTTTTCACCATTTTCTGACATTTTACAGACCAAGAAAAATAATCATCATATCCCTTTAAATTAGAACATGTCCAGGTGTGTGTGTGTGTTGTTTACCTGTAGTTTGTAGTATCGTGTGGTGAACGTCAGGTCAATGATCAGACCGAGCTCCTGGTTTTCTTTCTTCAACGTGTCCAGCAGCTCCCAGGGACCAAACACTTTGGAATATGGAAGCTGATGGTTCAAAGCCTGGAGAAAACAGATTGTAACCTCACTGCTCAAACACAAACACACGTTTTAAAAATATAAGCAGCTCTCAGTGGCTGCAGGTGAGAAACAGATGTTAACTGTGACCGCTGACCTGCTTCAGAGGAACTTTGAAGGTGATGAATCGAGTCCCGTGAAGTCTTTTCCCAACAGCTTTGTAATCCAGCCACCTGTCAGGAGGAAACATGCAGTCATTACTGTTAAATTTATCACTTTTTTAAAAATCTGTGGTGGTTTTTATATTCTAATTAATGTAGATGTAATCACTTTAACACTCTTTAAGATCACTCTGGTGTTTCTTCATGTTCAGACTCAAAACAGTCCAGATGACATTTTCTGATCAGACCTGACTCTTCTAGCTCTGTAATTATTTACTTTCACCAACTAAGTTATTATCTTAGAGTTGTGAAAAATACTGATTTATTGATTCTGAATGTTTGAAATGCTTTTAATACTAATTCTCTGCAGATTACTTCCATTATTGATTTTTTTTTTTTTGATTCATCAATTAGTTGTTTTGTCCATAAAATGTCAGAAAAATGTCAGTCAGCGTTCCCCAAAGCCCAAAATAATTCAAATGTCTCCTTTTGTCCACAAACTAAAGATGTTCAGTTTCCTGTCAGAGAGGAAAGAAACCAGAAAATATTCACATTGAAGAAACTAAAATCAGAGAATCTTAACTCTTTTTTTTAAATGTATCAAACCAATGAATCAATTATCAAAACAGTTGTTAATTAATTTTGTAGCTCTCTCCACAACAACACAGACACAGGTCGGTTCTTTGAAATGGGCGTTTATTGCTTGGGCACATCTCTGCTGCATCCTCTCCTTCATGCCATCACACTTACGCCGTGAGAACTCGTTGGCCGCTTGTTGTAAAGAGAGGTTTGAAGTCCATGAAAATCCTTTAGAGTCTTATAAGTTCCTTAAGGTCTCTTTACCGTCTACTTAGGCTTCAGACGTTAACTTAACTTGCACGAAAAACAGGCAAGGCCTCACGAGACGTTCGCCCTGCGCTGTATACAGTCCCACAATGAACTTGACCGTAGGTGCGCCACAAGCAGAGAATATTGGTTCCGGACAAGAAACGTACGATTTAAACAATGAACTACAGCATATGTGCTTACAACATTTTAGTAAATTAAATTATTTTACCTCTTACACAACAGAATTTAATACATCAATTTTAACCTTACTTCAAATTATTTATTTATTTATTAACTTATTTATTGCATGAAAATTCCTGACCTTTATGAATTATTTATCAGTGTATCATGAAGACACGATTTATGTAACAACACTTACACTCCCACCAAAATCGCTCATTAACTTGAATGTGGGATTTTCTTATAAAGCAAACATCATAGAAAAGACCAACTAAATGTTTTAAGTCCAAATGAATGCTACTTCAAGTTTGTGACTCAGCTGGCCTCAAGTAAAGTGACTACTTTGTGAATGGGCCTTTCAAGCTGAACTGATCTAGTGACTTTATTAAGTGTGGTGTACACGCTCGTGGTGGTGTTTGACAAGCATGACTGCCACATGAGATTTTTTCAGAGGTATTACATGATCTTCTACATCATGGTGTGATGCTGATTGGGCTAACTGTCCTCCCACCCTGAGAACACCGTTCTTGTCCAGGAAGGCATTTGACTGCTGTAACCCTTTGCACTTCTTGGGAGTGTCTTCTCTCTTGTGCCTGGTAACAGCTCTCATGGCTCTGGACCAAGCAAAATGCTTGAAGCAGTTCACCATTGAAATCACTTCCTTTGTCTCGACCACGTGAGTGTGGGCCTTCAAGGACTCAGGACCTGATGTTTCTAGTTCTCCCACCATCTCCTCTTTACATGGCAGATCTTGTTTCTGCTTTCCTTCTTTGATCTTTGACAAGAAGAGAGGGTCTTCCTGAGAGACTAGCTTATCGTCTACAGTGTCCTCTGCGAAATCAGATTTGAGAGCCTTGATTTCTTTCTTTGGACTTATGTCTTTGTCTTGAGTCCTTCCCTCTAAGTGCACCTCTCTCTTCAGCTCAGCGAATTGCTGTGCAGCAGGCATCACTTGTTGCTCTATGATTCTGCGATTGATTCCTATTGCATTGCTGTAGTCACTTGCTGGAATCGAGCAGCCAACGATGCTCCAGCCAAGATCTGTACGCTGGGCGTACGGCTGGTTCTCTTCTCCAGACAGAACCTCTCTTGGAAGAAGGGCTTGTTGACAGTTATAGCCTATCAAGAGGCCCACTTCGCAGTCCAGTGGCGGTGGAATCTTATCTGCCAATTGTTCCAGATGAGGCCATTTCTGAGCAGTTTCAGAAGTTGGGATGTGTGACCTGTCTGCTGGAATGAATTCTCGTGTGAAAAGTGGTGGCAATGGAATCCTTTTCTTCAAGTTGTATCCCTCACTTGTAGACTTGTTAGTTTCTGACATGGTATGACTGTTGACCTTGTAGACATTGTGGATAGCTGCAGATTGACGTTCTCTTTGTTTGTGTCGAGGTCTTGGGCCACTTCATCCAAGATAAAGGTTGTATCGCTCTGCGTGTCTAAGAGCGCGTAGACGAGAACTTCTTGTTCTGGCTGTTTGGTGGATGAGACCCAGACTGGTTGTTGACAAGCTATCTCTTTGATGTCCACCTTGTTCCTTGCCCTTGTCATCTCCTTTTGGAGGTGCTAATCTTTGACGTTCTTTTAATTTATCGTCGTGCAGACATGTTGGGTGTCGCTTCTGACACCGTTCACACGTGCTTTTATTATCACACTTCCTTGAGTGATGACCAGTCTTTAAACATCCAAAGCAAAGCTTCTCTGATTGCACAAACTTGACACGATCTTGAACTGTTTTTTCAACAAACTTTCTGCACTTGGCGAGCACATGTCCTGTTCTTTTGCAGAAGACACATGATGGGATGCTGCTTTGTGCTGTATTTGTGGACAGTGCCTTTGCTTGAATGGTTTGGTTTCGTGGATGCTTTGGCTTCTCATTTTCCACACTCTTGAGTGCTTGTATCGAGGATATGGGATCACAAGCAAGATCAGCTTCCCTTGACAGGAAGTTTACAAACTCTTTAAATGGTGGGTACTCAATGTTTGCTTGTCTGGTTTCCATCACCTTGCGATTCCATCTGGATACCAGCCAGTCGGGCAATTTCAGCAGAATTTTTTGACTCTCGTTGCAGTCGTTGAGAACTTCCAATGTTTTAATGTGGGGCATTGCTGCCTCACAACTCTTGAGAAAGTCTGCAAATTCTCTCAGCTCACATCCATCTTTAGAGCTTATTTTAGGCCATGCATTCAGCTTGTCTCTGAAAGACTTCCCAATTATGAATGGGTCACCGAAGCGCTTTTCCAGCAGTCGCCAGGCCGAGTCGTATGCTGCCTCGGTGCCTAGTAAGAAGAATCCCTCGACGGCCTTCTTTGCAGCGCCACCTAAGTACCTTCGAAGGTAGTACAGTTTTTCATTCTTTGGGATGTTTTTCCTGTCTATTAAAGTTTCGAAAGACAGTCGCCAGTCTTTGAACTTCAAAGGATCTCCAGTGAATAACACAGGCTCTGGTGTTGGGAGACGATTGGCACTTATAGCCTCAACGAGCACGTTGATCAAATCAGAGCTGTTCTGCACTTGAGGTATGGATATTGAAAATGGTGGGGCTTGGTTTGTGACTTGGGTTGATTGTGGAATGAATGGGGGGCCTGAGGCTTGGAGAACTTGAGTAGTGGCTGGCAGAGACTGGGGAATGAATGGGGGACTTGAGACTTGGAGAACTTGAGTTGTGGCAGGGAGAGATTGGGGAATGACTGGGGAACTTGAGACTTGGAGGGCTTGAGTTGTGACAGGTAGATACTGAGGAGTGAATGGGGGACTTGAAGCTTGGATAACTTGAGTTGTGGCAGGGAGAGATTGGGGAATGACTGGGGAACTTGAGACTTGGAGGGCTTGAGTTGTGACAGGTAGATACTGAGGAGTGAATGGGGGACTTGAAGCTTGGATAACTTGAGTTTGAGGTTCTCCTGCTGGTTCACTGTCATCCAGCAAGTCATTCACTTCAAGATTTTCTTCAATTTGATCGTACACCTTTACTCGAGCTCTTGCAGCATTCAACTTCTTCACTTCTTCCAGACGTTCAAGCTTTCTACGTTTGTCTTGCATTGCTTGTTGCGTGGCTAGGTTCTCAGATTCTAGCCTTTGAAGCTCTGTCGCTTCTCTTTCTTGGTCATCCAGCACTGCCAAAACTTCCCTGGATGCGGCAGCTTCAGCTGCAGCCTCATTTCTTTTGACTGAGTAGATGCTTGAGCGGGTCGAACCACGCTTTGATCGATGGGTCAGTGGTCTTGACAATGAACCTGTTGAGTCCAGGATGGATCCAACATCAGGCCAAGGTTCTTCCTCTTCACTTGTCGTATGTCCCTTAAGTTGCCTTTCTGCCTTTCGAATGATGAATCCTGAAAGCGATATGCATGAGTCGACTCTTCGCCGCAGGTCTGGTTCAGGAGTTTGTATTTGACGCAACTCTTCATAAACGACCTTTACATCAGAGCAGGTCTTGTGTATGTTCTCAATCAGTTCATTCAATTCGTCATTTGAGGCCTCATCAGTGAGTATATCCTTGCCTATTCTTGCTTGACACCTCCACTTCTCACAGATAACTCTGTACCGGCGTTGTACACTCTTTAGCCTTTCTTCCTGAAGTTCTCTTCCCTTTTCTGTTAAGGTTCGCGTTCTTTCACTTCTTCGTAGCCCTTTCACCTCTTCTACAGATTCAGTGTCTGTACCTTCAGGTTGGGCTGATGATTTGACATTTTTTCGGCAGGTCTCGGTGCTTGTGTGAGACATTTTAAGACAACTTAAATGGCTATGTGACTGTGTAATGACTGAGCTTGAATTTGACTTCAATTTCAAGGCAGAAATAATGAGATTGGCAATTACTTTGGCGCAAATGCAACTATAAATGTAGGTTGCGCATGAAATATACTTAGGAATGAGTTTTTTCACTTATCCTTCACATAAGGAAAGGTTGTTGCATCAATGGAATGACCCTTTAAAATTCAATTACCTTCATATAAACAAATATAAACCTTAAATGCCAAAGAAAATGTGCCTAAAATGCTTTAAATCACTTATACTTTACACAAGAAAAGGTTTCACATCAGTAGACTGACCCTTTAAATTTCACTTAATGGTCCTTTAAACTCTTATTTTTATAAACACAAACCTTACAAAACTTAGTTTCGACTTATAAAGATGTCTTTTGCTTTAACCTTTACTGAAAGACTGTTCGCTTGCTTATGGGATTAAATTTAGGTGGGTGTAATACCCCTTAACCTCGCAGCATGTAACAACCATGAATACTGGCACATAAGATTTTACCCCAAACACAATATGCAAGGTGAATAGAGCTGAGTCCTTTCGTTGCAGTTTCCAAGTTGAACCACTTCGCACACCGCTTTAACTTGAAGGATATGGTAGAGCACTTCTTGGCTTTAGCTTGAAACTTGCGCTTTAACACAGTCTTATCACCGTGCAGGCTTGCAGTCGCTATGGCAACGGTGCGTCATGGGCCTTCTTATCAGGTGCGCTGGATCTTCGTCGTGTCGTCACACCGCTGCGTTTCGTCGTCTCTCCTGCCCGCGCTGAGCAGGCGAGTTCTCGCTGTAGCTCTCTCCACAACAACACAGACACAGGTCGGTTCTTTGAAACGGGCGTTTATTGCTTGGGCACATCTCTGCTGCATCCTCTCCTTCATGCCATCACACTTACGCCGCGAGAACTCGTTGGCCGCTTGTTGTAAAGAGAGGTTTGAAGTCCATGAAAATCCTTTAGAGTCTTATAAGTTCCTTAAGGTCCTTACCGTCTACTTAGGCTTCAGACGTTAACTTAACTTGCACGAAAAACAGGCAAGGCCTCACGAGACGTTCGCCCTGCGCTGTATACAGTCCCACAATGAACTGACCGTAGGTGCGCCACAAGCAGAGAAATTGGTTCCGGACAAGAAACGTACGATCTTAAACAATGAACTACAGCATATGTGCTTACAACATTTTAGTAAATTAAATTATTTTACCTCTTACACAACAGAATTTAATACATCAATTTTAACCTTACTTCAAATTATTTATTTATTTATTCACTTATTTATTGCATGAAAATTCCTGACCTTTATGAATTATTTATCAGTGTATCATGAAGACACGATTTATGTAACAACACTTACAAATTTATCAATAATCGATTCGTCGTTGCAGCTGTTTATATCCACATTATAAGCGTGTCTGCGTTCTTCATCGTAACTCAAACAGGTTTTTTCACTAAATTGTTTTGTACTTTGAAGACTAAATATTACTTCTACTCGAGTACTTGTTACTTGAGTACAGTGTTTGGCTCTACACACCTTTTAATCAGAATTTAATGTCGACAGCGAATCATTTTAATCCTAAAAACCAAAGTCAGCTCAACATTACAGACAGTTTAACGTTTTAACGTTTTAACGTGTCCGTTACTCACCTGTCCGGTATTCCGTTCTTCTTACCGTGTCGAGACATTTTCAGACCTTCTTCTTCTTCTTCTTCTGTTTTTAATCTAAATAAAACTGTGAACGTTGAGTTACCACGTGTGTCCACAGAGCGTCAGTCTGCTCTCCGCTTCTTTATCTCCGGAAGTCAGTAAAGTTCAACTTTATAAACACTGACGACAACGACATTAACCCTCTGTGATCATTAAAACCTGCTGATTATCTCCGCACATCAGCGTCCATATTAAAAACTATCCCGCTACGAACTGCGCAACACAAACACAGTTGTCTGCTGCCGACTGCAGGCGCATGTGGATGACGTAACCACACGCAATTTTAAGACAGCTGACGTCACCTGACTGCCGCCTGGTGGTCGCGGTCGATATTACAGCTACTTTCTTCAGTTTTTTTGATTAATCGCTGTCAAGAATGTAACCAATTCAAAATGTATTAATCAATATTTGATCAGCAGTCAAGAATCGTCTTAATTGCGCCTCATGTAACACTGTGTTATCCGGCAGAGACTCTTCTTCAATAAAGAAACTTCTTTTTAAAAAAATGAAGAAGAAAAAAAAGTGTTTTGTATCTAAAAAATATTTTTGAATGATTGATCAGTTTTTAGTTTTTTTCATTCACAGCCTTGCAGAGGTGAACATGTGATCTGGAGAAACAGAAACTTCTCTGACTGAATAAATGCTGCTGATAATGTTTTAAACATCACTGATAAAAAAAAAAGTAACTAATACTCCGAGTAGTTTTTTAGAAGAATACTGTGTACTTTTGCATAAGTATTTGTCTAGCACCAGTAGTTTTACTTGTAACTGAGTAATATTTTAGTAATGTACTTGTACTTGAGTACAGATTGTCAGTACTCTCTCTCCACCACCTAAACCAGGACCGGAATGCAGCTCATGAAGTGACTCTTACTGAGTTGTTTTGTTTTGTTGATCATGTTTTTGACCCCATCACACACTGACAGGTGTTATGAACGGGTGTTATTATCAGGTGTTATGAACAGGTATTATTAACAGGTGTAATTGTGCAGCAGAACTCAGTGGATCTGACTCACGACGGGTTCACACACTGAAGTGGAAACTTACTGATGAGGACTGAAACCTGTGTGACCTGATCAGTGACGTTGTTTTTCTCAGCAGCTTTATATTTATTTTTATGAGCTGTAAATTCTTTAAATGTCCTCTGAGCTTCCCTGTCTTTCCACAAAGTTTTTTTTTTTTTTATCACAAAGGAGAACACTTAAAATACAAATACAAAAGTTGTATCTCCAACTGTGCAGAAAGTAACGAGATAACAGCAGCAGTTTCTGTGGGGTCAGTTTGAGCGCCTGTGGCTGAAACAGGGCAGAATGAGCACATTTTCTTTTACTTTTGTGTCATTTGTATATAAAAAAAAAAACATTTTAAACACTTCCTGCACCACAAAAGAGACCAAGTAAGTGATGTGCATGTTGTCTTCTGTCTTCTGGTGAATTTCAGAGAAATCTACCAGGTGCAAATAGACAAAGTGCAGTTTTGGGTGTTTGCTTCACACTAGTCTGAAAGAAGACATGTTATGGAAACTGTGCCTTAAAGCTAATTCCACCTGCTGGAGATGAAAATGTGATAAAAGCTCCAAAAACAGCTGAATAAATGTTGTCTTTGCTGATTAATTGTGTTTGTGCCACAAGTCTGGAATTTACTCTTCACCTGCTGTAGTTACAGGAAACTGGTCATGACTCTGAAAACTCAGTTTTTATCTTTAGACTCACCTGAAAAGCAAATACCTGCAGGAAACACACCTGAGGAAGTCGTACAGAAGGACTGCACAGGGTTGTTTTCCAGCACACGGAGTAAAAGGACAAAATTACGCAACACTGTGTGACATGAGATCATTCTTCCTGTAACAACCTGAGGAGGAACGCCCATATATAGCAAGAGACAGGTGAGACTTAAGGCGTGTCTACAACTTTACAGCTAGAAGATAGTCTGCTGGAGACATACTGGGCACATAGAGCAGAAGAAGAAGAAGAAGAAGAAGATGCCACAGTGGAGAGGCCTGATGGAGCAGAGGGGGGAGTGTAACAGGGCGGTGTTGGTGTCCGTGGCACGGTTTGACCCCGGCGTGGAGCTCGGGAGGAGGCCTGGAGCCGAGAAGGACGCCAAGAAACTCCACCGCACCCTCAGCAAACTGGGCTTCAAGGTGGACATCCACAGTGACCTGAGCGCTGACGAAATCTATGAGCTGTTTCAGAAAGGTACCTCACACACTCACACACACTCACACACACACTGTCAGTCAGAACCCTGTATATCAACATGTTTACTGATTAAAAGGAACATAGAACATCCATGACTGTGCAGAGAACACATGCTTTTTCTTTATTTATTCACTTATTGGGTCTCCATGACAGGTTTCTGTATTGACGGCTTCTCCTCCTGTGAAATATCTTTCAAAAGATAAAAAAATACTTGTCACATTATTAAAATTTATCTAGTTCATCCCTCAGTGGAGTTCAAGGACCTGCAGGGCCCCTAAAATCCCTGAAGGTCCATTAGAACATCTTCAGTAACCAGCAGAACCTCTGCAACACTTTCAATGACAAAATCTTCCTCAACAACCATCAGAAGCAACTTTATCACTGCATCATGCAGAAAATAAGAGATGACGGTGACACACCCTGTCCTGCACCCTGCACACCTTCATGTGTCCTCGTCTGTGACTAATAAACACTGACTGAAGTGTGTAATTGTCTGAGTGTGTGTGCATTCTTGTGTTCTGCTGCAGAGAGCCGGCGGCCTGTGAAGGACTGTTTTCTGGCCGTCCTGTCGTCTCACGGCGAGGAGGGCTGCGTGTTCGGGGCTGATGGGAAACCCGTCCTGCTGTCAAGCATTTTCAGGTGTTTTCACAACAAACAGATGGAGAAAAAGGCCAAACTGTTCCTCATACAGGTCAGCAGATCTTTATCATGTCAGACTCACATGTTGTGGCCGGTTTGGCTCGTGTTCAGGAGAATGAGTCATGATTTTGTCTTGTTGTTGTGCGTCTCTGCAGGCCTGTCGGGGAGACGGTCTGGATCCCGGTGTGGAGGTGGATTCAGCTGATGAGACGTCAGACTGCAGCTTCTCACAGAATCTCTCTGTTCCTGTAGATACAGCTGTGATGTACGCCACAGCACCAGGTAAACATCTGTCCGTCTACCACCTAGAGTTTCTGTTTTAAAGAAACACAAAAGATAAACTAAACTGTCTTAGTGTTCAGTTTCATCATCATCAGATGCTTCACTAGTCTCAAGATCAACAGGTCCTAGTCGCTCTGTCACTTAAAGACCAGGAGTCGCTGAATAAAACATTGTGACACCAGAGATGTAGTTAACTGAGCAGTTTCACACAAAACTAAACTGTGACTTTATTTACTTGCAAAATGATCTTTACATTGACAGATGTCATATGTGTAATTCACGGCACAACTGAAACAGGATCAACAAACTTAGTGACAGTTATTTCCTCCATGTTGGACTCTAGTTGAATCAGAATTATCTATCTAATGTTCCATGGTTTGATCAGTGTGTTTACGTCCTCTCCTCAGGTTACGGAGCGTTCATGCACCCCCTGGGTTCAGTCTTCCTCCAGACGTTCTGCACGTTATTAGAGGAGGAAGGTCATCGTAACCTGGAGCTGACCCGCCTGATGACCCGCCTCTCTCACAGGGTGGCCTACACCTTCCAGGCCAAAGGTCGCGTCCTGGGTGGGAAGAAAGAGATGCCGTGCCTCCTGACACGACTCACCAGAGAAGTCTACCCGTTCGCAGAGCCGGGGAAAGACGGCGGGGCCGCCGCAGGGCTCTCGGCCACGTCACTGGTCCAAACCGACAACACCAGAACACGGACTCCTTCCATCAGTTAGACCACAGCAGGAAGTGAATGTATGTACAGTAATTATCAGCAGGAATGTAGATGAACCAGAGGAGATAAGAAGGGACAAACCTGTGACCTCATGCTATCTGACTGAAGAAAATTCAAAGATGTCATCAAGCAAAATCTGTTAACATATCCTGTTCATATTGTACAAAACTTTGTAATTTATTGTCATATATTAAAACCAGAAATGTAAATATTTATTTAATATATTTGTAAGTTATTAAAGAACATTTTCACTGGTAAAATAATGTTTTATGTTTTTATTTTTATTTTATCCATCCAGAACAAGACTTTAACCTGCAGACAAAGTTAGATAATCAGCAGGATCGTGTTGCTCTTTTTATTGATTTATCGAATGCTGTTGATACTGATGATCATCAGATTCTTTCAAAAGGCAAATAATCGATCAGATTTGATGTCAAATCATGTGACTGGTTTGCAAATGATCTCAGTGGTTGATCACAAGCTGTTGTGGCTTTATGAGCGTTAACAAAGGTTCCACAGGGTTCTGTTCTCGGACCACTTTTGTTCACAACTTCTTTGAATCAAATAGATGTAAAAGTTAGAGCATCTGTTAAAATGCATATGTGTTCTCCCAAGACTGGATGTACTAATGAATCCTGAGACTGTTGATCAGTTTACTTCTCTTTAATGCCGTAGTATATGTGTATGTGGTTCTGAAATACAAACAATACAATAAAGCTATTAATAACAGCTCACTTATGACACAGGCAATAGCAGCAGATATCCACTAACTTCCAAACCATCTAGTATTACTGCACACAAGTTAACGAAAACATAAACTAACATAAAATAACAGCCACCTATCCTTTACAGTGGGCTTGTATAATACAGACTTTCACCAGGAAATTAAATAACCATGCAGAAAACCCTGAGCATCATTGGAACTATTTTCTTTATAAATCAAAGGCAGTAAGAAACTGTAAAATGTGCTAACATAAACATAACTGGATTGTTAACTGCTGTCCATATACCCAGCATCATAACAGTGTAATGACAACACAACAGATAAAGAAATATCACAACTTAACTTGTCTGTGGACGCACACACGGGAATACAAACAGTGGATCAACTGTGACTTAAACTGCACCTAAACTTAAACAGACAATAAAAACTGTTATTAAGGCTGCAACTGCATCTGTTCTGCTCACGTTAACTCCACCGCAGTCGTATGTGTTCAGTTATATCTTCAGAACAACAACAACAACAACAACAACAACAACAATAATAATAATAACAAAGCTGGAAGAAACCCAGGGTTAAAAAGTGCCCGTGTGAAACGGGGCTAAAAGAAAGGAGTAACAGACATGTAACCCAGGACTAGAAGAAGTCCGGTCCTGTGCTTAGCTCAACCTTAGCTTAACAATATGTGTGTGAAAAGAGCTAAGTTAGCCCAAGGTTAACTCTTAGTCCAGGGCTAAAAGAATATGCAGTGTGAAAAGCACTTTAATATGTTATTGTGGTCAGCTGATTCATAGAGTTTCTCCAAAGGCTGGTCGACAGTCTTTGAGCAGATTTTCACTTGGTGGAGACAGTTTGGACTTCAGAGAAATGGACAAACACGTGATGCATGAATGCAGTCCAGGACGGCCACAATCAGTCAACGTTAGTCATCACGTCTGTGACTCAGTCTGAACAATCAGGACGTAACTTCTGTGTTAATGAGCTGGAAGAAAAGGTGACAGAATACAAGTTAATCCTGGAGTGAACGTCAAGACGATGACTAATACAGAGATTGAAGGGAAATAATTTAGTCTGATAATCATCTACAAACCAGTTGGGACGTGTTTTAGGAAATTTTTAAAGCTCTCAGTCTGTTAGAATTATAAATCAGTTACAGGAGGATGAACTTACTGAACTTTAATAAAACTGAAAGTAGATCAGAGAGACGTGTGACTGAAAACACGACTAATACAACACACCAAAATAATATTTGAGATGAATTAAAATTTCAAGCCAATAAATTTTTGACTCTGAAGGTTTGACATAAACTTTAAAAAAGTTTTGCTGGCCTGTAATCTTTAGTTGAGATAATTACTTTTCTTCTTTAGATAAATTAGAAGCTTTGAGTTTTGGAAACCAAAAAAACATCAAAAATTATTCACAGTGAGCTGCGAATCTTTTTCAAGTGAAATCATCAAAAAGAAAAGTAAATGATCTCATTAAAAGTTCAGAACTTAAGAATTTGAGTTGGGCTCAAAACTCAAAAATCTGTTGCCTTCAAATTTTCAAACTTTTTCTCTTCTACAGTCCAAAAACCAAAAGAGTTTTGTCACGAGACACTTCACACATATTTTAGCTGCTGTGTTATATCATAACCTATTGATTACGGCTGTGCATGATTACACGTCCAATCAGATCAGTTGTCCAGTCTGACATCATTAGTCACACATGTACAGTCTAATGTGATCAAATATTCCATCTCTTCCTTTTCAAAGATAAAACTGTTCAGTTTTGATCCACGCTGTCGGAGAGATATCAGTTTAACTACAAATGTATCATGATCAGGTAATCACCTCCGTGTGTGTGAGTGTGTGTGAGTGTGTGTGACATCACTGGACCTGAAACTTGTCCACAGATAATCTCAAATACCGATCAATCAGATTTCTTTTGTGCACGTGTGTGACTGTCTGCTGATGTCTGAGATTCAGAATTCTTAAAAATCTTCCTCAGTAACTTTTGTGTTTTTATGGCCGGAGGCATCGTGTTTTCAGATCAGCCCATTCTTGTGAATTTCTTGAGGGAATTTCTTCAAACTTGGTACAAGCGTCCGCTTGGACTTGAAGATGAACTGACTAGATGTTGGTAGTCAAAGGTCAAAGGTCACAGTGACCTCAATAAACACATTTCTGGCCATAACTCAAGAATTAATACACTAATAGGATAAAATGACGAGGTGATGACATTTTATATCCAAAAGGTCAAAGGTCAACTTCATTGTGACGTCATAATGTTGACCTCTCTGTCAGTCCTCTGTCCTCCTCTGTGAAAATAGTCCAAGTCTTCACTCCAGACATGATGAGTCTGGACTGACATGGATGTAAAGTGTAACTGGACTGGTTGGTGGAGATGTTTTCATATTATTAATTGTAAATAAATGTTTTTTTTTTCCTGCTGCTGCCTTGTTTGTGAGTCATGTGGACTGTTGTGAAGCCAAAGACAATTTTCCACATTGTGGACAATAAAGTTTAACCTAACTTAACTCTACCATGACCAGCCACTATGGAGTGCAAGTCATCAACAACGTATGTGAGGCTCATGTTAATGTTGGCAAATCTCTGCTGGTTGCATACAGCAGTTGTGTTGGCATTGCAGCAGGTGCTTCACCATCAGTTGCATGGTGGATCTGCAGTCTACTGAGTGACCTCTGCTGGTTATTGCTAACTTGATTGCTGAGCCCTGCATGTGCAAATTAAAGGGAGTACCTGCAGTATAAATATAAGGAGATGATGAATTATTACCTTTCTGACAGTGTCAACAAAAACTGAAAAATGATGAGGTTCATAAAAGTAGAATTCATCACAGAGCTGCTGTGTTGGATAATTAATCAATTAGCAGGTGTACATTTACACTCGTTATCACTGAGCTAACGAGTGGCTCATTTAAAAACGTCTCTGAATCCTGTAACAAGAGAAAAACATCCTGATCTGAGTCAGAGCTTCCTGCTCATCAGCTGATCAGTTTATGTGCAGTTGTACAAACATTTACTTTAACATGAGACAGAGAGAAGAACAAACATCTGGTCAGTGTAAAACTGGAACACTCTTATTGTCAAAGGTCAAAGGTCAAATGACTGGTGGTTCCTTTACTGATTATGAGACTGTGGTCACGTTATAGATACTGTAACAGATTCAGAAAATACTCCACTACAAGTACGAGTACAGCTGCAAAATCTGCTGTGACCTCCACATGAAAAGTGCAGAAAGATGAATAAAGCTGAAACTGTTGTTTGGGGTCAAAAGTCTGAGCCACTCCTCCCAACTCTGACTGGCTGTTTTCATTCAGATATTTCACATAATATTTTTAGAAAAGATACGACAAGAAACTTTAAAAACTCGTTGATTCTGGAGCCTCCTGTGGACAAAAGTGGTCGTGTTTCCTCCACCACAATCACAAAATATAACGTCAAAAATAAAATAAAAATCTGCTCCTGCTTCTTTTTATCTGGCTAACATATGTAACAGTTAACATAAAGTATAAAGACAGGCTGCTTTCAGCTGATCTCAAGGAGAATCTGACCCAGTGACATTAAGAATAATTAAACAGAAACAACCAGTCGTCTCTCTGATGGTCTTGTTCCCTCACAGTCACATCGAGGCGTCAGTATTAAACTGTTTCACACTTGTCAAATACTGTAAGATATGTGATTAGACTGACTGAATATTATATAACTGTCCAGCAAAGTTCAAAGTTGATGTTTTTAGCACCTTTCACTCAGTTTAGTGCCGTTCAAAGTGCTTCACAGATGACAGACAGGCTGATAATCAGGCAGTAACAGAGTGAAATAAAAACTAGATTAAAAAGTAGGTTAGTCAGTCGAGATCTACAGACAACCTGAAGAGAACATCTGGATGTAAACACTTTGTAATCACCTAATTACATCGTTTTTCCATAACGCTGTTAGTATCCTATCAGACATTTGTCAGGATTTTGTCAGAATTAGTGTATAATTCTTGATTATGGCTGTTTTGTGACCTTTGACAACTAAAATCGAATCAGTTTATCTTTGAATCCAAGTGGACGTTTGTACCAATTTTTAAGAAATTCCCTCAAAGTGTTGAGACTTGGAGCCATTAAAAAAGATTTTTTTAAAGATTATGAATCACAGAGGTCCTTCAGTATAAAGTCATGGATAGACTGATGGATCCAGTAATATCTGAGATGAGCTCCAGACAAACATAAAAATGATGACAGTGAAAACGTACAATTTGAGTCAGTTAATTATTTGTTTGTTTTTAAAACACTGATAATGCAACACCACAATTTTAATTTTTTAATTTTTTCTTCAGTCAAAAACAAAATTGTAATGCAAAAATGATCATTCTCACAAATCATGCTGCATAACACAATTTCAGTCAAATAATCATAATATTATATGTACATATGTTTATAAAAGACACTTTCAAACAACATGTTTCACTTTTAAAAGAATGAATTCAGTGTGTTTGACTTCAGTCGCTCCAGAATGAGACAAAACGTACTGGATGTAAATTTATTAACGGAGTAAAAGAGTTTATCGTTTTCCAGGAACAAACTCTAAAACACCACTAAACACCTGAACACTTGAAAAATGACTTTTTGTCATTGTTGGGTCAGATACTGATGAACAGGCGACATACAGCGCAACATATGTGATAAAAATGCTGACTTTATAACTTTGAACGATAATGATGTCTGAAGACTGAAGTTAAAATATCACGTGTTTAGTGTAAGATTACAAACACACACAGTTATATTAAATAAAAAACTTAACATTTCTGGTTCAATATATGATAATTGTGCAAAATATGTGCAAAATATTTCAGCAGATTCTCCTTAATGACAAAGTTAAAATGTTGTGAAGTTAACGTATGAACACATGAATGCAGTTTTAAAGCGTGACGTCTCCTCCAGAGTTCTGTTCAACGTGCTGAATATTTCTGCAGACTTTTCTTGATGTCATCTTTGGATTCTCTTCAGGAAGTCAGACAGAGTGAGTTTTTCCCTTCTTATCTCCTCTGGTTCATCTACATTCCTGCTGATAATTACTGTACATACATTCACTTCCTGCTGTGGTCTAACTGATGGAAGGAGTCCGTGTTCTGGTGTTGTCGGTTTGGACCAGTGACGTGGCCGAGAGCCCCGCAGCGGCCCCGCCGTCTTTCCCCGGCTCTGCGAACGGGTAGACTTCTCTGGTGAGTCGTGTCAGGAGGCACGGCATCTCTTTCTTCCCGCCCAGGACGCGACCTTTGGCCTGGAAAGTGTAGGCCACCCTGTGAGAGAGGCGGGTCATCAGGCGGGTCAGCTCCAGGTTACGATGACCTTCCTCCTCTTAATAACGTGCAGAACGTCTGGAGGAAGACTGAACCCAGGGGGTGCATGAACGCCCCGTAACCTGAGGAGAAGACGAGAGGAGAGGATGTAAACACACTGATCATGAGATACTTTGATTTAAGTTTTTGGTTTGGTTTGGTATTATATGATATTTTCATCCTGAACAAAATTCTGATTTGGGCACAGCCCTACATTTTTCTGTGATAGATATAAACATGTTTCAAATAGTTGATTGACACTGATGCCTTGATAAATCCATTTTATTGAGACTTTGGTTTGACAGGTGCAAGATGAGATTTCTTTTCAGATAGCTGCACCCTACCTAACCACAATACCCAACAATGCATGAGTGTTGACTTTAGTGTATTAAAGGGTTAGACTGGATTCCACAGTGGAAACCACTGTTAAATAAGCCAAATATCAGTCTCTCCAAAACAACCAAACTCCAGAGGAGAATTCAATCATTTTACCTGCCTGAACAGTAGAGTTGTTGGTCTACTACTGCTTCAATCTGTCAGTTTGTTTGTGTTACTGTGTGGCTTGTGTGCTTTAAAAGGTTAGTTCAGATTCAACAAAGTCACACAATAACACAAAGAAATTAAACGATCAATGGAGCAGCAGACCAGCAGCTCCTGTATTCTGAGGTAAAATTACAGTTTTTGTCAGTGGAGTTTGGTTGGTTTGTAGAGAGTTATATCTGACTCACATAATGGCAGTTTCCTGTCAGAAAAGTCTGTCTTACAGGAAAGTAAAGTGGTGAAAATGTTCTACAGAAAACTTAAACTGAAACTGATTTTGTTACCTGGTGCTGTGGCGTACATCACAGCTGTATCTACAGGAACAGAGAGATTCTGTGAGAAGCTGCAGTCTGACGTCTCATCAGCTGAATCCACCTCCACACCGGGATCCAGACCGTCTCCCCGACAGGCCTGCAGAGACGCACAACAACAGACAAAATCATGACTCATTCTCCTGAACACGAGCCAAACCGCCACAACATGAGAGTCTGACATGATGAAGATCTGCTGACCTGTATGAGGAACAGTTTGGCCTTTTTCTCCATCTGTTCATTGTCGAAACACCTGAAGATCCGTGACAGCAGGACGGGTTTCCCATCAGCCCCGAACAGCAGCCCTCCTCGCCGTGAGACGACAGGACGGCCAGAAAACAGTCCTTCACAGGCTGCCGGCTCTCTGCAGCAGAACACAAGAACACACACATGCTCAGACAATTACACACTTCAGTCAGTGTTTATTAGTCACAGACGAGGACACATGAAGGTGTGCACGGTGCAGGACAACAGCTGAACAGGTTCACCTCCTCACACATTAAAAAGAACAGTCAGAGAGAACAGCGTGTTCACTGCAGAACCCTCAGGCGCTCTGTGTCAACACTCAGTCTGTGATTCAACATATTTCATCTGTCTGTGTTCTGTTGTGAGTTTTTAAAATGGAAACTTCCACTCAGCTGTTAGTGAGAAGCGGTGACGTAGGTTCATGTCCTCTCCTCCCTCAGCCTATAGGAGGTTTATACGTAACAACAACCATCATCATGCATGTCTCCGTTTTCTAAAGTCGTTCAAAAGTGGTTTGTACAATAGTTCGATAACTTTATAGAAAAGAATGAACTAACAAGTGAAAATTGGTGATGGATTTAGACCAAATAAACCTTCAGCCTCTAAGTTTAAAAAAGACAAGAATATAAGACAGTCTCTCCAGGAAGTTGTGATGTAACAATCGCAACAATTAATGCAAATTCATTCAATCCCTGTAAATTCTGCACAACCTTGCAATTTTGTCCAATCACTGCAACTTTTCTGCAGATTTGACTAATCATTGTCGCTTCCTGTGACTTTCACCAATTATAGCAGTCCCCTGCACAAACATCAGACATGTGTCTGTCATTGAAGAGGCTCAATCTAAATGTATATTTTGTATTTTTATTTTTTTAAATTTGGTAAGGGAACTAGAAAGAGCACAAGGTGACATTTATCAATGCACTTTTATATTCTTTCATTTTGTGCTCAAGCCCCAAAAATATTTTTGCTTCTTTCTGTAACCCCCCTGGTGCTTTTCTTCATTTACAAATAAACCATATTTAGTTAGAATTTTGTAAACCTGTTAGGTGTCAGTTACACTCACAGTGTGCCATTTTATTCTTCCTGGAACAAGTGGTCTTTGATTTTTAATGAATTATACCAAAAAAAAAAGAAAAAAAATCAATTTTTTGGTTTGCAATTTTTACTTGCTCCAAGCAATTTCATTGCAAAAAAGCCTAAAAACAATGCAACATGCATCACAATTTTTTAAAAAGCTGCTGTGAAATCGTGGATTTTATGCCACAACAATCAGAAAAAAGCCTGCAAAATCCTGGAGGGACTGGTGAGACGATCAATACAACATGTCCTGTCTGTACAGTAAATATGAGGCTAATGCTAGCAGCCGCTTAGCTTAGCTTAGAATGAATTTGTGGGGAAACAGTCCAAAGGTGATAAAATTCACTAAATTAAAATGTTATATCGGGGTTAGGGTTGTGTTGTTTGTTTAATCCATACAAAAACCTGAGAGTAAAAAACAGACTGGTTGTTTCTCTGTTATGTGCTGAGGTCAGTTAACCAGCTGGAGTCCCACAAGGATTGGGTTTTGGGCCCCAAACTTTTTATCTTTTATATTAATGAGATCTATAAATTAGTCTGGAATCTGTAAGTGTGTCTTTGAATTTCTGGGGGTTTTATCAACAGGCTCAGATCAACAAGCTTCTGGACACCATCGTATAGATGTACAACCAATCAGAGCAAAGAAACGTGACGTATTGTAGTTGGTAAATTAAAGCCAATCCTGTCCGACATACAGGAAACATTTTCTTTTCAACGAAAGCTTTGAGTTGTTTTTTCTTCTTTCAGAGAAAATGTTCTGTTCAGTTTCTTTGACTGACATGAGCAGATTCAGTAGAAATGGCAGCCATCTTTGTTGTTTATAAAAATGTCTCCACAGCCAATAAGGTCGTGCTCCTCTGCACCGTCAGCGTATCAAACCTGCCCCAGATTAGACAGATGGTTGTTTGCAGCTGTCTGAGAAAATAAAACATGAGTTTGCAGATTCGTCTGGTTCCCAGGCTGCTGGGAAGCTACAGAATGAAAAACCTAAAATAATAATAATAATGATAAGAAGAAAGGATGCAGCCTTTAATGTTCACATTGAATGTGACGTCTTTTCTCTGCAGTCCTGTTTTATTAGTTTGTTTTTCCATAAAAGAAAAATGTTTCCATCATAACTGATGACGCAGACGGTTCAGGACTCAGTGCGTGACTGTTGTACAGTTTAATTAGTGATAAGCGGCTGTAAAACTCTACATGAACTCTGTTTGATATCTGTCTCTCCTGATTCCAAACAATCTGTCTTATTATATAAAGACAGAATGACTTTATTATTTTACAAAGTTTTCCTCGTCACAAGTGCAGCTGTTTAGAAATTCTGAGCCTCGTGACGACAGTTCAGCCAGAACAGAAACAATAAATCCAGACAGGCGACAGACTGAAGGAAGAACCCGGGTCAAGGTTTAATGACACACTTAGAGTTTGGTTTTACTTTCACTTAACTCACATGAGCCCATTATTCTGAGAAACTAAAGAAAGCTCTGGGGGAGGAGGGTTCTAGAGGTCCTTTGGGATGTTCTTGGGATCCTTTTTGTAACCGTTGAGATTCAATGGATGGTCACTGAAGAGGTTCTGCAGTACTTCAGAGGTTTCGATGGCCAAAACAGGCCAAGGGATCCTTTAAAGGGTCGTTGTGGTCATTGACGGGGTTCTAGAGTTCCTGTAGTAGGTTCTAGTGGTAGTTTATGAGGTTTTAGTGGTCACTGAGGAGGTTCTACAGTACTCAAAGAGTTTTGGTGGCCTTTGGGAATGTTCTCAAGGTCTCTTAGGACATTCTAGCAGTCGTTAAGGGGGGTCTAGGGGTATAGTAGGCGTTAGTGGTTATTGATGAGGTTCTAGGGTGTACTATAGGAGTTTTAGTGACTGTTGCGGAGATCATAGAAGTCCTTTAGAAGGTTCTAGGGATCCTTTTCGGAACTATTAAGATTTAAGGGATATTTTAGAAGGTTCTAGTGGTCACTGAGAAGGGTTCTGCAGGGGTTTTGATGGCCTAAACAGGTCCAAGGGGTCCTTTAAGATTTTTCAAGAGATAAGATGGTAATTGAGGGGGTTCTAGTGGCCATTGCGAAGGTTCTAGAGGTCCTTTAGCAGATTCTATGGGTTATTTAGTAAGTTATATGAGTAATTTAATAGGTTCTATGGTACCTCACGAGCTTTAATTGAGGAGGTTCTTTTAGTGGCCAGTTAAGAGGTTATTTGGGTAGGAGGTTCTTTAGGAGGTCTAAGTAGCCAGTAGTAATGGTGTAAAGGTTCTCTACAAGGTTCTGGTCACTGATCAGGTTATATAGGACTTCAGGAGTTCCTTCTGGAGGTTGTAGTGGTCACTGGGAAGGGTCTAAAGGTTCTTTAGGAGCTTTAAGGGGTCATTAAGGAGGTTCTAGTGATCAGTGAGGAGGTTCTAGTGTTCCTTTGGGAAATTATAGGGGTCTTTTAATAGATATTGATGAGGTTTTAGAGTACTTTATAAATTTTGATGGCTGTTGAGGAGGTTCTAGGCTTCCTTTCTGAGTATTTAGTAGCCACTGAAATTGTTGCAGAGGTTCCATTGGTCATTAAGAAGGTAGACCTTGAGGGAATTTCATGGGTCATGTACACCAATGTATGGTTCTGGAGCTGCATGTTTGACTGTTCTCCACACCATCCCTCCAGTCTGAGATCCAATAAGTGAATAAATAAAGAAAAAGCATGTGTTCTCTGCACAGTCATGGATGTTCTATGTTCCTTTTAATCAGTAAACATGTTGATATACACGGGTTCTGACTGACAGAGTGTGTGTGAGTGTGTGTGAGTGTGTGAGGTACCTTTCTGAAACAGCTTATAGATTTCGTCAGCGCTCAGGTCACTGTGGATGTCCACCTTGAAGCCCAGTTTGCTGAGGGTGCGGTGGAGTTTCTTGGCGTCCTTCTCGGCTCCAGGCCTCCTCCCGAGCTCCACGCCGGGGTCAAACCGTGCCATGGACACCAACGCCGCCCTGTTACACTCCCCCCTCTGTTCCATCAGGCCTCTCCACTGTGGCATCGCTCTTCTAATTTCTAAAGTCTGTGGAAGAACCGCTGTATGTGTCCGTTATGTCTCCAGCAGACTTTATCTTCTAGCTGTAAAGTTGTAGACACACCTTCAGTCTCACCTGTCTCTTTCCATATATGGACGTTCCTCTTCAGGCAAAGGAGGACAGATCACATGTGTTATGTCACACAGCGTTACATAACTTCTTTCTCCTGCAGCTTCTGAGTTGTTTCTCAATCCAATCCCTCTGCTCGACTTCCTCAGGTGTGTTTCCTGCAGGTATTTGCTTTTCCACGAGTCAACACCCATTTTCCCTGAGCCACATCATGTGAGGAGTAAATTCCTTAATTTAAGAAAGCACCTCCTTTATATCCGTGATGTCAAACTTGATGAGACCTGCAGCTGCTTCTCTCTCTGCTTTATTTATCCTCCACCTCAACACCACCCTCAACATGCCTGCACAGGACTGTGGCCGCCTGTATTTATTCAACATTTTACTGACTAACAGGAGATAAATTAGTGAACTGATTCTCCTGAAGACCTGTTCAGGTGTGGACAACGCGTCTCTAAGATCCACTGTTTCGGATTTACAGGGATTTATTGTCAGAATATGTCAAAGTCTGTTTTCATCAGTGTTTAATCACCTGAAAAGTAAGAAATGTGTTTTTGTTACCTTAGAATGAACCTTTTTTATCCACAGAGGAGCAGGAGGCCGTCATGTTGCACCACCATCTTTCTACAGTGGCCCAGAATGGACAAAACAAACACTGGTTCTAGATTCATGGGAGGGTGAGGCGACATGTTTGCAATCTGCAAGCTCGCCGCCAGATGTCACTAAATCCTACAAAGAGAAACAAATCGGTATCGAGAGGAAAACAGAGTTGCAGAATCTCCCAAACAATCCGCCCATGCTGCTCGTCTGCTGGAATCTAAAAGTCCCAACATGCCGTTTGCACACCATCACACACACACACACACACACACACACACAGTTCAGACAGTGTGCACGTGAACGTGGCTCCAAGCTAAAGATCCACAGTGAAGATTCAGGATAAAAACATGGTGTAAATAACATTTTTTTTTGTCAACTTGGCCTGTTGGGACTTTAGGAGACTTGTATTAAACCAGACGAGCAGTATGGAGACATTTTATGTTTTTATTGTTGTTTTTTATGTTTGAAAACTGGTCACCGTTCACTTCCACTGCAGCACTGTTTTCAAACACATTTCAAAGTGTTTGTGTCTGTTTCTATGTGACTTTGTCTCCCTCTGCTGGTGAGCATCACTGCAACAGGCGCTTTGATTTCACCTACACGATCAAAGTATTAAATATAATGTATTGTTATAGATTAAAGAGGAAAAATGTATTTATGTAGGGAACATCAAAAAAAGAGCTGATGCTGACTTTTATTTCACTGAAATCTAACTTGATTTATGTTTTATTAGTTGTTTCCTCTATTATTATTATCATTATTACTGATTGATGAGTTCTTCTCCCACTGCAGACAAATATTAAACATGATTTCCTGCAGATATGATCCGTCATCAGTCACCAGGTTAACAGTTAATGAGGTGTGAATGTGTTTGACGAGGCTGTTGTTGTGTGTGTTTACTTTTCTTGTGCTGTCGGTTTTGTTTTCAGTCACACGTCTCCTTCATCCACTTTCAGTTCTGTTAAAATTATAATAAGTGATATTTCCTGTAAGTAACTCATGATTTATGAATCGTGAAAACTCTAAAGTCACTGATGTGAGAAAGTCACTCAGGAAGATTTTGAAGAACTTTTACCTTCACTACGTTTATCTGACAGCTTGAGTTACTTCACAGATTAAGATTTTTAATACAAAAAGGTCATAAACTACACAACTGTAGATAAGAAAACATCACATATAAGATAAGAAAAAACAAGAGAAAGTGAATAAGTGTCACATCAGGAAAATCAACCTTAGAAAGGCAGAATATTAATGTGTTCTGAGCAAAATTAAACAAAAATAAAATGCACTAAATACCAGCAGAGGCAGAAGAATTGATGCCTTTTAATGAAGTAAAAGTACCAACATCACACTGAAAATACTCCATTACAGGCACAAATCCAGTATCTGATCTCATTAGATGATTGTGAGTTTGTCATTAATGTAAAAGCAGGATTTTACTGTCGTAGTTGTTGAGGTGGAGTTAAAATTAATGATTTTCATTATGGATTAACTCATGTAGCCTATACACCAAATTATTTTATATACATGTATATTTTTTCCAACTAAAATGTGTGTCACAGCCTGTCTGTGCCTTTTCCTCTAAAATTTGTCATATTATATCATATTCCTGAGTCTCCATCGGGTCACTCTGGATGCTAAACAACAGAAAAACAAAAGTCTTCAGGTAAAAGAGAGAATTTACTAGTTGTCCCTGTCTCAGACCCCTGGATCAGCTGCGTTAATGTTGTTTCCAGCTGGATAATTAAACTATATTTTAAACATCTGGACTTCATTTCTGACTTTATTCTCATCATGTCAGCTTCATTCTGGACAGACTTTAATAATCAAAATGAAATAACGGCTCCCTGATGTTTTCAGCCGTCCGTTTCACCTCACACAGCATCTTTGAGTGAAAAAACACAAACTCAGCGTCACACGGGCGGCGTGTCAGAACTCAGTGAATATTTATTAACACAGAGGAGGAACCAGAAAATAGATTTACACTCGTTACTACCAGGTGAAAAAAAGCATTTTGAAACAAACAAACGAACCCCGGTGCCACACCTCGCTTCAATTACAACAAGATGATCATAAAAAGGAATTAGAAAAAGTGACAGTCTGAAAAAATACACCGTTTGATGAAGTTAGAGATGCAGTCAAATATTGACCAATTATTTGTCTTTTTCATACTAATATAAAATGTGATAATCTATAAAAAAGTTTAAAAAAGGAAGCGTATTTACAGCGGTAAAAAGAGGTGCGAATCAACTGTGTGTCTGTGATTTGATTGGATGATTCACAAAGTAACTCCAGCTCCTCACAGCTGATTGGTTCTTCTGAGAGAGAACGGCTGAGTTAAGGCACCGTGGGAGCTCGCTGCTGATTGGTGAGCGGAGGTAGGAGGCGGGACGAGGAAGGGCTGAGAGAGCAGAGGAGGAGGAGGAGGAGGAGGGGGAGAACACCTGGAGGAAGCCATGAGGGGCGAGGAGGTGGGCGTGTCGCAGGAGGACGACGGCGTGGAGGGTCCCGGCGTGACAGCGTTGCGGCTCAGAGGGTGAGGGGTCCGGTGAGGTTTGGTGGTGAGGGACAGCGGCTGCAGCTGCTCGCCGTACGGGGACGTGTGTCCGCCGTACGACGAGTGCGTGTGCTCGGTGTGCGTCGCCGCTGGAGCGGCGGGCGAGGCCAGCGCGGTGGTAGGCGTGGCTGGGGAGTCCAGCGAGGAGGCGGGGCTGGCTTGCGACAGGTGCGTGTGTGTCAGGTGTGAGCTGGTGTGCGGCTGCGGCAGGTGGGAGCGGGGGTGTGTGTGCGCAGTCTGTGTGGGCAGAGTGTGTGTGTGAGACATCTCCTCAGCGGGGACACGAGGTCTCTTCAGCTGTGGAGGGAAGTCGTCTGCAGGAGCTGAGACACAAACACACACAGAGACACTCGTCAGTCCTCTGGAACTGTTGGACACTTTTAAAGACACTTTTGAAGACACTGGAACTCAAGTGTGAGGTCAAACTAACTGGACTCCAGTGTTTATTAAAGACGTGACAGCAGCATCGTCTCACCTTCAGACTGAGTCTCGCTCTTCGTCCTCTTCCTCTTCTTCTTTTTTCCCTGCACACAAACAAACACACTCATGTTTACAGCAGCAGAGTGAAAACCTCTTTGTGTTGACTGTGTTTCATCAGCTGTGATTTAAAGTGATGTGTTGTGACGTGAAGACGCAGCAGCGGTCTGGGACTCACGTAGTTGTCTCTGGCCGACCAGCCGGGTAAAGTTTGGAGTGGAGGAGTCTCTCTTTACGAGCCATTTCATAATATTTGGCCTGTTCCTCTTTGGTCAGAGAATGCCACTGTGGAGACAGAACGCCACCGTCAGTCAGCTGACACAACAACAACAACAACAACATTTTTCTCACTGATTTTAACTTCATTTTCAAGACATTGTGAGTTTTCCGGGAAATATTGGATTTTATACTCAAATGTGAGCATTTCTCAGATTTATGAACTATTTTTGAATTATTTCGACTATTCAACTCAAATTAACATCGTTTGTCTCATTAATCACAAAACACTGACTTCAACTTTTTTTTTTAACATTTTCATCTTTATTCTTTAAACATGACTGTACATTTTTGACCTAATTTGAAACTTAATCTCTAAATATTACAACTTTTTCCTGTAAATGTTCAAATTTATTCTCAAAATAAAAACTATTCTTGAAATGTTACGCATTTTTTTCTTCAGTTTTATCCTTGAGAATTACAACTTTTCACCTGAAATGTTGTGATTTTCTTTTAAATATTTCAGTTATTTTTTATTCAAACTTTTTTCAGAAACTTTGTTCTTGAAATATTATGACTTTATAATTCAAATATGACATTTTATTCTGAAGACATTATGACTTTTTTTTTTAAATGGGAATTTTGGATTTTTTACTTAAAATATTACAATTTCAAACCAATATAATTGCAATATGACTTTACGATCATATTTTTGTCTCATAAATTTTCAGCTTTATTCACAAAACACTAACTTTGTTATTGTAAATTTTAAACTTTATCTCTTTTTTTCTGTAGATGTTCCAATTTACTCTCACAATTATGACTTTATTCTTGAAATATTACTATTTTTTTCTCTTGAAATGAGATTTTTGTGGTGTAAATATTTGACTTAATTCTCCAAATCCTAAAACTTTATTCTGAAACTGGTTGATTTATTCTTAAACACACGGGTGTATCGAGGCATACAGAGGCGTGTAGAGGCGTACAGAGGTGTACAGAGGCATACAGAGGTGTGTAGAGGCGTACAGAGGTGTACAGAGGTGTGTCGAGGTGTGTCGAGGTGTACAGAGGTGTGTCGAGGCGTACAGAGGCGTACAGAGGTGTGTAGAGGCGTACAGAGGTGTGTAGAGGTGTGTAGAGGCGTACAGAGGTGTGTAGAGGCGTACAGAGGCGTACAGAGGTGTACAGAGGTGTGTCGAGGCGTACAGAGGTGTGTAGAGGCGTAGAGAGGTGTGTAGAGGCGTACAGAGGTGTGTAGAGGCGTACAGAGGTGTGTAGAGGCGTACAGAGGTGTACAGAGGTGTACAGAGGCATACAGAGGCGTGTAGAGGCGTACAGAGGTGTACAGAGGTGTACAGAGGTGTGTCGAGGTGTGTCGAGGTGTACAGAGGTGTGTCGAGGCGTACAGAGGCGTACAGAGGTGTGTCGAGGCGTACAGAGGCGTACAGAGGTGTGTAGAGGCGTACAGAGGTGTGTAGAGGCGTACAGAGGTGTACAGAGGTGTGTCGAGGCGTACAGAGGCGTACAGAGGCGTACAGAGGTGTGTAGAGGCGTACAAAGATGTGTAGAGGCGTACAGAGGTTGTACAGAGGTGTGTCGAGGCGTACAGAGGCGTACAGAGGTGTGTAGAGGCGTACAGAGGTGTGTCGAGGCGTACAGAGGTGTGTAGAGGCGTACAGAGGTGTGTAGAGGTGTGTAGAGGCGTACAGAGGTGTGTCGAGGCGTACAGAGGCGTACAGAGGTGTGTGTCGAGGCGTACAGAGGCGTACAGAGGTGTGTAGAGGCGTAGAGAGGTGTGTAGAGGCGTACAGAGGTGTGTAGAGGCGTACAGAGGTGTGTAGAGGCGTAGAGAGGTGTGTAGAGGCGTACAGAGGGTGTACAGAGGTGTACAGAGGCATACAGAGGCGTGAGCGTTCGTACCCTCTGTCCCAGGATCTGGTTGATGGTCGCGCTCTCCTTCACTTTGCACTGAGCGACCACTTTGGGTCTCTCCTCTCTCATGTACAACATGAAGGCGTTCAGCGGCTTCTTGATGTGCGGCTTCTTCTCTTCTTCTTTCTCCTTCTGGACGTCATGCAGCGACTTCCTGCAGGAACAAACACACGGAGGAGGAGAACGTGTGACCATCGATGAGAAAAACAACACACAACATGAGTCACATTCATGAGGCATGTTGTGGGACAAACACAAATGATATCTATTTTAAAAAGAGAAGAGTGAAGTGAAGTCGAGTCTGTTACCCCGGCTGACTGCTGCTGCTGCTGCCTCCAGGCTCCTGCTTCACCTCTGTGGGGACGATGGCCGGGTGGGGGATGGACGACTGCGGGGTCGGCACCAAACGAGGAGAGAAGCTCCCCGACACCAGACTGTCAACACCAAACATTAAACATTTAATTTAATACAACAGATCAGGACCTGCTCACAACTACACATTCAACAGAGCTGCACACAATATAATAATAAAAAAATAAAAAACTTTATTTGTACGGTCCTTTTGTTGACAAAGCTAGAATTAAGCAGATAGATTGACAAAAAAAAAAATCATAATATTTGAAGACTTAAGTTGAAAATCTACAAGAAAAGTTTTCATATTTTGAGAACAGAGACAAAATATTTCAAGAACCAGGTTGACTTTTTAAGATAAAGTTTTGCAGATAAAAGTTTTGTGAATAAAGTCTTAATATTTCAAGAATAAAGTCGTAATAGCTTATGGAGGGGAAAAAAAGCTCAATCCAAAGTTACCTCTTTAAATGTTTTGTCCAACAACAGTCAACGTAAAATTCTGAATACAAATGTTTTCTTTCAACTTTATCAGATTTTTCTTGTACACTTTCATCTTTTTTCTTGAAATATTATGACTTAATCACAGTAATATTACACTTTTCTTGTATATTTAATTGATCGGTTGATTGACTGAACAAGTCTGCAGTTTGTCCTGCGTCATGGCGGCTCCATGTGCAACATCATGAACAACAAACATCAGAGCAAGAAACAAAATACATCCAACATGACATAAACACAAAGGTTAAGAACAAGAGACAAACTATGAAGTGTCATTTAACAATATAAAACACAGAAGATGACATTCAAGGATTCAAGGACCTTTAACAGAGTTTCAACTTTATTCTCTGTAGAGATTTTAGAGAAAGTGACAAACTAACGCTCTTTATCAAAAATTATATTTGACAATCAGCTTCATTTTTCCTGTCGGGCTTTTAAAACACTTTAAAACTCTTACCTCGACATGGAGGCGTTCATAGCGAGAGCAGCAGGTGAGAAGCCGCCTGCGATGGGATACATCGGCTGTCCCTGCCTGTACACAGATGGAGACACACAGACGGTCAAATGTCCTGCAGTCACGTTGTGTGTTTGTGTACATTTACAGTGTGTGTGTTTAACTCACAGCCATCCGAGAGGGTGTGTGATCTGAGCCATTCCTCCAGGAGAGACGGGGTAACAGGCTGCATGTGGGGTCCTTGACATCCCTGCTCCGAGGACAACAGCACACGTGAGACAGGTTTAATTCTATGTCTAGTATGGTGTCAGTTTGGACGTGATTGGAGGACAGGTGATGCGTACCTGTGTCAGGAGAGAAGCCGGGGGACGCCCTCTGAGGGGAGAAGGCCTCGGGGCTGTAGGACAGCAGAGGGTGGAGGTGGGTCATGTGAGGGTGCTGCACCACCGGCACATTGTTCGACTGCAGACACACAAACGCACACAGACAACAGGTGATTAATGAAGCTGCAGTGCTGTCATCTGTCCACCAGGGGGCAGGATTCAACATCTTTTAGTTGGAACACCTGTCTGAGAGACCAAGTGGAGTAAAAACAAACCAGGACCATGAAACACACCTTCTCCAACCTTAAATTCAAGCACTTTTTAAGCATTTTCAAGTCTAAAATATCTTTTAAAAATTATGTTTTGTGATAGAATTCTACAGAAGGGTCACAAATTAAAAGAAAACTCACGTTTCCGTACGTGTCACCTGCCTGTAAATGAACTCCTTCACCACCTGGCTGAGCCGATAATCTGACTTATTTCATTTTATTTACTATATGAAAGTAAAGCAATTACAATTTCAAGCAGTTTCAAGCACTTCATTCCAAAATCAAAGCACCATTTCAAACCTTGAACACACTGCATTAAACTTCAAGTGTTTTCAAGGATTTCCAGCACCTGTACGAACCCTGCAGAACAAACTAACAGGAACATTTCAGTGACAATAAGAGACTCCACCAGCCATCAATCTGACACTGACACACACACACACTGTCAGGAAAAGACAAGACATCTGAATTAATACATTATAAGAACACATTTCCAAATTTAAAAGGTTTGTACGTGTTTTTCAGAGCATAATTCAGGCACTTTCAAGGCACTAAGTTTTGATTGTACAGAGTCCAGAGACATGATAATGAGTATTTTTTTGTTCAGTACATTGACATGAAGGTGTTAGCTGGTGCTAATTTGTCTAAGACTAATGTTAACTTGGCTAAACCAAGCTAGCTTTGACAGGGAGCTAACACTGCAGCCGGCGTGTACTTCACATCAGTGTGACTTAACGGCTGGTCTGTGGACGTCAGCTGCAGCGGTTGGGATCAGTGTGGGCGATGTTTGATAAACCTGTGACTCAAAAGACCCCCTCCACTGAAAGTCAGGTGTTTAACCTCGTGAACGTGTCCATGTGATGTTTTTTTTTTTCATGTGTTATGAGACGTATCAGGAGTGAGGTTAGCTGGATGTAGCTGGTTACTGTGATCAGACAGTAAAACAGAGGAGAAATCAGGGGAACGTTCAGTCTGAAAATGTCGCTATGTTTGCTACAGTTTCTGGATTGAACAGTACGTTTCCTCGAAATTGTGCACAACGGTGTCCAGCGGGCTTTGAGATTTGGTGGTTGTGCCACACGTGTTACCCAATCAGCAGCAGCGTGTATGTGAACACTGCCTTATTAAAAGGCCGCTGCAGTGCAGCCTGCTTGCATATACAACAGGTTGTTCAATGCAGCACTGTTGGTTAAAAATATGTTTCACTCAGTTTTGTCAGCCCTGAACACAACACAGGTGCAGGGTGGGGGTGGGGGGTGAGGATGAGGTGTAGACTATTTGCATATTCATGAATCCCTGAACACCAAATGAAGGCAGGTGGACAGATGTGTGCAGACACAATTCATCACTTCTTGCAGAATATTTGATATCATTTACAACATGACTGAAGGTGGAGTTTAATAATGAACCAACTTTCTAAACATGTTTTGTTCACAGTGAGAGGAAGATCTAAAGATCAAATATTAAAGATAAAAGTGAAAAAGATATCGAACATTATCATCAACATCCTCTGTAAAATGTCAAGTACAGCCTGTAACAGCAGTGTTGTCTCAGTTTCAGTAACTGGTGGGATTATTTTCTCAACTACTGCTGAAGATGTGAAGAACTTTTTTTTTTTCCAAGGAAGTAAAAATATTACAGGAAGTGGCTGTTGGAAATCCAAACACTGACTGATAACATCTACTACTGTTCATCTCAGGGGCATGAGGCGTTTCTGTCAGGACAGTCTGAGGTCCTCCATCCATGAAGAAGTTCACCAACGCCCAACAATTATCTGAACGTTAACATGTAAACTGGGAGGAACTGGAGGAGCTGGAACTGGTCCCAGTATGAGGAGCTCAAGATGACAATCACAGCTGTTTGAATTAATATGTAAAACGATACCAGAACATCTAAAGTGATACCAACAGAGGGGTCAGTCCCAGAGACCAGGTCAGGACCCTCAGGGGGGTCACGAGAGAAAAAACAGAGAGAGAGTGTGAGCCTCCTTTAACTGTGTTCACCTGCAGCTCAGTAACTGTTTTATTACAGTTTAACTTCCATTATTTTGATTTGATTGAACGGTTCAGTGTGTGTGTGTGTGTGTGTGTGTCTCACCAGGTGTGTGGGAGTAGCAGAGTCTCTGATAGCAGCTCTTCCTGGGACATCGAGCAGAGGCCACTGAAACGGCAGGTACTGTGGAGAAAACGAGAGGGAACGTTAGCCGACCATAATACACACTACAGCTACAATGATTAATCATTTAATCAATTATGAAATTAATCATCAACTATGTGGATAATTGATTCATGGGTTCAAGTCATTAAGTCTAAATTCTCTGATTTCAGCTTCTTAAATATGAATATTTCCTGGTTTTTTTTTCTCCTCTCTGGCAGAAAACTGAATATTTCTGAGTTGTGGACAAAACGAGACACTTGAGGACGCCGTCTTGGGCGTTAGAAAACACTGATCAACATTTTTCTGACATTTTATAGACCAAA
This sequence comes from Lutjanus argentimaculatus, assembly GCA_034769285.1. Classification (NCBI taxonomy): domain Eukaryota; kingdom Metazoa; phylum Chordata; class Actinopteri; order Lutjaniformes; family Lutjanidae; genus Lutjanus; species Lutjanus argentimaculatus. Next base: position 41,036,056 of record JAWZSL010000005.1, on the reverse strand, counting down.
CAACTATTAATCGAGAAAATAATCAACAAATTAATGGACTATGAAAATAACTTAGTTGCAGCACTAAAACACACACAGACAGACACACTCCATAAAGCAGCGTCCACACATGTTGAACATATACAGAATACATGTCCAGTTTTTACTGTGAAGTGGCTCTGAGGACAGTTTGACACACTGGACTGATTCAGTTCAGCTTCTCTGACAGGAAGAAGATGATTAAAGGTGCTGCTGACTCTTTTACCTGAAGGCACAGTGTTTCTCTTGAAGCTTATAAATAATCAATATTTTTAGGTTATTCTGCAATATAGAATATTCTTTATCCTTCAGTCTTTATTTGGATCCACATCAGCTTCCACAAAGCGGTCGCTAGTCTTCCACAAACAAAAGAACAACAAAAAGACATCAGTTTAAAATCACACAGCATCAGTGAGACAATAACAGTCGATATCAACCCAAAATCAGGACATAAAGATCAGTGAAATAACCGGTGACACATGAAGCAGTTAATGATACTGTATGGACCTACAGAGAAAATAAAAACAAAACTCTAAAAAAAAGACACTGCAGCAAAAAAAACAAAACAAAAAAATTCCAGAACTTCCAAAACAACATTTATATGATTCAGCATTTTTAGTTTCAGTGACTCTTTGAAGGAATACCTGCTTTAATAGAAATCTCAGTCTATCTAGAGCAGGATCTACTGCTGCAGATTAAACTACACAACAGTGTATAATGTCATAAAATAATAGCACAAGCTTAAACATCTACAGCAGCTAAATGCAACAGACTCATTCATGCAGCAGAGATATTAATCAGAAAACATCAGATATGAGAATAAAACACTGACAGTAGGCCTGAGTGTTATGGACAAAATAAAATATCATGATATTTTTGACCAAATACCGCAATATCTATGTTGAAGTAATATTGTCGAGATGACTTTTGGTGCTTTCACAAAATAATAACATAAACACAATAATCAAAAAATAGAATATCACAATCACTTTACTGTAATGCAGCTTTTAAAACCAGGAAATGACAGATATAGACAGTCAGATCATTATGTAATCATATCCACAATCTAAGATCTGGTCTCCTGAAATCAATATAACATCAGTATACTGCCCGGCCCTGGTGTCTCTGTTGAGCTGCAGTGTACGGACGCTTTTAAAAAAGAGAAATTTAGTCCTAAAAACAGTTTAACTTTATAAAAACCTTTCTGTAAATTGTATATCTTATTCATGTTTGACTATTGGGAGCTATTGTTCGTATGTTCTTTGTATATTTCAGTAATTTGATTTCTATGTTGAAGTTATTTTTGTCATATCTGTCCTGTGCTATTCTTTGTTTAAGAACAAAAAAAGAGTCAGAAAACAGAACAGAAAAGTATTTTGCCAAATAAGATTTAAATTGTGAACTGGCCCTCAGGGGGAAACTGTGATGATCCTGGAAACATCCGAGTGTTTCCAGGATGTTGTGGTGACTGTTGAGTCACACACCACCACCTCTGATAACAGGTGAGATAACACAGTTCAACGTTGTTCATTTCTCACATGTTTACATTCTCTCTGCTGCAACACACACACACACACGCACAAGAGACACAAGTTTAGGATAAGAGCTCTGCTGCGCTGAAGGTCAAATGAAATGAAATAATGAACAGATGTGGGTTTATATGAGGTACATGGAGAGTGTATTACAGCAAAATATATTTAAGTCACTGCAAAAAAACAAAACAAAACAAAAAAAATCTATCAGTTTACATGGACACTATATTTTGAATATTTTCACCACTTTACCTTCCTGTCAGACAGGCTTTTCTGACGAGAAACCACAAGTTGAAGGCAATTTCATTCATTGTGTGACTTCAGTGCTTTAACAGGTTAGTTCAGATTCACCAAAGTCACACAGTAACGCAGACAAACTAACCATCATAGCAGCGTAAGACCATCAGCTCCTGTTTTCTGCGAGGTAAAATTATTGTTTTTGTCAATGAAGTTTGGTTGGTTTGGAGAGAGTGACATTTAACTCATACAACAGTGGTTTCCCATCAGAAAAGTCTGTCTGACTCAAAATGCAGTACACACTTAACCGTTATATGAGCCAACTGTCACTCTCTCCAAACCAACCAAACTCCACTGACAAAAACAGTAATTTTACCTCACAGAAAACAGGAGCTGATGGTCTTACGCTGGCTTGATCAGTTAGTTTTGTTTGTGTTATTGTGTGACTTTGGTGAATCTGAACTAAATACAGAAGTCACACAATAACACAAACTAACTAACAGATCAAACATCATTAGACCAGCAACTCTTGTGTTCTGTGAGTTAAAATGACTGATTTTGTCTATGGAGTTTGGTTAGTTTGGAGAAAGTGACAGTTGGCTAATCTAACCATGGTTTCCTGTCTGACAGCAAGGTGAAGCAGTGAAAATATTCTAAATATAGCTTACATTTAAAGTGCTAGTGATTTAGATTTTTAAAGTGTCTAAAATGTTGACGGTGCCGACCATCATCTGCTGTAGTCGATACACTGACTCTGGACTGTGTGTGTTCATTCTGGGTCTTCAGTTAGACAAAGAGCAGTCTAAAAAGTTTGTCTTCGCCCTGCCCCCACACATAAACACCCCACCAACTCCAAACCACCGGGGTCCCACTGTTGACCGAGCTGTCTGAAACTGGGAGACCCTCCTCAGCCCAGCCACACACACACACAGAGCCCCACAGAAAAGAAGAAGAGAAAAGAAGAGGCCTTTGGTGCTCATTCAACTGTGAGTGACGTCAACAGACTCACGACTGTGACCTCTGACCCTGAAGACGAGGAGAGACATACAGGAGGACAGCGGTTCTAATGTCCCCAGTGTGACACTGTTAATGAGCATCTTCGGTTATTATTTCGGGTGATGATAATGTTTCCTGATACTTTCTTTCTTTCTTTTGTCAGAGGGCAGACGATGCAGTAAGAGGACAGACTGTCCACTTTTACTTACAGTGAAAGTCACATGTTTAGCATTAAGTTTTAAAATGTTGCTTATAGAGACGACTGAGTGGAAGTTTCTGTTTTAGTTTGACTTTTATGACTAATATCATGAACATAAGGATAAATTTGCTGGTTGTGATGTGTGATGAGGTTTCCTGTCACAGTGACACCTTCACTGTCTGAAGTCACAGACAAAAAAACAAAAACAGATTAAACCCTGACAGAGGTGGGAAAAGTCCACACATGGTTAAAATACACAAAAAAAATACACACACTGGTGTAAAAAAACAAAGACTGCGGTCAAAGTAGAAGTACAGATTCAACTCTGCTCTGAAATGTCCTCAGAGTATAAAAGTAAAAAGTCTCTGAAGGATCAGTCCTTCAGAGACATTTCTACTGACTGTCTCTGTAAAGACAACTGAACCTCAACTTTTCTCCACACGTTTTGTCTTTTACGTTGTTTTTGTCTTTTATGTCATTTTTGTCTTGTCACGTCTTTCATGTAATTTGTCGTTACATGATTTTAGTCTTGCTACATCTTTTACATCTTGTTATGTCTTTTTCACTGTTTTTGCCTGTTACGTTGTTTTCATCTTGTTACATCTTTTATTCGTTCTTTGTTTTAAGTATTCTATATCATTTTTTTCTTTTTATTTTGTGCTACATGCAAAGATTTGTGGCAGTGGTTTTTTGTTTGTTTTTTGTTGTGTTTAAACCCCCGACAGATAACAGTGTTGTTTTCTATCTTCACTAGTCTGATTGCATAAAAAAATAAACTTTTGACTTAGATTTTATACATATGGTGGTTTGTTCTTCACACTAAAATTTTATTTCAAAAATATCAATATTTTGAATCGTAACCTTTGCATGTTGATACACATCATATCACCAGATTTTTGCAGATGCTCAGCTCTAGTTTACATTCATATTCACTTTCTACCCCTCTTCTTCTCTCCTGCGTCTGTTGGCAGTGGAAAAGCGTGATGCCATCGCAGGAATGTGTATTGCATGACCTGCATGACATGTGGGTGTGTGTCCTCGGGTATGGGAACAAACAAAACAACACTGATCCACAGTGGTACAAAAAGTCCACAGGGAAGGTGCACATAAATACACTAACAGCTTAATAAACGTTCTCCGTCCTTCACAATGACTCTGCAGCTCATCTTATTTTGTTTCAGACAAACATCCAAACACACATGTCCTCACGTCCCCATACTGACTTCTGCTAACCCCCTGCCTGGACAAACACACACACACACCACTCAAAACTAAATCCTGTTCTGTAGAAACACACACACGCCAGTTTCACCCCGTCCCCCATTCAGAGGCCCGAGGAAGCTCTGGCTGAGAGCGCTAACTGGATCCAGCTGTTGGAAATACCAGGAAATAATCGCACAAAAATGCCACACACACACACACACAACACACACCACACACACTACAACACACACTGCACAATCAGAGTCTATTACTGAGGGAAGCATAAAATCACTGTGTGCCTACAGGGGAAAGTTATTAGGCTCACTGCTGTTTACGAAACACTGCTCTGTGCACACACAGAGTTCAAGACAAAGAGCTGAGGAACAAGTCAACAGAACAACACCATAAAAAAATGTGTTCTCAAAATCGAGTTTGATTCATATTCATCAAACTAACCCCATGTCTCCACTGCAAGCGTGCAGTTTTCCTTCAATATATGTGAATATTTCTGATCTATTTTTCATCAACATGATGCACATGATTGTGGCATAAGTACAGCAGAGTGTGGTGTGTGTGTGTGTGTGTGTGTGTGTGTGTGTGTGTGTGTGTGTGTGTGTGTGTGTGTGTGTGTATACACATTACTAGGGAGGTGCATGTAAGGCTACAGCAAAGGGCATGGCCTTGTGTACGCAGCTACGCCGTAGAATTATAATAAGCCTTTAGGAGGAAATTTGGCTTTTTGTGTTCTGATTAATTTGGCATTAGGGCTGCAACTAATGATTATTTTCATCACAGATTAATCTGTTGGTTATTTTCTCAATAATGCATTAGTTGTTTGGTCTGGAAAATGTCAGAAAATGGTGAAAAATGTCAATCAGTGTTTCCCAAAGTCCAAGATGACGTCCTCAAATGTCTTGTTTTGTCCGAAACTCAAAGATATTCAGTTTACTGTCAGAGAGGAGCAAAGAAACTATTAAAAACATATTCACATTTAAGAAGCCTGAAATCAGAGAATTTAGACTTCTTTTTCAAAATAGTTGGTGATTAATTTAATAATCGATTAATAAACTCTTGCTCGTTGCAGCTCTACAACAGTCATAATTTTGCCGTCATGAAAACTCATTTGCTCCTGATGTTCTTCACCACTGTTTTGAAAAAAGGAAATAAAAGGAAACCCAGCTTTAAAAATGATTTCTTTTGTATTTTGAATCTAATTTATGCTGATGTGAAGAGAGGCTTATGTGGATCACAAAAAGTAACCGATAAATATTCTTTGTGAGTCTCACATTAGCACGTGAGCGACAAAATGTTAAATCTGAGCAGGGAATCTGGGCGGTTATGGAGAGAGCTGACCGTTGAGTCTCATTCCCTGGTACTCCAATTATCAAATTGGATTGATCTGATTGTTGAGTTTCAATGTTTTGTTGAGCGTCTCAATACCGAGGAGTCGGGATTTGACGACCTGGGAACAAGACTCAACAATCAATTATCTTTCTCCAGAATCACTTACTCCACCTTTAAGTGTAACCATATCTCTCTCATGGATTAAACTGAAAAAGACACAGCTGGCTCAGAGGTTTGCTGACTTTTTAAATCCGTCACACACACACACACACACACACACACACACACACACACACACACACACACACACACACCACACACACAACAACACACACACTACACACATAACACACACACTCACAAAACAACCACACACACACACACACACACACACACACCCTCCCTCACACACACACACACACACACACCCTCCCTCACAGCGGCGTCACAGCTGAGCAGCAGTGAATGGCAGGAGCACGACTGAGGACTGATAAGCTACCTGGTATGTGTGAGTGTTGATTGTGGAGGAGATGTCAGGCGAGCGTCTTGCTTTATTTTCAATCTTTGTTTAAGAAGGTTTATGTTGACAAAGCTGACCATCTGTGTTAACGTTCGTGTGTGTCTGTGTGTGTAAATGTGGCTGTGCTTGTTTAGTTAAAGTTGGTCTCTTTCAGCAGGCTGAACAATCCCAGAATTCCTCTGTTTACTCGACATTGTCTCCGGAGTCTTAAAATACCAGGAGGATGACCTGACTAAAACAACAGCCTCGTACGTACACACTCCTATACATGCAAACATAAACACACACACACATTAGAACTCACAACAGAGCTCCAACACACACACTGAAAACTTGAGTTTTCACCTCATCGTACGTTTCATTATGAGCAGGACATCTAGAGGAACCGTCAGTGGTTTTTCATAAAGCATGTTGAGATTTTGTTCATGCAGCAGCAAGAACTGATGAACTTCTCATAGAAATTCAGACACTAAACGTTGCTTCTTCTCAATAAAAATGCCAAATAAATTCATGTCAACACCAGTGGGTGTAAACTGTGCTGCTGAATAAGAGGCTCAATTCCAATCCAGCGCTCACGCACTGATGAGTGTGACTCTAGTTGGGCTTCTCCACTGGCGTTGTTCAGCCACGCAGAGTCCAGCCACGCCGCGCCGATTTGCAAATCCATTACTGCTTTTATCAAGCCAAGTTGCGCCTGAGATGGATCTACTCTGGAGTGGGGCCAAGGCGAGTCCAGCCCACCTCCAAGTGGGCTGCAGTCAGGTCTCGCCAGCCCCTGATGACCCTCCTTTTCTCCCCCTCAAACAAGCGAGTACTTCTGTAGTTTCTAACTGAATCTCTGTGCTTTGATATGTAGTTTCTCTCCTCTGTTGCTGTTTGTACTTTCAGGGTTATTTTACCATTTCATATCACATTCAGCTGTTTCGAAGTTATGGTTCAGTTACTGCTGATGAAATCCTGACTGAAAATATTTCCTGTTTGTGCTGCTTCGTAATAAAAGCATTTAAATAAGAAATTAAGGTAAGGTACAGTTCATTCATCACTTTACAACAGCTCGACTCAAGCCTCCTTGAGCCCGTCCTCACTTACAAGACACACCTTCAAGCAGGTAGCCCTGCTGTAATGGAAATGCAAACGCCAGCCATGCTGGGCTGACGGGCTGAGTCAAACCGAGTCAAGTCAGTCCAGCTCTGTGTTTGGAAAAGGGCTCTGGGAGCAGGTGTGGGAGGTGAGGAGAGGTGAGGAGAGGTGAGGAGAGGTGAGGAGGGGAGGGCAGAGCGAGCAGACAGGTTGTCTACACGCTGGCTCCTGCTTCCTGCCTGCCCGCGCACACGAGTACAGTAAACAGCCTGTATTATGGTTCAGGTAGCGTCCAGCTAACGATAGCTTGTTTACTTTGACTCGCCTTCAGACTGGCAGACGCATCTCATCCTCCTCTGTCTCTCATAAACACACCGAACGGCCTCACTGAGCAGGATGAAGAGCACACAAGGTCTCTGCTGTGCAAAGAGAAATGTGACGGAGGAATAACTGTGTTGTCTCAAGGCAACATGCAGCCTGAGCACAAACAATCAGCCAGTCAGTCAGGGGAAGTGTGTGTGTGTGTCCGCAGGAGCCTCGGGCAGTGTGTGAGGTATAATGAGGTGTAACGATCCCCCTGTGGAGCCATGCATAAGGTCCATTCAGTCTCTGCTAATGACAACAATGACCCACTAACAAAGGGGGAGGGCTTTACAAAGCTGAGGAATGCAGGTGTTTGTGTGTGTGTGTTTAGCCTACAAGTGCGTCTGAGCTAAATCCGCAGAGGAAAGACTTTCAAAACAAACCAGAGAAGGAAAAACTGGACATCACAGATGTGTGTCACTGAGCAATCAGAACGCTGGAAACCTCAAAAACTGACCGACCACAGCGCACAACATTTAGAGCCAAGAATACTGGAATGGGAAGTATAAACTTCCATCTGACTGCCAAAACACACAAAATCACACACAGAGACCCACACTACGGCTGCAACTAAACATTATTTTCATTATTGATTAATCGGTTAATCATTTAGTCTGTAAAATGTCTAAATATTGGAGAAAATGCTCAACACAGTTTTCCAGAGTCTTCAAATTGCTTCTTTTGCCCAACCAACAGTCCAAAACTACAGCCTGACCCATAATGTCACAGCTACATGTTGTCCAATATGTGCCTGCGTGAAAACCTATTTTTAACAGAACTTAATGCAGTTTAAAGGAGAAATCTGTAATACATTTACTGTAATAAAGCATAAATTGAAGTTGAAATACTCTGTTCATGAATGCTACAGCCGCAGTGTCCCCCTTCAAAATGTCCACTGGGGACCGGAATAACTGTTTTGTGTGTCTGTTTCACTTTAATCAGAGTTCAAATGAATGCAGAATTTTCACCGAATGAGAAAATGTCTGTTCAAGATGTCATAAGAAATTATTAATAATCTTGTAGAAGGAGTAAATGTTTATAACTGTTAAATTAAGCAAAATATTAATGGAGTTTGGCAGCAGTGAGACAGACAACCACTTATCTCTAAATCATGTCTGCATATATGTTGTTGTTACTTTTGTTTGTTTTACTTCCATCAGCCCCAAAAATCCAGTATCAGCTGGCTCTACAGTGAACAAGTCAAACAGCCTCAGCACAACCTTGTGTTTGAGGTCACGTCTTCCAAACTGTCCTCTGCAATAATATTTTGCTTAAACTTCCTTCCTCTGCCAACAAGGCAATTTTTAGATTAGTGGCCATGAGTGTTACTGTATTAAGCCATTACCCAGTATCCCCATAATCCAAGCTGAGCTCCCATAAAGCTTTAGGGACTGGGAAATTGGGCAACACACTGTCAATCCCGCTGTGCAGCAGCCGGCTGGAGCAGCTAATCTGCAGCACAGCAGCAGCCATGATGGGAGCTCATTCCTGCTGTAGGCAGGCAGACCGTGTCCGGGCCTGTCGAACCCCGTCCCATCACACACAACCTTATCATAACCAGGCAGCAGCCCAGCTAACACGCACGCACCCACGCACACAAGCACGCACACACACACACACTGCAAATCAAATGCAAGAGGCTTTCAGGACAATGGTGAGTCGATGGTATCCAGGTCTCAATTTGCAGAACAATATCTTCTCACTGTGAAGCAGATAAACGTGTTGCTCTGTGTGTGCGCGTGTGTGTGTGGGCGAGTCAGGGTTTAAGTTACACCTGTGAACGAGTTAATCTACATGACGTAAGTGTCTCATAAAACCTCTGCTGCAGCTAAAGCAGTCAGTGCAGCTTCACAAACAGCAAAACTCTGCAGAGGCAACAGGAGACAAACTAGCAAATCTACAAACTGTCAGAAAGTGGTGAAAAATGCTCATCAGTGCTTCATCTCTGAGAATAAAGTTCACACCAGACTGTGCACCACTGAACTCTGAACGGGCCTGTTGGTGAGATGTGACTGAGGTGTATAATTTAAGGAGAAGATGACACATGTTACTAGGATTAGAGCTGTGACTAACCGCTGCGACAGGGTGGTTCACACGGTTTCTGACTTCATCTCACAGATTTCTCAAATGAGTTCAGTGACAAGTGACAAAGACAACCGCAGCATTAACTTGAGTCGGTCTGCAGTTTCACATTATTTTCCATATCAATCAAAGTACCATTTATTTTCACAATTAACCGTTTGGGTTATGAAACAAAAAACGATGCAAAATGTCGATCAAAGTTTCCTCGAGCTGGGAATCCTGATCCTTAAGAGTCAGTGTTCAGTAAAAATATGTGATCAGGTTTAATGCATTATAGTTGTCAATCATGAACACCTGATCAGTGACATACACTGTATTTGTTTACTAGCCAAATAGTGACATTTTGTACGAGAATTTCATTGCACAGGGAAACTTGTTCTTTGTCTTTTGACTTTGACATACAGTGGGCTCCCTTCCAGTTCAGATGGCAACAACGCTAACAAGAACAGGGATTTATTCATCTTGAATCATGCCCAGCTTTAATGGATCATAATATATCGGTTAAGGAATTAATCTTCCGATGCTCTGGTTTAAAATGAGACCAAACGTTTCTGTGGACATCAGTTTTTGAGGCACAACAAAATCCAAGATGTGTCCTGCAACAGACTGGGTAAGCCTGGTTTTTAGCCCAGCAGTCCTTCATGACTTGTGTCCCCTTCCAGCCAATTAAGACGAGTGAGGAGTCAGCGGTCGCTATAAAAAAATCCAAACGCCAATCGCTAATTCATGCTGCATTAAATTTACCCTTCTGTGCCGTATTTAGTTTTCAGTAACAGGCTCATCATTATGTGGTTCATTTGAGTTTTAAAGGAACTTTTGAAGCACTTTGTTAAAAAGGGGTCATTTTCTGTACTTCATTTTTTAAATACTGCTACAACAAATCTTTCATTTGAGAACCCAGAAGCTTGGTGAACGAATGATTAATAAGGATGTATCAATGGTCAAAATAGTTGATTTATTTTCTCTTGATAAACTCATCACCACAGCTCAAATATTCTGTACTTTTTTCCCTCTTTCTTCAAGTATGCCGCTGTTATAATCTGTAATTAAAAATATTTATTGATGGCTGCTGTTTGAAAGCTTAATTTCCCCAGAGGGACAATAAAACTTTACCCTGGCAGCCTCACACCTTCCCTCTATCCTGCTTATGTAGAAAACTGACAATGACTCGAGAATAATCGTGTCAGCTGTGTCGTTCTACGTCACTTTATTGCTTACAAGGATGCCGATTTAACTCACTGACCGTCCTCAGTGGGCGGTGCATTAAACAGTGATCAATATCATAAAGGCAGATGAAACCATAAACCAAGGTGCAGCAGGTTCTGCCATTGGTCACTGTGACCATGGTAAGAGAGTGTGTGTGTTTGTGTGTGTGTGCAGCATCTTACCGTCCTGGCACTTGGTGTGAGAGCTCCGTTGGCGAGGTAGGGACTACAGAGGTTCCCGAGGTCTGGGATCATGAAGAAGGGATATCCAACATACGGAGAGGGCTGGAAGAGACCTCCATCCTGCCGCCTCCTCAGAGCTGAGGAACAAGTTCAACACAAAGATGAGCTCACTCATCATGAAGAGAAACACTCAGTTCATGTAGAACAGTTTGATGTCCTCTGTGGGTCTGGAGAACATCATCAGGGTTTAAATATGAGACAGAAAACCTGCATTATAAACTGAGGATGTGGAGTTTTAGGTGACAACAGGATTCAAAGACACTGTAAAAGGTGCAGAGAATAGTGTGAAAAGTTTTATAAAAATACTATTTGTAAGAATTAGTGGAGCCAGATGAGCAGGGATGAGAGCTGCACTACTGAGTGGGCTACTGCATTAAGATAAAAACTGTAAAAAGTAGTAAAACTTGCTTTAATTAAATACTAAGACTGAATTTATGACAAAATAAATGAAGTAAAGCTGTGACCCTGATGGACAGAGTTATTTTTCCTTTATTTGTACTTCAGGTATGAATGTTAATATAAGATAACAGAGCTGTCTGTTGGACTAAACAGGTTTTTGAGTGACTGTGTTGTTTTGTCTCAGTGTTTGTCATTAGTGCTGCCGAGTCAGATGATGTCAGATATCACACATATATATTTAGACACTGATAATTTTAAGCACTGGCTCCAGGAGCCACCAAACCCCTAAAGTGCAAAGAAGCTCGACTTTCCATCAAGTTTTTCAGCCTGTCTTAAGTGTTTCTTTTTCTTTTGTAAGGATTGTGTTATATCTTGTTGTTTGTGAACTGTAACGGGCCATGGTTAATGTTGAATCCTGCCGCAGCAGGGCTGCAACTAATGATTATTTTCATAGCAGATTAATTGGTTGATTATTTTCTCAATGAATTGATTAATAGTTGTTTGTTTTAAAATGTCAGAAAATTGTGAAAGATGTTGATCAGTGTTTCCCGAAACTCAAGCTGACGTCCTCAAATGTCTTGTTTTACTCACAAGCCAAAATATTCAGTTTACTGTCATAGAGGAGGAAAAAAACACACAGTTTCTTTTCTTCAAAAATGACTCAAACTGATTCATCAATTATGAAATTAGTTGGTGATTAATCTAATAATTTATAAGATTTACAATCAGTTAACCGATTAATTGTTGTTGCTCTAAAGAAAAGTGTATCGAGACCCGATTACTGACTGGTCAGTCCTGATTTATCAATAAATTCCTGGACAAACAATACTGCTATCTGTATTTATGTTGCTTACATGGAACAGCCGACAACATGGTCCAGTATTGATTCATAAACTCCCAAAATCGATCTTTTAATATATGTCTCTCCTCCTGTGGATATGTGGTTTCAGCCTGCAGTTTTAACCCTGTTAGTCTTGTGTGATCAAACATTAATATTTTTTAATTATTGACTAGGTTAGAGGATTTATTGTAATATTTACAGCATTAGCTCTCTGAGAATCTCTTTCATATCAAGAAAAACTGGTATTGTAACTGAAATATCCCTGACTGACCTGAAATCAAATCAGGACCTTGTAAATTGATACCAGCCCAGGCTGAATATTTTCACATCTGTTCATGTGACGTCTGTGTTTTCAGCACCAAATCATAGCGAGTATTGTCAGGAAGAGTATCAGTAAGTGTCTATGTCATCAGTATCAATATCTGTATTAATAAAATTCTAACCATACCCGTCCCCAGCGGTAGCTGATGGGGATCTAAACAAACAAATTACAAAGTGTGACTGCAGCTTTCTATCACAGTGAAGTAAAGACAGTAAACACAGCAGCTGCATGGCAGTAGTCTGACATTTGGAAGTGAGACGAAGAGACAAAGAGGTCTGCTGGATTTAGTGCCCGGACATGAAAGAATGTAAACAAAGAGGAATTAAAGTAAGATATGACCTGATATCTGCGGGTGAAATCTAAAGCTGGATTACAAATCAAAACCTGCAGCAGGGCGACCACTAACCGTCCAGAGTCCAGGACAAATCTTAATACTACATCTCAGGACACCCTTTAACTCTCAGTGTTGAGTTTACATGTCCAGTCAAGTTTGTGAGACATTAATGAGACACACGACATGAAGCATTATAAAGACTGAGTGTGTTCATTACCTTCTTCAAACAGCTGACTGTGTCTGGCTCTGCTCTCCACATCTGGATCAGGCTTGGGCCGTCTGTCAGCCTACACACACACACACACACACACACACACACACACACACCAGGAACAGTGTCACAGCAGCCAGCTCTGTCAGGACTCAATGGAGAAAAGTTACTCAGTGAACTCACCTCCGAGTCGGAGCTGCTGTTGGTCTCGGACTCGTTGACCAGAGAGGACTTGACATCGTCCAGGTCTCGGCCGGCGGACACGTTCCTCTTCTCCTCCTGCTCCCCCTCGTCTTTAAACGCGATCAGTTCATCGTTCGCTCCCAGGTCGTCTCCGTCCGCCCCGTTCAGCTGCGGCATGTTGGGACGTTAGCTGCAGCGGCTAAAACTGTTAGCATGAAAGAGCGAGTTAGACTGTCACAGTTTGTAAAAACAACACAAAACACCATCAACACTGAGAGTAAACATGTATGGAACGTTTAACGACTGACAGTCAGCGTTAACATCAACTTAAGAGGTTCTTTTATCTGTTAGTACGTTAAAAAACACCAACTGTGGGTGTTTTTTAACGCACCGACCCTCGGGAACCGTGGATTTGCGAAGCTCTCGCGAGATTTGTTTCCTTGTTCTGTTCGCTGTACAAAATACTTATTTTTTTTAAATGTGACAGAAGTGTTGTTCAAATCAGGCTTGCTTTAATGACAAAAATTACTTGGTTAGGGGTTAAAGAATGATAACGGTTTAAGTTAAAAAATTCAATCTCGCGAGATCTTTCGCGGGGCTGGGGTTCCCTTTTAAACACAACCAAGAACAAGCTTAAAAACTAGCTAACAAGCGGTCGAGGGAAGAAGGGAACCCCCTGAGAAACAACCAGCGTTAATGCTAACTACACTGGCTGTTTCGTTCTTCAGTATGTCCAATAAAAGCACCACTGTGGGTGTTTTGTAACGTACCAACCCTAAGGAACCCTAGATTTGCGAACTCTCGCGAGCTTTATTTACGATGTCTATTTACTGTGCTCGTTGTACTCATGAGTAATGTTCTATAATGTGACAACACGGTGAGTACAACGTGGTTAAGGTTTAGGAACAGAAAGCACTTAGTTGCGATAAAAGAAAGGTTGTGATTTGGACATAGATTTACACTCTCGCGAGATCTTTTGTGCGTCTGGGGATCCCTTCTAAACAAGACAAAAAAGGAACCAAAAAAACTAGCTTAACAATCGGACGGGTCTAGAAGATAAACCGTACTTTGCTGAAGTCTCGCGAGATATACGCGTTGTTTCTTATTTGTTCTAGCTGTAGAAACGAATGGTTTAAGAACATAACCGTGGTTAAGATCTGGTAAGCTTTAAAAACAAAAATACACTTAATTAGGGTTCGGAAAAGATCGTGGTTTAGGTTAAAATGATCACTCTCGCGAGATCTTTCGCTCGTCTGGGGTTCCCTTCTAGACACCACCGCTAACAAGCGAGCTAGCTACCTGCGGCGTTCACGGACGCGTCAGTTTCTGGCGTCGAACTCCTGAGGTGTGGAAGAAGTCCTCTTTAAACTGGTTTCCCCCAAGAAAAGAGTCCACAAAAAGCAGTGCATCGACAGTAAAACCTCCAGATGGTTCAGAAACGATGAGAAAAATCTCTCAGTACCGCTGACATGATAAAAACCGAGCGCAGTCCGCTCCCAGCGAAGGAAAAGTTCACTTTACGTCCCCTTGTGTGCAGCAGTCACTCCAGTGGAAAAAGTAACGTTTGAGGCCCTTTTTGATTTAATCCGTGCATCGTTAGTCCACTTTGCAACATGCATAATTCCCAGTAAAAGCGTTTTAAACCAGTCGTTTCCGCATTTCACACTCTTTGCTGATTCAAGAGGTTTTCTGGAGGCTTGCGGTCGGTCGGTGTGGTGGATGGAGGCGTGGGAAACAGTCGGGCTGGTTGGTGTTTCTGAGGTGGAGGAGTGGAAGGAAAAGGCTGTCTGAGAGGGGGAGGACTGTGGAGTCTTTTACAGAGCCTGGATCTGTTCAGCGAGCAAGCCCTCCTGTGGCTGCACAGCACGGCAGCAGTTACAGAACTGATTCTAGACCAGGCACCAACAGGTTGACTCCATTTGTTTGCAGAGGAGGCACAAAGAGGAGGAGGAGGAGGAGGAGGAGGAGTTTACATGGACAAAAAGGACACTTTTAGACCTTAAAGGAGCAGTTAGACACTTTCTGACCTCATGACCCGAGGAAGGAAAAATAATCTAGTCCGAAACTTTCAGACAATAGAGACTTCATAGGTTGTTTACAGGAAGAACACTTCTTAAAATCTTTTGTAATAAATATTAAAAGTGAAAGTCCTGTATTCAAGATTTTATTTAAATTAACGCTGTAAAAAATCATACAGGAATCAACTAATCTTTTCTCACGAACATAATGTAAATATATAAATATGTAAATATAACCAATTTTATTTATTCAAGTTTATAAACTTAAAATTTCTGGTACTTATTTTCAGAATACATAAGCATGTGAGTTATTCTAATTTGAAGTGATTTGACCTCAAATGATGAGTTGGATGAATGTACTGTACAGAGTTTAATCAAGAAATTAAACTGAGATCATAAAGAAACATGATCAGCATATACTTCCCAGCATGCATTGTTTCACTGTAAAAATAAAACAAGTTGAGAAAACATAATTTTGCTGTCTTCCCTAGATTCTTTAGTTTTGGATTTTAATTTCTCTGGCCTATAATCTTTTGTTGAGATAATGTAGCTTTCTTTGTTAGATAAGCTTTAGTCTTTTGGTTTTATAACCCCCTTCAAAGATAACAACAAAAAAAAAAAAAAAAAAAAAATTCACAAATTGTTGTCAGTGTGCTGTTAATCTGATTTGTCATGTTTGAGTGCTTGAAACTAAAGTGACGGAACAGACGACCTGTTAACATTAGCGACACAGAACAGCTGCTAATGTTAGCTACATGGACAGAACGCTAAAAGACAGAAATCCAGTTTGCTAGCTAACCTACAACTACTACTGCTACATTTAAATGTTTATACTGGTATTAATCTAAACATGCATTCAGACACAACAAATGAAGGAACTGGACAAACAGTAAACCAACAGTGATCGTAAAACATCATACTAGACTGAACAATTTCACCATATGTGGCATTGAGGTAATCCAGAAGTAATAAAGACAATCAATGTAAATCACATTTAAAAGCTGTATATATCATATATATTAATTTCTTAAAGAGGTTTTCACTGGATGCTAAAAAGTCTGAGATAACTGAGTAAAATGTGAACATGACGCTCAGTACACATGTACTTGTCATGTGTTCGTCAGTATGGATCCTTCTCACATGTAGTTCTGGTGTTTCAGCTGCAGAGACAATAACAGGTCAGTCACAGGTCAAAGTCATGACCAGCTGTAACAACCATGGGAGGAAAACATGTGTTATGTCCATCAACAGGACTGCATGACTTCACACATAATACTGAACTTTACAGAGAGACGAGCCGAGAGGGCGAGGAAGAGGAAGGATTTAAACCTTCCTGTACACTATATATACTGTGATCAGGCCCATATAAATAAATCAGCATTGTTTAAGTGTATTTAGACTATTTTCAGCAGTTTACTTTGTTGTCAGACAGACTTTTCAGACATGAAACCTCCACTGACTGAGCTAAATATCACTCTCTCCAGAGCAACCAAACTCCATTTGAAAAAACAGTAATTTTACCGTGCTGAACGCAGGAGTTGCTGGTCTCCCACTGTCTCAATCTGTTAGTTTGTTTTTGTTATTGTGTGATTTTGGTGAATCTATATGAACATTTAAAACAAGGAAGTCACCAACAACAAAACCAAACTAACTGATCGATGCAGCGTTTAGACCAGCAGCTCCTGTCTTCTGCTGCATAAAATCACTGTTTTTTCAAATGGAGTTTGGTTGCTTTGGAGAGACTGATATTTGACTTACTCTCTTAGAAATAAAAATGCTAACTAGAAGCACAACGGGTTCTTCAGCTTGTCCCTACAGGAGAACTGTTTGTGGTTTCTGGTAGAACCTTTTATAAAGGTTCAACTTGGAACCCTTTCAGAGAGTTTTACCTAGAATCTAACATAAAGGGTTATACCTAGAACCATCTGTGAAAAGTTTCACACAGAAACTCACATTAGGAGGTTCTACAGAGAACCTGTTTATGATGTAATGGCTCCACCCAGAACCCTCTCTGGTTCTATCTAAACCTTTTCCACCTTCCCACCTTCGAAGAGTTCTACCAAGAACCCACCCAGAGAGTTTGATAAAGAACCTTTTTATAGTTCAAGGGTTTCATCTAGTACCCATCCTGAGGGTTCTACCAAGAACCCTTTCATATTCCAATGGTTTCATTTAGAACCTTCCCAGGGGAATTTAATAAGAACCCTTTTATATTCTAAGGGTTTCATCTAGAACCCACTTGCAGGTTCTACTGAAAATCCTTTTAGAATACAAAGCTTTCATCTACAATCTAACCAAGTGGTTCTACTGAGAACCCTTTCATATTCTAAAGGTTTCATCTATAACCCAACCAGGCGGTTTTAATGAGAACCCCTTTATATTATATTTAAGGGTTGCATCTAGAACCCATTCAGGGGGTTCTATTGAGAATCCTTCCAAGGGGTTTCAAGGGTTTCAGGGACAGGCCTCCGAGGTTCTACAGAAAACCCTTTTATATTCTAAAAGTTTAATCTAGAACGCACCCAGGGGGTTCTACTGAGAACAGTTTTATATTCCAGGGGTTTCATCTAGAACCTGCCCAGAGGGGTTTAAAATAGTCTTTTTATAAAGATTTTATCTGTGACCCACTTGTTTTCGGAGGGGTTCTATAAAGAACCATCATGTATTCAGATATTGAGGTCATCCATGATTCTATGTTACAGTTACTGATGTTTAAATTGAGAAAACATTCGAATAATTTTTAATTAGTAAAAAGTATATATATTTAGAAATCTGCATAACCCTGTCTTCAAAAGAGGGTTCTTCAGAGGCAAATGTTCTCAGGAGAACCTCAGCTCTTCAGGAGGAACGCTTTTGAAACCCTTATTTCCAGATTTTTGTCTTTGTGAAACGTGTTCTTTGTGCTCCAGTCAGCACAAAGTGAGTGTGAGAAGAGAATTAGTCCATCTGGAGCAGAGAAAACGCCCAAGTCTCCAGTTTCATTTCCACCATTACGAGCAGGAAAAGGGGTGACGGACCTGAAACCTGCGAGCCTTCACAGTGGACGTCTGTTACTGGAGCCTCAACTGGTCTGTGTGCCAGTCCCAGTTTGTGATGGAGCTCAGAAAAATCCATCACATTCCTGCCGGAGCCTGTCGGGCAGATTGAGATATGAGCGCTCTGCTGGAGGGGAATAATGACAGAAAAAAAAACATAAAGTGTGGCGGGACACTGAGACAGCCATTGTGAGCTACACTACACACACACACACACACAGACACAACACACACACACACACACACACACACACACACACACACACCAGCAGCAGCAGCAGCAGCAGCAGCTGTGTGTGTCTGCAGGAGGGGATTACAGAGAGGGTTCAGTCTTTGGCTCAGGGCCAGACTGTGAAGATCCTCTCCCCCCAGAGCTATGCAGGAGCCGGGGGGGTGGAAGAGGGTGTCACTGCATACCTCTGTTCACTCATAACCTCCAAATCTGCCTCAGACGTGGAGCTGACCCTCGACCGCAGGGTCCGCACTGAAGGACTGAGAGCCTGTGTACAGTCATGGGTGTGTGTGTGTGTGTGTGTGTGTTGAGGTCTGAGGGCCCGTTGGTGTGGAGGAAATCCCTCTTTTGTTTCCAAGGAAGCTGAGTGTGTGTTTTGTGTTTTTAATGGAGGAAACTCAAAGACGCTACAAGCGGAAGGATGAATATGTGACCCTCTCAATCAACCAGACAGAAAGAGAAAGTAATGGCACGTCCGAAGGCCCAAACACGACTCTGTCTCCAAGAAGTGACATTTATATACAGAGTGTTTGATAAATAAGTTTCGGGGGAAACATAATTCACTGGAAGAGAAGAATGGAGATATATTTGCTTTTAACTACACGTTTGCATCAACATGATGGCTGCCTCCGATTTTAAATAGGCTCCCGTCCAACCGAATGATATCTTTTGTCCCCTGGTTTTTAGAACCAACTTTTTCATATATTAAGACCAGGAAAATACTGGAAAGGTCATGGACATCATACACCTTACTCTTTACTGGTAAAAAAACCCCAGAAAAATAAGACATTTTAGGCTAAAAACAACATAACCTGCATCGGCTAAATGAAAATAGCTATTTTCTTTTAGCACTTGCAAGGTTATTAAATGGATGGAAATAAAGAATGTGGAATAAAAACTGAGAATATGAAATGAAAGACTGGTGATATGGACTAAAAGATTAAGAACATGGAATGAAAGTTAGAATATTCCATGAATATTCCTTATTCCTGTCATATTCTCACACATTTATTCCATATTTTCTAACTTTCAGGCCATATTGCCAGTATTTACCAGCATCCCTGTGGGTGCCTGAACATAACTCATGCTCCACAGCTGTGTGTGAATATTGTAGAGGAAACAAACACAAAAGACTTGTGTTTATATAAATAAAAACATTTCTACATTATGTTGATTCATTTGTTTGTACTAATTTACACACGAGCAGAATGTGAGCATCATTTCTGGAGGACAGAACTGAACAAAGAAAGTGAAAAAGATCCTTAAAAAAGACAAAGAAAGCAAACAAAAAGACACACAAGGAGGTTTACGAGGCAATGAAGCCTAATTACCACCAGGTTGTTCTCCACAGGGGAGCCACAATTGAGTTGCAAGTGGAAGCAGTAAGTGTGTGTGTGTGTGTGTGTGTTTCTTTGTATTTTCAGTGCAAACACTATTACATGTGTTCCATTTAAACCCGCCCTCATGTTCTCTGCAGAGCGAGGACCTAAAAAAGATGAAATTTCCTCTTTCCTCTCAGTTTTTGTCCTGAGTGTTCACAGAGGTCATGATTCACATTCAGGGGTCATAATGTTTAACTTGGGAAGTTTCACTTAAAGGGCATGAGTGGGCAAAAAAACAGAAGTGAGAAGGTTTTTGAAAAAGGTCAGAAATGTGGCATTTGAACACTGTTGACAAGTTGGTACATTCATCTCTGGCTTCACAACTTAGACCAGTTCTTCCCAAAGACCGCGTCACAGGAGATTTTATCTCGGTCAGTGAATAAATAAAAGACTGTGGAAGAAATTCTGTAAAATGTAAGAATTATATGTGCAGAATACTTTTCACCTTTCTTTTACTGATGAGAGGAAAATAATGCCTGTTATTTCTAGATACGCACTTATTTTGTCTCATTTATGGAACAGGTTGAAAAAAAAAAAAAAAAGTTAAGAAAACTAAAAATTTTGAGGCAACTTACTTCAAAAGATCTTTGAGTTTTGAGCCAAACTCAAACTCTTAAGTTTTAAAGTAAATCTTTAAAACTGTATTTAAAAATGATTGAGTAAACTCGTTGAAGTGAACTTCAAAGATTCAGGTTTATCTAAAGAAGACCGGTAAATGATCTCAAATAGGTCAGCAAAACTCTCTTTTTTTAAGTTTATTTCAAAACTTTTTTTAGTTTCATTCAAAACCCAAAAATCTATGATCTGACTCTGAGTGAAACTTTGAGTTGTCTCAACTTGTTTTACGTTTGTTTTCTCAGTGAGAGGAAAGAAAAACAATGAGACAACCTTAATAAATTTATTTCTCATTTATAAGTATTTAACCTGTGTAAATGCATACGTCAAGATAATTTAAGGTGATTATGGCTGTATTAATGTTTTAGGAATGTTCATTTATGTGCAGATTTACTGATGAGGTCTGAAGTGAATTAGTTCACAGTGGTTTGTCATTTTTAAAAAGCCGGTCCACAGGAACAAAAAACATTTGGGAAACACTGACTCAGACAAACCTGAACCAGTGACAGGCGTACTGGACCTTTCTGTCACATGGTTAACGTTGTGAAATAGTTACAGTTTGGTTTGGTTTAGGCACCAAAACTACTTAGCAGGTTTAAGAAAAGACTGAGGTTTGGGTTGAAATAAACATGTTAGTTCCTACGACTTAAATTATGTTACATTCTTGACATAAGTATGTTACGTCAAATGTTTCAGAGTCAGGCTCTTTCCAGAACTGCTGGTCATGCTGGTCACATGATTACTGTTGGGCGGAGCCATCTATGAGAGACACGCTTTACATTACATGTGCTCAACAGAAGTAACTAAGACGTCTGTCCTCACTCAGCCTACAGGCCACCAGCATGCTGGAAACATGTCAGAGAAGAAACATCTGCAGAGACACAGAAGGAGTGATGACACGGTTCTTGTTGTGTGTGTTGTGTGTGTGTGTGTGTGTGTGTGTGTGTGTGTGTGTGTGTGTGTGTGTGTGTGTGTTTATACAGCTTAAAGCTCATTACAGCACAGAAACAGAGAGGAAATGAGACACTGTTAAAGCCAAACTCACACTGTTAAAAAAAACACACACACACACACACACACACACACACACACACACACACCTCCCGGGTAAACTGCAACTCATTAACAAACTCTCTCCAAAATTAGAAAACATTTTCAAATGGTAGAAAGAACTAAATACATTTACAAAGTATTAAATATAATAATAAAGTACAATTCTAACATACTTGTACTCGAGTATTTCACTTCATGCCACATTAGTTCCCAGGAATATTTTGTATATTTTACTGCGCTACATTTATTTGATACTTAATAGTTACTTTTTACATGAAAACACAATTGATATAATGCAGTACTGTAATCCACCCAGTAATATAAAGGTGGGAAGTAACTAAATGCAAATACTTTGTTACTGTACTTCTGTATCTGTACTTTACTTGAGAACTGATTTTTCTGGCAACTTTTTACTTTTACTGCCTACATTTATTAAAATATCTGAACTTTCTCCTCCTCAATTTTCAGAACAGGCTGTTACTTTAGTTTTAATGCATCTGAGGGGAATTATTGGTTATTTTTATTTTGCGTCATTGTGCGCCGCCTTCCAACATCAAGACTGATTTCACCTGAATGGCTAAAACAGTAACACATTGAAAAGATGACCTGTTGGTCCACAGTGCAAATCACACACAACGGATGTAACAAGATAAAAAAGTAAAAACACAAAAAAGATATAGCAAAACAAAAAATGACATAAAAGACCCAGCAAGATACAAAAGATGTAACGAAACATTAAAAAATGTGATGAGTCAAACA
Organism: Lutjanus argentimaculatus; assembly: GCA_034769285.1. Classification (NCBI taxonomy): domain Eukaryota; kingdom Metazoa; phylum Chordata; class Actinopteri; order Lutjaniformes; family Lutjanidae; genus Lutjanus; species Lutjanus argentimaculatus. Next base: position 41,013,650 of record JAWZSL010000005.1, on the reverse strand, counting down.
CTCTTAACAAAACATAAAAAACATTACAGGATGGAAAAGACGTAAAAAATGTAAAGAACATAACAAGAATCAACATCAAAGACCCAACAAGACGTAAAAAATGTAACAAGACGTAAAAAAAAAAGATGTGACGACAGAAAAGACGTAACAAAACAAAAAAGATGTAACAAAGTGAAAAAAACAAAAATATGTAACAAGACATAAAAACATAACAAGACATAAAAAATATAACGACACATAAAAGATGTAACAAGGCAAAAAACAACAACAATGAAAAAAGGTCTGACAAGACAAAAAACAGAGATGGAGACGTGGTTTAGGAGAAAAGGTGAAGTTCAGTTAACTTCACATAGAAACAGTCAGATGAAATGAGTTCGTCTCAGAGACTGAACTTTTATTGCAGTAAAGAAGTTGAATCTATTTCTACCAGAGTCTCTTTTTTTAACACCAGTATCTGTCCTCCTGCTGGAGTAAAGACTTGTGTGGACGTCCACCGGCTGAGTCCAGAGATATGAATCTCTGTCATGTGATCTGGGAAAACATGAATGTATGTTAAATGAAATGTTTGAGCGGTGAGGTCATCAGCAGCTGTAGAAGAGGACAGAGGACAGCTGCTCTGTGTGTGTCTGCACCTGGAGCTCCAAAATATCAGTTTATCACATGTAACACACAGTCTGTTTTACTTTTCTGCCTCCTGTAGATTTATAGTTTATATTTATTATTATGGTGACAATGTTTACTTTCCGCTTCATGAGGAAATATTGTGGTTTAATAAACTCTGGTTAATGCGTCAGTACGCTTCAACCTGAGAGCTTGTATGAGATGTCTGGTACCATTATGTCTATAATGCTTCATGACCGCATTCATAAGACATTATAATCATGGCCGGCCAGTAACAGATTACATGTAACAGGATTACATAATAACGGTACAAAAAAGTGTAATGGAATACACCTTAGCTACACAGAACAACAGTTAGCATTAGCTACACAGACCAACTGCTAATGTTAGCTATACAGAACAACAGTTAGCATTAGCTACACAGACCAACTGCTAATGTTAGCTACACAGAACAACAGTTAGCATTAGCTACACAGACCAACTGCTAATGTTAGCTATACAGAACAACAGTTAGCATTAGCTAAACAGACCAACTGCTAATGTTAGCTACACAGGCAACAACAGTTAGCTATTTAGCTTACACAGACCAACTGCTAATGTTAGCTATACAGAACAACAGTTAGCATTAGCTACACAGACCAACTGCTTATGTTAGCTACACAGAACAACAGTAGCATTAGTACAACAACTGCAATGTATCACAAACAGTTAACTAGTACAAAAACCAACCGCTAAGGTTAGCTACACAGAATAACCACTAACTTTAGTTACACAGAACAACTGCTAATGTTAGAGGTAATCCAGAAGTAACAGACAGTAATCAAGTTACTTTACTTTAATATTGTGATACCTGGATTAAATTACTGATTATATTTTTTAACAGTTAATTAGCAGGTATATCAGAATAAATTTTAAAAGTAACTCTCCCAGCCTTAATTATAATGCTCTTATAAGGCTTTAGAAAACTTCACATATGATTATTTATAGGTTTACAATCACACACAACAACGTCACACAATTTAAGTTCTGTTCTCGTCACTCTCTGATGTATCAGTGTTTTCCCAGAAGTTACAGCAACTAGCTGGGCAACAGCTAGTGGGAAACAAATATCGACAAATATGACGTATCATTTTTAGACATTTAAGCTGCATATTACAGTTTTAAAATAAGAACAGTGGTCTGGGTGAGTCATTTTGTGGACTTTCTTGCTCTTTAAACTACATCATCTGATACTTTTTTCTCTATGACATTTGAGCATAAAATGATATAAGTCATTGTGAAATGCATGACATTCACACTTAAAGCAAAATATGTGTTGTGAGAACATTCAAAATAACTTTATCAAAGCTGCAAAAAACAGATCCCCAAATTCTGACACTGAGAAGGTTGTGTGAAGCACTGAAGCCTTCACTTTCCACACACGTCTTCCTGCATTGTGACTAAAAACACTGGACATGAATCGTGAGGTCTGTTTGTGAGTGTGTGCATCGATGTTTGTGCAGACACACACACACACACACACACACACACAGACGCTCCTCTATCTGCAGCTGAAGAGGAGCAGAGGTGTGAAGGAGAATGTTAATGGTACCTGTGACAGCCAGAGGAGATAAGAGAGGAGACGCAGGCAGAGAGAGGAGGAGAGGAGTGTGTGGGAGGTAAAACTGTGGGGGAGGAGGTGAGTGGAGGAGGTGGGGGGTTGCTAAAGAAGGGACAAGAGGGAGGAAAGAAAGACAGGAGGAGAGGGAGAAAGGGAAGATGGACGGGGGAGGGTGTTTAGCCCCGGGGGGTAATTTGCTCTTGAGCTTCAGTCCATCAATCAGCCATTCATTCACTAACAGGATCGTCTGCAGCCCTCACACACACACACACACACACACACACTGAGAGGATAGTCTGTGTGTGTGTGTGGTGTTAAAGGGAAAACACTGTTTAATTAAATTAAAGTCAACAACACCAGAAAAGTAGATCAACACTTCCAGAGTGCAGGAAGTACCTTGAAATTTGAAGTCGTCTTAACCACTTATTTTTACAGTCTTATAGTTATTGTGTCTTTTTAAATGTCCTCTCAGACTTTATTGAAATGTCTCCTAAACCGGTGATTTATATCAGAGGTGGAATGTAACTAAGTGCATGAAGTACTGTGCTTAAGTACAAATTCGACTTGACATATGTACAACCTGCTCGCAGCCCACTTTAAAACAGTACATTTAAGATTTAAAAAACCTCAGTACATCTCATCACTGCTGAACATTTAAAAAAGATAACTTGCTGAATTTGGAAAACATGATTAAATATGTGAACGTTTGTCTTATGTACGAGATAAAGAGCAGCTTGGCGTCTCCTCCTCTCTGACAGTTTGTTAACACGAGAACAACTTTATATCAACTCACAGGAGGTGCAGTGAGAGTCTCAGAAAAAATACATTCAGTCAGTCTGGATTCTCTGTTTAAGCTGAAACATCTCCATACTGCTCGTCTGGTTTAATCCAAGGCTGCTAAAGTCCCGACATGCCAAGTCAACTTAAATAAAGTTATTTACACCATGTTTTTAGCCTGTTGATCTTTAGCTTGGAGCCACGTTCACATACACATGCACACTGTCTGAACTGTGTGTGTGTGTGATGTGACGGTGTGCAAACAGCATGTCAGGACTTTAGGAGACTTGAATTACACCAGATGAGCAGTATGGAGGAATTTTATGTGTGTTACTAAATTTGGTAAATTCATAAAACTGGTCACCATTCACGTCCATTGTTTAAGAGATTCTTCAACACTGTTTTCCTGTGAAACTCCAGCAGTGTTTTATGAACTAATAAACAAAACCCAACCTTCAGTCAGCATGAGGGCCAGTAAATAATGACTGAATTTTCATTTCTGGCTGAACTATCCTTTAAAGTAAGCATGTAAATTAAATTAAATGGTAAACTAATGCCAACCCTGCATAAGTCGGTGCTCCAGTCAAAAAAGTCTGGACACGCCCCTGTTCAGACTGTTGTGGCCGTTTGAGGGTTAATCTGGGACACAGCAGAAGTCCAGTCAGGATACGTCTGAATCTTCTTTCATACCTGCAGAACACACATGCTGATATAATCAAAAACACAGCTAATATGTGTCCATTACAGAGGAACGACGGGAGCAGAGACGATTATCAGACTCTGGTTTCACTTCATCCTTTATTCTTTTCTATTTGAATCAGTGAAACATCAGAGACGTGTGACTTCACACTGTTTATCAGAGAACATGATCACATGCAAACTTTCACACCCACACACTCACTCACGCCTACACTATCAGCTCCATCCATCACAAACAAGAGACTCTGTGACATTTCAGGTTTCAGGTTTATCATCTCAACCATCAAAAAGAGAGAGGAAAAAAAAACTGGTGATCCATGTTTTCATGTTTTGTGTCCTGTGTGTTTGACTGAACAGGTGAAAATAAAATTCCTTTCTTTTTTTAATCTGTGGAACATGTAAAAAAAAAAGTTTCATCAGGATAATCTTTCTAAAATCGTACATAACTCGCTCACATACAACATATGTACGTTGTGTTCAGAGTGGATGGAGAAATTAGAACTCACCTGGAGGAAAACATTCAAACTTTTAATCTGATTCAGAAGAAGGATAGTGGTGCACTGTGACCTCTTGTGGCCAAAATGAGTATTACAACAACAAACGCACTGATTCTGACAAAAAACAAACTTACCTGACAAATGTTTTGTTCACCTGTTCTGTGCACGTTTTATAATTTTATGCCATTTTTGACTGAATAGGAGCTCCAAAAAGATTGTTCTTCTTTGTGTAATATCCCTCAGATCCACTTCTTCATTTACAAATGCTTCAAGCTGAGAGCCACAGACAGTATTGAGAGACACAGAGACAAACATGTTGTTGGTTTGAGTCCAAGTATCAGATTTGTTGATGTATGTAGAAACAGCATCAAATCTCCCTGCACTTCTGTCTGTGGTTTGTTACAATCAGGGCACGTGAACGTAGAGCTGCAAGTTTGATTTTCAACACGAGAGGTTTGATCTGTCAGTCTGTCCATCAGTCACCTTGTCAACAAACAGCACACACTGCATTGTGTTAATTAGTGAAGATAAATGTCAGAAAAGTGTGCAAATATACACACAACATTGGCATATTTTTTTGGGCTGCACCTATATGTCCAAAATAATCTTTCAGGGGAGCTCGTGTCCTTTTCAGGGGAGTTGAGCTCCCGTTAACTCCCCCGTAAGTCAAACCATGAATAATATTGTATTCATATGATGTCAGAATAATTGGAAAAATGAGTTTCTGACTGTAAAAATTCATTGAGCGCCCCCCTCAAGTCAGAACAACAACTTGGAAAGTAGGAGAAGATTTATAGAATATATGAGTTATATGAGTTGCCAGGTTGTTGTCTGTCGTATGTGTAGACATATGATGCATGAGAGTAAATGTTTGGTTGATAATTTTTTGTTAATTCACATGTTGAATATAATTTTTTTGGTCACGTGTAATGGTATTAGGTTGTAACTTAACACATAGAGTGATCTACATTAATTAAAACAGACTATTTATTTGCATTAACCCTGAATTTTAAAAAGTCTTAAAATCACAACACACCAAAGTCAGAATAACTTCTTCTCATCTCGGAAACTTGGACCACTGGAGGAGCATGTAAAGGCACCATCTGATGTCTGTCTCCAGCTCCATGGTTTTGTCTGTGGTGGTTAATTTAATATTTCTTATGTTAAAACTCCCCTTAGTGGTGAAATATGTGCCTGCACGTACGTCAGCACAGGTGTGTGACACATGAACATTTCTGTAATGAGTACTTTCATTTTTAAAAATGTCATTTTCCTCATTTTACTTCAGTCAAACTTTCAGTGCAGGACTTTTAATCATAACAGAGTATTTTTACTGCACAGAATTAGTATTCATACTGAAGTAAATGATCTGATACTGAATACTCCACCGCTGGAAATGACACATCTGGAGCCTGGAGCTGATTAGCCTAGCTTAGCATAAAGACTGGAAGCAGAATAACAGAAATTAGTAAAGAATTCACTTTTTCTACTGAGATTGATTTGTTCCTCTTCCATCTCTGTGCAGAACAAGCAGAAAGAAATCACACCCTGTTTTCTGTCACACACACACACACACACACACACACACACTGCTTTAAAGGCACATTTGATATGTATATTGTCCCCTCGACTCTCAGTGAGGGCCGTATGGAGGAGAACACACCCTGGAATAACCTGAATAAATGTATATTTTCTCCCTCTGACACATTATTGTCATGCTGATGAATGAATGAGTGAGTGAGTGAGTGAGTGTGAGAGTCAGAGGTGAGTAGCTGCTGTAAGAATGTGGATCATCAGGTTTTCATCGTCTCCCCGGACTGGTTTGACACATCAGGCTGGAAGAAGATCTGCTCTGGAAATCACAAAAAAAATCTGACTCTCACTCTGCTGGAGGTTTTCCTACAAACTTCAGGGATTAATCCTCTCAGGTTTGGATCTGTGCGAGTTTTCTGGAGAGCTGTCAGCACTTTGCTTCACCTCCTGAGGCTGTTGGAGCTCGCTGTGGCAGCCTGTTCGACCCGTGAATGAGGAAACCTGCAGGAAGAAAATGGCAGTGAATCTGAGCAAGAACGGTCCTGCACTCATGGCCGCTTATAAAGAAGTGGTGGACGCCAAGTCAGACACAAACTGGTGAGACGGCTCTTATTGGTTGTCTTTCAATCATTAACAGAATCTGACTTTCTCCTCATAATAATTCTGTGTTTTTTTGCACCTGTCTGTGTTCTCAGGGTTCTGTTTACTTATGAAGGGAACAGTAATGACATCCGTCTGGCAGACAAAGGAGGTGAGATCTGACCAAAAGATGATTTAACTCATGTTTTTAGACAGTATCAGTGGTAAAAGTTCTCAGTCTGCAGTAAAATGTCTCCTGCTGTCCCTCCAAAAGGCCACCAGATAAATTTGAGGGGTCATCAGATGGTTAAAGGGAGAGGAAAGAAGAAAAATATTAATATTAATATTCATATATAATAAGTGAATAATTCAGTCAGAATAAAAATACCTGAAAAGTAACCAGGGTTGTGAACTAAATGTGGTGCAGTAAAAAGAATATTATTTGACCTGTGACAGAGTGGAGGTGTAGCTGAGTAAATATACTTAGTTACTTTTCACCTAATCACACTGAGCTGTTGATAAAAGAAGAGTTCATTTAATAAATGTGATTACAGTGAGAGATTTTACAGTGTAAACGACTCTGATTACAGTTACATTTGTAACATGTGTGTGTAGGAGGAGGACTGGAGGAGATGGCGGAGGAGCTGAACAGCGGGAAGGTGATGTACGCTTTCTGTCGAGTCCAAGACCCGAACTCTGGTCTGCCCAAATACGTCCTCATCAACTGGGTGAGAGTCTCACACAGAAACCGAAGACAAATACAAAAATAAACATACAAAGATATTCTTGGATCAGTTCCTGGTTTTACATGTGTTTGCAGACAGGTGAAGGTGTGAAGGACTCCAGAAAAGGTTTATGTGCCAACCATGTGAGCTCCATGGCCAACTTCCTGAGGGTGAGAGTGACTGAGAATAAAATACAGCCGTGAGAAAGTTTGTAACAAACTGATGATTGTCATTTAGAGGTCATGTTAAGCAGATATGTCAGAGATAATGTGCAGTGAGCGGTGAGCCTGCTCACTGCACATTATCAAGCTTATTTACTGACCAAAAAAAAAAAATTTACACAAAATATTTACTTAAGAATGATTTTTAGGATTTAAAAATGTATCGATCCTTCAGAGTCTATGATCAGAACTACATCCGTAGCAGCAGTCTGTTCTTCATAGCAACAGTCTGTTTCAGTTCAAATAGACCAGAAAGGCTTTCTGACAGAAAAGCCTGAAGGCTGAAGAGTCTACAGTCATGCTAGCAACTCTGTGCAATGGTTCTTTGAGCTAAATACTGAGGTTCAGCTGGTACAAAGTTTACCCTGGACACCTTGTTACTTTAGGGCATTAGCATGCTAATGTTAGCTAATTAGCAGTGACCACAAAGTAATGTCATTAGTTCTGCAGGTATTTGGGAATAAACTGAAATACTGACAGCTAGCATGGACCAATTAGCCACATAATATATTAGATTTAAATTTCAAATTTGCAATCTCTCAACAATTTGGAAAATATTCCCCTGAAATGTCCTCCATGCAGTGTGGGACACTGTCGATCTCTGACGTGTGTGTGTGTGTGTGTGTGTGTGTGTGTGTGTGTGTGTGTGTGTGTGTGTGTGTCGACAGGGAGCTCACGTGACCATCAACGCTCGGGGAGAGGAGGACGTGGAACCAGACACCATCCTGCAGAAAGTGGCCAAAGCATCTGGAGCCAACTTTAATTTCCACAAACAGACAGAATACAGAGACGCTCCCAGAGGACCCGTGGTGAGAAATCTTAAAGGGATAGTTCACCCCAAAATGAAAAAGACATGTCATGTGTCATGTGCAGCAGAGCAGAAATTAAAACATGTTTGTGTTTGAGAATAATTCACCTTCTCTTCTGTGATCTAACAGGGTTCTGTGTATCGGAAAGTCAACGCTGTGGAAGAAATTCAACAAACCAATAAGGACGACTTCTGGGAAAAAACTCAGGTTTCTCTTCTTATTTATCTTTGAAACAAGGTTCCAAAGGGGTTCTTCCTAAAGGGCTGAGGGTCTACCCAGAACCATTTGCCTCTGAAGAACCCTTTTGGAGAGACAGTTTGTCGAATGTTCTTAGTGTTGCATCAAGAACCATTTTTGGTCCTTGAAGAACTCGTCCATCAAGGGTTCTTACCACAATATAAAAGGGTTCTCAGGAAAGCCCCCTGGATGGGTTCTAGATAAAACTCTTGGAATACAAAAATGTTCCCCGTAGAACCCACTGAGTGTGTTCTTGATAAAACACCAACAAAACACCAATATGAAAACATTCTTGGTAGAACCACTAGGGTGGGTTCTGGATAAAACCCTCGGAATATGAAAAGATTTCCAGTGGAACCCCCTGAGTTTGTTCTAGATCAATCCCTTGGAATATAAAAAGATTCTCAGTAGAATCCATCTAGATAAACCCCTTGGAATAAAAATCTTCTCAGTAGAACCTCCTGGGTGGGTTCTAGATAAAACCCTTGGAACATAAAAAGGTAAAAAGTTTCTTGGTAGAACCCCCAGAGTGTGTTCTTGATAAAAACCCTTGGAATATAAAAAGGTTCTCTGTAGAGAATCACTGAATGGGTTCTCGTCAGCCCCCTTAAAAGGTATAATGGTCCCGGATAGAACCCCCAGAGAGGGTTTTGGGTGGAACATTACACCACAGAAGGGTTTCATGGAACATCTCACAGGGGGTTCTGGGTGAAACCTCTCGCAGATGGTTCTATCTTTAACCCTTCATGTTGGGTTCTTGGTAGAGCTCTCTGAAAGGGTTCCAAGTGGAACCTTTATAAAAAAAAGAGTTCTACCAGGAACCAAAAAGAGTTTGAGTTAGCACTTTTATTTCTAAGACTCTGTGTTTATAACCTGAGTATCTGTAGTTTTATTCATTTTATTCAGTTCTTCTTCTTCTTCTTCTTTTTCTTCTTCTTCTTCTTCTTCTTCTTCTTCTTGTTCTTCTTCTTCTTCTTCAGAGGGATGAGGAGGTTCGTCGACGGGAGGAGAACAAACGGGTGGAGGAGGAGAGACAGAAGGCGGAGAGGGAGAGGAGGGAGATGGATGAGAGGCAGGCGAAGGAGCGAGAGAGGAAAGCGAAGGAGAGAGCTCAGCAGATTGAACAGGAGAGGTCAGTTACACACACACACACACACACACACACACACACACACAAGAATCAAGGCCGCTGATTGGTTGATTTTGTGTTTAAGGCTCCTTCAAAAGCAGAGAGAAGAAGAGGAGCGACAGAGAGAGCAGCAGCGTCTGGTGAGAGTCGGTTCTGACTAATTTTACCTCACAGAACTCGGGAGCTGCTGGTCTATCACTGCCTTGATCTCTGAGTTAGTCAGTGTTATTATGACTTGAACTAACCCTTTAAAACACCAAACACACACAATTACACAAACAAACTAACAGATCACAGCAGGGGTAGTCCAGCAACTCCAGAGTTCTGCAGGGTAAAATGACTGTTTTCATTAATGGAGTTTGGTGACAGCGAGGTAACGCAGTGAAAATGTTCCAAGTATAGCATACATTTGAACTAATATTAATTTTTTAGGTGTCCCTTTAATCTCTCTAAACATATCTGTATATGAATTCTTATTTTGGTACCGAGTAATATTGACCAATCACATTTGAGCAGATTGGAAGCATCTCCCAACCAAATCTTATGACGATTTAGCTTTTTTTTTTTTAAATATCAGTATTTATAAGCAGATGTCTTTTAACAGAGATTAGAGTTCAACTCCATACTCACATGTCCACTTGTCTAAAACCAAATTGTTTTCGGATTATAGCCACTGGTTTCCCAGATTTGTTGATTATAGAGTCATAAATTCTTGCCGTGACTTGGTAGGGACAAAAAAAAAAAAAAAAAGAAGTTGGTTGTAATAAATCAGAATGATTATGTTTCAAACTGTTTACTATAAAATGTTAATGTAAAAATAATCTACAGCGAACATGATATGTCTGTTTCAGAACCAGCAGGAAAATGAAAACAAGAAGACGGGAATCAACTCTGCGGCATCTGTGCAGAAAGCTAACGTGAGTGTGACTGATGGACTGGTAATTTACACTCAGATTTACATGCAAATGATCAAATTTCTTATTATGATAAATTATTTTAATATCATTATTATTATCACATGAGTTACAGGTGTGAGAAGGTGCTGGTTTTAGATCCTCTGTTTTTTTCCGTTCAAAGTAGTTATTTAAATAATATTCTTAAAGTCTCAAATCAGTTTATTCTTCTGTTTTTGTGGATAACTCGAAGTACTACAATACCCATAAGCCTCAGTATCTGTTGCTCCCAAATCCCAAACTGCTAATAATCAGAAACTGAATTAATTTAAGATGCAGACTGTAAAATCACATAACAGAATTTGAAGCTCTCTAATTAGATGTGTCTTTCCAAAATGCACCCTGGGAGTTGTAGTCTCCTTCAGCTGTCAGCATCTTTGTATCTTTTGTGTCTATGTTATCGTCACAAACTGTGTGTGAAAAGTGTATATGAACAAGAAGGCTGCCCTTGTGTCATTTTCACAACATTGTGACCTGAAAGTCACATGACCTCTCACGCCATAATTTTAAAAGTTCACAAGTTCCATTTGAATGCAGCTTAATGAAAAGCTACTGAGTTGCATTATGGGAAATGTAGGATCCTGCATTTTTGATATTGAGTCATAATGGAGACTACATGTCCATAAAGGTGGGGGAATGTCTCTGTTGCTTCATTTAAACTGTTGTTCACAGGAGGCCAAAATTTGTGGTAATGTCCCTTTAATGTCTTGTCGTCAATCACAGGAGGCCAAATCTCTGATCGCTCAGAGATCGTTTAACCCCCGAGACGTCTTCAAACAGAGAGAACAGAGCTTTGAGGCCAACAACAGACCATCTCCTGCTGCGTCCAGACCTGGTAAACAACACAATCAACATGTGTAAACAACACAAACAACACACATCCAGAGTAAACAACACAAACAACATGTGTAAACAACACAAACAACACACATCCAGAGTAAACAACACAATTAACATGTGTAAACAACACAAACAACACACATCCAGAGTAAACAACACAAACAACATGTGTGAACAACACAAACAACATGTGTAAACAACACAAACAACACACACCCAGAGTAAACAACACAAACAACATGTGTAAACAACACAAACAACACACATCCAGAGTAAACAACACAAACAACATGTGTAAACAACACAAACAACACACATCCAGAGTAAACAACACAATCAACATGTGTAAACAACACAAACAACACATTTTAACAACACCACCTGGGGTCCGTTTCACAAAGCAGGTTTAGTGAAAACTCTGAGTTTGTTAACCCTGAAATGAGGGAAACTCGGAGTTTTCCGTTTCAGAAAGGAAGGTAACTCAAACCAGAGAAAGAGGGGTAACTCTAGCCTGTTTCACAAAGAGAGGTAACTTAAGCTCTCGGTCAGTTACCGCAGTAACAGACTCTATGAATCTAACCTGGTCGGGACCAGGTTTTTCACAATGAACCTCAAGTTTCTCTCTGTCTCCGCCCCTTTCAGCCACACACGATATTTGATTTCCTCATTCATTCATACATTCGTAACCTCGTTCGTCTGTCAAAATGGCATGTCCTTTTCTCAACGACCCAGTGGATGAAGGAGCAGCATCACTGCGCAGAGAATTAAATATTCGTTGGGAGATTGTCATCAGACCGCGCATAGATGTTCTTGCATTTCCAGACAGTTACCTTTTTGAGCGATACCGTTTCACGTCACAATCTATTATCTACATACACAACCTAATCCGTCCGTACATTTGCAACATCAGCAGCCGCAGTCATGCTCTCACATCCCATCAGATATTGTGTGTTGCGCTGCGATTCTTTGCCAATGGAAGTTTTCTGTACAATGTCGGAGATGCAGAACATCTAAAATTCTGGCTTAGGGCCAGCTCCTCTGCCTCCGTTAGAGGTGGTGGTGCTGGGCCACCACCCGTTTTACGGGCATCGGATTTCTTTCTGTTGGCTGAGTAGAAGTCTGTGTTAGTTTAAATAGGCTTAATTATTTAACAGAACATGATATGGATGAAGACATTTAGGCTGTGTGGGATAAAACAACTGCACAGTCAAACAGCCACTTAAAATTAGGCTACTTTACAATGTAAAACATGATCAAAATGAGGTACCTCCATGAGATTATGCCGAGGTCTTAACTGTTTGAACAATGTTTTTATATTTCATCTTAAGCTGCTGCCATGTGCGCTTCTGCCCCGCGGGATTGCACCTAAATGAAATAACTTAATAGGCTACCATTCAAACAGTTTTCCCCTGTAATATTATTGTGATTGCAAAGGACTACATTTAAACTTACGCATTGACCCGGGCAGTAATGTTCTCCCACGCCGTCTCCCTCTCTTTGGCAGCTGCTGCGGTGTTGCACTTTTTTCTGAAAATGTGCTCAAACTCGCCATACGAGCGCATTAAGATTTCCATCTCAAGTGGGGTGAAAAACGCCGCCCTCCGCTTCCCCGTTGCCATGGTGACTCGTCGAATCGGGGCTCCATTGATGCTGGCTTTTTATAGTTGTGGTGCACGCGCTTAACTCCAGGTGAAACTACTCCGAGTTGAGTAAACCAACTCAAATCAGCTGTTCTGGAACCGAAAACTCAGAGTTTCTTATCTCAGAGTAGATCAACTCAGAGTTCAGAGTTACACTCAGGGTTTGTTGAACCTGCTTTGTGAAACGGACCCCTGATGGATGATGATGTGATGCATCATGATGTTGTTGGCGTTGATGTTGTTGACGTTGATATTGTTGATGTTGTTGACGTTGATGTTGTTGACGTTGATATTGTTGATGTTGTTGACGTTGTTGATGTTGTTGACGTTGTTGACGTTGATGTTGTTGATGTTGTTGACGTTGATGTTGTTGATGTTGTTGACGTTGATGTTGTTGATGTTGTTGATGTTGTTGATGTTGTTGACGTTGATATTGTTGATGCAGTTGACGTTGTTGACGTTGTTGATGTTGTTGACGTTGTTGACATTGATGTTGTTGACGCTGATATTGTTGATGTTGTTGACGTTGTTGATGTTGTTGACGCTGATGTTGTTGATGTTGTTGATGTTGTTGACGTTGTTGACGTTGTTGACGTTGTGTCTGTCAGGGAAGCTGCAGAGTCCGTTTCTGTCTCAGAAGTCCTTTGAGACAGACATCTCGGAGACGCCTCAGGATCCTCCAGCTCCAGCTGATGTCCCCGCCCCTCCATCACCCCCTGGAGAAGCCATACCCTCATCTCACCTGTCTCACCTGTTTCACCTGTCTCACCTGTGCTGTCAGACTCACCTGTTGCAGCTGTCTCACCTACACCACCAGAGACAGCAGGCTCACCTGTTCAAGCTGCAGGTCAGACACACACATTATCTTATCTTATCTTATCTTATCTTATCTTATCTTATCTTATCTTATCTTATCTTATCTTATCTTATCTTAACTTATCTTATATTTCACCTTATGTCAAATTGAAATACATAATTTCCAGTAACATCATCAAGAAGAGACAAATGCTTGTTTTCTTGAGTTGATAAAATAATCTGTTGCACATACGTTGCATTGTTTATAATATTATTCTGTGTACTACATTCTTATTTCTATCAAATTTTTATATCAGTGCAGACAAACACACATTATTTTCTCTTGAGACGGCGCTGCAGTTATTACCGATCACTGTGTTTATTCATAGAAACATAAAAACATTCATGTTTTCTTACAGGTGAGTTTTAATTTCTCTGTTCACTCTAAACACAACGACATGAAAGAAAACATTAAGTGGTCCTGTTTAGAACATGGTGCAACCCCTTGTGGTTGAAGTGAGTATTACATCAACAATTAATGTTCCTAAATAAAGATAAAAAGGAAATCAGCTGCCACCTGCAGAGAAAACATTTAGATCAGTTAGGAAATTGATCACCAGAATTTTTTTTCCAGGCTTCCATAGAATATTTCCATATGATGATCTTATTGTGTTGACTTGATGTTTTTGTTTGTCTCATTGATCTACACAGAATCGACTTTCACAGAGGAGGAGGAGTGGTCAGACGAGTTTGACGATGATGCTGCAGGTTTGATGTCTTCTGTTAATATTAATGTCAATGAACTCAGAGCTCCTGAGCTTTTAAATAATCAAAATAACTCCACAAATATCTAAACTAAATATATATTTCATGATTAGTATTGATCCATTACTGTATCCACAGAGGAAACTCCGGCTCAGGATGAGCTGTATGAGACTCCACGACCAGTCGGGACGGAGGAGGACCTGTACGAAAATGTTGAGCCGCACATTTCCACAGTGAGTCCATCAAATTGTTGAGTTTCATGAGTTATTTCTCACAAATGTATAACTTTAAAATTCAGAGAATATTCTTTTCTTTTTTTAAAAAAAAAAAAAAAAATCTTTTATCTCAGAGAATATACAGATGGTTTCTTTGTAACTTTCTCATAAATTTACTACTTTAATCACTGAGAATATCCAAGTATTTTTCTCATCTGAGTTTTTTCTAAATGAAAAAATGAAAAAAATCTCATTAATTGCCACTTTAATCTCTGAGAATATTCAAGTTTAGTCTCTTTTTCTTTTCTCATAAATATGTGAGCTTTTTCTCATAAATATATTTTCCAGTAAATTTCCAGTAAATTTATGATTTTTTCTTTTGTAATTTTTTTTTCTAGTTAATTTATCACTTAAATGTTAGAGAATATCCAAGTTTTTTTTCTCCTCAAATTTTCAACTTTAATCTCTTAGGGAATATTACCCCTGTCCCCTGCCACTGTATATACATATATATATATATATATATGTGTGTATATATATATATACATATACATATATATATACATAATAATATATATATATATATATATATATATATATACATACATTGTTTTCTTAGATTTATTTATTTTTTAAATTTATTTTACCTACTATAGCCCTGGTACGCTGTCATAGGAATGACTTTAAAGGAGCTCATAAAAACAAAATTACCAGCTTGTTTTAAATTTCAGGCTGTTGACCACAGTGCGGCGCCCAGTGGAGGTCAGGGCATCTGTGCCAGAGCTCTGTATGACTACCAGGCTGGTATGTCCACACACACACACACACACACACACACACACACTGTATATGTTGCTCTTGTCACCATTGCGTCTCCTCCACAGTGGACGACACTGAGATCACCTTTGACCCTGATGACATCATAACGGAGATCGATATGGTGGATGAGGGCTGGTGGAGAGGATACGGACCTAACGGACACTACGGGATGTTTCCTGCCAACTACGTTGAGCTCCTGTAGCCTCCATCACTGAGTCCATGTTCAAAACCTCCTGAGATGACAGATAATTAAATATTACTCTGATATCAACTTGTTTGTCAAATTAAAAGTTTGTCTTTTTAACATCACTGTATTAACAGACTGTTGTAAAAATCACAGTAAACACTCCTCAAGTCTCGTAGTGTCATTGTGTGACTTCTCTCTTCTTCTCTTTCTCTTTTTGTATAACTGTACATAGATAATGACACAGAGGAATCAATTAAATGCATTTTCATTCCACAAAAAAATTTGACAGAAAACTGACCACAGGATGTTTTACACACTGTCTGGTGGGGTAATTATGGAATTGTTAATAACTGTAGCTATTTAGATATCAGAACAATGAATTATAATATAATATGATGAATCTAAGAATGATAAATAATCAGTTTGCAAGGTATTAAAATAGAGTATTAAATAATTTTTTTTTTTTTTTAAAGCAAAGTCTGCAGAGACAACTCATAAAACTTTGATTTGTGTATGCAGAATTGTGAGGAAAAAGTCGTGAGGATCCATGTCGAACAAAAATTAATATTCCTCAGTCATATATATACTGAAACCTTTCCACAACTTCTGCCAAAATCCACATTTGTTTATACCGGTAAGTGTATTAATAAAATAAAAATTTGATGATAATAATAATAATAATAATTAATAATGTGGGGGGAAAAAACGATTTGGAGGAAGTGTTTACGTTAAAACCGGCGACGAGTTGGGCCGCCTCCTACGTCATAGCCTCGCGACGAGCGTCCAAACCGCAAAGAAGGAAAGATGGCTGCAAGGTTACTGCTCCGCTCGGCTTTTAGAGCCGCAAGAACGTGCCGGGCGGCCCCGGCTGCTGCTCTGAGCCGCGGCATGGCTGCTGGAGGTGAGAACCGAACACACACCGAGTCTGTACAGTCTGAGAGACCGAAGAAATGTGATTTTAAAGAGAGGTTAAATTATCTCGAGCAAGGACGGAGGAAGAGCTGCTGTCCTGTGATCATCAGGCTGAACTGTGCTCAGAAAACTCTCTTTAAATAGAATTGGACAGGTTGTAGAATAAGAACCTTTTCTGAATAGAATTCTTTTAATTTAGTGCATATTAAAAATACAATGTATCATCTTTTTAAAAGCCTCTCTGATGTCAGAACAGTCTTTGATACTATATGTCATTTATGTGTATGTCATGAGTTCAGCTGCTCAAATATGACTCACAGGTTAAGTTAACTTTGGTGATAGCGGAAGTTCAGGTTTACTCACCTGAAACTGATGGTAGAGCAGCGACATGTTATTGATAATGCTGCTTTGTACCTAACTTAAGTTTAATTTCTTATCTTTCCAAAATGAATGTGTTGGCAGGATGTAGGATGGTACGTGTAGAGAAAATAATGATAATAAATAATCATTTTCACTGCTCAGTTGGTACACTTGCACTTTATTAATCCCAGTTTACTGCTGCAAAAAATGCCAAATGTGAAACGTATCTTTTCATTTCAATTTCACTTTACTAACAAATTTTAAAAAATTAGATATAAACCTTAATGTTGTTGTGCTGCTGCAGGACAACAACACAACCAGTTTATGGTGGCACTCCTGATATTAAAAATAATCTTAAAAAATACATGTAAACATAAGGCAGTACAACTAATGTGCAGTTAAACTATAAATAATTAGTAGCATATGATCGATTTCTATTTCTTTTGAGGAAATTCATTTACATATTATTTACATTATTACTATAAATAATTGCTAGAAGTCACCAAGTTACAATGTTGTTTCCACAAAAAAAAATCAATAAATAAACAGTTATTTTCATTATTGATTAATCTATCAATTATTTTCTTGATTAATGGATTAGTTGTTTGGAAACACTGATCGACATTTTATAGACCAAAGTCCAAGATGACGTCCTCAAATGTCTTGTTTTGTCCACAACTCAAAGATCTTCAGTTTACTGTCAGAGAGGAGGAAAGAAACCAGAAAATATTCACATTTAAGAAGCTGAAATCAGAGAGTTTTCTTCATAAGAAATGACTCAAACCAATTAATCTATTGTCAGAATAGTCGGCGATTAAGTTAATAATCAATTAATGGTTGCGGCTCTACTCTGTTTGCTTTGTGATGATGTGTTTGGTTTATTTTGTCCTTCATCAGGGATTCCCACTGATGAGGAGCAAGCCACAGGACTGGAGAAGATCATCATGAAGGCCATGAAGGAGGGAACGGTGAGATCATTGATCATCAATGATGCAAACAATAAACTGATAAATGAATGAACTGATTGGTTTGATGATAAATGTTCTTTAACGTCGGCTCCAGTTCATGTGTAGCAGAATAAATCAAAGTCAGACTTGAGCTCAAGTGATTTTATGAATGGATCGTGTATTGAATGAGTTGTATTGGTTCTTCAGCGATGATGTTTTACTTCACAGTCAATCAATAACCCTTCTCTCTCCCTCAGGATCCCTACAACATGATGAAGCCAAAGGAGTACGCTGGCTCCAAGGCCGACCCCCACCTCGTCCCCTCCATCACAAACAAGAGGATTGTGGGATGTGTCTGTAAGTTATCTTTTTAAAGTCTTCAACTTTATCTGGCTGCTTTCGATAAGAGACTTTACTGGAGGTTGTTAAATTGAATCTATCAACCAACAAAGCAGCTTAAAACTGAGATCTGTCCTGTGTTGACAACAGTCTTTGTTCAGCAGAGGTCTCTCTTTTTACCAGATGACCAAGTTGTGTCTCTCATGTCTCATGTGTCTCGTGTCCTCTCTGCAGGTGAAGAAGACAACACTGCCGTGGTTTGGTTCTGGCTCCACGAGGGCGAGGCCCAGCGCTGCCCCTCCTGTGGTTCCCACTACAAACTGGTTCCCCACGAGCTCCCGCACTAACTCCTCCTCCTCCGTGTTGTTGTAGACATGTAGTTCACAGCTGTGTGTGCACACGGTGTTGTCCTCTCTCTGAAATATTCCGCTGAACCTTCAGAACGAGCCAAAGAAACATCAGACAGACAAACTTTCAGTCTCCAGGAAGTGAATTGATTAAAACTGAACTTTCTGGTTCTGTCTATTTCCTGGTCTTAAGTCATGAGCCGTCGTCTGATTGGTCTTTGTCTCGTTCTGTCACAGTACTTGATCTACCTGCTGACCTCATCAGTCTTTGCTTTACATGTTACCAGTTACAGAGGGATCACACGTGGTTTCTTTTGGGACTCAACTGTTTCTGTTAAACATTTCCATTCAGCTGCAGTTTACATTCACACATGTACTGTACCATGTTACACTCGGTCCACTTAACTCCTCTTATTGAACCAATAAAGTTTATGAGCTCCTATTTACATTTGTCTCTCACTTCTTTGACATTTTAGAAGCGTTTGACCTCATGCATGAGGGAAGTCTCCTACGATGTTCCTCCATGTCTGTGTAAAAACTTTCTTTGCATGCATATGAACATTCAATAGATATACATGAAGTGGGTGGTTGCTATATGCCTCTATACTTGTTTATATACAGTGTACTTAGGTTTATATTCACCAGTGATGATCATATGTACGTTAAAGATGTTAGAGAGTAAAAAAATTCTGATATCAATATATATTCTTTGCACATGATATGATATGCAGAATATAGAATGTATACATTCACGCATTTTTTTCTTGCAGCAAACCCTCAAATGTGGTTATCAAACACTTGAGACAAAAATATGTAATGGAGACAGGATGTTTTACAGTTTAAAAATAAACTGCCAGTATTTTTAATAATTAGAAATAACTATAATTATAAAAACACATACAGATAACAAAAAATAGATATTATACACAATCTATACCTTTTAATAAAATGCTGCCAATAAAACCAACCCCCAGTGCACTGTCAGAGAATGACAGAGGACGTCCTCAATTTCTCTTTAAATGGAGTGCAGAAAATATATAAATATAAAAAATATAAAGAGTTTTCTTTATTTTTATTAACTGACATGGACAGGCCCCAGGAAAGTCCTTTTCCATATTGATATTTATCATTTTTATCATTTAAATGTGACATCAGACTAAAGATGGGGAGGGCGTCGCTTCAAGAAATCTCTGACGTCATCAGGGTGCGACCTCCAGGTGACAGCAAAGAAGGAAAGATGGCTGCAAGGTTACTGCTCCGCTCGGCTTTTAGAGCCGCAAGAACGTGCCGGGCGGCCCCGGCTGCTGCTCTGAGCCGCGGCATGGCTGCTGGAGGTGAGAACCGAACCCACACCGAGTCTGTACAGTCTGAGAGACCGAAGAAAGATGAGTTTATACAGGCAGCGAGACCGCGGAGAGCCGAGGCGAACAGGAAGACCTCAACACACACACACACACACACACACACACACACACACACACACACACAACACTAGCTGTTAGCGTTAGCAGCGTTAGCAGCGTTAGCAGCGTTAGCAGCGTTAGCAGCGCTGCTGTGTTGCTGCGGGAGGTCAAACGTGACTTACAGTCATTTAATTACAGTCAGTGTTGGTGACACATAGGTTTAGTTTGAGTGTCTTTACGTTTGTGTTGAACAGTGAGTGTTTGTGTGTATCATCAGTTTTAGCTAACTGATGACACACAGGACGTTAGCCTGTTAGCTTCGTGTCTCAACACATTCTGTAGTCATGAGAACACGCAGGACAGTTTGACTCAGAGGTCACATTATTAACACGTATCACTAGTTTACAATCAATGGTAACTTATTGCTAATCAGCTAGTTAGCTGATCTGAGACCCACCACAAGTGTGTTTCAAACAAGTAATCTACCAGCTGAATAGATGAGTTAAAATACACTATTATTAGGGATTAGAGAGACACAATATCAGGGTTCAGCTGACCAATATTAATGATTAATATTAGCTTTATTTATTTAGCACAATTCATGCATAGAATGTAACATAAAGTGCTGACTGTAAAATCAGAAAATAAAACATTTAAAACAATAACAGGAAGGATAACATAAGTAAAATAAAATGAAAGATGATACTGCAAGGTTAGACAAGATAAAACAACCTGTTAAAGGGACAGTTCATCCAGAAATGAAAACTGAGTCATTATCTACTCACCCTCATGCTGATTGAGAGTCAAGTTTATTTTGTTAGTCCACAAAACTCTGCTGGAGTTTCTCAGGAAAACAGTGTTGCAGAATCTGTCAAACAATGGAAGTGAATAGTGACCAGTTTTCAGACATAAATAAACAACAGAATAAAAACATAAAATGCCTCCATACTGCTCGTCTGGTGTAATCCAAGTCTCCTAAAGCCCCAACATGCCAAGTTGACTAAAAAAATGTGAGTTACACCATGTTTTTACCCTGAATCTTCACTGTAGATCCTTAGCTTGACGTGCACACCGTCTGAACTGTGTGTGTGTGTTGTGACAGCATGCAAACAGCATGTCGGGCTTTAGGAGACTTGGATTACAAGAGACGAGCAGTATGGAGACATCTAGTGCTTGTTACGTTTGAAAACTGGTCACCATTCACTCCCATTGTTTGGGAGATTCTGAAACACTGTTTTC
This sequence comes from Lutjanus argentimaculatus, assembly GCA_034769285.1. NCBI lineage: Eukaryota > Metazoa > Chordata > Actinopteri > Lutjaniformes > Lutjanidae > Lutjanus > Lutjanus argentimaculatus. The sequence continues at coordinate 40,992,462 of JAWZSL010000005.1, read as the reverse complement.
CTGTGAAACTCCAGCAGTGTTTTGTGGACTAAAAAAACTAAACCCGACCTTCGATCAGCATGAGTGTGAGTAGATAATGACTGAATTTTCATTCTTGGGTGAACTGTCCCTTTAAGATTTCATTTGAAAGTTTCAACAGGTGTGGAGCCCCTAAGACCTTCAGGCAGACTGTTCCAGTGTTTTGGGGCATAATTAACAAAGGAGGCCTGTCCATGCCTTTTAGTTTTAACCTCAGGAACAGTCAGGAGGAGGATTTTTTTTTTTATCAATATCTGTTTTGCCAATATGAGAATAGCGGCATCGTTTTTTTTGTCTCCCATCACTATTTTATTGGCCTGTCATATTGGCAGAAGTGTCGACTTCAGACTGAAGTCTTAAAGCCTTTAATCGTCAGTGAGCTGTCATCTGTCTGTGCTCCCTCTGCACCTCAGTCAATGTAACTTATCATCTGCTGCATGGAGGATTGTGGGTCAGAATAACCAGAAAAACATGCTCTCTACTGCAAAATGTGTCCAGATGCAGTAGAACATCCTGGTGTTTTGAACAGATGATCCAAAATCAGCCTCGTTTGCCGTCCTAATTAATGTTAAAGGGAGTTTGTTCACTGTGACTACTCATTTGTTGCCTTTGCCGCTTTTATGAGGCCTGTTTTTAACTTGTGTTTGCAGGGATTCCCACTGATGAGGAGCAAGCCACAGGATGGAGAAGATCATCATGAAGGCCATGAAGGAGGGAACGGTAAGATAAAAAAAATGAGTTCCTAACTTCTCCAAAATGAGTTCAGTGGTAAATATTTATGAGGGGACGAGTCGTCTGTGTTTACAGCCTTATCACACGTGAGCAGACCTGAACTAAACATCCTGTAATAGTGTTTGAGTTCAACCTGAGCTCATTAGATGATAAAGATCACAGCATGAACACTGGATCAATACGTCCACATCTGTTACTGTGGCCCAGATAAGCTAAAGTTAAGATAACATGGATGTATGGACATCCACGCGGCTGCCTGTAGAATCAGAGTTTCGATCAGAGTATTGATCAGAATCTATTGTACCTCTGTCCTCCAGCTGAGAGGCTTTACAGGAGCTGTTCCACTTTTAACTAATTAGTCTTTAAGGAGATAAGAAATGTCCGGAGCCGCTTAATCGTCACTCTGGAGTCTGTTATCTCAGCCCAGCAGGCTGTGGGACAAACTGGGAAATTAACTTCACTTATCTCGCATATTAGGTGTGTTACGGTTATCCAGGCTGTTTTCCACTGGGAAGTACCTGAACTCTCAGAGTAATCACAGCTGCACCGCCGTCTGTCTGTTTAAATTATTACAATAATTCATCCTGCTGAGACAGGAGAGAGGGCTGTAGCAAAACATATTTTATATTTTCACCTCTGTACCTCGCTGTTTCCCTTCTCTGAGGGGAAACTGTTTTAGAAGTAAATTTTGTTCTCTGCAAAGCCACCAAACTCCATGGGTGAAATCAGTAATTTTACCTCACAGAACACAGGAGTTGCTGGTCTGCCGCTGGCACGATCAGTTTGTTTGTTTGTGTTATTGTGTGAATTAGATGAATCCGAACTGACCTTTTAAAACACGGATGTCACAAACAAACTAACCGATCAGGGTAAAAGTGAACCAACAGCTCCTGTGTTCTGTGAGGTAAAATGACTGATTTTGTCAGTGGAGTTTGGCAGCTTTGGAAAGAGCCGACTTGACACCATGTGGTTGTTGGCTTCTAACCCTTTTTTAACATTTTCAGGTCTTCTGAGCATGTCAGGTCATTCCAAAACAAAAAATCCAACTTATTCGGATCTTCCCAACCTGGTTCCAAAATCTTAAGCTTTTCTCCTGCTGACCAAGTCTTTCTCTGCGGTTTTAGCAGCTTCCACACGTTTTCCTGAACTTTTCTGTGGTTTAAACATCCTGAAAGTCCCACTACCTCCAACATGGCCTCGCCTGAAAAACTGCTTTACATTATATGAAATATAAAAGCAGGACTGTTAAACTCTTCATTCGTTCTTGTGCTTTCGACACAGAAACTCAGTAAACCTGACCTTAGCCTTCTCTCTCCCTCAGGATCCCTACAACATGATGAAGCCAAAGGAGTACGCTGGCTCAAAAGCCGACCCCCACCTCGTCCCCTCCATCACAAACAAGAGGATTGTGGGATGTGTCTGTAAGTTATCTTTTTAAAGTCTTCAACTTTATCTGGCTGCTTTCGATAAGAGACTTTACTGGAGGTTGTTAAATTGAATCTATCAACCAACAAAACAGCGTAAAACTGAGATCTGTCCTGTGTTGACAACAGTCTTTGTTCAGCAGAGGTCTCTCTTTTTACCAGATGATCAAGTTGTGTCTCTCATGTCTCATGTGTCTCGTGTCCTCTCTGCAGGTGAAGAAGACAACACCGCCGTGGTTTGGTTCTGGCTCCACGAGGGCGAGGCCCAGCGCTGCCCCTCCTGTGGTTCCCACTACAAACTGGTTCCCCACGAGCTCCCGCACTAACTCCTCCTCCTCCGTGTTGTAGACGTGTAGTTCACAGCTGTGTGTGCGCACGGTGTCGTCCTCTCTCTGAAATATTCCACTGAACCTTCAGAACGAGCCAAAGAAACATCAGACAGACAAACTTTCAGTCTCCAGGAAGTGAATTGATTAAAACGGAACTTTCTGGTTCCGTCTACTTCCTGGTCTTAAGTCATGAGCCGTCGTCTGATTGGTCTTTGTCTCGTTCTGTCACAGTACTTGATCTACCTGCTGACCTCACCAGTCTTTGCTTTACATGTTACCAGTTACAGAGGGATCACACGTGGTTTCTTTTGGGACTCAACTGTTTCTGTTAAACATTTCCATTCAGCTGCAGTTTACATTCACACATGTACTGTACCATGTTACACTCGGTCCACTTAACTCCTCTTATTGAACCAATAAAGTTTATGAGCTCCTATTTACATTCGTCTCTCACTTCTTGGATGCTGTTGAGTTGAAGCATACTTCTAGTATTTTTTTTTTACCTGGCTAGGATAAAAGATAAAGTAAGAAAGAAAGATAAGGTTAAATAAATGAAAACAAATTAATAAAAACTATTGTTTTCACGAATCATGGATGTCGTGTCCTTCGGGTTAAAGAGGAAAAGGACCATCCAGATTGTTCCCAGAACTAATGTCTAAAGACAGCAGCTGTGATGGTTTGGGGGGATTTGGAGCCACATATGCTGCCATCACTGACGCCTGTCTCAGAGACGTCCCTGCTTATTTCAGAGAGACGATGCTGAGACACATTGTGGACATGTTCCAACAGCGTCCATATAGGCCATGGATTCATAAAATTTACAACCACATTAACAAGTTCAGGCAATGAAGTAATGGTAAATAAAATCTTGTTTGCTGCTTTGATAAATGCAAAAAAGGGGGAAAATCTGGCATAAGTTCCTGTCAAATGTAAACAGGAGGATAAAACTATTAATTATTGATATTATTTATCATGACCAGTTTTATTTTGTGCAGCATATCACTTATTTGTGAGCTGCATTCATCCATTAAATCTCAGACACCTTTTAGCTTTTATTCTTCATGTCATGTCATGGATTTTTATTTTTATCTTTCACTGAAGTCCAATATTTTACAGTCTCAGATCTGTGGTCGATGCACTTTGTGAGGAAAATGTTCAGTTATATGATTAATCAGTCAAAACCATCTGTGCCTGCAGAGGGCGCCACTTACAAATATTTAATTTCTGCTCCTGTTTGCTGCTCAATATGTGTCATAGCTGATCTCATTTAACTGTGGCAGTGGAGGAAGAAGTATTTTGATAATTTAATGAAGTAAAAGTACTGATACCACAGTACAAAAATACTCTGTTACAAGTAAAAGTCCTCCACTGAAAAAGTTTCTTCAGTAAAAGTATGTAAATATAATCAGGAAAGTGCATCTTCTCCTCAACTCTGCATGGACCTCCACGTCCCAGGCACCATCTCTCTCTGTCACAGCCAGAGCAGCAGGCTCCTGACCTCTGACCTCAAGATATCTGAATGAAAATGGGCTCCATGAGTACCCAAGAGTCTCTGCTTTGCAGACATGCCCATTTCATGCTAATCTCATGCAGCATAAATGTGTTATTTCCACATATTCTATTTAAATATTCCTGCATACTGGGTCCATAAACAGTGTTGGAATATCATGACTCTGGTCTGACTGGAATGCTTGTGGATTCACTGAGTTAAGTTATGCTCATGTGTGATGACGTTAGTGCCCACAGATTCTCTGGAGGGTTGCCACTTTGCTGCGGTGGAGGAGCCTGCGTGGACCAAAGAGCCAAAGAGCGATGACGTCTGGAGGTTTGGTCCTGGTTGAGTCAGTCAGCCTCGGCGGTAAGATTGAGGCTGACGTACCAGTCGAAGTGCGACCCGAGAGAGACCTCAACGGATGTTGTTCAGCAAACAGGTGGTTAAAACGGCTGTGAAGGTGGAGGAAGGCTGCAGCAGGGCAGGTTCTCCAACTGTCATGGAGTCCATGCTGTTGATTGCAGGTCTGTCCCTGTCGAGGCTGTCCACCAGTTTCTCCATGTTAAGAGAAGTCATGCATGCTCCGGGCCCTTTTCCACCTTTTCTTGAACCAGTTCTGTTCAAGATTCTTGGAACCTTGAAGCTATAGTGAACCAGCCTGCCAGTTTTGAGCAGAACCATTGTTACCACCTCTACACCTCTGTTTTTTAGACTGAAGTAGCAGAATCCATCTTCATTAAATTACCTAAAACACAGTGTAAACAGAACAAATATCCTCCAGGGCTGCTCTTCTGCCTAATGGAAAGTCTAGCCTAACAAATTGCTCGTAAATGACCCTTGTGGTGCAATTACTGACAAAGAAGAGTCTTCTGGGCAGTCAGGGATTAAAGGCTAACACTGTCAGTGTAAACTGAGACAAGGTTTGATCCTCAGCTTCTTCAGTTCGTCAAAGAAATAAAAGTCAAGTGAACTGGAGACTAAACAGCTTGAAAGTGAGATTTCTTTTTTATTCCCACTGTGACCCCTCAAAGAGGTTTAAATACTATGAATAAACAAAAGAAGCAGAAATCAAGTAGGTAGGTAAAAACAGAGATGGAAACGCAGGTCAAGGTCAAAACACTGGAAAAATAAGTTTATTCTCTTCTTTATTCTAAAACTTAATCCTGCATTAATGTGGGAAAATTCACGTGAACATCCCCTCAAATCCAAACAACAACTCAGAACTACTTTCTTTTTATGCTACAAAGAAAGTACAGTGAAATAAAGCAGACATCTGAAAGTACAAACAGCGACTCAGGAGAGAAACTAAACTTCAGACCACAGAGATTCTTTTAGAAGCTACAGAAAACAGACACTTTTAAAAACTCTTTCTCTCTGCTCTCCTGCACAGACGTAAGTTGATTCTCGGCTTTCCAGTGCACGTCAGAAAAAAGGTAAAAGTCAAAAACCTCTGCTGGCAGCGGGAAAAAGGGTCAGTCGCCTATTTTAAAAGGGTTTAGCTGCGTTTAAGAAACATTTGCACTAACTTGGTGTAAGAACAGTTAATTGTAGAGATATTTCAGTTTGGACTAAAGTGGTGGACCTTGCGTGGCTAAAAATTGTAATCAAGACTAACTTTGGTGTGTATAATAAGTGACTGACTGTCTCGGGAAATATTGGTCCCAGACAGATCTCAGATCAGTGAGATGAGGGAACAATCTGCTGCAGTCAGGAGGGAACAAAATACCCACACAGCACTGATTCCTGTGACCTTTACACACTGACTGCAGGCAGCAGCTCATTGTTCTGTGTCAACACCTTTTATTCACAACGGACATGGATCACACACACACACACACACACGCACACACACACAGAGCTTTATGTGTCACTCACACTCACCCACGGATCCTGTCACTTCTCTCTTTCATATTTGTTCAGTTTTTACAGCTGCTGTTCTGAAAGTGACCAGATTTCTGAATAAAGATGTTGGCGGCGACAATAAATCATTAAAATATCCAACGTTGTTTTCCAGTTTCATGTAGTTTGACCACAGTAACTGCTGTACTGCACACTCTGAGAAATAAGGGTTCCAAAAAGGTTCTTCCAGAAGGGCTAAACCATTTGATTCCCATTTGTCAAACAAAGGGTTCATCAAGGGTTCTTTTCTAAGACTGAAGGTTCCATTGAGAACCCTGCTGGCAACAGGAAACGACATATTTTAGACTTTGATGTGCTCCTCCCAGCAGTTTGACCTTACCCAACTCAAATCTGGTCAGAAAGCTGTTACACCCTTGATGCTGCTACACTGTAAAGATTGTGACGTTTTGTCAAACGGCGTTGCCATGACGGCATGACGAACAGCCAAATGGCTTGGCCACGCCCTCTAAACGGCAGCCCCACCCACATGTTTGACTGACGCGCACGAAAATGGGTACACACTTTTATCATGCACAGATACACAAAAAAGTCCCATGGGTTAGACCTAACAGGAAGTCAGCTATTTTGAATTTTGTGGTCAACTCCGTGCGTTGTATTTTAACAAACTCCTCCTCCTTCTATTAGTGGATGTTCTGTAGCCTCACCTAGTTGAGACAGGCGGTGACATTGAACTCCTTCCTGCGGTGTCTAAAACATGTGAAAATTCAGAGCCTGCAGGCGTGCAGCCACATGGTCACCACCAGCGTGGAGCGTGCAGGTGCAGCTACATGCAGCTTTAATTCTTATTTGTATTAATTTTTTTTTGTTTTGTTTTTTATCACATTACTTTTATTTTTAGATTTTATTTACTTTTATTTATTTGTCACATTTTACAGTGTTTATAATAAGACAGTGTTTTTTAAAATAAACTTGTATTTATTAAATTATATGAAACTTTAACTTTAGTTGCACAAATGAAAAAAATCTGTACTAGTTAGGTTATACCTAGAATTACTCTAAATGATCAAGGCAACTGGCTGGTTTCTTTGTATTTGCCTCCTGATGGAGCCAGGAACAAAATTTGACCCCCCACACATTTTCTTTTGAAATGTATTTCTTGGGTGGCTGTTAACGGGTTAAAAGTTAAGAGTTTGTTTTCTTCAGCCATAAAACACAGAATGAGTCAAAACTAATGAATACTAAACTTATATTTAAACTCTGTTTATTTTCAGGCGTGGAGTAAAGAAGTCAACACTTGGTTTGGAGTACAAATGTGACTCTTCATTCATTCCTCTCAGTGTTGAGTTGTATTGAACCCTGCAGCAGCCACACTGCGTCAGATCTCAGGCTTCCTTTGTCTTTAGCAGCAGAGTGAGACAGGCTGATTACAGCCTGTCAGTTCATGTTGATCCTAAGTGGATCCCCATGGCTTGACATTTTCTTTTTTTTTTTTTTTTTTTTGCCTCTTTAAACAACTTTACAAAAGTGCTGCAGTGCCCTCAGCTCTCAGCCAGAACCTGACTCAGGTGTCTCAGCTTCATTCGTAATGAGCACAGGTCCAGGAGAACTGAAAAACAGAGCTGAAGTCTCCCAAAGTCCTGCAGACTGAGGACTGTTAGACAAGAACTCACAGAACGTGTTGTCTGTCCTCGAAGGTGGGTGAAAAGTCTGCTGTCAGAGAGAGTAACACGGTGCAATTATCACTTCAGCACAGGAGATAACTGAACACTTTTTCAGTCAGTCTCTCCTGGAGGAGTCACAGTGCTTCTCACATGAAAAGTGACAGAAATACTCGTGTAAAGGATGAATAAAGAGCACTGAGGACTTAAAGCCTCGACTTCTGTACTACACAGGTGATCCACATGTAAAGCGTGTACTTGCAGGGAGGATTTCAAGACCAAAGTGCCCCGGAAAAATATCTCAACACATAACAAGTACGTTTTTTGGAAAACAGATGCCTGCAAATGACCAGTAACTGCCACTTGTTACCTGGAAAAAAACTGGATGTTAATTCAGCTTTAGAGTTCAATTTCAAATTTGATCACAGTGAGACAGAAAAGTGTCCCTCTTCTTAAAACTGTCCATCAGAAACAGGAATTCTTCTTTCCAGGACGTCTGAAATTTGTTTGTTTTTTTCACTCATAACTCTCCATTCACGGTCCTGTCTAGCGAGGAACCTCAGACCCACAAAAGATCTTGCGACGGTGGTCATTTTCACCCAAACCACGATCTTTATTCTAACGCTAACAACTCGCACAAATCTGCCAAGAATTTAACAAATCAAAGGTTCCCTTCTAGACATGACTCTTGCTCACTGAGGAGATGGAGCAGGACCAGGTTTGAGCATAGGACAGAAACGTCATGTGGTGTAACCATAAATTTGTTCAGGTGGAAACAGTAGACTACCAGGGTGGGCCTGTATGATAGCACAGATTTTAACTGAATTGAGGAAATCTGCTCAAGAAAACATGAATTATTGCATGTTTCCATCATAACTGCTGAATCAAAGATGCTTCTACAAGATAAGTACTGTTCAGATTTGAACTGATCAACAGCACCTTTTTTTGGTTCTTCACTTACAAAAATGTCATTATGGTTGTAAAAAAAAAGTCCAAACTCCTCAATTTCAACATTATTAGTAAAAATGTGAAGCTAATCTCAACCAAGACGAGTGAGAACGGCCCAGTTATCTCCAGCAACTTATCCAACAAGATAATTAATCATGTCAAGATGTCATTGAAGTTGTCGACGTCTCACTTTAAGGTTTCAACTTCTTCAACGTGGCTGCAGGTGCTAGAAAATAAGTTTAGCTTCATTATGAATGTGAGTTTCAGGAAAGTTACATAAATGATCACTTTATCTAACTGTCAAAAAAACTTTTCATCAGCTTTTATCACATCTTCTCTTTTCATACTTTGGCTTCTTTATTCACTGTTTTTCTAGTCAGTTTATAGTGTGCAATTATAAACATATGCATGGAAACTTAGCTCAAGAATGTGAAGAATGTGTGATGGAACTCAGAACCCGTTCTCCTTCTTCTGACAGCTCTTTCTTTTTGTTCTAACGCTGGACTGTCAAATCCAACATTAAAACTTCGGTGACATTTAAATTCTTCCAACAGTGTCATTTTTCTCTTCACACATTTCCATCTCAGCAGCACTTTCAGCAGAAGGAATCCATTGTTTCTGTCACCCACATTCTCATTAGTGACACTTGACTTAAAAAATTGACATGCAGTCTCTTTCACTTTATCCAGTGGGCTGTGCAGATCCTCTCTGCTTCTTTCAACTCCCCATTTTCTTCTTCTTCTCCTTCTTCTCGTGCAGCAGGGCTCTGATCTCGGCCGTCAGTCAGAGGACGTTACTGTGCGCTCGCTGCACCACATGGGAATTTCACAGCTGGAGTTCGGTGTGATAGACATCGTCTGGGCGTGCACGGCGAGCTTTGAGACCACTACTCTGCTTTTGCTCTTTTCACCTGATCGCCTGCGATGAATTTCTGACCTTTAACGTCGTCCTGAAGCAAAAATACTTTATTCTTTTTTCACAACATTTCTGTCACCAGCTTTCATCAGTCTGAGTGGGAAGAATAACTTCAGATTCTTGGATGATTTCTCACTTCTTTCTGTGGCCACTGAATATACTCATTTAAAGCTGTAATATAGAACATTTCCATATTAAAATGTATAAAAACACATGTTATTATTTGTTGAGTTGTGAACTTACACTGTCCTTAATGTTTCCAGCAAAGGTCAAACCAGAGAAATATTTAATTTAATCAAAGTAACAATGCATTTCCTTGCTAGCTAACTGCTAACTTCTGGAAAAAAACGGGATACAGAGTGAACAACACTTTAGGAAATTACTTCCTCCATCAACATGATTTCTGCCTGAATCATGTCAGATAGAATTTCATCAGCAATGGTGGCTGTGTAACAATGAAGACAACGACTCCCATGATCCCACACTACTTAATGATCTGTGTCTCAGCTCCGCCCGGTCCTCTTGGCCTGCAGCAAAGCACCGCGATAGATGTGAATGAACTCAGCTGAAAGTAAAGTCAGCATTAACTGAGCGAACTGACAAACTCCTGAGCTGAACATGTTGCTCATCAGCTGGACTCTTTTTAAGATTCTCTCTCTGATGATTCAGTTTTCCTGCAGGAGTTTCCCACGTTGATTCAGGGTCTCACTGAAGGAACGTGCAGTAGAACAGCAAATAGGAACGCCCGGTCTCTGAGATGACCTGTGATTGGTTTAAGTCCTAAGTCACGGGTCAGATTGCCTAAAGGCTGAAACCAGAGCCAAGAGGACGTGCAGAAGTCTAGTTCTGTCTCAGACCACTTGATTTGTAATATTCTGAAAGCTTATTATGGAATTATTGATCATTGATGCCAAACAAATGTTGCCTACCACAGCTTTCACCCAGTGTCTGTAACCCTGATAATTAATAACCTGACACAGCAGATAGTTTGTTACACAGAACCATCCATAGAAACTGTTTGGAAAAGGGCAGGCACTTTCAAACAACACTTGGCAGGTGATTGGATGAGCCATCTGTCATCTGTAACACGGGCTAACTTCAACCAATCAGATCAACTCACCGAACTGAAGCCGAAGCTGGCCAGAAGAAAAGTGAAAACATATTTTTCGTCGATAAAATCCTTCAGTGTCGTTCTTTGTTCTTCTTTCAATGAAGATATACCCTCCTGTTCTGATATAACTGGTGCTACAGTATCTACGCTAACCTCTTCAGGAGGCGCCATTCTTTGTTTGAGACAAGTCGTTTCCGTGGACGATTCTCGATGTCGGTGCACCTAAAACCATGCCTGTAGCTGCCAGTAGTCCCTCGGAGGACACTGATTGGCTGCACCACCTCTGCAGACAGCTTGGAGCCTGGTAAGATGGATTCTCGAGTGATCTTGTGAATGCAGCTGCCTCGCAAGGTGAGACCATTAAGTCCCAGGGCTAAAAACTAGCCAGCTATGCTAGTCTCAGCAGGTAGTGGACAGCAGCGTCTCAACAGCAGGTCTCAACAGTCCCAGTTTGCTAAAAGTCCACATCTGATGACTAAAATCCTTTATCGAGTTCAAAGAAAACAACTGATTTTAAAAGGTGTATAAAAAAAAAGATTTGTTCTGACACCTCTCTGCCTCTGACAGGTAGACGGGGACGCCGACACATGTGATATGTGTGACACATGCCTACATTTAACCTCATCAAAACATCGTCTTTGTTGTCCCTCTTTGCCTCAGTGTTCACATGAAAACTGAACTTGTTATCAATATAAGAGCTGAGGTCTCTGCTGCAGCTCTCTATTATTTCCTTTTCTCGCTATTAACGATGTCTGGGAAGGTGGCGGCGATGTTTTCCAGAAGACGATCATCATACCTTTGTTTGTGGAAATGTTCAGTCTCATAAAGACAAAGAACAACAAATCTTTCAACGAGACATCACGGTTCACCAAGAAGACCATTAAAGTGTGATGATTGTTGCTCTTCTGCCAGCATACATTTATTTTGTGCGTGAAAATATGTGCAGCCTTCTGCGAGCGTTCTTTTAACCTCTTCCTCAGTTTGATGTGTCAATTTTCTGCTCATTTTCTCTGAAGGAAAACAGTTTTTTCTCTCTCATTCTGTAAAGTGAAAAGTGAACGGGTGGTAATGAGCAGAGAGGGAGCTGTAACACCGTGAACCAGAAAAGACGATCTGGGTAATTAAGCTTAACTCGCCGCTTTCGCAAACAAACAAGGAGACGCCGAGACGACACATAAACACACACTCGTGCACGGAGGGAGCGGAGACTAGAGAGGGGAAGTGTGGGCGACGGGGCTAATTGAGCATCACTGTCCTTTTTCGGTTGTCATAGAAACTCAATCTCACGAGGCATTATGGTGTTTCAGCGAGCTCTTAAGTTCCGCAGCTCATTGGACGGCTACAGAGAGCCATTAGAGACGCTACAGTGAAGAGGAGGATGTCAACACTGACCAGAATACACAATATTTGACAGTTTGGACCAGTCGTAAAAGACAAAGGTGGCAAAAGTCCACACAGTCTGTCCTCAAGTACGAGTACAGATACTCGCTTTAAAAATACTCTGATGAAAGTAGAAGTACTGATTCAACTGCAGTAAAAGTGAAAAAGTTCAGGCTGTGAAATGTCCTCAGAGTATAAAAGTAAAAAGTCGTCCTCTGAGGGACATTTCTACTGACTGTCTCTGTGTAAAGACAACTGAACCACAGAGTCTCCGTCTCTGTCTGTTTCAGCTTGTTACGTCCTTTACGTCATTTTCATCTTGTTACTGCACGTTAAGTCTTGTTACACTGTTTTTGTCTTGTTACACCTTTTTAAGTCATTTTTGTTTTGTTACATTGTTTTGGTCTTGTTTTGTCTTTTATTTTTTGTCTCTGTACATATTTTACATGGTTACATTTAGCTGAGTCTTGTTACATTGTTTCCATCTTTTACATCTTGTTAAGTCTTGTTTTGTTGTTTTTGTCCTGTTACATGTTTTTTCCATAACTGTTCCGTCCATTTAGGTTGAAATCAGTCTCGATTTTAGAAGGCAGCGCTCAATGACGCAAAATAAAAATAATCAATAATTTACCTCAAATGCATTAAAAGCCAAAGTAATGAGTTTTGACAATCTAAGAAGTAGAAATTACAGATACTTGTGTTTAAATGCAGGAAGTAAAAGTAAAAAGTTGTCAGAAAAATAAATACTTACATTAAGCACAGATATCTGAAATATCGACTTAAGTAAAGTAATGAAGTATTTGTACTTTGTTACTTCCCACATCTGGATGTGGCTGAGAGATGTTTTCTGTCTCTCAGTCTGTATTTCCCATCACAGTTTAAAGAAGCAGGTCTGCATTTCACTCTGCCAGCTGGTGACCCAATAAAAATTTGGCTTCTGACTCTCAGTTTGTGAAACGCTGATGTGGCAAATGTTAAATAAATAGTTACTGATTCATTCATTCAGATCTGATGAGTATTTGAAGCTGTTGCTACACGACTGTGGCATCAGACTTTGCAGTTTGTGTCTCCGGTGGCTGTTTGAGGAGATGAAGAGAAACATCTGGGAGGAAATTTATCCACCAGGATGCAAAAGGAAATATGGGACTCTAAAGATTAGACACCCAACATTTCACATGAGCCTCACAGATCCCCAAACTTCAGTGCTGGTTTCACCTTCTTTGACTCATTTCAAGTCGGCGCTGGTCAGCACTGTGAGAAAACAACACCGTCTCCTTCGTAATGTCCCTGAGGAGCCTCGCCACAGCTGTTACAGCCAATTTAAGCTCCTGTCAGACCAAGGTACAAACATTTATCACTGAGAACTAGATGAAGAGAGGCCTTGGCAGACTTTACCCCTGAGTTTAGAAATCAAAAACCACATTTCATTTCATTTCTTCTCCTGCAGCTCACTTTGGAGACCTCGTGTTTCGCTCCGGCCAATCAGAAACACTCCTGCAATCGGGAGAAAATTTCAAACCGTAGATGAAAGTTGTTCTAAACAGCAAATATTCAGTCTGCATGTCCACTAACAAACCCTGTGATCTGGAACTGCTTGCACTGAAAATGTAATTCTTGCCACAGTGATAGAGGCTTCACGTCTGTCAGTTTCATTTCAGACTGATAGCTCACAAAGTTTGATAAGAAACGGTAAAGCGAAATGAGTTTCTATTGCATCTTTGTGTCTCTTTCTTTACTTTCTGTGAAGAATATCGAGCAGGAGATGAGACCGCAGGGAGCGACGGCCGCTAACCCTCCTTCAGGACCTGAAACGAGTGGAGCCTGCAGGAGGCTGCTAATGAGAAAGAGGAAACACTGAGAAATGCATAAAGCTCTTGAAAGTCTGGAAGCTCGTTTCCTCAAATGTGATAAAGAAAAAAGATCCTGTGTCACCACCGCGGCCACGTCTTTGTGTTTGTCTGTGTCTCCTGGTGCTTCCCTGTCTGTGGGCCTGTTCAGACCTGCTGTTAACATCCAGCTCGGCTGATCAAAGACCCACTGAGGACGTGTTTGAGATCCAATCACACAGATCACACTTGGAGGTGGTCAAGTGAACAACTTCTTCTTTTAGCTTCTGTACACAGTGCATCATGTCACGTTAAAGGACCGCCTACTCAAACTCCCTCTAGGAAGTTGCGATTACAACAATTCATGCAAATTCAACTAATCCCTGTGAATTCTGAGCAAAACTGCAATTTTGTCCAAACTCTGCAACTTCTCTGCAAATCAGACCAAAAACTAAAGTTAACTGTCACATTTCATCTTTATGTAAATGAATCAGAACAGGGAGGCGGTGTGTCATACATGCAAAGCAACAAACATTCCTGCACACTGAAAATGGAACGATGACTTCCCTCCTCATCCCCAGAGACGGTCCGGTACACGTCTTAAAGGAGTGATACTGTAGTCCAAATTCAGAATATTGAAATGAGTTGTGTCCTCCTGCCTCCTCATCCTCAGACTGAAGCTCACACAGGCGTCCTGCAGGTTGCAGGGACACTGATGTCCAAGTGGAAATTGTCTGTAGAGTTCACAGCTGTCCGTGCAGCTGTCCACCTGTTTGGGAGTATAATCGAACCCCGAACCTGCACGAGCACAAGTCGAATTATACTTTGACAAAAACAAGTGAGGACGAGTCCTCCACTGTCAGTTGTCTGTTGATGTAAAGTTTTATCCTGCAAACAAAAGCCTGCTACTCTGAAAATACACACTCTGGAGCTGAGGTTCACTGCTGCCAAACTCCATTAACATTTTCCTCAATTTAACCGTTACAAACATCTACTTCTTCTAAAAGATTATTAATGATTTCTTATGACTCATAAACGGACACTAACTGAACCAGAGAACATTCTGCATTAATTTTACCTCCATGTAAAGTGAATAAACATGAAACAGACAAAACATAAAAATACAGACGTGACCGGACATTTCAAAGGAGATCACACCGGCTTTGTTGTTGAGGAAGCCAATATTTCAAGGATCAGAATGTTTTCATGGTCATTTTATGATTTAGTGCAGTGAATATACGGCATATTACATCTTTAATTAGACCTGACCGACACGCTCAGCATCAACATGGGCTGCTGACCTTCTTGCTGATTCTTCCATCATCAGCTCTGGAAATAAACATTGTTTAATTATTTTTTACCACTGATTTTACCCGCCAACGTGGCATTTTACCAGGTGAAATCAAGAAATCCTGTTCATTGAGCCCTGTTACCTGCCCACCATCACCAGCATCCCCTCTGCTGAGCCTCCACCTCCCTTCACCTCAGCCACAAACTCCGTCCAGCCTCCGTCTCCCCATCCTGCTGCTATTACTAATAAATCTGGATTTCAGCCACACATGCAACAGTCATCCATTATAATGTGAAACTTTAGCAAAATAATGATCTCATTATTTGGAGATACAAAGTCATTATTTTAAGAAAAGTTTCTCATTATTTTGAGAGTTTCTCTCAGGAAACTATATCATTATTTCGACAAAGTTTCTCATGACTTCCGGGATCTTTTCTCCTTCGTCATGTTTGCAGAAACGAGGTGAAGTGAAGCAGGTGAGGATTTTTCAGGTATCTGCTTGAATATTTACTTGATTCTGACAACTTTTTTACTTTTCCTCCCAACATTTAAACAGAAATATCTGTACTTTGAACTCCTCACATTTTCAAAACAGGCTTGTTACTTTAGTTTTAGCACATTCGAGGGGAATTATTTTTATTTTGCGTTGTTGCACGCTGCCCTCAGACATCAAGACTGATTTCAACCCAAATAGACAGAAAAAGATGATTCATTGGTGGATCCGTCAGAGCGTATCAGGAACAGAAACGGAGACTCAACCGGGACAAAAGGCGTCTAATGAATGTGTCTGTGAGAGGATTTTTGGCACTGCAGGACTGATTTTAAGTCCTAAAAGGGTTCAGGCCTTGATTGAAAGAACTTTGAGAACCAGTTTCTGAACAAAAGATTTTGATTATCCTGAAGAGACGAAGGAATTTCTAACAAAGGAAGAAATGCTTAATAAGACCTGAAGTGTTTCCTTAAAGTTCTGTTGCTGACAGTGAAAACTAGTTTGCAAAGTGGAGCAAAGCTACTGAGATATGACATCAAATCATCTCCTGGTTTTGAACAAAATAAACATAATTCAGATCTTATTATGTTTATTCCAAAACATTTGAATAACTCAGCTTGTTATAAATGGATTTCTTCAGGCGACGGGGTTCTAAAAATGAAGAAATCATGTTCATGGACAAGGTGATAAATATGACTGTGGAGTCTCATTCCTAAAAAGAAAGTATTTGATGACCTGAAAATGAGACTGAACAGAAGTGAACTGAAGTGTTGCTGCAGGTTTACATGTGAGACGACAGCTTGTTTATTTCCACCTGCTGACTCACGTTGAATTGCATCAATAATTTCCTACACTGATGCAACTTTGTGAAAAATGTGCGTTTCTGAAAGACCCCTGCAGCTGCGCCGCCCGCAGGTCAATCAAAAGAGTCGGAGGTTAAACAAGAGCAAACAGACGAGGTGAAATATTTATGAGTCGAAGCCAAAGGTGTTACTCAAACTAAATCTTTAACCAGCTCGAATCCTTGACTGGCGCTGGCCTCGTCTCCCATCAGCCTTTGCTGCCGTCTCCTTAATGGAGCGTGAGTTATCTTGCCCTCAGGCTCAGCTGACACTGACTCTCCGTCTGGAGATCCAGACCAGTCACACTTTTCTTCTGGAGACTCTTCTGGGTCAAAGCACCGCGGAGCTCGAGGGGCTGATGCAGAGAGAGTTTGATATATGTTGGACAGTCGGCCTGCCCTCCTCTCACCCCGCTGTCAGAGGGAGACAGAGACATGTCCCCTCATGTCTGTTTGTGTCTCCAGAAAGAAAACATGTGGATCTGTTGCATGCAGAATACAGATATGAAGGAGACATTCACACGAGAGGAAATTCACTTTCAGTTCAGGCACAAGGTTTTGTAAGAGAACATGTAAGAGAACATGTGACAAAGATGATTAATCTAGAAAAATAATTGTGGACAGGCAAGTGGGTCAGAAAGCTATTTGCCCCAAGTCAGTTTTTACTTGCCTCTGTACAAATTATCTTATTAGCAGTTATCAAATAATAACAAAGGCTGAAGTTAATTGTCATGTTTGATCCAGGACTGCAAATGTCAGAAAATAGTGAAAAATGTTCAAGGTGACGTCTTTAAATGTCTTGTTTCGGCAGTCTAAAGCCAAACATATTCAGTTAAATATGATATAAAACAGAGACATTTTATTTTAGAGGCTGAAAACATTCTTCTATATGTGCACGAGGAATTACTTACTTCAAAAACACTTTTATTTTTTTATCACTTGCAAGTGAGTTGCAGGATTTACTAACCCAACATGGAATTTTTTGAGCCTCGGGATCGTCACGTAAAATTTTATAAAATTAGACCTGTTATTCCACGTGTGAAATCTCCCAAAATCACATATTCCTGCAGTTTTCGGTGGTGGAAGACGTATACAGAACCTTATCAATGTAAAAGTATCCTGAATAGTATAAAAATAAGCATAAAATGTATTTTGTATCTCATTTTTGGATCAATATTACTGTTGCATGTTTTATTTTACAGCTGGACATCATAGTTTGGAGTTTTTTGTTGGCTGTTTCCTGTTTTATTTTGTAGTTCTTTCCTTCCCTCGTGTTTCTGTCGTCATGACTTCCTGTCTTTCTTGAGCACTGATTATTATCACCTGTTCTTATTTGCCCTCACCTGTCTTTTGTTATCCTTCCTCTCTCTAGTGTACTTTTGTGTCAAGTTTGTCAAGTTTTCTTGTGACTTTTACCAGATATTTCCTCTGGTTGAGGACTTTACGTAAGTTTTTTTTTTTTTTTTTTTTTTTTTTTTTTGTATGTACAGTCATTTGAGTCAGTTAAATATCACTGAACTGCACCCAGGAGAAACAGATGAGACTTCAGTGAACTAAAAATAAGAATCTCATTGATTTCTCGTAAGACAGTTTTCTCATACTTCTTAAATTCGGCTCCAGAGAAACAGCCTTTGTCTCGTCTCAGGACGAGACTGTTTTGAGCCCAGCTGAAATGATCCTTTTTGTCTCACTGCCCCGATTTTTAATAATCAGCTCCTGAGATCACAGTGAGATCTAAAAGAAAACTCGTTTGTCTTAAACAAGATCTTAAATTTGTCTCAGTGGTCAAATTAAAGTCTTGTTGCTCCATGCGGTTGTCAAGGAGACAAAGATGAGACTTTTGTGAGCGCAAAATAAGAATCTTGACTATTTCCCGTCAGACAAAGAAAAGACATTTGTGAGAAACAAAAGTTGTCCTCTGGACTATCATGTTACGTTGCTCATGACAGCAGAAACATCATCTAAAACTGTGGTACTGTTACATGTTGTGCTTCATTTGCCTCCAGAAGCTGCCAGCATGTTTTCTAAAAGAAGACACACATTGTTTGGTTCCGTTGTTCTTCTTTAGAACAGTATTGATGGATCTCTGTGAATGAAGGACAATGAACTAATCTTTAGACATGATGTAATTCATGCAGTCTGAGAGAAAACTAGATTTCTGCTCCTCCTCTTGTTTCTGTTTTCAGGCTTTTAAAAATCTACCCAGAGACAGGAGACTCTGGCCAATCACAGATCGGTATGATTATTGATTTTTGAGTCTCAGTCCAAAAAGTAAGTACTTGAACAACAATCAGTTTTTCTCTGCACCTTCAAATCAGGAGCAGAATATCTGCAGCGACTGACAGTCACAAACAGAGAGTGAAGAGTCACAGAGGGGTGGACCCTGACAGGAGGAAGCTGCGTCTTTGTTCTTGTAATTTACATACAAATCATCTGTTATTGTGGCGGAGAGAGGACAGACGGAAGGAACAGAGATCGACGGGTGTTAATGATCCTGACAGGGGTGGACACAATAACAGGAACACCAGTGTGATTCAGAAACCCTGAGACAAATACTGTCGGTGTGAAGATTATACATGGAGAACGTTCTTAAACATGTTTCTACTGACTGTGTCTGTGCAAAGACAACTGAACCCCACCTTTTCTCCACCAGAGTCTCCCTCTCCATCTGTTTCGTCTCCTTACGTCTTTTATGTAGTTTTTTGTCTTGTTGCATCTTTTTTTATGTTGTTTCTTGCCTAGTTTGTCATCTTATGTCTTTTATATTATTTTATATTGTTATGTTATTATGTTGTTTTTCATCTTCTTACATATTTTTCATCTTGTTGCATCTTTTTCTTGTTATATTTTTTTTTACATCGTCTTATTACATCTGTCCTGTGTGATAAACTCTGATGGATCCACCAATAAATCATCTTTTCTGTGTTATTGTTTTGTCCATTTAGGTTGAAATCAGTCTTGATGTTGGAAGGTGGCGCACAATTACGCAAAATAAATATAATCGCTAATTTCGAAATTAAAAGAAAAATAAATACTCTAAAAAAGTATTTGTACTTAGTTACTTCACTGTGTATACTGTCACTGTAGAGGAAGCTCAGACTTTCTCTTCCTCTCTCAGTAAAGCCTCTTTATTCTGCTCTGCTCATGTCTAATGTTTTTATTCATTACCTCCTTCCTTCTCCTCTGTCTTCATCTGCAGAGCGGGACAGATGAAGACAGATGTCTTTGCTGACGGCAGTATCAGTGCATGGACAGCAGCACCTGTGGCCTCTAATAAGACAAATATGATGGTTGTCAGTCCTGCATTGAGATGAATGACAGTGTGTATGTGTGTGGTGTTTGTCAGTGTGTGTGTGTCAGTGGAGTAAAATGAGATGTACTCCCACCTTGTTTACTACAGTCTCATGTACTTAATGCAGGTATGTCTGTAAGGGCTGTTAGATAAATGTTTGTTCATGATTCAGTGATAAATAATTCAAAAGTGACGTCATAATTTCATGCAATAAATATGTTAATAAACAAATAATTCATTCAATGCAAGTTCAACATTGATATGTTAAAACAGGTTAAAAAATGTAACTATGATGTCAACAAAAACACTGCAAACATGCATTAGTTCATTGTTTATATTATGTTCACGTCTGAAGCTCAAGCAGACTGTAAAGGAACTTTAAAGGACTTTTTAAATGACAAGTGGCCAATGAGGTATTAATTAAACCTGTAAAATGTATGTGTTTGCTTTCATTTTCAGAGACATTCCCAAGCATTAAAAGTCTGTTTCAAAGAACCGACCTGTCTCTGTGTTGTTGTGAAGAGACCTACACGGTCCCTGTTTTTGCTGGCCCGACCCTGGCCGGAGCTGTCCCCAGAAATGTCCAAATTTTTAACTCTATCCGTTAAAAAGACCTCAAAGAGGGCGTTGTTCCTCTTTTGGCCAACAGAGGGGGCAGCTTGCTATAGCAGCTTCATATCACTCTTCTTCTACTAACCATTTGCTTGTGAAAAAACTGCTGCTGACAATGTCAATATTGTCAGTAGATTTATTAAGAATATTTATATGTGCCATGAAAAGATTTGTACATCATTAATTATTAATTCATTTATGTTTACATTTATGTTTTGTTTGTTTGTGTTTTGTCTGTCCCAGTGTATTTTGTCTCTGTTTTATTCATTATTGTATCTGTAAAACCACTCTTGTATTGTTTTTGCACCAATAAATTTTTAAAAAAGAAGAAAAAACTGCTGTGGAAAACAACCGTCAGATAATCCTCAACATCACCATAAACATCTCTTACAAAGTTATTTAGTGCTAAATTTTATCTGTTGGCCTGGACCGCGGCTCGGAGTGCGTTCTGCAGTCCCATTTTGTCCGTTTAATTTTCCAGGCCAGGCGTTATCCAGGAGCTGTAGCATGGCTCTTATCCACTCCCCTCCTCCTCTCCTGCGGTGGTCCCCTGCAGCGGTGCATCCAGCTGATCTGACTGCATGTTCAACATTTGTTGGTCGTCTCAGAGTCTGCTGCTTTTTATGTAAGTGAAGTGTCCTCCTTTGACATCAGTGTCCTTATATGCAGGTGTAAAGTCAGGTCCCCATAAACCTTGACTTGTGTTCATGAGTGCACATCATAGACCTTGAGGGACAGCTTGAATCTTGTTCTGAAGACATGAGAGCTTAAATACGACATACATAAATACATAGTACACACAAACATTTATGCTTATCAAGGTAAGGTTAGAGAATCTGCTGTTCTTATGTTTTCATGGAGGCTGTTTCAGATTATTTCAGAGAGGTGTAGCTGCTGCGAAGGCCCTGTCTCCAAAAAGTTTTCGACGAGATCGTGGGATGGTTAGGAGCCATTGATCTGCACATCTGAGGGGCCCAACTGTACTGTACTGTAGGATAGAAGTTCTGTAATACAGCTCGAGGCGAGACCATGCAAGGCTTTAAACACAAACAGACAAATGTTGCAAGGAATTCAATACTGAACAGGGAGCCAGTCCAAAGATACTGGTGAAGGCGTAATATCATCCTTTTTTTTAATGTCTGCAGAGTCTGAGCAGCGTTCTGTAGAAGAGAGGAGCAGCGAACAGAGGTCTGATTGATACCAAAAGGAAGAAAGTAGATATTCTAGGAATCTTGAATTTAACAGCTTTCATTGCAACAAATCCAATCGTTGTGAAGATATTTCACTCAAAACCAAAAACCTCTTTTTTTCATTTTTTATAAGTAGATTTCTTGGGCTTTTCATGTCTTTGTTTGATACAGAAAAGGAAGATGAAATTATCTTTGGTAGCATTTTTTCCAGCTGGAGCTCAGTAATGTAACCTCACTTCTTCATTGTTCTCTGCTGTCTGATTGGTTCAAACAAAGCAGAGCTGGTGAATTAAGTGTGGGCTCACTGACAATGAATGTTAATGTTAGCTGATTCAGGAAATGAAGGGAAATAAATTGATTTCTGCTTTTTTAAATAATAGACTTTTTAATTTTTGGGCTTCACGAGGGTGTCAGATATTTTCAAGTCAAAACGCTCAAGTTCAAGTCAAGTCACAAGTCACTGATGTTAGAGTCACAAGTCTTTTTAGATTTTGTCAAGTTGAGTCTAAAGTCATCAAATTAGTGACTCAAGTACAAGCAGAGATGGGAGGTAACTAAGTTCAAATACTTTGTTACTGTACCTACAGTAAGTAGATTTTTCAGCTATCTGTACTTTACTTGAATATGTATTTTATGGAGAACTTTTTACTTTTACTCCCTACATTTTAACACAAATATCTGTACTTTCTACTCCTCTCCTTTATACTCCACAAGACAAGATGTAACAAGACGAAAACAATGTAAAAGACATAACAAGATGACAATGATGAAAAAGACATAACAAAACAAAAATGACGTAGAAGATGTACCAAGACAAAACTACATAAAAGACATTACTAGATGAAAAGTGTCCTAAAAGACATAAAAGGATGCAAACTATGTAAAAAGACACGTAACAAGATGAAAAATGACATAAATGATGTGACGAGATGAAAAACTATACTTAAAAGACACAAAAAAGTAAAAACGATATAAAACACATAACATCACAAAAACAACATGAAAGACATAAGATGTAACCTGACAAAAGCTATAAAAGACAAGACGAGTACTTAAGAGACGTAAAAGACTATAATGACGAAAAAGACATAACAAGGAAAAAAAACATAACGAGGAAAAAATTACGTAGATGCAACAAGAAGAAAACAATGTAAAAGATATAGAGTCAAAAACTATGTAAAAGACATAACAAGACAAAAATGACATAAAAGATGTACTGAGAAGAAAACTACATAAAAGACGTGACAACATGAAAAAGACGTAAAAGATGTACCAAGACGAAGAGGACACAAGAAACATAACAAGGCAAAAATGATGTGAAAGATGCAACAAGACGAAAACAGACAAGAGAGAGACTTGAAGAAAAGGTAGGTTGTGGAAATGTCCTTCACTTTTCACGTCCTTCACTTTTCACGTCCTTCACTTTTCACGTCCTTCACTTTTACTGCAGTGAACAAGTTGAAAGAAGAAGTTGAATCAAGTCATGTGACCTAAGTCCACCGCTCTGTGAAGTAGGTTCAAGTGAAACCTGCATTTGGGCACCAACAGACAAACCGAGTGCTCTGACACCTGATGCTCAAATCAGACAGACATAAAGTTTATTGCAAAATTTATTGCCTGTAATATCAGAGATTTAAAGTGTCTGTGTTTGATAACTCCACACATTGGATATTATTGCACACCATCACAGTTATATGAGGAGTATTGATTTTTAAAGATGGAGCTGGAGCGAATCAAATCTCTCTGCTCTGTGGAAAACATTTGTGTCAAAGGATCTTCAGAGAGACGGGTGAGATAAGAGCGAGAAGAAAATAGAGGGAGATAACCCCTCGAGTCCTGAGGCCGCGCCTGGAATGATATAGAGGACTATATGTGGTTCCTCCTGCTCTCTGAAGAGAATAAAAAATAAATCAATCTGGATTCTTACCATTCAGTCTTTGCTTCAGAATACTGAACATCCACTGAATTTATTGTGTCTCCTTTTTATGACCGATGGACTGAAAGTTCCTTATTTTACTTATTTGTGTACCGGTTTTCAGACAAACCTTATATTCACTGAGTTAAAGTGGAAAACTGCAGCTCCTTTTATACCTCTGCTCATGTTCTGATGCACTGAACATTGATGAAAGACAAACTGAAAACATTTCTCAGCAAAATATAAAGAGTCTGGTGCAAGGTTAAAGCATTTTGTTCTGTCTTTGACAGATGTTGCATCAATTTTACAAAATTGTACATTTATTTATTTTCAGGAAGAGAAGCGACCCTGATGTAACATCACCAAAATCTCTGACATATTCACTGAAGAGCGCTTTGATGAATTTTATTCTCAAATGATTTTTGAGTGCGTTGACTGATGCACTCTATTCTTCCATCATGCAATACACAAAGCAAATTTAAAAATGAAATGAAACTGAAGGGAGGATATTGAGGCTGCTTCAGAAAAATCATTTTGTGACTTTTCATTTGCAGTTTGTCATTCCAAAGTATGTTGCTTTTTGTGTGTCCTCACGAGACACTCGGACAGTTAGTGTGTGTATTTACTGTGCAGAGGTATTGATGGATGTGAACTTAAAGTCTGTGAAAAGAGAATTCAGAGTTTTTCTTCTAATGTTTGCAAACAGTTGTTGAAAACACTGTGAACTACTGTATGTTGTACTGAATTGTGGAGTTGGACAGTTAAACTGTTATTCATGATTTCTGTGTTCAGTTTTTTTGGGGGCTGACCTGAAACATGTCTCAGTGACGTGCCGGAGACATGGTCCCCCAACACCATATAAACCCCAAGAACAGACACACGAACGGCACCACCTCCCCTCTGGTCGGTTACAAGCGACTCTCTCTGTCCAAATCAGCCAAGCAGCTCACTTCAGCTCACTTCAGTGATATAGACATTTTCATTGCATTAACCACCTGTCAGAAAGCCTTTCTGGCAGAGGGCGCTGAAGGTTAATTTCTCCCATGTGTGCTTTCAACATAACCTACGGATTGCCAACTTTGTGCGTCACTTCTTACTGTCTCCTGGAAATAGCTTCTGTTGTCGTCTGTGCAGCGTTTCTGTATTTTGTGTTGTGTTTTCTCTATTTTACAGCGTCTTTTCTACATGCTGCACGTCAAATTGGCCAAAACATTTTTTAATTGGCTTGTGGACCTTCCCGCCTTCTAAGGGTGCTAACAAGGAATCACCCAGAGGGTTCTACTGAGAACCCTTTTTATGGCATGGTTCAAAGAATCCTTGACAAAACATTTTGAAGGATTTCAACAGTTCTTGAGGAACTCTTTTATCTAAAAAGGGTTCTTTGAATGAATGGGAACCCTTAGTCTTACAAAGAAGCCTTGATTAACTGTTTCTTCTTCTCCTCTGAAGCAAATGGTTCTGGGTTGCTCTTCAGAAAGAACCCTTTTGGAACCCTTATCTCACATATCAACAGTCTTTCTCCAGAATCACTGACCCCACCTTCAAAGCAAACAGACCCTCAGCAAACAACAGACTACAGCTCGGTCCAGCAATCTAAATATTAATATCTCAGAGAGAAACTGGGAATATAGCAACACAGATGTAAGGAATAATACATGACTAACTTTCTTATTTTTCTTTCTTTGCTTTAAGTCAGCCCATAAATATATTAAATAAAAAAACAATGGATTATATAAGTATTTTTTGTGAGCAATCAGTAGTAAATCGTTGTCCAACAGGACGATCGTTTGGAGAATTGATCTGCAGTCATTACCACCACTTAACGTAAGACTCCAGGGAGCGAGGTGGAGCTGAGGAGGCATAATTTGTATCTCTTCTGTGAAAATCTCATTATTTACACTTTACCTGACGGTACTGAAGTGGTGCCACCATACAGCAGGAAACCTTAAAGCCTGTTTATGTAATCGACCTGCTGGAGAGACACACGAGTCTATGAGGAGGCTGAAGAGCCACACTCAGATTTACAACAACCCTGCAGCGCTATCCATACTGTAGATCACACATTTACACACACACACACACACACACACACCACTCTTGCATACAGTGCCCAGAGAGCTGGAAGGCACCATGGTGAGCCTTAATCTTTCATTCAGTTTGAGTTGGCAGGAGAGCCTCTGGCTATAAAGGAATTGCAGGATTTTTTTTTCCTGCTCCAGACGTCCTGCTTCAAGGATTTTCTGAAAAACTCCACCTGGACTCTGGTCTCCAGCAAGTTCCTCCTGACAGCAGGGTTCTGCTGCAGCAGTTCCACGTGGATGAGCTGTAATATTACAGAATAAAGTTGTTCTCAGAGCTCCAGCAGCTGAATTCCACTTTACACTTTTAATTGGTTTAACTGGAACGTGTCAGCACTAAATTAATATTACATATGCAGAGTAAATGGCTGCAGGGTTAATGAGCAGAGCTACAAATATCAGGGCTGATCTGCATTAAAGCTTCACCGTACTGCTCAGCTTTGTCAGCAACTGCAGTTCAGAGTGAATGTCTCCTCCACTGAGGGGGCAGAAAACATCTAAAACATGCAGGGCAGCAGGCTCCCAGGACCAGGACTGGGAAACGCTGCTGCTGGTTTAACCAACTCAGCCGGTTCCTTCTGATGCAAAGGAGCAGCGGCTCTACTCTGAGCTCCTCACCCTATCTGGCAGAGATCCATGGCCTAAGATTAAGAAGTCCTGACTCTCATCCTGGCCGCTTCACACTCACCTGCAGACTGTCCCAGTGTGTGCTGAAGGTCACGGTCTGAGGAAGCCAACAGAGCTATATCATCTGCAAAAAGTAGAGACGCAATTCTGAGGTTGCCAAACTGAGCACTCTCCATCACAAACAGGATTGGAGACGAGGGGCAGACCTGGTGGAGTCCAACACCCACTGGAAATGTGTTTGTCTTTGTGCTGAGAGGCTGAGACTACGGACACAACTCTCAGTTTGTTATACAGCACAGATGTCTCTTAGCAACCTGGTACCCTATATTCCTGCAGTACATCAATTAATGTGTGGATGCTCCGATTTAAGATGAGACCAAAGTTTTCTATGGATGTCAGTTCATGAGCCACGTCAGAGGTCAAAATGTGTCCTGCAACAGACAAGGTAAGCCTTGTTTTTAGCCTAGCAGTTTCTGGTCAAGAGGAGTGAGGAGTCAGCAGTCAATAAAATGAGTCTTTCAAGGTTTTTAAAAGATTGTGACTCATCACAACCTTGAGAGGTCCTTGAGCATGTAGTTATGAATTCAAATTGATTCGTCAATTACTGCCTGAATTTCAAATGTCCGTCCAATTAGTTTGACTGCCTGTTTTACTGCAGCTGATGTCTCCACAGCAGCAGTTTGTCTCACAGTTTACTGGATAATAAGACGCAAAGACACTGAACCCATCCACTCGGAGCAGATGAATAAAGCAATCCATCTTTTTCTGGGACAGAGCCTTGGTCTCGCACTCAGAGGTGCTGATCCTCATCTCGTCTGCGTCACACTCAAGTGCAAACATCTCCGGCACAAACTGAAGGACAAAATCATCCAGCAGCGGCGGGGACAATATCTGCTTTGTTGTCTTCAGTAATTACAGTAGTGAAAAGCAGAAGGACAGAGTGTCATTGTTGCAAAGCATTACTGACTGAAAACAGAGGCTGTGTTTTATCAAGTGTGTCCAAAATAAAAAACCTTTTTATCATTTCTGTGACCGAGTGAAATTACTCTGTGTTGATATTTCTTTGAGGAGTCCTAACCTGTATCATAACCTCACATTCTGTGGGAGGAGAGGTTTTCACTCAGCGGTGATAACGAGGTTATCAAATGAGAAACTGTTCTGACATAAAAATGGAAGAACAGAAGAGAACACAAGTTCTCAACGCAATAACTTGGCTCCTCAAAACCTCACAAGCAACAGTTTCTGCAGTAATAAACTCTGATAATGTTTGATTCATTACTTTCCAAAACACCAGTCCAACGTAGTTCAGGCCACGTGTGTGAGAACATGCTGCATTTTCAGTCCTTGTGGAGCTGCTCTGGGTACGTACTAATGTT
The DNA here is from genome assembly GCA_034769285.1 of Lutjanus argentimaculatus. Classification (NCBI taxonomy): domain Eukaryota; kingdom Metazoa; phylum Chordata; class Actinopteri; order Lutjaniformes; family Lutjanidae; genus Lutjanus; species Lutjanus argentimaculatus. Next base: position 40,965,057 of record JAWZSL010000005.1, on the reverse strand, counting down.
TAGAATAATAAGTGACACCTAATATCACATTTTCTATTGAAATCTGAAATGTAGAACAACTAAAAGCTTAAATGTGGGATAACATTGCGATCTCATGAGATATCGTATAAACAGCTCGTCACTTTTAAGGACATTTTGTGTGTCATGTCTGTGCATTTTAAGCTTTCTGGTTGTCATTTATCACAGTTTTTATACCACGGTCTGATTGGCCAGCAGGTGTGCGTTAAAACTGTTTAACGCACACGAAGTTCAGCTCAAGTTGAACCATCGTTTGAAATTCAAACGCTGACCAACTTGTAACCATAGCAACATTAAAGAGCACAGCTGTCAAAGCTCACATCAGTGAATAAACAGCCGATTGGTTCAGGAATGTCCTCAGAAAGGACGGGGGTTTGGAGGAAAAAGGGAACTTTTGAGAGCGACAAGTAAGTAAAATGTCCCCAAACAATATAGAAACAAGGCTGATTTAAGAAAATTGTGTTTGTTATGAACACGGTTGGAATTACCCAGTGGCTTTTGGGGGAGCCCTGTTTTCCAGCGTGCACCGCTTCTACATGCCTGAGTATAAATCTGCAGCAGTTAATCGCAGGGTTACTGCAAAAGACCTTCCAGAGTTCCTACTACAGACACTTAATACTGTGAGTAACATTTCATAGATGCTAAATAACAACAGCATAAGGTATCAAAATCATCTAATATTTGTGAATGTACACTAATGTGGGAAAATTCTCGACTCAAAATTAACTGAGACAGTTGTTCTTACATACGCAACTGTTTGGAAATTGGAATGTAATTAGAGAATCACCACATGTTTTCACTGTTATTATATATTTCAGGAACCTTAATGTACAGAAAATAAAATAGAACTTAAAATGGATGAATAAATAACTCAGACACCTGCAGAGGGAGGAGTCTCAAGTGCGCCACTGCGACATGTCTTCTTGTTCAGTCGCTTTGCTTCTAGTTAGGAAGCGGTGTTACTTGTTAAATGTTAATGAAACGTTCATGAAACTGACACTTCCTGCTCTGGTTTTCATCCTGCTTTGAACTTTCTGAGATTCTCAGGAAGGACTCTTAGATGCTGGATAATTTAGACCCATATTTCTCTGTTTGTGTTGCCTGTTAGCCATCAGTCTTCGGCTGCATTAACATGAGAACTGACTCCTCGCTAACACTTGTGAGGAGAGACAGAAACATCGACCGACAAACGTGAACACGTCTCAGAGTTTGACAGTACAACACACACACATGTATACTTTCATATCGTAGATACAAAACAGCCAAACTGAGCTCTGACTGATAAACAGGTCGGCCTGCAATTACTGCAAATGTACTCCGTCTCCATGACAACAGCTTTTTGAGCTGACAGGTCCCGACTTTGATGCTGCGATCATCGGGCTGCCTCAGCGCTCCAGCTAACAAGGCTCCGGTTGAAGTTTCTGAGAGAGTGTGTGTGTGTGTGTGTGTGTGTGTGTGTGTGTGTGTGTGTGTGTGCTCAGTAGGGATCATAAGGTGAGAGATAAAGTACAAAAGAATGGGTTCACTTCCTGTAACAACTCGTCTCTTCTGTTCTTCCCACTTCTTCTTCTTCTTCTCTTTCTGACGTCTTGCGCTCTTAGAGGTAAGGGTTCCAAAAGGGTTTTCCCCTGAAGAGCCAGAACCATTTGCTTCTGTAGGACCCCTATTTGAAGAAATGGTTTGTCAAGGGTTCTTTGTCAGACTAGGGGTTCCATTAAGAACCCTTTTCACCCAAAGAACCCCTTTTAGAAGAATTGTTGAAATGCTTTTGTCAGGGGTTCTCTGTACCATATTATAAAAGAGTTCATAGTAGAATTCTCTGAGTGGGTTCTAGATAAAACACTTGAAATATGAAAGGGTTCTCTGTAGAAATCCCTGTATGGGTTCTAGATAAAACCTTTAGAATCTGGGTGCTAGATAAAAACTTTAAAATGCAGAAGGGTTCCTGGTTGGTAGAATCCCTGAGTGGGTTCTAACTAAAGCCTTGAAATGTTCTAGATAAAATGTAATGTAAAACAGTTCTTGGTAGAACCTGCTGGATGGGTTCTGGATAAAAACTTTGGAATGCAAAAGTGTTTTTGGGTTGGTAGAATCCCCTGAGTGGGTTCTAGCCAAAGCCTTGAAATATGAAAGGGTTCTTGGTAGAAGCCCCTAAATGGGTTCTAGACAAACCCTTGGAATGTAAAAGGGTTCTTGGTAGAAGCCCATGAATGGGATCTAGATAAAACACCTGGAATGTGAAAGGGATCTCAGTAGATCCCCTTGTGTGGGTTCTAGATAAAACCCTTGGAATGTAAAAGGGTTCTTGGTGGAACCCCCTGGGTGGGATCTTGTTAGCAGCCTTAAGAGGTGGACAGATTCTGGACAGACCTCCCAGAAAGAGCTCAGGGGGAACCATTACACCATAGAGGGGTGCACTGTAGAACCTCTCATTGGGGTTCTGGGTGGAACCTTTCAGATGTTTGTAGGTATAACCCTTTATGCTGACTTCTAGGTTGAACTCTCTGAAAGTGGAACCTTTATACCATTAACCCAAGCTGAAGAACCCTTTATGGTTCTAGTTAGCACCTTTATTTCTAACAGAGCAGCAGAGTGTGGAGCTCTCTGCAGATAACAAACGCGCTTGTTTGGCTGAGTGAACATGAATAATTGACTGTAAATTTGGACAGAGAGCTGCAGTAAGTGATGGTAGGTTCTAAGATCGGTTACATCAGAACACAAAGAACAGTTTCCGCCTGTGAGCTGCTGGACTTGGAGCTTGTGATGACTGATGTTATGAGAATAAAAGCTTTGTAATTATCTCTTATCAGCCAGGAAAGAATTGATTACACGGTTGAAAAGCTCCATCTACAGAATGTACCTCCACAGACGCCACAGTTCTCTGTTTGGTTTGGTTTGTGATACAGAAACTAATTAAAAGTGAGCTCGGTGCTGTTTAAGAACCTCACACTGAGCTGAAAGAAGAATCCATTAATCAATTAGTCGACTGACAGAAAGTTAATTGGCAACCATTTCGATAAAGTCATGTTTCATGTGAAAACATTTCATGTTCCAGCGTCACACATGTGAAGATTTGCTGCCTTTCCTTTGAATAATTGTAATAATTATAATGTATCGGTAAAAATGTTGAAGTTTGGACTGTTGGTTGGACAGGGGCTGGGATGAAGAATGGGATGACCTGAAAACATAATGTGTCTGGCCATAAAAACATAAAGGCATAAAAGTCTTTTTTTTTTTTTTTTTTTTTTTTAATGTTTTCCAAAGTTTTTCCAAAACTGTGAATCTCAGGGGTCCTTCAGCATAAATAATGTGCACATAAAAAGAGAGCTCAGCTCCGGATAGAATGCAGGTCTGTTGATCACACACTCACTCACGTACACACAGAAGTAAACACATGATCCCCTGGCAGGAATAATAATCATTAGCTAGAGTTCAATACAAAATATTTCAAAATGAGCTCCAACCAGGAAAATCAGCTTTAATATTAATGAATGAGTCAGAAACAAGCTCCAAACACTGAAGTACAAAAGCTGCAGTTCCTCTAATGACCACTTGAGGCTCCAGAAGTGAGTCAAGGTTTACAGCCTCGTAGAAAAACTGTCTTGGTCTCTATATCAAATGCTCTGTTCGTGAGTGTACAGAGAATGAATTTTTATATAACTTACCTGTTTAAATTATATCAAGACCAATAAGGGGCATGGCCACTTTGAGTGACAGGTGGGTGCCCTTACAGGTGGCCACTAGGTAGCTGCTTCAACCGCCTCAACGTCATGTCCGAAACAGTCAACATTACGGATCACTTTGTTCACACGTTTCACCGAACTCCGCTTTACGTGATAAAACTACACTAAAACTATACTTACATATTTTTACTATAAGGAACTACAATGAGTTTTTAACTGTTTATGAAACTCACTTTAATCCTGATGCCTCTATATGAGCTACACAAGCAAACAAGACCATCATGGCATGTTGCGTCTATGGAAGTGGAGGTGGAACATTTTGTCCACCTGACTTTGCTGATGTGGTCATTTTTCCTTGATTTTTGTGCTTACCATAGGTAAGTAGGCTATGTAGTTAAATCATTTCTTCTCCATCTGTTTTTATCACAAGTCTGGACGAGTCTTTTCTTTAGAAAATTGCCCGTCCATGTCGTTCCTGTGTCTGACTTCCTGCCCGGCTCGATCTCTTCTGTGTAGTTTGGCGCAGCATCTGTCAAAAATAGACTTGTGCGAATTCTCCGCGGAGCAAAACAGAGAGCTGCTTCTGGGACGTGCCTACCCGAGCTGTAAGCCTGATTTTAGCCTCTGATAAATCCTAAGAATCAGACTGAATTTCTGTCAGAACAGTTGTTGTTTGACATTCAGTTTGAGGTCACGACATCCGATTAATCACCTGATCGATCAATGATCCGACTGTCGGACAATTGGTTGGATTTCTGACAGATCCGAGATTTCTGTAGTTTGTGCAGCTCCACGGTCTGATTAACCTCACAGCTGCTGTCCAAAGAAACTCTGTTAGAAACTTTAATGAGTTTGTTTGAATATTACTGGAGTTGTATTTTGCACATATTGAAAAACTGTGATCAGACTGAGCTGTGATATATACTTATATTTAAGAAAGATCAGATCAGTCCTTTCATCTGCAGATCAAGGTCGTCCATGCTTTTATCTCCTTCAGGCTTGACTACTGCAATTTATTGCACTTTGTTCTGGTTTCAGCAGCAGAAACATCCAAAGTCAGCAGCTGATGGAAAACTCTTTTAACACACGGAGAACTGATCTGCCCTTCACTGCCACTGTGATCACTGATGTCTTTCTAGTAATGTACGAAATAAACAGTGTAACAGGGTTTGAATCTGCAGCTCGCCTTGGCTTTATGGAGCTTTATAGCGAATTTCAACTCATTGTTTCTATGGTCTGGCCACGATTGCAATGTTCAAGTTCATTCTCAGGCCTCTCATAGTGTCATTTCCAGAGAAAAGGCTGTAAAAAGCCTCTGCACACTACCTACTGAGCAGCAAACAGGTGGAACACAGTGGAGCATTTAGCAGCTATTTCCCTCTGGAGGTGGAGGAGACCAAGAACTGAGCAAAACGAGAGAAAATATTGGACTGATGTACAGTATGTCAGCATAGAAGTTACAGGTTTATGTCATGTAAGTTAACACAATATACAAGATTAATAAAAGCACACAGTGCCGGCTCGGGCAGGGTATCGATACTTAAGGTATTGATTGAAATGACCCAGTACCAAGTGTCAAAACTTGTCTAGTCAAACAATACCTGCTTTCAATCTTTTAGGTATCCAGATCTAGAAAAAAATGACTATTTATATGGTTTTGCTCGCAGCCAATCACTGCAAGACTTCTTCATAAAGAAGAACCTTACAGAAAGGCATTGAACGAAGCACTCTATTGGTATCAGTGTCACGTTAAGGGTACTGGTATTGGTACTGGTATTATAATTTTTTAAAAGACACCCAACTTGCCCAGTCAATCACCCTGATTTGAACATGTCCTCAAACCAATGCAACAAATATTGCCATTCCTAAAACCAACAGGTCACCAACAGCTCTTCGTCGTCATGTAGTTAACATTGTGAAACGGTCACACTTTGGTTAGGTTTAGGCACCAAAACTGTTTGGTTAGGTTTAGGGAAAGGTCATGGTTTGGGTTAAAATAGGGTTTAGGGCTAGGGTTAGGGCCTACTACTTCACCTACTTTTTCCGTTGCCTCTGTTGTAATTACCACAGCCACTAGAGGTCGCTAACAATGATCTTTATGAGCTGAAGTAAATGCATCAGGGTTATTAGTCTGCTACTTTCTCTTTTTTATTTTTATGTCTGCCTGCGAGCCAGCGCCTCACTAAAATACCTGTGTTTTTCAAATTGCTCTTATCACCACGAAATATGTCAAGACCAGTGAAGCACAGTAACTAACATAACAAAATGTTAAATGTGCGAACATCGCTGAGGTAAAACTTTGTGAAGATGAAAGAAAAAAACCCAATTACATTTAACCGCAGGAAGCTAACTGACATGATGCTGCTGTTAGAGATAATGACCAATCACAACAGGAGGTGAAGTGAACCTGGACTTTCTTTGAGACAGACACATTTTACTGTTGCTTTCTCTTCTGCTGTGTAAAAACAAGAAACATCAGTCTGACTTGTTCCTGAAAGTTACAAACAAGCTTATCACACAGATACTCCAAAACAAATTTGTGTTATTTCACCCCTTCTCACTATCAGCTCATCAAATACGCCTTATGGGGTGAAACAAACACAGAACTTTCTCCCAGGAGACCATGTCCTGTGTCAAACCAAAGGTCAGTGTTGACTTCTTTTTAACTTTCATGACAAAATGTTCTCACATACAGCAGTTTGGTCAGTGCCCCTAACTGGGAGTTTCCACCAGATGGTTTTGTGACGTCAGGTGTGGTTTTGCCTACATGATCATGTTTACTTGCTCAGATTTAGTTGATCAGCTCCTCTTTTCTTGCTCTTTGTGCTTCTACCATGGATAAGCGGGCTACGTGGTTAAATAGTTTCTTTTCTGTCTGTCTTTATGATCATGAGTCTGTACGGGGTCTTTTATTTTGAAAATTAACCAGATTCTCCATCCCTTTTCTGTGCCTGACTTCCTGCCTGTTCAATCTGCTGTGTGCTAATTGACACAGCATCTGTCAAAAATAGACAGCGTGCATTTGAAGTGGAGCAGAGCGCCGAGCTGCTTCTGGGAAGCATCTGAAACACACCGCGGCACTTCTGGTGGAAACACAAGCATTGTCTAGAATGGCCGCAAATCGCTCCGACTGCCACTGCGTGGCCGTAATGCGGCGCAGCCATGCCTGGTGGAAATTGCGGGTAAGCTTCAAACTATGATGCTGTGGGTCCCCCTCTATTGACAGGTTTAGCCTGTGAAGGCAATAATAAATATGCAACATCTGGGTAGGCTTTCAAAATAAAGGCACAAAAATTACCTGGTTAGGTTAAGACAATGAAAGTATTTGGCTAGGTTTAGGAAAAGGTCAGATTTGGGTTATGGAACTAACGTAAGTGGGCCTTTATTTTGAAAGTTTATCCCTATGGTACATATTTATTATTGCTAATGTGACAGCTGAGTCACACCAAAGTCACACAATAACACAAAATAATTGTTTGAGGCAGTGGTTGAGCAACTCCCATATTCTTCAAGGTAAAATTAAGTGATTATGCCAAAGAAGTCTGATTGGTTTGGAGAAAGTGATATTTGACTTACATATAAATAGAAAAATCTGTCTGACAGTAAGATATAGTAGTGAAAGTATTCAAAATATAGCATCCACTTAAACTGATATTGATTTGTCTAAAATATATCAGGTCCATCAAGTCCCAACAGAACACCAGTAGGTCCCAAGTCAGGTTCCAAATGAAGTCCCAAGTAAAGTCAAATAAGTCCCAACAAAAGACAACAGTTCCCCATTCAGGTCCTAAATCCAGCAAGTCCAGCAAGCCCCAAATCAAGTCCAAAGTTTTCAAATCAACACAAACAAATCCAGAATAGAGGCCAATATCAAGTCCAACAAGTCCCAAGTCAGGTACCAAATCAAGACCAAAAGGTCCCAACTGAAGACTATGGGGTCACAAGTCAGGTTCCAAATGAAGTTCCAAGTCAAATTTCAAAGGCAGACAAACAACTCCAAAGTCAAGACCAACTGAAGTTGCAGAACCAGTCCCCATTCAGGTCCTAAATCAAGTCCAGCAAACCCCCAAATCAACTCCAAAGTCATATTTCAAATCAGGACTAACAAGTCCCAAATAGAGGCCCATATCAAGTCCAACAAGTCCCAAGTCAAGTTCCAAATCAAGATGAACAGCTCCCAATCCAAGACTAACTGAAGTCCAACCTGAGGACTAACAAGTTCCAAGTTAGATCCCAAATCAAGTCTGCAGGCGTGTTGACCACCGTCCACTATAGGTAATACACCGACTCTGTACCTCATGTAACCCTACTTCAAAAACTAGAACCATGCCTTTAAGCAAAAGGCTCTGTTATGTGATCTAAAGCCAGCTATGCAAAAGCTAATCTTGTTAGCTGCTACGCCAACATCTAAAAAGCTAAATTAACTCGACCACGGAGCCCTGCACATGACAAGTCGGTGTGGGAATGTGTTGGTTATCTGCTTTATTGTCACGTTTCTTTGCTGGTAATGATTTTATTTTTAGAGTAAATTAATTTTGCATTAAATGTTTTTATGACGAGTAATTTTTCACAAATCCAATTTCAATTTAATACTTCACAGCAACAACATGATGTCCATCCCACAGAGGTCTGTCTGGATTCTCTCCAGTGGGTTCAACGCATGACAGGCCATGTAATTCAATGAGAAATTCAGCCAGCGCACGCACAGCCTGATGGGAGCTGCCTCTGATTATTACCCATCATTACAGTCTGCAGCTCCAGCTGAAATTGGCTTTCTAAGACTTGTGATGTTTTCTGTTGTGTATGTGTGTGTGTGTGTGTGTGTGTGTGCGTGTGTGTGTGTGTGTGTGTCGGTGACAGACAGTGCCGCCTTCTTCCAGTCAATGACCAAATGATTGCATTTAGAGAGAAAAGTAGCTCACATTACAATGCATCTTAAAATGTCAAGAGCACGTCGTTTCCACAGCCGAGGACACAGGAGAAGATGAGAGTGCCATTAAAGGACGGAAAGTAAATTGTTCTTTCTAATAGCGGCCTGCGACAGCTGTGTGATATCGATCAGACCGCGAACGCGCTGGAGAGCCTCTCTCTCGTCACGAGCACATGGGAGTTTCTGACAGACTTCACTCAATTACTGATGGAGCCTTCAGACTTACATTAAAGGGACCACTGACTTCCTGGACCTTTCATCGTCGCTGTGTGGTTGCCAGGCAACCAGAGGATTCTCCTGTGAATAGGTCCAGCACCTAACCCCCCTGTAAAACCATTTATTATCAATAAACAATTGACATACAGCATATTGATCATGAGCTTCAATGTGAGTGGATTTTACCTTTAAAGATCATATAAAGAAAAAAAGGAGTTTTTCCTCTAAACACAATATACATTTTAGAAAACAGCTGCTGAAAATATGTTAAAACACTATGTAGGACTGAACTGTGGAGTTGGACCATTAAACTGTTGTTCACATTTTCTGTGTTCAGGATTTTTTGGGCAGACCTGAAACATGGCTCAGTGACGTGTCGGAACCATGGTCTCCCAACACTATAAAAGTCCCACAAACCAGCACACGAACAAAATGAAAAAAATTACCTTCCTGTCACCGTCCTCTGGCTCTGGTGGCTCAAATGTTAGTCCTGAGTTGGGACTTAAGCTGGTCTTGATTTGGGACCTGACCTGGGAACTTGTTGATCTTGATTTGGGACCTAACTTGGGCCCTCTTAATCTTCAGTTGGGACCTCAGTTGGTCTTGACGTGGGAGTTGTTTGTCCTTCTTTTAACCTAACTTGGGACTTCATTTGGAACCTGACTTGCAACTTTAGTCTTCAGTTGGGAGCTTTTGTTCTTTATTTGGTACCTGACTTGGGACTTTTTGGACTTGATATGGACCTCTATTTGAGACTTGTTTGTCTTGATTTGAAAATTGACTTTGGACTTGATTTGGGGTTTACTGGACTTGATTTTGGACTGGCTTAGGGCCTATTGGTCTTTAGTTGGGACTTCTTTGATTTGACTTTGGACTTGTTTGTCTTGACTTGGGATTTGGGACTTGTTGACCTTGATTTGGGACCTGATGTTGTACTTGTTAGTCTTCAGTTGGCATTTGAGTTGGTCTTGATTTGAGACCTGACTTGATTTGGGACCTGACTTGGGACTTTTTGGTCTTGACTCAGATTTTAATGGTCTTGATTTGAAACTTGACATGAAACTTAATTTGGGACTTGTGGGACTTGATTTAGGTGCTGAATTGGGCTTTGTTGGTCTCAACTTATAGGTTCATGGTCTTGATTGATGGGACCTGTTTCCTCCTAATAAATAATAAATTTGATCAATAAGTTGACTTTGTTTACAACGTTTGACCGTTCGTTTCTTGACCCATCGGTCGGCATGTTCAGAGATATTAATTTAGTGAGTACAATGTCATTATTATTGATAGAAATTAAGGACAATAAAACAATGAAAACAAGATCCCAGGTTATAATAAACAGGCGTGGGGGAATAATACAATATTTACAGATCTATAAGTCTGGGTCAACAGTATCTGTCCACAAACCATAAAGCCTCTGCAATCATTTCTCAAAGACTCCCATTATCCTCCACTCTTGTTATTATCTCTCCCTCTCCTTCAAGATGCTTTTACCTTCAACAGCTCTGACATTATCAGAGACAGACCTTTTCAAATCGTCTTTGACATTATCAAAAATGTTCCTTTTTCCGACCACTTTTGTCTTTTTGATCTCAGGATTTCAATTTGCTGTCAGGGTGCGGGGCTCAGTGGAAACCTGCATCTGGCTTTGAAAAAGAGTAAATCTTTGTTATTGTTACGTGAAAGTGAGTATGAGTCATCTATTGGTGTGGAAGCACGCCACACTGATCTATGCGAGAGTGTAAAATGCTTAAGAGCTCTTCACCGGAACACCAAAGGCTGCCATTGATTGGCCTTGACATTTTCTTTAATGGTGATGACATTCTTGTTTGTCTCAGTGTGCTTGTAGCCGCAGGTGGCTGTGAATGAGTGTGCAGGTGTCTGAGAGCAAAGTAAAGAAGGAAACAAAATGCATTTGGCCACATCATCTTTATCGTCATGACTGATAATTACAGGTCATTTAGGACACACAACGCTCAGACACACGCTCACTTCCATCCTGCAGCCTGAGGCCTGCAAATCAATCAAGGTACACCGTATCTTAGAGGATGTTCCAATATCTTCGAGCAGCTGCAGTCAATATTTTTATTATAACAACAAATCACATGACAATGTGTGAACATGAAAAACAAAGGTGTCTCTGTTTACTGACCAATCAGGGAACAGATTCACACTGAGGACTTATTTGACTTCACTTGGAACTTGTTGGACTTGATTTAGGACCTCATGGTCTTGATGTGGGATCTAACTTGGGACTTATTTGTCTTCAGTTTGGACTTCAGTTGGTCTTGGATTGGGAGTTATTTGTCTTAATTTGGAACTTGACTTGGGACTTGTTGGACATGACATGGGCCTCTATTTGGGAGTCATTCATCTTGATTTGAATATTGAGTTTGGACTTGATTTGGGACCTGAATTGGGACCTCTTGGTCTTTAGCTGGGCCTTACTTGACTTGACTTGATTTTGGACTTGTTGTCCTTGATTTGGGACCTGACTTGGGACTTGTCAGTTTTTCTTGATTTTGGCCTCTATTTGGGATTTGATGGTCTTGATTTGAAATTTGACTGTGGACTTGACTTTGGGCTTGCTGGACTTGATTTAGGGCCTGAGTTGAGACCTATTGGTCTTTAGTTTGGATTTGTTTTACTTGACTTGGGACTTGATTTTGGACTTATTTGTCGTGACTTGGTACCTGATTTGGGACTAATTGACCTTTATTTTGGGACTTATTCATCTTGATTTGAAAATTGACTTTGGACTTAATGTGGGACCTGAATGGGGAATGACTGGTCTTTAGTTGGGACTTCTTTGACTTGTTTTGGTACTTGTTTGTTGTGCCTTGGGAGTCAATGTGACACTTGTTGGCCTTGATTTGGGACCTGAGTTGAAACTTGTTAGGCTTCCATTGGGACTTCAGTTGGTCTTGATTTGCTTGTCTTCCTTTGAAACTTGACTTGGGACTTCATTTGAACCTGACTACGGACCTATTAGTAATCATTTGGGACCTTTTGGTCTTTATTTGGTACCTGACTTGGGACTTGTTGGATTTGATATGGGCCTGTATTTGGGACTTGGGTTTATGGGTTTATGTTAAAAAATTGACTTGAACTTCATTTGGGGCTTGCTGGGCTTGATTTGAGACTGGTCTTTAGTTGGGACTTCTTTGACCTGACTTGGGGTTTTGTTAGTCCTCAGTTGGGACTTCAGTTGGTCTTGATTCGGGACCTGTTTTGGCAGCTTATAGTCTTCAGTTGGAACTTGGTCTTGATTTGGGACCTAACTTGGGCCCTCTTAATCTTCAGTTGGGACCTCAGTTGGTCTTGACGTGGGAGTTGTTTGTCCTTCTTTTAACCTAACTTGGGACTTCATTTGGAACCTGACTTGCAACTTTAGTCTTCAGTTGGGAGCTTTTGTTCTTTATTTGGTACCTGACTTGGGACTTTTTGGACTTGATATGGACCTCTATTTGGGACTTGTTTGTCTTGATTTGAAAATTGACTTTGGACTTGATTTGGAGTTTACTGGACTTGATTTTGGACCTGGCTTGTCTATTGGTCTTTAGTTGGGACTTCTTTGACTTGACTTTGGACTTGTTTGTCTTGACTTGGGATTTGGGAGTTGACCTTGATTTGGGACCTGACATGGTACTTGTTAGTTTTCAGTTGACATTTCAGTTGGTCTTGATTTGAGACCTGACTTGGCACCTTATTTGTTGATCTTGATTTGGGACCTGACTTGGGACTTTTTGGTCTTGACTCAGATTTTAATGGTCTTGATTTGAAACTTGACATGAAACTTAATTTGGGACTTGTGGGACTTGATTTAGGTGCTGAATTGGGCTTTGTTGGTCTCGACTTATAAGTTAATGGTCTTGATTGATGGGACCTGACCTGGTTCCTCCTAATAAATAATAAATTTGATCAATAAGTTGACTTTGTTTACAACGTCTGACCACTTGTTTCTTGCTCCCCATGTTCAGAGATATTAATTTGGACCTGACTTGGAACTTGTTGGTCTTGACTTGGAACTTAATGGACGTGATTGATGGAATCTGACTTGGGACTTGATTTGGACTTGTTAGACCTTATTTGGGACCTTATTTGGGACTGGAGGCTGGAGTGAAGAAGAGAAGAAGCAGAATTAGCTGATTCTTTTTTCTTTTCTTTCTTTTGAAAGATTAGAATGAAATGAATTTCTGTCAAACAAACTCTCCAACAGAAACCAATAACTGTAGACACAGTTTCAAATCGCAGTAATTTTCTTGCTTGGAATGGTGACTCTCATATCAGCATGGTTGTTGAGGCAGAAAGGCTCAGAACTGCCTCAGGACAGGATTACTGGGTCCGGCCGTCTGGGGTCATGCTGGGTGAAGCATCACAGCAGTTATCAGGACACAGTATCAGAGCAGTTAGCAAGTTAGGACAAGGATGACAAACATCTACTGTATCAGCATCTGTCTCGGTAATTGGTCTCTTATTTTAGCAGTCGCTGCATCTCTTGATATGCTGCTGTCACGGTAACCAAGGAGATGGGGAAGAGACAGCAGCAGGTTCTGTTCACCAAGATGGAGGTACAGGCTGACCTGCAGTTATAGGAGCATCGTTTGGGAAATACAGCCACAGTTTTGTAGTCAAAGTGTAAAAGTCTTGAATATTCTGTATTTTTTTTTATTGTTGTCACTTGTGTGTGGAACCAAACCATCAATGAATCAGTCCTACATGTAGGACATTTTTTATCGGTGTATCCAAAGCCTTCTCTACCTTACTCTGACCTGAGTTTGGAATTGTTGGTCTTGTCTTAGGACTTAATTTGGAACTTGTTGAACTTTATTTGGGACTTGAGTTTGAGCTCCTCTGTATTGACTTGGAGCTTGACATGGGACTTTTTTGGATTTCATTTGAGATTTGTCAGTCTTAATTTGAGTCTTGAAATGGGAGTTTTCATCTTCACTTGCCTGTATTGATGTGGGATTTGACTTTGAACTTGTTTTTGACTTGGGGCATGATTTGGGATTGTTTGGGGCTTAACTTGGGACTTGACTTGATATTTGTTGGACTTGATTTGGGGCTTGTTGGTTGTAACTTTGGACTTAATTTGGAAAATGATTTTAGACTTGCTGAACCTAACTTGAGACTTGACTTGGGACTTATTGATCATCAGTTGGAACTGGTGGGGCTAGACTTGGGACTTGATTGAAACTTGACTTGGGATGTCAATAAGGACTTCTTGGACTTGAGTTGGGACTTTGGCAAAAACGGGCGGGACAGAGGGTCAATTGGGACTTGCCTTTGACCTTGTTGGTTGGTTGATAACTACCTTGCTAATTTAATTCATCAACTAGCTAATTACATCTGATAGCTAAAATACTGGTTAACTAGCTGGTAAATCTACATCAATCATTAGCTAACTAGTTGTATCTGATAGCTATGTTATCAAAATGCTAAACAACTACCAAACTAATTTACATCAGTCATTGGCTAGCTAGTTACATCTCATAACTAATGCTAGCAACACACTAGCTAACTAGCTAGCTAATCTATATAAATCATTGGCCAGCTAATTACATCTGATAGCTATCTTAGAAAAATCCTAGATAACTAGTGAACTAATTTACACTGATCACAGAGCAAAAAGGGGCGGGATTTAGGGTCGATTAGGACTTGACTTTGCCCTTGTTGGTCTTGACTTGGAGTATTTGAATTTGTTTTTCTTGACTTGCCTGTATTGATTTGACTTGAGACTCGTTGGATTTGACTTGGAACATGATTTGGGATTTATTGTTTTTGACCTAGGACTTGATTTGGGGGCTTGTTGGTCTTGATTTAACTGGAAACTGAATTGTGACTTGCTTGCACTGGACTTTGGAGTTGTTGAACTTGACAAGGGACTTGATGTTCTTGACTTGGGACTTCACTCAGGACTTCACAGTCCCAACTCTGAGTTTTGACTGTCCATAAATAAAACCTTGTCCTCGGCACTGTGTTTATGTACAGAGGTCTCGGAGCTGAGAGCTTCAGACAAGTTATCAATATCAATGTTAATCATCTGGAACAACAACAACAACAGAGTCAGTTTTTGATTAAATTTCAGGTCTGTCCACTGAATGAGAAAAGGCAGATGATGAATGCTGAGGAGGTTTGTATTTGTCCACAGATGTTATTAACCTTTGGGCTGTTGTGATGCATTATAATAACTCGAGAACAGGTGATTACTCATCTCTCAGTCCTCAGGGTCACACAGGGGCGACCAGAGGCCATAAAAGACTGTAATTTCTATGAGTTTTAATAAAAGAATAATGATTTTAAAGGTCAATATTGAAACATATTGATGTAAATGAAAAGGTTTTGCCACATATAACAGAATCCTGACATTTTGCTCCGATTCTTCACAACACACCAGCTGTGTGTTAATCCCATAATCCCTCACCTCCTTGTGGGTTTTTGTGCCGCCATAGATGGTTAATAGCTCAACAGCCTGAAGCTGAAAATCTACAACCACTTTGATGAAAAATACAGATGGAAAGATGGATTTCTGAGATGGAAATGTTACTTTTTTGGAAACTCATGACTCCTGAAACACAAGGACAAAATATTCACTCAGACAGAGGGAAACTGACACAAAATTCATTTAAAAGCTTGTTTTTGTCAAACGCTAAAGCTGTTAGCAAAACACTAGCTAACTAGCTAGCTGATTTACATTAGCCATTAGCTAAGTAGTTACAAATGATAGTTATGATTTCAAAATGTAGGTAGATGATACAAAAATTATGTAGGTAGATAACTACGGACATAATTTAAATCAGTCATTAGCTGCCTAATTACATCTGATAGCTAATATTAGCAAAATACTAGCTATCTAGCTAGGTAATTTACATAAATTCTTAGCTAGCTAGTTACATATGATAGCTGTTAGCAAAATGTTAGCTAACTAGGTAGTAAATCTCTGTCAGTCGTTAGCTGGCAAGTTACACCTGATAGCTAATTTTAGCAAAACACTGGCCAACTAGCTAGCTAATTTATATCAATCCTTAGCCAACTAGCTACATCTGATAGCTATCTTAGCAAAATGCTAGCTAACTAGCTAGCTAACATCAATCACAGAGCAAAAAGGGACAGGACTTAGTGTCAGTTGGGACTCAACTTTGACCTTGCTGGTCTTGTCATGGGATGTTAGAACTTGTTCTTCTTGACTTTGAACTTGTCTGTATTGATGTGAGACTTGACTTGGGACACGTTGGACTTGACTTTGAACTTTGAATCTATATGAATACATATACATATACAACTGGAAAACTGGATGAATATGTATGTCATTTTATTTTATTTTTTACAGCTTGTTGAACCAGAATATTTTCATATCTAAGGTGGTAAATTTAAGATTTATTTCCACCAAACCAGTTTTGGTGATTGTTATAAAAGCAAAAGAATGGACATGATGGTTTGGGTGAGTTTTATTTTGTTTCTGTCAGTCGAGTTTAAATGATGTGTGTTTTACAGAGTAAACGAGGCAATTAAAGCTCATTGGATTTTAGTAAAAGTATTTTCTGTTTAATGAGGAAAACAGGCGCAAACAAGTATTTATTGTCTCAACATTTTGTGAGTTCATTTTGTTTATTTTGTGTGTATAACTAAACTGTACATTTACTGCCAGACTGACAACTTCACTGCTCACCGTTTCCTTCTCTCTGCTGCATAAGAAAAAAAAAGTTGTCACTAGTGATGGTAGCTTGTAGACATACTGGTTTCACTGGTTTCATGTAGAAAATACTTTCTTTCTCTCTGCTTTAATCTACTGGAATTACTTTCTTTCTAGTTCCATGAAACTGGTCACAACAAGCTCTGTGGATTATCTTAAGTTACCAGGTCACGATTTCTGGAAAGAGACGTTGCTGTTGGGTTTTTAAAATGTATTTTTTGGTGCTTTGGGCTCCACAAGCCGAGTGACACTTAGTTCCATTACACTGCAGAGAAGGCAGACGTCTCTATGGCCAATATCTCCATAACTCTGCAACTCACACCCAAAACATCTGGATGGACAGATAGCACTACAAGCCAGGGGGAAAATATGTTCTTTTTTTTAAATTTTGTGGTGTACTGTCCCTTTGAAACATGACAAGGGGCCCAAATTACATGCTGCTTTACTGTAGGTGATCACAAGCTTGTTTTAATTTTAACAATACGTTGTATTTTATAAACTTTCATGTGTTTTTTTTAATGTAAAATCTTCTTGTGAAAATGAACTACAGCTGTTTATTGATCAGTTTAAATCATGTGTGAACTTTTGGGAACAAACTCACTTTTATTTGTTGTTAATTGATGCTCAGAGCACCAGTCAAAGTCCACAAGACTCCTCTGAAACAGACTCACACGCATCTTGTTTGCATCTCGTTCAGAGTGAAGTCACTGGGATTTATTCAGACAAAGAAAGTGAAATGTGACTAAACTCAGAATAGCTCCGCAGCAGCACGGAAACATAAATGGAAACTGATGAACAGATGGAAGTGAAGCTCCGCAGCAGGTTGCGTTACAGGATAATTGGCACCATTTGGAGGAGGATGTCATGCAAATTCTCTCAGTTGGTGTGTTTCAGTGGCGAGCCCGCGCTGCCAAACAGCTGCCATCTTTTAATGAATATCCACTCTGAAACTGTGTGCACATAGCATGTAATGACGAGAGCGGCGGGAGGTCACTGCTCTGATATTAACTGTGTCCTTCCACTGATGCATTTAACAGGATCAACAGAATCAACAGCGATGGCAGGCTTAATGGTTTGTCTTCAAAGTTGTAAAAACACACTGTAGATTTCATCTCATGTGATATTTTGATGCCATCTGCAGCAAGTCTGCTGTTAAATGGACCACATGCGTTGAGAGGGGGGTGTCTGTCCGTCCATCTGTCCGTCAGTCCAAACGCTTTGCTGCAGACTGCCGTGAAAATTGAGGTCGATATCCATCGAGCTGGAATTGTCACCACCATCGTATTTGCTGCATGAGTTTCTGAGACCACTACATCATCAACATGATCAATATTTTCCTGTAAGACCTCTTATATCAGGTGTTGGGTGTTCACAGTAACACTCCAATTTCCAGGTCCCATAATTTCATGGTAAAAAGGTGGTAATTACCAAGTAATATATCTAAAATGTCATATATATTATCCCCAAATTTCATGATAAGTATATGATAATTAGCATGAAAATGACACTTGTGGATTATCACACACTTGCCATGAAATTTGGGGGTAATTTCTAAGAAACTTCAATTATGTTACTTGGTAATTACCACCCATTATGTGAAAATGGTGTGCTAATCTGCGTGTGCAAATTAGCACATATTTAACCATAAAATTTGTGGATAATTTGGAGGTAATTTTTAAGAAATTTCAGATATATAACTTGGTAACAAGTAACCACCTTTTTACCATGAAATTATTGGACCTGCTGCAGGTGCAGGTGAGCAGACTGAGAGAGTTATAAGTGTTATATAATAATAAGATTTTTTAAAAAAAAAAAAAAAAGGACAAGACAAGACAAGACAAGACAAGACAAGATAAGATATTCCTTTATTATTCCCACAACAGGGACATTTGCAGTGTTACAGTAGCAAAATGGATGGCAAAATACATAGAACCATCAATAAATAATAAGTAAGTAAACCATATATAACAGAGGAAATATTTTTATAAAAAGTAGGAACAATATGCAATATCAACAGACTTCACAGTAGAGTTCACACCATTTGCACATAGGAAACACTGATATTGCACAGAGTGTGATACTGATATTGCTAGTACACATTAATCATGCAGTCGTGTGTGTGGTCTACTGGGAGCAGTGCTGGTTGAACAGTCTGACAGCTGCAAGAAGGAAGAACCTGCAGCATCACTCCTTCACTCCAGCCTGTCGTTGAAGGAGCTCCTCGGTGCTGTGAGAGTGTCCTGCATCAGAGATGACAGCTTAGCCATCATCCGCCTCTCTCCCCCCACTCAAGTGACATATGATGTTACTGATATAATGTCAATTTGACTGTCAACAGATTATTGTCACAATGTATTTTTGCACCTGTCATGCAGTAAATAAAAAGGCGAGATCCCAAAGCATCATGAACAGCTGCTCTAACCTGTTGATATGTGCGCCGAAATGAAGACCAAGAGGCTTTCAGGCAGTGTGACAGACATTAGACATTATTATCAGCTGAAGCTGCTACACTGACCACCCTGCACCACTTCGGTGAATCTGAACTAACCTTTTAAAACATTATAGTCATATAATAACAGAAGCAATCTAAAAGACTGAGGCAGCAGTAGACCAACAACTCCTGTGTTCTGTGAGGTAAAATGACTGATTTTGCCAATGGAGTTTGGTTGGTTTGAAGAGAGCAATATGTGTCTTATATAACGGCAGTTTCCCATCAGAAAAGTACGTCTGACAGGAAGGTAAAGTGGTAAAAATATTCTAAATGTAATGCACACAAACTGATCAAACTCAGCAAAATGTATTTTAGACACCTCAGCACAGCCTTTTCTGACCAGAACCCCCTGTCAAATAAGCCAAATATCCAAACCAACCAAACTCTATTGACAAAAGTGGTCATTTTAGGTTGCAGAACACAGGAGTTGCTGGTCTACCGCTGCCACCATTAGTTTGTTTGTGTTATTGTGTGACTACATCACAAAAGTCTGTCTGACAGCAAAGTAAATAAGTAAAAATACTCTAAATTATTTTCTTAGGTGGCTAAAATACATTTTGCTGCTGACCTTGTCCACAGCAGTACTTTACTTAGTTTTCTATACTGGTCTTCCTGCTTCTTCTCCTGAACTATCCCTTTAAAGCACAGGTCACTGATCGGGTTCAGTGCTGCAGATATCTGGACGCTCTTATTCCTGATAAGCTGTCATTCAAAGAAAACAACACGATAGTGTGTAAAGAAAGAAAATGGATAAACAGATGCCTCCATCTGTGTCCTCAGATGTTATTAACCTTCGTCGCTGCTGTGATGCGTCATAATATCTTGAGAATAAGTGAGTCATCTCTCAGGGTCACACAGGAGCAGCACAGGACATTTAATAAAGGCCACCGATCTCTGGAGTCCATTATCAAAGGCACATTCTGAGAGCTTTCATGAGAGGATCATTATTTTAAACCACATGGTCGATGATTCCTTAAAAATGCGACACACTGACTTCATTTTGCCACGTAGAACAGAATCCTCACATTTTGCTGTGACTCTTCACACCAGCTGTGTGTTAATCCCATAATCCCTCACCTCCTCCGGGTTTTTTTTTATCTCCAACCTGTAGAGACAGTGATGAAGTGCACCTCCGGTTCTCGCTGCCATTTGAGGGTAATTTGGCAGCGATTTGTGTGCACTAATTACTCATTCGAGAGCACAAATTAGGTGCCGTAATTATTAATTTGGTGCACACAAACAATTAATTTGAGAGCACAAAATTAGCAATTTGTGCGCACAGATTATGAATTCAAGAGCATAATTTGTTTGTTTTGTCCATGACACCCGTTGGCTCTTTATACTCTGATAAAATTCAGTTTTATTCAATCAAACTGCGTGAAATTCATCAAATAAATCGCTGCATCTTGCTTTTGGCAGCCGCTTCACTTACTAATCTGCCTTTTGCATCCAAGCTCAAAAGAAAAAGCACTTAAGATCATGGAAGTTAAAGAGCATCCATCCCTCCAGGCTGTCTTTAAACAGTCTGCGAGCCTTTTCCTCGTGGAATAAGAGCTGCTCCCCTCTGGCACACACTGAAGGTCCCTCCATGCAGAGCGAGCCATTACACACGTTCATTTGTGCCAGTGTCACTCAAAACTCCAATCTGAAAGGGCAATACTTAGGAGGATTTCTGTAAAATGATAAAGTGCTTTACTGTGGATGTTGCTCTTTTAATTTGTGGTGTATCTGTCCTGCACGGAGCCCACAGGGACTCTTTAAAACATTGTGCCATTTAAAGAAGGAGGCTGTATGCAGAGTGGAAGTTAGTATGAAGTCCTGCAGACTGGAGGTGGAGAGGCATGAAACATTCATGATTCTGAAAGTGCCACAGTTTTAATGTGAGGGGAAAACAAAATACAACATTTCTTTACTTTTATTTTGAAAGGTCTCAACAGTTAAAACGGCCTCTTGGTTCTTTCTAGTTCACCCAGAAATGAAAATTCAGTCATTATCTATTCACCCGCATGCTGATTGAAGGTCAGGTTTAGTTTTTTAGTCCATAAAACACTGCTGGAGTTTCACAGGAAAACAGAATCTCCCAAACAGTTGAAGTGAATGAATGATTCTTTTCAAATGTAAAAAAACAACAGAATAAAAACATAAAATGCCTCCATACCGCTCGTCTGGTGTAATCCAAGTCTCCTAAAGCCCCGACTGTATCAGAATACATTTTTAAATTAACCCTCCCAGCACTGCTTAAAAACTGTTTGGTCTTTTTTTCCTCCATAAATCAACATTATTGGACCATTTATGTCTCTGTGGGTTTTTACAAATATTTAACCAATGAAAAGTTTTAAGAAGAGCTACCAAATTTGACAAGGCAGTATTAAATTATTTTAAACACACACGGTATTTTTTATTTCCTGAAAAGTCAGTTTCCTGCCTGACAGCAGCCAAATCACTGTTTATTAGTTTTTTTCATGTAGTGCAGAACAAAGCAATTCAACACTTTGTAAAGTATTACATTACGTTTTATTTTGTCTTAATAAAGCCAAAACGTCATCACCACAAATCTAACTAACACTGGTCAGGTGATCTGCTCCTGCAGGATCACAGGTGTAGAGGGGGCGGTGGCCTGGAGAACAAAGGCAGGTGAATTGTTTGTGAGAAAGAAGAGGTTCATGTGAGCACTTTGCTGTCTTCAAGAGGGAGGCGAAAAGACATTTAGCTGGTTTTTATGGTGGTTCCAGATCCAACATGGACCAGAACCACAGAGGACTGGAGATCAACTCTAGGCCCGACTTTCAGTTCCCAGATCTACATTTGGTGAGTTGGAACCATTTTGAATTTTTGTTTTTGCAGTGCAATGTGGTTGCTGATATATATTTTTTCATTTTGAAGGGAGGACGTTGATCCTGTTTGTGTTGGACTGAGTGAGCTGAATGAGGAGGTTTATTTGAGTTGTTCTAAGCTTGTGGAGAATCGAGTACCAGTGATTTCTTTGTGAACTTATTGTGGGGAGGCTGTAACATTTGAAGGTATAATATGCAAATAAGTCATGCACTTCAGTAGATTATTCAAGACACAATAAATGTGTGAGTGGCACTCAGGACCGCAGAATAACTGTGTCCCTACACAGCACCACAGCTGAATTAAAAACTTTTACTCAAGAATTACGGCCACGCAACGAGCAAGGATGAGCCAGAACACACAGGGAAGCCTGGTTTCAAAACAGCCTGCTGCTGCTGCTGCTGCTGCTGCTCAGCTCCTGTTCACACAGAAAACAGACCCTCAGTTTTATTTTTAAAGATCTTCTCAAGTAAGGAGCAGAAAATGCATAAAAGACAATCAACATATAGGGCAGATACGGATAATATATGGATAAATATGGAGTAAAAATACTCCAATATCAATAATTCAGCCAATATTCTTCTTCAAATTTCATGGTTAAGTATGTGATAATTCACAAGTGATGCTTTTTTGTGTGTGCATCCAAAACTTAAAGATTCAAGTTAATCTAAAGAAGAAAACTAAACTGAAAATGATGAAAACAAACTAAATTATCTCACCTAAAGATTAAAGGTTGGCAAAACTTTTTAAAGTTTATTTAAAAACTTCAGAGTTTGAGTTGGGCTCAAAACTCAAAAATCTAATGCAGCACATTGCCTGCAATAGATTTATTGATATGAGTTTTTACCAAGTAATAATCTTTTGTTGAGATAATTTATTTTTTTCTTCAAATAAACTTAAAGCTTTGAATTTTGAAAAATTTTATTTAAAAGAATACATTGAGTAAATTCATCTCAGTGAATGTAAATATTAAATTTTTAATAGTTTCAATTCAGCTGCTGTTACTGAATGCTACCATTAGCTACAGTTAGTGAACACTACCGTTAGCTGCTGTTGTAGTAAGTACCAGTAAGTACCAGTAAGTACCAGTAAGTACCAGTAGTAAGTTAGCTACTGCTACAGGTGGAAAAGTGAAAACTGGGACATCTTAACAGTTATTCTGAAGTTAGGAGAGTTTCTGTCAGATCTGTCATCTCAACTTTTTTTTTTTTTTACAGTGTGCAGTAATAATCTACGTGTTTGCTTTGACCAGACTTCACTGCAGCTGCTTTTTTTACTAAAATAATAATAAAAATATATTTTTTAAAAGAAACAGAATTAATGTGGCAAAGGAAAAGCTAGCGTTTGAGAGGACAGGAAATATTCAACAGGATAAGAGAAGAGGAGGAGGACGAAGGCTGCAGCTCTACATAATTCAAGTTGAGGTGAGTAGAGTAGGCGGAGGATTACAGCACATAATTACAGCACGCTTGATCATTCATTAGCAGCTATATTGCATGATTACTCTCATTAACAGTGTTAATAAGAAGTGAATGCTTCAAAGATTCCTGTTCGTGTAGAATGAGGCTCTGCAGCCGTTACCATGAAAACCACATCACATAAAAACATGTGGTTATATGGAGAGAAAAGACTGAAAGCAACAATGGATTCATCCTTGATCCTTAATATATCTGAACAACTGTTGTATGTGTGTGGAACAAGAAGAAGCACTTGAGATACACCACTACAAGTCTGCATTCAAACCTTTACAAGTCTGCATTCAAACCTCTACAAGTCTGCATTCAAACCTCTACAAGTCTGCATTCAAACCTTTACAAGTCTGCATTCAAACCTCTACAAGTCTGCATTCAAACCACTACAAGTCTGCATTCAAACCTCTACAAGTCTGCATTCAAACCTTTACAAGTCTGCATTCAAACCTCTACAAGTCTGCATTCAAACCTCTACAAGTCTGCATTCAAACCTTTACAAGTCTGCATTCAAACCTTTACAAGTCTGCATTCAAACCTCTACAAGTCTGCATTCAAACCTTTACAAGTCTGCATTCAAACCTCTACAAGTCTGCATTCAAACCTTTACAAGTCTAGCATTCAAACCTCTACAAGTCTGCATTCAAACCTCAACAAGTCTGCATTCAAACCTCTACAAGTCTGCATTCAAACCTTTACAAGTCTGCATTCAAACCACTACAAGTCTGCATTCAAACCACTACAAGTCTGCATTC
Organism: Lutjanus argentimaculatus; assembly: GCA_034769285.1. Taxonomy (NCBI): domain Eukaryota; kingdom Metazoa; phylum Chordata; class Actinopteri; order Lutjaniformes; family Lutjanidae; genus Lutjanus; species Lutjanus argentimaculatus. The sequence goes on along the minus strand of JAWZSL010000005.1, from coordinate 40,940,967 downwards.
AAACCTTTACAAGTCTGCATTCAAACCTCTACAAGTCTGCATTCAAGCCTTTACAAGTCTGCATTCAAACCTTTACAAGTCTGCATTCAAGCCTTTACAAGTCTACATTCAAACCTCTACAAGTCTGCATTCAAACCTTTAACAAGTCTGCATTCAAGCCTTTACAAGTCTGCATTCAAACCTCTACAAGTCTGCATTCAAACCTCTACAAGTCTGCATTCAAACCTTTACAAGTCTGCATTCAAGCCTTTACAAGTCTGCATTCAAACCTCTACAAGTCTGCATTCAAACCTTTACAAGTCTGCATTCAAACCTCTACAAGTCTGCATTCAAGCCTCTACAAGTCTGCATTCAAACCTTCACTAAAGTAATAATATACAATATTATCAGCAAAATGTACATAAAAAAACAAACAAAACTGATGTTTTGTAAATGTTCATACTTCAAGAGATTATTTGGCTTAGTGGGTGAACAATCCAGTGCGTAGTGGGTTCTGCTTCACTGTTTGGTAACCATGGTGATAAAGATGAGGACCTGATTTAGGAAAAAAAACAACACATGAACAGTTTCTAAGTCAGTGTTTCTATCCAAACTGACAAGTACAGGAAATGTGTTTTACACAATCACCCGAACGTCTAAAAATCTTAAATAAACTCTCATAACTTAAGAATAACTGTTAACATATCCCAATTTTAACTTTTCCACTTGTAGTAGTTGCTAACTTACTTGCTAACTCTAATGTCAGTGTTTGCTAGCGGTAATAGTTTGCTACCAGTAGTTAGTTAGTATTCACTAACCATCGCTAATGGTAGTGTTTGCTAAAAGTAACTGACAGTAGTGTTCATCAGCACAAGCTAATGGGAGTGTTCGCTAACAGTGGCTAACAACAGTGTTCGCTAACAGTTGCAAACAAGAGTATTCCATAATAATAGCTAAAGTTAGTGTTTGCCAAGAGTAGCTAATGGTAATGGTTTGCTCCCAGTAGCCGACAGTAGTGTTTGCTAACAGTAGCTAACAATAGTGTTCACAAATAGTAGCTTATGGTAGTGTTTGCTTACAATAGCTAAACAGTAGCATTTGCTAACAGTAGCTAATGGTAATGGTTTGCTCCCAGTAGCTGACAGTAGTGTTAACTAGCAGGAGCTAACAGTGGTGTTAGCTAACTGTATGATTGATATAGCTGCTCTTCTGTTGCTTTTACACAATAGATGCCAGATATTATCTTAACCCACTCTTCTGTTTAAATCTCTTAGTTAGCATTGTGGTAAATTTCCCAAAAAGAACATCTTTGGACTAAATCTTCTGCCTTGAAGTTAATTAGATGTTGTTTTGCTTTTTTGTATCTTTAAATCTATGTTTCAGTGTGTTTCAATTTTAAAAAAGGTGACAAAGTTGTTTAGCTTGGTAACATGAAAAGTATTGTTGGTTGCTTGGTAACAGACATAAAAGTTGATCCGTGATGCTGCATTTAGTATTTAGTATTTCTTTAATAGAGCCCTGAGAAGTAAAGTAGGCTAACTAATAAAGAATAGTTGCCTGTAACAGAATTTTAAGCTCTGTGATTGGATGTTTGTGAGTGAAATGCACCTTGGGAGTCGTAGTTGACTGCTTTCCTGCAGATTTTAGATCCACAGGCTTCTTATACCTTCGACTTTTATCAAAGAATCTGATATTTTCTAACACAGCTCTTCATTTTTTGTTCTGAGAGTTTCTTTTTGACACTTTGATTTTATTTGATCTTTTTTTAATGTCAAGAACGATATCAAAGAACAGCAATATCACAGCCAAGCACCACAACACCCACAACAGACATCACAAACATTATATATTATGCATCACGGACAGCGGGTCTTTATGCAGCTTTACATAATTTGCATATAATTATCCATAATTAGCTAAAGCACACAGCATAAAGGAGATAAATGAGGTTTTAAGCAGTGATGATGAGCGGGGCAAACCATCAGCCACGTTCAAGCCAGTTTCCCTCTGTAGGTGGATCAGCCTGGAAACATTTACCAGCCATTGTTTTTTTTTGTTTGTTTTTTTTGTTGTTTGTTGTTGTTTTTTTTTCAGGAGACTTTTATGTTTATCCAAACCACAGAAATGCTCCAACTGTGAGTCACCTGTTTCCATCCAAATGTACTGGAAATTTAACTGAATTTTGCGTAAATTAGCAAAAGAAAATGTAAATGAATGCTTGTCTCCATCGACTATGTGATTATTAGGAGTTGGTTCATCAAGATAAGCAGTAGGCAGGTTCGTACCAGCTGTGTCCCAGGTCTTCATTTGTCATTTTCAGTGAGTAGGTTGCAGCTCGGAGTTGTTGTTTCCAGGGGACTTTGAAAATGCAGATTGCAGATGCCGCGATGCCGACTGACACCAAGCTACCAATGGCGAGCTTATAACCGCTGTGTGCGTCCATGAAGTCAGACTACTGGTGGAGAGGACCGGTAATAAAACTATTTGGTTAGCATTAGGAAAAGATTGTGGTTTGAGTTAAAATATCTATGTACGTATGTCACGTACATAAATATTTTAACGTGACACGATGGACGTTGCGTCCCTCACAAAATTTTAAGCCACTGAAAACTTTAAATAACTCTGTTTACTTTTCATTTCATGCTTATTTGAATCATCCATCAACACCACCACCTCTAATTGAGGACTTTCTCACTCCTTCTACTTCCTGTCATACTTACTGCGTCCACTAGGGGTCACCGCCTAACAATAAATGGACATATCAGTTGTAAACAACCTGCACCTTTGACCAACACGCACGTTTTTCTGTTGAGGACCAGCTGGTCAGAACTTATTCGGAGCAACGGTTTCCACTTCCCATTGAAACCATGAATTTTTTCATACGAGACTAAAAAACCTTCGGTCGTCTGTATAGTTGAGAAAGTTCTTCGCAAATTTTGTCGCTTTCATCAACTTTTTCTAATGTGATACTTCAAAAATTAGCAGAAAATTTTCATGTCTTCTTTAGTTTTTGTCTTCTGTCTTATGCATCATTATGTTATTTTTGTTTAGCAACGTTGTTTCTGTCTTTTTGTTTGCTGGGTCTATTTATATCATTTTCATTTTGTTATGTCATTTTATGCCTTTTTATGCCTCTTTTTTGTGTCGTTTTTATCTTGTTACATCTTTTTACATTGTTTTTTTTTTATCTTTTTTTTAACATTTAAGGAGTATAAAGTACAGATATTAGTGTTAAAATATTGGGAGTGAAAATTGTCAGAAAAATAAATACTAAAGTAAAGTACCAGTACCTGGAAAATCTACTTAGTTATAGTATTTCTACGTAGTTACTTCCCATCTCAGCTGGTAAAATATGTCCTGGGAATAATTGGAATTTGACTGATTCTGTCGTGCAGGTATGCAGGATGTGTTGTCATCTCAGTATTAAAGAAACTGGATCGTATATTTTCTCTAAAAAAAGAACAAACAGCTGCACTTAAAGCTTCTGTTGATAAGATTTTTTTGCAGAGGCATTTTGGTCCGATGATAATGAAATGAGGGTGAGTTAGTCTGCGGTTCCAGGCTTCAGTAACAAATCCGCTGTGACTGATTTGAAAACTTACCAGGAGCTCCAGCGTCTCTCCTCCTTCCTCTGTTCATTTATGAATCACAGGGATTTGTACTTTTTTTTGCTCAAGTTGAAACACTTTCTGTTCTGTCACACACATCTTTGTTCCAATTCGTCTCGCCCACTCGTGTCTTTGCATCGACTTTATCTGTTTTATCCTTGAAGCAAAGTCTGAACACAACTTCAGAGTTGGACAGAAAGAAGTTAAAAACTGTTTTTCCTGAGCTGATGATTCTTTTGTGGAGGGTGACAATATTTCCGAACGCCCAAAACTGGACCCTTAAGTGTACATGTACGTGTTTGTGCTTATAGATGCTCAATTTTCATCAGGATTGGGGACAATTATGACAAGAGTCCCTGGAAACCTGGGCGTGGTTTTGCTTCGTTGAGCTCTGTGACTGTCACTGAGTGCAAGAAAAAAGGTTGGACTGAGTGTCAAAGTACAGGCTAGTTTTAATTCTAAAACTTGGTTAGAAATAGATTATTAGATTATTCAAGAAAATGTGAAAAGTGCCATATGCTCTGCCCTACATACCAAAAAATGATTTTGCCTCTACGTTCCTGTGAAGAGTGAAATAGTTCCCTCTGCATTTTATGTCAGAGTTGTAGTAAATGTTCTACAATAAAAGAATTTTAATCTAAACCAGGAATTGGAACTTTTCCACCATCAATGCGTAATGGTTTTGGCTGCAGTGTTGCTCCACCATGTGCAGGTGGTGCCCCCTTTTTTTTTTTAAATTTATTTTGCCCCTGCCCCTCAGACAGAGTCCACCCCTGCCTTCCAGGCGTCTTCATTTACCAATAAGCATATTTTATTAGAATAATTGTAATCCTGAGCCTTTTCGTTAATGTTAGAACATTCAGAACAGATTGAAGTTCTTTTTAGAAAAGTTGCCTTAAAATCAGGCATTGTTAGGCTGCAACAGTCCCCCAAAAGTTTGTGAAATCCTGGAGGGACTGATAAAAGTTCAGTTCAGTTTCAATGTGAATAAGCACATTTCTCAAACTATTTGTTTCATTCCAACTTTTAAGATGCTCCATTAAGAGATTATCTTTTCTAAACTTTGAATCAAACACTCAATGAAGAACTGATGCTGGTTTTTAACTCACCGAGGATTTTCACCGTCTCTGCAGCTCCGTGTTGTTCTCAGCTCATTGATCTGGTTCATACTGACACCCAAGGGCACTCACCCCCCTGAACCTCGTATCAGACCAGGTCCTGCTGCCTGCCTCGGTCTGACTTGTCTCCGGTGACCCAGCAGACCAACTGTGGAGCTCAGGCTGAGGCTCACTCCTCTTCAGCAGTTCTGTGCTGAAACATTTATGACCTCGGAGAGTCAGTGAACAACTGGGCTGACCACATGGAGGAACACATGAGAAATAGTTTTGTGTTACAGTTTCCTTTTGTGCATGTACAAAATATTCTTTGCAAAAATGCCAAAAAAGATGAAGCATGCTGCAGCATTTCTGCACACCTGTTTGTAAGTGAATTAAAATTACATCATACTATACAGTGTGCCACCAGTATAGTGTACGTTCCAGATGTTCAATACAGCAGTTTAAGAAATACATAACCAACATTTATCATTTTTGGAGTTTTGTTCCTTCATTGAATCCTTCTGCAAGAAAAATGATCATCTACAACAGTGATTAGTCTCTAATTTGTTGATGCTAAGTATAATTTGTCAATCAAACTGTTCATGCATAACAATGAGTTTTTTTCAAAAACAAGACAATACCACTGTGACTTTACAGATACAACAATGATTGAGACGGGGACAAAACAGACGAGGACAGACAAAAACAAAAATCAAACAAAACATGACAAAAAATAAATGAATTAACTTGCCTTTTAAAACAAATAATAAGTTGCCAGCCAGCAGCAGCATTTCTGACAAAATTCACTGATTTTTCAACACCCACAGAATATTCAGTTCTGTGAATATGTTAAAATGAAATATATCAAAAGAACAGATCTGATAGTTTCAGACACAAAAACATTTTGTTTGAGCTTCATTCATCCTTTTTTTTTAATAAGCACTTGATTGTTCGGTTGAATCAAAGAAATCCACTTTTCAGACAAAAAACTGAGAAAAACAGTGTTTTGTCAAAAACGTTGGCGCTGGCTGGCAACCTTTCAAAACAAAAAACTGTCTGGGAAAGAGTTAATTCATTATTTTTTCTGTCATGTTTTGTTTGATTTTGTTCGTCTGTCCTCGTCTATTTTGTCCCCGTCTCAATCATTGTTGAATCTGTAAAGTCACTCTTGTATTGTCTTGTTTTTGAGAAAATCATCAACAGTTTGTCTGGCTGGCAACTTAAAAAAAAAAAAACACTGACAGGTAAAGAGCTAATGTATGTGGGATATGCTGATATTATTCTGGTTTATCATCATTCTTTGCACATGTAAACAGCACATTCTGCACCTTAACTGGACCAGTTTGTAAGACTGGAGAAGTTGCTGGTTTGACCACGGGGACCAATTTGGCGTCCAATGTCTTGCCCAAGGACATTTTGACATGTGGACATCAGGAGGTGGGGATCAAACCGTCGACCCTGTGACCAGTGGACGACCTGGTTGTCAGTGTTCTGGTGCCAGAGTCGATCCTCAGACGTGTTTCAAGTGTTTTAGTTGCATCAGTGTATTTTTGTCGTGTGTGTTGTATAAACACTCAGTTTTTAGCTGAAAAAGTAAATGTCAGAGTCTGTGTGATGTCAGGGCTCGTGTGTGTGCATGTGTGCACGTGTGTGTGTGTGTGTGTGCATGTGTGTGTGTGTGTGTGTGTGTGTGTGTGTGTGCACCCAGGATGTGAGCCAGGTCGTAAGGTCAAGGATGGCTGCTTCTGGAGGCTGGGTGACGTCAGGACCGAACCTTTGCAGAGGCAGATGGTGCCTCACTGATGCGTTCAGGCTGTTTTCCAGAGGGCACAGAGTCAAACAGGTATCCCCCCCCCCCAGGCTCTGTGATGGAGGGCGGCCGGCTAACAAGCACTCCTCTCAGCCATTCAGATGTTGTTTTTTTACAGTTTTGTCAGAGAGAAGATGAAACAAAAGCACAGCAGGCGAGATGTGTGAAAGCTTCGACTTGTGATGTGCAGAACAGCAGCAGGACTGATGAGCTACTTTCTCAATTATACTGGAGATGTTTTCATCCCGTCTGAGGCTGCTGCAGATGATTTCACTGCCTGATGTGTTTACAGTAACACCGCTGACGGCCCAGAGGAGACGAAGTGTCGGCTCCTCGCTCCTCTGTGATGTGTTCAGATGAAGAATGCTGTTGTCATGCCAAGACAGCACAAGAGGAACTCTTCTTTTTGCTGAGCAGAGGCAGAAAATACATTTATTCAAGTACAGCAAAAGTACAATTTGGAGGCAACTGTATTTTATTTGATGATTTCTGTTTTATACTTTTACATTAAAAGGTGGACTCAGACGAAGGGCAGGGGGTCGATTGTCCCCCTGGTGTCCCCATTTTCAAAGAAGTGCTGCAAAGGTGCCCTCTTGGTTGCCCCTAAGGTAGAAAACATTATGAAGTTCCCTCTGTAGTGTCCTTCAGTGGACAAAATGTGGTGAAGTGTCCTTCAGCAGACAAACTGTGGTGAAGTGTCCTTCAGTGGACAAAATGTCATAAAGTGCCCTCTGCAGTGTCCTTCAGTGGACAAACTGTGGTTTAGTGTCCTTAACCCTCTGGAGTCCCAGGACGCGCCGGCGCGTCAAAATCACGTGACGTCTTCAAAGAGCCGTAAAACAAAAGGGTCACCTAGAGCGCTGCTGATAGTTTTGCTGGAAAGTGCGGATTTGAAACTCTCTCCCAGTTTTTATTTGACGTTGATAGACCAAGTAAAACCGGAGATATGATCATTTTAATTTGATAGTACAAAAATATAGTCATTCGAGCGTAAAAGTGCGATGGGATGAGACGGCAGGCGCTGCATTTCTTTACATATATTCGTCATTTTTTGTCATTTTACAAAACGGGAAGAAGTGGTCGAATCAGCTGATACCACTCTACGTGATGACTATACCAGAGATGTCCGCTGTAGATCCGGGGGGGCGCCAAAATCGCTAAACCGGAAGCCAACCGCGGGAATTAGCAGCGAGAAGAAGAAGAAGAAGAAGAAGAGTTTTACTAGGAAGAAGAAAGAGTGTTTGAAAGAGAAGAAGTCAGAAGAAGAAGAAGACGGAGTGTTTCGAGGTGAAAATGAGGTTGTAATTGAATGTCCATCAAGCCCTCAAGCTGTTTTATGGCGAGAAAGACGCGGAGAGTGAGCTTATTTCATCTTCATCATCCGAGGATGAGGAGGGTGGCGGTGACGGACCTGTCTTTTGTCAGCGGCGATGCTGCCCGTGATGAGAGGTAAGTCAAACTAATCATGAATATTTACAGCTTTTGTTTTGTTTATTGCTGTATTGTAAACTTTATAAACCTGTTTTATCTGCATATAACGTTATTTATTTAGGTAGATTTATGTGTGCAGAAGATCAGGGCTGAAATGATAACAGATGGCAAAATGTTTGGCATTTTGTTTTCCCCTTTATCTGAACTCTCATACTCATTTCAAAGAGACGGATATACTGATTTTCCAAGTGTTTATTTGTGTTCAATTTGATGTTTTATATGTTTATTTCTATTTATATGTTTATTTATTTCTTTATTACTTGTAAGGTTTTCTTTTGTAAACTGAGTATTCACATTGTTGCAGGGAGCCAGAGAATAACAGTTTTAGTGCCCACATTTGAATTCATTATCCATCATGTGCATATGAACAATAATCTGAACAATCTCTAATTTTTTATATGTTATTGTCATGTATGTATACAGATATGAGGATAGTGGACCCACTACACGGAGGCCTACCCGGAGAGGGTGTGGGAGGAGGAGTCAGATGAGGTCCAGATCTCCACAGGCTTAGCCACACCATCGCTTGGAGCCCTGGAGAACTGGAAACAACCCTGAATGCCTACCTTCTGCACTGTGACATCAGCACCTCAAACCAGGTGAAGCCCATGTCCCACAAGGACTTCCAAACAGAACTGATGTCCCAGCTGTGTGGGGTGGACAGGACAGGCGTGCCCACCAAGAGAGGTGCTGACCACGTTCCTGTTACCATTGCCATGGTAACAGATGCCAGTCTGAAAGCCTCACAAGGCCGCAGGATTTGCCAACGTTGCCACCAGGTGGACAATAAAAGAAATCTCACTCCCTGGAAGTGCAAATCCTGCGATGTGGCGCTGTGTCTTGTTGTGGACAGAAACGGCTTAGCAGAGTGGCATAAAAAAAACCAAAAAACTATGCTCCATTGTATATAGTGTGAAATATTTGTATGTAGTTTGATTACATCTCAGTTTTACCTCTTATGTTACATTTGCACTATTTGAGACTCTGGGAACAGCTATTTGAGATTCTGGGAATGCAAAGCACTGGTGTAGCTCTCTGTATAATTTTGCACTTAGTTTATTTTGAAGAGTTGCAGCTGACAAGGTAAAAAACGCCTATAAATATACATGCTTTTTATTGTAAATATTTGTATATAGTGTTACTTTATTTCAATTTTACATGTATATGTTCATATTTGCAACCTATGTTTACTTTTTCAAGTTCCAAAACAGTTTGTTGAGCATGTTTGTGGTTTTTATTGTAATAAATAGTAGATTTTTTCAATTCGAATTTGATTATTTTTGTGTATTTTTGGGCCCAGTGTGTTAATGAAGTAGGTTAAAGTGAAAAAATAATTATCAGATCATATAGATGAAGTTGTGCTGAAAAAAAAAGATACCAAGCATGGGCATGTTAAACATTTTTTTATGTGGTATATAAAGGCAAAATCAAAAGTATTCAAAAACGGCCAAAATAGGCTCAGACTCCAGAGGGTTAAGTGGACAAAATGTCGTGAAGTGCCCTCTATGGTGTCCTTCAGTGGACAAAATGTGGTAAAGTGCCCTCTTTATTGCCCTTCCACTTCCACAAAACATGACAAAGTACATCAGGACTTTATTTTTTCGCCCCTGCCCCTCAGACACCCTGAGTGTGCATCATCAGTACGTTTACTCTGATACTTTAAGTTCAATTTGCTGATAAGATCTTGAATACTTGTAGCAAAATATTTTATCATTGTAGTATTGTAGAGTATTTCTTCCACCACTGATGATACAAGATTATTAATACATTTTTTGTTTTTTTGTAAATCATTGCAAAGTGAATTTTGTTGCTTGAAAAATAATCAGTAGGAAGACGTCGCCTTTGGCTCTGGAAAAGTTTGATTTGCAGGTCAAAGTTCTTTATTCTCAGCTTGCAGCTCGACTTTAGAGATGGAATCATCTGTCTGCTGGTCTGTCAGTTTGTCTGGACTGAAATATCTCTAACTGCTGTATTTGGAGGGATTGCAATGAAGCTGCTGCAGACAGTCGAGCTTCCCAGAGGATAAACTCATGACTTTGATGATCATCTGACTTTTCATCCGGCAACAGAGCGTTGATGGGGAGGACAGACGGCAAAGATGCAGCATGAGGTGAATTTGAGGCAAAAATCACACCTCTTTTGTCTGAATCATAACTGAGCACACATGAAGCATAAATTGATATAATTAGGATATCATTATCTTTGATTTTACTGTAAATAAATGTCCATAAATCCACTTGGAAACAATAGAAACCAGACACTTAAGAACTTGCCTGAGAATGATTGTGTTTTAAAGAGTAATATTTGGTATGCAGCTGACAGTTGCAGAGCTGATACAGTTCAGTGATTTATTAGTACGAATTATTTGATGTGGGCTTTATGGGGTACTGATAGTATAATACGGACTGAAGATGGTGATCTACATGCCCCCACTTTGAAGAAACAGAGAGAAGCACCAGCGTGAAAACTCTGCTGTGGTTGGAGCAGCAGTAAAATTTATTTAAAAAAGGTCCCAAGAACAAACCAACAAAGAAAACAATATCATTTCAAGTATACACTATCTTTAGAATATTTTCACTGCTTTATTTAGTCTTTTCTGATGGGAAACATCATTATTTAAGGTAAATATCGCTCTCTCCAAACCAACCAAACTTCATTGATAAAATCAGTAATTTTACTTCACAGAACACAGGAGTTGTTGGTCAACTGCTGCCACAATCTGCTCATTTGTTTGTGTTATTGTGTTTGAATCCAAACTAACCCTTTAATACACTGTCATTTTGTCTTTTTTTTAAGTTATCGTTGGGCCAGATACTCGTCTATAATGAGCCCCAGACACGTGATAAAAACAGTGGAATTTTAAGGCTGGACACTTGCTTGTGACCTGCCCGTGTTAGTTTACTGTCACCTCTGTAAATTCACTTCACTTCACAAATTCACGGGCTAAAATATGATTTGCTGCTGACCCTTAGCTGCTCATACAATCACACTTCAAATGAGGCTTACAAGAAAAAAAAACAGAATAAACCAGCGATGGAAAAAGAGATCCTAATGAATGCATGAAAGAATGAACATAGGCCTGGTTTGTTGCAAATGCCAGGGCTTTTTGTTTTTTTGTTTTTTTTTAATCCCAGTCCATCACTGGTTGGAGGGGCAGTCTAAATACACTGGCAAGCTTTGGGACACCCTCACCTTTCTCATGGTTTCCAATTAAGCTCCTTCAGCTACAGCGACTTCTAATAATAATGACTTTATTTATGTAGCACGTTTCCAAAAATAGAAAAATCAGTCAAACAAGTGAGTAAAAATAACAAATAAAACGGCTAAAAGTAGAGATAAAATGATGGATTTAAAGAGCAGATGGTGCTGTAATCTGTCACCTGCACGTGTTATCTGTCATCTGTGCACAAAAATAGTCTGTAGGTTTGTGGCGTTTGCTCCATCACACACACAAAAGGTGCTGCACTTGAGAGGAGGCTGCTTTGTAAGCCTGCATCGTTGCAGACTCAGTGTTGGAGGGCTTTATAACCCATTCCCACTTAAGGCTAATTGGTTTGGAATGACACTTACTGTGGCGGACGGACCCTCCACTCGAACGTGCAAAGGGAGTGAGAGTGGATGAGATAAGGGTGTGGGATTGGAACTGAACAGAAGAGAATTACAATAAATGTGTTTTGAGAAAATGGGAATGTGGTTGAAGAGACGGGGAACAGAGAGGCAGAATGTGACGCAGTGATGGTCGTCTGTACATCCATGGAAACACTGCAACATGAACTGCTAACTGCTAATTCAGCAGACTCTTAATGTGGCTATTTTGATGAAATCTTAACAAATACAGGCTCATGCACTCCTGACCTCAACCCTGCCCAGTCACATTCCTTATTCCTAAACCTGCTAACGGTAGCTGTCATGGTTAGCCACTTTAGCAACAAGTACTGTAAGCTGCTAAAGCTATGGGAGTGGCAGTGGGAGTTGAAGCTGAGCAGCTGGAGGACATCAGAGGGGAAACCAGACAATATTTTCTACTTAAAATATGATCCAGTTTCACCAAAGTCAGTAAATAAAGTTATAAAGTTGTGTTTTTGTGCAGTGATGCCTCTAAAAACACTGTCTGCTCACTGATATAATGAACTAGACAGTGAATGCAAAGATGGCGTCCATTCAGTCCGATGAGGGTTGCTCGCCTGGCACATAAGACGAAAAAGTTTTCTAGCCACCTGGTTATACAGCGCACTGATTATGAGCAGTAGTGTTTCCCCTCGGTCCAGAGACTTTACATTGTGGAGCTGTGACAGATTTTTAAACGGCTTTTGTCGGCCTGAGGAAAGTTTTACGAATATAAAACCTCCATGGATCAAAAATGTAATTTCCTTCCATGCTCAAGTGGTGTCATGAGCCAGAAAGGATATCACTGGATGCAAATTTAGTGTACGTATTTACCCCCGAGTGCAGGATGAGTCATCAACTGATTTGAACCATTTTCTAGAAAGACAAACTTTGAAATACCATTAAAATATCGAAGAGTGTCTACAGACAGAACTGTTGGGTTGCATTAAGAGTGCACCTGCACAGGGTCTCAAGCCTGACAGAAACAGGATGAAAATCAAAGTGAACATCCCCCGGCCCCAGAGCAAGCAGATCATACTTTATTGTGATAGTGGACCTTCCTAAGTGGAAGTGATGCGAGCGAGTGAATGGGGGCTCTTCTGTAATCACGATGTCCTAACCTGCTCCGTGCGTCGGCAAACAGGCTGGGCTCATTTTGATTCTATTTTAGCAAAGTTTCGCCCTTTTGCTTCACCTCCATCATATCTTATCCGGTCCAAATCGATGCTGACATCCTTGAAGTTTCTGTTTCCCCTCATCAAAGCAGTCAGCAGGGACTATGAAGGACTAATTTACAAGTCTGAGAGGAGTGTTTTATATGATCCACAGCAGCCTATTTTGTGTGAAAATCCCCAAAAAGGACAAAGTTTGGAAGGAAAACAGGGAAGTGTTACGAGTTAGAAGTAAGTAAACTGTCCTCCAACTATATATAGACACAAGACTAACTTTAGAAATGACATTCAGGTGTCCTGGTGGCTCTGTTGGTGAAGCGTACACCCCATGTGCCAAGGCTGTGGGTCCTCTGCGGTGGTTGTGGATTCAGCTGTCAGTTACAAACGTTAGCTTCATTTCCAACAACCCGACACAGGAGAACAAAAAATACCGTCCTGTCATTGTCCTCTGGCCCTGGTGGCTAAAACATGTCTGGACATGTCCAATAAAGCTGCTGGACAGAGAAACAGCGTCCATGTTTTCATCTCGTTACGTCATATTCGCCCTGTTATGTATTGTGATGTTGTTTTCATATTACATCTGTTTCGTAAGTTTAATCTTGTTACGTTGTTTTCATGTTGTTACGTCTTTTACATAATTTTTGTCTTTTACTTACGTTTTGTCTTGTTATGTATTGTGATGTTGTTTTCATCGTATTACTTTTTTTCGTCTTGTTACATTGTTTTCTTGTTACATCTGTAACATAATTTTTGTCTTGTTAGGACATTCTCGTCTTGTTACATCTTTTACGCAAGTTTCTTCTTGTTACGTTGTTTTTGTCTGATTATGTATTTTGCGTAAGTTTTGTCTTGTTAAGTATTGTGACGTTTTCATCATATTACATTGTTTTCATCTTGTTACATCTTTTATGTAAGTTTTGTCTGGATACATTGTTGTCTTCTTGTTACATCTTCTACATAATTTTCGTCTTGTTGTTTTCGTCTTGTTGTGTTGTTTTCGTCTTGTTATGTTGTTTTCGTCTTGTTGTGTTGTTTTCGTCTTGTTGTGTTGTTTTCGTCTTGTTGTGTTGTTTTCGTCTTGTTATGTTGTTTTCATCTTGTTACATCTTTTATGTACGTTTCGTCTTAAGATAAGATGAGATAGACTTTATTGTCCCGAAGGAAATTTGTCCTGAAGGAAATTTGTCTTGGATACGTGCTGTACCTGCTGTTATAAGATATTGTTATGTTGTTTCCGTCTTGTTGTGTTTCGTCTTGTTACATTGTTTTTGTCTTATGTCTTTTACATCATTTTCATCCTTATATATATTTTGATGTTGTTTTTGTTGAGTCACTGCATTACACCAGCTTGAGACTTGCTTGTGACTCGCATATCTAACTTCACTCCTGAGCTGATTAAAAAAAGTTACAAGAACAAGTTTCTCTTTAAAAAATGATGATGTCGCTCTGGACGTGATTTAAATCACAGGAGGAGAGAAACAGGAGGTTACTGCAGCTGTAATTCTTCCTGGGGTGAAAAATGGCTCACACGTGAGCTCTTGATGGCAGTAAAATTACTGTCCAGGCAGGTTATGTTAAGATCAGCCCACCTCTCCCTGGAGAAATAATGCTGGTCAGACTGGGGAGCCAAAACTAACACTGCCTCCCACCCAAGAGCACGAATATATTTAAAGTGCACAATCAAGCCAGAGGCAGATTGATTTGTGAGCGTGTACAGTTGTGGAAGGGAACTTTACCCCAATGCTACATGTGCCAAAATCAATGCACACAGCAGGATTTTAATGGTCCTGGATCGGGGCTATGTGTTACCTAGAGCCATCGATGAGCTGCCACCGTTCTGCGCTTGAAGGCACACAAGAGCCTTTCAACCCGAGCTTAATTTATCCCTAAAGTCTCCAGTGAGCATCAAAAACTCACAGCCCAAAAATTAAAATGGTTCCAGTACCTCCAAGGATCCAAACATAATGCAGGCCAAGAAGCTTCTGCACCAGCCAGTTAATTAAAGAACACTGTGGTGAATCAGTTTTAAAGGGCACAGGAGGGAAGAGAAAGCAGGACAGAAAAGGACACTTAATATTAGACAAGATGTCCAGAGAGAGAAGAGGGAGACGGTTCTTCTCAGGTCAAAGCTTTCTCACGAATGTCCACATGATTCTTGACTGTTATCTGCTCTCATTTAAACCTGGTCTCACTGGACGTATAGGACACCACCAGAGATGGGAAGTAACTAAGTACAAATACTTCATTACTGTACAGCTCTGGTTGGCGCCCTTTATGGCCCACGCCTTCAGCTGACCCTTGATGGTACGATACAAGCCCACACACACTTTTCATCTTGTTACATCTTATTACGTCTTTTACAGCTTTTTGTCTTCTTAAATCTTGTTACATCCTGTTAAATCTTGTTACGTCTTGTTAAATCTTGTTACATCTTGTTACATCTTGTTACATCTTTTAAACCTTTTTCATCTTGGTACGTCTTGTTACATCCTGTTAAATTTTGTTACGTCTTGTTACATCTTGTTACATCTTTTAAACCTTTTTCATCTTGGTACGTCTTGTTACATCCTGTTAAATCTTGTTACGTCTTGTTACATCTTGTTACATCTTTTAAACCTTTTTCATCTTGGTACGTCTTGTTACATCCTGTTAAATCTTGTTACATCTTGTTACATCTTTTAAACCTTTTTCATCTTGGTACGTCTTGTTACATCCTGTTAAATCTTGTTACATCCTGTTACATCTTGTTACGTCTTGTTACATCTTGTTACATCTTTTAAACCTTTTTCATCTTGGTACGTCTTGTTACATCCTGTTAAATTTTGTTACGTCTTGTTACATCTTGTTACATCTTTTAAACCTTTTTCATCTTGGTACGTCTTGTTACATCCTGTTAAATCTTGTTACATCTTGTTACATCTTTTAAACCTTTTTCATCTTGGTACGTCTTGTTACATCCTGTTAAATCTTGTTACATCTTGTTACATCTTTTAAACCTTTTTCATCTTGGTACGTCTTGTTACATCCTGTTAAATCTTGTTAAATCCTGTTACATCTTGTTACATCTTGTTACATCTTTTAAACCTTTTTCATCTTGTTACATCTTGTTACATCTTTTAAACCTTTTTCATCTTGGTACGTCTTGTTACATCCTGTTAAATCTTGGTACGTCTTGTTACATCTTGTTACATCTTTTAAACCTTTTTCATCTTGGTACGTCTTGTTACATCCTGTTAAATCTTGTTACATCTTGTTACATCTTTTAAACCTGTCTATATGACCTATGCCTTTAGCCTGCCCTGGATAGTACCGTACAGGCCCACACACACTTCAGACACCAGACCCTTGCACAGTCTTGATAAGAGACCAGTGAGGCTTTTCTTCTTACAAAGATGGCTGAGATGAGCTCAGCCTGATAACATGTTAATCACAACACGTTTACATGCAGACAGGTGCACACCACTCAAACAGAAATCTTTACGAGAAGAAGAAGAAGAAGGTCGTAGGGTACAGAGAGGAATAACAGCTGGTTGTGGAGTGTGAAAGCAATTATAATGGTAAGATTGGACTGAGCCTTGAATTGTTCCTCTCATTCGTCCTTGTGTTCGGCTCAAGGCTCAGACACCTATTGATGATATACTCCTGAACAAATTCCCGAGGTCAGATTCCAAATAACATTTCATTACTGTGCAGGAGAGAATCGGAGGAAAACTCTCCACAGTGTACAGTCCTTCCTCTGTCCTCCATCATGCTACTCGGGTTCATTTTTCTCCTTTCTATAAAGTCCATCTCAGAGATTTTGAAACTCATTATCGCAGCAAATTGCTTGGAGTCGGTCACAGGCGACGCGGCGTTGCAATCCGCTCTTGTTTTATTTTGCTGCGGTGAGCCTCTGACGCACTTCATCTCATTTGTGAGGCTGATTGAAGCAGCTGAACCTCTGCTTTACATCAGAGGACAACAAGCGGCCAGAGGTGCCAAAAGTCCACACGTTCTTTATCCCACTTAGAAGTACAGATACTAAAAATACTCTGGTTCTGATTCAACTTGTTTACTGCAGTGAAAGTGAAAAAGTTCAGGCTCTGAAATGTCCTCTCGTTATGTCTTTTAATCTTCATCATTATGTAGTGTCTTTTTTGACTTTTTATGTTTTATGATGTTTTAGTCTCTTTGCATCCTTTATGCTTTTTCATCTTGTTGCATATTTTACATTATTGTCATCTTATGTCTTTTACATTTTTCCATCTTTTTTGTCTTCTTATAAGTCAAGTTGTTTTCATCTTGTCTTGTCTTTTATGTCATTTTTTGTCTTCTTATTCCTTTTATGTTGTTTTTTGTCTTGTTGCATCTTTTACTTCGTTTTCGTCTTATGTATTTTGCATTGTTTTCATGTCTCTTAGTGTCTTTTTTTTGTCTTGCTCCATCTTTTTGTCTTTTACATCATTTTCATCTTGTTACAACTTGATTTAATTCATTTTCTTTTAACACTTTTTACAGAATTTTTATGTTATTCTTGTTATGTTCTTTTATGTCATTTTCATCTTTTGTTGTTTGCGTTGTTTTAATCTTGTTACGAATTTTGTTCTTGTTATGTCATTGTGATCTTGTTATGTCTTTTACATTAATTTCATTGTTACATCTTTTTTGTCTCGTCCCGTCTGTCCTGTGTGATAAACTCTGATGGATCCACCAGTGAATCGTCTTCTCTTTGTCTTATTGTTTCATTCAGGTTGAAATCAGTCTTGATGTTGGAAGGCGGCGCACAATGACACAAAATAACAATAATCAATAATTCACCTCAAAGTCATTAAAACTAAAGTAACGAGGAGAAGAAAGTTCAGATATTTGTGTTCAAATGTAGGGAGGAAAAGTAAAATATTGTCAGAAAAGTAAATACTCAAAGAAGGTACAGATACCTGAACATTTTACTAAGTATTGTATTTAGTTACTTCCAACCTCTGCACACACACACACACACACACACCTGTAGAGACACTGATGGGGGTGGATACACTCAACATGCATGAGCTCCTGTATCAAAAAAACAGATTTCCTCCAGATGCATCAGTCCTACTGAGGCAGATCTCTTTCTGTGTTTGTATTTAATTTGCTTTTTCTGCAGAGCAGCTGCAGCCTGAAGGGTCTGACTCAGGAGGGTCAGGTGGGACGAAGAAATGAAAACCACCTTCCCTTCATTTGACAACCACCATCAAAGTGGAGGGGACAAAGGGAGGAGAAAGCAAAGGAAAGAAGGGAGGATACAGGAAAAGAAAAGAAGAAATGGAAATGAAAGAAAGTAAATGAGAGTGATGTATGGGAGGGAAAGGGAAGGAAAGAAAAAGATAAGAAAGGAAAGAAGGGACAGGAGAGGAAATGAAATAGAAGGAAAGGAGGACAGAAAAGGAGAAAAAATCAAATGCAAGGAAGAGAAAGGAAGGGGAATAAAAGAGAAGGAAACAACAATGGAGAGAGTTTTGCTGGAAAAACCTTATTAGGTTCTTTGTCACTCCAGTTCAAAAAAGACAATACACCAGTTCATCTGTATGTTGGAGACAGTGCGGATCCCAGGAGGCTAATCATTTTCACATATTTTGGTCCTGTTCAATATTGCTCCCCTTTTGGCAGGAGGTGTATACAATTTTGAAAAAAGTATTCCAGATAGACATTCCATTTAAGTTTGTATCTTTATACTTAGGAGCCCTACCATTGGAAAATGTTACCTCTAAGGATAAATATTTATTTCAAATTTTAACCGCCGCTTGTAGGAAAACCATTACAAGGAAGTGGTTGAAACCAGAGAGACCTACGGTGGATGAGTGGATTGATATAGTATATGATATATTCAAGATGGAAAGAATAACCTTTGCCATAAGATTGCAACAAGAAGCGTTTTTAAAAAGATGGGAGAGATGGATTAGATTAGTTACACAGGTACGGCCATCATTTATTTAATGCTATGTCTTATGTATTTTCATATTCCCTTTTTTTTTTGTTTGTTTGTTTGTTCCTTCTTACCTTTGTAGTAAAAGTCTTCTTGAAAACTTAAAGGTATACCCCACAAGTTATATAACCCTGTTCTAGGGAGGGTAGTTCCTATTCTGTATTTTTAAGGAATCATCTCAGTTATTATGGTGGTAGGACCATTCATTCACCTCTGTATTGTTTATGGTATCACAGACTTACTGCAGTGTGAAATGATAATTAACAGACTGGATGTATGAGAGTTTGGTTATGTTAAAGAACATATGTACCATGGAAATTTCTAATAAAAAGAGAATTGCAAAAAAAAAAAAAAAAAGAAAGAGAAGGAAACAGGTGGGTCACATGCCAAGAAGAAATGAGAACTACCTTCCCTTCATTTGATAACTACGGTCAAAGTGGAGGCAACAAAAGGAGGAGGAAACAAAGGAAAGAAGACAGGAAAAATGGAAATTAAAGAATGTGAAGAACAGGAAAGAAAGGGGAGGTTTGGAGGAAAGGGAAGGAAAGAAACAAAAAAGGAAAAGGAAGGAGAGGAAGTCTGAGAAAATGTCTCATATTGGTCTTAAATTGAGCTCATTTATGCCTCAGAGACAGATCAGAAAAAGACAAGCTCTTATTTTGAACTTTTCCTCTGTGAAGTCCCTCCCTACCTGCCTGTTTTAAGTAAGCACTCTGCTAGCTGTTTCATGGGAATTTTAAAAAAGACAGGAGACAAAACAGCTTGTTTCAGACGGAAGATGAACTGAGGGGCTCCACCAAGGGCCACTGTCAGAAGAAGGGCAGTTCACCACGTTTTGTCCACTGGGAGGGCACTGCAAGGGGCACTTTAGAGGGCACGAAAGTATTTTTAGGCTCTTGGAGCACTACAAGCCAAGTGCCATCTAGTTTCACAGTATTAGAGAGAAAGCACACATCTCTACAGCTGATATCTCCAAAACTCTGCACACTCAGACCAAAACAGTCAAGATGGATAAATAGCGCTAAAGACCAAAGCAAAAATATGTATTTTTGACTTTGGGGTGAACTGTCCCTTTAAGTAACTTAAATCCTTAAGTAACTTGTTGATTTTTGGTTTCACGTGGGGGCATGAACCATGGTTTCCACCCTCACCTCCTCCCATCATGGACTTTCTTTGTCCTGCAGACGACCTGTCCGCTGTTTTTATTGTATAACTCTGTTTACTGTGATTTCTGGCGAACACTCTCTGATATATTCAGTGACATACTGTGCAATACGACTGGTGAGGGCGGGCTGTGATATTTATATTCTTCTTGGGTTTGAGTCAACTGCAGGTGCAACAGAGGAGCTGATTTGATTTGGGTAATTATCCAGCTGAGAGAACAGCTGCAATACTCAGAATCCATCCTCGATAAATAAAGACGGACAAAAGACAAGAATGTTTCAATGAAGACGAGGACAAAGAAGAGAGGAGACAAAGAAACAAAGAGTGCAATCTGTGCCAATGACCACCGAGATCATTAATCATGTGTTTTAACAGAGAACAGACCTGAAACATGATGAAGTGAAACATCACCATGACCTGAGGAACACCTGCACACAGGTGTGTCTTAAAGGGCAGCTCATCGCTCAGCGGCTGACAGCTGCTCTGCGGGCCCGCGAGAGGCCATTTTCACACCAATTAGGCTTCTGTTGGCTGTGAAATGAGCCAATGATCGTTCATGAGCCGTCTCACAGGCCGCCAACATGGAGGAGGCAGCGCGGTGTTCGACAGAGAGCTGCTCCCTCATTATCAACTCAAGAGCTAACTGAGATGAATGAACTTTTCAAATGTAAGATTTTACTGCAAACCCTGTGACTTTATTTATTCCAGACATTTGTAAAAGTCATGTGTTCAGTATTCAGATATTTGACTGGCAAAATTACCGACTTAGACCTACATTAGCTAGGACACTTTAGAGGGAACTTAACCACATTTTGTTCTCTGGAAGGCCACTTTAGAGGGGACTTTACCATGTTTTGTCCCCTAGAAGGACACTTTAGAGGGAACTTAACCACATTTGTTCTCTGGAAGGCCACTTTAGAGGGGATTTTACCATGTTTTGTCCCTAGAAGGACACTTTACCCTGTTTTGTCCACTTGAAGGCCACTTTAAGAGGGATTTTACCATGTTTTGTCCCTAGAAGACCACTTTAGAGGGGATTTTACCATGTTTTGTCCCCTAGAAGGAGTGAACAAGATATTCCAATGAAATAGAGTTTATGCACAAGAGGAAGCAGCAGCATTTTTTTTTTTTTTTGATGAAAATGACAAAGTGTGGATAAAAAAGGAACAAAAGAAGCTACAAAAATATTTTGTGTATAAAAACTGAACTGATATATTCAGTCTTTTCATATTCAATGAACAAAACATTCTGAGGGCCTTGAAAATGACTGAATATGATCAAAAATGTCGGCCGTGGCGGCAACTTAAAAATAAAACTGTGACCGTGAATAAATTCAGTAATGAGTAACTAAAGCTGTCGAGATAAATGTAGTGGAGTAACTCTGGAGTAGAAGCAGACTGTGGCAGAACACTGAAGTAGAAGCTCCTCGTATTTGGACTTAACAGTCCCATTTGTTTTCTCCGCCGAGGTGAGTCACTGTTGGACGGACATGAAACTCTCCTGCATGAATCATCAGAGCAAACGATGAGCTGCTGTGGTAGAAAATATCTGGTTCTTTGATTAAAATGAAGAAGTCAAAGGTGCATAAAAAATCTCTCGTGTGTCTCTTTCAAGTGTCGATGCTGCAGGAGCTCTTGACATCGTCCGAGTTTATGGAATCAGAGTCAGTTCTGGGTTTGTTGGTTTTTTGCTCCCTGCAGACCTGCCTGCCTGTGGCATCCAGCACATTTTTGGGAGAAAAAACCAACACTTGAGACTTGAGACATGTGAGAGACGACACGGCGTCGCTCCAGACTGTAGGTGATCACACTTCATATCATAAAACATCTCTTTATAAAGAAGACTTTGAAAATGCAAACGACAGTTGTCAGAGAATGAAACCAATTATCTGTCGATCTTTACAAATCAAGACTCGACAGTCTCCACAGAGACATCAGGGCCTAAAAATGTTTTTGAAAAATCAACTTAAAAATCTGAAGTCAGATCGAATCGGGACACCCCGAGTCATGAACGACAAAACATTTCAGCGCAGGATGAGTCATCCACGGTTTTTAATTGTTTTTTTTAGAAAAAGACAAATTCTGAAATAGCTTTAAAAAATACCCGAGAATATCTACAAAATGAGTTTTTGTTACAGCTGATGTATCGATGGAGGAGTCAAAAGTCCACACGTTCTGTACTCAAGTAGAAGTTTAGATAAAAAACACAGTTCGAACTGATTCAACAAGTAAAAGTGACAAAGTTCAGACTGTTTAATGTCCTCAGAGTACAAAAGTAAAAAGTCGTCCTCTTTGACTTTTACATCTTCTGTCTTTAATGTTGTTTTTTGTCTTGTTACCTCTCACTACGTTTCTTCTGTGTTGTTACATGTTTTACGTCGTTACGTCTTTTACATTTTGTTACGTTTCGTTACGTCTTTCACATCTTTTTTGTCATGTTACGTCTTTTGCGTCTTTTTTGCGTACATGTTAAGTCCTTGTTACAGTCAAGTTGGTCTGGTACATTTTACCATCTGTTATCACTTATGTAAATGTTCATGTCTTTGTGTACTGTGTCTCATCAGGCTAAATCAGTCCTGATTTAGAGCTGGAATGATAGAGAACGAAATTTAGAGATATTTTGTGATATGTTGTGAGAAAATAAATACAGAAAAGTACAGACACCTGAAAATCTTCAGTAACTAAGTATTCGTACCATCCAGCTCTGCCTTTATGTGATAAAAACACTTGATTTTGACTCGATGGAAACTTCCCTCCTCAGCCTCAGTGTTCCTGAAAACCTGCATCCCTCTGCAGACCGGATCCCACAGGACGAACCTCTGGACCACAAACACAAGTCAAATCTGCTCCGTTGTTTCACTGCGCAGTTTCTCCAAACTGCACAGACCTCCATGCTGCGCTGCTGGCTCACACACACACACACACACACACACACACTCACACAGACAGACACACTGCGCGCCTCTCCGTGCAGACCAGCAGACACAGTCACCGTCTGTGGACGCAGACAGACACCGACAGCAGCCGGACCGGACAGGTGAGTGCAGCTCTCATCCTCCGCGGAGCGCCTTCATTTTTTATTCTCTTCTCCTTCTGTTTTTTTTTTTTTAATCTAAAAACGAGTCTGAGCTGAATTTTCCAGCTGTTTGAAGGCGACACGGAGCAGATGTTACCGAGCAGACACACACAGGCTGATTCACAGAGCGCGTTTCTGCTCGAGCTGCAGATCAACTTCTCATTTCACCTGCGTGAGAAAAACACGAGATTATCTTTTAAAAATCCAGACTGACTCTGAGTCCACCTGCAGGGGGCGGCGGGTACAGGGTTAATTTTGTTGGATTTCATTGATTAATAGTTGTTTAATTGATCGTGACTGGACGGTGACAGCAGAGAGCAGACTGGTCTCTGATCAATGGTGTTTTATTATCGATAAAATCAGAATATTATTATTGATTTTCAGTCAGTAAGTCTTGGAGTTTCCACACTTCTTCCTGATTTTATGATTCATGTATGTTTTGCAGCAGTTCGGTGTCTTCAGGTTGTTTGTTGCTGGTTTGTGCAGAAACAAAGTGATCTACGAATGTGTGCGACAATTATTATATTATAATAATTTATTATTAAAGATTCAATTAAAGGGCTGAAACAATGAATCTAAATGCAGATCAACGGGAAATTAATCACCATCAGTTTAAAGTTATTTTTCTGACAAATCTGCTGTTAAAATGTGAGTATTTAGCTGCTTTTTTCCTGTTTTTACATGTTTGATATCGAGATAAACTCAATATGTTTTGGACTGTTGGTGGGACAAATTACTAAGACGTCACACATACGTCATAATGACGCTTTAAATGATTAAATCATACAAATTATCCAACAGATTAAGAATAAATAATGAAAATGTATGGAAGAGCATTAGTGCCTGGCATAAGAAAAAAACAAAGGGAGGAAAGATTTTTTAATTATTAATATTTTACAGATTAAAGTTGCACGTGTATTTATTTAATTATTTGATTTTATTTGATTTTATTTGATAGGGGCCACATGTAATAAACATACTTCAGTAAATCTGATGCATCATAGAGAGATACAGATTCAGCTAAAAGCTCATTTTCATCCTCAGTCCCGGAGCAGGTGAGACAAAATACAGACACACAAACATTACATGTAAAATACTGCTCACTCGATAATGTATTTCAACTTTATTTTCAAAAAGAAAGAGAAAAAATAACTTCTTCCTCTGATTTATTTTTGTATTGGTCCAACACGGCACCAACACTGACAGTTCAACTTCATTTTTGAATCTCTTCCATAAAACGAGCTGAGCTGCAGCCCTGATAAGAAACGCTGTTTGTTTGGGGTCACATTTTTTTCTATACATTTGTAATCTTATTGTTATTTGTGGATCATGTGACACACGTGTGTGTCACCAGTATTGATGCTGTTTTCTCTCCATAGATGTTGACAGCTAACCGAGCATCGTCACACTAATTCACAGATGTGACTGTGACACTTTATTTTTGATTCACAGGTGCCATTTATGAACATGCACGTACCAACATGCCTCAGGATGCAAATTCAACCAATCAGAGCAACAAAACGTGTGACGTATCGTGATCAAGTGAAACAGTCACTACAATATGTTTCTGTAGTGCAGTTAGATTTGATCAGCACAGTTTGATCTGAGTGTCTGAGTCTGAGGCGTTGACCTGCTGACTGGACATTATGGTGCTTTTAAAAGGAAACTGTGAGATTTAAAGGGACAGATCATCCCATAAAGAAAAAAGATGTTTTTCCTCTGACCTGCAGTGCTCTTTTATCCACATAGATTTTTTTGGTGTGAGTTGCAGAGTTTTGCTTCTCTACAATATAATGAGACTAGATGGGACTCAGCTTGTGGAGCTCAAATCAGCAAAAAACACCTGTGAAAAATTCAAAACCAAAAAATATTCCCAGTTATAATTCACAGTCCTTCTGGGCAGTAGGAACAATTTTCTTTCTTCAAGAATGAAAGTAGTTCCAGTAGATTCTGTAATAGTTCTGGTAGATTCTACTGTCGAGAGAAAATAGTTCCATGAAGCTCTCACTCTGTCTGTGAAAGTTTTTTTTTTTTGGCACTTGGAGGCAGCACATGAGTAGAGCTGCAACAATTAATCTTTTTTTTTTTCATAAAAATTGTCCAAATTCTCTAATTTCATCTCCTCAAATGTGAAGATTTTCTGGTTTCTTCAGTCCTCTTATGACAGTGAAGTGCATATCTTTGCATTTTTGACACAACAAGACATTTTATTATCAGATTACTAATCGATTAATCAAGAAAATAATCCACAGATTAATTGATAATAAAAATAATAGTTAGTTGCAGCCCTACACAGGAGTAGTGCCCTTTTTATTGGAGAGAAGGCAGATGTCTCCAAAGCTCTTCGACTCGTACCAAAATAATCTACATGGATAAACAGGACTTTAGGTGAGGGGGAAAATGTGTATTTTTGATTTGGGGGCGAATTGTCCCTTTAAAATGTAAAAGTGCTCTGAGCTCGCCTTGCATCAACAGACTAATTTGCAAATGACTGACCAATGAGAGCAGGGAAATGAGTGACATGTGACTTTTCAAATCTGGCCTAATGATACTCTAGAACCCGCCCCTAGTTAAATACCGACAGATTCGTCTGGTTCCCAGGTTAGCTAAGTGCTAAAGTGTGTATTTTTTGCACATTTATTGCAGTTTGCTCTGTTGCTCTGAGGTTTAACATCAGAGCTGAGCAGCGTGATGGAGGCTGGAACAGACGAGAGCTTTAAGTAGTCTCAGTCCTGATGGCAGAGGTTCATATTCAGAGAAGAAAGACGGGGCGTTCAGGGTCCACAGTGATTTTAGTTGCTTTGTTTCACGACTGGCTGCTCACACAGACTCTGCATGGACTCATTTTCTTCCCTCTCTGTTACCTTTATAGCTGTCTTGTGCCTGCTGGCACGCCTGATTTTCAGTTGCACTGTTAAGTTGTCAAACCCGCTGTGACTCCGTATCTAATGATGCTCTCCAGGCCTGCAGGACAGCAGAACATCAGTATGAAAGTAGAGTCTCTGCTGCGCTCTGTTGCACAGGTTGTCACTGTGTGTTTTCCAGCACAGAGGGTCGTCTCTCTCTGTGGACAGTATTTGTACAAGGTCACCTGATGACCTCTGTGTCACGGTCCAGGACCACTTCCTCTGGTTTGGTGACATTTGCACTGCAGGACTTGAAATGTAATTTCACACGGCTGCTGTTTGTGTTGAAATATTGTTCCTGATGCCTTAGAAACTATTTGTTTATCAGCACTTTAGACTGCAGTCTATTAAAGTGATAGTTTGGATTATTTAACGTGTGGTTGCATGAGGTATTTATCCATAGTCAGTGTGTCACCTTCAGTAGAAGGAGGTTGACATACCTCCAGTTTGGAGAAGCAGCAGGAGAACCGGTGTAGGAAGCTAATCAATGTACTGCTGAGGACAGAATCATTTAGAATATTTTCACCACTTTACCTTGCTGTCAGACAGACTTTTCTGGCAGGAAATCACTGTTATATAAGGCAAATATTGCTCTCTCCAAACCAACCAAACTCCATGGGCAAAATTAGTCATTTTACCTTGCAGAACACAAGAGAATTTCAGGTCTACCGCTGCCTCAGTCAGTTTGTTTGTGTTGTTGTGTGACTTCTGTGAATCTGAACTAACTTTTTAAAATGCAGAAGTCACACAATAACTCAAACAAACTAACAGATCAAAGCAGCAGTAGACCAACAACTCCTGCGTTCTGTGAGATAAAATTACCAATTTTATTAATGGAGTTTGGTTGGTTTGGAGAGAGGGATATTTGGCTCATGTAACAGTGGTTTACTGTCTGTCTGACATCAAGGTAAAGCAGTGAAAATATTCTGAATAGAGCATACACTTAAACTGATATATTTTTTAGGTGTCTAAACTGCGTTTTGCTGCTGTTTGACTTGCTACACTGGTGCGCCTGCTGCTTCTCCAAACTGGGGGCATGTTGACCACCATCCACTGTAACACACTGACTATGGTACTTCATGCAAACACACTTCAAATAATCTGAACTATCCCTTAAATGTCTCAAGAGGTCATACTTAATCTTACATTGTTATCTACAGCAGATAAATGAAGAACTCTGCAGACGTGTTGATGCAACAATAAAAGAGGAAACTGCAGCTTTTGTCAGAGGGACAAATGTTTTTTGTTGAAGGGCCGGATTTGGCCCACGGACCGCTGTTTGATTCTACTGCTACTGCTTTAATGAGCTTCAGTAATTTATGCAACAGTTTAATTTGCTGGCAGCTACTGTGAATGGATCAATACCAGACAGCCTGTGTGTGTGTGTGTGTGTGTGTGTGTGTGTGTGTGTGTGTGTGTGTGTGTGTGTGTTGTGTGTGTGTGTGTGTGTTTGCCTGGAACAAACAGATGTTGTCACACCTTTCATATCCCTGGAGAGAGATTGTGGAAACATTTCATTCGGTGGTTCCTCTTCATCAGCTCCGACCGTCTCGTTTCAGATGGATGTTTTCTTGTTATTTAGCAGAATTTATGATATAAAAATATTTAGCCTGTTAGCTGTTAGCAGCGCAACATGTTGGTTGGACCACTTTGATGCAGACTGAAATGTGTCATGGATGGTTTGTGGTGAAATTTGATTCAAACATTCATGTTTCATTCAGGATCAAATTGTAATAACTTTGTTGAGCCTCTGACTTTTCAACCAGCGCCACCATCAGGCCAATGGTTTATGGACAAAAACGTTCCCATCAGCCTCAGCTGTACTCTTTGGGATCGTATCAGGGTTTTGATTGACGGATTGGATCATTTTTCGGATCAGCAAAAAAGAAAAAAGAGGCGGACACGGCACAACTGTGATCTGTTGCACCCTCAGCTAATAAGCATGCTAACATGCTAAAGTAAGATGGTGAACGTGGTAAACATGATAGGCTTTATCTTCCACCCGGCGCACAGCGGCGCGCAGTGCACTTGTCATTGCTTTTTTCTGACTGACACAGTTGTCATTTTCTCACCCAGCACCCACGTTGTGTAAGTAGCACCATCTGTGCACCCATGGGTGTGTGTTGGTGTTAATATGAGGTGTGATCAGGAGTATTGTTGGTGCATCGCTGTCTGCGAGCTGCTGAATCCCTCATTTCAACAGCAATGTGCTGCAGGGAGGCACACCTGCACTGAAAGGGACTGAGAGATGACACTTTAATTCATGTTACACCAGAACACACCTATGATTAATTCAAAGACTAAATACAATCTGTTTGCGCCTCACACCTTACTCAGCGCCCATATTACACGCCCTAAATCCCCACATGCCATGCACTTTGGACCATGCACTATAGATCATTTAAATAGGGACATAAATCTGCTCAACATCTCCACATTGGCATTACCAAGCCATAATTAGACAATGTGGTGAATGTGACATTTTATAGCAAACTTGTCAACTTTGAGACCTAAAAAAGAGGAAGGATTTCAAAACCAAAGTGGGAAATTTGAGTTTCAGGGGCTTTATTTACTGCATTTTGGGGATTTTTAAAGAATATAAAATAACAAAATAATAAGTACACTGAATGCAACAACATTTAATGCAAACACTTCATTTTCTGCTAAGTTCTCAGTTAAAAATACAGAATATTTTGATACTCTGGCCTGGATTTACATGAATCTCCAGCATAAACTAGTAATCATCAATTTTTCATTCCTTCATTTTTTTTGCCCCTCGTACTTAAAGAAAACGGACGCATCAGATTTTGCAAAATGCCTGCCCTTTTCCCTTAAAACTTTAAGAAATGTTCCAGGATGTCTGAATTATTGAATGTTGAATGTATAATATGAATAATTGTAAACTGGGCGACGGTCTAATCACACAGAGATTTACAGTCCAGGATGTGTTTGGAAAATCAAACTCGCTGCTCTGAAGGACGAATTTTAGAAACGACAATCAAAACCTGAGCGATGTGGCCAAATTCAACAGGAGTCTCATGCGGCACTTCCTGTCACAGAAACAGACAGACTGACTGCAGCGAAGCCGCCAGGCGCCTCCAACGCCGCGTCACCGCCGCCCACAATCAGACAGTTTTGGGGACGAATCCATCAACTTGTCAGGAAGCAGGTTTCACTGCTTGTTTCTGTTGAAGCTCAATTCTGCTAAAATAAAACACAAAATAACATGAAAATTAGGCATGAAATCAAAATCCTCATGTTAAGTCAAAATCTCTTTATCGTCCCATAATTCTGAATTACTGTCTCAATTCTGACGCAAGTAAAAAACAAAACAAAAAAAAAGATCAACTTACTGTCTATGATTTTGACTTAATGTATAATATTTGACATCTGACTCACAATCTCATTCCAATTTTAATTTATTAGTTTATTTAACAAAGGCTGTTTTTGTCATCCAGACACAAATTTGAACTTTTATTTTATTCATTTTTATTTTCTACTAAAAATGTTCAGTAATTTCCTGAAAAAAAAAACCAGCTGCTCTCTGTAGTTTTTATCAATCAAACAGGAGGAAATGGTGCATTTGCTGGGGACTAATTTCAGCGGCAGATTAATCTGTAGTGAGTATTTGTTCTCTTTGTAATCAGACTGTTTATCTGCTGGTTATCAGCTGGTTTATTTGCTTCCACATTTGGTTAAAAACTAAAACTGCTGCTGATAAAGAAGCTGAAGGAGTTTTTCACGTGGGAAACAGACTGAAGTGAATTTTACACACGTAGACTGGAAACCACGGGCAGTATTTAAATTTCTTTGGCTTCACTGACCCACAAACCTTTTTTCCCAACAGTAAAACAGGACATTAACCCCAGAAATGTCAAAATTTGATTCATTTGTTCAATAATATTTAGAATCGTATGATTAAACTGTTCCCAAAGGAAGTGATCCAGCTCGGCCAGAGGAAGTCTCTACTAAGCATGCTCCATGGGCCCAAAAAACGCAGAAACATCAGTTTGTGCGCTCAGTGAAAAACTTTGATAGGAATGAATGAGGCACCATCTTTAAACGGTGTCCAGTTCTCCTTAAAACTGTGAAAGGCAGATTGTTTTTGACATCATTTGACAAAAGTTCCATAATAACCTTTCAGTATAATTTGATTCAACTGGTCTGAGATAAAAGTTGACTCTGCTCCTCCTCTGGGATGTTTGCAGGATTTAGAAAGTCGAGCCCGTGATGGGAAACTTTGGCCAATCACAGGTCATTCCTGCAGAGAGATGATGAGGTCGCTCCTTTTCTGATGTCACAAATTACACAAATCATATTTGTTTGTCATCTCTCGCCTCGTGTACAACAAAT
This sequence comes from Lutjanus argentimaculatus, assembly GCA_034769285.1. Classification (NCBI taxonomy): domain Eukaryota; kingdom Metazoa; phylum Chordata; class Actinopteri; order Lutjaniformes; family Lutjanidae; genus Lutjanus; species Lutjanus argentimaculatus. Next base: position 40,910,765 of record JAWZSL010000005.1, on the reverse strand, counting down.
CAGTGCAAACTGCCGTTCTACTACAACCAAAAAACAAATTTAAAAAAGAATTTAAGTGTGCAAATTTTCATTAAGATTCTTCTATTAAAAACCAAAATAATATTTGAGATACCAGTAAGCTCAGTATATATAAAATAACCATTTGTAGGCTACTTTGCAGGCCTAACCACTAAATTTCAACTCATGAAAAAGATGTTTAAGATTTTTTGAAAGTAAAGTTAAACATAAAATTTAAAAAACTCTTTATTTTCTTTGCAAATCATGACTCTTTATGTAGAAACTTGTGATCAGGAAGTCCGAAGGTGTCGTCACTTTAAAGTAAATCTGCTCAAAAGTCTAAAAATAATCAGGTGTAACTTTCAGGAAAGTCACTAACAAACATCAGGGGAGGAAGTAACTGATTACAAATACTCAAATTACTGTAACTAAGTAGTTTTTTGGGTACTTGCAATTTTATGAGTAGATTTTCAAGTCTGTACTTTTACTCATACTTAAGTAAGCATTACAAGATGTACTTAGTTACTTTTAAAATCATAGTTGAGTACTGAGTACAATTTGAATTAATATCCTGCTTTTTCGTAGCTAATAAGATGATCTGATCACAAACAGGCCGATGAAAATCATCAACGCTGCAGCAGCAAACGTTTGGAGTGAGGATGTTAGTGATTAATCATTAATCGATTAATTGCTGTATCCATGGATATTTAATCAATAGTAATGGCAGTAACTGCACCTCATTTGACCTCGTTTTGTCTGACGGAGCCGTTTGTTGAATAATTAAACTTAAAATTAAAATTAAAAAAAACATGTTTAGTATCTTATAAATGATAGATAAATGATGGTAACAGTACTTGTACTTGAGTACAGATTTTCAGTTCCACCACTGACAAACGCCTGTTTTAAGGAAACATTTTGGTTGTTATTCAAAATTTAGTTTTTATGTGTGAACAACTGTTGTTATTAAACATGTGCTGACTAGACTCAAAGTCAATTAAATTTGTCACCATGGAAACCTGATGATGATGTTTCGAAGTGACAAAAGGGAGCGCTTAATGCTTTGTTTGGGGGGAAGAAAAGTTCTGTTCTGAAAATTTAAAGTATTTAAGTAAACTGCAGGGTTTTTAAAATTCTGTAATGTGACAAATACCAGCTGAAATACAGCTGTCACCATGGAAACGTGATGATGCAGAAAATCCTGCTGCTCGTGATAAATTTCCTTTAAAACCTTTAAAACTCCTGCAGGTGTAACACATGAAACAGGTGTGTGAAAACTTCAGGATTCAGGTTCCTTGTGTTCAACGTCCTGCTGCTCATATCGACAAATGGCAAAGAGGCGTGATGACGAACAGTGGGGAATAACTTTTGAGGTGTGTGTGTGTGTGTGTGTGTGTGTGTGTGTGTGTGTGTGTGTGTGTGTGTGGTGTACCAGCCTCTCTCTCTCTGCTGTTAGACAGCGTCACAGCTGCCTCTAAAGCCTGAGGCGCTCTGCCCCGGGGCCTTAAAGCGCCATAGGGGCGTCTTTGAGCAGAAGAATCATGACGAGGGGGACCGAGGTCTTTCTCAGGGTAACTGACTCCTTCTGCTGCCGTTTGAACCTGTGTGGTTGGTGGGAGGAGCTTAGTGGAGTGATGCAAGCAGCAGAGAGAGAGGAGGAAGGTTTTGCTTTGTGTTGTTCAACTGTTGACTACTGCGGCTTTAAAGGGACAGTTAGAACAACTGAAAGAATAAAGTATGGAAGTGATTTTTATGATATCACTTTGTTGTGTTGTGATTAGCAGGATTATGTAACTAGTTTTTAAACAGGAAAAACAACACAAAAACATAAAATTTCCAACATGCCGCTTCCTTATGCATGCCCACCGTCACGCCACATACAACTACACAACTTCAAATGTTTAATTATAGCAATAAAGAAGCTTGTGATCCAAAAGACCAGTAAAAAAACGGCATTAAATCAAATGTCAAACAAATCCAGCCAATCACTTCCTCATGTCAAACCGACTCAAGTAACAAAGACAACGAGTACGAGCCAATCAGAGGCGGACAGGGCAGATCATGACTGTCATCATGGAAAAAATGTGTGAAAATGTAAAAATATACGAAATACTTTATACGAAATACTTTATTGATCCCCAAGGGGAAATTCATTTGTCTGTAGTCTCATCTATTTGTATAAGAATTATAGAGTCTGATGGCAGTTGGTATGAAAGATCTTCTGTATCTCTCTGTCCTACAACGAAGAGAGAGAAGCCTTCCACCACCATTATTTCAATGATTATTGATTATTATATATATATATATGCCTTATATATTAGATTATTCAAATATGCCACCATCATCATTATTCTAATGTGTTTTATGCCTCTTTTCAGGAGTAAAATATTGAAATATTAATTAGACAAGTTTTTGATATTTATTTTAGGTAATTAATTGTTATATTAATCAAATTCTAAAGAAAACGTTAGTTAAATTGCTAAATTAATCATCAGGTGCAGCCCAGCTCTCTCCAAACAAACCAAACTCTGTTGACAAAATCAGTCAAAGCAGTGGAAATATTCTAAATATAGCGTACACTTAAACTAATATTAGCTTAGCTTCCTGCACTCAGTACTATCCCTTTAATACATCCATTTTCTGCAGATTTACAGTAGTTGTACAGTCACTGCTGGGTCTTTCTGTTGGTCTCTCCTCAGGTGGACATCCTGCATTATAACACCTGATGGAGTGACATGAACAGGTGTCCTTCATCATGTTCAAACGAGACATTTAAAGCAGATTTGTGCAGTGAAGAAGACTTCAGAGGAACAGTAAGAGAGGTTGAGGATAAGAGTAGTTGTCTCTCAGCTCTGCCATGTGTAGATAAGATCCAGGTCTGTATTAATTCAAGTCTATATCCTCTGTAAAGCCTCATTCATCTTCATTAAGAGCATAATTTGATATGAGTCTACAGAGAGTGGACATCTAATTACAGTTTGAGCCAGCCGTCATTTCAGTGTAGTTAACTCACCTTTCCAACTCCGACTCTGAACATCTCGAGTCAAGATGTGAGCAGGTATAATGAACATAATTTTAATGAGGACGCCTCTAACTGAGTCCTCGGTGGCGTCCTACTAACTGGAGCTATGAGGCTGTCAAAGAGTAATGATTTCACTTGACTGAGATAATGAGAGAGATTTAATTTGCATGAGAGAGTAAAAAGATACACAGGAAACATGGATTCAATAAAAGCAGCCTCGGGGACTCAGTTTTAATGACGCCATGTCCAGGGACGCTGTCCAGATCAGATTTTATAACATAAAGAGAAGAGATTTTTAATTAACCGCCCTGCCCTCGCCAGAAAAAACAGTCGTGTAGGTCATCAGTGCAAGGAGCAGCCATATTTACGCTTAATGTCAGGTGGCGACCTCTAGTGGCCTTAGTAATTGTAGTATAGAGAGAAAGAAAGTCCAGGTAAGCAGCAAAACTGGGTAGATAATCAGGTCAAAAGTCCAGGATTCAAGTCCTGTATGAAACCAAAAATCAAAGTTGACTTATTTAAAGTTTTAAAGGTCCAGTGTGCAGGATTTATCATCTAGTGGTGAGTTTCCAAGCATGTAAGAGTAGGGCTGTAATGATGACCGCATTATCGCGATATCACCGTCATGTGATGAGCTCATTATTGTGATCACTGCGAATTTTATTTTGAAGGGCCAATCACATGTTAAGATCAGCACGTTGACTCGTAATATACCTAAGAATGAATGCTGTCACTCACAAGTCAGAAACACAGCCTCCGATTGGTTGACGAGTCAGGAAAACTGCCTCTGATTGGGTGACAAGTTTGGAGAACACAGACACACTGTCACCTGAACTGTACATTTACTGCCACACTGACAACTGAGTGCTAAGTTTAAGTTTCTCTACCTCACTTGCACATGTATGCAATGTCCCGTTTCTTTAAGGAGCGACGCTAATGCTTCATTTAAGTCCAATAAAATGTAATTATTACAGCATTTTGAAAACCACCATCCTGCAGGAGTATGTTGCTTTGTCGCCACAGTAAGAAAAAATCCATACCATCAGTCCCATGTAGGAAAACCTACAGTTGCCATGACACTTGCACAAAACGCAAAAGGCCATATGAAGAGCCAGTGTTTGGTTTGTCCACTCTGGGCTACTGTTGAAACATGGTGGTGTCATATGGTGGCCTCCATGGAAGAGGACCCACTCACACAGCAACATGGGCATGGGTGTCTGAAGCTTGCACGCAATGCATCCTGGTACATGTAGGCACTGCTGGCTTGTATTCAAATTTCAACTTCGGCTGCAAAATATTGAACTGAAGTTGGAGTGCATATTTTTGCACCCTGACTTCGGGCCTGTGTCAGTCCAACATGGATCAATTTATGACAATTGTTCATAAGAAAGTTTAAAGGTTGTGTAAATTATGGAAGTTTCCCAGGAATAATAACAAAACAGGAGGGTGCTGGGAAATGGCCATGAAATATTGGAGAAGAAACTGGAGTGTTGGCAGGTGATATAGCAGCACTGACACATCAACACTGACTGGATATCTACAGAAAAAGTGGTGAATTTTCCCTGCAAAAATCCACAGTGCGCTGGTATTTTGAACGCAAACTGTACAAAATTGCAAATAACAGTATTTTGCTGCAGAAAAACTGATTTTAAAACCTCTCCAAATACAAAATGTGACCCTTTAGACGCAGATGCACATTTGCATTTCATTGAAACGTCCATCAGCAGCAGGTGCAGTGAGACACGGTGATGAGATGAGCCCGCAGTTATTGTCCACGGGGGACAAAATGGGATTGTTAAAAAAAACTGAAAGGAAGGGGGGACAAAAGCCGCAGGAGTTGGACACCGATTTTGATTTTTTTATTTCATGGCATCTAACACAAACAGCTCTGTGTGAGAAAGAAACTGGCAGCATGAGTCATACGCCTGCTGGGCTCCGCTCAATGACGGCGAGGAGCATGTCAGTTTGAAATGACAACACTTCAGCAGTTTTCATCTCTCCTCATCTTTCATCTATTTTAAATTGTCCCTCTGCTTTCGTTTCATACTGTTACAGACCACTCTAATTTGACCTCATTTCTCTCCCCCAAAAATCAAGATTTGAAAGGGTGTTCCTACAGTTTTCTTCCCTGATGTTGAAATTCAGCCACCAGTATTGTTTTTTTTTTAATATCTGTGGCTTTTTCTGCTCACCCAACTGTTAGAAGTGTTAGTAGTAAGATTACCTCGGGAAAAATATACATATACTGTTGCAGAGTGATTTAAGAATAGGGCTCACTAAATAATATATTTGTGTGTGTGAATAATTTCTCTTCAATGCATCATTTTGGGGCTATAACAAAGGATTATTTTCATTAATCTGTCCATTATTTTGCCTATTGATCTGTTAAACGTTTTGGCAGAAAAAGGTCTGAAAATAGTGAGAAATGCTCATTATAATTTCACAGAGCCTGATCTTCAAACACTTGTTTCATCCAACCAGCAGCCCAAAACCCAGAGATATTCAGTTTATAATAATTTGTGGCAAAAAAGATTGAAGGAAGAGCATAAAATCCTCACATCTGAGAAGCTGGAACCAGTTAAAGTTTGACAGTTTTGCTTTAAAAACGATAATATGACTGTCAGAATAGCTTCTGATTTATTTTCAGCCAATTTTCTGCTGCAGGTGGAGCCTGATAGATCTTGATGATTGACTGCAGTTTCCTGTCAAGGGACCTGATGCTTGTATTTGCACCTTTAGTACAAAAAGCACAGACTGAGCTTTCCTGCCTGATCTTATCTTGTCCTTATCTTACAGCTGTTAGCTTTTGTTTTGCAGTGATGTCGTCTTTTAATGCCAGAGCTTCGCCTCCTGACGTGCAAATGTTCGACCAAAACAAGTTCCCCCTCAACACTATTTTGCAGCAGCACCATCGCTGCATCCTGAGCTTAGCTCCACCCAAGATGCTTGTGATTGGTTTAAAGAAATGCAAACAAGCCAGGGTGTTTTTCCCCCTAAAACAGAATGTGTATGTCTGGAGTCAGACCTTTCTCCAGTGCTGAGAGACATCTGGCTATGCGAAACTAGTGTGCAGGTATTTGGTCAAAAACCAACATATTGGAAATGTTGACCTGATGGTGGCGCTGGAGGAAAAATCAGAGGATCACCAAAGTCTGTAGGATTCATCCTCTGGAGACGCTGCACATCTGACCCAAATGTCATGGCAATCTTTATGATAGTTTCACAAAACATATTTCAGTTTGGACCTACTGACCAAGTTTGCCATCTGTTGATCTATGCAGCTAAAAATGTTGATTAGTGCAGCTTAAAGTTTTAAGAAAAAACAACCAATGTTGTAGTTTTGTACTGGTGAGGAAAGTCTTCAGCATTCTCTGTGCAGAAGGCAGAGGGAAAACCCTCGACAGATGGTCAGCGAGCTACAGAGCTAAGACTCAGGCTGACAGACATTTCCATCAAACCTCAGGGGAGTTGAGACTTTCCAATTCACCTGACCTGCATGTCCCCGGAGCGAGAGAGAGAGGAAACCGTTAACACTGGGAGACCATCCAAACCCAGACCTGGCTTCAGAGGAGACTCAGTCCATTTAGCACCGAGCAGATTGTTGTTTCTGACATATTAACATGCTTGTTTTCTTTGTATCATCCACTGACCAGCCACGGGCCAGTACCCAGTGTATAATTACAGTCCAACAGACATGTTAGTGACAGGCAGAGTCAGACTGAGCAGAAACTAATGCTAGCTGACAGATTAGATTTACCACCTCCTTTATTTGCAGAGAGCATTCAAGGCCGGCGTGAATCTCTCTGAGACAAACTCATGGCTGGATATAAATTTTATGATACAGATGAAACAGATTTCTTTCTTGATATCAGAACATGTTGATTACTGCCTCAAGGTCCCAGGTACTTTGTCACATTTTGCATTTTAATCATTTGTTTTATTTTTTTATTCAAGAATTAAACATATCAATGCCCCACACATAAGCACAAAGACTATTTTGTTGTGTCCTTCCCTTTAGGCTTCATTAAATACATAACCTCCCACTTGTCAGTCTACATCACAATGGTACAGCCTTGACACAAACTCAACGTGAGGCTATTTTGTCTCACTGACCATTCTTACTTTATCCCTAATGATAGCTTTCACAACAGATTAATCTGCAAATTATTTTCTTAATTAATCAATAAATCTTTTCATCTTTAAAATAACCGCAGTGCCTGTTTGAGGCGTGGCTGTTCGGAGCACGCTGATTCCTCGCAGCAATGTCAAGGAACTCGACTTCACACTTGACACTGCACTCCCTCGGGTCCTAAGCAATACACCCACCCAGTGTGAGGTCGAGCAGATGAACAGTTCTCAAGATATGCGAAGGACAGTCATACGCACAAACATAGGGTCATACGGTTCAAAAGTTGCAGGCTAAAATGTAAACTTTGTTGTTATAACATCACCACTGGGCAAAATTGCACCAAATTTGGTGCTGCACTCCCTTGGGTCCTCAGCAGTACACCCACCCAGTGTGAAGTCAATCGGATAAAAGGTTCTCAAGATATGCGACGGACAGTCGTACGCACAAACATTGTGTCATGCGGTTCCAAAGTTGCCGGCTGAGGGGTCCATAAAGAGGTTGTTTTGGTCATTGAGGAGGCTCTAGAATTCGTTAAGAAGATTCAAGGGGTGGTTTTGGAGGTTCTACGGGCAGTTTGGGGGGTTTTAGAGGTCAGTGACAAGGTTCTAGGTTAGTACTTTATGATGGTATATATTGGTGGCTGTTTAGAAGGTTCTAGGTGTCCTTTAGGATGTTTTACTAACCATTGTTAATGTTCTAAGCTCTTAATGGATGTTGTAGTGGTCATCAGGAAGGTTCTGGAGATTCTAGGGGTCATTTAGTAGGTTCTGGAGGTAATTTAGGAGGTTCTAGTGGCCACTGAGGAGGTTCTGCAGCACTTAAGGAATTATGAGGTTGATGTGGTCATATAGGAAGTTCTGGAATTCCTTAAGAAGATTCTAGGGGTCATTTAGGGGATTCTATGGGTAGTTTAGGGGGTTATAGAGGTCAGTGATGTGGTTCTGTAGTGCTGTATGAGTTTTGGGAGCAGATGGGTGGAAAAGAGGTTGAAGTGTCTCTCCAGACAGAGAGAGAGTCTCAGTGTGTCTTTCTGCACAATGAGACAGCAGCAGAACTTTGATTATTTAATTCTGTTTCCTCTGGTGAGTTAAATGTCCCACATATATCTGCTGCAGTGACATTACTGCACGCATGGAAATGAAACTGAAAGCAGCCTCTCTAATCATTAAAGTAATGTGTTAAAAAAAACACTCAGACATCAATACAACACACAATAAAGAAATCACCTGGAAAGTTCACACTTCTCAACATCGTTTTAAAAGATAATATAGCCAACAGAGACGGGAAGAGGTACAGGTTTCTAAACTTGAGAAAAAAAAACATTTGGGTGGATAATTTATGCAGACTAAGATTAACTCAGGACATCAAGACATGCATTACTTTGATTTCTAAGTGTAATTTAATGCATTGAAAACTGTATACTAGCCTCTTATACTACTGGTTACTGACTAAAGTATTAATATTACAGTAAAAAGTTACTGAGTGATGTGTTACCGCCCACAATGGTAATCTGGCTAAACTGTTAGCTTGCTTACAACATGTCTGATCATCTAAATTCTTGTGTCTCTTTTCCTCTTGGCCCAATTCACTGTCTTCACAGGTGTGTTATTATCGGCCAATAGAAACAAAGGACAAATTAAGCCATGAAAATAAACCTCAAGTTGTAATAGAGCGTAGTTTTCCTTCAACCACATTGTTTTTGTTTTTAACCAATGAAGTGATCTTTCCTAAACCTTTTGGAGGCATTAAGTGTTAGATTTCAGAACCTGTTGCATGCTGGGAAAGTCTCCCCATTTTACCATTAATATGATATAGGAAGTACAACCCTATCGCCTTGGTTTTTTACACAGAACCATCTGGAAAGTCATCCTTAGAAACTGTTTGGAAAAGGGCAGGCACTTTCACAAAACACTTGGCAAGTGATTAGATGAACAAATCAACCAATCAAGAGGGCTTTTCACACTGCATATCCGTAACCCAGGGAGATCTGTAAGAGTTAAACCTGGGATAACTTAGCCTCTTTTCACACGCACGTTGTCAACCCAGGGTTAAACTAAGCTCAGGACTATATGAATCACACTGCCCTTCGTCTAGCTCTGGGTTGCAGTCTCTGTGCACCCACACAGGTGTTTTCCGTTAACCTGGCTGATTACCTTCTTCTTCTAATCTTTTAGCCCCGTTTCACACTGCCTGCTTTTAGCCCTGGGTTTAGTCAATTTTCAGGGGATAACCCCACAAACTCAGGGCTAACCCTGCTCCAGAGCAGGGCCAGCTAGCCCTTGGCTAAAGTTGGGAATGTTCCAGGATTGTGCCAGTGTGAATGCTCTTTTAGCCTGGGGCTAACAGCTCCCTTAGCCTGGGGCTAAACGCAGGGTGAAAAGTCCTTACGTCTATTACATCTCACGTGGGCTAACTTCAACCAATCAGATCAAACTCTTACCAGAGCCTCGCAAGGTAAGACAAGAACGTCTCCAATACTGGATGATTCTGCAAAAACCTACATTACATTCATTTTTTTAAATTATTGTTTTCTATAACATCTATACAAAAAATGTGATTTTGGAAAAAAAAAAAAATCTGATGGTCATGGTATAGTTTGGGTTAGGCAACTAAAAAGCTAAGTTAAGGTTGAACTGGAAGTTAATAAAAAGGCAAATCTTGATGGTCACACCTTTATGTTCCTCCTCTCTACATAAAGGACACACGACTTCCTGCAGTGACACTGACCTCTGTCACATACATCACCATGAGTCATCCAATATGGATGTAAATCACAGTGATACTGGGCAGAGATGATGGATCGGGGAAGATAAACTCCGGCAGTCACGCTTTCATGCTCTGCAGCTGCACGTGAAATCTAAAAGAAAGAAGAAAAAAAGTGAGTCAATTCTTCAGGCGTATCTTGGTTCTGCAGATTGATGGCTGACAGAGAGATACAGTAACTGTCAGGAGCGTCACGCTTCTTTTTAATAATCAGCAGAGAGTGGGAGGATTGTTCTACTTGTTCATCTACTCATTTCCACTCTATTTATAAGACGAGCAAAGGATGCACACAGGAGCCAGTGGCAGCGCTGAGGGGGCCAAGGCCGACGGAGAGGGGCCGTACAATAAAGTCAATAAATGTGGCCTCACATCCTTTTCTCGCTCTGGCCTTCAGGGCCTTTTAGGCAGATAACTCATCAATAAACATTTTACTTATGAATATGGAACAACTACGGTTATATCAGATCTGTGTGTGTGTGTGTTTGACTCCACAACTCTGTTTTCTTCTGGCTCTGTTACATGAATTCAGACCATGTGAATATTTACCTGCAGCTGTGACTTAATACCCTGTAATTAAATGTGGAGATGAGGAACAAATATTGAATGAGAGATGATTAATTAAATTCAGAATTGATTAGGGTGAAAATATAAAACAAAATAAATATCTATATATCTATACATACATGAACAGAGCTGGGAAATAATGATAATGCTGTAGCCATTTACATCAACATGTAATTTAAAAAACTATATATATATATATACATATGTATATATATAAATATATATATATATATACACATACATATATGTGTGTTATATTATATATATATATTATATATATATATATATATATTATATATTTATATATATTTATATACATATATTAAATATATATATTTTCCAGCATAATTAATGAGTTAAAATCTAAACTTGCTCAAAATATTTTTTGTCTAGTTGTTTTTAGACATTTTCATGAAATATTATTTTAATGTTATAGATTACAACAGGGAGCAAAGGGCACATATTGAGCTGCATGCTAACTCCACAGCAGGACTGTCAGGAGGCTCCCTGGCTTTAGTCTGGGTTAGATGTCTGTGTAGTAGTTGTTAAGTGTAGCTAAGGTTAGCAGTTGGTCTGTGTAGCTAATGTCAGCTGTTGGTTATTGTAGATAACATCACCTGTTGGTCTGTGTAACTAAATTAGGTTGGCTTAGTCGTGTTGGTCTGTGTAGCTAACGTCGGCTGTTGGTCTTTGTAGCTAACGTCAGCAGTTGGTCTGTGTAACTAACATTAGCGGTTGGTCTGTGTAGCTAACGTTGGCTGTTGGTCTTTGTAGCTAACGTCAGCTGTTGGTCTGTGTACTAATGCTCTTTAGGCGGTTGGTCTGTGTAGCTAACGTTGGCTGTTGGTCTTTGTAGCTAACGTCAGCTGGTTGGTGCTCTAGGTGTTGTGTAACTAACATCAGCAGTTGGTCTGTGTAGCTAACATGTTGGTCTGTGTAGCTAACGTAAGCTGTTGGTCTTTGTAGCTAACGTCAGCAGTTGGTCTGTGTAGCTAACGTCAGGCTGTTGGTCTGTATAGCTAACGTCAGCAGTTGGTCTGTGTAGCTAACGTCAGCTGTTGGTCTTGTAGCTAACGTCAGCAGTTGGTCTGTGTAGCTAACGTCAGCAGTTGGTCTGTGTAGCTAACATCAGCAGTTGGTCTGTGTAGCTACATAGCGTTGGTCTGTGTAGCTAACGTCAGCTGTTGGTCTTTGTAGCTAACATTAGCTGTTGGTCTGTGTAGCCTAGCAGTTGGTCTGTGTGTGTCTTTGTAAGCTAACATTAGCTGTTGGTCTCTGTAGCTAATGTCAGCTGTTGATTATTGTAGATAACATCACCTGTTGATCTGTGTAGCTAACATTAGTGGTTGGTCTGTGTAGCTAAATAGTCTACATTTAATGAAAAATTGAATCACCAGGACCATGGCCTGACAAGGTTTAATATCCCAGAGTTTCATGTTTTAAAATATATTTTCAGCATAATTGAAGAGTAAAAATCAAACCCTCTTAAAATAGGTCTGGATGTTTTTAGACATTTTATTGAAATGTTATATATTATAGCATTAATGTTAGAGTATGATTATAACAGGGAGTAAAGGGCTCATATTGAGCTGCATGCTAACTCTCTGTCAGGACCGGCCGGAGGCTGTCTGGCCTCAGTCTGAGTCGGACCTGCCATCTGCTGGATGAATGACTGAGCAGATTCCCTCCGTCTGCTCGCGTTAACACCACGCCGCGTGTTGCTCTCTGAAAGATCTGTCGAATATTTGCCTGGAGGGTAAAAACTTGACATGACGATCGAGGCTATTACCTCACCATGAGGTCTGTGTGTGTGTGTGCGGGCTGATAACACGATACAAGTTGGTGGAACACACATTTGATGGAAACATCATTAATCATCCCGCCCCCTCGCTGCGTAACCAGGAGGACGCTGGCCCTCGTTTATCACGCCGTCATGGCAACTAAGACAAAATGAAGCGCTGAGGTGAACATTAGAAACTGATATGATTTATGAAACTTTGTAGAAATGAGCACAAAGAACCTTCCCATGTTCACTTGCAGATCCATTTGCATGCTAATTATGTTTTTATCTGTCAGCTGTTGGTGGAGCTGAGCACAGATTAGCACCTCACAGCTGCCTTTAGCACCCTAACAAGCACCCTTACAATCCTCTTTCACCCAAAACAAAACAGCAATTACATGAATGACGATTAAAGCAGCATTATTATTGTGCTTAATATCCAGACGTGTCAGACTAAACGTTTTTATAATGAACGCATCAGAGCAATCGGATTGAGAGGCTTCAGTGTTTGTAATTATTTTTATTTATCAGTGCGAGATCGAGATCAGCTCGATTTTTTTTTTTTTTTAAAAAAGGGCTTCTTCTTCGTCTTTTTCGAGGGATTAACATCACAGACTCATTTTAAAACCAGATCAGGCTGCCAGCAGACCTTATTTAGATAAGACTGTGACTCGGGAAACTTTGAAGTAGCATCAGAGGAGGTGGGGATTGTTGTAACCAGAGAGGATGAGGTTGTTGACGAGTATCTTGTTTGATCTTCAGCAGCCTGTATTCTGCTGTGTGGGATTGCATAAGAAAGGGAAAAAAAAAGGGATAATGTGTGTGTGTGTGTGTGTGTGTGTGTGTGTGTGTGTGTGTGTGTGTGTGTGTGTGTGTGTTGCAGGATCTGTGCTGTACTGTTTGTTGAAGAAATGAGCTTCCTTTTACTCCCACGGATCTGGCTTGGTGTCCTGATTGTTGTCACTATGTTTGATGGAGGACAAATCTATAAGATATTTACTGTAATAAATCATAAAAACGATCGCCATATGTCATCAGAGATTAAAGAAACAGGACAAGATGACGGTTTGGGAATCAACAGATAACAAGTCATGGGATTATGTAATTAGAACAGCAAAAAAAAAAAAAAAAGGTAACTGTATTCCATTACAGTTACAGAGAAAGAAGAAATAATCAGATTATAGTTATATTTTGTAAAAATGGGGATTATTAGCTGGATTACCACTAATGTTAGCGGCACAGACTAAAGCTAACATTCCAAGCTTGGATGTTACACTAACATTAACGTTCGGTCTTTTAGCTAATATTAGCAGTTAATCTATTTAGCTAACATAAAGTGGGTTAGTCTATTTAGCTAACATTAGCAGTTTCTCTGTGTAGCTAACAATAGTGGTTGGTTCGTGTAACTCATATTATTAGTTGTTAAGTGTCGCTAATGTTATTGATTGGTCTCTGTAGCTAACATCAGATGTTAGTCTGTGTAGCTAACATTAGCAGTTGTTAGTGTAGCTAAGGTTACTGATTTGTCTGTGCAGCTAACATTAGCGTTGTTGATGTAGCTAAGGTTAGTGGTTGGTGTGCATAGCTAAAGTTAGCGGTTGGTCTGTGTAGCTAACGTTAGCGGTTGTTTTTTCCTGCTAATGTTTCTTTAAATGAGATGCTGAGTTGTTGGATGATGTCATATTTTTACAGCTGAAGGCAGGACTGTCACTGTACTGCAATGTTGTTCCTATTTTCTGATTTAAAGACGAAATAATGCTGAAATTTCCATCCTATGAAGCATTTTTTCACTAGAGGCCATGATAATGAAACTGACTGTAAGATTTTTTACAATTTTTTACATATTTGCTTGCCTTTAAAGGATGATAAAATCAGTGTTTTGACAAATTCATCACTGAAATGTTAATTTTAATGAGGTTTTAGCAAGGCTCGACAGTACACAACCCTGGTTCAATAATTGATGAAAAGGTGCAGCTCTGTACTTGTTCTGTGTTTCGGAGAACATGACAGTCTGACGGAAAGTGACAGTCAAATTCAATCAGGGGAAGAAGTGTGAATGTGCCATCTGCATCACTGTGACAAGCACACTACCAGAGATTTCCCTCGTCTTTGTGCCGTCTCGTCCTTGGATTCGTCCTCTCCTTCTATTTTCTGCTGAAGCCGCTCCGTCTCCCCCTCCCTGCCTCCCCCCCTCCGTCACCCCGCCTCCCGGCTCCATATTCATCGTGTGAAGTTATTCTCCCTCCAGCTGAGAGGACACTTTAAAATCCTAACAGACATTAAACCTGAAGGATCATTTCACCCACACTGACCGAGCGGGAGCTTCAACAGTCCGGCATGTGGCAAAGATAGAAGATGTCAAACACCAACTCATGTGTCCACGGGCGGTGTTGTCTGAATATGTGCAAAGACACAAAGTCAAAACTGTGAGGTCACCAAAAAGACTGAAGCAGGAGACGTCTGATCTTAGAAACCAGACGTTTTCTGGAACATCTAAAGAGGATTTACAGTATGTTCCTGACAGCTTTAAATTCGCACACAAATATCTGAACTTTCTCCTCCTCACATTTTCAGAACAGGCTCGTTATTTTAGTTTTAATGACTTTGAGGGGAATTATTGATTATTTTCATTTTGCATCGCTGTACGTTGCCTTCCAACATCAACACCTAAATGAATGGAACAGTAACACAAAGAAAAGACAATTCACTGGTGTGTCCATTAGTGCATATCACACATGAGCATGATGGATGTAACAAGGTCAAAATTACGCAAGATAAGAATAAAATGATGTATGACAAGATGGAAGCCACGTAGCAAAACGTGTGTAACAAGACGAAAGTGAAAAAAAGAACGTAAAAGATGTAACAAGATAAAAACAACATAAGAAGACAAAAAGACACAAAACGTAACAAGGAAAAAGTGACAAACATGTAAAAGGAGTAAAAAGATGAAAACTAAAATGTGTAACAAGACAAATAAGACAATGTAAAAGATGTGACAAGACAAAAACAACACAAGATATAAGAATAAAACACATAAAATACACAACAAGATGAAAGCAACATAACAAGACGAAAATTATGTGAAATTATGAAACAAGATGAAAACGTCAAAAACAACATAAACGATGTAACAAGACACAAACAGCATAAGAAAATGATTACACGACGATAACAAGACGAAACTGATGTAAAATGATGAAACGATGAAAATTATGTAACAAGACTTAAAATAACGTAAAATAAGATAAGATGAAACAAACTACTGAAGTAAACTACTTTTACTACTTTTTACTTTCATGCATTGAGGACATTTTGAGCCTGTACTTGTTCACGTTTACTTAAGTAAACTTCTACTTTTACCAGAGTCTTTTATTCACACAAATGTGGGAGTTTCTACTTGAGTGAAGAATGTGTGGACTTTGGCCACGTCTGCATCTAATTCATATCCAGGCTTCATAAGGAAACACAACCTCAGAGACGCCCCCATGACTCGACATTTCTTTGCTTCTTCAGCATAAAGTAAACCATGATGTAGTTTAATCCAAAACGGATTAAAAAGCACTACTGTCCCAGTTCCACACTCAGAAAACACTGAAGTTATTTATATCCCTGCAGCCAGAACACTCACACCAACCAGAAAACATTATTACAGCGCCCGTGTCGCAGCCTCCACGTTGACTATTTGCACAAGGTGATGACAACGTTTCAGCACACAAAGAATAAAATGCTTTTTCGCTTACACAAATGTCAAAGCAACATTGAAACCACACACAGATTCCCCTGGAACATGAAAGAAAACAGGCTCCGGAGGATGAATCCTGATGTGAGGCCGAACAGCAGGTCTGCACGGAGCTGCAGTGAGACTGAGACTCTACGTACTGAGATGTCTTTTGTCAACACTGTCCCACTCCAAACCTGTCAAACACAGCAGCAGCTCGGTCAGTGGACCTTCACTTCAAACTGTGACTCTGCAGGTACAACTCCAGTGTCAATTCTGTGGTCGAGTTAGTGATAATAAAGATACGACGTCAGGGCTGACTTTCAAAATAAAGGCATGTATTTGTATTTGTTTGAGCCATTTGAGCTCGAACTGTATGAAAATTTCACGAGAGACTGGAAGTAACTAAGTACAAATACTTATATTTGGACACAAATATCTGAATTTTCTTCTCCTTACTTTGTCAAAACAGGCTTGTTACTTTAGTTTTAATGCATTTGAGGGGAATTATTGATTATTTTTATTTTGCTTCCACGTCCACACGACTTCAAGACTGATTTAAATAGACAGTAACACTTAGGGAAGACAAGTTGTCGGTGGATCCATCCGTGCATATTACACATGACAGATGTAACAAGACGAAAGCAACATAAAAAGATAAGGAAGGTGTAATGAAATTTTAAAAAATGGTGTAGGAGGCATAAGACAAAAAAAAAACATAAAAGACATAAGAAGAACAAAAAGATGTAAAAGACAAAAAATCAAGGTGATGGATGCAACAAGATGGAAAAGACCTAAGTGGAAAAATGACGTAAAAGACATGAGACAAAAAAGACGTAACAAGATGAAAAATAACGTAAAAGACAAAAATTACGTAACAATTCAAAAGACAACATCACAGTGACTGTGAAACAAACTGTTTGAAAATACAACCCAATCCTAAATCTAAGCTTTGTGTTTTTTGTCCACAGATTTTTATTTTATCGAAACAGAGTGAAACTAAAATATTTTCTTCCAATATTGTGACTAACCAGCTCTATTGTGGAATATAAGAACAATTCTGTTCCTTTATTTCTTCTTCATGGGTCATCAACTGGTGATGACGTGAGCTTTTTTCCTGTTTTTTCCCGTATGTTATGTTAGCATGATGTCATGTATGTAGCCAGCAGTTGTGTATTTTAGACGGTTTTTACAATATTTCAGTTTAAAACAAATCAGCTGGAAACCTTAAAAAGTTGGCTGAAGGCTAATTTCAACCAACTCATGGAGTTAGTGTTAGCTAGAGCTGATTAAATCTGCTAGCAGTACTTCAAGAATGAGGTGAATCTACTGGCCAAATATGGCAAAAAATGGAATATAATGTTTTCTTTTGTGTTTAATCACCTGAAAATAAGAATAATTGTGTTTTTGTTACCTTACAATGAGACGTTTATATCTACAGAGGACTGTAGCTCCACCATGTTTCTACAGGAGCCCAGAGGAGACAAACCAAAAGTTTTGCAGCCACTGTAGGCTCTCCTTCACATTTGGAAGGGGAAGATGAGGCAAGTAGGCTGTAGTCTACAACTTCATACCACTAAATCCAACAACTGGGGCCTTAACATCTTCCTGTGTCCTCATCTAATCGTTGGATTAAGTATCCAGACTGTTCTGATTTTACAGTTTCTGTGCTCCGTCTTTGAACTTAATAACTGAGAAAAACTGGGGCATGATATCTCATTGAGAAATATAATTAAATAAATACGGACTGAACCAAAGATTCAGGCTAGAAAGGACTTGACCAAGATTAATTTATTTGGATGGACTGAGGCAGTGCAGATCTGTTTCCTCTTTCTTTTTGTTTGACTTTGTAGTGAAGATTTTTGATGATCTCCTCCGTTAGCCTTGAGTGAAGCTTTATGAAAATAGATAATTTAATTATCCATGCAGAGTAAACTATGAATTTTTAATGACTCCGAGATAATGAACATTTCTTTTTTTTATGCATTATGTTTGTTTGCTGGTATTTTTTTAGGATGACATGTTTCTGTGGGAATTGTGATTAAACGTTTTGTAATTCCTCTGAGACGGAAACTTAATGAAAGGAGACGTGTGAAAAACACTTGGCAGTCCAAACGCTCTGATGCTTTGTTGTGACAAAAATTAATTAGTCTAATTACAGAGGTTGTGCGGGTATGACACAGCCGGCATATGCATATTTTTTTTAATTGTCTATACATTTAATGATAGAACACCACAGAAAGTTGGATTTATCTGAAGAAACAGGGCACTTTTACTCAGATTATGAACAAATTCCAGGATGAAAACTAAGAAATGTTTTGTACATACAGAGTAAAATAGCATTTAGGAGGGAGCTATAAATAATTTACACAGCAGTAATTTTTAAAATACCCCAAATCCAATAATTATGGGGTAGAGTGTTGGACCAGTAGTTTAGGTTAAAAAGGTGGTAATATTGATATTTGGAGAGAAAGAGATTACGCTGTGAAAAGTTTTTAAATGCATGGTGTTTAAAATGTCATGATACTTGGAGAAAATAAAATAGAAACCAGGAGAAAAGTGTGTTATTGATTCTGCATCAGCCCACATCCTCCTCCTCAAACCCCACAGAACAAATGCAGATGCAGTGGATCTAACAAGTTTGTCTGGAGGTAAATTTGCGGCAGCGACTAAGCTAGTGTTAGTTAGCCGGATGTGCTAACGTTCTCAGTTAATGTTAGAGCAGATGAATTTAATCCATTCCCCACACGTGTGTTCATGTGTTTCATGTTTTTGAGAGACTACAGAAAAGACGCCACCGTCCAGACTCATGAAATGTCGAGTATCACTCTTCTTGACAGCCCTAGTTATAGTTGGTGACCTATGATTGGACAGTTGCTGTTTGGAGGCGGGGTTTAGTGACGGGTCAGTTGTTGAAATGATATGTTGCAGTGTAAAATCTTAAAATCAGTCCATATAGTGATCAAGAACAGGAACAACACCTCCGCTCCTCCTTCTTCCAAATCTCTGCCCCCGTATATTTACCTCGTATCTTAATGGCACACTGGATGAATAATGTAATCAGTGTTATCAGAAACAGTGCTGGAACAAGAGTCCAAACAAAAAGATTTTAAACACCAACAAAGATGCAGCGTCAGGCTGTCAGGTCAGAGGAGGTGATGTCACACTGTGTTTGAAAAAAAAAAAGATTAAATACAAAAGGGCATCATCATCGTCATCGAGGGGTAAAGTGTCTCGGCCCTGGGCACCTCTGACCTCGTCCACGTCCACACAAATTCATGTCATATATCAGATAACGTTATCAAAAGCAAATTAAATTCATACAAATGTGGTGCACTGGACGACATCTAGTACAGTTTATTCACCGCTGTGTAATAATAATAGTTCTGCATGAAGCCACAACAAATTACAAATTAATATATTCTGTCTTTGTAGCACAACAAAATGTTGTTGAGTGTCCTTGAGAGCTGTTTTGAATTAATATGTCAGATGGATATGTGTTTGTTTACAGCTTCACAGTCCAGATCCGCATGTCAACCATGTAAATGAATGTTAGCAATGACCTGGATTCATCATCAGGCAGTCTTTGACTAAACAGAGCGATGAATATCTCAGAACATCAACATTTTCCATGATTTAGTTCTTTATTGCAGGACCGGACTTTGTTTACTTCCTGCCCCTGCTGCTGGCTGCAGTAAACACAAGTAGAAAGAGCCTGATTGGTTCACACAGTTTGCTGTACATCTCTTGCAGGTCTGCAACCTGCGGCTCCAGAGCTGCATGTGGCTCTTTAGCTCCTCTCCAGTGGCTCCTTGTGACTTAAATTTTGAAAAAGTTTTACAAACTACTGATCTTTTGTTGGGATATTTTTGAGCATTACACCAGCCACACAGTAGCATTACACAAACCACATGCTAGCATTACACCAGCAACATGCTAGCTTCATGCTAGCAACATATTAGCATTACATTAGCCAAATGTTAGCATTACACCAGCAAAATGCTAGCATTACACCATTGTAGAGGAAGACACTCAATACTGTATCATGTAGCAATAGTTATAATAATTCGATGTAGTGACAGAGGACATGAGTGTTTATAACACAGATCCGTTACTGTTAACAGAGGCTCCAGTCTGCAGTGTAGTTCATACTTCCATGATAAGCCTCAGAACTGTACAGTGTCATTAGAATTCATGACCAAAAAACTGTTTTTATATCACATCGATACACCTGTCCATATCCACACTCTCCTCCTCTCTCTGTCTCCCTCGCTTTCTGCTGCGAGTCCACATCACGCTTTTTTTTTTTAATCAAATAATTGTTTTTTACCTGGTTTTAGGTAATTCCATGCTTTTTTCCTTTTAGCTCTCTCCAAACAGGTCCTATGCTGCAGAAAAACAGCTTAGGTCCTAATTTGGTGCTCCAAAATCGAAACAAGTTCAGACTGTTTGATGCACCTCACTGTTTAAATCAATAGGTGTATTTCAGAACACGCACGTCAGTTGCTTTCAGTGTGTCTCGGCCTTAAAAGACACATTTTTGGTGGCTCTTGGCAGTCTAAAACACCTTCCTAAGGGAAGTTTCTCAAATTATGTACAATGTAAGTTATCTATTCCATCCGTTTCACCCATTTAAGAGCTTTAGACGCCACAAGGCACCTAAAACAACAGCAACTGCAATCAAATTGTTAAAATATTTATAGATTTGCTGAATTTCAGCATTTTGCACTTGTTGTTTTAGGCCAATTGAACTGCATTTGAATTGCCAGCGACTGGACTCCAAACTCTCCCAGGTTTTCTTTGTAATCCATGTCGATTGTGGAGAAGTCAAAGACAATTAACCTGA
Source organism: Lutjanus argentimaculatus (assembly GCA_034769285.1). Taxonomy (NCBI): domain Eukaryota; kingdom Metazoa; phylum Chordata; class Actinopteri; order Lutjaniformes; family Lutjanidae; genus Lutjanus; species Lutjanus argentimaculatus. Next base: position 40,889,946 of record JAWZSL010000005.1, on the reverse strand, counting down.
GGTGAGTGGCTGATCCCAGAGCTGTGCAGGAGAATTGATCTAAAAATGTTTTTTCAGATTGCTGTAGAAGAAACTCTCTCATGCTGCTCCAGCTCTGTCCGGCCTTCATCCTGTTTGTTAGATTATAAAACGGCTCAGATATTTGATCAAATGCAGTTAGGAGGCGATCACAAGCAGCAGATATCAAACTAAACTCCCACTTCTGGTGGAGACACACAGTTAAGAGACAAAAGCATCATTAGAGGAAACTTTAAACTTTCTAAAAAAAAAATATCATAGCACCTTTCAAAACTTTGGTTGCAAAGTGCTTAACAAAGGATAAAAAATGAAAAAAAAAACATACAGTGCAAACATTACAGAAGGAAAAAATAGCACAGTAAAACCACAAACAGTTAGATGCATCACAACTCAAAATAGTGTGCATGACTCACGCTCAAGCAGCAAATGAGCAGCCAAACTTTCTGTGCAAGATGCAATTTTCTTTCAGTGTGTGAATATTCTTGATCTATTTTTTGACATGATGCATATGATCATAGCATAACCATGTGTGTGTGTGTGTGTGTGTGTGTGTGTGTGTGTTTGTGTGTGCGCGCGCAGTGGGGGTGAACAGGCAAAAGAGAGAATGAAAAATGAGTGCCAGTGGCTGCACTCAGAGCAGACAGGTGTTAACAATCAGAGCAGAAGGATTAAAGTTTAGCAGTGAAGTTGTCCAGTGGCAGTAAATGTACAGTTTATCCATGAAAAGACTGCAGAAAAAGTCCAAGAAGTTACTCTTTGTTGGGTGAAGTGAAAGAAAAGTCTGTGGGATTTAACTGGAGCAGAGTGAGCTGATCTCTGGCAATATAAAATACATTTTCAGTGTTTTTTTCCCTGAGCATCAACATCGCATTTACTTGTGTAATTGTTGAAAAAAATAGACTTGCAGTTGAAATAACCGCTTCAGGTTGCGTTGATGCCCATCAGACACAGCTGGGACACAAACTGCACGGCCGAGATGGTGCAGACGGTGATTTCTTTTGCATGAAACATGCAAGTGAAAAACACGTCTTAGCTTCAGCGGGATTAAAGAGCATTACTGTAGTCTAAGCGTGAGGAAACAAAAACATGGATAACCAACTTTCTAAGGATAACAGTGGGCATATTTTAGCAATATACTTCAGGTGATAATAACCGTCTTGTTTATCAGATTTCAGGTTGCCTTAGCTGCTGTTAGCAAACACTACCGTTAGCTGTTGTAGTTGGCAATTACTTTAATAATCGATCAAATCAATTAATTGTTTCACCTCTAATCACACCCCCCTAAAAACACAGTTTCATCCCAAGTCTTAAGAATGAGAGTATGTTGATATTAGAATTTCAATAGAAGGTAGAGTTGATGCTTGTCTTTCCACGTGTATAAGATGGATTTATCATTAAATATCTGATGCCTTCACTGTCACGTTCCTGCATAAAAGGAACCAGAGCAAAAGAAAGTTTTGATAACATGTCACTGTGTGTTTTCTTTTTTTTTTTTTTTTTTAATGTACCACCTGTAAGATTGTTGTCCTGTTTCGAGTTCTCGAGGATTTGCATCTTTCTTCTTATTCTGGCAAACAGACATTTTAATAAAGCGTGAATGTGTTTGCAGGCATGCACACAGAGCGGGAGACAGCAAGCGTTTTTTTTTGGGGTTTTTTTGTTTTTTTTAAATGAACGTTATCGCAGGCAGGTGGATGCTGCATGTGAGTCATTGTGGATGTGCAATAACACCTGTGAGTGTGTCTCATTCTTTGGCAGCTCGCTCCCTCGGGTCCCAGAGGAGAAAAGAAAACTGAGAGTGGGAGAGACAGACGGAGCTCTCCCGAGAGAGAGAGAGAGAGAGAGGGAGAGAGGAGAGAGAGAGAGAGAGAGAGAGAGGGAGGCTGTCAGCTGATTGTATCTATGTGCATGTATGTATATGCTAATGAAAGTGAGGGTTTGATGAATGTTGTAATCAATGGATGTGTGTATTGTGCCTGCAGGATGAGATATCTGTTAATAAGCTGCATCTTAATCAAACAGTTCACTCAGAGCCCAAAGTCACTTTGCCTTCAGGGAAGAAGCATGTCTCAGATCAGTGTTAGAGAGGAGAGCTGCATGTGTTTCTTATTAACATGCATCTATCTTTAATTGTTTATTCATGAGAGCGTGACATTTTTTATTTTTACATGATTGTGTGTACACTAATTGTGTGTGTGTGTGTGTGTGTGTGGTTATAAGCATGCATATGTGCAAAGTTTATGTGAAAGGAATTATTCTAAAATCATGAATACCAACACTAATTCCATTTTTTGTGAAAATGTATTCTTTTAGGCTTTGTGTATATATATATATATATATATATATATATATATATATCCTATATATCCTATATATATACACACACATATATATATATGTGTGTATATATATATGTGTGTGTATATATATATATAAATATATGTATATATAATATATATATATATATATATATATACACACACACATATATATGTACAGTCCGTTATCCCAAAAATCAAACGCTCGTTACTCTGAAAGTACACAATTACACACTCTCCCTGCAGCTGTTAGTTCAGTGACAGCTGGCTCTGTCCATGGTGCTGAATCAGAGTTTTGCCCTTAATAGTTTTTTACTGTCACAGACAAATTTCAGAATTCAGAATAAAAATCATGAGAGTTTTACCTCAGTTGGTGCATCATAACTCAACCCCACTCCTAACCCCAAAAATGTCCCACTGGACAGAAAGTCCATTTGTTTAACAGTCCGTTATCCCCAAAACAAATGTCCGTTGCTCCAAACTTACATACGTTACTTTACTTACTTATTTTAATCCAAACCGTGATCATTTCCTGACCCTAACCACATAGTTTTGGGGCTTAAACCTAAACAAATTGCAGTTTGTTTCACAACATTAACGACATATTTATTATTCTTTCCATCACAACAAAGGTCACTTGATGTTTGCAAGTCAAATGACACAGATATAAAGGGCAAAAAACTCCAGGGAGAGTCAGAGCATTCATTTTCAGAACAACAGGCCTTTGGAACAGTGGGCTTTTGCTTTGGCATGTTGGACAGATGGGCTTTTTGGTCCAGTGTGACATTTTTTCAGACTATTTGGGGTTTTTTGGAGTTTGTGGGCCCTCGGAACAATGGGCAGTCATAACTATCTGAAAATTAGTGTTGTTGGTGCTTGGTACTTTTTAGCTGTAATCTCAGATGTCTAAAGACTTCAACACCGTTTGGTCCTCTCTGTCCCCCCACCATCCCCCTCAAGATGGTGTGTGGGTTTATGGGAAATGGTGAAAAGAGAAATACTGAATCAACAACAATATTAGATCATTTATTGTGTTGTTTCTTTGTTTTATTTCTGTCCTCATGGAGTGAACCACCAGCATATTGTTGAGTAAGGCTGAATTTTTATTTTCTACACTAACACAAATGTAAATGGTGTCTCAATTAAGGATTTCTTACTTCTGGGACACAGCATGGATAGTTTAAGTCTCACTGATGTCTCTTAGAGTGCTGTGGTGATCAGCAGACAGTGTAAATGTTCGGTGGCTCTGACGTGGGTCTAATCGTCTCTTGAGGTTGGTTTCTGATTTTCTGTTGAAGATGCAACACTCTAATGAAGTCTTAACATAAGATCCACAAATGTTGAGTCTGTCCCTGGCGCTCTGGACTGCATAATGTGACATTAAAGAGACAATAGATTATGTTAATGAGCGTTGGCGGGTGACGGAGTTCAGCAGAGAAAAAAGAGAAAGAACAGGAGGTGTTAAAGGAACAGTTCACCACAAAATCAAAAATACGTATTATTCTTCTTAGTTCTGTTTATCTATCTAGATTTTAGATTTGAGAGTTGCAGAGTTCTGGAGATATCAGCCGAGATATAATGAGATTAAATGGCATTTGGTTTGTGGTGCTGACTATGAGCTGCTATAGTAACACAGTCTTTGTAACATGATCTTATGGTAAAGCTGGTGTTTCTCTTCTACACTGATCTTAGAGTTTGCTGCTGAGAAGTTGCAGGGTTTTATTTCTGGGCTAAAACATTACACAGTGTCGGACTGGTGCATAGAAGCATTTTCCAATACTGGTATTCCCAGTACCAGGGTTCAGTACTTTCAAGGTACTGAACCCTCACATGGTCTGTGGATTATCTTTTCAAATGTATTTTTTGGTGCTAAAAAGTTAACAAAATGTTACGCTGTTTGCTAGGTAGCTAACAAAACATTGCATTGTTTGCTAGCAAGCTAAAAAGTTAACAAAATGTTGCTTTTTTCGCTAGCTAGGTATAGAGTTAACAACTATTGATTAGCTAATTAGTTAATTAGCTAAAAAGGTCACAAAACCATTAAAAACATTATTTGCTAGTTAGATATAAAGTTAACAAACCTTTACATTGTGTTGCAGCTACCTAAAAAGAAGACACTATGTTGTTTCCTAACTAGCTAAAAATAATAAATAGCAAAAAATCACATTCTTTGCCAGTTAGCTAACAAAACATTACATTGTTTGCTAATTAGGCTACCTAAAAGGTTAGATTGTTGTTTTCTAGTTAGCTAAAACATTAACAAAAAATCACATTGCTTGCCAGTTGTTTGCATTCAAAAGTTAACAAATCATTATGTTGTTTGCTAGCTACTTAAAAAGTTAACAAAACATTATTGCTAAAAAGATAACAAATATAACACTTTTTGCTATCTACCTACAAAGTTAACAAAACATCACATTGTTTGCTAGTTAGCTTACAAAACATCATATAGTTTGCCAGCTAGCTAAAAAGTTAATTTACCTAGTTAGCCTACTCATGATGACTCAGCAGAGAAGCTCTCATTTCTCCTCTTTCAAGAAGATCTTGTTGGCTGAAATAATGTCACAATATGACCAATAATAGAAAAATTGTTTGTCCTGTTGGTCGGTACTGAATCTGAGTAGGAAAAAAATGTTGTTCCTACATGAAAATGTTCACAACAAGAGCTGTGGATTATCTTGAGTTATGGGGTCATGATTTATGGAAAGAGACGCTGGTTTTGAGTTTTTCAAAGGTTTTTTTTTTTTTTTTTTGGTGCTTTTAGTGGCATTTAGTTCCATTATACTGGACAGACGACAGATATCTTCAAAACTCTGCAACTCACACCAAACCTATTTAGATGGATAAAGAGCACTACAGGCCTGTGGAAAATATGTTTTATTTTTAATTCTTTTTATTCAGTTTTTCTTCATTTCAGTGCCACTTTTTCTGTCATCTTTCCTCAACACTTGATTTCTTTTGTCTTCTTCACCTCTGACGGTCTCTGCTCACTCTGTCCCTGTCTCTCCCTCATTGTTCTCAGTGTTGTTCTGTTTTCTGTCCTTCGCAGGGAAACGCTGCTGCTGAGCTGATCCACTGGGATGCCGACAGAGAAAGAAAAAGAGGACAACATCTATATTTGAATCACCTTCTCCTCAGTCACAATCCCTCATCTGCATCACAAACTCCTCACAACACAGGACTGAACACAGCGGCTGCTGCTCTCCTGTCTCCCTGTCCTCCTCGTCCTGTCTTCTCTGCTCTGATCTGCCTGGACACGCTCAGTTTTTGGGGAAGAGAAGTTCAGTTGCAGCCTCAGGGGCTTTGGTCTGGTCAAACCCTCACCCCTGACACACTGTCCCCTTGTCACATCGCCCCGTCCCTCCCCTCTCCTCTCCTCTCCCTGCCATGTCCAACGACAGCAGCCTCCTCAGCGTCTGGGAGGCCTCCGATTGGGCAAACACCTCTCAGTGCCCGCCCTCGGTGGGCGGGGCCACCTTCTTGATCGTGGCCTACAGCGCCGTCATAGCAATCGGGTTGCTGGGCAACGCAGGCCTGGTGTTCATCATCGCCCGGCAACAGGAGTTGCGCAACGTCACCAACATCCTGATTGCCAACCTGTCATGCTCTGACATCCTCATGTGTGTGGTGTGTCTTCCTGTCACCGTCATATACACACTGATGGACCGCTGGGTGCTGGGAGAGGCCCTGTGTAAGGTCAGGGACAACACACACACACACACACACACACACACAGAGTGCTTGGACTGGGTTGAACCAACAACAAAGATAAATTACATCTAGGATTATTTCTAATCAGAGTTTAGATAAACTAGGTTTCAAATGAGTAAAACCTGATTTAAAATTAAGCAGAACTCTGTTGCACAATTAAAAATCATCTCTTTTTGTAAATCCAACTTAACTGATGTAAACTGAACTTAAATAGAGTTTAATCAGTATGGAGACGCTTGCTCACCCAAAATTAAAAGAAATTTAAAACTTGCTGTCAGGACGTCGAAAGTAAAAAAAGAGAGAAACCATTAACTTTCAGCTGCTCTTTATTCCTTAATAAAATACTACATTGTTCGCTAGTTAGCTAAAAAGTTAACATGTTATTTACTAGCTATCTAAAAGGTTTAAAAAAATGTTATGTTGTTCGCTGGCTAACCAAAAAGTTAGCAAAATGTGAAATTGTTTGCTAATGAGGTATAAAGTTAACAAAATGTTATGTTGTTTGCTAGTTCGCTAAAAGTTAACAAAACCCTACAATATTTGCTAGTTCACTAAAAAGTCAACACATTACATTGTTTGCTAACTAGTTAACAAAATATTATGCTGTTTGCTAGTTAGCTAACAAAACTATCTACCTAACAAGTTAACAAAACTTTACACTGTCTCTTAGCTACCTAAAAAAAAGTTAACAAAACGTTACATTCTTTGCTAGTTAACTAACAAAACATTGTAATGTTTGCTAGCAAGCTAGCAATTTAATGAAATGCAACATTGTTTGATGACTCAGCAGAGAAGCTGAAATTTCTCCTCCTTTGAGAAACAAAACAACTGTAGTGAAAGAAAGAGACAAATAATAAAACTCATTTGGGCTGAGTCTAGTCGGCTATTTTAAAAGTTAAACTTCCTCAAGTTTAAGTTTAAAGTTAATACTTGATCACATTTTAAACTGGAGTCCAAAACTTTGCACAGATTATTTAATTTAGTAGATGAACAATAACCTGAAGTTTAAGGAGCGGTTTAAATTAAATCTTTCTCAATTTTAAGCTAGCTTTAAAATTTTGTTCAGCATAATTTAATCAGGTTTAAAAATTAATCCTTGTTGATGTCCCCAGCCTCAGAATGTTAAACCTGTTTCTCTTACCCGTCTCTGTCAGGTGACCCCCTTCGTTCAGTGCATGTCCGTCACGGTCTCCGTCTTCTCCTTGGTGCTCATCGCTCTGGAGCGTCACCAGCTGATCCTCCATCCCACCGGCTGGTCCCCCCGCCGCCGGCCACTCCTACCTGGCTGTGGGGCTCACGTGGTTGGTCGCCTGTTTCATCTCTCTGCCCTTCCTCTCCTTCAACATCCTCACCAATGACCCCTTCCAGAACATCAGCCTGCCTGCCAATCCCTTCAGGTGAGCTCAGATATCTGGGATACAGGTGTATCAGGGTCGTTGCCCCCTGCTGGTCATTAGAAAGAAGATAGGTTTTTTACGCACTTCTGCACTAATTTCACTTTTCAGACCTGGAAGCTCTGTCAACTTCTTCTACTTCTACGGGAAAAGATCATGTTTTGGGTTAAAATACACCTCACACCATGAGGTGGCTGTGGCTCAGTGGATCGGATCGGACCGATCGGATCGGAGGTTCGATACCTGACTCCCCCAAGTCTGCATGTCAAAGTATCTTTAGGCAAGATACTGAACCCCAGATTGTTCTGCCACTAGTAAATGAATTACTTTACATTTAGCTACCTTATGTTACGTTACCTTACGTTACTTACCTTGTATTACCTTACCTCATTTTACCTTACATTTAGCTACCTTATGTTACATTACATTACGTTATGTTACCTTACCTTAGCTTACGTTAAATTATGTTGACTTACGTTATGTTAATGTATGCTACATTACCTTACTTTACGTTTAGCTACCTTATATTACATTACTTTACGTTACCTTATGTTACGATATGTTACATTACCTTACCTTAACTTATGCACATAAACTTAAGTTATGTTAACTTATGTTGGCTTACATTACCGTATGCTACGTTACCTCACATTATGTTATGTTGACTTACATTATGTTAACTTACGTTACGTTAACTTATGTTACGTTACCTTATGTTACGTTATCTTACGTTACGTTACCTTACATTTAGCTACCTTATGTTACGTTACCTCACATTATGTTATGTTAACTTACTTATGTTAACTTACGTTACGTTAACTTATGTTACGTTACCTTATGTTACGTTATCTTACGTTACGTTACTTTACATTTAGCTACCTTATGTTACGTTACCTCACATTATGTTATGTTAACTTACGTTATGTTAACTTACGTTATGTTAACTTATGTTACGTTACCTTATGTTACATTATCTTACGTTACGTTACCTTACATTTAGCTACCTTATGTTACGTTAGCTTATGTTACGTTACCTTACATTACCCAACCTTACGTTTAGCTACCTTATGCTACGGTACCTTACTTTATGCTACCTTGTGTTTAGCTACCTTATGCTACCTTACCTTATGTTTACCTACCTTACATTGTGTTACCTTATGTTACCTTACTGTACGTTTAGCAACCTTTCATTACGTTGGAATATGTTATCTTACATTACATTACGTTACTACTTCCCTACATACATAATGTTAGGACTTAACGAGAACATTGACTTTTGGTGTCACATAGGAGACGAATCCTGGTCTCCTGTATGAAAGCCCTGTGTTTTTTTGAGTCATCAATCCAGCCCACCTGCTCCAGATCCAGACTTTCTCTGTCTTTATAATATATCACCTGATCCATATGGGTTTATATTGAAGTTACTCGAAAACAAAGGAAGGAAAGGAAGTTTTTCCTCACTACCATCAGCTCAGTGTTTGCTCTTGGTGGGAACAGTTGAGTTTATGAAGGTTACAGTTTAGACCTGCTCTAACTGAAAGTACCCTTGAATAACTCTTTTATGATTTGGCCTTACACAAATAAATTGAAATTGAAAAACCCAGAATGTCACACACACTGAAGAGCACCTTGTGCATTTGTATGAAAGGCTGAGGAGTGTGACAAACCGCTGGTATTTGACGATTTTAGAACGAGTTGTGAGATCAGTGTATTGACCAGTCAGGAAGCATCTTGACAGCGCTGACCTTTAGCTTGTTTGAAACCTCGCCAGTCCTGAGAGCTTTTTTCCCTCTTCAGTGAAACTGAATGGAAAGAGATGAAAACACACTCTGAGACAGAAAAAAATAGAAAGACTCTTGGAGAGCTGTTAGGACCAACTGGCACTAATATGATCCAGGCCGTCTCGAGTGTTAGCCTTTAGCTCACCGGCCCTGTGAGTCGTGACCACATCACCAACCTTCTAGAAGCAAATATTTCGGATGAATTTCACTGAGCCACTTCCTGGTGAGACCAGGCTTCACTGTGAGTTCAGACAGACCACAAGGTGAATTTTAGAGATGGCACTATTCAATATGACGTCAGCAGAAAGACACGAGGAGGTGCACATTTCCCAGTGGGCCTGTTTTCTTGCCAGCAGTCGTCTTCTGCAGTTTTCCTCAAGAAGTAGTCCATTTTTTGTTTCCTTCTGTGCCTCTTTGGCAATTTTCTGGCTCCAAACTAAAACGTCTGTGCCAAAGTGGAACATCTGAGGCTGTCATTATGCAACTGTGCAATTTTGGTGCTTGTTTTGGCATGAAATTGCTTTTCCACCAGCTCAGACCTCCTGTTATAGTGAAGGCAATTTTCCCTTTGGATTCACGATCCAAAAACTTTATCGACAAGTAAAGTCAAATTTTCTTTATAGCCCAATATCACATTTTGCTGTGTGTTTTTCTTTGTTAAACTGCCAAAGACAAATAATTTTGATAGGGTTTTGATTTTTACTCTTCAGTTATGCTGGAAAATATATATTAAAGATATATTAAACTTGTAATGTAATAATAACTGTAATAACTCCTAGTGATTAAATTGTTAATTTCACATTTTAAAGTGTGTCAGAGTCTCTTAATGTTCATCAAAATACACATTTTTAAACCATAATTCTTATTTATCTTTGATTTAGAAGGACTACAGAGTCGACATGTTCTGGCTGAGACACATCTGATAGAAATATTATTGAATGAATTTGTCTAAAAATAGAAAGTTTACCAGTGTTTGAGCAGGATTCCCGCCTTTTTAAACCAGGAAGTGAGACAGGGGTCCTCAGGGTATAGCTGACCCTTTTTATGCCTGATTAAACCATCTGGGACACAACTTTAAAGGACCAACATTTTTATAAACAAAAAATAAATCTCTTGAAATGTCATTTGGTGTAAGGCCAGAAAGACAACCTGTTGAGGGCAAACCCCCTCTGATTCAGCACCATGGACACGGCTGTCCTCACTTAACTAACAACTAAAGGGAGTCTGTGTTTTCGGAGCAATGGGTGTTTGTTTTTTGGTGTAACGAGCTGTGTTTTTTGTTGGACCACTGAGGTTAAAGGTAGGATTAAGTTTAGGTTATCCCAAAAACAAACACCCATTGCTCCAAACATACCATGATCTTTTCTTAACCAAGTAGTTTTGGTGCTAAGGCCCCCCCCCCCCCCCAAAACACAAAAAAAAAAAAAAATAAATAACATCCAAGGGTATAGTTAACCCTTTCTATGCCTGATCAAAACTATGTTTTTGTAAGAAATCTTACAGAGTTGATGGAAACCTGGGGACAAAAAAATCTATTTTAAAACAAAGATAATTATAACAGCACATATTTACACCTGTGTTATCAGCAGGTATTGTTAGTTTTAGATTTTGAAGGCTTTTAAAACATTTTTTAAACTGTTTGAAGTAGTGAATTCTTGTCATTAAAGCGAACCAAAACATTTCATAAATTACATATATTTCATATATTTTTTCAGTTCTCAGTTCAGTTCGTTGATTTCTGTTCTTGTTTTTCTAACCTGCAGAGCTTCACACAGTTTTTGGAAAATGTCAGTACACCCTTAATTTTACAATTTGCATTTCACCATCAAGGCGTGAAGATGTTCTAAGACCCAGCGTGGCTCATAATAAACACAGTGATAAATAATAAATGCAATAAAACAAAAAGAAAGTAAGAACGTTCCTCTTGTTGCCAGGCGAATACAAACAAACACGTCTACCTGGAGAAATGCAGGATGGGAGAGCAAAGTCATTTAAAAATCTAATTATCCAGACTGTGTATATTTCTTTTAACTGTACAAACACTACAGAGTCATTTCCCCGGACAGGAAAACACACATGAGCAGACGTGTGAATGATAATTACATGTTTAGTGTATTACCCCGCTGCTTTAATCCCTCCGGTGTTTCTCAGCACCCGGCTGAGAAAGAACAATGAATTCATTGTTTACTCTCCGTCACTCCTCCGTTCCTTACAGGGTTTAATAATCATAGCTGTGCTGTTACACGTCGCTGCACCTGAGAGGAAGTGTTGCTGCTGACATTTGACGTGCTGCAGCCGCGTGAATCTGAGCCGTGGGAAGCTTGACGTGGAATACTGAACACTCCTGGTCTCACCTATCTGTTAAACTGACGTCTTTTTGTCACTCAGACATTTTTATTTTATATTAAATGTTCCTCACAGCTTCATTTCACACATTACAAGGTCGTCACTGATGAATTTTAAAATCATCAGCTTTAAATAATGTTCCTATTAACATGAGTGTGAAGGACACTGGCCCTGCTTCTCACAGTGAATCCATGATGGGTGGAAAACAAAACAGATTCTCAATCCAAACCTAGTTCTTGACTTAATAACTTGAAAAAGGAGCCGACTGCAGTTCGTTGTGTGCTAAACAACAGACTGACGCCGCGGCAGGATGGCAAAACAAGACGTGGATGATGATGTTTTGCGCTGGTGATGTTTTTCGGGTTTTTTATTCAGAAAGAATAGAATAAAATGTATTAAATAAAATGATTTCAAGGCTGTTTACATGATTTATGCAACTATTCTAATAATGCATAGAGCTAAGATGCAGCTTTCTATTTAACATTCTATTGCAAACTTTAACTGTTAAATTTCTCTGAAATTTAAATTCCCTACAAAATTTAAGTTCCCTTCAAAGCATGAATTCCCTCTGAAATGAATTCCCTGCAGGATGTACATTCTCTCCAAAACGTAAATTCCCTCCAACACATAAATTCTCTCCAAAATGTTATTTCACTTCAAAATGTATATTCCCTCCAAAACTAAAATTTTCTCCTCAATGAATTCCCTCCAAAATGTAAATTTGAAAATTTAAGTTTCTTTCAAAATGCAAATTCCCTCCAGAATTAATTCCCTCCAAAATATAAATTTCCACCAAAATGAATTCCATCCTGCTCTCGTCCACTTCAGTGATATCCGGTTTGCCGTCTGCCTGAATCCATGTGTCCATTTGGTTTTGATTAAAGTCTTCATTTAAAATCATTTACTGCATTAATTTGAAAGTATGTTACTGAATCTTACTGCTATTGTTTTTCTATTAGGCATCAGGTTTTTGCATTTACTTTCCAGCACAAGGATTCTCTTTGGAATAAATAAAGTTCCATTTTATTTTATTATATTTTATTTTACCTTTCCAGTCTTCTGCCTGTATGAGAATAAAATGAAATGAAAGAAGAATTCACTGGTTAAATCTGAGTTGTTGAGCCGAGTTGTCTGCTGTTGTGTTGTGTTTCCATCAGTGGAGAACAGCCTCTGTGCTGCAGCGTCAGCACCAGTGAAACTCATCATTATCCATGAGTCTGCAGAGCTTTTTGTATCATTATTATTATTTAACTCACGAGGTAAGATAAGATAAGATAAGATAAGATAAGGTAAGATAAGATAAGATACGATAAGATAAAATTGGGCATGATCCTTTATTCATCTGCGTCAGACTACATTTGGTAAAAATGCTTTCAGTTTTTGTGCTTCTCACACTTGGAACATTTCACAACACAGTCAAACTTAAAGGGAAAAGTTCTGCTGTACTGACTGAGAAAACTGAGTTCTCCTGCTCACAGTGCCTACATGTACCATGATGCACTGCAGGCGAGCTTCTGACACCCACAGCCATCCTACAAACACAGTATGTCCCTCCAACGTCATGAGTGTGATGTTTGATTTCTGACATAACAACATTACTGCAGCATTACAGGTGAAATGTTCTAACAGGCGTTCTATTGTATTTCTGCGAAGTCTGTTTAATGTCCTCTGCCTGATGTTTCCAGTACTTCAAATAACGTTGCTGCAACGTTGCTATAATGTGATAATTGATTGCGTATCCCAACATACACAATATGTCACTGCAATGCTGTGATTGTGATGTATGATGTAGCAACATTCCTGCAACTTAAGATGTTACACTGCAGCAATGTTACTGCAACATTTCACTTAAAACATTAAGTTGCAGTAACATTGCTGCAACATTACACTTAAAACGTTACATTGCAGCAACATTCCTGCAACTTCATCGTTAATTTTGCAGCAGTGTTACTGCAACAAAGGACATAAAAGACCAAAAAGACTCAACAGGACAAAAACAACGTAAAGACGTAACAAGACAAAAAAACAAAAACAAAAAAAACAAAAAAAAAGTTTATACTCTGAGGACATTTCAGAGCCTGAACTTTTTCACTTTTACTGCAGTAAACAAGTTGAATCAATACTTTTACTTTTTCTATTTGAGTAAAGAACATGTGAACTTTTGCCACCTCTGTAAAATACAGCAATCTAGCTGAGCATATAAAATATATTACAGAGTGTTATTATAAAACTTTTTTCCAGAAAGAGGAATGAAAGAAATAGTGAATGAGAGATTCTTTGAGTTATAAAAGCCTTCAGCTGTCCTCAATAACAAACCTCTGTGTGTGTGTGTGTGTGTGTGTGTGTGTGTGTGTGTGTGTGTGTCCTGTCTCAGGGACCATTTGATCTGTATGGAGCTGTGGCCGTCAGATAAGCATCGTCTCGCCTACACCACGTCGCTGCTGCTCTTCCAGTACTGCCTGCCGCTGCTGCTGGTGCTGCTCTGCTACCTCCGGATCTTCCTCCGCCTCAGACGACGCAGGTCACACAGCTGCACTTTTACCTTCTTAAAGGGGCAGTTCAGATTTTTTAAAGTGTGGCTTTATGTCGTATTCACATCCACAGTCAGTGTTTGACCTGCAGCAGACGGCGCTCAGCACACCTCCAGTTTGGAGAAGCAGCAGGAGAACAGCTGACAAAACTAACTGAACTCACCTTTTCTTCGCGGTCGAGTCTTCCTGTCTTGTCTGTTTCGCCTTGTTACGTTTATTTTTTTACTTATGTCTTCTTTTGTGTAGTTATGTCTTTTTCATCTCCATAAGTCTTTAACAAAGTTTTTTGTTCTGTTACATCTTTTACTTCATTTTTTATCTTGTTACGTCTTTTTTGTATCTATTTTTTTTGTCATGATACGTCTTACACATCGTCTTTTACATCTTATTACATCATTTTAGTTGTGTAACATCTTTTTCATCTAGATACAAATTTCACATAGTTTCTTTCACATCTTTTGTCACTTTTTTCGTCTTGTCTTTTTTGTCTTGATATACATTTACATAGTTTTTCGTCACGTTATGTCTTCATGTTGTTTTTATCTTATGTCTCTTATCTTGTTACTTCATTTTTTATCTTAGTACATCTTTTATATGTTATATATTTTTTGTCTTCATACGTCTTTCACGTCATCTTTTTTCATAATTTTTCAGATTGTTGAATCTTTTTTGTCTTGTTACATCTTGTTGCGTCTTTTACTTGTTGCTTTGTTTTTCTTCTTATTACCTCTTGTTCGTCTCGTCCCGTTTGTCCTGTGTGATAAACTCTGATGGATCCACCAGTGAATCATCTTTTCTTTGTCTTATTGTTTCATCCATTTAGGTTGAAATCAGTCTTGATGTTGGAAGGCAGCGCACAATGATGCAAAATAACAATAATCAATAATTCACCTCAAAAATCATTCAAACTAAAGTAATGAGTCTGTTTATAAAATGTGAGGAGGAGAAAGTTCAGATATGTGTTCAAATGTCAGAAAAATAAAAGCTCAAGTAAAGTACAGATACCTAACCCTAACCCTAACTCCTATCCTAACCCAAACCACCCTCCGACCTGCATGCCTAAACCTAAGTTCTACCCTTATTCTATCCCTGTCCCGATCCTTACGCTAACCCCCAGAACCCTATCAACACTAAAAAAATAATTACATTATTAATAAATAATTACATTATTAATAATTAAATAATTACATTATTAACATAAATATATACACAAAGGGGGTGGGGGATATAGTATAGGATGGGACAGTAAGGCTTAAAAATATTTATTCATATGGGCACTGAAAGGGTTAATAATTTGGGATTATAAAATTCAACTTTAATTTCATATGGCATGGGAGGGGTTAAAATCTTTATTTCATTTGGTTAAGAAAGAGTTAATAGTTAAAAATCAATAATTTATTATTAAAAACAATTTGGCACACAAAGGGTTAAAATTCCAAATTCGGGGACGGGTGGTACATGGGTAGGATGGACTGTGCACCCTTCTTCCCCAAAAGGGGAGGGGCTCAGGCCCAATTCCCTAACCCTAACCCTCTGGATTCCTTTTAATTCATAAAGAATCTTGTGCACCTCCGCCAGGGTGAGCTTGCTTTCAGCCAGGAAGCAATTCTCGACATGACGAAAGTAGTGAACAACATTCAGTAGCATTTTTTTTATGCTTGACACTTTGTACCCACGTTCAGGCAGGTAGGTCGTCCATCTGTACACAACAACACAAAACAAGAAAGAAAGTACATTTCAAAACAGACAAATCAAAACTGAGTTCACACACTTGATTTTCAGTTCAGTTTCGCAGTAATGTGACAGTCCCTGGATGCCGAGGTGCTGGGCAAAGAGATGGAGGAAAGGAGGAAGGCAGACCACCTTTGAATCTCACATTTTCCTTGACACCCATTACAAGTGTATAAAGAAAGACAGGAAAAAAACCACAAACCCTTAACCACCTGTGAACAACTGAAGGACCACAGCAAAGAGAGTGCATGTTCCAGGACAATGTATACAACCTTTTTACATGTTGGACTCTGGCAGACACATCATGGCTGATGGAACGAACATGGAAACACTTTGTTTATGTATTTATTGTGATGTATTTGTTTGTGAAAATGTAAAGAATAAAAATACTTACAAGCGTAACCTTGGGATTTGATTCAAGAAGAGGAGGTCCTTGTCACAGTCCATCCCCTTGGACCCAGTAATCATGAATTTGATGAATTTGTGGACATGGCTCAGTGACAGTTGGGCGTTGTCCCTCGCCCTGCGCCCGGTGCGGCCTCCAGTCCGATAGTCCGTAAAATCCTTTAAAATTTGACCTGCAGCACAAAGTGTGAGTGTCTGTTTCAGCTTGTAACAATAGTTTTTGACACATATTAAACAAGTCCAGTTGCTTTCGATTTAATCTTTTCCTGAGATTACAATGATGTGGAAATTATTGCTAAAATGGTCCTATTTGAAAGTGAAGGCCAGGACCTTTGAAATTTGATTGGTTCCTGGTACGTCTGTGTTTGCCGCATCCTATAATGTATGAATTGTGTTGCTCACATGCACTGGGGCCGACTAGTGGTGAAAAATAAAAGTGTTCCACAATTGTATCTATGGACACCCAGATTTATATCTATTGCATGCATTTTTGGACAAAGTGTCCTATCTCCCAGGGGAGTGTCCTGTCGGAACAGGGGTCACATTGTTGGACAGCTTTGGAGCGGGAGAACAAGAAAACGTGGTTTAAAAGCTTATAACTTATAATGGCGCCCTCAAAATCACCGTTCTCCTAGATCTAACAGTGCCACCAAGTGGTGCTCGACGTATGTTGTAGAGCAAGTAGGGAGGGTTGCGATGCAGTTTGAACCAGGTTCCTAGGTGCTCGCGGTGTCGAGTTACGAGGGTTTAAAAGTTGAGGTCAAACAGATGACATAGATATAAATCTGGTGGCGGGAAAATTTGAATTTGAATTAACTTTGCCATACAGTGGCCAATCGACTGGGAACACAGTTTTAAAAAGCTGGCATTGCGCTGTACGCGTAGATGTGTGTTTTGTCTTCCTAGCTGTCCGGGAAGACACCTAAAAATGACTTTAAAGATTGCGTGCGATAGATAGGAATGTGGAATTCATTCACAGACAACACACATATATATATATAAAAATCACATAAAATACACACAAAACATACATACCGTACACGGAAGTAGAAAGGTCATCCAAAACCTTCTCCCCTTTCTGCGCGGACCCGGTTTTGGGGAAGGGCCGCTTTTGTGGCGTATAAAGGTGCCGGACCTTCCTCTCCAGTATGTCCACTCTAGCCGATAGAGCAGTGACCTCCTTTTTCAGAAGGTCACAATTGTGACATTTGCCGCCAGCAGACTTTGACACAGAACTGGAGAAGGACGATATCCCCGAGGAGTCCCGGGATGTCTTTGGACTTGGCATGTCCGGGGAGATGCCTAACCCAGGTGAAGGACCCGCTGAGGTCGATAGCTGAGGTTTGCATGGCGATGTCACCTGCGTGTCATCGGCCTCCAGATGCTCAGACAACTGAAAAAAAAAACAAGTGAAGAGAAACAAAAAGCAAATGTATGAAGAGAGGGGGCAGCTGTGGCTCAGTGGTAGAGCAGTGTCGTCTCCCAATCAGAAGGTTGGTGGTTCAATCTCAGGCTCCTCTGGTCTACATGTCAAAGTGTCCCTCATACCTTGTCTTCTGGGGACTTGAATACTGGCTCTTCCTCCAATGGGTCCTCCTCAATCGGGGCCAATCCACAGCTCTCAGGATCTACGACAGATTAATTTGAAGACCATGAGTATGTAGACTTTGACACATGGCACTGAGGACTGCATTGCAAAATTATACTCACCTGAATTGGTATCCATTGAAAAGTCCAATGAGGACACCATGGGGGGATCTGGTGCAGTCTCGAGGAGTGCCAGCTGCTTGACGAAATAGGCCCTCTTGACCTGCGTGATGAGGTCCTGCCGTTCCAATGAAATATTAGTTCATTACAGTCAAGAGTCTTCTCACAAAAACTGGTAATATTTTAGCAACATAAGTGCTTTGCGATGAAATTAATAGTCAAGTCAAGTCAATTTTATTTATATAGCGCCAATTCACAACAAAGTTGTCTCAAGACACTTTACATGCAGCGTAGGTCTAGACCACACTCTATAATTAATTTATTTACATCCGACAATTGAAACAATAAACTTACTTCCGCCTTGTACATCCTGTGCACGTCAAGTAAGTGCTTATCCAGCTGTGTCAGGTTTTTCTTGTCACAAACTGGACAATCAATTGGTTTGTCCAGACTGTGGGAGGAAGCGACATAATTGAAAAGCCAAATAAATACAAAATGTTCCATATAAATCACAATTGAAAATTGATTCGTCTTACCGCGCACTCCCATATTTGAGCAAAAGCTGTCGCTCTTCCATATTTTCAATAGTGTGGCTCACTTTGAAGTGCTGGTGGAGGTTCACAAATTCTTTAAAACAGAGGCCACACAGTCTTCCGGACTGCAAAAGAAAAAAATTTGACATGATGTAGACTATACATTTTTTAAAAATATATGGTATCATGGCACACACACAACTTTTACCATTTTATCCTGCTTTCTTATGTATCTGAATAATGAAATATGCCTAGCCTACTATAAATCATGTAAAGACCACAGAACACTATGTACTTACCTTCTCCATTGTCACAGCAACTCTACTCTCTTCTGAATTGTTTTCTCTTGTATTCGTCGCTCTGAAATGAAATGAAATCATGAACTCTCTATTTATTTGTTTTTAACTTTAAGTTATCAAAGCACAAGGCATTATATAGTATAGAAACAGATGTAGTAATGTATTTATTTGTCACATATGTGTCTTAGAAGTGTAGCAATATCAATAAAAAATGTTTAAAAAAAAAAATTCAAGGGAAATAGATACAAATCAGGAGTTTCCTTATAAAAATATACAGGAATATGGGTGCTAAAAAAACAGGACCCAGATTTGTATCTATTTGATAGCGTTTTAGCACATGACTTTGCATACATTTTTAAAATGTTATAAAATGCTTAATTTCATCTAAAAACACATAAAACAGGTATTAGCAGGTGCATAAGCACTTCATACAAGAGAATATATGAGTTTAAACCGTGCAAATCGGCTCTAAATTGCCGAAAAAAGTTTGTTTTGGAAGAGAAACTCACCTTCCCGCCACAGCAATCCCACATGTCAAAACAAGATGGCTGACAGTTACCTTTGACCTCTTTGGAGGGAAATTTCAAGCTTGTCCGATTAAGCTGAAATTTGCATTGTTTGTAGAGCTTGATTAAAGCTACCTTGAATCAAATTTTCGGTAGCCCTAACCCTAACCCTTTGCCTAACCCTAACCCTAACTCTACTGAAGTACAGTAACTAAGTATTTGTAGTTAGTTACTTCCCACCTCCTCCATCCATTGTGTGACAGCGTGTGTGTGTTGTGACAGTATTTTAGGGCCCTCTGTTTACACAGTCCATCAGCTCTCTGTGCCTGAGGTTTGGTGTGATATTTCACGGTGGATTGTCTGACAATCGGCGTCTTGCTGTGTCTTGCAGGGACATGCTGGAGCGCAGCAGGAGGACTCGGGGAGCCCAGAGGATTAACGTCATGCTGTTAGCCATCGTCGTAGCCTTCGCTCTCTGCTGGCTGCCGCTCAACGTCTTCAACACGCTGTTCGACTGGCACCACCAGGCGCTGCCCGACTGCCAGCACGACGCCATCTTCTCCGCCTGCCACCTGACAGCGATGGCGTCCACGTGCATCAACCCGGTGGTGTACGGCTTCCTCAACAGCAACTTCCAGAGGGAGCTGAAGACGACGCTACAGCGCTGCCAGTGCGGCAACCGGGCGGCGGAGAGCTACGAGAGCTTCCCGCTGTCCACCGTGGGCAGCGAGGGCATGACGAAGGCGACCTCGCTCAACAGGATGGGATCAGTGTGTGTCCCCTCACCCAGACCTGAGATCAGCTCGGCGATACCGGCGAAAACAATACCAGCTAACACCTAATGATGAGCTCCACCAAACTGTGTCTGACGCGTGGCTGCAGGCAGTCGGCCTGCGAGTGTCTGACAGCTGGAGCAGACTGTCTGAGACCTCTGAGCCAGTCGATACCACTTCAACTTTACTTCACTTCCAGAACTTTCCCTGCCAGCTCGCTGCACTCCAGCTGACCGTTCAGGGGCGGGAGAGGGCGTGGGTGGAGGCTGGCTGATGTAGCTTCATGTCCAGAGAACACAAGAGGCAAGATCCTGTAAATGCACTCTGCTGAGGGACACGGAGAGGACGCAGGAGAGCTGGTACTGTAGGACTGACCGCTCGCTAAACCCTGACTCCCCATAGCAACTGTTGCTATGGCTGCTGAGCTGCGCACGCGCTCAGTTTACAACGATAATGCCGACAGATTTATTGTTGGACTTTTGAAACAATGGATCCATGATTTCAGACAAAAGTACACAGAGCAGCTTCTCATTTAGCTGGTGACCATCGGTTTTGTCAGCTGAAATAAATGCCAGAAATTGAAGTGTTTATTGGAAGAAAAATTCTATATAATTTTTTTTTTCTTTTTGTATCATATTTGATATGTCGGGCGTTTATGAAATTTTATTGATTGAAATAGTTTTTATTTTAGAAACAAAAACCAACACTTTTTAATAGCTTTTTGAAAATTTGATACATTTTACTGGTTTGATTCATTTTTCTTTTTCAAATAGGAACCTTTTTAATTTGTCAAAAACAATATAATCAATATAAATCTGAATTGCTTAATATAACATACAATAACGATCGCCAGGCAATTATTTTAGTGAAAAAGATCATTATTTGTGCTCATTTGCTAATAACTGTTGCAACATCCAGAGGATTCACAGGTCACATATAAAACACGTGTGTAAGTATCTCAGTTTCCATTCTTCATCTGAAGATGACGCTGCAACACTAAAGTAGTTTATTCAACAGTGTATTTGTGATTGTGGTGGAATAATGCAGAATGCATCATGAAATTCATTAGAATAAATACCTTTTATACCTGCTGTATCGTATTTGATACATACATTTTTAACACCATTTTACAATTAATAATTGACAAAACATTAAGAAATTAAATGTTGTTTCAAAACATACTAAAATATTAGTAACAATATAACTTCTTACTGTAACTTTTTTTAAAATAAGCAAAGATTTCGTCCATAGTATTACAGTATGTTTACGCGGCCATGTTGGATTTTGCGCTCACAGGGCAGCTGTTGCCTGCAGTTCACTGATAATCCACCAGAGGGCAGGAGAGAAGTCTCAGATTGATGCAACAGGTTTTTCAGGAAAGTATTGATCATATTGATGTTGTAAAGGTCTCAGAAACTCATGTATCAAATATGATACGTGACATGAAACAAGATGGTGAAATACATGACATCATGCTAAAAGACTGAGGCTAAAGCTAACAGGTTCCAACTTAACATCCTCATCATATACAAGACATGGAAATAAAGAAACAGTGCTCCAGGGAAGGCGTATTTTTGTAGGCCAACCAGGAGGTTAGCGTCGCTCTGGTACAAAAAGTCAATTAGATTTTTGAGTTTGATTTTGTTTCTGTTTTTGTTAGTAAAAAGCTGACATTAGGCTATACATTAGATTAAACTCTGATATAATAGTGTCCTGGGCTGGCTCCCCAGTGGATGCCTGTAACCCTACTTAATATTCCAGTTAGCTAATGATATGCTAACTGTGAGGTAACACTGGGTTACTACAGTGGCAGCTAGTTAGCCAGTCATGCTAACATTTGCAGTTTACGTTTAAGCAAATGAACACATATTTTTATTAATTGCTTACATATTTTTTCTTGTGTATTTTTGGTTTTTGGAAAGTTTTTTTTTTTTTTTTTTTTTTTTTTTTGAAGACAAGTTACAGACCAGTTGCCAAGCTATTTTTGGACAATTGCTGTCTGGGGACGGGATTTAGCGAGAGGTCAGTTACAACAATGAAGAAGAAAACTCCAACAGGATCGTGAAAGAAGAACCTGACAGAACGTTTAAACAGTTATAAAATGGAAGCAGCTCGGTGACATACATGTGTTTTATCTGTAACTTTTGAAAGTGTAAATGATCATTATGATAGTGAACACTGTTGATAAGCATGCCTTAGTGAGCATTTCTAAAGTGTGGTGGAGATAATCAGTGCTTGACTTAAATACAGTGGAACTAAATGAGGCTGCTTAACATTAGTGTGTTATTTAACTCATTTACTGTGAAAGTTTTCATTACAAACCACTCGAATGGATTTTCTCCTGTTTTCAGTGGCTGAGTTAATAATACGATAAAGTCTGTGAGGGATGTAGTTATTATTGATGCCACTCAGCCTTACTTTTCTGAATGAGATGACACTTTGTAGGAATGTTCCAAATACTGGCGACTCAGCCAGTTTTGTAGCAGATAGCTGTGAAGGTACGTGTCTGCTACTGTGATGGAAACAAAAGACCCTGTGAGTCATTACAATGAGAAACATTATCAAAATAATGACTTAGTATGACAAAGTTATGAATTATTATTTTAAAATAATGAGAAACCTTTTCAAAAGAATGAGTTAGTACCACAGAATAATGACTTAATATTGCAAAATGGTGACTTAGTACCACAAATGATGACTTAGTACCACAAATGATGACTTAGTACCGGAAAATGATGACTTAGTAACACAAATGATGACTTAGTACCACAAATGATGACTTAGTATCACAAATGATGACTTAGTACCGGAAAATGATGACTTAGTAACACAAATGATGACTTAGTACCACAAATGGTGACTTAGTACCACAAATGATGACTTAGTACCACAAATGATGGCTTAGTACCACAAATGATGACTTAGTACCACAAATGATGGCTTAGTACCACAAATGATGACTTAGTATCACAAATGATGACTTAGTAACACAAATGATGACTTAGTACCACAAATGGTGACTTAGTACCACAAATGATGACTTAGTACCACAAATGATGACTTAGTAACACAAATGATGACTTAGTAACACAAATGATGACTTAGTACTGGAAAATGATGACTTAGTACTACAAATGATGACTTAGTAACACAAATGATGACTTAGTACCACAAATGATGACTTAGTACCACAAATAATGGCTTAGTACCACAAATGATGACTTAGTACCACAAATGATGACTTAGTACCACAAATGATGACTTAGTACCACAAATGATGACTTAGTAACATAAATGATGACTTAGTACCACAAATGATGGCTTAGTACCACAAATGATGACTTAGTACCACAAATGATGACTTAGTAACATAAATGATGACTTAGTACCATAAAATAATGATGCAGTATCTAAAAATAACAAGTTAGTATCTCTTGCGACTAATAATGCGACTAATGCATAATTTTGAGATGTTAAGTCATAATGATGATAAAATTTTTCATTATTTTGAGATGTGATTTCATCATGATGAGAAAGTTTCTCATTAATGTGACTTACAGGATCTTTTTTTCATCACATTAGCAGAAATGAGCTTCCACAGTTATCAGACTGAATATGAAGATATAAATTTAAAAATTACAGACATCTACCAAGAGTCATTTTCAAGATACAATCTCTGATTTTTTTTGTGTTCAGTTGTGTCTCTAAATCTCCTCCCAGCTCATCACTGAGGCTCTGAAACAACAAAAAAATGTTTTATCTTAAAGTTCACTTTCCCACTACAGTTTTCTTGTATATGTTTATGTTTTGTTTCCAGCGCAAATTTAAGATTTTATGATTTTAATTTGAGCTTCTATATTTCTCTATATTTCTCTTTTTCTTATATCTCCCATTTCAGAATTTACATCTTTACTTTCTAGTAACTGACATTCAACAATCTCCAAATGTCAGTTTCAGCTTCCTTTTTCCTTCTATTATCTGTTACGACCCTGCAGTTTTTCGAGGAATAAGAGAAGCAACAGAGCTGATGTTGACAGGCAGACGCTGTCATTTACTGTTTTGAGTACCGACAGCAGCAAAGACACAAGGTTACGAGTGATTTACTCAACTGGTTTGATACAAACAAAAAGCCCACAGGACACGAGGCAGGTGAGGAGAGGAACAAAAGGGGCGGGACTGCAGGTGGCAACAAATCACATACCAAACAAAACAAAACTCACTTCCTAACCTGACAGGTGACCACTGACTCACTGCAGCTGAAAACAACTGAAAGGAGCAAGACAAAAACCTACCTGAACCTACCTCTCTGCTCTCACCTGTCCAGAACAGAACAGGACAGGACCGGACCGGACCGGACAGGACAGGACCAGACAGGACCAGACAGGACCGGACAGGACAGGTCCGGACCGGACCGGACAGGACAGGACAGGACAGGACAGGACAGGACAGGACAGGACAGGACTGGACCGGACCGCGACCGGACAGGACAGGAGCCTCTCATCAGACCTGTGGTGACCTGATCAGACTAGAGGCTAAACTTACTGCCCAGATCTTGAGACCTTTAAACCGGTGCCTCAGACAAGTTAACTTTGTCCTTAATTTAGGTCTTTTTGTTTGTTTGTTTGTTTGTTTGTTTTGGACTGCTGGATCGGGGCAAGCTCTTGATCAGTGATCGGATCCAGTGACAGAATTAAAGACAGATGCTACGTCTGGTCGGAGCTTCCTACACACCCAGCTGACTTTGATTAAATCCAAAAATGTATTTGACGTTATTTGACAGTAAAGGTTAAATTTATTTGATGTAATAACATCCAGTACGCCTGTCACTGCTGCTCTTCACTGGTTATAAATGACCTGTCCTGTTGTTGAGGTATGTGTTGTTTATGTCCCACTTTCACGTTAATTTTTCCAGTTTAACTATTGGTTGAAATGATCCTGTATAAGCTGGGAGGAAAATCTGGGACAGCAGACACCATCAGGGACTGTATCTGTAACTAATGTAACAGTGAGTTTTGAGCATTTTCTTCTTTGCTGAATTGTCTGTCAGGTTTGTCAGTTCATTGTGGCTCATTGTCATTAAACCAGGTGTGAACACTGTAAGGAAAAGAACAACTTATTCACAAACTATAACTGGAACTCTACAAGGTAAGTTAGATATTTAAAGACACATTTAAAATTTTGTCATCAGTTGGAGCTGCAGCAGTGACCCACAGCTAATGGTGGTAATTAAGGTGCTTGCAAACCCTCAGTGGCCGATTTCTGCCATTTGCGTCAAAATTCGTCATCCTGTGAGTCAAAACTCAGTCCGCTCTGAACACACACATGATATATATATATTTTTAGATCCAGAGTGACTCACACTTCCCGAGGATATCATTATCTCTGATGTCCATCCTGAATAAATGTCCATAAATCCCCTTAGAAATCAAACCAGAGAAAAAAAAGAGACTTTCCTTATAACTGCAGAACCTGCCTGAGAATCATCAGGTTTTTAAGTTTTCCAGTAATGCAGTGACAGATGTCTGTACATCCAGGGGCACACTGCAAAAAGGAGATGAGAACAGCTAATCCAGCACAGTTTTAATGGAGACAGTTGGCAGGAATATGCTAAGAAAAACAAAAAGTTGTAGCCCACAGCTATCTAAACTGAATTCATGGCAACAACTTAATTCTTTTTTATATCCGTCCCCAAATTACAGCAACTGCAATCCCAAAACTTAGAGCATGATTATCCTCCAAGTCCAAGTAAAGACGATAGAGAATAATAATAATAATAATAATAATAATGATGGGAGTTACTAAATCCATCCAGAGGTCTCCTGAGGGCTGCAGCAGCAGATGGACACCAGGCGTGACATAAGTCTGTGTCTGCTTGGGTTTTACAGGGTAACGACTGGATAAAAGAGCCCTTTTCAGGTAACAGGTCTGTAATTGAACCGTGCTGAAGTCATGTTTTATATCACAGACTGGCTGTAAGATTTGGCTGAAAGCTCCAGATTATTTTGTCAAAGTAGCTGCTCTCAAGGCCAGAATGAAACTGTAGCCTTTTATTCTTCAATATAGTGTAAAAAACACACGCAAAGCACGAGCTGGTGATCAAGAGATGGTTTTTAATTGATTATTATTTGATGTCTGTGTAATCTTCAGCGTGGACGCCTGTAGGATCTCTGTTCTTTGTTAGATATTTGATGATCTTTCTTATCGTTGCCAGAAGAAACTGTTGAAGCTCCAGATGTGCTCGACTCTGAAGTCAGCTGTCTGTCAGATAAACGTCTATTTTAAATCAATACGGTTCTCTGCACAGACCGCATGAAGGCCCATGTTTCACTCAGATAACCTGATAACAAACATACTCACATTCTTTACTCAAGTAGAAGTACAGTTACTTGTGTACAAATGATTCTGGTAAAAGTAGAAGTTCTGATTCAACTTGTTTACTGCAGTTAAAGTGAAGAAGTTCAGGCTCTGAAATGTCCTCAGAGTATGAAAGTAAAAAGTTGTGTAAAGACAACTGAACCTCAACTTCTCTCTACAGTCAACTCTGTCTATTTCATCCTTTTGTTCTTATTACATATGGTTACGTCTTTTTCTTCTTGTTACATCTTTTTTATGTTTTATGGCTTTTTGACACAGATATATACTTGATATGACTTGACAATATTGATTGGTGTTCACAGTAGTGAATTTTGCCTAATACATGTTACACTCCCCTCACCGTGCGGCTACAGCGGCCCAATAACCACTGACTCTTCCCGGACTGGGAGCTCCCAGCGAACACGGCCAGATTGTGACCAAAACAGCCTCTGAGACCGACGGAGGTTTGACGACATGGAATAGAGTTTCCTCGCTCAAGTGTGGGTCCTGGGGATGAGTCAGCTAATTTAGCTGAATGACTAACAGGGCTAACTAGCTAATGGCACTGCAGTTACAAGTTAAACACACAATATATGCCTGTAGGGGTCTCTCACATCTAAACGATAACAAAAAGTGTAGTTTTGATGATGTGAAGTAGCGTGGGATCATGTGAGTTGTTGTCTTCATTGTTTAACACTGTAGCTGATGAAAATCTGAAGTTATAGCAACTAGCTAGCAACAGCTAGCGGGAAATGTTCTGTGAACTTGTGTAAATTACAGATTTTTCTGTGTTTGAACATTGTTAATTTTGTTAATGTTAGTGCACAGTGAGCATTTTTGGACATTGCAATGCAGAATGTTATGTATTTTAGCTCCCAAAAAAACTACTTTAGCAACAAGTAAAGCTCTCGGGTAACTCCTTAAATCACCTTGGTGCTGTATTCCCTGTGGGTCTCAGAGGCTGTGTTCAACCTGACGCTGAGCAGCTGGAGGACATCGGAGGGAAAACTAGGAAACATTTTCTCCACAAAATATGATCCAGTTTCAACCAAATCAGTGAACAGAGTCATTAAGTTGTGTTAATGTGCAAGTTATGAAGGACGTTGCTCCAGACAGGATTTAAATGACAGGAGGAGCAGGAGCAGGTAGAAAAATAAGAGGTCATTGTGGTGTTAATTATGACGAGCTCCAGGTGGGACTAAATTAAAATCACTGACTACAGCTGGTGATGTAAAAATCCTCCACCTCCATTAGAAACAAATCCAGACCCAGTGGGGCTTTAAACATCACATCCTCGTTCAGGATGGAGCCTGCTGCTGGTCTGTTGTTTTCCATTAAACAGTCCAGTATTACCACCATCTAATTAGCTTTGTGTATGTATTTATGTGTGCATGTGTGTGTGTGCGTAACGAGTCATGTGCCTGTGGTCCTCTGTGACCACCACCTCCAAGCTGTGTACATTAGAAATCCCACTCAGCTCAGCGAGTCATGAAGTGGCCTCAGGTCGTTGATGCTGATTGAATCCAGGCCTCCGGCTGCAAGCTGGCTTCCTGTTTCTTCATCACACACAGATTGAATTACCTGTCACTCTGATTAACCCTGCTGTGTCACTGCTCAGACTCTATGGTACAGGTGAACTCAGGCGGGGGCTGAATGTACATCATGATCAAACATTAAAACCATCCTCTTCGTTGGACCGAACAACTTTTTAAACTATCACATTCCCATATTTGTATAATTGGCCCTCCCAATTGCTTCTCCAACATAAGACAGCCAATCAGAGTGAGGTATTGCCATGACAACAGGGATTAGTGGGGCCACAAAAACTACCCAATGGGTCTATATTTCCCAGACTGCCTTAAAAAAAAAAAAAAAGCAGCATTAACTCTGTAATTTTGAGGACTTTTTTTCTATAAATAACAAACAGAAAAACACTTTTCATTCTCTCTGGACTCTCCTGTCAACTTTGCATTAAAAATGACACCACTGAACAAATGACACTTAATGACTGTTAACATTCATTAACATTCATAAAGACTCCTTCATGTTTATAACAGTGTATGCTCGCCCCCTCAGCTACAGTGTTTCCACAACCTTTTCAGGCTGATGGCAAAAAGCAGGACTGGCTTCATGGCTGCAGCCAGACTTGCAAACTCTTTTTTCTTTCTGTCCATGCCTCCTCCAGCAGCGACAGCATATGGGTGAAATGGGGAAACTGTGACCTCAACGATTTGCCAAGAGCTCTGCTGAAGCATGAAAAATCAACGGGCCATGTCAACTCTTAGATCCCCATGAAAACCTGCAGCAAGAGTTGTATTGACACGAACCCAGAGCAGCCCGGGCTCCGAATCAACGGGCACAATGCAAAGGTGAAAGAAAACAGGGAAAAGTTAAAGGGGCAGTTATATGAGGTATTTATCTATATTAACTACAGTTGTTTGGAGAAGCAGCAGGAGCACCAGTGTAGGAAGCTAAGCAATGTTCTGCTGTGGACAGGGTCAGCAGCAACATGTATTTTAGACACCTAAAGAACTGACATCAGTTTAAGTGTACGCTGTATTAATAATATTTTTACCGCTTTACTCGCTGTCAGACTTTATTGACAGGAAACCATTATTGTTTGGAATCTGAAATAACTTCAAAACTCTGAGGTCACACAAGAACACAAACACACTAACAGATCGAGGCAGCTGAAGTCGAGCAACTCTTGTGTTCTGTGAGCTTAAACGACAACAAGGTTAAGGTCTTGCTATCAGATCTCATATGTGTAGCTAGTTAATGTAAGCTAATGCTAATCCAGAGGTCTGCAGCCTGCAGCTCTGGAGCAAAAAATGATATGAAACTTTTTTTACATTTTAATTTTCATTTATCATTGGTCCACACTGTAAAAGTGAAAACGATGAGAAAACTTTTCAACATATTACAATAGAGTTTTGAGTTTCGAGCCCAACTCAAACTCTCTCTTCTTTAGAGTTTTAGAAACCCCCAAAGTTTGTATTGAAAGAATTATTGTGTAAATGCATCAAAGTGAAAGTAAATGATGTTTAAAATTTTTATATTTGCAATTAAATTTCATTTTCAGTCATCAAATGATGACAAATCAGGTTCACAGCTCACTGTGGATTTTTGAAATACTTTATTTCAAAAACTCAAAGATTAAAGTTTATCTAAACAAGAAAAGCAACTTATCTCAACTAAAGATTATAAGTTGGCGGAACTTTTTTCAGTTCATTTTAAAAGTTAAAAAGTTTGAGTTAAGCAGTACGATACCATGAAAATTTTAGGGCCTTTTTTTACAGTGTAAAGTGATTCTCACATTCTCCGACTGTAATAATATGTTGCCTAGTTTTGAAAGTTTTGAAAAAGTTGTATTATTTTGCAACCGTCTGTAGCTCAGTGCATTTTCCTTTAAATTTTGGCGGTGGCTCGTCTTCTTGAGTTGCTCACTTTGGATGTTAAATTTTAAAAAAAAAGTTTTTAGGGAAAAAAGATTTTTTTCACCCCTTTTTGTCCAAAAATAGCTCTCATAAAGGTGATGGATCATAAAGGTTGCAGACCCCTGATCTGGAGCTAATATGCTAGTTAGCTGGATGTTAGAGCAGATAAACGCAAAATTTAATTCATTCCTCGCGTTTTTGGGGTTTGTGAAAGAAAAAGACACAGCTACAGTCAATACTGTTTAAATCTCACCACAAATACAGCGCCTGGTTCATTCATTCTGTTCATTAATACTGAAGTGTGTGTATCTCAGCCGATGGTGATAAAATAATGACTCAACGAGAGATGAACTCTGAGGCCGAGCTGCTGTGAGATCTCCGTCCTCTGCACGCCGAGACGACCTCAGATCAGGGCCTCAGTCTGATTTCCCTCAGGGGTGAAGGAGCTCCCGCGTCCAGCTCGTCCTTCATCCCTCTAAACCTCAATTATAGAAGCTCACTGTGCCAGAAGTCCTGCGGCGGTCGGGTCGGCCCGGGTCGGGTCGGTCCGGGTCGGGTCGGGCTGGGCCGCCTGGCGATGAGCCTCCATCTCCACAGGAAACCCCCCCAGAACGAGACTGTTTCTGACTCTGAGTGATGATGGGCTTTATTTTAGTTCTCAGTCTGAGAGCTGAAGAAGCTCCAGAAATCCTGGTAATTGAACATGACAAGAACATGGAGATAAGATCAGATTTTTCCCACCAGCTGTTCAAGTTCCTGCCTGACGACAACAGGGTGGAGGGAGGCGGCTCGCACAATGCAGCAGCTCACCCTGACAAACAAGGGTTCTAAAAGGGTTCTTCCTGAAGGGCAGACGTTCTATTGAGAACCATTTGCTTCTGATGAAAGGGTCAAGGGTTCTTTGGAAGACTAAAGGTTCCATTAAGAACCCTTTTTATCCAGAAACCCGATTTGGAAAAAAAAGATTATTGAAAATTCTTCCATCTTTTATTGTACCATAAAAGGGTTCTGGGTAGAACCCCCCAGCTGTGTCCCAGATAAAACTCTTAGGATATAAAAAGGCTTTTTTTAGAACCTTCTGGTTCTATTCAGGATGAAACACTTGGTATATAAAAAACTTCTTGGCAGAACCCCCTTTGTGGGTTCTAGATAAAAATCCTTCGAATTTGAAACATTTCTGGGTAGAACCCCCTGGATGGGTTCTAGATAAAAACCCTTGGACTATAAAAAGGTTCTGGGTAGAGCCCCCTGGCTGTGTTCTAGATAAAACCCTTGGAACAGTAAAATGTTCCCAGCAGTACACCACACGCTGGGTGGGCTCTTGTTAGCACCCTTGGAAGATGAAATGGTTCTGGATGGAACCCCCAGAGAGGGTTCTAGGTAGCACTTTCTGAAAAGGGTGCCAAGTGGAACCTTTATCAAAGGTTCTACCAGGAACCAACAAGGGTACTGCCATGGAGACAAGCCAAAAAAACCCTTTATGGTTCTAGTTAGCACATTTATTTGTCAGAGTGCAGACAATCTAACACTGTACACAACTACACTGAGTGTGACTCTCTCTGTGTGTGTGTGTGTGTGTGTGTGTGTGTGTGTGCGTGTGCGTGTGTGTGTGTGTCTGAACTGCAGAGGGATTTGCTGGGCTTCCGCCTGGGTGACTCACTTTGCATACATTAGCATGACTTTGATTTATAAAAAGAGAGAACGCAGAGAGAGACGAGCGGACGACGTTTCACGCGGCGACGCTCGAGGATTTTTATCTTCGAACGCCAGAATCAGACGAAGAGTTAAAAAGTGCTGCAGTCTGACAGGAGAAGGTGCACACAGATGAAAGATAACAGTAAAAAAATGGGAAGCACCGCCGTCTCTCCCGTCTCCCCACTCCATCCCCCGTTTCCTTGGTTACCTGTGATGGCACACACACACACACACACACACACACACACACACAGCTGCTATTTGTGAAACTCACACACACACTGCGTGAAGAAGTGTTTCACCAGGCTGGTATCAAATGTGTTGGACTAATTTTTGTGGGAGCTGAGAGTTTGATTACTGCTCTACTACAGTTCTGTACAGAACCCGACTGATGCTGGATTTTTGGGGCAGATGCTGATACCGATTTTGGGAACTAAAAAAAAATTCTGATGATGATAAAATGTTGAAGATTCCCTATTTTCATGTCCCATCAAAGGAAACTTTAAAAATGACTGATACCCATACAAAATTAAATAAATAATGAAATATAAAAATGATGAAAACTGCCTTCTTCACTGTTTTTTAATGGGACATATTCACAGTTCAAATTATGGCGAACTGAGCGAACACAGAAGAGGTGGGACAGAAGAGGTGGGACAGAAGAGAGACACGAGAGACAAAAACAGAGGAGAACCAGCTTCTCTGGTGAGTGCACACACACACACACACACAGCTGATGCCTGCCAGCCAGGGCTCACTTGCTGCAACTGACCCTTCGCTAAGCCCCGCCTCCAAATGACAACTGTCCAATCATAGCTTAGCAACTGTAACTAGGGCTGTCAAGCTTTCCATTTCTCTCTGTGTTGAAGGTGAGCAGGAGGCTCTCTGCGATGGTGGCGTCTTTTTAGTCGTCTCTCAAAAACATGAAAGGAATTAGAGCCTGAGATCTGCGCCCGAACCTGATGGGGTCGGGTCGGGTCAGGCCTTATTTCTCACATACTTCATGTGCTCACATCAGGTTTGGCCTGTACGATATTTATTTATTGACTGATTAATTGATTGATTTTCATTTTTCTCCCCAATTTAGTCGCTGGCAATTCCAATTCCCTGCACATTTTGTCCCTGTCACTGAAAACTCTTACAGTTTGGTACATGAAGGGAAGCTTGTTAAGAAAAATGTCGGGTTGTAATTGGGTTGCTAATGAGGGTCGGGTTTGGACAGAATTTTGTCAGCTTCAGGCCTCAACGGGCTCAAACTCAAAAAGCAAGATTAAAGTGCTTTAAGGAACCACAGACCTCGTGTTTCAACAGTTTCTCCCAATGTCGATGTTAAATCTGCCACTGTTATCACAGTAAACTGCATAAATGCGGTGCAAGAATGGAAAATTTGGCAGGCATAGCAACAGTAACTAAGGAGGGTGGGGCTTAGCGAAGGGTCAATTGCCTCAGTAAACTGTTGAAGAACACTGGTATCTTTTCTCCTGGAGAGGAGAGAATCAGCTTTGAAGCAGGTATAGTCTGCTTTAAGTAAGAATAGATTGTCAGCTTTTCATTCGTTTGTGTTTTGAGAGGTTATTTGTGGGTTTTAGTTTCTTTTACTAATAAAAAATTAACTTGGCACAGTTATTTTATGGAAATCAGCCCCATGAATTATGGATTAGTTATCAGATAAATATCAGCATCCCTGAGAAATGACTGTGGGCCACAAACGGATGAGGTGAAGATCTGAGCGCAGGAAGTCAGCAGGTGGGGAGCCGACGCCGAGGAAGTCAATTAATCAGTTCCTCTCTGTCATTATTTAGCAGCGTGCTGACTTGATCCTGGAGATGTGGTTTGGCACAATGACACGCATCAACGATGCTC
Organism: Lutjanus argentimaculatus; assembly: GCA_034769285.1. Lineage (NCBI taxonomy): Eukaryota > Metazoa > Chordata > Actinopteri > Lutjaniformes > Lutjanidae > Lutjanus > Lutjanus argentimaculatus. Next base: position 40,856,544 of record JAWZSL010000005.1, on the reverse strand, counting down.
TCTTATCTTTTCTCTTGAGATGTGCCCTTGAAATCCAGCAGCACTGTGGGAAAATTGTGTGTGTGTGTGTGTGTGTGTGCAGGGCAGCAATATCCTCTCAGATAAACGAGGCCCTGAGCTGCCGCCGCTGCCGCCGTGGTGTAGACCAAGGTTTTCATTCTGCCGAGCCAAGAGCCTCACTGGGACTTTTAATCTCCAGTAAGAGTCGCTGAACAAGTCGAGGACAAGAGCATTCTGGGAGTAAATCTACCCAAACAACAAGAGAGGAGAATTTAAACTATTCCGACATATTACAGACCGTCCACAGGGACACTGGCTGCAGTAGTCCGAGGACTCTGAGAGACATTATGTAACATAAAGCTGAAAGAATAAGTCGGCTTTAACACAACGTTTACTGAATATTCTCACACAAAAGAAGACACTGAAACAATCTCAACAGGAGATAAATAAACTATCAGCGTGTGGAGGCGGGATCAGAATGTGTTTTTCATTTCACTGTCTTTACCTCCAAGATAACTCAGAGAAAACTTAAAAATTTGATGATTCTCAGGCAGAGATAATGATGTCCTCAGGAAGTCTGAGTCACACTGAATCAAATCAATATGTGTTTCATGTTCAGGTTTGACTGCAGCGTCCCCTGGGGACACTTTTGTCTTCTTTTGTTTTTGCTCTGCCTTTTGGTCTTAAACCAGCAATACAGGACTTTTACATATAAAAAGTCCATTTCAGTTATTATGGACTTCTAACTTCTTTACAAGGTAACTAGAGGTCTGTGAAGGTTCTCAGTCATCCAGGTCATGGTATTCGTAGAAGAAGCTTCTTGGATGAGAGGTGGAACATTTTTAAGAACATGCATCAGGCTTTAATGAGTAAGATTGATTCAGACCAGCCTGTATCAGCAAAAACCTGAACGTGAATCAGAAAAAAATCAATGCAGCACTAGTGTACTGATACCGCGTAACTTTCATAACACGTAAGTGTGGAATAAGTTTGGGTTTTATAAGAAACATGCGAAGCACTGCTGCAAATCTTTATGTAAAACATGTCTGACAGCAGATCACAGGGTCATGAGTCTCAGACCCACAGAGACGTCATGTCACTTGGAGACCAGGCGACGTGTAGCATCACTGTTCCTCCACACCTCACTTCCTCTACACGGTCAAATTCAATCCAAACCACAGAACTCTTCATATGAAACAGAGCAGCAGATCATCTTACTGGTACTGGATTTAATAAAACTATCAGGATTTTGTCTTGCAACTAACAGTACCCTACAAATATAGCATTAATAAAAATCAAAATGATACACAGATTGCATCGTGACAGGCCTGAATCATATCGTACTAAATTGTTGGCTATTAAAAGATCCATTGATCCATATGGGTCATATTAAGTTGTAGCTGGTGTGTTCTGTCCTCAACAAGAAGCTGTTGGGAGTTTAAAGAGCTGAGATCTGCACAACATGATCCCTACGATCAGGCCCCAGTTCTACTTTCAAGTCCAAGTGACCCTGGACTAAGCAGGAGGCCAACAGTTTTAGGAATTCTCTATCCAGCAGACGAGCCCTCCTGGATCTCACGTTTATCTTGACCAAAACCTTTAAAGTCATGGAAACTCCCTCTGTGTTCCCGTCTAGGATGCAGCCCAGGTAACTAACAGAGACAGACTTGGTCTGGTCAAGGTGGAGTTCGACATCCAGGGGCCAGTATTTCAAAACCTTTTTATCTAGATCAGAATTACCCGGATGGGATTAAATCTCAAATTTGGGTATTTCAAAACTAAGAGTTGAGAGCCTGATCCTATAAAACTGGATCCAGATTTGGTAATCCAGTCCTGCCCAGAATCCAGATCAAATATTACTGTTTTGTTTTCTGTCTTTTTTTGTTTTTCAGAACTCTGAAGTGAAAGTTAGGATAGTTTTTATGCTAAAAATCTGGATTATCCTGATTCATTAGCTAGCTATCATAAAACGTAATGTTTCGTTAACTTTAGCTTTAATTTTTCAGCTAGTTATCAAACAATGTAACATCCTGTGAACTTTTTAACTAGCTATCAAACACTGTAACATTTTGTTAACGTTAGCTAGCTATCATTTTGTTAACTTTTTAGCCAAAAGTCTTTGAGTAAATTCTTCCTAATTGGTGCAGCCCCAGTCTGAGCTGCTGTATTTACATCCTGGTGTGTGTGTTTGTGTTGGACTGTGTGAAATGTGCAAACAATCCATGAGATGAGAACTCAACACAAATGAGACTAATGGAGTGTTTGTGTTTAACATGCTTGGTACTAATGGACTCTTAATGTAGTGTAGATTTCACTGTATTGTTTTATCTTATCAGTCGGGATGTTGTTGTGTTTCATACTTAAAGTCAACTTTTAATAAACTTTTCTGTGGGATCTTTGTGCTTGGTGAGACGTCTGTTTGCTTCTCTGGTTCAGTTGTTGAGTAAATCTGAGAGTCGAAGCTTAAAACACCAAAACTAGACGACAACATCGTAAGTGTGTGTGTGAGCAGAGACGGACATGTAGAAATAAGAAGGTAAAGGCTCAGAGGATTAATGTTGTTTGTTCTTCTTACTGTCACAGTGATCCTGGATTAGTTCTTTAGAGTGTCGAACAAACAGGAGCTTATTCTCTGTTTCTGTTAATCGTGTCGCCTCACTGAGATCACAAAAGTCTGAAAACTAAACCAGAACCACAAGAAATAATTAAACTGAGAAACATCGTCTGTAAACAAGAAAAGAGTGAGTCTGTGAAAGGTTCTGCATGAAGAGAACCTCCCGTCAAAAAGAGGCCTGACAGAAACTCGTTCTTCGTTCTCGCTGCAATATTCATTTTTAACAAAGTCAGACAGACTCTACTGTGTTTTTAATGCAGCTTTGCACATCTGCTCTAATTTATTTATTTATGGAACGGTTTGAGTTTTAATGCAACTTCAATTTTAGTGAGTCTCTTATGGGTTTGTGTTTTTATGTTGTTTGTATCATTGTTTTAACTGCCATATTTCCTGAATAATTCCTATGGTATTATTATTAAAATTATTATTATTATTATTAGTCATATTTCCTTCTTATATAACTATTTTATTATGTTCTGTTGTGTTTTATGTTGTGTTTGTATGTTGTGTTGTGAGCCCCGACCCTAACATGATTTTTTTTTGTCACTGTGAGACAGTAAAGTTTTTTTGAATTGAATTTAAATGTTTGTTTGTTTGTTGTTGTTTTTTTTGCTGTAACAGTGAACATGAAGAGAAAAATAAAACTTCAGGATGTTCATGAGTCACTTTAACTACAGTGATGCTGTTAGACTGACATCTGGTGGTGAACAAACAAACTGCATGAGTGCATAAAATCTCTGGTCTCTGATTCCACTGAACATGACAACACAGCTTCATTATTTATATTTATTCATGTATTCTTCCATCATTGCATAACTTCCAGATTTCCTCCTTGTATTACTATTTTATTGTGTTTTTCATGGGCCGAACAACTAATCAATTATTTCAAAAAGTAACGGAAAGTAATCAAGTTACATTACTTTAATATTGTGATACTTGTATTACGTCACTGACAACATTTTTAACAGCTCATAAACTCAAAAGTCGGAGGTTATCAGAGCTTAAATATTTGGAGTTATTATTACATGTCCTCTTTGATTACAAAATTATTGATTAGGAGAACTCAAATATTTTCAGTAAATGCATCTTTCACTCACCTCTCTCACTGCAATCAGTTAATGGAGCTGAATATTTTTTATTATTTAATTTTCAATAAAGTTCATATAATTAAAAAATAAGAAATGAGTTTAATAAACACAAAGAAAGAAAATTTAACTAGCATTCATAGAACTTCTAAACAAAGTTTGAGTAATTTTTTAATTGAATACCTTTAAATTTGTGGACATTTGAGGACATCATCTTGGACTTTGACCAACATTTTCTGACATTTTATGGACCAAACAACTGATCAATTAACCAGGAAAATAATCGACATATTAATTTATGATAAAAATAATCATCAGTTGCAGCCCTGCTGTGAAGCCGTGATTCTTCTGCTGCATCTTAACATCCTGCAACATCCACTGTACTAACACTGTAACAGTCAAACCATCCTCACATAATGTCCAAAACTGTCTGAAATTAAAGAATAAATGTGTCCAAACCATCTTCAGCAGCCACGATGACACAGTGTGATGATATTTTCTAAATCTCACACTGAAAAATGACTAAATTACCGAAAATTTGAAAAAGAATCTTATTTTCATTTAATCATTTCAGGTTAATGTGTTAATTGCAACGAAGTAATCTTAATTGATTTCAAATGTAATCTGTAACTCAGTAAAGTGTGTAAAAAGTGAAGTTTCTGTATTTGAGTGTTTTTCAGAAACCTTGAGAATCTAAAAAGCAGCTGAAAAATGAAAGATGAGACGTTCGAGCAGCAGCCATTAACTTATTTATTATATTGAATTTACGAAAAGTAAAAGCAAACACTTGAATAAACAGTTTTGTACATTTTTAGTCTGTTATCCTGTAATGGTTGTTGTTGTTGTTGTTGTTGAAAAGCATTCCACTGTACACAAGGCTGATGACACTTTACAACCTTTGTTTTTGTTTGTTTGTTTGTTTTTTTAAACTCTTTTCTTTTTTAAAAACACCCAAAAGCAGACGACGTGGACGCTCCGGCGGCGCAGGCGCTCTGGAGTAAGGCGGACACAGGTGTGGACACGACCCCTTCACTGCCAGTGAGATGCAGGGAAATCAGAGGATCCAGACTTTTACTAGTACATAGAGAGGAAGGAGAAGGAGAAGGAGAAGGAGGAGGAGGAGGAGGAGGAGGAAGAGGAAGAGAGAGGGATAATACAAAAACTACTCATCATCATCATCAGCCGTGTGGCGCCTCCAGAGGCCGGCCTCATGTCTCTGATTGTGGAGATCTTTAACTGTACACGATTAACTGACATGCATCTGAGTAAAGCTTCAAATAGACGAGAGAGGAGGAGGAACTGGACAGCTAGTGTTTAATCAGATCAGCTCAACATTACACTGAAAAACATTTAAAGGAACAAATGCAGAGTTTTTAAACCGAGTCTAGTTATTTGGACTGATTCTGACCTCTGCTGTAGTTTCGAGAAACTCTGGCACAATAAAAACTTGTCTGAGCAACTTCTCATCTCATCAAATAACTTAACTACGTCACAGTAATCACAAGAAACAAAGACTCAAAGACGTGACTGTGGGCTCCTGGAAACTCAAAAAGAAATGCCTCTATTTTCTTCAGATCTCAGCGAACATGTGAATCTATACACCGAAATCAATCAAATGTAATTCAGTGTCCATGAAACAGGACGATGATGCTTCCCAGCAGCGTCTCATGCGTCAATTTTTTCACCTAAACAAACTTTCTGCAACCAACCAATCAAAGCCTTTCAAGACATTTTGTAATACGTCTGATTCTGTTGTAGCAGAAATGTGCTCACAGCATCGTATGCCAATATTCTGCACAGTAAAACTGTACAATACACAGACTCAAAGCACTTTTTAAATAATTCATATTGCAAATTAAACTTTTTGCTACTAAATAATAAAATCAATTGGTTTTCAGTCCACTAGATGGCGCTGAGGTCAGCAGAGTTGGTTTGGTTTCTGCTTGACGATTTTACTGCAATAAAAACGACTGAAATCTTTATTGTATTCAGATAAAAACACATCAGGTTCATATTGTGATTATTTTGACTGAAACTGTGACTGATTCGTGGAAATGATCAGTTTTGCATTACAATTTTCATGTTCACTGAAATAAAAAAAACTATTAAAATCGTGAGAATGTGACATTTACTGAGATTTTTGGATCAGGTCATCTCTGCAGCGCTACAGTGCCTCATTATACTGCTGTTTTGTATATCGCACTTGTACTGCGATTGCGATTAATTGTGCAGCCCTAAAACAGACGTTCAAAAAGTTTTCCTACGGGGGGATTATTTGCAGCTGGAAAAAACATTCAGTTTCAGTGTTTGGAATGATTTCTGTAAAGTTGAAGTTAGTTAATAAAGTTTTCTGCTTCCCTCCGTACGTGTTGCTCCTGATTCTGCGTCAGAACAGCCACAATTATGAGACCCAGGCTGAAAAAAAAAACAAAAAACACTGCATTGCTCCTTTAAGTGTGCATCTCAACTGCTGTAAACGTGGAACCCAACGATGGATTAAATAAAATAAAACTAAATTAAAAAAAAAAATCAAGGCATTTTTCTATACTTTGTTTTAATCTGGTCAGCTGACACAAAACGCCGACTCGCCAACACAAACACGTGATGTCATGTTCATGTAGAAACATTTCTCATTGGTAAATAATGACAGAAAATAAAAAGAGAAGAAGAAGAGGTGACTGATGATAAATTAACCGCGTTAACGTTGCTCCGAGGTGCTAACTGTGTGATATAGATATAATACAGTGGTTATCTTTACCTTTTTTTTTGTTTAACCTGCTCACTGACTCTACAGCAGCACTTTCTACTGTACTTCAAACCTTCGTCACTAATTCTGTCAGAAACAGAAGAAAAAATCTACAAAATGGACATCAAATAAAAATCTAAATCTTCGGTCTGGAATGGAAATTTCAACAGTAGCAAAAAAAAAAAACCAAAAAAAAAAACAAAAAACATTCAGGTTTATTGACATTTCATGATATTCTACACCTCGCAGGGCTTCTGTAGGCAAGAGAGCGATACCAATACTTCAATGTGGACTAAATTATAGTAAAGTAGCATGGCCTGTAGTAAGAGTCCACAGTGCTAACCGCTGCCCTCTCAGATACCCTGACCGCCCTCTGGATGTGGATGTTTGGGGAGGTCTGGAGGTGGCGGGCGGTGTCACCGTCACCCTGCAGCAGGAGGACGAGGAGGAGGAGGAGCAGGCGAATGAAGAAGAAAAGAAGAAGAAGAAGGAGGAGGTAAATACGGAAACTTCCAGTGAGTTTCTCTGGGTGGAGGGCTAAAAGCAGGAGGCTAACAGGGGGAAGTTTAGAAGCAGAGGAGGATACAGAGGTACCCGGAGATGACAGGTGGTGCAGGAGTCTCTGACAGTATGACGTAGGGGGAGATTCGAGGGCAGTTCTGGGGGGGGGGGGGGGGGGCACTCGTGGGGCGCCGGCCCCCGACTAGAAGGTCTTCCTGTGGATGGCACGTGCTCTGTCTTCTTCATATTCCCGCTTTGACACCCACATCTTTTTAAAGGTGTCCAACGACGCCAGGATAGAGCCGCTGCAGGGGTGGGGTGGGGGAGGGAGACAGAGACAGGACGGTCAGGTTCTAAACGTTCACACATCCTGAAACAAAAGTCAGAACTGAACTCTGGGTTCTTACCCGATCCATGTGGAGTAGAGCCTCTCCTGGGGGGCAGAAATCTGGACGAGAAAAAAAGACACAGGTCACAACGAGACATTTTTACAGAACGTTTAAAATAACCTGTACTAAATATTAGCATCTCATGTCCACCTGATCCCATGACAGCGTGTAGGTTTCACATTTTTATCACTCGTTCACAGGAAATAAGTCTCCTATAAAGAGATTAATCACTTGCTCGTCCACTCACGTGTCATACGAGACACGCCGCCCATGTGGCCCCTCATTTATTACCAAAACAACCAGAAAACTTAAACACAGGGTGTCTGCTGTTGGCCCCTTTCAATGACATGAAACAGGACGCGGCCTCCCTCCAACTCTGTGGTATTGATCAAGTTCTGATGCCACCTAGTGGAGAGAACGTTATCTGTTATTAAAAAGAAAGGAGGCTTTGTTGAGATTCACGTTACAGACCTTGGTTCCAAAGAGGATGATTGAAAGGGTCTATTTTGACTTTTTTACATTTTTCAGTGTTTTTTGAAGAATTTGTACTGATTGAAAGTTCATTTTTATTATTTAAATTGCACGGCTGCTCACTGATTTATTCTATTTATTCAAACATTCAGGCTCTTAATGGCTCTTGGGATCAGATGTATTTAGCATTGGATGATGTTTAGGATTATATATGATGATGCTTGACTTTTTCACTTTTTTGACTTTAGGGTTATGTAAAGTTAAATGAATATTTAAGATTTATTGTGATTTTTTTTTATTTTATTGTCTGGCTGATGATGCATTAAGCAGGTTAAGGTGATCCTCTGATTGGGTGACTAGAAAATTAAGGCTGATGAAGGTCAGTTAGACCGAAAGGTTGATATTTAATAATCAGCAGACAGTGAGACAGTGAGCGGGAGTTTCTCTCATTGTTTTAAAGTTGCTCTTTCCTCCGGTGCGCCTGTCACACATTCAGGTGTGCAGAGATTTTTTTTTGAGGACAACTGTAGGTTGAAAAAATGATGAGAACAGGAAATGAGAGTAATATTTAAAGAAAAACCTTGAACTTTCTGGAAATAAAGTCATTAATTTACAAGAAAAGAACAGAGAGAGGACGGCGGACATCACTCACGGACAAACTGGACTCACCTTGATCTTCACGTCTTTGGGTGCCAGCTTCTTAACTTCAGTTAGTAGTCGCTCCCCAAAGCCTGAAAGAAAAGAGACGGATTCAGTGAGTGAATATCAGTGAGAAACAGACAGGATAATAAAGTGTTTAGATGATGTGGAACCAGGGAGGTTATCTCCTCTAAAAGAGACCTGAGCTCCCCTGAAAGAATCACAAATTAAAGTTTGGTGGGCTGTTTTATAAAACCGATGGACAGACATGAGTATTTCTGCAGCACCGACCTTTGATGAGTGTCGATCCTCCACACAGTACGATGGTGGAGAAGAGTGTGCGTCGCAGGTCCATGTCAGACTTCTGGATAGCGTAAGCCAGGACCTCGTGGATCCCCGAGCTCTCGTCCCCGATCAGGTCGGGTCTGAACAGCAGCTCTGGAGCGCGGAACCTGGCCGGACCGATCTGAAAAGGACGTCACGTGTGAGGGTTTATGGTTCGGAGGAACATGTGGAAATGTTTCAATCATCATCATCTGTTGGACTCACGTTTAAAGTGCTTCCATCAGGGAGGACATACTGAGCCTTCTCTGTTTCTAAAGTCTCGTCCTTTTGCGGGTTGAGAGACAGATAACAGGCTCTCTGCAGGGTCAGAAACACATTTCATTAGACAAAGTCAAAGTTATTCATATTTAAAATCCATCCAGAGCGTCCATCTTACCTCTTTGACAGTACGAACGACCTCGAACTCTGCAGATGTGTTGAAGTTGTAGCCTTCCTTGCGCAGCAGCAGACGGAGGTACCGCGAGACGTCTCGTCCGGCGATGTCCACGCGCATGATGGAGTGTGGGATGGCAAAGCCCTCGTAGATGGGCACGACGTGGGTCACACCATCCCCTGAATCCAACACAACACCTGTGGTGCGACCTGTGGCGTACCTGCGTGAAGCAGAGGCCCGTCACATCACATTTACACCGTGCACCATCAGTTTCCATCAGCTGTCTGGATGCTTTAAAGGTCAGAGCGTCCATTAAGAGACAGAAAAGGTCAGAAATAATGTTTAGGTTCACTTCAGTCCAAGAATGATGTTCCACTGACACAGAGGAACATCACAGCTTTGGTTTTATTAACTGATGTGGTAACTTCTGACACTGCAGAAGGCACAAATCAGCTGATGATTCATCTTCCAGTTTTATTGATTGTGTTTCTGCTACAGCTTCATGTTCTCGTCCTCAGCTGGCAGAAGCGAATCAGACCGAGGCCTCAAGTTTCACAGCAAGAAACTGAAGGAAATGACAGATAACGCCGGACTGGCTGGATCGTTCCTGGTGCGGGTTTGTGATAAATATCTGTCGACTCTTTCCATGATTGGGAGAGACTCTGCTTAGGACGTTTGCACCAACACCAAGCCTAGTTTGTGGCTATCAAAAGCTAATACTTTTTGAAACTTTTTACAAGCAGAAAGGTCTCTGACAATGTTATTCTCACAGTCTTTGAGCACAATATCCTCCCAAATGTTCAGCTTGGCCTTTGACAATGTCCTGTCTACAACTTGGTGTCCTCTGCTGGCTGTTTGCCTCTATGTCATCGGTTTTAGATCATTAGATCATTAAATCATGATCATGAAGTTAATTTAAATGTTAAAAAACTGAACAATCATTTTTCATTTGCTCTGGGAAGAAAAAAAAAAAAAACATTTCATTTTGATTTGCCTTCATTTATAACTGGGGGAGACATGATGAACCTGGGAGGCTTTTAATCTCCCTTGTATATTATCATTTATATTGTTTTGTTTATAAACAAAATAATATAAATAATCATATGCATCAACATTTGCCAAATATTGATAAGTCTGTTAATATGATGTTTGGCTACACAAATAAAATTTGACTCGACTGTTTTTAACAACACCAACACATTCAGACAGCCTCTGTGTCACTTGAGTATGAAGTCAGCAAAACGTGACGCTGGTTTTTGCACTCAAACCACTAAAAAGTTGCAGAACTTGACACAACTGGGGAGATCTTTATAAAGAGGAGACTAAAGTGACGAGCCAGAGCCACTGAACAGGTCTGTCTCCACCTAACCATCAGAGGGAGGAGCACTTACAAGCTGAGGACGGCCTGCATGGAGATGAAGAGAGCAGGGACGTTGAAGGTCTCAAAGAAAACCTCTGCAGCCTTCTCTCTGTTCTTACTGGGGTTGAGAGGAGCTTCAGTCAGCAGAACAGGATGCTGTCAAACACAAAGAGAGCGAGGTTACTGACGCTCCAACATCAGATCTGTGTGACCTTGATTACAATGCAGCAGGAGGAGGAGGAGAGGAGCCTCACCTCCTCGGAGAAAGTCTGCAGCTGCTCCTTGGAATAAACGTACTGCCAGATCCTCTCCATGTCGTTCCAGTCCTTCACGATCCCGTGCTCCATCGGGTACCGAACCGACAACAAGCCCCTGTGCTCCTGATCAACACACAAACACACACAAAAAGACATCACAATGGTGGAAATGAACAATTGAAGCTAAAATACATTCGTAAATTTGCATTTCTTCACTAATACTGGGTGTGTTTCCGCCCTTCTGTGGTCTGTCACATGCTTCAAAAACAGCAGAGATGATGAAACAAACTGTAAACTACAACAGCTGTTGTCTGTGTGCGCCAGTTTTACAGCAGAGCGGCAAAGAGAGACACTGTGGAAAAAAAAAAAACTCACATGACATCTCGGCCTGAAGGCTCGTGGGAGAAGAACGTCATGTGATCTGATGAAAATGATTTTAGAATATCACACTAAACACTCGTATGATTTAATCCGAACGCTGAACATGAGCTGAACAACGGCCTCGACATGTCCAGATTAACCTGTTAGAGGCCCCGGGGCAAAAACTGGTACAATGTGCACGTATGCAGAAGAAACCATTACTCCTCCTCTGGAATAAAACTTAATTTGTCTTAATTTTTGGTAATATCACTAAACACAACTTAATTTAGGAATAAGCACCACGTGAGCACAACACAAAGTAAGATTATAAACAAGGCAGGGCTGCAACTAGTGATTATTTTCATAGTCGATTAACTGGATCATTTTCTAGTAGGCCAGGGTGATATAGCTGAAGCTATCCCAATAGTGAAGTTTCATATCGGTTGATATCAATAAATATTGATCATGTAGATTATGACTGATTACATGTTGTGTACTCCAAGGTGTGGAGGCAGCTAAGGTGATAAAATGAGTAAAAATCACAATATTTTTGACCAAATACCTCGATATATGATAATATTGACAGGATGACTGCCGGCACTTTCACAAACTACGATACAATATAATATTGATATATTGCTCAGCCCTATTTTCTCAATTAAATGATTAATAGTGTGTGTTTTAAAATAATCAGAAAAATGTCGATCAGTTTTTCTCAAAGCCAAGATGACGTCTTCAAATGTTGTTTTACTCACAAGCTAAAGATATTCAGTTTACTGTCATAGACAAGTAAATAATATTCACATTTAAAAAGCTGAAATCAGAGAATTTTGACTATTTTCTTTGAACAAAGAAAACTTGACACATTTATTAGATGAGACAGGTGCGAAAAGGAGAAGCAAGTAGACCAAAAAATTAGAAAAGGACTCCTGCACATTGTCTAACTTGCTGTACAACATTTATTCGCAATGTTTCGGTACTAAACCTTCATCAAGCAAACTGGTTTGTTTGTTGCAAATAAATGTTATATTGTGACTTAGACAGCGTGCAGGAGTCCAATCGCTGCAGCTTTCAAAGTAAATTTTTACTTGAGATGTGTGTAATTAGTTGACTAAAGATTAAACCTCCCTATCTTTGCTAATCGGCACCAGAAATAATAGTCACAGTGTGTCCCTTGTGTTGTTTCCATTAGTTGGAAAACCAACCAACCAATGAGAGCTTTGTAGGCAGTATTATGCTATATAGTAGCACATATAGTAGGATCATCACAATACTGGAATTGAAAAATATTGATACTCAATAACATTTTCAAAACCACAGGGAAAAATGAACTCGACACTGAGGGCATAAAATTTTGGATTTGTATAAATATAATGGAGTTTTAACATGACAACAGATACAGAACATGAGATGACTGATGAGAAAGTGACATCACTGTGAGTAAGTCAGAGGAGGCGGAGCTATGTGGGCGCTGCAGCAGAGTGTGTCAACTGTCAGAGAGAAGAAGAGCAACAAAGTGCAGCTGGTACAGGAGGATCAATAATACAAAAAAAAAAAGAGTACTGATCAGATTGATGCCTCTGTAAAACTTATTGTTCCACATACAGAGATATCATCTCCAGCTCTGCTACCACGAACACTGTCAGATTTTCACATGATAGTGCCTCACTAAGAACTTCATATTGGATTTGATTATAAATGTTGTATTGATCCCTTTGGTTCCCATAGAAAAGATGATAAACTTGAACTTGAGCATTGGAAGAGCTGCAAAGACTTTTAAATGTTTCACACATCTTTTTTTTTTGCAGGAGAAATAAGGATGAATTGTTTTTATTCTGAGCTGCATGTAGTTTTATTTCTGACCAAAAGTGCACTTTGTGCTCTCTGCTGGTAACGTGTCCTCAAAGCTTCATCTGGAGGAATTCTCACTGTGATTCTGGAGTTTACAAGCTAAAATTCCTCCATACACACAAACCGATGAGAGGAAAGTAGGAAGTAAGAGTGTGTGTGTGTGTTGTGTGTGTGTGTGTGTGTGTGTGTGTGTGTGTGTGTGTGTGTGTTGTGTGTGAGCATTTGTTACCTCTGCTTTGGGTCCGATGAAGAGGTCTCCCTCCAGGGCTCCTGCCATCACGCGCACATGCTTGGGACGCCCAACACTGTGTCACACGCACACACACACAGAAACACACAGTCAGACAATCGAAAGTGAACAAAACATGTCACACCTCTGGACTGTTGAGATTTTATTGATACTGATATCAATACTTATACTGCTTACCATACTGAGACTTATCAATACTCTTATTGATACTACTTGTCACAATTTGGTGCAAAACATAAAAACATAACATGAACAGTTATTTAATTTTTTTGCAGAAATAACGAGTTAAATTATATTTGTTAAAGGTGAAATGTGCGTGAAAAATGTGATTTTAAATTAAATATTGTGTTGCTGCAGAGGTGATCGGACCAACACATCGTTCTCTAGACTACAGAAAACATCTTTGTTTAGTTCAGAGCCCTGAAAACAATAACACACCAGTGTGATGAGAATAATGATGTAACAATGATCCTTTCCTCGAATATCGTAAATAATATCACAATTTCAATATCAGTCAAAAAAAACTGCAATTAAATATTTCTTCAAAATCATTCAGCCCTAAAATATTGTTGGGACGATAACTGATAACTGACATTTTCACAAAACGATACAAAACAATAAGATCAATAATCACCAGTAATGTGGATATAATGACTGAGTGGATAAAAGCAAATAATCGAACAGCTGGAACATTACAGGAAATTACAGGTCGAAAATTAAAAGACTTTTCTGTAACTCAGCCTTTAAAAACAGGGATAAATAACAGTTATACTAGATCCAAATGATAAGACGATATCTAGTCTCATATCACAATATGGATAAAATTGATAATACTGACCAGCCCTGTTATGTAACATTACATAAATACCAACAGCAGTATTGTTTTACCAGGAACTTGTCAGGACCTGGTCCTGGTTTAGTACCGGTTCTTAAAACCCATCCCTACAACACAGTCGAGCTAAGCAACTTTTTTTTCGCCTGACAATTTATCGATTGATAAAATTATATATAATAATGTTTCAAGCAAAAATTCCAAACATCCACTGGGACCAGCTTCTTAAATGTGATTATCTTCTGCTTTTTTTTAACTCCAACTAAAATAAACAATATGAACGTGTTAACTTGGGGTCTGGGAAATTGCGTTGTGTATTTTTCAAACATTTCTGTCATTTTATAGTCAAATTCTCATCAATTATTTATCAAAATAATCAGAAGATCAGTTGATGATGAAAAACAGGTGCTGTAGGAAGGCAAACTTACTAGTTAGGGAAGCAGTATTTGGGGATCTGGTCACCTGCAAAACCAGCCTTGATAACTCCAGAACCCTGGAGAGAACAAAAAAAAAAAAAAAAAAAAAAAAAAAAAGACGAGAGAGAGATGACATTTAGGCCCAACATGAACATCACAGGGTTATGGTTGAGCTGCAGCACTTTAATCTCTGAGCAGTATGTGTTTGTGAGGAGAGGGAGGTCATGAGACACAGCCAGAGGCCTCCAGCAGTCACACACTCAGAAACACTTCGTCCCAGATCGCTTCTGTCTCAACAGCTACTTTGTCCTGAGCTGTTAGGACGAGCCAGTTGAACACAAAAGTCTGATTCTGTGACTTTAATCTGAGTTTCCGATATGTGAAGGAAGGGAAACGCTTTGTGAGGAGGGAACAAACTTATACACAACAAAAAATCCATCAGTTTCTGTGACCCATTAGGAATTTCACTTATATTCCCACTTTTTTAAAAATAATTCATACTTAATACAACATTTTGAAGAGTTTGAAGGACCGTGGTGCTCTGCAGAATTGAGACAGAATCAAACATTTCAGTAGTTGTGGTCAGGACTGCTGTGGTATGAAAACTGATGCTTATCATGCCACACAGGGCTATAAAATAAAATATCAAATAAAATGTCATGTCGGGCAAGTAAATCAGGCAAATCATTGCCCAACAAGGCAAGTGTAAAAAAGAATTAAGCTATTTGATAACTGAATTATGATTTAAGTAACTTTTCAAGCAAAAATGGCACAAAATGCCATTTTCAGCCTCTCAAATATGGAGATTTTCCACACTATTTTCTGTTTATTATCATATTCAACCTTAAACTCTGGTTTTGGACGGACAAAATGAGACATTTCAAGAAATTACTTTGAACTTTGAAAAACTGGGATGGACTTTATTCACTTTCCTGACATTTTATGGACTTTGCAGCCCCAGATTTAACGTGACAATGAACTTTAGTCTTTGATATTATTTGATAACCGTTCATGAATAAAATAATTTGTTCAGGGGCAAGTAAAAATTGACTTTGGGCTAGTAGATTTATGACCCACGTGCCTGAACAGCCACGTGAAAAAAATAAAAACAAAAAACCAGAGCTGCAACAATTGAACATTTATTAAATTAATCAGGAACTGTTTTGATAATCAGTTGGATTAATTTTTAAAGGAAAAAGTCCAAATCCTCTTATTTCAGCTTCTTAAATTTTTTGGTTTCTTTCCTCCTCTCTGATGATAAACTGAATATCTTTGAGTTGTGCATAAAACAAGACATTTGAGGACTTCATCGTGGACTTTGGGAAGCATTAATCAATATTTTTCGCCATTTTATGGACCAAACAACTAATTCATTGATGAAGAAAATGATCAACAGATCGATCGAAAATGAAAATAATTGTTACAGAAACAACCTGTAATGACTTTCAACTCACAAGACTGTGGAAAGATTAATTAATTGATTAATCAAGAAAATGACTGACAGATTAACCGACAAGGAAAATAATTGTTTGTTGCAGCCCTATAACTTTGACTTTTTTCCTAAAAAAAAACAAAACCCAAAAAAACCCTCAAACCCATGAATCGATTATCAAAATAGTTGCCAATTATTTCTAATAGTTGACAACTAGGGTTGCAAATTGTAAGGACTTTCCTTAATCCATCATTGGTAAAATAACTGCCAATTAATCGATTAATCGTTAATAGAAAAAAAAACTTTTGACATTTTGCTTATACCAAATGCATTTTTTTCCTGCTCAATAAATCTTAACCAACAATTGTTTTAATTGATTGTTGAACTCGACCTCGTACTGGGTGGAAGATCATGGAAGTTTAATCAAAATATTTCAACTCAAAGGCCCACTTACAGTGAATGGAACCGACTGTGCAACCGAGCTGCAAGAATT
The DNA here is from genome assembly GCA_034769285.1 of Lutjanus argentimaculatus. Taxonomy (NCBI): domain Eukaryota; kingdom Metazoa; phylum Chordata; class Actinopteri; order Lutjaniformes; family Lutjanidae; genus Lutjanus; species Lutjanus argentimaculatus. Next base: position 40,840,130 of record JAWZSL010000005.1, on the reverse strand, counting down.
AGTTGACGAATCGATCAAAAAAAATAAGTTGCCAACTATTTTTTTAATAGATAAATCGCTTCGGTCCTTTTTCAAACAAAAATTTCACACATTTTCTGGTTTGAGCTTCTTAAATGTGAGGATTTGCTGCTTTTCTTTGTCATTTATGACAGTAAATGAAGAGTTGTTGGGTTTTGGACTGTTGGTAACACGGTCATAAAAATGATCACTGTTGTATTTCAAATCTTTGTTTGATAGGTCAATTTAGTTTTACTCAATAATCAAATTCTTAATGACAGATTAATTGATCATCGATTAATTGTTATCAACCCTATTCACAGCTCTTTAGGGCTGCACAATTAATCGAAATTTTATCAAAATTTCAATATGGCTTTCTGCAATCTTCAAATCACAATAGGTGCAATTTTTGTTTAAGGCAAAATGTGTCAAAAAGCTTTTAAATGAATGAGTGTGGTGAGACAGAGACGTCCTGTCCTACACATGAGATTCTACAGACTTAAAAAAAAAACATCTTCATTTGAATCTGTGGCTGAGAATGAATTTCATTAATATACAAAAGGTTCTTCTCATATTCTATACTTTGATTTATTGAGGCTGACCAACCATGGTGCTCTAAAGCATTTACTGGAGACAGAATCACACATTTTGACAGTTTAACATGTGTTGCAGGTACGGTATCAAATATCTGATTATTATAGGACCACACATGACTCTGTATATTCATATGAAGGCACCAATTGTCAAAATACAGTATATGAAGTTAACAAAATATGTCAAACATTTGGAAATAAAGCTGAATATCCTCTTCAGCTCTTGCAACAGGAGCGACGTGCTGTTTGTGTTGTATCGTGCTGTTTGTGTTGTATTGTGCTGTTTGTGTTGTATCGTGCTGTTTGTGTTGTTTTGTGCTGTTTGTGTTGTATTGTGTTGGATCGTGCTGTTTGTGTTGTATCGTGCTGTTTGTGTTGTATCGTGCTGTTTGTGTTGTATTGTGCTGTTTGTGTTGTATGCTGTTTGTGTTGTATCGTGCTGTTTGTGTTATATGTGCTGTTTGTGTTGGATTGTGCTGTTTGTGTTGGATTGTGCTGTTTGTGTTGGATTGTGTTTTGTGTGATCGTGCTGTTTGTGTTGTATCGTGCTGTTTGTGTTGATTGTGCTGTTTGTGTTGTATTGTGCTGTTTGTTGTATTGTGCTGTTTGTGTTGTATCTGCTGTTGTTGTATCGTGCTGTTTGTGTTGTATCGTGCTGTTTGTGTTGTATTGTGCTGTTTGTGTTGTATTGTGCTTTTGTGTTGATGTGCTGTTGTGTTGGATCGTGCTGTTTGTGTTGTATCGTGCTGTTTGTGTTGTATCGTGCTGTTTGTGTTGTATGTGCTGTTTGTGTTGTATCGTGCTGTTTGTGTTGGATTGTGCTGTTTGTGTTTATCGTGCTGTTTTGTTGGATTGTGCTGTTTGTGTTGGATTGTGCTGTTTGTGTTGTATCGTGCTGTTTGTTGTATGTGCTGTTTGTGTTGGATTGTGCTGTTTGTGTTGTATTGTGCTGTTTGTGTTGTATTGTGCTGTTTGTGTTGGTATGTGCTGTTTGTTGTATGTGCTGTTTGTGTTGTATTGTGCTGTTTGTGTTGTATTGTGCTGTTGTGTTGTATTGTGCTGTTTGTGTTGTATGTGCTGTTTGTTGTATCGTGCTGTTGTGTTGTATCGTGCTGTTTGTTGTTTTCGTGCTGTTTGTGTTGGATTGTGCTGTTTGTGTTGGATTGTGCTGTTTGTGTTGCATTGTGCTGTTTGTGTTGGATTGTGCTGTTTGTGTTGATTGTGCTGTTTGTGTTGTATGGTGCTGTTTGTGTTGGATTGTGCTGTTTGTGTTGGATTGTGCTGTTTGTGTTGCTTGTGCGTGTTTGTGTTGTATCGTGCTGTTTGTGTTGTATTGTGCTGTTTGTGTTGTATCGTGCTGTTTGTGTTGTATAGTGCTGTTTGTGTTGTATCGTGTTGTTTGTTGTTTGTGCTGTTTGTGTTGTATCGTGATGTTTGTGTTGTATCGTGCTGTTTGTGTTGTATTGTGCTGTTTGTGTTGTATCGTGCTATTTGTGTTGTATGTGCTGTTTGTGTTGTATAGTGCTGTTTGTGTTGTATCGTGCTGTTTGTGTTGTATAGTGCTGTTTGTGTTGTATGTGTGTTTGTTGTTTCGTGCTGTTTGTGTTGTATCGTGATGTTTGTGTTGTATCGTGCTGTTTGTGTTGTATTGTGCTGTTTGTGTTGGATCGTGCTGTTTGTGTTGTATAGTGCTGTTTGTGTTGTATCGTGTTGTTTTGTTGTTTCGTGCTGTTTGTGTGTATGTGATGTTGGTTATCGTGCTGTTTTGTTGTTCGTGATGTTTGTGTTGTATCGTGCTGTTTGTGTTGTATTGTGCTGTTTGTGTTGTATTGTGCTGTTTGTGTATGTAATGCTAACGTCCGTGTGGCTAACGCACCGGGGCTCAAAGCTAATCTCACTGTTTATGCTATGTTTATAAAGACGCATATATGATGACTTATCTCCTCGCTGACAGCTCAGCCCGCTATGCTAGCTACTTAGCATTACGATCAAGTGCAGGTTTGTCATCATACCGCTACAGCACCACGGACAGCTAACAGCTAACCGGTAAGAGCTGTAAGCTAGCTCCAGATTTAGCTAGCTCAGCGCTCGTTGAGGCTGGAGGAAGCAGGAGAAGCACCATGTGGTCACAACAGGAGACATGCTAACGCTGTGTGAAAGAAATGTTAGTAACTAGCGCACATTTACTGAGGGTGACTCCCTGTACCGTCCGCTGTAGCACAATAGTTCACTAAGCTAACGGCTAACAGACAGCGGCCTCGCTTTGGGTGTGGATGAATGACATCATCATACTTACATTATCAATCACCACCGGCTGGTTAGCTAAAATGTCATAGGACTCCATGACGGACAGGGGTGTTTGAGATGTGTTTCTATCGATCCGTGCGCGTGTTCGTCCCGGTTTAGTGTTTTAATCATGTAAAACACACCGACGCCCTGTCACTGTGCTCTCTGTCTGCTGCCGCTCCTCTCTGCTGCTGCTGCTGCTGCCGCTGGCCCCGCCCCCTGACACAACAACATCACCGCGGCGTCCCGTTTGACTGACAGCTCAACCAACCAATCACATTAAAGAGTTCCCTAACTGTCACGGTAACACGGGAGTCTGCAACATTTACGATCAAAAGAGATATTCTGGACAAAAAATAAAAATAAAACTGTCTGAAGCCGCAGCTATTAAATTCTCTCTTTTCTCTGAATATTTTTTTTATTGCACAAGCGAGCTTTGGAGGAAAAGGCACCGAGCCATTTTAATTGATGAAATATTTAAACTTTTTTAAAATTTAGTGTATCGGCTACATATTTTTACATTTGGAGAATGTAACAATCACTTAGAGGCAACTCTTTTCTTTTAGTTTTGAGCCGAACCCAAACTCTTAATGAATAGTTTTGCCGACCTATCAAAAGTTAAAATTTAACTGAGATAAACCTCTGTAGATAAACGTGAATCTTTGAATTTTAAAAGCTATTTTGTTTTCAAACCTATAAAATTAAGCTGAGATAATTTACACTTCCTTTTTAGATCAACTTAAATCTTTGAGGTTTATAAAAAAATTTAAAAGTTTTGCCAACCTATAAAATTTAGTTGAGATAATTTACACTTCCTCTTCAGATAAACTTGAATATTTGAGTTTCTCTTTGGTCACAGTGAGCTGTGAGTCTGATTCGTCGTTATCGTGTCTGCAAATTAAGTGGCTTTAACTGAAAACATTAAAATTGTAACACTTCACTTTCACTTCACTTAAAATGATTTTACTTTTTTAAATACATTTTTTTGGTTTCTAAAACTCAAAGATCTCAGTTTATTTAAAATAGAAAAGTAAATTATCTCAGTAAAAGATCAGTAGTTGGTAAAACCTTTTCAAAATTTAAGAATTTGCGATGGGCTCAAAACTAAAAAATTCTACTGCAGTATTGCCTTGAATTTTAAGTTTTCTCAACTTTTTGATTTTTATAGTGTAACTTATGATAAATGAAACTTAAAATTCATTTTCATATAATTTTTTTGCCAATGCCACAAGGAGCCACTGGGGAGGAGCTAAAGGGCCACATATGGCTCCGGAGCCACAGGTTGTGGAACCCTGCAATAACCTCTCTCGATGGCACGCGACATGGGGCGTGGTCGGATTTGGGCGGGGCCTGTTGTCCCGTATGTTAGTCCAATAAAATAAATAACATCATCTGCTGGACAACTGCAAGAGGCACAAAATACAAAACTGTACTCAACGAATATAATGGAAACTTATATTTAAGACATTTAAATTAAAATGTATAGATTAAAAACATAAATATATTTTAAACACGCGTTTTTATAAGATAAGATAAGATAAGATAAGATGGACTTTATTGATCCCACACCGGGGAAATTCACTTGTCACAGTAGCTCAAATAGTACAGATAGGAAAATAACAATAAAGTACTTATAAAATTAAGATAAAAATAGAAAATATACATATACCTATCAGATTTAAAATATATAGTCTAAGAGTATAAGAGTATAAAGTGTTCAGATACTAAGTACAGGGCTGTACACACAAGACTATTTACAATATATACACCTTTCACTTGTACATGTATGGAAAAAACGAGTATATACCTAGGCATATACTGGAAACTGTGCAGGATAATTGCACATACAGTTGGAAAATACACACATGGTGTGTAGCATTAATGTAAAAAATGTAAACTGTTGCCTTGCAGAGGCAGATTGCACAGAGGAGGGTATGTTGGATTGCACAGAATATTAGCAGCAAAAAGATTTAGCACAGTAAACATACAATATTGCACGAGGAAGGGAAGTAGGGAGGTGGATGAATTGTGCAAGCAGACTAAACAGTGCTACATTAAGTCATGCTGGTGTTGGTGTTAAAGAGTCTGACAGCTGATGGGATGAAGGACCTGTGGTAGCGCTCCCTCTCGCACTGTGGGTGCAGCAGTCTGCTGCTGAATGAGCTGCTCAGTGCACGTACAGTCTCATGTAGGGGGTGAGAGGTGTTGTCCATGATGGATGTCAGCTTGGTTAACATCCTCCTCTCACCCACCTCCTCAATGGTCTCCAGGGGACAGTCCAGGACAGAGCTGGCCCTCCTGACCAGCTTGTTCAACCTTTTCCTGTCCCTCTCCGTGCTTCCACAGCCCCAGCAGACCACTGCGTAGAGGATGGCAGATGCAACCACAGTATCATAGAAAGTTCTTAGCAGTGTCCTGCACACTCCAAAGGACCTCAGTCTCCTCAGCAGGTGAAGACGACTTTGGCCCTTCTTGTACAGGGCGTCTGTGTTATTGGACCAGTCCAGTTTATTGTTGAGGTGAACACCCAGGTATTTGTACTCTCCCACAACCTCTATGTCCAAACCCTGGATGTTCACTGGGGTAGTCTGGGGAGTATATCAAGATGAATTCAGATTTATTAATAAGACTGAGGGGGGCTGATGTTGGAGGTGAACACATCAAGACACATCATCAGTTGTGGACTTGATGTCAGCGGGTGTTTTGGCCTTTTATTACAGGACACAGTGTATCCAGAAGACACAACAAAAGAAAAAAGAAATTAGTCAAATGTGTCGTTACTGTAAAAAATGTAAGTTAATGTAAGTCATAAACAGTATCAAAACTAAAGTTACTATATTTGTCAACCACAAAACGAACGTCAAGAGACAGTGAGAAGAATCTGTGATGGTGATGAACTCTGTAAACTGTCTCCGTTTGTTTTATTGAGCAGGTGTAGGAAGTTTGATCCACCAGCAGATGTCAGACTGGAGCGCTTTGATAGACACGTGACACCAGTGGTGCTCTGTACAGGTGAGGTTTAGGCGTTTGAGGAAACAAGCTACATCTGAGTCCTCAAGTACAGAGATTATTCAGAGATTTAAAGTTACTGCTGTGAAAAACCAAGTTCTTATTTGAGTATTGAGCCAAAGTGAATGAGAAAAACTGTAATAAAACAAACATCTAGAACAACAACTAAATACAAACAATACCTCATACAAATAATAATAATAATAATAATAATAATAACTAGAACTGCAAGCAGTTATGAACGGGGGCCAAGCCTCCCGCGCGACTCGGCCCCTGTGCGTCGCGGAGACCACGCAACGCGAACGGCTCCGTTTCGTCACCGGGAGTCACACCGCCAAGATCTGCTATCGAACACTGGGTCGAGCAAGGCTGCCCTCTCTGTCCGTTGTTCTTATTGTAATGGGAAGAGCAGTGTGAAAGGCTGAATATGTTTGCTGTAAGAAGTCACGCCCACTTTGACCAAACATCACTAAACTTTACAGGCGGCCTCGGGAGCGAGCCCCCATGGAGCTCCCCAAATTTCGTGGGAATCTGAGCAACTTTTTTATCGCTTGATTTTTCTCAGTTTATAGCGCCCCCTTTCGACCAATTTGCACCAAATTTGGTACAGATCCTCTGGTTGACCTCTGAAACAAGTGATTTGAGTTTCATGTCGATAGCTTTTACTTGGACCAAAATATGCAAGAGTATGTGTTTTTTAGCTAGCAGAAAAAATTGTTTATTTATAAGTACCGCAGTTTTTGGAGTAGCAAAATGCTTTTGAAGACTTTTGATCAGGCACATCTGGAGATTGTGTGTGCAAAGTTTCGTGTGGATGGAACGTAATTTCTAGGATGAGTTCGAAAAAGTAGGTTTTTGACGTGTAGCAACTTACAAAGAGAAATATGCTTTGGGAGTGGGCGTGGCCTATGTCAAAAGATGCGGCTCCATTTAGGGAAGACGTGGATACAAAGTTTATCTACATGTGATTAAAAATGTGGAAGTTACAGGCCAAAATGCGTTTGCGTCCATTACAGCGCCACCTAGTGGAGTGGACATACAATTTTTGGTATGGGTGGTCTGTGTCCTATTCTATATATACCCTGTAAATTTCACAGCCCTCAGCATAATACTTTAGCTGAAATAAATGTTTCTTGTTTATCTCGTAATAAGCCACGCCCACTTTGACCAATCGTGAATACCTTCAAGGTATGGCCTCAGGAGTGAGCCAGCATCATAGCCACCCAACTTCGTAAAAATCGGTGTTGCCGTTTAAGAGATATGACGTTCCCCTGTTTGCAGCGTCCCCTAGTGGCCAAAATGAGCCAAATTTGGCTCATAGCCCCAGAGTCATATGGCAACCATGGATCTCAGATTTGGTGTCGTTAGCATTTATTTTGACCTAGATATGCAACTGTTCATGTTTTCATAGCTAGCTCGAATATTTTATTCGTTAATAATTTGTACATATTTTGACGTAACAAAATTATTTTGATAACTTTAGATTATGTGAAGCTGACGAATATACGTAGCAAATTTCACACTGATCGGACCAAATCACAAGGAGGAGTTTGAAAAAGTAGGTTTTTGAGTTTTCGCGATTTCCTGAAAAAAAATTATAGGCGGAAATGGGCGTGGCCTAGCCCAGTTGATTCAGGGCAAATCAGGGAATCTGTGGATATGAGGCTTTTGAATGTGCGACATACGATGTGGGAGTTATAGCCCAAAAGGTGTTTCCCTTGGTTATAGCGCCACCTGCTGGCGGACATATGTGAATTTTTGCGCCTGAGGTACGTGCAGGGGTCTGGACTAACCCTCCAAATTGCACCGCCCTCCCTTGCACGGTTTAGCCTGCAGCACCACTTTTATTGTGGGAAAAATAAAAATAATAGGGAACTATAATAATAATAATAACTAGAACTGCAAGCAGTTATGAACGGGGGCCAAGCCTCCCGCGCGACTCGGCCCCTGTGCGTCGCGGAGCCCACGCAACGCGAACGGCTCCGTTTCGTCACCGGGAGGCACACCGTTAAGATCTGCTATCGAACACTGGGTCGAGCAAGGCTGTCCTCTCTGTCCGTTGCTGTTATTGCAATGGGAAGAGCATTGTGAAAGGCTGAATATGTTTGCTGTAAGAAGTCACGCCCACTTTGACCAAACATTACTAAACTTTACTGGCGGCCTCGGGAGCGACTCCACATGGCGCTCGCCAAATTTCGTGCGAATCTGAGCAACTTTTGTATCGCTTGATTTTTCTCTGTTTATAGCGCCCCCTTTTGACCAATTTGCACCAAATTTGGTACAGAGCCTGTGGTTGACCTCTGAAACAAGTGATTTGAGTTTAATGTCGATAGCTTTTACTTTGACAAAAATATGCAACAGTATGTGTTTTTTAGCTAGCAGAAAAAATTGTTTATTTTTAAGTACCGCATTTTTTGGAGTAGCAAAATTCTTTTGAAAACTTTTGATCAGGGCCATCTGGAGATTGTGTGTGCAAAGTTTCGTGTGGATGGAACGTAAACTCTAGGAGGAGTTCGAAAAAGTAGGTTTTTGACGTGTAGCGACTTACAAAGAGAAATATGCTGTGGGAGTGGGCGTGGCCTATGTCAGAAGATGCGGCTCTATTCAGGGAACACATGGATATAAAGTTTATGAAGATGTGATTAAAAATGTGGAAGGTAGAGGCCAAAATGCGTTTGCGTCCATTACAGCGCCACCTAGTGGAGTAGACGCACAGTTTTTGGTGTGGGTGGTTTGTATCCTATTCTATATATACCCTGTAAATTTCACAGCCCTCAGCATAATACTTGAGCTAAAATAAATGTTTGTTGTTTATGTCGTAATAAGCCACGCCCACTTTGACCAGTCGGGATTACCTTCAAGATATGGCCTGAGGAGTGACCCAGCATCATACCCACCAAATTTCGTAAAAGTCGGTGTTGCCGTTTAAGAGATATAACGTTCCCATATTTGCAGCGCCCCCTAGTGTCCAAAATCAGGCAAATTAGGCGCATAGCCCCACAGTCACATGGTAACCAAGGATCTCAGATTTGGTGTCATTAGCATTTACTTTGACTGAGTTATGCAACTGTTCGCGTTTTTATAGCTAGCTAGAGAAGTTTATTCGTTAATAATTTGCGCATAGTTTGACAGAACGAAATTCTTTTGATATATTTATATCAGATCCCTCTGAAGACTGTATGTGCCAAATTTCACACAGTTTGGACCAAACCCCAAGGAGGAGTTTGAAAAAGTAGGTTTTTGAGTTTTTGCGATTTCCTGAAAAAAAATTATAGGCGGAAATGGGCGTGGCCTAGCCCAGGTGATTCAGGGCTATTCAGGGAATCTGTGGATATGAGGCTTTTGAATGTGCGTCATGCGGTGTGGGAGTTATAGGCCAAAACATGTTTCCCTTGGTTATAGCGCCACCTGCTGGCGGACATATGTGAATTTTTGCGCCTGAGGTACGTGCAGGGGTCTGGACCATCCCTCCAAATTGCACCGCCCTCCCTTGCACAGTTTAGCTTGCAGCAGCACTTTTACCAACGGAAAAATAAAAATAATAATAATAAAAATTTTAACAAAAACAATAGGGTTCCCAGCACCGCTGGTCCTGGGAACCGCGTATGCTTGCATACGCGGTCCCCCAGCCCCCCGCGGGCTTGGCCCCCTAACTAGAACTGCAAGCAGTTATGAACGGGGGCCAAGCCTCCCGCGCGACTCGGCCCCCGGGCGTCGCGGAGCCCATGCAACGCAAATGGCTCTGTTTCGTCACCGGGAGGCAAGTCATCGAGATTTTGCTGTCGAACGTAGGGTCAAACAAGGCTGCCCTCTCTCTCCATTCCTCTGTATTATTGCCACTGAAAGATGTTGATGACATCACACACCCTGTATTATTTTTTCAAAACTCCATTAAACAAATCTTCTCTAAAGATATTATATATTCTTTATGCTCTAAATACTTTAAATTTCCCATAAATCCAAAAGTAAAAGAAATTCACTTTAAAATTTTAAATTGTGTGTATCCATCTGGTGAACTATTTGGTTTTGAAACAAATAAATGTGTATTTTCTGATGATAATTGAAACCTCTGTTCATATATTTTTTCAGTGTATGTTTTGTGAAGCACTCTGGACTGATATACATGAGTGTTTGCACATAAAGATCCGACTTGAACCTTTTTCTCAAAAGGACATTATTTATGGTGTTGTTTACCAATAATCAATGGGATTTTCTGGTAAACAATATACTATTCCTTGGAAAATTTTACATACACAAATGTAAATATATGAAAGTGAAACCTAGATTTAATGTGTTCCATAAGTTTCTTTCCTTCACCAAAGCCCTTAACATAATGAAAGGTAAATATGCAATGAAACTTTTCAGTTGATTTGAAAAAATATGATCTATGACAAAAGTCCAAGCTAACTTTTTATTGCATTTTATTTTATGTGATTTTATTTAATTTATTTCATGGATATGTTATTTTCTCATATAGACTCTCTCTTCTGCATTCCTCCTATGCAGCTGCTCCTTTGAAACGTTAAAAAAAAATACGTAAGCCATGTTGTTTGTACACGCCTTTGTTAAATAAAGTTTAAAAAACAAAAAAAAAAAAAACAGCGCCTGTCAGCGTCCCCTCTGGCCTGTTGTACACACGGCTAAACAAACGTTAGCACTGGACTTAGTTTAGCTCACAAACTGTGATCCAAAATCCCGTTGCCCAGTCTGAAGGTTCACGTTTCGCTGTGCATTGCGTTGACTCATCAGATCGTTGTGTGTGTTTTTTAATGGACTGTTATCGAACACAGAGTTATTAATAGACTCGCGACATCGTTCACAGGATCTGGGGTTACCTTCAAGGCTTGATCATCAGTCTCTCCCTCCTCTGTTTGTTTTGTTTCATTTCTATTCAAGAATAAAAAATAACAGTGAATTTTAGTTATGTGTCTTAATGGTGGAAGTGGGACCGGGGAAAGGTGCAATTTAAAATATTGTGTGAAGCATTTAGCCTTTTAAAATAGATCATTAATACATTTTTTCTGCTCTGGAGATGACGTGTTTACTGTCAGCCGTCGAGGCTGAAGGTGTGCAGCCAGTTTCCGCTCCCTGTGCTAACCCTGTACCAAGATGGCCGCCAAGTTCTGTGCCGTCATTGGTGGAAACTGAACACGCGAGTAGGTGTCCTGCTGTGATTGGACGCCATAGCGCTATATAGTTCGGGTAACAACTATGCGCAGTACCCATAGCTTTGTTCGCAGTCGTTTCTCAGAGCTTCTGTCGGATTGCCTTGGGATTTTCGCTTTTGGACAGCTTTTGGACCACTTTTGGACAGCTTTTGGATCGTCGCCGCCGGATACTGTTGGATTATATCGTTTTGAGATATTTTACATTTTTCCCATTGGAATATTTTGATTTTTGATAACTTGCTAACCTTTTTCTAGTCTTCTTTCTCTCTCTTTGTCTCTCTTGTTTCTCTCTGTCTTTCTCTTTTTCAGGTTTTAATCGGCCCAGCAGTTGACGGAAGCTCCTAAGGTAAGTTTATTCAGTTAATTTTTATTAATGCCAGAGCTTGTGTGTTGTTAGCCGTCTGCTAGCTTATCGCTAACACTGCTAGCATTAGCCGTGAGCTAATGCTACCCGTCTGCTAGCTTATCGCTAACACCGCTAGCATTAGCAATGAGTTAATGCATGGCTCATTGTAGCACACTCTCTGCGTATGAGTGTTTGTTTCTGAAAGCCGAGGTTTGTCCAAATGTATTTAGTTAAAATTGTATGTTTTACTGGCTGTGGATAGTTGAATTGACTGAAATATGAATTTTCGCTGTTCGGTCCTTATGTCACAGCGAGCCTCGATAGTTGTGGTGCGTGCTTCGGTTGCTAGGTAACGGTCAAAACAAACAACATTCCTCTACTGCACCCTCGTGTGTGTGTCTCAGTTTAGCGACTTTCCCGTGCGTGGGCGGGTCTCTACGTCACAGCGAGCAACAAAGAGTAATTCTGTCCCTGCCTGAAGTCTACACCAGAGGAGCGCGCGTCTTGTCAGGCTCTCAGTAATTTGTCAGCACAAATGCATGTGTATAAGAGATGTTATTTGAATGCAGAACACAATGTTTGGGGCTTTTACTACAATGATGGACTATAGGAGTGTTTCAATAAGCATTTGCATTTGTCGTGGTTATGTGACGTGTTCATGTTTTATAGCTTTGTACATTATTAAGAAATTATGTGTGTGAGGGAATTGTACAGTAATGACAACTAGGACAATTTTTGTTTTCACAAGGCTAATTTAATGTTAGAGAACATAATAATACGTTCTCATCAGTTGTATTTGTCTGTTTTAATGTAGTTGTGCTGACATTTGGTGTTAACCAGCTCTCAGTAATTTGTAGTTTGTAAATGGATTTCTGCCGAGCCTTGATAGTTGTCTTGGCGCGCCACATACACACACATCACACACACCATGCTGTAAGGGCATAGCTTTGTGCAGTGAAATGAGTATAGAGTGTTGATGAATATCTTGTATGACTATTATGTACAAAAGTATTTTGTTTTTGCCATATTTTAACACATTTCTAGTTTTTTGTGCATGTGAAACCCCACTCATTCAGTGAATTTTGGTTAATTCAGCACAAGTGTATGTGTATGAGAGATGTGATTTGAATGCAGAATACAATGTTTGGGCTTTTACTACAATGATGGACTATAGGGGTGATTCAATAAGCATTTGCATTTGTGGTGGTTGTGTTATGTGTTTATGTTTTATACTGTTTTATAGCTTTGTACTTTATTAAGAAATTATGTGTATGAGGGAATTGTACAGTAATGACAACTAGGACAATTTCTGTTTTCACACGGCTAACCTAATGTTAGAGAACATAATACATCTCTCATCAGTTTGTATTTGTCTGTTTTAATGTGGTTGTGCTGACATTTGGTGTGTTTTTGTTCTCTCCACTTTTAGATGCCTCGTGGCAAGGGCTACCGTCGCTCCCGGGGCCGCCAGGATGAGGATGGCTGCGCGACCCCTGGATGTGAACTGCAACCCGCCCGCAGCACCTTTGTTGCTGGTAAGTAGTCACTTCTTAAGTTCATATAGTAAATTGTTAGTTGCTTGGGTGTGAAGTATTTTGCACTTCATTAAAAAATTGCTACTTTGTAAAGGTGAAGTAACTCTTATTTTAGTATTGTCTATGTTTCCTATACAGGCCGCGGTACTGGGTACCGCCATGCAGTTCTGGTCTGGCCAACTTCACCGTTCCACGGGCAGGAGCCACAAGTTGGTCATTCCGGCTGAGTCCCCAGACAAGAAGGTAATTATTTTTGTAGTATTTAGTCAGTCATTCTATTTGTGATGAATAATTGTAGATTGTTGTTCTTAAAAAAAATTTCTCGTCTTGTTTACAGTTCGTTCTGATTGTCGGGGACTCCCATACTACGTGCTATCGTAGATGGGTTCGTCCAGATGCCAGAGGGGAGGATGTCCTTTGGCGTCATGTCAACGCCGGGGGCCTCAGCGGCGCAGCTGAGGACTGAGGTTGAGAACGCCGTTCTCCCTCGGATCCCAGAGGCAGTCTGTCTGTTGGCTCCTGGCAATGACTTGACTGCCAGCCGGACCATCGGGGAGGCCGCAGCGGAGTTCGGGAGGCTCCTGACCGCCGTTTCCAGGCGTTTGGCCGAAGGCAAGTTTTTTTTTTTCAATACTACGTTTATTATGTCTGATAGTGGCAGTGTTAATGCATCAGCTGCATGATCTCTAAAACAACAATTTATATTTATTTGTCAGCTGTGTGTCCTGGACTTCCCCCGCCGCCTGACCATCGAGATGGACCAGCAGGAGCTTCTGAGCCAGGAGTACCATCGCGTTGCAGCGCAGATGAGTATGTATTGATAAATATGTGTACTTTAATTGTATCAAGGATTATGTGTAATTAAGAAGTTTAAAAAATGGAATTGTGTTTTTTAGTATTCATTAGGATTTTACAATTCACAAAAACAGAGTTGAAACCAAATATTTCTGTGAATGTTTTATTTATTCTTTAAGGGATCCCCTACCTGGCCACTGATGACCACTTCCCCTTGGGCCGCCGGGAGCTGTGGTGCAGGGATGGTGTAAGTAAAATTTGTTATAGTAGGAGTTTAATGTACTGGCTTTTTGTTTTTTCATGTGTGAACTTAATGGCACATGCATGTTTTAAATTTCAAAAACCAAACATGATCATTATGTATTTTTGTAGGTGCACCTCAGTGACAGTGACGGGATGCCTATTCCTGTCGCAGTTGCTGTGGTCTGCCGCCTACCAGCACCTGGAGACGAGGGAGCCGGAGCCAGAGCCACAGGTCCCAGCCGGTCTTCGCCCCCTGTTCCCAGGCGCTTCCCCCAGGTGGTCGTGACGGGAGAGGTCTCCATGCCACCGCACTCAAACCCGTTGGAGGTGGACGGTCGTTGGACCAGGCAGAAGGTAGTGTCGCGTTTACTACAGTTGTGTGGTTGACAGTATCTCAAGTAATCGAATGACTCTTATAATGATTATTATTTTATTTGTAATTTAAGACGACCCGACCAGCTGACCTCAACGGGCCCGGTGCTGCCAAGAAGAGGGTGGTTGCGCAGGAGGTTTGTCATATTTGTTACATACAGTGACTTATTAATTAAACTTTAACTCTGCTTGTTTGATTACATGTTTTCTAATCAACTGCTTTTTTTTTGTCAGGGGAACGTGGTACTGAAGGAATGTTCTGTCGTGCTAAACCCCGTGTGGTTTAGCAGGGAACTTCTGGATGTTGTTGGGCGATGGCGCCGTTCATGTTCCTGCTCCTGTTTCCACAGCAGTTGCGGCGCGCCAGAAGGTAACTTGCATGATTTAAACTTTGTCATTTGATTTTTGTCTGCTTCATGATTTTAGACAATCTGTGATGCTAACGAGCAATGCTGTTTCATATAGTTTGAACTGAGCAATTCCCCACATATGGTTTCAAAATGTGTTTTGTGTTTCTCTTACTTTAGAAGACTGCGAGGGAACGTCCGCCCGAGACCTGTTGCCTCCCGGAAGAGGGTGGTCCGTCCAGAGGTCTGTCTTTGCATATTAAGTGTTATTATAATATTAAATTTTTTGAAAAGTGTTAGTACAGTTAAGCTGATGAGTGACAGTTATAGTTAGTAAGTGTGAAGTTATGAAAGGTGCCAGCAGGTTACATGGTGGTTGTTAATTTATTTATTTTTCTTAGGAGGAGGCAACTGCGCCGGTGGCCGAGGCTTCTCCCATCCCGGCGCCTGTCTGTGCTGCCACAGTGGCTGAGAGGGAGGAGGTCGGCGCACCTCCTTCTGATCAGTCACTGGAGGACACCAGGAAGGTATGTACATTTTACAAATAGAAAAATTTTTACAGCCATGTTGTGTTAAAATATGAATGCATCATCTTTTATTGAACATTACCTTTAAGTTACCTGCAGCATCTTCAATTGACTTGGCATAATTGTCCTTACAGGAGCGTGCATGGACCTGCAGGTGCAGGATGTGCAGCACGGGGAGGATGTGCAGCAGGTTTGTTATCTTTTTTATGACACTATTATTATTTAAGCATATTTTTATTTAGTGGAAGCATATTTATGTGTTGCCCACACAGGTTACTCATTTTGTCCCACAGTTTGAACATTGAGCTAAGAGTCTATAACAGACTATTGGTTTGTATTGCAGTAAACATTTGACACATTTTTAATTTCTACATTGTTTATGTGTGCATATATTCTTGTCGTGATTTGTTTTGAATGTTGTACAGCTACTGTAATTGATGCCTAATTATTTGTATGTTTGATTCATCAGCCCAGTGACGCAGAGGAGATGGCAGTGGACCATGTGGACGATGATGGTGCTCCCGCTTCGTCTGCTGCTGCCGCTGATGTCCAGGATCACGTGAGTCATGACCATGTCATGCCTTTTTATTCGGGGTCCTTTAATCAGGGGCACAAGCGTTTTTGGTCGTAACAGGCAAAAGCAGTGTGCCACAAACAGTGTCATTGCAGTTATGACTAATGTGTTAAAGAGTGTTTGGACTTGGACTAAGACTGACCTGGACAATGTTTTATTGAATGGTAACGACTTGTACTCTCACATGAGCAAACACCACATGATTAGTGATGCTGGTCGTAGTGGTTATATTTTTGTACGTGAGTTTGCCTAGGGAGCATGTGTTGTGTAACAAAAAATTTAGAGTGGAGTACATGGAGACATTCACTGGAGACATTGATGTAGAGGACTATGACCCTGCTGTGCAAGATGTGGCCATGCCTCTTGATGTTGCTTTCCAGAGGGCCATGTTTCAGGCAGATGCTTGTTTGTTGACCATTAGGAAGAACATGTGTGTCGTTTTAAAAGCAAGGGTCCAGGTTTGCCGTGTTTGATCCACATGCACGTGGTGATGATGGTGGTTGGCAACCTGATGGTACTAGCATCCTTGCACGCTATGACACTTTGGACGCACTCTACACTCACATCACACACCTTGTCCGGTCACTATATGTCTATGATGCACATGTTAGGGACAAGTTGTTTGAAGTCACTGGTGTTAAGGCTGTTGTTGTTGTAGCACGTTGTTCAACAAGCGACACAGGAATACATGGTACCAGTGCACATGCGCAGCAGCAGTCAGACACAGTTACTGTGACAGACAGTGAGCAGCAGTTGCAGACAGTAACAGACAGTGAGCAGCAGTCAGAGACGGTTACAGGGACAGACAGTGAGCAGCAGTTGCAGACAGGGACAGAGGGCGAGCAGCAGCAGATAGTGAGAGGGGCAGATGAAACTGATGATGAATCATCAGTTTGTTTAGTGTCTGAGACCAATGCCAGCAACGTAACATTTAAGTGTTTGACATTAGCTGACAAGAGGAGCCATTTGCACCAAACTTGGCATTGTGCCCATTTAAATCATAAGGACATTTTTGTTGTTGATTGTTTAGATATTGCACAGCCAGAACCATGTACTACCATTGATATTCAGCCAGATGGTAATTGTTTCTTTGGATCTCTGTCACATGTTGTTAGTGGACTAGAGTCAGGTCATAGAGCTATTCGCTTGGCTGTTGGTGAAGCATATTGAACAGAGTCCTGATGTGTACCGTAATGTTGTTAGACAAGAGTTTACATCCATACAGCAGTATCTTAAGGATTCACGCATGAAATATGTTGGCACTTGGGCTACAGAGGTTGAAATTCAGGCTGCTGCGGATTTGTTTAATGTTGATATTTATACATATAGTCCCGCCAGAAATGGTTAAAGTATAGCTCAAGTTGTGCAACAGCTGGAAACAAAGGGATTTATCTTAAACACTGCAATGAATGTCATTATGAGCCCATTGCATGTGTGAAAGATAATATCTCTAGTAAATGTTTTAGTTTTAAACTACCTTGTGTGAAAGTAATCATGGTAAGTCAAGCTCTGATGTCATTTCACCTCGTAAAGCCTATAATGATAGTCTGAAGAGGAAACGGAGGGAGAAATATGCTGATGACAGTGATTTTAGGAAACGTAAAATAATGAAAGTACAACAGAGGTATTCGACTGACAGTAAATATAGACAAACGAAACAGCAGGCTAGTGTTAGTAAGTATGCTACAAATGAAGAACACAAAGCTAAGCTATACAAGCAGGTAAAAATAAATATTCTACCAATCAGCAGTATAGAGCAAAAGGTAAAACAGAGCAGTGTACAAAAATATCTGTCAGATGAGGAGTTCAGAGCAAAGGCAAAAAAGGGCAAGGTACAAAAAATATGCTTCAGATACTCAGTTCAGAGCTAAATTAAAACAGAGTAGGGCACAAAAATATGCTTCAGATGATCAGTTCAGAGCCAAATTAAAACTGAGTAGGGCACAAAAATATGCTTCAGACAATCAGGTTCAGAGCTAAATTAAAACGGAGTAGGGCACAAAAATATGCTTCAGACAATCAGTTCAGAGCTAAATTAAAACAGAGTAGGGCACAAAAATATGCTTCAGACGATCAGTTCAGAGCTAAATTAAAACAGAGTAGGGCACAAAAATATGCTTCAGACGATCAGTTCAGAGCTAAATTAAAACAGAGTAGGGCAACAAAAATATGCTTCAGATGATCGGTTTAGAACTGAAGTAAAACAGAGAAGGGTACAAAAATATGCCTCAGATGCGAAGTTCAGATCTAAAGAAAAACACAGCAGTATTAAAAAATATGCCAATTCTCCTGATCATCGTGCTCGTGTCATACATTATAGTGTACAAAAGTATAAATCTAACCCGGTTTACGCCGAGTCTATAAAGAAGCGAAACCAGGAAAAAAAATGTAATCAAACGCTGAAAAAACACAACATAGATATTGTAATTCAGCAATTTAGAGAAAAGGTTAAACAGGGCCCAGAATATGTTTGCTGTGTATGTCATAGATTATTGTTCCAGCATCAGGTAGTTGAATGTAAAAAAGAAGCATATGGAAAGAAGGGATCTGCAGTAGCTTCATGGCAGATAAATGTATAACTTCAACATATCTTCATGAATGTGAGGATAAATGTCCTGCAGACTGCACTTTAAAATTGACACATGTTGGTAAATTGTGGATTTGTTATACCTGCCACAGAAAAATAATTGGTGGAAAAGTACCTGAAGAAAGTGCAATTATAATCTACACTTAGATCCTATTCCACCAGAACTCGATACACTAAATTCTTTAGAACAACATTTAATTGCACAGCATATTCCCTTTATGAAATATTAGCTCTACCCAAGGGAGGACAAATGGTGTCCATGGCCCTGTAACATGTGTTCCTTCCAACAATAATGCTGTAATAATGTGCTTCCTAGGTTAGAAAATCAGGATTTAATGATTCGTGTTAAATTAAAGAGGAAAATTACCTACAAAGGGCATTATGAATATCAGTATGTCCACACAAATAAAGTTCATAGTGCACTAGAACATTTAAAATATCATAACAAGTGGTATAAAGATGTGCAAATTAATACAGATTGGACAAATCCCCTTGAAAAAGATAAAAATGATGATGGCGATAAAAGTGATGAGGGTGAAGACGTAGCTATCCAAGACGAGCACATTAATGATCAGCAACAGCATGGCATGTATTTGGACACATGCATGCAGCCAGTAGATGTTGCACAGGAAGTATTAGATCAGCATTTTGACAGTGTGTTATCAGTAGCTCCTGCAGAAGGTAACAGTCCTGTACGTTTGCTTACAGATGTTGGCAATGAGGCTAAATGTTTTCCTGTTCTTTTCCCAAAGGGAACTGGTACTTTCCATGACAGCAGACAGCATAAGTTGACATTGAGTCGGTATCTGAAATGCTAGAATTCTTAATGCTGATGGTCGATTTGGCAGTAATTTAGATTATATCTTTTATGCACAGTATTTGTCTGAGATTAATCAAGTTGTGTCTAATGTTTCCATAGCATTAAGGAAAGGGTATCATGGAGGAGAGAACACCCATATTACATCCTCAATGCTTGCTAGTACAGACTTTGTAAGAATGTTTTAAGTTGTGACATGGGCTTACAAATTTTTAAAGCCTATCGTGGAACACCTGTGTTTTGGCAAGGTGTCCAGAAAGATTTGTTTGCTATGGTCAGGCAGCTTGGGATCCCTACTTGGTTCTGTTCCTTTTCATCTGCGGATTTACGTTGGACAGAATTGATGGAAACCTTTATGAAAGTTCACAATTTGAAGGGCAATGTAAATGACATGGACTGGTCCCAAAAATGTAATATGTTAAAGAACAATCCTGTGACAGCAGCCAGATGTTTGATCACAGGTTTCATTGTTTTCTAAGAGATGTGATCATGTCCCCTGCTCAGCCAATAGGGAAGGTTATTGACTATTTTTATCGTGTTGAGTTTCAGCAGCGTGGATCTCCTCATACACATTGTTTGTTTTGGGTGGAGAATGCACCAAAGATTGGCACTACACAGATCAGGAGGTCATAGATTTCATTGATAAATATGTAACATGTGACCTCCCACCTGAAACTGATGATCTGCATGAGGTCGTTTCCAGTGTTCAAATGCACAGTAAGATAAACACTCCAAGAGCTGTAAAAAGAAGCGCACGCCATGCAGGTTTAATTTCCCCACGACCTCCGAGTAACAAACATTTCTGTGTAAACCAAAAACAGAGGAGCAGCAGCAGCAGCAACAAGATAAACCTGACGTAGGACAGCAACAAAGTAATGTCAAAACATGTGATGCCGCTGCAAAAGCTAAAGAGATCATGGGTAAAGTGAAACTAGCTCTTTCAAATGAAGAAGCAACATTTGACAGTATTGATGTGTCTTTAGTTCCATAGGTATCAATCAGTCAATTTTTGAAAAGGCTATGCAGTTAACTACAAAGAAAACTAGTGTTGTTCTTAAAAGAAATATAAACGACGTATGGGTAAATCAGTACAACAAAGATCTCTTGCGTTTGCTGGAATGCGAATTTGGACATTCAGTTTGTATGTGATGCATATGCATGTGTAGTATATATTATCTCATACATCTCAAAAGCAGAAAGGGAAATGGGTTTGCTACTTAAACATGCACAGAACGAAGTTAAAAGTAAAGGAAATGCCGACGCGAAACAGGCCCTTAACCAGTTGGGAAGTGTGTTTTTGCATCACAGAGAAGTATCTGCTCAGGAAAGTGTGTATCGACTCACAAACATGCGATTAAAGGAGTGCTCCAGAAAAGTTGTATTTGTTCCGACTGGAGACATGTTGTCAGGATGAGTCTTCCACTAAATTGTAATTCAGAAGAGAGCAGAACAACAAGACCTAAACAAAGACAAAATCTGGATGACAAACATCACTGATCGTTATAAAAATAGACCTAAAACTAATGAGTTTAAAGACATGTGTCTAGCAGTTTTGCTTCAGAATATAGAGATGTGCCCAAAAGTGAAAAATGTCAAACCAATGTGATTAAACTAGATAATGACTGTGGTTTTGTAAAAAGAGGACAAGGACAGATGTGGCTGTTGTGAGATATGCTCGCTTTTCACCAACAAAAGATCCTGAAAAGCACTATCAAAGCTTGCTTCAGCTGTTCTTGCCTTATATATAGAGACAATCAGTTGAAACCACCACAGTTTGTGTCTTTTGAAGAGTTTTACCGCGACTGGTTCTGTCACTAACAGCAGCAATGAAATTAAATCTGTAAAAGAGTTGGTTGATTTGAACAAGTCTAAATTTGAAAAGAAGCTGAAGAATTAGAAAATTGTGAAGAAGCTGTAGCACATGTAGGCTTTCAAGAAGACGCTTGGGCTGATCTCTGTCCTGAAGCTGAATTAGAAAGATTAGAAAGTGTAGAGGAAATGAGTGCTAACAAAGATTTGTTTCCTACAGAAAGAGACGTTATTCCAGATTTGCAGCCAGAAAAGACACCTGTGTCTATAGAATTCCCAAAACAGAAAATTAATCATTCTGAAGCACAGGCTATCATGAGATCCCTGAATGATCTACAGTCACAGGTTTTTACAAGATACGACAGTGGTGCTTGGATAAAGTTAACGGTAAAAATCCTGCACCTTTTCATGTGTTTATTTCTGGTGGAGCAGGCACGGGGAAGTCCCACTTGATTAAAGCTGTGTATTATGAGGCCACAAGACTGTTAGCAAGAATGTCAAATTATCCAGATGATGTTCATGTTTTACTCACTGCCCCTACTGGCGTAGCTGCTTATAATATTAATGCTGGCTACAATACACACCAGCTTTGCTATTTGTAATAATGTACTCATTACCGTATCAGCACTAAAAGAGGAAAAAGTAAATACTTTAAGAGCCAGTCTGAAAGATCTCCAAATATTAATCATAGATGAATTTCCATGGTTGATCACAAACTACTGACATACATCCATGGCAGACTGAGACAAATTAAACAATGTGCTGATTTTTTCTCCCTTTGGTAATGTGTCTGTAATAGCTGTTGGAGATTTTTATCAACTTCCACCAGTAAAAGGAAGGCCTCTTTACACAGACCAAGCAGGGACCGACCTATGGGGAAATACGTTTAGCCACGTAGAGCTAACAGAAATAGTGCGACAGAAAAAACACAAGACTTTGCTGTCACACTAAATCACATCAGAAAACATAAAAAAGGAGACAAACTTAATGCCCAGGATGAAAAACTGTTAAAACAATGTGAGACAGGCATGGGTAATGACACAGAAGACCTTCACATTTTCGCAACAAATAGTGACGTAGAAACTCATAACTTTAATATGTTTACACAAGGTATGTTCTGATATTGTGCAGATTAAAGCACAAGACTTTGACAAAAATCCTCAAACAGGACGATTTGCAAAACAGACTACTTCACATACCTTTGGACAAACAGACATATTTAACTAAATTGTTGAGTGTCGGTCCAAATGCTCGTGTCATGCTCATCAAAAACATAGACATTTCAGATGGTCTTGTTAATGGAGTACTTGGCACTGTTTGTCTTGTAAAATTTGATGAAAATACCAAACTACCAAAAAACTATTTATGTGAATTTTGATGATGAAAGGATTGGCAGTTAAATTGAGAGCAAAGTTTCCATGCACAGTGCCTGGTCTTCAAAATGCCACACCAGTTGGGCTTGATGAAGACAAAGTAACCAACAGAGGTGGAGTTAGACGTCAGTTTCCTTTGCGTCTAGCATGGGCCTGCACAATACATAAAGTGCAAGGCTTAACTTTAGACAAAGCAGTGGTGTCGTTTAAAAGATTTTCTCTGCTGGCCAAGCTTACGTAGCTTTAAGCCGTGTAACATCCATAGAAAATCTTATTATTCAGGATTTTAAAGCCACTGCTATTTATGCAAAAAGTGATATAGATGAAAATTTGCAGGAAATGGAAAAATACATCGAGACTCCATTAACAACATCAGATGCTTCTCTCAAAGTCTGCTTACTTAATATTCAAGGCTTAGAAGCACACATATCAGACCTAAAACAAGACCGCAGGATGTTAGATGCTGATTTGATCTGTCTCACAGAAACATGGCTACAACACAACACACACACACAGTAACATTGATATGGAAGGATGGACATTTCACTGTAAAGCTAGATCCCAATCCTATAGTGACCTGAAAACTTTTTCTGCTTTACAGAAGGAACAACATGGTGGTGTCGGCTTCTATTCACAAAAACCACATCATTTGCAACCTTATCAGTGTGCATGTAGTGACTTGGAAGCCATAAGTTTAATGTTTCAGCCTATGAACCATAATTACATAGTGCTGTATAGACCACCATCATAATAAAATTGGCTTATTTAAAAAAAAACCTAACAGCTGTAGTCAATCACTTTAATGAGTTATCAGGAGGTAAAATAATAATGGGTGATTTAATGATAATGCAGTTGTTTCAAAGTCTATGGAGAACTTGATGACACACATGGTTACAGTCAAATTGTTACTTCTCCTACAACAGAAAATGGGACACTAATTGATCACATTTACATTAAAGACATAGATCCTTACAACTGTAGATATCCAAGTAATG
Organism: Lutjanus argentimaculatus; assembly: GCA_034769285.1. Lineage (NCBI taxonomy): Eukaryota > Metazoa > Chordata > Actinopteri > Lutjaniformes > Lutjanidae > Lutjanus > Lutjanus argentimaculatus. Next base: position 40,816,757 of record JAWZSL010000005.1, on the reverse strand, counting down.
TCAACATACTACAGTTATCATGAATGTCTTTGTATGCGTTTTAAATAGGGCCTGCAACATTCATCTCTGAAGGTGGAAAGTCTGTATTAACCGTGGGGGGGGCTCTTTTAGTGAGCTTATGAGCTTTTTCAATGTGTATGGTGAGACTCGTCATGCACTTGAGGAACCATTTCCGTCATTGGGGTACAGCACCGCAAGAGAGAAGCCTTCAGTCTTAGGAATCTTGCAGGCACAAAAAAGGAAATGCATACAAATCATTCCTGATTTCTGTGGCTTTGACACTTGAAATTTGAAAGCTATGTAAAGTCCCACAGTTAGTGTAAAAATGTCCATCCTACTCTGTCATGTTACAGATCCATCCTGCAAACACGCCATATTTACTTCATCCTGGTTATGTTCCATAGATTTTTCTGATTTATTGTGTATATTAGTATTACTATTTATTCTCATCTATTTATGAGTTTTTAATTTATTTATTCATCTATTTATTCTCCTTACCTATTTATGAATGTTTAATGTATTTATGTATTTATTCATCTATTTATTCTCATTACCTATTTATGAATTTTTAATGTATTATTCATCTATTTATTCTATGTATGTATTTATTCCTTTAAAAAATGTTATTTATTACTATTTAGACAAAACCCTGCTGCCTGCTCCATACATTAGCTTATATTATACTGTATTGTTAATCTGTTTATTTTTAAAAAATATATCCATGTACAAATTAAAATTTAATTTAATCTATTTATTCATGTATTTATTCTATTATGTATTTATTCCTTTAAAGATGTATTTATTACTATTAGACAAAATCCTGCTGCCTGCTCCATACATTAGATTCTTCATACTGTATTAATTTATTTATTTCAAAAAAATATATCCGTGTAAAAATTTAAATTAATTTAATCTATTTATTCATCTATTTATTATATTCATTTATTATATCATATAAAATATTGTTTTAGAAGCATCCTGCAAACATCCTTGCATTGCCATAAATTCTGCTTGGTTTAAATTTGAGCTGTTTTTAGTTGCATGTATTTTTAAAAACTATTTATGGTGGATTTTTATCATGGGGATTCAACTTAATGCACACGCTTCTATGGGTTTATTTTACATTGCAAGGGGTTATTATAATTGGTATTTTTGCATTACATATGACATTTTTTGAAACTGCATGTTGGTGAGAGTGATGACAGACATGTGTCCCTGACTGTTCCACAGGTCAGGACCTGTATGAGAATGTGTTTTCTGAGATTGTTTATGTACAGGAGCAGAACAAGCAGTTGAAGCAGAGACGAGTTGAGCATACAAGCGGTTGCAGGCCAGGCCGGGGCAAAAAAAGGCCAAGGAGGACTCCGAGACGGTGTGACTAAACCTGACGAGATGCAAAGGCAGACAGTTGGTTCACTGCCTTCAAAGGTGCGTAAAAGAATGTGACCAAAACCTCTGTGTATGAGAGATCCACTGTAATGCCATCAGCCACTGAAAACTGCTTTCCTCACTCCAACATGCAGGGCCAAGGACAGTGAGGCTCAATGGAGGGAGCAGGCTAAATGGAAGCTACACTGAAAAATGATGCCCTGGGAGGAACAGCAAATATGTGGCCCATACAGGAGTATATAGAGTCTCTATAGAGACTTGGCAGCCTCCCCTGCTCAAGAACAATGATCACAAATTCACCATTTACAAAGGCAAATGTTTGATTTCTTGTTGGAGACATTTGACTCCTGTTTAATGACTGATTTTTAGGGAAGATCTGTTTTAATTAAACGTGATTTGGTTTATTTGAACCTCTTTTTTTTATAGTGACTTTTTGAGCTTTTTCATGTGATGCCACAATGTTCCTCATGCACTCAGTACAGGAAAAGTGATTGTTGATCTGTCCCCTGACAATTTTGTCCTATTACAATGATATTCCTTTTTTTTGTGTGTGTGTAACTATATGTATTTATACAGGTCTTATAACAGGTAAAATTTCCAAGATTTCTAAAGTGTTGTGGTGTAAAATCCAAAAAAACCATCTCTGAAATATCCTTCTTTTGTTCAGTTGTAAAAAAAAAAGTTGTATGTTGTATGTTTTTATCTACATATTACCTGTACAAGTTTGAAAAATAATTTCAGTCATGAAACTGTCTACTTATCTCAAATAAAAACTGTCAACGTCCTTTGAGCTCCTCGTCCTTCATGTTATACATACATTGTTTTTACAATGGATTTTCTGCTGCAGTATTACAGAAATGCTAGAGGAAAGTGCAACAATTATTTTGATAACTTCTGATCAGACATGTCTGCAGAATCCATGTGCAAAGTCTTGTGTAGATGACGCTCAGAGGCTCAGACTGTCGGATACTTGTAGCTATAAGCCTTCTGTGCACTTTTTGCATGTGCATTGAAAATAGTTACAAGAAAATTTGTAACTTTGACTGAAATATGAAACAGTGTTTGGCAGGCGTGGAAGTAATTAATTTCAAATACTCAAGTTACTGTAATTAAGTAGGTTTTTTGGGGTACTTGTACTTTTATGAGTAGATTTTCAGGTTTGTACTTTTACTTGTACTTAAGTAATCATTATACCATGTAATCTACTTAGTTACTTTTAAAATCATAGCTGAGTACTAAGTACAATTTTAATTAATAACCAGACCTTTTATCTGCATTTTTGTAGCCAATAAGGTGATTTGATAGCAAACAAGCCAATGAAAACCAGGACATATGGACGAAAAACAAAACAAAAAAAGGATGTTAATGATTGATCTTTAATTGATTTTGTGTTAAGAATTTAACCAGTAATCAATAGTCGTGGCAGTAGTGTTTTAACTACTGGTAAAGCAAAACACACAACAAAGTCCTAGTCTGGAGAGGTGACGGTGACATCATCAGTTAAAAGTAACTAATACTAGTAGTAGAGTAGTACAAGTAGTTTTTTTTATGAATACTTTGTACTTTTACTTAAGTATTTTTCCAACGCCAGTACTTTTACTTGTAATTCAGTAATATTTTAGCAATGTAACAGTACTTGTACTTGAGTACAGATTTTCAGTACTCTTTCCACCAGTGATGTTTGGTTTTCACCAGTGCATTTTTTGGAGTGCCAAAATTTTTTTGATAACTTTTAATGAGACACATTTAGAGATTCTCTGTGCAAAGTTTCATGCAGATAGTGCTTATACCATAGGACGAGTTAAAAGAAAAAGTTCCAAAAGTCGTGATTCAAATTCTACCAAAACCATATAAAAATGTTCCCTGTGTTGGAGTGATCAGGTGTACCAAACGGTCTTTGATTTGGTCAAATGATTTATGAGAAATGTAGAGATGATGATGTATCTTTCAGCCACTCACTGTCACCCATTGTGTAACTTGAGCTGCTTGAGACACAGGGCAGGTAAGGAAGTGGAGAGGGTGTATGAAGCCATTTTGAGGCAAGCTGATCTGTCATTCACCCCGTCCCTCAGGGGAGAGACAGAGACCACAAAATCCAACCTCAAGTGTATTGACAGGAGAGTACTTGGCCAATCACAGCTCCATAGTAATATATTAGAGTGGGCTGACTGCAAACGTTAAACATCACAGTTCAGTTGTTAGGATTAAAATCCTGAAAGACAATCATCACTCTAGTGGATGGGCTTAACTTTCAAGTAACATTTGCATGAAATCCTATGAGACAAACTTAATATTATATATGTTGCATGAATGCAGCTGTTAGGTAAAATGTAAATATAATCTCATGAGACACTTTATATGATTAAGTGACAATTCATGCTGTGGTGTACACTTGGCATACTAAAAGAAAATGTATAATCAGTGGAGAGGAGTGATGACATGTTTTGAACACTGTTCTGTCAAAATGCTGATTGTAGTGTATCATGTCCGCACGTACAGAAAAGCCTCATGAAACTCCCTTTTGTCCACCACTGGTTAACATGCCATGAAGAACATTTTTAAACTTTGATGCAGTTTCCTTGGCAGGAGAGTTGTGAAATCCCCCCTCCACCCATCCCATTCCTCCCTTCCCAAATCAGGTACACCCAAGACAATCAGGCTGGGCAGACAGGTATGCAAAGGGAAGTGTGATCATAAATCTGGATTGCCTGCACGCCAACACACAGGCTGCAAGGGCCAGTTCATCGCTGCTTTATTGTAATGGGAAGAGCACTGGGAGTGTGAAAGGCTGAATGTGTTTGTTGTAACAACTCACGCCCACTTTGACCAAACATTACTAAACTTTACGGCTGGCCTCAGGAGTGACTCCACATCATGCTCACCAAATTTCATGCGAATCTGATAAACTGTCATGTCAATTGATGTTTCTCTGTTTATAGCGCCCCCTATTGGCCAATTTGCGTCAAATTTGGTACAGAGCTTCTGGTTGACCTCTGAAACGTGTGGATTGAGTTTCCTATCGATAGCTTTTACTTTCAAAGAAATATGAAACAGTATGTGTTTTTTAGCTAGCAGAAAAAAATGTTTATTTATAAGTACCACATTTTTTAGAGTAGCAAAATTCTTTTGATAACTTTTGATCAGGCACGTCTGGAGATTGTGTGTGCAAAGTTTCGTGCAGATGGAGCGTAAACCCTAGGAGGAGTTCGAAAAAGTAGGTTTTTGACCTGTAGCGACTTGCAAAGAGAAATATGCTGTGGGAGTGGGCGTGGCTTATGTCAAAATATGTGGATCTATTGAGGGAACACATGGATATAAAGTTTATGAAGATGTGATTAAAAATGTGGAAGTTACAGGCCAAAATGCGTTTGCGTCCATTACAGCGCCACCTAGTGGAGTAGACACACAAATTTTGGTATGGGTGGTCTGTGTCCCATTCTATATATACCTTGTAAATTTCACAGCTCTCAGCATAATACTTGAGCTGAAATAAATGTTTGTTGTTTATCTCGTAATAAGCCACGCCCACTTTGACCAGTCGGGATTACCTTCAAGATATGGCCTCAGGAGTGAGCTAGCATTATGCCCACCAAATTTGGTAAAAATCGGTGCTGCCGTTTAAGAGATATAATGTTGCCATATTTGCAGCACCCCCTAGTGGCCAAAATGAGCCAAATTTGGCTCATACCCCCAGAGTCACATGCCAACCAAGGATCTGGGACTTGGTGTCATTAGCATGTATTTTGACCGAGTTATGCAACTCTCCGTGTTTTTATAGCTAGCTCGAAAATTTTATTCGTTAATAATTTGTGCATATTTTGACCGAACAAAAATCTTTTGATAACTTTAGATCAGGTCCAGCAGAAGGCCTTACGGGCCAAATTTCACACTGATCGGACCAAACCCCAAGGAGGAGTTCGAAAAAGTAGGTTTTGCAGTTTTCACGATTTCCTGAAAAAAAATTATAGGCGGAAATGGGCGTGGCCTAGCCCAGGTGATTCAGGGCTATTCAGGGAATCTGTGGATATGAGGTTTTTGAATGTGCGACGTATGGTGTGGGAGTTATAGCCCAAAACACGTTGCCCTTGGTTATAGCGCCCCCTTCTGGCACACATATGTCATTTTTAGCGTCTGAGGTCCCTGCAAGGGTCTGGACCAACCCTCCAAATTGCACGATCCTCCCTTGCACGGTTGAGGCTGCAGCACCACTTTTACCAGTGGAAGAATAAAAATAGAGAAAAAAAAAAAAAAAAAAAAACTATAAAAATCCGAACAAAAACAATAGGGTTCCCAGCACCGCTGGTCCTGGGAAACGCGTATGCTTGTGCATACGTGTCCCCCAGGCCCCGCGGGCTTGGCCCCCTAAAAATCTTAACAAAAACAATAGGGTTCCCAGCACCGCTGGTCCTGGGAACCGCGTATGCTTGCATACGCGGTCCCCAGCCCCCGCGGGCTTGGCCCCCTAACTAGAACTGCAAGCAGTTATGAACGGGGGCCAAGCCTCCCGCGCGACTCGGCCCCCCGGGCATAGCGGAGCCCACGCAACGCAAACGGCTCTGTTTCGTCACCGGGAGGCATGTTGCCGAGGTTTGCTGTTAAACGCTGGGTAAAACAAGGTTGCCCTGTCTCTCCCTTCCTCTTACTGTAGTGGGAAGAGCACTGCAAGTGTCAAATGTGAATATGTTTGTTGTAATAAGTCATGCCCACTTTGACCAAACATAACAAAATTTTGTGGCTGGGCTCGGTAGCAAATCCAGATCATGCTCCCCAAATTTCGTGCGGATACGAACAACTTTTTTGTCGCTTGATATTACCGTGTTTATAGCGCCCCCTATTGCCCAATTTGCACCAAATTTGGCACAGAGCCTGTGGTTGACCTCTGAGAGCAGTGTCTTGAGTTTCATGTCGATAGCTTTTACTTTGACAAAAATATGCAACAGTATGTGTTTTTTAGCTAGCGGAAAAATTTGTTTATTTATAAGTACCGCATTTTTTGGAGTAGCAAAATTCTTTTGATAACTTTTGATCAGGCCCATCTGGAGATTGTATGTGCAAAGTTTCGTGCAGCTGGAGCATAAACCCTAGGAGGAGTTCGAAGAAGTAGGTTTTTGACGTGTAGCATCTTACAAAGAGAAATATGCTGTGGGAGTGGGCGTGGCCTATGTCAAAAGATGCGGATCTATGGAGGGAACACGTGGATATAAAGTTTATGAAGATGTGATTTAAAATGTGGAAGTTACAGGGCAAAACGCGTTTGCGTCAGTTACAGCGCCACCTAGTGGAGTAGATGCACATTTTTTGGTATGGGCGGTCTGGGTGCTATTCTATATATACCCTGTAAATTTCGCAGCCCTCAGCTTAATACTTCAGCTGAAATAAAAGTTTGTTGTTAATCTCGTAATAAGCCACGCCCACTTTGAGCAGTCGTGATGACCTTCAAGATATGGCCTCAGGAGTGACCCAGCATCATGCCCACCAAATTTGGTAAAAATCGGTGTTTGCGTTTAAGAGATATAACGTTCCCATATTTGCAGCGCCCCCTAGTGGCCAACATTAGCCAAATTTGGCTCATTCCCCCACAGTCACATGCCAACCAAGGATCTCAGATTTGGTGTCATTAGCATGTACTTTGACCGAGTTATGCAATAGTTTGCGTTTTTATAGGTAGCTAGAAAATTTTATTCGTTAATAATTTGCGCATATTTTGACCGAACAAAATTCTTTTGATAACTTTAGATCGGGTCCAGCTGCTGAACGTACATGCCAAATTTCACACTGATCAGACCAAACCCCAAGGAGGAGTTCGAAAAAGTAGGTTTTCCAGTTTTCGCGATCTAGCAAAAAAAAATTATAGGCGGAAATGGGCGTGGCCTAGCCCAGGTGTTTCAGGGCAATTCAGGGAATCTGTGGATATGAGGCTTTTGAATGTGCGAGTAACAGTTTGGGAGTTATAGGCCAAAAGGCGTTGCCCTTGGTTATAGCGCCACCTGGTGGCAGACATATGTCAATTTTTGCGCCTGAGGTCCCTGCAGGGGTCTGGACCAACCCTCTAAATTGCACGACCCTCCCTTGCACGGTTTAGCCTGCAGCACCACTTTTATCTACGGAAAAATAAAAATAAGGAAAAAAAAAAAAAAAATAAAAATCTGAACAATTACAATAGGGTTCCCAGCACCGCTGGTCCTGGGGAACGCGTATGCCTTGCATATGCGTTCCCCAGCCCCCGCGGGCTTGGCCCCCTAATAATAATAATAATAATAACTAGAACTGCAAGCAGTTATGAACGGGGGCCAAGCCTCCCGCGCGACTCGGCCCCCGGGCGTAGCGGAGGCCACGTAATGTGAATGGCTGTATTTTGTTACCAGGAGGCACACCGCCAAGATCTGCTATCGAACGTCGGGTCAAACACGGCTGCCCTCTCTCTCCGTTCCTGTTATTGCAATGGGAAGAGCACTGCAAGTGTCAAAGGCAGAATATGTTTTTTGTAACAAGTCACGCCCACTTTGAGCAAACATGACTAAACTTTACGACCGGGCTGGGGAGGGACACCAGATCGCGCTGGCCAAATTTCGTGCGAATCCGAGCAACTTTTTTGTCGCTTAATGTTTCTCTGTTTATAGCGCCCCCTATGGCCCAATTTGCGGCAAATTTGGCACAGAGCCTCTGGTTGACCTTGGAAACAAGTGACTTGAGTTTCATGTTGATAGCTTTTATTTTGACAGAAATATGCAGCAGTATGTGTTTTTTAGCTAGCAGAAAAAATTGTTTATGTATAAGTACCGCATTTTTTGGAGTAGCAAAATTCTTTTGATAACTTTTGATCAGGCACATCTGGAGATTGTGTGTGCAAAGTTTTGTGTGGATGGAACATAAAGTCTAGGAGGAGTTCCAAAAAGTAGATTTTTGACGTGTAGCGACTTACAAAGAGAAATATGCTGTGGGAGTGGGCGTGGCCTATGTCAAAAGATACGGCTCTATTCATGGACCAGGTGGATATAAAGTTGATGAAGATGTGATTAAAAATGTGGAAGTTACAGGCCAAAATGCATTTGCATCCATTACAGCGCCACCTAGTGGAGTAGACGCACAATTTTTGGTGTGGGTGGTCTGTATCCTATTCTATATATAGCCTGTAAATTTCACAGCCCTCAGCATAATACTTGAGTTTAAATAAATGTTTGTTGTGTATCTCGTAATAAGCCACGCCCACTTTGACCAGTGGGGATTACTTTAAAGGTATGTCCTCAGGAGTGACACAGCATCATACCCACCAAATTTGGTAAAAGTCGGTGTTGCCGTTTAAGAGATATAACGTTCCCATGTTTGCAGCGCCCCCTAGTGGCCGCAATCAGCCAAATGTGGCTCATAGCCCCACAGTCACATGGCAACCAAGGATCTCAGATTTGGTGTCATTAGCATTTACTTTGACCGAGTTACGCAACTGTTCGCGTTTTTATAGCTAGCTAGAAAAGTTTATTCGTTAATAATTTGCGCATACTTTGACCAAACAAAATTCTTTTGATATCTTTAGATCAGATCCCTCTGAAGATCAAACGTGCCAAATTTCACACAGTTTGGACCAAACCCCAAGGAGAAGTTAGGAAAAGTAGGTTTTTGAGTTTTTGCGATTTCCTGAAAAAAAATTATAGGCGGAAATGGGCGTGGCCTAGCCCAGGTGATTCAGGCCTATTCAGGGAATCTGTAGATATGAGGCTTTTGAATGTGCGTCATACGGTGTGGGAGTTATAGGCCAAAACATGTTTCCCTTGGTTATAGCGCCACCTGCTGGCGGACATATGTGAATTTTTGCACCTGAGGTACGTGCAGGGGTCTGGACCAACCCTCCAAATTGCACCGCCCTCCCTTGCACGGTTTAGCCTGCAGCACCACTTTTACCAACGGAAAAATAAAAATATAATAATAATAGGAATAACTAGAACTGCAAGCAGTTATGAAAGGGGGCCAAGCCTCCCGCGCGACTCGGCCCCCGGGCGTCGCGTAGCCCACGCAACGCGAATGGCTCTATTTCGGTACAGGAAGGTACGTCACCAAGATTTGCTATCGCACATCAGGTCAAACAAGGCTGCCCTCTCTCTCCATTCTTCTTATTGTAATGGGAAGAGCACTGGAAGCTCTGTATTATTGCTGAATATGTTTGTTGTAACAAGTCACGCCCACTTTGACCAAACAGTACTAAACTTTACGGTTGGCCTCGGGAGTGACTCCATATCACGCTCACAAAATTTTGTGCGAATCTGAGCAACTTTTGTGTCGCTTGATTTTTCTCTGTTTATAGCGCCCCCTTTTGACAAATTTGCACCAAATTTGGTACAGAGCGTCTTACTGACGTCTGAAACAAGTGATTTGAGTTTCATGTCGATAACTTTTACTTTGACAAAAATATGCAGCAATATATGTTTTTTAGCTAGCAGGAAAAATTGATTATTTGTAAGTACCGCATTTTTTGGAGTAGCAAAATTCTTTTGATAACTTTTGATCAGGCCGATCTGGAGACTGTATGTGCAAAGTTTTGTGCAGATGGAGCGTAAACCCTAGGAGGAGTTCGAAAAAGTAGGTTTTTAACATGTAGCGAATTAGAAAGAGAAATATGTTGTGGAAGTGGGCGGGGCCTATGTGAGAATATGCGGCTCTATGTAGGGAACACGTGGATATAAAGTTTATGAAGTTGTGATCAAAAATGTGGAAGTTACAGGCCAAAACGTGATTGTGTCCATTACAGCGCCATCTAGTGGAGTAGACGCATAATTTTTGGTGTGGGTGGTGCGTGTCCTATTCTATATATTCCCTGTAAATTTCAAAGCCCTCAGCATAATACTTGAGCTAAAATAAATGTTTGTTGTGTATGTCGTAATAAGCCACGCCCACTTTGACCAGTCGTGATTACCATCGAGATATTGCCTCAGGAGTGACCCAGCATCATGCCCACCAAATTTGGTAAAAATCGGTGTTGCCATTTAAGAGATATAACGTTGGCATATTTGCAGCGCCCCCTAGTGGGCAAAGTTAACCAAATTTGGCTCACACCCCCACAGTCACATGGCAACCAAGGATCTCGGATTTGGTGTCATTAGCATTTATTTTGACCGAGATATGCAACTGTTCGCGTTTTTCTAGCTAGCTATAAAATTTTATTCGTTAATAATTTGCGCATATTTTGACCAAACAAAACTCTTTTGATAACTTTAGATCAGGTCCAGCTGACGAATGGACATACCAAATTTCACACAGATCGGACCAAACCCCAAGGAGGAGTTCGAAAAAGTAGGTTTTGGAGTTTTAGCAATTTCCTGAAAAAAAATTATAGGCGGAAATGGGCGTGGCCTAGCCCAGGTGATTCAGGGCAATTCAGGGAATCTGGGGATATGAGGTTTTTGAATGTGCGACATACGGTGTGGGAGTTATAAGCCAAAAGGTGTTTCCCTTGGTTATAGCGCCCCCTGCTGGTAGACATATGTCAATTTTTGCGTCTGAGGTCCCTGCAGGGGTCTGGACCAACCCTCCAAATTGCACCACCCTCCCATGCACGGTTTAGCCTGCAGCAACACTTTTACCCGTGGAAGAATAAAAATAGAGAAAAAAAAAAAAAAAAAAAACTATAAAAATCCGAACAAAAACAATAGGGTTCCCAGCACCGCTGGTCCTGGGAAACGCGTATGCTTGTGCATACGCGGTCCCCAGGCCCCGCGGGCTTGGCCCCCTAATAATAAAAATCGGAACAAAAACAATAGGGTTCCCAGCACCGCTGGTCCTGGGAAACGCGTATGCTTGTGCATACGCGTCCCCCAGCCCCCGCGGGCTTGGCCCCTAATAATTGCTTTTATTAGTACCTTTCATGCATAACATGCAAATGAAAGAGGTAAATTCTCCAAAATAGAATAAAAGATTTCATAAGAGGCAGCGATGCAGGTAGTAAAAATGATGGTAAAATGAGCCAAAAATGTGCTACATTAACTAACTGCCTGATTTAGACAGTTAGTTATTTAACTGATTTTCAAAATTTGCATGTCTGATGTGACTGGTGGTTGAAAGGTCAAAGGTTAAAGTCACTGTGACCTCACTAAACACAACTCTGTTTAGTACTTTTGAGCTTTGGCAGGTATGAGGCTACAAAACTGAAGAAAAAAAAAGGATCCAAATTTAAAAAATGCCCATAAAAAATTGTGTATTAGATGATATTCACTATTTTAAACTATATAATGATGTATGAAAAATACGTCTTGATTCCCAGCCAGTAATAACAGTTTAACTTCTGTAATATTGTGTTTTGATTATTAATAATGTGTGTTTTGGGGAAAAATACGTGGTTGGAATGTTATACCTGTTTTTGAATATGATTGTGTGAAGTCTGGTTGCAAAGCAAAGAATGGGAATTTTAAGATTAATCGTAATAATATTTTTTTAACATTTTTTTTTCAAGCAGCTCCATTTTGTTTTACAGCATTTCAAAAACAACTTAAAATTTCAGAAAGAAGAAATGCCTTGAGACTATCTGATCTACTTGAATTACCTTTCATTTAAATCCCCCTTGGAGTTAATTTAATTTATCACTTCTAATTATTATAAATTATTTATCTATATTTATTATTCCCATTTAGGTTTGTTTTACTTGTTTATTGTGTTTTAGTGTTTTGATTCATGCTTCTCGGATTTATTGTTAAATGTGTTTAAAATGATCCTGCCTCTTTGTTATTTAAAGATGTTGAATAAAGTTTTGGAGAAACGACAGCGTCATTAAAAATATTAAGGCTGGGCTTTGGCGCCACCGACTGGTCAAACTCATGCGTTACAGCTTCCGGCGCACTTCCGGTCCTCACTAAAAATCTGCTCTCAACCCATGGAAATACAAATATATGTAAAACATCTTTACACTAATTAAATACATAAATATATTTTAAATATACTTTTGTTAAAATTAAGAAATACAAGAAATAAATCTGCGCTGTACTCAATAAATTCATATTTAAAACAACTTTCCAATAATTAAATGCATAAATATATTTTCAATAAACCTTTTTATTATTTATTACCTTTTTATATACCTTTTGTGCGTGTGTATGTGTGTAATGTGGTGCAGTATATTTGGTATATTTGAGTGTGTTTAAGTTCATTATTTTATATTTTTTAATTCAATAATTTATTATTTTGTTAGTACTGAACATATTAATATCTAGTCCATATATTTTAAATCCTACATTGCATTACATTATTTGTTTGGTTTAATCATATGAAGGACCAAAAAATACACAAGCATAAATAAATAAATAGATAGATAAAGAAAGAAAGAAAGAAAAAAGAAAAAAATTCCCTTTACATCACCAAAGTGTATTTATTTATTTTATTTACTTGTGTATTTAAAATTATTTTTAACATTTATTTGTTCATAGCTTATGCGATTTTTTGTCCTTTTTTGATTTTGAAAATTGTTCATTGCCAGTGCATTAATTATTTATTTATCATTTTTATGTATTTTATTATTATTTCTACATGTATTTATTTATGGTTGCGTCATTTTTGTCCTTCGTATTTTGCTAACTGGTTCAATAAAAAAGTAAATAAAAAAATATAAATAAATAACTAAATAAATAAAAATATAAAATAAAATGGGAAAAGTACATATCTGTGACATATTGTCAAATAAAGCGGGTGAGTTGAAATTGTAAGTATCATTTTTTTTTAAATGTAATTAATTATTACAAAAAACTACGGAAGCGTATATCTGTTCATAGTGTTAAATAAAACAGTTGTGTGTTCGTCCTCTGATCACCAGGTGGCGCTGTTTGCGTATCAGCTCTCTGTATCCGCCACTTCAACATCCAGAAGAAGAAGTAGCGCTACTAGGCGTGCTCAAAGTACGCCAACTAAACCTTATTCAATAAGAATGGTTTTCCAAAAGTCCTGCTAAGGTCAATAATGCGCGTGGACACACTGAACAGACAGTTTTAAGAGTATATTTAGCGGGGTACGTAACTCGACATTTCTTCTGCTTTGATTCAGCCTGTTCAGTGAGCGGAGCGTTAGCTAGCAGCTCAGTTAGCCTCCTGAGCTAAAGCCCACTAACTGAGGCGCTGACGGTGACAGCTGGGTGAGTCAACGTTACCTGATGAATGAAACCGCTGAAACTAAATCCTGGGCTATTTTTTCACCAAAGTACAGCCTGTCTCCATGGTGACACGGTCCTCTACAATCGTAATGTTAAGAAATCACAGACATTACAACACGTATTGTTGCTAAACGGTGTGTTTAAGAGCTCAAACAGCCGCATGTGTTAGCCAGCTAAAGCTAGTTCTGATGACTTGTTTGATGCTATCGAGCCAACTACTGACTGCTCTGCACTTGTGCATTAAAATAGCCCCCGTGGAGCCGACATGTAAACTATTCCAGCTCATATGAGTCTGTGTCATGATGTTAGCTAGCTGCTGCTGCTGCTGCTCATGTGATCTGTGCTGAGGTGTGCAGTGTGTTGGCTAGGGGCAGGCTAGCATGATGAAATATTGGCAGGATCCTTGTTCATTCATGTCCACACTGGAGTCTGATAATAATGTGCACCTGAGCACATTTTATCACTGGTGTTTAGGTTTGGATGTGGAGTGAAAACATCAGGCTTTTATGTATATGATTTTATTTTTGCAGCATAATTCACACCAACCCATATTTGCCTTGTGCATTAAATTTGTACCCATGTATGTGTTTTGTTGTGTAGATAATTTGTGATGGCTACTACTGAGATGGATTCTGGTTCTTCAGAGAGCCGATCAGAGCAAGGCACACTCGATCCTGATTCAAAATACCCACTGAAAGTTCTTTACTGTGGAGGTATAGTATATAACATTTTATTATTGTTTATTGTACATATGTCTGTACTCTATTTTAGGGCTAGTATGATGATAATACACCTAATTATTGCACATTGGAATTAAGAATTCTAAGATTGATTGGTCAATCGTGTAGTCTATAAAATATGATAAAAAATGTGAAAAATTCTCATTGCAAAATCCCAGAGCCCAAAATTACATCTTCAAATTACCTCTTTTGTCCAATCAACAGTGCAAAATCCAAAAACTCTTCATTTATTATTGTAAACAACAAAGACAAGCAGCTAATTCTTACATTTAAGAAGCTGGAACCAGAAAATGTTTGACATTTTTGTTTGAAGAATGACTGAAAAGATTAATTGATCATCAAAATAGAACTAAATTTTCTTTCCATCAACTAATAGGGCTGGGCATCGATTCAGATTTCTCAGATTCAATTCACAAGGTCTTGATTCGATTCAACTGATATTGATTCAGTTCGGGATGTTTCAGTAACAATATCTATGTTGCTTGGATATGAAAGAGATTCTCAGAGAACTAACACTGTAAATTGTGAATGGACTAACCTCTGACCTGGTGCATTATTAAAAATATTCATGCTTACATTAAGAATTGACCCCAAAGCAGTTACATTCACCATGTTTTCCCCTCTTGTGTCAAAGGCTGGTCACGTAAGATTAGCAGGGTTAAAACTGCAGGTTTGTGCTGCACACCCACAGGAGAAAAGACATATTAAAAGATTGATTCTGGGATTTTCTAAATCAGTATTGGACAATGCAAAGGAATATCGATTTTCTGATTTCAGCTTCTAAGATGTAAGAATTAGCTGCTTGTCTTTGTTGTTTACAATAATAAATGAAGAATCTTTGGATTTTTGACTGTTGGTTGGACAAAAGAGGCAATTTGAAGATTTTTTTGGGGCTCTGGGATTCTGCAGTGAGAATTTTCACAATTCTTTTGAGATTTTATTGACGACACGATAAACCAATCAATCTTGGAATTCACTCAGGTGAATTCTTAATTTCAATGTGTAATAATCAGGTGTGTTAACAGTCCAACAGTAATACGAATATTCTCTCTTACAGTGTAAATTCAGCTGCTGAGTCTCCTTATATTTATATACTATTCCTATTTTTATATCCCCCCTGCTTATATTGTTCTTATGTTTTATTTTTATGTTCATTTGTTTAAATTGTTCAGAGTTTTTACATTTCCTCCTGCTTATATTTTTTTTATTGATGCTATTTTTACTCTCCACTTTGCTGCTGTAACACTGTAAATTATCACATTATAGGACTAATAAAGGAATATCTTATCTTGAAAATAATTGGCTGATTAATCAGTAAAAATAATAGTTAGTTGCAGCCGTAGATGTGTACATTACTGCCTTTTCAACATTTGACAGTATGTTTTTTTTTCCTCTGCAGTGTGCTCTCTGCCTACGGAGGTGAGTTTAATTATCAGACAGAAAGATATTTATTTGTGTGACCCAGTTCACTCACAAATAAACCACCTCAGATATCTAAGCTGTTGTTTTTAATGTGTAACTGAATCTGAACTGTTGTGTGTCTGCAGTACTGTGAGTACATGCCCGAGCCAGCCAAATGTAGGCACTGGCTTGAGAAGAACTTTCCAGATGTGTTTGCCAGGATGACTGTCGGTGAGTATCAATAAAGGTTTTAGCCAAAGATACTTTTCTGTCTCCACAACTACATGTTGTACTTGTAAACATTTGTGAGGCCATGAACAGAGAGATGTGGTAACATTGTGGTGCAGAAAAGTTAATCAGAAAAATGAATTTTACTCAAAATCTAAACACAAAGTTGTGAATGTGTCTTTTGACACCAGAGTCTTGTAAATATAATGGTACTTAGGGTCACTATAATGTCTCCAGAGTGAGAAACAGTTTCATAATGAGGCCTGAACATTATTATGTAACATCTAAAGGAAAAAAAAAAACTTAGGGACACACTGGTCAGCAGCTGTCCTGTTTATCCAGGTTTGGGTTTATAGTAGTCTAATCTAAAAGGCGGGGCAGGGATAGGGAGTGTTGTTGAACTGGTTTTAACATTTTCTTGTGTTTCTTTCTGTCCCTCAGGCCCGGCAGCGAATGCACCCAAGCAGGAACCCGGCACTGGAGGAGAAGCTCCCCCTGCAGGCGAGGACGAGGAGAAAAAGAAACAGAAGAGAGGTATCCTGTCAAACACTATATGGGCGTATTATTAGTTAATGTGGAGAAAATACACGTTCAGATTTTGTCTCTAGGTGTCAAAGGAGATAAGTTTTGTTTTTCTTTTAAGTTATAATCCTTCACACTTGAGTCCTGGCAGATTTGGTGACATCAGTGGTGTCAAACAGAAAAGCTGAATCACATGCTGATGTTTCCTGTAAATTACTTGTGCATGTGAAGGCAACTCGAATGCAGCACAGGAATGGCGGACTCTGCCACTAACAATTGAAACAAAGGTTTTTAGTGAAAATAAATACATTAAATGACTATTGCTGGAAAAATTCAAACCATACAAAGCATCAGAAACATGATTTTATTTTAATGAAAGTCTTCAGGATTATGACTTTAATAAAATAATTGCATACTTATGTTTTCATTTAAAGATGTAGCTGTATTGGTTAGTTTTTTTTTTGCCATGAAACTCCCTCTCGAGGTGATGATTAGAGGTTTGTCAGAGGTTTGAAAGACTTTTTTTTTTTGACGTTTGTAAGGTGGACGAGGCCAGATCAGACAGAAAAAGAAGACGGTGCCTCAGAAAGTCACGATAGCAAAAATCCCGAGAGCCAAGAAGAAATACGTCACACGGGTGTGTGGCCTGGCAACGTTTGGTAAGAGATTTTGGTTTATTATTATTATTATTATTCTCTAATTCTGTTTTAATGTATTCTTGTTCTGAATGTAAATTCTGTGTCGACTCTCGCAGACATCGAACTTAAAGAGGCTCAGCGATTCTTTGCCCAGAAATTCTCTTGTGGTGCCTCAGTTACAGCAGAGGATGAAATAATCATTCAGGGAGATTTTACAGATGACATAATCGACGTCATTCAAGAGAAGTGGCCTGAGGTGAGAGATTTGTGTCTTCTTGTTTCTCTTTGTTCATTTATTCTCAGCTTCGTTTCCACTGGATGAGGCATTGCTGACTTTTAAAGAGTAATTTTACACCGAGTCTGAGCGTCTTTGTACCTACACAACGATGTTAAAAATGTGAGATAGTTGGCGTGCGGAGAGGTGGGATTTGGCTGGTTTACTGAGAACCAAGTGTCTGAAATCTGACTTTATACTTGGAACAATTTAAAAGGAACAAAAGAGTCTCAGGACAGTTGGAACTGGGCTCACTTATAACCAGCTGCATCAGCTTTCCACTGAAATCAGTTGAGACAAATACAGATACAGAACCAGTAAGTTTGGGCTCAGATATTGTCTGTGCAAATGGCTTTGTCGTATTTCAAGACTAAATACAACAGTTAACACCAGTGTGCACCTGAAATGTATTTTAGTTTGAGGGCAGCGTGATGTAGAGTGAACACAAATCAGCCTAAAGCAAAGAGGAGGTTAAAAATGACAAAGTGTGTCCTGTTTTATTTAAGCTTTATTTAATAGTCTTGCATGTCTGTGTTTGCATTTTATGTTTCTCACATCAGGACAAAACTGTTGCTGATGGTTATAAAAAAAGAACAGAGAAGAGTCAGTCCCATCTGGAGGTTGCTATCGCAATGACTCATGCAAATTCAACTAATCCCTGTGAATTGATCCTTAACTAAGCCCCGCCCTCCTTAGTTACCTTTGCTACACCTGCCAAGTTTTCCATTCTCACACTACATCTATGCAGTTTACAGTGATAACGGGGTAGATTTAACATTGAAATTGGGAGTAATTGTTGAAACATGAGGTCTGTGATTCCTTAGAGACGTAAACAAAAGCAGATTCTCATTCTAGCTGATCGACAGTGGATTTTGTCGCTAAAATGATGACTCACAAAAGATTTCATAAGTGTAGCTGGCTGATGTGAGCTAATGCTAATGCTAACTCGACTTGAGTCAGCTGAGAAGTCTCCAGCTGATGTTTTAATGTTTCCATCTGACACGTTTTAAAACAAGAACCCTGTGAAAGTGTTTATGTAAAGTTAGCTAACAGCTGCGTACATGATATAACATTAATGCTAACAGCTGAGGCTAAAGCTAGCTTACATCTCAGCAAACATTGGTCAGATGGTGAAATACAGCAGGTATATCTACATGATGGATGACAGAAATGCACTCATTAATGTGGGAAAAGGAAGCGCAGGGACTCGATTAGTGCAGCGGACCTTGAGACGGGTCACCCAGCCAGACCAGCCGGACTGCGACCACCACAGGAAGAGAGCCGGGATAAGAGCTAAGCTAACCCGGCTCAGATCTGAGACAGAAAGACTCATGAAACACTGAGTGTCTCTCTTCTCAGAGCCTCCTGTACACCTTCAACATGGAGAGAAGTGGAAAGATTGACACGTCCTAGTTACGGTTGCTAACCTATGATTGGACAGTTGCTGTTTGGAGGCGGGGCTTAGTGAAGGGTCAATTCTGCGTGACCCTGCAATTTCCAAACTGTCCAAACTATGCTCCTTTTGGATTTGAGTACCAGTATTTTTCTGATCAGGCATCTGATAAGGAGTTGACTGAATAAGGTGGAGTTCAGTGTCTGTGTCTCTGTTGCAGGTGGATGATGACAGCATCGATGATCTGGGCGAAGTCAAGAAGTGAAGACCAAATATGCACTTTTACTGAAATGGATGTGACCTGTAACAGCGACAACCTGGCCAAATGTACACATTATACGTCATTTTATACCTATTTTATTTACTGTTCATAAAAAGCTGCGGACTTGGCCACTCACTTGGCATTTTTTTTAGTTGATAGCTGCTTTTCTCTCGTTTGCCAAAGTGTGTGGTATGACGTGAATCCCTCCCAAATGTTCTTCACTCAAGCAAACTGTAGGCTAATAAATTTCAGTCTCCCCCTCGCCTGAACACTCACGTCTTCTGTCCAAGTTTGTTGTCACTATGTGTCTAATTTTTCAAAAGCATTAAAAAAGATTTCTTCTTCAGGGTTACAGTTTGTTGTAGTCACCTGCTTTGTCTGAGTTTAAAGGGGTAGCTCGGATTATTCTTAGACTAGATACAGTTGACAAGCCTCCAGTTTGGAGAAGCAGAGAAAGGCACCAGCATAAAAGCTCACCAGGGCCAGCAAAAAAATAGGTATTTTATGCACTTAAAAAATCACTAAAAAAAAAAAATCAATATCAGTTTAAGTGTATGCCCTATGTAGTGTATTTTCAGTGCTTTACTGTGCCATCAGACAGCCTTTTCTAACAAACAAACTAACAAGTCGAGGCAGCAGTAGACCAACAACTCCCTTGTTCTGCAAGCTAAAATGGCTGATTTTTCCAGTGGGGTTTGGTTGGTTTGGAGAGACTGATATTTGTCTTATATAAAATGGCAGTTTCCCATCAGAAAAGACTGTCTGACAGCGAGGTAAAGCAGTGAAAAGAAAGTGCTGTTATATAAGCCAAAAATCACTCTGTCCAAACCAACCAATCTTCATTGGCAAAATCAATAAATTTACCTTGCAGAACATGGAGTTGTTAGTCTACCTCTGCCTTGATCTGTTTGTGTTATTGTCTGACTTTGGTAAATCCGAACTGTCCTTTTAAAACACGAAAGCCACACAAAAATACAAATCTTTTTCATTTTAATCTTTTTGTTTCTATTTGTTCATATTGACATTATGTGATGTCATTTTTTTATTGTTGTTGGTCTACCACTGCCTTGATCTGTTATCTGTTTGTGTTATTGTGTGACTATGGTGAACCTGAACAGTCCTTTTAAACACCAAAAATCTGTTGCTGGTCTACTGCTGCTTTGATCTGTTATTTTTGTTTTTTAAATTATAACAATTTATATAGCACCTTTTCAAAAACTTTACTCTGACAGACAAAGCAAAAGAGCAGGATATGCAGGAGGAGAGTCAAAACAGCAAGGCCGAACAGAAGCAAGACAAAATTAGGTTAGGCAAAATTAAAACACAAGCAAAAGACACAAAAACATGGTAGAAAATGAGACTGAACAGTAAAAGAGATAAGAACAAATGAAAACGGGGAAAAAAATTTGTCTAGTCAATAAAAATAAAAGGATTAAAATGGATAAAAAGATGACATAAACATAATGTCAATAGAATAATAAAAAAGAGATTAAAATGAAAAAGATTTGTGTGTTTTTGTGTGGCTTTCGTGTTTTAAAAGGACAGTTCGGATTCACCGAAGTCACACAATAACACAAACAGATCAAGGCAGAGGTAGACCAACAGCTTCATGTTCTGTGTTTTAAAAGGACAGTTTGGATTGTACAAAGTCACACAATAACGCAAACAAACTAACAGATCAGGCAGTGGTGGACCAACAACTCTTGTGTTCTGACAGGTATAATTACCGATTTCACTTCTGGAGTTTGGTTGGTTTGGTGAAAAGTTGGTCTGACAGCAAGGTTAAGTGGTGAAAATATTCTAAATATAGCATACACTTAAACTGATGCTATTTTTTTCAGGTGGACCTTTTTTAAGTGGCTAAAATACCCTTTTTTTTCTGACCACCATCTACTGTAGATAATACAGACTATTGATAAGTAACTCATACAACCCCACATCAAATAATCCAAACTATCCCTTTTTTTTAATGGCCGCAGGTTATTTGTTTTTCAGGCCTTCCATTCAATGCCCATGAGTGAACCTTCTCCCCCTGCATAATAGTTTTATAATGAGGCCACACTCCCCAGACAGATAACATTTACAGTTGTTTCCAGGCTCCTCTGGGTCAATATCACTTCCCACAGATAACACACAACGCACAGATGTTGGCTCCAGGCAGAATTAGCATGTTTTCCTTAGAATATTTTGCATGGGCGCAAACACCACAGAGGTCACCTGATGCGGCGGATCTTTGTCAGCCCTATAAAAAGCAGCACGTTGGTTGCTGTACTGCATTGAAAAGGATGAATCTCACTCAAGGGGAGGTGTGCTGCGCCTTCGAGTCGCCCATCCTGGACCAGGTGCTGCCTCCCATCCTGTTCTTGGAGTTCATATTCGGGCTGATGGGGAACTTCATCGCCTTGTGGATGTTCATCTTCCACATGGACACGTGGAAGCCCAACGCCGTCTACCTGACTCACCTGGCCGTTGCGGACTCTATTGTTTTGTTCTGCCTGCCTTTCAGGGCCGACTACTACAGGCGTGGGAAGGACTGGGTCCACGGCGATGTGCTCTGTCGCATCCTGCTCTTCCTGCTTGCAGCCAACCGTGCAGCGCGGGATCTTCTTCCTCACTGCCGTCGCGGTCGATCGTTACTTAAAGATCGTCCACCCTCGGAACAAGATCAACCAAATGGGCATTGGCTACGCTCTTTGGGTCTCCCTCGGCCTCTGGGGTCTGATCTTTCTCGCAACCGGGTATCTGCTCGCCGACAAGCACTTCTTCTACAACAGCAACCGCACCCAGTGTGAGAGTTTCAACATCTGCATGGGCTTCAGTCCCCTCTCCACCTGGCACAACACCTTCTACGTCGTCCAGTTCTTCCTCCCCACCTCGATCGTCGCTTTCTGCACCATCAGAATCATGTGGCAGCTGAGGAGCAGCAGCAGGACCATGGACAAAAAGGGGAAAATCAAACGGGCCGTCCAGTTCGTCTTGGCCGTGGCTCTGATTTTCGTCACCTGTTTCTTTCCCAGCACCATATCGCGCATCGCTGTGTGGATCCTCAAGGTGTGGTACGACGAGTGCAAGTACTTTGAAGAGGCCAACCTGGCGTTCTACACGTCGGTTTGTTTCACCTACTTCAACAGCGTCCTCAACCCCGTGGTGTATTATTTCTCGAGCCCGGCCTTCAGCGGCACCTTCAAGAAGGTCCTGAACAAACTGCTGGGAAGGAGCGACAACAGCGATCAGACGGAGTCATCTGACAAGGAGATTTCCACCGTCGATGGTAGAAGGGCTACATAGAAAGGCTCTTGTGTTACCTGGTAACACTGCAGGGATGCATGATGCATGGTAAAGTCCTGGCTACATATACAATTCCTATTATCCTACACCAGGGGTCTGCAACCTTTACGATTAAGATTAAGAGACAATTTTGGGCAAAAATAAAAAAATCTTAAATTCTCTCTTTACCTTTAATTTGGCATCCACAATGACTGAAAATTTAGAGCAAAAGGAAATATTAACATGTTCTTTCTAAATTTGGTGTATAGGCTACATATTTTTACAGCTGGCCATTGTAAAAATCACTTTTACACTAAAAAACAGCTGAGATGACTCCAAATTTCAAGGCAACATATTTTTGACTTTTGATCCTAACTGAAACTTTTGAAAAAGTTTTACCAACTACTGATTTTTTGAGATAATTTACTTTTCTTCTTTAGTTAAACTTAAAGCTTTGATCTTAGAAACACAAAAATTAGTTAAAAAAAATTATAGAATCAGTTCTTTCAAATGAATTTTAATATTTTCAATTAAAACCATTTAATTGTCAGGCACCAAAACAATGACTCACAGCTCACTGTGACCAAAGAGTTCTTTTCAGTTTCTAAAACTCAAAGATTCAAGTTTATATAAAGAAGAAAAGTAAATTATCTCAACTAAAGATTATAGGTGGGCAAAACTTTTGGTCACAGTGAGCTGTGACCCTGATCTGTCATTGGTTTGGTTGCTGAAAACAAATGGTTTTCAATTGAAAATATTAAAATTTTTAATTTTCACTTGAAAGAATTTACTCTATAATTTTTAAAACAATTTTGAGGGTTTCTAAAACTCAAAGCTTTAGATTTATTTAAAGAAGAAAAGTAAATTAAGAGTTTACGTTTGGCTCAAAACTCACAAATCTATTGCAGTATAATATACAAATATGTTGCCTTGAAATTTTGAGTTGTCTCAACTTTTTCATAGACCCACAACAATGATAAATGAAAATTAAAATGTGAAAAAAAATGTTATTCTTTACATATATTTTTCTTTTGCTTAAGTCACAGGGAGTCGCTGGTTCAGACCCCCGCACTAAATTCTAATTATTAAAAATGTAGAGAAGAGGTTTTGCTGTGAAAAAAATGATCCACCTAAAATAATAATTAGCAGCTTAGTGCTGTGTACTTGTATTGGTATAACCACTGTGAGTGTTTAAAATAATTACGAGCCTTTAACAGTGAAAAATATTCTTCAGTTGTGAGGTGACCTGGTCAAATCTGCGCTGTAAACGCTTGTCAGGGTGACGATATTTATCAAATAAGTGATGTAAACGTGTGTGTCCAATTTTTCCTCAGTAAAGTTGTTCATATAATACTTATAATACTTTGAATTTTAATATTTAATATATTTTTTAAATATTTATGCTACAAATCAGTTTAAGAGCCTGAGGGAATTTAGGTGACTTCAGTCTGTCAGTCAACTCACAAACTAAACATCCACTGCAAAGTGAAGTTCCTCTGTGAATTAATTTAAACTGTTTAATGAAATTGCAAATGAATTTATGATTTTTTTAATAAGTTAACTTTTACAAATTACAAAATAATTACTTATTTTAATTATTTTTAGCTAATAGGAAAAGGAATTTCAAATGGCAAAGGAAATTTTTTAAATGCCTTAATTCATTTGTAAATCCATTTAGCTCTCTTCATAAACTGCATTTTCAGATAGGTTTTAAATCTTAAATCTTGTTTTATTTATAATTCATCAATCTTTTTAAATTATGTACTTATTGATGTTTAATATTGTTTTTGTAAATCCCCTTTTAATTTGAACAGTTTGTTTGAACTGACTAATATTTAATTTCATTATTATTTTTAATATTTGCTTTTTATTATTATTGTTGTTATGTATTGTTATAATGTTATATATATTATATTATATTATTATTATATCTATTTATTAATTTACTTAATTTATTTATTTATTTTAAACACATTTAACGCCTATTTTTATTGTACAATTAGTTATTCATTAATGAAGTGCTGTATTACGATTTCTGGCACTCCAGAATCGTAATCCCATACTGGGAGGACTGGGAGCATGCAGCGAGCAATACTGTGAAAACATCATATTTTTCTTTTTTTTTTGTCTTTTTGTCATTGTGTGCATATATTTTTGCACATGTCAATTTCCAGTCTTTTAATTCTGTCAAATTTTGTTTTAAATAAACTAATTAAACATTATGAGAACAACAATAAAAAATTACATATCACTGTTGTGCCATTTTTTTGTCTTGACAAATCGTGTTTCAACACTTTAGTTCTTGGATGTACGATCTTACATTTGGTTCCTGAAGGCACCATATGTTCCCGAGGTGACGTCATTCTGTGTGAAGCTGGGGTTGGGCTGGGAAACGGTCGTGTTTAGATGGGAACCCCAGACCCGCGAAAGATCTCGCGCGAGTGATCATTATAACCCAAAAGCACGATCTTAACCCAACCCGAACCAAGTGTTTTGTCCCTAAACCTAAGCAGACCTTAAACACAACCTCGTTAGGTTATAAAAGTTTGTACAAAGCGCACAGTGAGGAAACGATTTGTACAAATCTCGCGAGATTTCGGGAAATCTAGGATTCCCATCTAAACGCGACCCCTGGGCTGGGAAAGAAGAGCCGCTGGAAAAACATGTAACGGTGCGAGGTACGCTGCACCTACACCCACGGCATCTCTAACTGAGACCCAGTTCACCACAAGAGACCAAGTAAGACAGCACAGCACCTCTTTCCACACCTGTCTGCTTCTATTTGACTTTAATGTGACCTCAGGAGAGCGTTGGTTTTCTTACGTTTTCCTCAGTTTGTGCTTCTCGCTAATCTGAAGCTAGCTAGCTTCGGCAGCTGGAGCATTCCAGCGGAGACCGAGGCTACACTGCCCGGACACGTTCAGGAACGACTTTAATCACTGATCAATAACGTGTCTGATCAGATTATTGTGGCATTAAATGTGTAAGATGGTGAGAGAAAGTGTTGTTGCGGTTTACACCCAAGTTAGATGCAGCATGGAGGAGCCCAGCCCAGACACACACGGCTAAAGATAGATAAATACAGATAAATCATTTACACGTGTGTTTTATGGTTCATGTGTTTAAGTCCACACTGACTGTTAATAATGATAAAGCAGGTTAGACTGTGGAGCCTCAGGAGGAGCTTTGACAGCTCTGGGTGTGCTTGTTGTTTTGGTCTGGCTGCGCCGGCTGGGCGGAGGGAGCTTCTCCTGTTACCTGGTTACCTGGTTACTGCATGGGATCAGTCTGAAGCAGAGGTTACAGCTGTTCCTCTGTGTTACCATCATGGGATCAGTCTGAAGCAGAGGTTACAGCTGTTCCTCTGTGTTACCATCATGGGATCAGTCTGAAGCAGAGGTTACAGCTGTTCTTCTGTGTTACCATAATGGGATCAGTCTGAAGCAGAGGTTACAGCTGTTCTTCTGTGTTACCATAATGGGATCAGTCTGAAGCAGAGGTTACAGCTGTTCCTCTGTGTTACCATAATGGGATCAGTCTGAAGCAGAGGTTACAGCTGTTCTTCTGTGTTACCATAATGGGATCAGTCTGAAGCAGAGGTTACAGCTGTTCCTCTGTGTTACCATAATGGGATCAGTCTGAAGCAGAGGTTACAGCTGTTCCTCTGTGTTACCATAATGGGATCAGTCTGAAGCAGAGGTTACAGCTGTTCTTCTGTGTTACCATAATGGGATCAGTCTGAAGCAGAGGTTACAGCTGTTCTTCTGTGTTACTGCATGGGATCAGTCTGAAGCAGAGGTTACAGCTGTTCTTCTGTGTTACTGCATGGGATCAGTCTGAAGCAGAGGTTACAGCTGTTCTTCTGTGTTACTGCATGGGATCAGTCTGAAGCAGAGGTTACAGCTGTTCTTCTGTGTTACCATAATGGGATCAGTCTGAAGCAGAGGTTACAGCTGTTCTTCTGTGTTACTGCATGGGATCAGTCTGAAGCAGAGGTTACAGCTGTTCTTCTGTGTTACATAATGGGATCAGTCTGAAGCAGAGGTTTACAGCTGTTCTTCTGTGTTACTGCATGGGATCAGTCTGAAGCAGAGGTTACAGCTGTTCTTCTGTGTTACTGCATGGGATCAGTCTGAAGCAGAGGTTACAGCTGTTCTTCTGTGTTACTGCATGGGATCAGTCTGAAGCAGAGGTTACAGCTGTTCTTCTGTGTTACCATAATGGGATCAGTCTGAAGCAGAGGTTACAGCTGTTCTTCTGTGTTACAGTCTGAAGGGTTCAGTTTTTGATAGGCAGTGAGGGTTACAGCTGTTCTTCTGTGTTACCATAATGGGATCAGTCTGAAGCAGAGGTTACAGCTGTTCTTCTGTGTTACCATAATGGGATCAGTCTGAAGCAGAGGTTACAGCTGTTCTTCTGTGTTACCATGATCATTGGGGATCAGTCTGAAGCAGAGGTTACAGCTGTTCTTCTGTGTTACCATAATGGGATCAGTCTGAAGCAGAGGTTACAGCTGTTCTTCTGTGTTACTGCATGGATCAGTCTGAAGCAGAGGTTACAGCTGTTCTTCTGTGTTACCATAATGGGATCAGTCTGAAGCAGAGGTTACAGCTGTTCTTCTGTGTTACTGCATGGGATCAGTCTGAAGCAGAGGTTACAGCTGTTCTTCTGTGTTACCATAATGGATCAGTCTGAAGCAGAGGTTACAGCTGTTCTTCTGTGTTACTCATGGGATCAGTCTGAAGCAGAGGTTACAGCTGTTCTTCTGTGTTACCATGGGATCAGTCTGAAGCAGAGGTTACAGCTGTTCTTCTGTGTTACCATAATGGGATCAGTCTGAAGCAGGAGTGTTACAAAGTCTGACTAGTTCTGTGTTACATAATATGTTGAAGCAGAGGATTTTTCACCACAATTCAGTCAGTGTTTATTTAGCAGTGATTCACCACCACAGCAAACACAAACGTTATAATTAAGCTTTACAGCGACAGTTCATCCCAAAATCACACATCATACTTTTGTTTTCCACTGGCCTGTGATGCCATTTCTCTGTCTAGATAGTTTTGGTGTGAGTTACAGAGTTTTGGAGATATCAGCTGTAGAGAGGTCTTCTTCAACATCAGTGTTTCTTTACAGAAATCCTGACCTGGTTACACAAGAAAATACACACACCTTGTTGTGATTAGTTTCATGCAGAGCTGCAAAATCGATTATTAATCAATTATTGAATTAATTGCCAACTATTTTTATAATTGATTAATTGGTTTGGATCATTTTTTTAAAGAAAATAGTAAAATGATCTGATTCTAGCTTCTTAAATGTGAATATTTTCTGATTTCTGAGGACGTCATCTTGGACTTTTTTAACATTTTCGGGACCAGAATAGCTCATGTTAGCTATAAAGTTAACCAAAAGTGACACTGTTTGCTAGCTAATGTTAGCAATACATTACTGTGTTTGCTTTCCAAGATTAGCTGAAAAGTTAACCAAAAGTGAGATTGTTTAGTTTCTAAGATTATCTAAAAGTTTCTTAGAAAAAAAAAGTCAGAATTCTGTGATTTAAGTGTGAATATTTTCTGGTTTCTTTACTCTTTTATGACAGTAAACTGAATATTTTGTGAGTAACACAAGACATTTGAGGACGTCATCTCGAGCTTTGGGAAACACGGATCGTCATTTTTCA
The DNA here is from genome assembly GCA_034769285.1 of Lutjanus argentimaculatus. Lineage (NCBI taxonomy): Eukaryota > Metazoa > Chordata > Actinopteri > Lutjaniformes > Lutjanidae > Lutjanus > Lutjanus argentimaculatus. The sequence goes on along the minus strand of JAWZSL010000005.1, from coordinate 40,788,842 downwards.
CAGTTTTCTGACATTTTAAAACAAAGAACCATTAATCGATTAATTGGCTATGAAAATAATCGATTAGTTGCAGCCCTACTGAACACATGCTGGCCAGACATGAACACGTGGTTAAATTGGTTTTCTCACCTTTATTTCTGTTTACTTTTTCCCTTCTCTTTCTTTTCCCTCTCTCTTATTTTATGTTATATTTAAATAATTGAAGGCAGTTCCCATTCAGTGTAAATGCACAAATACTTCCAATAAAAATAAAAATGTTAGAACTGGCTTTTGTCTGTGTTCAATTTGTATGACACAAACACAAATTAAAGCATTTTGGGGTCAATTATAAATGATGACACTAATTTCTCTTGTGTCATACAAAATGAGCAAGGAGAAACATTTCCAGCTTCCTGGATAGAAAACAGAGAAACCAGTGAAAAACATTTTTTATCGAGCTGCAGACAACATTTCTGTCTCAAATTGCTGAGGACTCTGGAAAAACTTCCAGAACAGCAGTAAATGTTGTTAAACAACCTCTGGAATGTTTCACATATTTCTCAGGCATTTTATTTTTCATAAAAACAGATGGTTCGCTCTGCGACTGGAATGTAGAGGCACAAACTGGGGATATAGGACACTATTGTTCCCCTGTTAGTCATAATTTGATTAAATGCAAATTGATTTAAGAAAATTGAGGCTACCAAGGTGAAGCAGGAACAGCTTTAAGGCCCTCATATTTTTAGTTGTGCTCTAATGTGGCATATATTACCTAACAAAGTTGCTGTTATTCAGAGTACCACAAACCAACAGACACATGATTTGCATGGATATTTGGACGGGGCAGATACCAGCGTCTCCCTGTTAGAGATCCAATCTGAGTTTCTGTGATACTGACGCTCTGTAAACAAATTAAACACATCTGTACTGTGTTTTAAACAGGAACATCATCAGTTTTATTCATCGAGGTGTGTTTACAGGTCGGCCTGCACCACTAATTGAAATATCATTGAAATAACAATATGGCCAAGTGCTATATCTAACAATTATTTTCACACATTTGTTTTATTGATTGATCTGTCAAGTATTTTCTCGATTAATCGATTAATTAATCCTGTCACAATATGTGTGGTCCACATGTTTGGACCTATTTTTCAACTGACAAGACAGAAACCCAACATTCTTTCAATCTAATTTAGATAAAAATCCCTTTACACATTTATTTTATCTTTTTATTTCATTTAATTATTTTTCTTTATTGTGAAAACTTTAAAAGGCTGTCTTTATGAAATGAAGAATATAATGTTAATATTATCCAGGAAACAATGTCACTTTTGTTTAACTTTTTAGCTAATGTTAGATATTTTGGTCCCTAAAATGATGAAAAATTTCAACCAGAGTTTTTTCAAGTCCAAGATGAATTCTTATAATATAACCCAAACAGATTAATTGATTATCAAAATAGTTGGCGATTAATTTAATAATTGATTATATGATTATATGATATCCAAATCACAGGAGCTGCAATTTTTTGATGAAGGAAAAATGTGTCTTAACATAAAATTTTAAATGAAGCATTGTGGTGCAACAGAGGTGCACTAGCTGTTTTTTTTTTTTTTTTTTTTTTTTTTTTGCTCATCATTCAGCTCTATTTTTAGTTCTGGATGAGTTCTGCTGCATATGTGAAAAGTCGTTTAAATCCTTTTGTGGCTTTAGGCCCAAAATGACGACGTGTCACTTGAGTCAGCGTCGGCTGAAGAGTACAAGTTTGGAAATATCTCTGCTTGAGGCTACGGGACCTGAGTTAGCTGCTACTAGCATAACATTCCTGGATCTTCAACTGAACTGTCAGTGGTTGTGTTGCATTGTGGGTAATGTAGGCGCCAGGATTTGACAAGGAATAAAAAAAAGACAATATGTCTGGTTCTGTTGCATCGATTTTGATCCATTTTTAAAACTGTGCATCGTGGGTCTGGTGATGTTTTTGGATTCTAAATTGTTGGCGTAAAGTTCCACAGACAGCAGCAGGCTTTAATCTGTAGTTTAATCTGTAGTTAAACCAGGACATTTAATAAGCTTTCATGAACACTGCTTAAATTCAGCATAATTAGTCTGAGACCTGAAACAGAATAGAAAACACCAGGACTGGAGTGAATCTTGAGACAAAACAACAGCAGAGCTAAAAAGAAATCATTCAGAAAACTTTAGTATGAAGAAGAAGAAAACGCTGCTAAAACAAAATGTGTCAAACCGTCCAGATATTCAAAGTAAAAACCAGACTGACTTCTGTAGTGAATGTTGGTTCTCTTTCAGATCAAGCTGCCCAAAGTCGGGCCTGCAGATCAAAATTGTTCGATTTGGTCCGGGAGATTTTTCTAACTAAAAAAAAATCTAATTAATTAAGAAATTATAATATCAGTTGTTATTTATGCTTTTTTTTTGTGGCGCTCTGGTATCTGTACTGGCACTGTAGTCCTTATTAGTGGTGTAATGATACATCGATTTGGATCAATATAGCGATTCACTGTTGAATGATCCAATATCCTCAATGCAAAGTGAAAGAAGCAGTTCAGAAGTTAAACCTGCCTCTTTGAAGGATTAATTTAAGCTTCAGTTTAGTCCTAGATTAGCTCCAATCCTCCCGTTTGCAGATGGCTTAGTTTAATTCGGAACAGGCTGAATCTAAGACTGTGTAAGTCACATTTCAGTCTGGTTCTGTGAAACCAGCTCTGTGTCCGTGCCTGTCTTGACCTCACTCAGAGTGAATCATCTGAATAAAACGGCTGCACGATCCGGCTGCAACTCAACACCTACAAGACCTGCAGGGGAAAAAAAAAACAGCTGATCTTCCAGAGAAACGAACGTCCGTTTGAGGCGGAAATAATCGCAGGTGCCTTAAAGGCAAAGTCATTTGCTTTTATGGCACATGACACAAGGTCGTCACACTGGACGCCACATTTCTTACATGAGTGATGATGAATAGCCTGGTTATAAACAGTCGGCTGTGATATACTTCAGGAGGTTTTAATGCGATCTGGACAGGGTTTAATGTTCGGAGGCTTCACTGAGTTCAGTGTCTTTAAAAAGTTCCTCTGCCTTAGAAATGTTCAGCTTTTATTGTTTTATAACGTAACATCAGTGTCATCTCTGTGTCATCTCACTGTATTCAGGGTTCAGCTATAAACTATCTCAGCTGGTATAAAACACAGCAGCTCTGCTTTTAAAGGGACAGTTCACCCCTAAATTAAAAATACACACTGCAGGAGACTTGTCACAATAACAGAATTTTAAACTTCTACACAATACTAGTAAAAAAAAAAGCCACTAAGGCTGCACAATTAATCGCAAAAAGATATATAATCATCACATATTAATCTACAAATTCATGTAAATAAATGCAAATCGTCTTACAAAAAATAGCAGATTCTCAAATAGTGCAGTAAAAACATCACAGTGAAGTAATTTAACATAACTTAGACACTTCTGCAGACCGACAAAAGGTGCTTATAACACAGCCTGTCCTTTTAACAACACATCGTATTTAGCAAGGAAACACAAAATAAAACGAACAAACAAACAACAGGTGAACAAAGACAAGCAACATAACAACAAACCCAAACCAAAACAACACAAAGAACAGTTCTTTTTTAACAACAGTTTCATAATCTTTGTTTTTATATTTCCACTGATTCAGGGAAACTTTCCTTTTGTTTTCCAGCTCACCTCCATCACACTGGGACTTTGTGGGGTGGTGGGGAAGGCCTAGTCCCCCACCTCGATCAGGCCAGGCCACTCCCTCCCTCCCTCCCTCCCTCCCTTACCCGTGGACAAACAAGGAACCATGAGCACATCAGGCAAAGTCAGCGGGCTCAAACCCCCCAGCAAGATCGTCCGTCCATCTGGGGTGCCAACAAAGACGTCTCCGTCCTCTGGTAAGAACTGGTGACACTGTCTGATCTGCTCACATACAGGCAGCAGGACGTCCCGAACAAGGAAACACAAGAGAGCGTTTGTGTGCAAGAAATGAATAAGAGCAGAGGGAATATGAGCAGCTCGTGCTGCTCTGAGTAAACACTGAAGACACTAAACCACAGCAGGGTGCCGATCTGATTACAGAGTCCATCCTTTAATCAGCAAGTGACTGAAGTGAGAGACGTGGACTGTCTCCTCCCACTACCACAGTGGTCTGCAACTTTTACTGTCAAAAGACACATTTTTGGAGTCACTTTTTAACAAAAAATGTCCAAATTCTCCTGATTTTGGCTTCTTAAGATTGTGAATATTTTCTATTTTTTAAACCTCTATGTCAAGAAAACTGTATCTGTTGTGTTGTGAATAAAAAAAAAAGACATTTGAGGACGTTATAGGTAGATAGGTTTTTATTTTGAACTTGTAAAAAGAAAGTAAACAATTAAAACATAAAAATTATGGTAAGAAAACAAAATGAAAAGAGAAAGGACTGAAAACCTGTCCAAGTTCACTGAAGAAATTCTCAAAAAAAACAAAAACAAGAAACAATCATCTTGGGCTTCAGGAAACACTGATCGACATTTTTCACCATTTTCAAATCAATTGAGAAAATAATCAACAGATTTATCAGAAATAATCTTCAGTTGCAGCCCTAATATAATAAAGTCCATAAAACAGGAAGTCATACCCATTTTAAAAAGATGAGATGTTTGAAAGAAGAGACTGACGTAGCGTTACCATGGTAACCTTTGTCACAGACTCTGGACTCTTAAAACCTTTTGAAACTGACTTTTAATGGATTTGTTTGATATCCGTGAACAGTTTGATATAAAAAGTTTAAATCGATGTTAATAAAGCATGAATCGTGATTTCAGGGGCTCCAAAGGTGGTTCCACCTGAGAAGACTCCCGGCGGCGTGACGTCCCCGACCCAGGAGGGAAGCACGGACTTCCAGATCGGGGAGAGGGTCTGGGTCAACGGCAACAAGCCCGGCTACGTGCAGTTCATCGGGGGCACGCAGTTCGCTCCGGGCCAGTGGGCGGGGATCGTGCTGGATGAGCCCATCGGGAAGAACGACGGGTCCGTGGCGGGGGTCCGGTACTTCCAGTGCGAGGATGGGAGGGGCATTTTCACGCGACCCTCGAAGCTCTCCAAGACGGCGCTGCCGGAGAAGGAGGCGAACGGGAGGCAGGCCAGTCCGGCGCCTGGAGCCACGGCAACGAGCGAGGCGGCACCTGTGGGCCCCACCTCAACAGGTAAGAGAGAAAATACAGGAAACATGGACACTGACAGGGTTCTGCAGGTTCTACAAAAATACATCCAACAACTACAGCTTTATTTATTTATTTTTATCTATTTATTTTATTTATTTTTTATTTTATTGTTTTAGTATCATCATCACATCTTTTTTAGTTCACTTACATTTTTCTTTTTTCTTTTCAATGCTTTGTTTTATTAGCAGCATTATTATAATTTTTATTACTTCTGTTATTATTGTTGCTGCTGTTATTGTTATGACTACCATCATCATTTTTATTATTATTATATACTGTTTCATGTATATCCTGAAACTCTAAATAAATAAAACAATGAAAAAAAGGAAAACAAAAAAAAAAGTCTTAAAAAGACTAAAATCCAATAATCTTTAGATATCTGAAAATGTCTTAAATAGGTCTTAAAATTATTGAAATATGAAGTTAATTAATAAAAAATTCAACCAGTAACCACTAATACAAACTGTTCAGGTCTTTTTTTGCCAGTATGGACTCAAAATGGGTCTTAAATTTCCTAATAATGGTCTTAAAATGTCTTTAACTTGTTGAAACCTGCAGAAACGTTGCTGGATCTCATCCGAATATTAAAAAACGTCTCCTTTGTTCAGCTCAGGTCACTGGCATAAAGACGAGCGCCGCTCTGAACCGAATGCTCACGTCCAGCGAGTCGGTGTCGAACCTCTCAGACACAGATTCTGTGAAGAAGAACAAGAGGGAGCTGAGACTCGGGGACCGCGTGCTGGTGAGCAGCTCGGTGGCTTTAAAGCAACAAGTCATGAATGTTCTGTCATTTTGTTGTTTTTTTAATCCTAAACCTTGTTTTTTCTTTTTTCCATTTATTTGTATAAATGCTTCAAGTCAGATTCAGCAAACTCTCTTTACTGCACAAACTAAATCACAGACCCAGAACCAAATCACAGTTTTAGAAAAAGGAAAAATACATGAAGAAACATTATAATGAGGTTCTGTAGAGCTGCAGAGGTGATCTGACCTAAAAATCTTCTTCTTCAGATAAAAGAAAACATGTTTGTTTGGTTCAGACCTCAATAATGTCACAACATCACAATTTTAATATTTTCTGTTTCAGTAAAAATGAAAATTGTGATGCAAAATATAATTTCCACAAATCGTATCACATCACAATCACAATTTCGGTCAAAATAAACAAAATATGACTTCGTTTTTTTTTTTTCATATCCTGCAGCCCTAATTCAGATGTTCTGTACGCTGCTGTTGAACAATGTTTACTGTTTGTGAGAGGAGATAAACAATAAATATTAGATGAGGAGCAGGTCAGTCTGCCACTGGACACCGTTTGAACAGAGAAAAGAACTGAATTGTAATTAGAGAAGAAAAAGAAAACAGTAAATCAAACTTATTTTGATGTTTTTTTGTGTGTGTAGGTTGGAGGTACGAAGGCAGGAGTGGTTCGGTTCCTGGGAGAGACAGACTTTGCCAAAGGAGAGTGGTGTGGAGTGGAACTGGATGAACCGCTCGGAAAGAACGATGGAGCCGTAGCAGGAACCAGGTAAAGAACATCGACAAAGGACGAGTGTATAATATCTGTTTTAGTACAATAATACTGTAAACCAGGGACGGGAAAATTAAATCATAAAAACAATAAATAAAATTCAGTCGATCTACTAGTAAATAAACATCCTGAAGGGCTGAGGTTCTACCCAGAACCATTTTCTTCTGAGGAACCCTTTTTAGACGAAAGGGTTTGTCAAGGGTTCTTTGTAAGACTGAGGTTTCCGTTAAGAACCTTTTTCATCCAAAGAACTTTTTTTAGGAGAAAGAGTTCTGCAAGGACTGTTGAAATCCTTGAAGAACTCTTTCATCGAGGGTTTGTTAAGGGTTCTTTGTACCATAATATAAAAGGTTTGAAGTAGAACCTCTGGTCTCGTTCTAGATAAAACCCTTGGAATATAAAAAGGTTCTCAGTCGAACCCCCTGGTTTGATTCTTGTTAGCACACTTAGAAAGGTAGAAAGGTTCTGGATAGAACCTCCAGGTAGAGTTCTAGGTGGAACCATTGCACCATAAAAGGGTTCTCTGTAGAACCTCTTTCATGGGGTTCTAGGTGAAACCTTTCATAGATGGTTACAGGTGTAACTCTTTATGTTGGGTTCTAGGTAGAACTCTTTGAAAGGGTTCCAAGTGAACTTTTATAAAAAACTCTAACAAGAACCAAAGATAGTTTTCCTAGGGGACAAGCTGAAGAACCCTGTGTGGTTCTAGTTAGCACCTTTATTTCTAAGGATGTCTGTAACGCTGTCAGAGAACGTGGAACATGTTGCCGTGGAAATAAAACTTTGATTGAGGGGTTGTTTGGTAAATGCAACATTTTTTTAAGATGTTGTAAGTCTGATTAATCGATGGATTGATGAATTGATCTTTAATTTTACCAATGATTGATTAACACAGAGACAGTTAACCTGTAAAGAAACAGTTCCTAACTCGTGTGTTTGTGTTCCTCAGATATTTCCAGTGCATGCCCCGGTATGGTCTGTTTGCTCCGGTGCACAAGGTGACGCGTATCGGCTTCCCCTGCACCACGCCCACCAAGGCCAAGAGCTCCCGGAGGAGGTCGAACCTGAAGAGGAGCCCGAGCGCCTCCTCCATCAGCTCGCTCAGCTCCGCCACCTCCTCCGTCAGCGGCAAACCGAGCCGAGCAGGACTGGTGAGACTCACACAGAGTATTCAGATTACTTCCTGAACAAGATTTTAATTTTCTGTTAAACATGAGGTGACTTTTTCCATCTTTACCTGTTTTGATTCGCAGCAGGTTCTCTGTCTCCCTCAAAAGTTCTCATACCAGCAGTTTTGTCCATCGTTATGGTGACCCGCCATGACTGATGGGTGACACAGTGCAGCCTTGTCTCCTCAAAATATAAAATATCACAATATCATAATAAAAAAATCTCTCAATATCGAACCGAACTGTGAGGATGTCTACCATATTACACGGTTAATTATTTTATTCGATCATTTTTATTTTATTTTATAAAAGGACTGCTAGTGACAGTGACTTTTTTCTTTTGTTTTTAATATCTTGATAAATATTTCATTGTTTTATTTCATATTGTGCCTCCACAGACCTCAAGCACCTCTGACACGGTTTAAACATGCCTTGTAATAAAATGTAAAAACATCATCAGATAACACGCAGAATGTTTCACCGTTTTCTCCTCCAGCTGACGGAGACGTCTGCTCGGTACGCTCGTAAGATCTCGGGCACCACGGCGCTGCAGGAGGCCCTGAAGGAGAAGCAGCAGCACATCGAGCAGCTGCTGGCGGAGAGAGACCTGGAGAGGTGTGAGGTGGCCAAGGCGACGAGCCACGCGGGAGAAGTTCAGCAGGAGCTGACGCTGCTGAGGAAAGGACGTGATCAGGTCTGATGCACGCACACGTGGAGCTCACATAAAGAAGGGTCCATTCAGTCACTTACTGCTCTTTTTTAAATAAAGAATAATTCATAAAGTACTTGTAATTCACACGAATAGACACACTGAAAAAATAATATTATAACTTTTTTTATTGGTATTTTTGATGAACATAAAGACAAAACACCAAACAAGGAGCCCTACAGACGGTAACCACGGATAAAAGAAACCACAACCTCCCATGTTTTAACAGTTTAACACAATTTTATAATAATCCAAATAATAATCTGCAAGATGGCGAAACACACTCGCTGGATTTGTCCATAACGAAAGGTCTCATTTACAGAGAAAATGTTAATAAATGTAAAAAGGGTCAGACACTCTAAGAATAAACAAAAATCATACCAAGAGAAGAATAAAACTAGAAAGAAATAAAATATTTTCTTCCACATTCTTCTACAGGATCTGTATTCTGAGCTGACCCATCCGTCAGATTTCCCACATATCATAACTCTCCATGTCCCAGAAATGTTGAAATGATTCAGTAACAATTAAAATATATCATGAGGAGACCATGCTGACCAGAAGAAAAACTAAATTCCAAACATTTTAAAGATGACATATCAAAAGCAGGAAAAAAACAGGATCTAAATGATCTCCTGCTCTGTGTGCTGCATTCAACAAGTCAGTTGTTCATCCTGTGTGTTGCAGTATGCAGTTGAGATGGAGGCAAAGTTGGATCAGCTGCGTTCACTGGTGGAGGCAGCAGATCGAGACAAAGTGGAGCTGCTCAACCAGCTGGAGGAGGAGAAGAGGTGGGTGGTCTGACATAAACTGCAGCCTGCACATGAATCTGTTCATAAATATCATTAAATCAGGGGCGAGAGCGGCGGACAGCAGGTCTGAAATGTCTTCATGTGTCAGTGTGTGATGTGTACGGCAGAGATGCTCTCGGAGGAAATGTTTTTTTATTCTCCCTGTTTGACAGAAAAGTGGAAGATCTGCAGTTTCGTGTGGAGGAAGCGTGCATCACCAAAGGAGACCTGGAGGTAACTCTGTGGTTATATAATCTGGTCCTCAATTAAACATCTTCCCTCACTGTCTCAAACTATAAATCTCCCAGCTGTCAGACTGATGTTTTCTTTATGAAATTCATGTTTGAATTATTGACAAACTGGGTGGAGAGTTTATTAACTTATTTTACATTTCCACACTCACTCAGTCATTATTAAAGGGACAGTTCAGATTATTTTAAGTGGGGCGATATGAGGTACTTATTCATAGTCAGTGTATTATCAGCAGAAGATTTTCAACACGCTCCTTGCCATATTAGTGGAAAGGATCATTTTTACATCATTATTCTTATTTTCATTGAAAAACAAATTAAAACGATTGTGGTGTGTTATTATTTTCAGGGATCTGAACTAAACAAGGATGGTTTTCTACAGACTCTAGAGGATGATGTGTTGGTCAGGACGCCTCTGCTGCACCACAATATTTAATTTAAAATGATATTTTGACACATATTTCACCTTTAACAAATATTGCGCGTCCTTTGATTGAAAATTGCAGTAGAACATATATTGCGATTTCGATAAAATTTCGATTAATTTTTCAGCCCTAGTGTTTGCCTCCATCTACTGCAGGTAACACACTGACTGTGAATAAGTACATCATGCAGCCCCTCTTGAAATAATCCAAACTATCTCTTTAAAACCAGTTAAAATAATGTTAACCTCCTCCTGTGTACGAGTCTCTAGCCTTTGATGTCTTTTGTTTTTATTTGCTCTGTTCATTTTTTATTAAATACCAAATTAAGAGACTTTAAAAATGCTACAAAAATTGGCCACTAACTCGCTTTACCTCTTTTCCTTTTATTAAAAATAAGATGAGGTGATTAAATCCATCATTCTGTCTAAGGTTTTTCCTTTTCCGGCACTCTTTGAATCATTCATTTGCTTTTCTTGCTCAGACACGTCTTTTCTTCCTGCTCCTCTCATTTATTCATTCATGCTTAATTCACTCATCCTTCCTCTCAGATTTTTCCACCCATCTGCAGCACTTTGAATTACCATCCTCTCGTCATCCTTTCATCCACACGCCCGTTCTTGAAAGCTGTTTTTGTCTTGCCTCGCCTTCTTGTACGCTTTCATCTCCCCCTCTTGTCTGCATCCTCTTTACTCTTCAGAGGAATTACTGCCTGAAATAATCTCCTTCAACTACTGGAATACGAGCAAACAAGTGGCAGCAGAAGAGAAATAAAAGTATCTGAGAGTCAGAATGAGATTATTAACTCCTGGTATCCCTCAGAGCAGAATGAGCGAGTAACAATCTTTTCCTTTGTTCACGAACAACTGATGTAATTGAAATGCTGGAAACCATCAGTGCTTTCTTACTTACTGGCCTTCTCTTTAAAGTCTTGTCTTCTTTCTGTTCGTGGCACACAGCTGGCATGTCAGTGTTGCATTTGGTGTTTGTTCTCCTTCTCTTCCTGCTCTCTCTTACTAACAGACGCAGACCAGACTGGAGCATGCCCACATAAAGGAGCTTGAGCAGAGCCTGCTCTTTGAAAAGACCAAAGCTGAAAAACTCCAGAGGGATTTAGAGGACACTAGGGTAATGCTCGGCAGTCCCGGTCCCACAGCGGGACTGAGCCACGTGCTTTAATAACGACACACAGAATATATGGAAGCAATCACAGCGTGCAAACATTATGCAAATTGTCAGATTTATCACAAGTTTCTTTCCTCACGGCCCGATCGTAGGGACATTAACATCTCATCGGCCTCGAGCTTCTCTAATAATGCAGGTCTATCATACTGAAAGTTGTGCATGTGTGCATGAACGTTTCTTTTAGATGATAGAGTTTGGAAATGCTTCTGCTTCTGACGATGTCGGCCTTCATTTTTCTTCTTCAGCAAATCCCATGAAAAGTCCAAAACCGAACAATGTGTTGTTGTTTGTCTCTTAACTGTCTGTTGCCCTCAGCCCCAAACCCACTGGTTTCTACTAAAGATACAGGGTGTAGTATCTTTTATTTTTTATTTATTTTTGCAAAATATTTTAATTGAGAACAGTAACAAATGATGTGCATTTAAAAAAGTTTTTAGGAAAAAAATATAATGAGAAACAGAAATCATACACAAAAGAAGAGAAAAAAAGATACAAACAAATCCCCCAAAACCTAAAAACTCCAACATTCACAGATCCAATCCTGGCAAATTTAGAAAGAAAAGTCCAGTTCAACAAACAGTAGAACCTGTAAGTCTAAAGTATTTTTTTTTTTTTTTTAAAAGAAAAAGTTGTCATTCATGGAAAAAAATCTATTTGTACATCCTCTCATTGTATATTTAATTTTGTTAAGTTTGAGGAAGAAACACAGTATATTTGAGCCACTGTGAAAAAGAGAAACAGGTAGCAGAGGCAGACAACAAGACGTGCAGTTAAGAATTTTGTTTTGGACAGAATTTAATCAGTTTGATCTGTCCAGGGTCCTAAAGATGGACAGGGCTGTAGATGTATTCCCATCATGGCATACACTAAAATATCCAGATAAAAGATTATTTAAACTTGGACATAAGAAAAATATGTGGCTGAAAAGATAATATTTGTTCAAACATCTCTCGCATTTATCGTCCACCTCTGAGTAAATTTCAGACAGTCCTGATTTACTTGTTCGTGGGTGCAGCCATTGTTGGTTTTGGTCTTTTCATGGGATTTCTTGACAAAAAGAAAAATGTGAAACACTGCTGTTCTTTACTCTTTAACCAGAAGGTCCAAACTTTGACCTGTTTGACGAGTCAAAGTCTTCTGCAGTAAGACAGTGAATCCCTTCGTGCAGCAGATTCTCTGTTGGTGGTTGAAACGATGCTCCTGTGGAGCTGATTTTCCTCCAGATGAATCAGTTGTACCTGCTGAAAATAAGTTTTTTTGTTTTAGGAAAAAAAAACGAGGGTGTTACTGGAGGTTTTATTCAGTAGAAGTGTTAATGAATCCCTTTAGTTTGTTGTTTATTTTATTATACTGAAATGTTGATGATTATTGAGAAATGATTTTATTCCAGTATAGTGAGCAGGAAACTCATTCTTTGGGTTTAACAAACTAATTTTACTGTCGACTTTAACAGTAAAAACTTCAATTCTCTGTCATGTTATGAAGATTTAACGACAGGTGCTTTTTTGAAAAAATAAATAATAAAAAGGTTAATAACTGTAGGGTAAGATAAGAACATGATAAAGATATATGAAGCAATTTTTTCAGTCAGTTCATCAATTTTGATAATAGATTACTGATTTAAGTCATTTAAGAAGTTAAAATACTCGAAGTCAGTGTTTTTTAAACAGATTTTGTGTTAGATGCCTGAGATAAAGTCTGTGTTAAACACAAGCTTTAGAAATGTTTACGTTATATGACATAAAACAGAAGATCCCACTGACCTGATGAGGAGAGAACCAGAGCGATGATAAAGTAAAATTCTTTAAGATCTCTGCTTTGTTCTCTTTGGTGACACCTTCAGCAAATAGATGTAAGTGCAGGTGTGTTTTTTGACTTCACTTCCCACAGATTCTTGTCTGTAGTCGTCAGTCTTTTCTTCGTTCGTTCAGCCACAATAACGGTTCACTTGCAACAACAGCCGAGAAAACAACAGTATGTTGCTTCACACACAGTGAGCTGAAGGTTGAATCCATCACCGCCTGTAATTTTTCTCAGAAATGTCACCACAGTCTCCTAGTTTGTAAAACTGCAAATGCAAGGTTTGTCCCCTCCTTGGTAACTTAACAGGCATTTATTTAAATGAAAACTTTGAGATTATTTACTTAAATTTGCAAATTTTGTTCTATTATTGCAAATTAAATATCTTTTGATTTTGGCTCGTTGGTTGGACAAAACAAGGGTTTCACTGTGAATTTTTCATTATTTTCTGACATTTTACAGACTAAAGGATTAATGCAAAAAAAAAAAAAAGATAATAAAAATAATTGTCTGTTGCAGCCCAACAACATTAACACACAGCTTTCTTACGCTGATTGAACTTTCATTACTAAATTTACTTGACAATAAATTAAATTCTACCAATTATACTCACTGAAGAAAATGCAGCAGTGTGTTGTACACAAATAGAAAAGTAGAACCCAACTCAGAACAAACTTAACATCAGTTACAACTTTACAACAACAGTCCAGATAATATTTAGCAGACAGATGAACTGCACAGAATTTATTAACTATTTACAAAGTGTTATAAACGTCAGACACAAAGAATAACATGATTGCATGCTAGTGTAGATAACAAAGAGAGCACTGAAAGTAAAAAAAAAAAAAAAATGAATGAGTTTTGGTGTAATAATAGAAATAAAGACAGGAATTGTAATAAATGAAAAAAATTAAACCAAGTAGAAGAAAATCATTTGATAATTGGAAAAGATTAAGTTATTTTGAGACAGTTTGATCCCTCCCACAGAGCAGGATAATTAGGTTAAAGCAGTTTATCGTATTAATTTCACACTGTACAGCCCAGGTCTTCAGTTTCCTCCACCTCTCCCCTGCCTCCTCTTTGCCTTCATGGCTACTCTCCACATGTCCCGCTGCAGGTGGCCACGGTGTCTGAGCGCTCCAGGATCATGGAGCTGGAGAGGGAGGTGGCAGACCTGCAGCTCAGGCTGCGGGCATCCCAGCAGAAGGAGGACGCCGTGTCTCTGTCCCAGCAGCAGATCAGCAGCCTAAAGGCCCAGGCACAGTCTCAGGAGAAAAAGGTTGGTGGGAAGCCACAGAGAGTTTCCAGCACTCGTGTTTTGTTCAGCAGCTACGTGAGACTCTTCCACCTGTAAAATGGATTATTCATCATCGTCATTATCGTGTAATTTATGGCGTGATGTAAAGCTGGAGGAATCGGTGTCATTTCTATTTACAACCCTCCTTTTAGCTCCCACTGTAAAAGGCATATGTCCTCTTTCCGTGTGGTTTGTTAAAGCCACTGTGCTGATGCATAATTTACGGCTCTACTCAGATGTACATGTGTATACTGAGTGTGTTCTATACCGTGTGTCCCCAACAGATCAGTGAGCTGAGCGTCGACGTGGAGAGCAGACAGAAAGAGCTTCAGTCTCTGCAGCAAGATAAGAGCTCTCTGGAGGAGCAGCTCACAGACCTGGTAAGAAACTCGGTGCAGAGTAATCAAAATAAACAGAGAGGAGACGGACATGTGGCTTCTGTCAGACGTGGAAACTCAAACATTTCTGGCCTCATTCAGACGTGCACCTCGTTATTTAAACAGGGTGACAGTTTTACATGTCAGTGTCATGCATTAATAAACGCTCAAGTTACTTTTATGTAAAACAATCTTATTGTTTTGAACCTGCACCACTTTCAACATGTCAACCAGTCACTAAGCCCCGCCCCCTTAGTTATTGTTGCTGCGCCTGGCAAATATTTTTGCCACTTAGATCTTTATGAGCAAAAGATTTACAGCATTAAACAACGACAGTGACAACAACCAACTAAACTAAACAAAAAACATTTTGGAAATTCGTTTACATTTCTCCATCATTCAGTCCCTCCAGGATTTCACAGGCTTTTTGGGGATTGTTTCGGTCTAAAATGCCTGATTTCATGGCAGCTTTTCTAAAACATTGTGATGCATGTTGCAAAGTTTTTAGGCATTTTTGGCAATGAAATTTGGAACAGGTGAAAAGTGCTCAAAAATTTTTTATTTTTTTTTTTAAGGCAACTTGTTTCAGGGAAACGAAACTGTTCTCTGTGTTTTCACACTAATCAAGCTCAAGTGTACTCGGATCCAGGCCCGGGTCCCTGATTTGAAAGCCCCTGAAGTAACATTAGCAAAGTTCCTACAAAATCTGCTTTATGTGTAGATGAAGAAGGTCACCTGGGCAATATTTCACAAAGAAGCAAAATCTTTTTGGAGCACAAACTCAGTCAAAACATCAAAGACAAACTTATGAAGTACTCATTCATACAGTCCTGTTAATGGATTTATTTGCTGCTTTGTTCCAGTGCTGCCATTTTGAATCTTGGATAAAGTTGGACTGTGACTCAGAGTTTTGTCAGTAGAATCAGATTTAGCTCTTCAGTTCAAACTGAAGTCCTGCATCAGCCTACATGAGTCTCATATTTTAGCCTAACACTAATTTTAATGCCTTTCTTTGTCATCTGTGAGGTGAAAACATCAGATTTCCACTGGGGGTGGGCAGATCGATGTTGGGGAAGATGATGTGAGAGGGTTTGGGCTCAAACAGCAGAGACGCTGCAGTTGGAGGGGGGGTTAAAAGGCTGAGACTCAAGGATCAGAGGTGTAACTGGGGGCGAGGTCTCATCAACAGGATCTTGTAGTTTATTCTGACAGGAGGCCAGTGGAGTGACGCAGGAACAGGGATAATGTGGGAGGGACTGATAGTTCTACTTAACAGCTGTGCAGCTGCATTTTCAACCAATTGTAGACTATTTAGAGCAGCTTGACTGAAGCACGTGTGGAGGGAATTACAGTAATCTAGACCAGTCATTCCCAGAGACCGAGTCAGGACCCACAGGTGCTTTTATTTCTCATTTATAAAGGATTTATCATGTATATTCATACATCAAGATAATATAAGATGATGTGGAAGTGGTAGTAAAAATGGTCATGAATCTTCATTTATGCACAAATTAACTCTCTGAAGATTTATTGTGATGGTTTGTCATCTTAAAAAAGTGGGTGTTCAGAAAAAAAGGTTTGGGAAACACAGCTTTAGATGGTAGAAAATGAAAGCGTGAACAGTTTGACATCTGTTGAAGTCAAGATGCATCAGATTTTTGTGATATTTCTTCAGTGAAGAAAACAGGACTGGACCAGCTGAGTAACATGATGGTCTAGAAGCGTCATAGGAATGTTATTAGGTGTATTAGGTTCGTAGTAAAACCGTGGTAACTTCTGCAGAAACTCTTCAGACATGAGGCAGACGTGTAATGAAGTGAAGTCTGTGAGGGTCTAAACTGTAACTCTGACGTGTTTTTTTGCTCGTGGGCATCATGAAAGTGGCCTCATTAAGGGAAGCATTTTCTCCACAACCCTTGCATGTTTTTCCTCGGCCCAGTCATTATTCTCCTGTTAGCTCAAGATACAAGAATGTTACTATGTGAGCGATTAGCTCGTGTTTCTCCATTTTTTTCTTTTCAGAGACAAAAGCTCGAGACAGCTGAGGAGGAGAGCAGGAGGACGGCAAAGACCATGCAAGGTAAACACATCAGATGAATCTCTACTATGTTTAAACTTTTTTTTTTGGTCTAAAGCTGATTGTTAGAGTTGATGTTGTGTTTGCTGTCAGAACTGGAGCAGAGCGTGGAGCAGTCAAAGAAAGACTGTCAGACCCTGAAGGAGCAGAGTCAGTGCAGAGAGAAGGAGCTCGTACAGGTAGGATCACAAGTGAGGTCACTCAACTCTGTACATTTAAGTGCAGTTAAGTACTTGTTCTCTATTTGAATATTTCACTGAATGTGACTTTGTTATTACTATGCAGTGCACATCATCCCAGTAGCTTTGAATGCACCTCTTCAGTGAATATTGTTCTTCCTTCTCTCTTATTTCACAAGTAGTGTACATCGTTTCTGCGTGGAGTGAAGCTCTAAGGAAACAGAAAGTAATCTGATGTTGTGTACAGGTGTTGTCTTTGTGACAGCAGCACAAACAATAACACCACCTGTAAACACTGGAGGAGAGTCAGCAGCTAACAAACAGACAGTTAAAGGTAGCTTAGCTCAGCAGCTGTCGTCTCATGTTTGACTCTGCTGAATTTCATGTAATTTGGTGGTTAAGTTCCCTTCAAGTCAGAAACGAAGGTACAACCCCAAGTCCAAAACAGTTGGGATGTTGTGTGAAACATAAATAGCACATAAATAATATTTTTTTTTCTCCACCACATTCATCTGACAGATAAAGTTACTAGTTGCTTTTCTGATTAAGATTTAATATACTTTTTTTTTTGGGTTATGAGTTTATGTCTCTTGGACGTGACTTCACTCTGTGGTGATAAATGTTTTATCTATTTATTTTATTTTATTCGTGAGAGATCATATTTATATATCATATACAAAATAAACATAAAGGTTACATTTTGATGCACTGGTCCAGAGTTAGCCTGATGCTAATCTTCATCTGCAGTCCTTTGACAGGACACAATTAAAGCATCCACATAGTGAACAGCACTAAACAAACTCGACAAAGAAGACAAAACACATATAAATATAATGTTTTAGTGCAGCTGACTCACAGACTGGGGAGGGAAGGGGGGTGTATGAGGCTGTTATAACTCTGTTCAAGACTCTGTAAGTTATCCAATAGTTCACAAAATATTTCTCTCCCATTAATCATCACCAGTGTTTGAATTATCCTCTGGCTTTTGGGGGATCCTTATTTGTTTGGGGGTGGGACGGTACAGTACACATGCACGAGTGTACGTGAATCAGCATAACTGTGAAATAAAATATACTATCAATACATTTCAGATCATAGAGAAAATATTTAGCTTTTGAAAACAAACAAACAGAAGAAAAGCTAAGCTGAGCTTCACCCTGATCATCACAACCCCTTAAGATGTTCTGACCCTTTGGAGGGGCCCAGCCCCTAGAGTGGGAACCACTGGACTTAACTAGCTAACTTCATATAAAATAAAACTAGCTCAATCTGTACTTTAACTTGAACCTGCTATAACAGAAGCTGTGAACACAATATTGACATAAAATCACTTAGTCACTTATTTACACATCCAGCAGGTTCGGAGCAACATGATCCTTGATGTGGAGTCGTGTTTGTGTCCATTATCCACTTTACTTAGCTTTTTGGTCCCTCCCACCTCCTGAGGGAGATATCAGTGTCTTTAGCTGCTAAATGCTCCACTACGTTCACCAGTTGTCTGGCTGCTGTTTGCTGCCGAGCAGGTTGTGTACTGTGGGATTTTAGAGCCTTCTCTCTGAGAACAGCTGCCTGCTGTGGCCGAAAACGACATTACATCTTATCCACATGTAAACAGTCTCAGACGATGAATCAGCGTGTTGGCATTTGCTGATTCTCACCAAGATAGCTCAGTCTGCTTCTGGCTGTTAACAGATTATTTGTGGTCTTGTTGAAAGGAAACACAGAAAATGTCACAAGCACGTAGTGTGTGTGGACTTTGAAAGTAGCCTTTCCTTTAATAATCCGTCTCTTTCCCGTAGTGCAGCTCTCCCACTCTAAAGCTGACGGCGGCCTCGGCCTAATCTGATGTTGTTGAAACATTACTAACACACACGTGGACACGTTACTCGTTCCCGTTTGAGTTTGATAAGTGTTCGCACCAGTCAGCTTTTTTTATTCAGGCTTTTACAGTTTTGCAGAGTCAGTCAGCTCTCTGGCTGCTCGTCATCATGATGTGTTCAAGTGCAAAATCAAACTGCTGTAACAATCAGGAGGAACTGCCTGAGAACAAGTTTACAAAAACATCAATTTGAGTTATGGATAATATGTAGGGACGCACCGATCGATCAGCCAGAGACCAGAACAAGCTGGTCAGTGTCACATGTTCGATTCTGTGGCGGTCACATTCACACACATGCTCTGCACGATGGTCACGTCATGCACGCAGCGACACAGACAGTAACGCCACAGCCACAAACACACTCACACGGTTGCTTGAAGTCAGAAGAACAGGATAAAATGTCACAACTTGTCAACCAGGAACAGGAGAAATACACGTTTCGACCCAAGTGCAGAAACTCAAGGCAGATAGGAGCAGTTCAGCAATATTTAAGAAAAAAATCAAACATGAAAAAACTTACAGAGATGACAAAAAGGTGAAACAAAGGCAACCAACAAGCCCAAAAGGAAAGCCAGAAAAAAGTCCAGAATCCAAAATCCACAGTCCAAACCAGAGTCTAAATCCAAAAGCACACAGGAAAAACAAGAAGAACAATGAGAGCCAGTTAAAATCTAGCTAAAATCTCACCTCCTGTTCTGGCTGCAGAATAAACGCGTCTCCTCAAACATTTTCTCATCCAGACTCGTTTTACTTCTGTTTATCTCATTGCAAAGTTTTACTACAGCAAACTGTCGCACGGCATCAAATCCCGCGAGATCTCTCGGGATCGTGCTCCCTCTGGTACATAATCTCTGATATGTGAGGGTTAACGTACAGTGAGGTCGTTACTGTGAAATAAATCCTGACAGGATGATGCAGGAACCTGACGCCGAGCCGTCGCAACTGTTTGAAACATTCTTTAAAATTATTTATTTTTATTTTCATTTTATTTTTATTTTTTGTGGCAAAATCAATGCAGTGATGACTTTACAGATATAACTGATAGAAACAGAGATTAAATGTACGAGGACAGAGGGGAAAAACAGTGACTTACAGAATTTGAGATGACGCATATATAAAACAAATCAAGGGTGAAATAATAGTGATAATTATAGCTGCTGCGCAGCAATGGTCGGGCCGGGCAATTTTAGGCAAAATTAGGCAATTCTGAGTAACAAGCAGAGTGTAGGAAGATGAAAAAAAGGTGTCATTCTAATGTGCATTTTACATCAGTTGAGGCTTGAACTCACAATTTCTGGCACAAGAGACTCTGCATATTGACTGATAGCTAAGCCAAATAAACAGAGAAAAGAGACAAGGGATAACAGGGAAACGTGTTGATAAAGAGTATTTGTCTCTTCCCAAAACTCCCTGAATCATAATTATTTTAACCTTAGTAGTCTCTAATCCACATAGCATGATACCTGAACATAAGGCTTTCACATTTGAAAGTCCATCCTGCCTTAGCTGAGGCTCGAACTCACGACTTCTGACACTGAAGTCCGTCTTTTATCTCACTGAGCTAATTGGCAAGTGACAGTTCATGTGTGGCTTCACAAATTGACTAAGCCAAGGATCAGGGTGCCAGGCAGCAGCCATCCATGCCATGGAAAAGCAAATTTCAAAGTGAAAGTTCCAAAGCTGTAGCACATATGGTTGATTTGTTGTGAATTTTCAAAGTTTTGAAATTTAGAGGCTTGCTGTAGCGCCACCATCAGGACTATTGTCTTGTGTTTCCAGTTGAGGACATCTGGCATGGGACTGGACCTTTGTGAAAAGTTTGGGTAGATTTCTCATATGGAAATGTTGTACAAGCTGAGGCTTGAACTCACAACCTTCAACACCAAGAACCATCCTCTATCTCACTGAGCTAATTGGCAAATGGAAACACCACTTGTAGCTTCACAAATTGACTAAGCCAGTCACCTGTGTGCAAGACAGCAGCTGTTAGCATGTAAAGGCAGATTTCAAATGGCTGTCAAAAATTCAGTTATTGAGACAAAATTCTGATATTTTCCAAACATCATCTACCATGACTCCAAAATTTTGTCATTTTTTTCATGAACATTGGAAAATGTATTTAGCAAGAATTTGCAAGTATATGTTTATAATACCGTTTACAGTCAAACATTTTGATGCACTGTAGGCTCAATTTTTGATAAATCAAAAATCTGTGTGGATCGTTTGTGTAGGACAGTCTGAAGATGCTCTGTAGCAAGTTTGGTGCCAATTGAGCAAAAATTGTGGGAGGAGATAGGTTTAATAAGTTTTACAGTTTTTGAAAAAAACAGAGTGATGGACTTCATAATTTGCAATAGGTTTAAATGTACAAAAGTTTCTTCAGTATTGGGGCTACATTTTGGTGAAAGTTGTAAATCTGTAGCACATATGGTTGATTTGTTATGAATTTTCAAAATTTTGAACTTTAGAGGCTTGCTGTAGCGCCACCATCAGGACTATTGGCCTGTTTTTGCAGCTGAGGCAATCTGACATGGGACTGGACCTTTGTGTAAAGTTTGGTCATTTTTCGTGCATGGGAAGTAGGATTTCCTCGGAAGAAGAAGAAGAAAGAAAGAAAGAAAGAAAGAACATGCAGGATTACAATAGGGTCCTGGCAGCTTAGGCTGCCCGGCCCCTAATGATAATAACATCACCCAGTTACTGTGATTTAATTTAGTGTACGATTGTATTTATGGGAAAGAAAGAGGAAAAAATGAATAATAAATGGGAAGAATAAAAAATAAAGTTTGTAATTGATATTTAGAGAAGTGAGCTTTAATGGTACCTTTAAATTCCTGTTGCCAAATGCATTTTATCCTCTCTGTTATTGTCTCTCTTTATGCACCTTTAGACAAATTCACTGCTGTGTTTGAAGCTGCAGAAACACTCTGCACATTCTGTATTTATGCTCTTATGTTTCTTGTTGTCAGTGTTTCTGCACACGTGAGACGTCTCTGCAGCAGAAGCATAAATGGAGCAGTAAACAACAGACAGAGTGGAATTACAGTTTGCAGTTATGAGGGAGCGTTTTGTTCTCTTTCCCTAAAGTCAAAGCTTTCATACTTCCTCTCTTTGCTGCACGGCGCTCGTTACAAAGGGATTTAAAAAGTGAAACAGCTGAATGAGCTCGAGGCCACTCAGTAAAGAGCCATCATTCCTTTTTTAGCCAAGATTTTAAATGACCTCTGATCTCTGCGGTCTGTTAGTGGAGCGCTGGCCTTTAAGTGCTAACGTCAGTTTGCACCTGAGCTTTAACCTGAAGGCGATTCTGATGTTTTGTGTCATTGTACAAAACATGAAAAATTCAAATTACATTAATAATGGATCAAATTGCTATTTGTGATGCTGTGTGTCCTGACAGATCACCTGACTCTGTTCCCTTCAGCTCATTGCTTTGCTTTAATGTTTGGGTTTAATTCCATCAGTGCTCTCATCAGTGTTGTTTCCAGCAGCAGCAGGCAGATGTTTTCAGAGTAAAAAGCTCTAAAAAACCCACCATACACGACCTGCTCAGCAGCAAACAGCAGACAGACGGAGCTGAGACGAGCTGGTGAACGTAGCGAAGCATTTAGCAGCTAAAGAGTCAGATAATTCCCCTCTGGAGTCGGTCGAAACCAAAACCGAGCTGAAAGAGAGTGAATATTGAACTGATTCATCAGGTGGACACAAACAAGACTCCAAATGAATAATAATGTTAAAATAAACACCTGTTTGTTAATGCGTTCGACTGAAATACTTTATAAGGTGATAATGTGTCAATGCTGTGTTTACAGCTTGTTTCCACTGCCCTCTAGTGTTCACGAACAGTTACTACAGCTTTAAATTAATGTTACATTAAGAATTAATTCATATAAACCTGGTTATTTGGATGTTATTTGGTTATTTGGGATGAATCAGTAACCAAGAGTCTGTTTATTTCACATCAGACAACAGGATAAAACACAGGACACAACATGATAATAATCCCAAAAACTGATCAATTCTATTATAAAAAGTCAGAAACTACACAAGACCACTGAAGAATTAATGATTATGATAAAATTTTCATGCTCTGTTTTTTGTTGTTGTTATTAGAAAAGTATTTTATATTATCAGCTTAACATATTATTTTGGCTTTGTTCATAAAAAAAAAAAAAAAAAAAGATTTCATGATTAGGGCTGGGTATTGATTCAGATTTCCCAAATTCAATTCGATTTGATTCACAAGGTACCAATTCAGTTTGGGATATCTCAGTTATAACTCCAGCTCGGATATGAAAGAGATTCTCAGAGAACTAATGCTGTAAATTGTATAATGAATCCTCTAAACTGGTGCGTTTTTAAAAATATTAATGTTTACATTAAGAATTGACCCCAAAGCAGTTACATTAAAAAAAAAGTGTACTTTTTGTTATGAGACTAACGGGGTTAAAACTGCAGGCTGTACCACACATCCCCGGGAGAAAAATATATTAAATATATTTAATATATATATGTTTAAAGAGCAACAATGCAAGATTGGACCATGCAAAGGAAAATCGATTTGAATTGATTTTTTTAAGAATTGAAATAAGGAGCTTGTTTGGACTGTATATTATGTTGAGATCGGGCAATAATAAAACATACTGTTTTCTCTTAAACGCAGAACAACTATTTTCAGGAAAACAAGCTTGTTTTGTAATTAATCATCTTTGTGTATCTGTATATTAACACACCATGTGGAAGTAAATGTTATAAATATGTTTTCCAGGCCACTGAAAAGGCAGAGAGGACGGCGCTGTCGCTTGAACAGCTGACCAATGAGAAGAAGACACTGGAGACACAGGTGAGCACGAGGTCCTGATAAAGAAATATGTGAATATATTAAATACCCACTGTCACTGAACTCACCATGTTGTCATTTATGTATAATTTCATAACAATTAATTACTCAATAAACCCCGCCCCTCCTAGTTACTGTTGCTACGACTGTTAATGTTTCCACTCTCACACAACATGTAAAATACCTAATACCATTATAAAAAGTAACAGAATAAAGACAGGGACAGCAGGAGACTGTCCACTCCACCAGCAATGTCAAAGGTGTCAAAGACAAAAAGCCCAAAGGAAATCAAGTCAAATAAAAAAATAAAAAAATAAAACACACACAAACTAAGAAAAGAGCAGGACACAGTCGCTAACGTCAGCGTAAATGGGACTTTTTTAAACGTAAAAATAATGTAGTTGTTACATAAAATTGTCTTTGGCTTTGAAAGTAAAAAGTTTGGACGTTTCTACTGATGTTAAAGCAGGGAAACACACTGGAAAGACTAAAAAACTCACTATACTCATTAATATCTCTCTGACTGCAGTCCTGTGCACGCTGCTCCATCATGTGGAGAAATCCAAACCCTGATGTGTTCACGCGTGTGTGTTACTTTGTGTGTCCGCAGCCCCGTGGACGCATTCACACATGTATATGCATGAGTTTAACATTTGCAGCCTTCAGGGTTTTTATTCACATCAGGATTTCCCACACTGACTGCATGTGACTGTGCAAGTCTCAGTCATCGAGTTTAATCAGCCACGCATGAGATCCTGTGGACCGTCTCTCTCTCCTCATCCTGTCTCCTCCCCCTCAGTGATACGTGATGTTTTTATCACTTCACACTCCGTCCATGTTACTCCTCCACCTGCAGCCCTTCGTTCAGCCTGTGGCTCTCTGGTGCCCCCTCGTTCGCCTGCGTTCATCTCCACCCTGTGAGACTCCAGCTGTGTGAGAGCTCCAGATGTTCAGTCTCATGACAGCCAGAGAAAAGGAGAGCAGATTAGAGCGGGAGATAAGAACCGAATGTAAACGTGCTCTCTGTTAGTGCTGCTAGTTCTGTATTTTAGTTTTATCCCAGAGCATGAAACACGTTTCAGCACTGAAACAAAACTCACAGAACTCCACCTGCTGCTGATTTAAGGCTTCAAAGTGATGATTGAAGGAGAAAGCATTTAAAATCTGTCTTGAGAGTCCTGTGGGAATTTTGAAATTTAAAAAAGAATTCAGAATTTATGTGCTGTATAGTAGTGGTATATTAACACTTATTAATGTTTATAACACACTATAATGTAGTGAGCAGATATTAGCACACTGAGCCTCTGTTACACTCAGATCGTTTACTTAAGTAAAAGTAGTAACGCCACAGTGTACAAATACTGTTACAATTAAAAGTCCTGCAAAATTTAACTTGGCCACTCCTGCAAAATGTCTAGTGCTAAGTACAGAGGTATTAGCATCAAAATAGACTTAAAGTACAAAAAGTAAAAGTACTCACTATGCAGGATGACCCTTTTCAAAATAATAAATACAGTATTACTGAATTATAATTATTAAATTGTAAATATTGAATTAATTTATACACTACTGGGTAAAATGAATTTCACAGAAGGATCAGTAAAGTTTGTCTTAACCTATAAAAATAAATTATAATTTATTTGTTGATCATATTTTGTATTATTCATCAAAGCAACTTAAGTTATTTAATCAGTATGAACTGAGGTAAAACAAACTTAAAGAACGGCCACGGTGCACTTTGAAATCTGAAAATGATCTTTAATCACACCTGTGATCAACACATGAGACTGATCGATACACGACGTGGTCCAGTGTTAAAGTGAAAGTTCACCAAATACAGTGTGACAATCATTTGAATGTCATGGCTTTGTTTTATTACCTCTGATTACTTTTTTAAAACTGATCATAAGTATTTTTTGGTTATTTCAGTCTCATTAAACTGAAACTTGTGGGCTGCAGCCACACTGTGGGAATCACTGGTCTATTTAATATTTGCATAAAATATGAGGACATGTTTATACGACAGTTACAGAAGCTTCATGGGAGGAATTATAGTTGTTGACAAATACAATAATTAACACTTTAAAATATGTATTTTCAACCACATTATAGTTTGTTATAAATCATTAATTACACTGCTTCTAAATGAGAAACAAGGGGGGTTAAAAGAGATGTTACCTCATTTGGTATTGAGTAATTAATTGATATAATATTATTAATCTTGCAGTCAGCACTGTTATTGTATAAATATGCACCCAAAATAAAGTCCTCCTTTATAACTACTCTGAATAAATCCTACAAGCTTTTACAGGGCAGAGTTTTGTCAGAAGTAACAGAAAATTCGACCCTCTCTGCTCAGTTGTAGTAAGTTTTATTTAAAACTGATCATTATAGACATAAGGTAAAGGTAGAATTACTAACTGAAATGTTTCAGCTCATGTAATCATGATGAACAGAAGCACGAAGTTCAAAGGAGAATCTGACTCACAGTGTGACTCACTGCAGACACACTGCTGACATCACGTTTTCATCAAAGTCTCCAGTAACCTGCTCACTGAAAACGGCAAATTAGCACCTGGGACCTAACGGTTGCGAACGTAAACAAGCTAACAGCTGTTACCTGTGATGTAGTCATTTTAATACCAGAGCTCCCATCCTGATGTGCAAACGTTCCACCAAAACAAGTTCCCCTCGACACTATTTGCAGCAGCACCGTCGCTGCATCCTGTGACTTTTCTCCAGCACTGAGTGTGAGACCAGGCAAAGGATAACATACAGTGAGCCTGTTTAAAGACGTACTGCACGGGTGGCCTGGTACCTCAGTTGATGGAGCGTACGCCCCAGCGCCTGCAGCGGCTGAGGGTTTGACTCCCGCCTGCTGCATGCCACCCCCCCGCTCCTTCTCCCCCTTTCCTGTCCTCACTTCAGCTGTCCTATCAGCCAAAAAATCTATATTTCAAAACTGGTGCTGCACACTTGAGCTGTAAATTACATGAAAACGATCTTAATCTACTGACATTTCATACCAAATTTATAAAAATCAGGGGTTGAAAATGGCTCAGCGGGGCGTCTCCTGTTTTAAATCAGCCCTGAAATTAACCCTAACCACCACCAACCCCCCCACTCAGCCCCACTGCCCACTGACCTGAGGCTCAGACCTGAAGCTGCAGTTACACTTTAAAGATCTCAACTAACACTGTATGTTTGTAAAGCACTTTGTGACTCTGTGAAAAGCTCCATACAAAGACATTTCTTCCTCTTCCTCATTATACTTTAAAAATACATGCTTAAAGTAAACTGAAAGGATCACGGTAACATGACTGTCATCAAAAATGAAAAGTGTTTTTTGCAGCTACAACAGAGAGCGACAGCGAGCGAGCAGGGAGTTCAGCCTCTGTGGAGGGAAACACAGTCACACACGTTGTAGAGCTTTTATTTATTTATTATCTGTTACATCTGCCTCTTCCCTCCGCTCGGCCATGTTGCTGTAGGTTGTGATGTAACACTGCACATGTCAGCGTGTGTGTGTGTGTGTGTGTGTGTGTGATGCCTGGCTGGACAGAACATTGCTGTTAGTTAATGAACGGTTGACTTGAGATCATCGGCTTCTCTCATCTTGTTCTGTTCTGTCCACACATCTGTCCTGACCCACCACTGAAACAATGAGTTCATTTATTGATTAGTCGATCGACAGAAGATTAATCTGCAGCAGTGATGATAATGATGTACTGTTTGTGTATTTATTGTTTTGTAGTATTTATATTCATCATCCCACAGATCTTTTTGGACGACTTTTCTGCTTGGTTTGTCTTCACAGTTGTGGTTATTTGCTGTTTGTCTTCATATTTTATGACAGTAAAGTGAATATTTTGGGTTTTGGAGTAACAGTCAACTTTTGACTGGACTGGAGATATTTTCTAACTCATTTTAGCTGATTGCTGATTCCAACAGAGCATATTTTTTTCTGTCTAATTTCAAAGAACATCAAGTCTCTCCTTTAGTGGGATTAAAGTTACTGTAGGCAGGCGTCCTGCAGGAACCACTCGTACGAACACGATTTGTTCTATGATCTGTTGTTACCTGCTGTCTGCTGTATTGGTCGTATTTCTTCGCATGCAGGTTCATGAAGTCCAGGTGAACATCCTCAGACAACTGACAAGTGACTCAAAATGATTTATTGATTATAAAAATAGTTGCTGATTGATTTAATAATCAATTAATTGTTGCAGGTCTAGTTTTCAGTGGCTGGTTTGTGATCAGATCACTTGATTGGCTACAAAAATGCAGATGAAATATTACGATATAAATTCAAATTGTACTCAGTACTCAACTATGATTTTGAAAGTAACTAAGTAGATTACATAGTGTGATACATACTTAAGTATAAGTAAAAGTACACACTTGAAATCTACATAAATCTACATAAAAGTACATGTACCCAAAAAAAGCTACTTAATTACAGTAACTTGAGTATTTGTTATTAGTTACTTCCACCCCTGCATGCTAATATCATCATGCATCCCTGCAGTCAAACAAAGAGACCCCGTCAGACCTCTGGTTCAGATGTTACAGCCTCCACTACAGCAGTATAAGTCCGTCCCTCCAGGATTTTGTGGGCTGGTTTTGGGATTGTTGAGGCATAAAAAGTCTTTTCTGTAAGATTGTGATGCATTTTACAGTGTTTTTAGGCATTTTTTGCAGTGTAATTGAGGGAGCAAGTGAAAAATGCAAAAGAAAATTTTATTCCGAAACAAGTTCCCTTTGATTTTTAATGAATTATATTTATTTTTTAGTTTTTATTTTGGTCCTGCAATTTAATTGCAAAATGCATCTTAATTTATTCAAAAAGCTGCCATGAAATCAGGCATTTTAGGCCGTAACAATCCACAAAAAGGCCAGTGGAATCCTGGAGGGACTGACTGCAGCAGTATCAGAGACAGCAACAGTGTGAATGATATAATGTAAAGCAGAGCAGTTTGACTCTCAGGCAGCAGCTGATTCTGCTCTTGGCTGTGATTCATGTGAAACCCTGTGAATGAAAGGTGAATCTTTCAGAGCGTGTGTGTCCATATGGTGTCGGAGAGTGAGGAAACAAGATTGTGAGCGCAGAAAGGCGGCGGTGGAGGAGGTGGAGGGGATGGGTTGGGGGTGTGTGTGTGAGTCTGGGAGGAGCTTATCCATGCTTACATAATGGAAGTGCTCCAGCTTCTTTAAGCCAACTGTGTGTGTGTTAGAGAGGGAGGGAGGGAGGCTGCTCGGGCGACACTCGCTCCATTTCCCTCTCGCAGCCGTGCACGGCGGGGGACGAGAGCTGATGGTTTATTGATGCCCAGCTTGTGTTAGTCTGTGTGTGCTGCTGTAGAACGCCGGTGTAGCAACAACGCTGCTGTTTAGCAGGAGAACACGGGTTGAAATCCAGCGGTGCTGAGCTGTGCAGGCATGGACATAGCTGCTCTGCATCAGGGTTACTCCAGTAACATCTACTCGCCTCACTACCAGGTAGGATTCTCCGTTTTTGTTTGGGTTTTTTTTTTTTTTTTGCAGTGCAGCAGTCACCAACACAGGAGCATTTTACTCTCACTGTCAGCAGGAGGAGGTGCTGTTATTTTGTCTCTGATTAGCTCTTATTAATTATTATTTTTCTTGGTGTTGATGGAAGATTTTCATGACCCAGGAGATAATCTGTGTACATTCTGCATGTTTGCATGTGAGCGTGCTCTGCAGACCAGATCTCACTCTGGAGGCGTAGATAAATACTGAGGTCTTAAAAAGTCAGAAACTCTCCTGCAAGGCATCCATAACACAGCTCAGAAACATACTGCAGACAGCTAACTGTGAGAGTCAGTGCACGTGATTTTTTTATTTAATCTGAAGCCAGAAGCATTGATTTAAAAGTCATACTTGTTAATTAATTATTGACTATTGCTATTTTAAAGCTGCACGTGTGTGAAACAGCAGTTTGTTTGAACTGTCAGGAGAGATTTCATGAGACGTGTGTTTGGGAGCTCAGATATCTGAAGCAAAAAAAAAGTTTGCACGAGGTGAAGTTGGAGGCTCGGACTTCTCTGGAGATTTTATTTATAGTTTCACGTGGTTCGAACGCGTTCTCTTGTCTGCTGACTCATCAAGGCGTTGTGTATTTTAGGAATTAACTGCAGTTTCACTCTTAATGACCCAGAATTGCTCTTGACTGGCTGCTGCTTTTTCTTTGATATAAAAGCCTTTAAATGAGACAGTTGAGAGTCAAGAGGAAATGAGGGAGAGAGAGATGAAACAAACGTCTCGAGCTGGACTCAAACCAGGGACGTTGGGGTTCATGGTCAGCGTCTTAACCCCGAAGCTTTGGGTGTTGCACCAAAAAGCAACTACCAAGATAATTGAATATTTTTGTGTTTTGGACTGTTGGACCCTGGGAAACTGACTGATTTCTCTCTGCTGTGTAAAGAGAGGCACTAACTGTGACAAACACACTGGAAAACTGGTGGAGTACCCCTTTAAAGGAGCAATATGTAAAAAATTATGGTGTAAAAAGTTAAAGAATAAATAAAATTATCAACAGAATGTAAAGAAATAATTTTGTTCTTATGTCAGAGATGTCAATGTTTCTAGTTTCAGCCGGGAGACGCATGTAAGCAGCGAGTTTACTACATTTAACAAGCTCTGTTAGGTTTGTAGTCTAAAAAATTAACAAAATAAACTCACAAAATGTCAAGAAGTACATATTTTTCTTATTCAACAGAAATATACAACCTGGTGAATTAAATTTTCTGTTTTTAACTGAAGATGAGCTCGTAAACTCATTGCAAAACTTGACAGAAACAAAATACCGTTTTGGTTCGTCTTTCCACTGTTCCATCAATCCTCAGCTCTGGTTTGGTTGAAATAAACTCTTAATTGACTGAGTTAGAAATGAAAATATTCCGGCTTTACAAACTGCTGATTCCGACCTTCTTCTTGCTCCCCTCCTGTCCCCTGCCTGCCGTGTCTTCATCGTCCCCGGAGTCCTTTATTCCCTGTCGTCGAACTGGCATCCGTCCCAGACCAGTCTAACTTCAACTTCAACTTTCAACTTTATTTGTCCCCAAAGGACAACTGCTTATGCAACAAGGCAAAAGTAAAACACATAAAAACACAAGTGAACACATGAAGAATGTACATGCAGGACAGTCAGGGAGACGGTGTGCAAAATACAGTCCGCTGAAACAATAGAAAATGGGGTAAAGCAACTGAATCTAGAAAAATTTAACTGTGCGAGCTGAATGAGTAGCAACATATGAAGTACACAACAGGCAAGTAAAGTGCACAGAGCCCCTGAAAGATGGATCACATGATCAACGTCTCTTTATCACGACAGTCGGCAACATCAAACATCATCTCTGGACAAACATCTGTATAACATGTTCATCAACAACAGCCCGTACCTGAAACCTCCTCCTTCGCTCTATGCCAGCCTCGTAAACACCAACTCTCCTCCAAACTCCCAGCAGAGTCCGCTCAGAGAAAGGCTCCCGTTCCTTTGTTGATATACTGGGATGTAAATTCAGCAGGTGGCAGAAATCCTGCAGTTCTCGCGTATCGCTCCTTTATGGAGAACGCTTCATCAGGATATCAGAACGTTACCCCTGATGTTCATGACAAACAAACATCCATAAATCTACTTGTAATAATAGAAAAAAGACCTTTCAGAACCTGTTTGATAATTAACACATTTTAAAGTTTTCTTCAGTATCAAAGTAATTTAGTAACAGTTGTCTCTACGTCGATGCAAAACACTGAAAACAGGATGTGCTAACAGCTAATTTGATAAACTTCTAATGGTTCCGATGAGCTCCTGATCAGTTTGATTTTTGTTTTCACATCGGCTATCAAATAGGTGTTTACGTTGGTGGAAAAAACTCTTTGAAATAAGTAGATGTCCCCAGATTTTTGTTTGTTTGTTTTTGTTTGTTTGTTTGTTTTGAAAACCACTTAACATGTCTTACAAACAGCGTTCGGGGTTTTAACACAGTCACTCTCCACTTGTTTAAATCTCAGTCAGTGTGAAACACAGATCATTGTCTTCACCCGACTCTGACTTTGACTCAGTTGTTATATTATGCAAAAAAATAAACCTATTGCTATTATGATTCTCATCCCACTCCAGGTGACTTTTCTTCTTTTATTTTATTTTTTTATTTTATTTGTTTATTAAACAGGGACAGTACACAGCTACTTAGCTGTACCAGAGTTAGCTATAAGCTAATTTTCATCTGTAGTCCCCTGAGCAGGAAACAGAGAATAACTTCTCTGCTAAAAAAAACATTAACACTATTATATAAAAACGCAATTACAAGACAGAACGTATTCACAATACAACAGCTTCAGCAATAAGAATAACAAGACTGCACAACATCAACACACAGCAACAACAACAACAACATCAACACACAGCAACAACAACAACAACATCAACACACTGCAGCAACAACGACAACAACATCAACACACTGCAACAACAACAACATCAACACACTGCAACAACAACAACAACATCAACACACTGCAACAACAACAACATCAACACACTGCAACAACAACAACATCAACAACAACAACAACATCAACACACTGCAACAACAACAACATCAACAACAACAACAATAGAGTTTCACAGCTGAAGACACCACAACAATAAAACCACAACATTAAGATACAACAATAATAAAAATAACCGTCTTTCTTGTCACTGTCACGTGATGAATAGTAGAACTTAGATCCCACAGGATTCCTGATAAACATGTCGCCCTCTAGACGTTTCTCTGGACTCGATTGGACCAATGATTTTGCAGAATTAGTTAAATTGTGGCTGTAATTATTTCTGGGGATGGAGATAAAAATGACCAACATGTCCTCTGTGGACAGGATTGAACTCACTGAGCAGCAGAGGTGATATTAAACTCTCCACACCTCTTGTAGAGAAAAACATCCAGTCTGAATGTGGTTTAAGTGTTTTAGCTGTGAATATATCATGAAGATGAGTAAAAGACAAAGTGATCCCTCCTGTAACGTCCTCTCTTGGTGTTTATATATTCTTTATGACCCTCTTCCCTCCGTCTGCGTCTGCTCCTCTGCAGCTCGAGGCTCTGAAACAGCAGAACTCCAAATACCAGGAAGAGCTCAGCCTGTCGAAGGAGCGCAGCAGCTCAGAAAACCAGCGCATCGGAGTCCTCTGCAAGGAAATGTGAGTACTGAGAATAACTAATGTGTTTTTTCCTGGCAAGGGTCTCCTGTAAAGATGACCCCCAGCCAGCCAGTTCATTAGACCGGTGTGGTAAAAATCTGTCCTGCGGGGGTCCGTGCTCATGATTAAAAATCCAGCCTGCGTTTTCAAGCTCTAATTCAGCACAAAGAAAGAACCGTGGCTCGATTTTAATTGCTTTAGACGATAAAAACATGTAAAAAGTGTCTCACACTGAGATGTCAAATGAGTTATTAAGGTGGCTCCATCTGTAACTCTCCAGAGAGATGCTCCCACTTGTAAATATGCTATAAATTGCTGTGTAAAGCCCATAATTAGCCGGAGGGTGCTATTATGTGATTATGGATATGGTGGCAGAGTGGAGTACAATGCACAAAACTCACAATCACAGCGAGAAAACTCCCCCGGGACGGTTTTATGGCTTCCATGTAAACATCCACGAGTCCTCGCTGAAAAATGTTGTAAATCCTCCTGCTGAACATTTTTTTAAATGCATGTTCTACTTTTTAGATTCTTCTCATCAGGCAGCCTTTGGTTTCCATTAATCTCTGATTGATTAAGATAGAGCTGCAGCAATTATTCACCAAATATTTTGATAATCAGTTAAAGTTGAAGTTGGCAGTTTATTTTTAGCATCATGGGACAAAGGTTGAGAGTAACGATTATTTTCATAGTTATTTTCTCAATTAATCAATTAATAGTTGTTTGCCTATAAAATGTCAGAAAATAGTAAAAAAAAATGTTGATCAGTGTTTCCTAAAGTCCAAGATGACGTCCTCAAATGTCTCGTTTTGTCCACAACTCAAAGATCTTCAGTTTACTGTCAGAGAGGAGGAAAGGAACCAGAAAATATTCATATTTAAGAAGCTGAAATAAAAGAATTTTAAAAGAAAGTTTTATTAAAAGAATGACTCAAAATGATTAATCGATTATCAAATAGTTGCAGCTCTGATAAATATGTCATGTACCACAGCTGTAAGGGTCTGGAAAGCTTGAAAATGCTTGAAAAATGCTTGAATTTGACTGAAAATGCCCCGTTTATGGTTCTAGAAGTTTACATTTCGGTTCTGTTTGTTGTGACACGGATCATTAATCTGCAGGAATAACTGATTATAAGTTTTAGATGATGCATGAAACAATTTCACAAGAGGAGAACGGAGAATTTGTCTTGAGTCGGTTTTTGTTTGCATCCCAATAGAGGTAAAAAAAAAAAAGGATCCAAACGGATTAATCGATAATCAAAACAGTCATAATAGCCAAGTATTTTAAGAGCTGACAACTAATCAATTGATCAACAGATCATTACAGTTCTACATCGTTTGGTACAGATCGCTGAAAAAATTATCATTCCCTTTAATATTACAGATAATACCACGATTGGATATTTTTTTAAAAATGGTTCAGCCCTATTCCACGGTGTTGCCATAGCAACAAATTGATTAAAATTCTAATTACCGGCAGACCGATCACTCAGCTGAAACGGTTTGTGACTGTTGTGTTTGTGGAGGATCTCCGGCCTGACGTTTATTTATAGACTCTGTGTGTGTGTGTGTGCATATGTGGAAGTATGTGGTGTGTTTTCAAGTCTTTACATCATCCCGCCACACCTCCCCTGAGTCATCAGGCCCCCCCCCTCCCCTGAGTTGTGACATCACAGCTCCAGATGGACGTGACCGGTTGGATTATAGTCATCGATATTTGGCATCCTGGAGGAGGAGCAGCAGACGGAAACGGAAACGTCGACAAATACTTTCAGAAACAGAGAAACAAGAGCAGCCTCAGTGATTAGTCGGCTTTTATGTCTTCGCCTACAACTCAAGCGTCTGCATAACGCAGGAATCATGTCTCCTCCACCCTCATTCTGTCTCGTCCCAACAATGTGTCCCTCCATCCTCTCTGAGCCGCGTCCTTCCTCAGTCTGCTGCCGTTATGTAATCGCTCCGTCTCTCCTCCTAGGACTGCCTGGCTCCAACATGGCCGCCGCTCTCACTATGACATCAGAGTGTGTGTGTGTGTGTGTGTGTGTGTGTGTGTGTGTGTGTGTGTGTGTGTGTGGTGAGAGGAATCAATGTGGCTTTTGTGGCATCACAGAGAGCAGCTGTGAGCACCACAGATCAGATGTTTTGTTTTGTTTGTGGTCAAATCCTGAGAGATGTTTGTTTGTTAAAGACCAAAGTCAATATCAACAACAGTTTATGTGCATGAGAGCTTTAAAAAAAAAATCATACTGTGATTATTTTGAAAACAATGAAATTGCTATTTCAATAAGTGATGTGATTAGTGGAAATGATCATTTTTTACATCACAATTGCTGAAAAAAACTATTAGAATAAATCTAGCTAAATGCTAACAGCAGCATGTTAACACGCTCGCTGACAGTCCTCACATGTTGATGTTCAGCAGGTATGTTTCCATGTTCATCGTCTGAATTTAGCGCGACGTGTCCCGATACTGAGCACGATAACATTTTCTGATTAGCACCAAACAGTACAGCTGAAACTGATGGGAGTATGTTTAGTTTTGCAGGTGTTTAGTCGGAAACTAAAGTGACAGAAAAGTAAAAATTTTGACCTGAAGAAAGTTAAGACATCAAGAAAGTTATTAGAATTCCTTTTGAAGGGGACATGAATATTTCAACCACATCTCCTGGCAATCCATCAAACAGTTGTGGAGATATTTCTTCAGAAACTACAACCTCCTGGAGGAAAATGTCATCATGATTTATTCTCTGGGGAACACAGAAGGTTCCTTTATTTATTGACTCCCAGGAACCTAAAACTGTTCACCTGCTCCATCTCAGCTCCACTGATGGAGACGAGGTTTGTGCGTCTTCGCCTCGTTTCTCCAACAATCAACAATCAGCTCCTTTGTTTAGCTGATGTTGAGCAGGAGGTTGATTTCTGTGCGCCGCTCCTCTCAATACGACGTCTCATCGTTGTTTGAAAGGATGTTGGTCTCATCCATGAGCTCCGGTGTCCAAACTGTCTGAATATCTGTTCAACATTTCATGACAAAGATGAATCCACAGGACTGAGGGGTGAAGAGTTAAATACAAATCAGACCAACAAGTCGAATTTCAATGTGGCTGATTTATTCATGCATGAAGGACAAAAGCCTGATACAGAAAACACAAGCTTTTCTCATCAGATAAATAAAAGTGAGAGTCTTGTATAGTGTCCTGGTCCACACTCTTAACTACCTGACCTCTTGACCTTAATGTCAGTGAGGGCGCCGAACTGTAAGCATCATGGCGCCACCGTCCTCCCACAGAAAACATTCATCTTATTGTGGGGTCCTGATGTGTCGTGACAACATGTGTCCTCAACCAGATGTCGAAAATATACAAAGAAACCATTGACCATGTATTCAAAACAGAACCATACATACAAAAAGTAATTTACCACCGTACAGAATTCCATCCAGTGATTGTCATTTCAGTCTGAACCTGTTAATCAATTATTAAATTAATCACCTACTTTTTTGATAATCAGGAAATCAGTTTGGGTCGTTTTTTGAGTAAAAGATAAGATCTGATTTTCTGTTTTCTTTCTGGATTCTGAGGACGTTGTCTTGGACTTTGGGAAACACTGGTTGACCTTTTTCACCATTTTAGGGACCAAACTGGAAAGACTTGAAAAAAATAACCAACATTAGCAAAAAAAAGTTGAACCATTACGTTGTTTCCTGGCAAAAGACAAAAAGCTACAAAGGTTTTTTATCGTGCAGCCCTAATCTGATTTAACTGGTGATGAAATGAAACAGGGTCTGATCATTTTGATATATATAATATGTCATTTACCACAGATGTAAGGTCCTGGAAAACGTGACAGTTCACCTTGAAAGTGCTTGAAAAGTGCTTGAATTTGGCTGAAAATGTCATATTTTTGTAAAAAAAAAAATAAATGTTTTAGCTTTTTATGAAATGAAATGAATGATATGATGTGATTGATGCAGCGTTTAGATTTCTTGCAGTTACACGTTTATCAGTTGAGAAGTTTACATTTTGATTCTGTTTGTTGTGACACAGAGCATAAAATCTGCAGTAACAGATAATAGAAGTAATAATAGTATTAAATTTTAGATGATGCATGAAACAGTTTCAGCTGCTTCACATCTGTATTTCTGCTTGACTGGAGAATCAGTTTGTTTCTGTTTACACCCCGGCAGAGCACACAAGTGACAGAGACGTGGATAAAGTTGAGTCTGGCTCAGCAGTGATGTTTCATTTTAAAACTCTTTGTTATAAAGCATATTTTTTTATAGTGCAGTTTCCCTTTAAGGCCTCCATGTTGTGTCTGAGTGGAGTGGATGCTATAAAGCCATGGCCAATGTAATTATACAGCAGGCAGTGAAATATTTCAGCCAGATGGTGCTCAGACCGGCCTATTAGTCACACATAGCTTCAGAGTTCTTCCTTTGACACAAATCCTAAGAATGACCCACATGGAGCCAATTTCAATTTCTGCAGCAAATCATTCGGTTCCAGCGTCCAAAAATATCCAGTCTCATAAATTCTCAGACAACACGGTCTGTGCTGCTGGTCTAAATTTGATTACACACACTGATTACAGTCTCAGCTTCATAATGTCCTGATGGTATTTTCCTCAGACGTATCTGTACTGTATCACTACTGTATTTTAGCTCTGCTGACTGTATAAACCCGCGCAGGTTTTACAGCTGTCAAATCCTTTAAGATGTTTAAAATAGGACGGTGTAGTCGTCTGCATAAGCAGCAGAAATACACCAACAGATGGCTTTAGAGTGATGAGAATTAGTCTGTGGATGATAAGTGCAGGCTGTACATTTACTGTAACAGCTGATTTAACTTCACTCCAAACTGATTTGCAAGAAAAAGTAGAATAAAATCTACCAGAGCTGCTGTAATCAATATTTTTATATTAGCAATGGATCAAATGAAATGATGTCAGTCCCTACAGGGAGCTGTGATCGTAACAGTCCACGCAAATTCAACCAATCCCAATGATTCTGCGCAACAATTGCAATTATCCCTTCCCTAAGCCCCGCCCTCCTTAGTTACTGTTGCTACGCCTGCCAAACTTTCCATTCTCGCACAGTTTACGGTGAAACGGCGGCAGATTTAACATCAAAATCGTGAGTGATTGTTGAAACGTGTGGTCTGTAATTCCTTAAACAAAAGAGATTCTCATTTCTAACTGACGACGGTGGATTTGTCGTTAAAATAATGACTCACAAGCAGATTTCATAAGTGTAGCTGGCTGATGTAAGCTAATGCTAATGCTAACTCAACTTGAGTCAGCTGAGAGTCTCCAGCTGATGTTTTGTTTCCATCCAACACGTTTTAAAACAAGAACCCTGTGAAAGTGTTTATGTAAAGTTAGCTAACAGCTGCGTACATGATATAACATTAATGCTAACAGACTGAGGCTAAAGCTAGCTTACATCTCAGTAAACATTGGTCAGATGGTGAAATACAGCAGGTATATCTACATGATAGATGACAGAAATACACTCATTAATGTGGGAAAAGGAAGCACAGGGACTCGATTAGTGCAGCGGACCTTGAGACGGGTCACCCAGCCAGAATAAACCAGAATAAGCTAACCCAAGCTAAGCTAACCCAGTTTAGACCTGAGACAGCGAGTCAGAGAGAGATGCATCGTCATCGACCCACTTTGATTCTTCATCACCCACATCCTCCTCCTCAAACCCCCACAGAACAAATGCAGCTGCAGTGGATCTAACAAGTTTGTCTGGAGAGAAAGTTACTGTCACGAGTAATCGATTAATAATCAATTAATGTTGCAGCTCTGCTTAATTTATCACCTCAACCGCTTCCACCCTTTGGAGCACATAACATGTTGTCAGTCACAGCCTATATGATTAATAATTATTGATTTTGACTGATATGAAGCTTCACTATCATGATAGGTTTTCAGCTGTATCGTCCAGGCCCAGCTGCTGTTGTGTGTGTCCGCTGATCGACTCGTCAATTAATGGACTCATCGTTGCAGCTCTAAGTGGAACCTTTAAAAGGCTTTGGAACATTTTCTCTCAGGTTTATCTGATGCGGAACAGCTCATGATCAATACACTCGGACACTGACGTACATAATGCAGGATCTGTTTGGATCGAAATGCAGGTGGAACATTTTGTGAGTTCATGTCAGCTCGTATATGTTAACAGATGCGTCTCTGCTGCAGATTTAAACCTGTAGCAGCGATGGTGACACAGATATTCTGCTCTTTAAGTGTGTCACCTCCTCTCTTTCTCTCTTTCTCTCTTCCCTCGCAGTGAGGAGCTGAAGCTGGCCTCCCAGAAGTCTCAGGAGGTACCGACCTTTACAAACTTCATATTATATAAACGATTTCCTCCATCCTGTTACAGATCAGGCTGCGTTAATTCAGAAACCGTGATTTGATAAATAGGTTTTGGCACAGTGAGGATTTAGTTCCTGCTGTGACTGAACTCTTAAAGCTCAGACGGGTTTATCTTCTATTTTAAATGCCTCTATATCTGCGTGTGTGTTTTCCTCGCAGCACAATGAGGAGAGAAACAGTCAACAGGCAGACATGAAGACCAGGTAAGAAACTACAAAATATCATACGAACTCTTTATTTCACTTTTTAACACTCTGATGCACTCTGACTTTCAAATGTCACTTTTAAATGTGCGCACTCTAAAAAATTATTCTTCTACTATCTTAAAATATTCTTTTAAATGTGTGAATTCACTGAAATCATAGATCACTATTAGAGTTGCTGTCACATTTATTTCAGACTGGTTTATAAGGGTCTGTAACCTGCAGCTCTGGAGCCTCGTGTGGCTCTTCAGCTTCTCTCCAGTGGCTCCCTGTGACTTTGGCAAAAAATGAGACGGTTACTTTATTTAACATTTTAATTTCCATTTATCACTGTTGTAGGTCCACGATGTATAAATGAAAAAGTTAAGAAATCTCGATTTCATTTTCATTCATTTTTGAGTTTTGAGTTCAAACTCAAACTCTTACAAACGTTTTGTTTGATAATTTACTTTTCTTCCTTAAATAAACTTAAATCTTTGAGTTTTAGGATTTTTAATTAATATTCTACAACAGGCAGCGCCAGCACCTGATTTGACATCGTTTTGTCTGAGGAGCCATTTGTCAAATAACAAAATTTAAACTTGGACTTAAAAGAGAAAAAAAAAAGTATTTTGTATCTTATAGATTATTAATGATTAATTGATTATTAGCGTTTTCAATTATTGCAAATGAAAATGCACAACATTTGCAGCAGAACAGAGGGGGCATTAAACATTGAAACAGTTAAAATGTAACTGATGTTAGTAGTTTTTGAGACAATACTTTGTACTTTAACTATTATTTTTCTAACACCAATACTTTTACTTGTAATTGAGTATATTTTGGTAATATAACAGTACTTACAGTTGAGTACAGATTTTCAGAACTCTTTCCATCACTGCATGAACATAACATCCAAAAAAGAGAGATGGAAAAAAATAAAATACTCTGTACATAATAATCAAAAGTGTGTTTGAATGAGTAAATACATCAATAATACACAAATATTACAGATTACATTTGAAAATTAGCCAATAGGGACGCATTTACACTGCAAGTTAAAAACAACATGACTGAATAACAACAACAAAGCAAACAACTCTTCAAGATGTACATATTCTTAAAGGGATAGTTCACCCAAAAATGAAAGTTCAGTCATTATCTCCTCACCCTCACGCGGACTGAAGGTCAGGTTTAGTTTTTAGTCCATAAAACTCTGCTGGAGTTTCACAGGAAAACAGAGTTACAGAATCTCCCAAACAATGGAAGTGAACGGTGACCAGTTGATCAGATCAACGTAAAAAAACAACAGAATAAAAACATAAAATGCCTCCATACTGCTCATCTGGTGTGATCCAGATGTGCAGTGCACTTAGGAGCTGATGTTTGAAGAGTATTTTAGAATATAACTTATTATAGACAGATTATTGACCCAGACTGATGTGTAATCCACAATAATATAACTCAGTGATTCTGCACCATGAGTACTTTAAGTACATTTTGCTGATAATACTTCAGTAATATTACTTGTAATGGATTTTTTTGAGTATTTCTTCCTCGTCTGTCTGTGTCTGAACAACAAGAGTTTATTTCTGACACTTCATATCTGATGAGACAGTCAGCTGCGTTCTCTTTAAATGTGGTTTGAATGTCTCGTCTTTGGTTTTATTTTAAGGCGTCTCTCAGAACAGAAACAGAAACTTTGTGTCAGAAATCAGAGGATTAAAAGTCTCTCCGCCGCCGCGCCTCAGAGCGGCGACTTAAAAAGACTGTTTAATAAAGCGAGGATGATGGACGACTGAGGCGGGATGACGGTCGTGTGATGTAAGATCTGAGCAACAAAGTGAAGGGAGAGCAGCTGACAGATCTGGTGTCGGCCTGAGGGGAGCCGAGAGGTGAAGAGCAGAAATAACAGGTTTGGAGGTGAAACAGCGGAGATGAGATTCAGTGAAACGAGCCGCTTCACATCCACTTTCATTTATCAGGACCGAGACGTCAGCCGGGTGTCCGGTTGATTTTGGAGGCAGGTGGTAAAATCCACGACTCGATTAATCCTCTGAGCCACAGACGAGACGAGTCTGAGTTTTGAATTTATATTGAATCGTTGGTTTCTCACCAGCATCAAAATCCAGCTTCATTTACATATTTAAATTGTTTTCATGCTGAAACCTGAGAACAGTTTCCACTGAAGTCAGGAAGAGACACAATGAAGTCTAAAAAGTTCTATATGTCTCTGCATTTAAATTAAAGGTACAGTGTGGAGTTTTTGACCACAAGTCGCCCTACAGAGCCGAGTTTTAATGAGCTGAACCCTGTAAAGAGAGAGAAACCGTCTCTAATCTGGAGATCTGATCCAAATATTACAACTTTTTTTTATCAAAATTTAAAGACTTTATTCTGTAAATGTCTTTCAAATGATTCTGATTTTTTTTCTTGAATTATGACTTAATTCTTGACATCTTTAGGTCTGCAACTAACCTTATTTTATTTTAATCATGGATAAAATCTGTCTGTTAGTGGTTCGGTCTTTAAAATGTCAGAAAACTGAAAAATGCTGATCAGTGTTCAAAACATAAAGATATTCAGTTTACTCTCATAAAAGGAGCAAAGAAACCAGAAGAAAGTCACATCTGAGAAGTTGAAATCAGAGATTTTTTTATTAAAAAAGGACTCAAAATGATTAATTGATTATCTAAATAGTCCTCAATTAATTTATTAATTGATTAATAATCGATTACTCCATTAATCTTTGCATCTCTAGACATTTTACAACTTTTTTCTCAAAGCTCTGCCAGTTTCTTTCTGGATATAAAACAGCTTAAATCAACTTAGTTTCCACTGTTCACTTCACAAGATTCAGCAGAAACATACAGCACGTTAACTTTAAGATTATAAACAATATTTTTCTCAAAATATTACAACTTTTTTCTCAAACATTAACAACTTTTGGTCTCAAGTTTTCCACAGAGAAACCATCTTTAATCAGGAAATGAAAGGGACAAACTTTTTCTCCAAATATTACAACTTTTTTCACAAAATTTATAAACATTATGACGACTTTTTTCTCAAATTATTACATTTTTTCCCCTCAAATTCTGACTTTATTCTCGATATTTTACAACTTTTCTCTCAAAGTGCTGCCAGTTTGTTTCTGAATGTAAAAAAGGCAAAGATGACAAATAATATACAGTGCAAAGAGAGGCAAAGACCCCAGAGGGCTTATCTGAAGTCTTCACCTAAAAATGAGAAATTTCACAACATGTTTAAGAATTCAGAAATACAGAAAAATACAAAGTGATGGTAAATAAACAGTAACAAACTATGTTGTGTGTTTTCTACACGTCTCCATGTTTCCACAGAGAAACCATCTCCAATCAGGACACGAGGGAGAAATAAACTTCCAGAAATCCACTGGAGCCTTAATCTCAGACAAAGACCGAGAGCTGGAAACTCTGAGAAACGAGGTACCAACATTTGACTTTTATATAAATTCATTCTGTGATGTCTGAGCCGTGTGAGAGACCGATCGATCTGTTCGCTCCGTCGCTGCAGATCGCGGTGCTACGAGGAGAAAACGCCGTGGCCAAAACCCTGCAGTCGGCCGTGGAGACGCTGGAGAGAGACAAAGCTCAGCTGCAGAGTCGTGTTCGCAGTCTGGAGCAAAGGCTCGTGGGAACGCAGGCCTCAGAGGGAGAAGACATCGAAGCTCCGCCCTCAGGTGAGGAGACAGACGATCAGAGCGTCCACAGCTGTTTTCTGGAGAGGAGACGTTTCTTTTTTATCAACCTGTTTTGTGTTCTTACGTCTGCAGGCGACGCAGCTCTGGAGCAGCTGAGGGAGGAGAAGGAGTTCGCTGAGGGACAGGTACGACCGTCACGACGTTCCCAAAATATGTTCTCATGTTTCTGTTACATCAGTTCATGTTCAGGGTTCTCAGTTCTCATCAGTGTCCTGGTCATCTCCGTCAGATCAACTTCCTGAACAGTGTGATCGTGGACCTGCAGCGGAAGAACGAGGAGCTGAAGATCAAACTGAAGAAACTCGCTCTGGCCGAGTTCAACGCACGATGGCGGACGGTAGAGACACACACAGACGAAGTCCAAGATCTGTCTTGTTTATTGATTTAAATTAAATGTTTTGACTTGACTGAGGAGCACTGTTCATGATCGATATCAATAATTATGATCAGATAGGTGTAACTGATGACTGTCGTGTCTCAAACAGTGGAAACAGCTGGTGATGACATCAGGTGATAAATTAAGTAAAGCTGCAACGATTAATCAACTAAATATTTTGATAATTGATGAATCAGTTTGAGTCATTTTTTAAGAGAAAACAAGAGAAATTCTCTGACTTTAGTTTCTTAAACGTGAAAATTTTCCGGTTTCTGAGACGACGTCTTTTGATTTTCTGACATTTTATTGACCAAAGTAACAAAATAATAAAATGATCATTTCCTTATTCTACAAATGACCTGGTCAGACAAAACAAGGTCAAATTAGTCACAGTGGCTGTCATTTCTAGACTATTGATTAATTATCAGTTAATACATTTTTAATTGGTTACATTTTTGTGTGGTAAAGACGAATAACAGAACAGTTAGAACAGAAAATGACATCACTTGTGATGATGTAATGATATCCAGGATATCTCAGACGATCTCTGGTCTCATATCTTAAATCTGTCAGTTAAATATGAAGCAACATCCAGGAGATGTTTATCTCAGTACAGCTGCTGCTGCAGAGGCTGAATAGGCCACGAAAACTGTCACACAAGAATAAAAGCAGCTGTCAGCATCTGTAAAAGCAGCCACTGGTTCCTGCAGGTCCTCGTTAACTCAGACGTTTGACTGGTGAAGGACAGAAATGTTGCATAAACACAGACGATATTGTAAATATGGAGATGATAAACTGCAGGGATGTAACTCTGACCACAAAAAACATCCATGTTACGCTCCTTAAGTAAAGTTATATCATTATATATACACCATCCATCCATCCATCTTCTTCCACTTATCCGGGGCCGGGTTGTGGGGGCAGCAGTCTAAGCAGGGATGTCCAGACTTCCCTCTCCTGCACTTCTTGTCCGGGGTATCCCGAGGCGTTCCCAGGCCAGCTGAGGGAGGAGAAGGAGTTCGCTGAGGGGCCGAGCGACATAGTCCCTCCAGCGTGTCCTGGGTCTTCCCCGGGGCCTCCTTCCCGGTGGGACATGCCCGGAACACCGTCCCAGGAAGGCGTCCAGGAGGCATCCGATTAGATGCCCGAGCCACCTCAGCTGGCTCCTCTCATGTGGAGGAGCAGCAGCTCTACTCTGAGCTCCTCCCAGGTGACAGAGCTCCTCACCCTATCTCTAAGGGAGCGCCCCGCCACCCTGCGGAGGAAACTCATTTCGGCCGCTTGTATCGAGATCTCGTTCTTTCGGTCATGACCCA
Organism: Lutjanus argentimaculatus; assembly: GCA_034769285.1. Classification (NCBI taxonomy): domain Eukaryota; kingdom Metazoa; phylum Chordata; class Actinopteri; order Lutjaniformes; family Lutjanidae; genus Lutjanus; species Lutjanus argentimaculatus. Next base: position 40,743,903 of record JAWZSL010000005.1, on the reverse strand, counting down.
GAGTTCATGACCATAGGTGAGGGTAGGAACGTAGATTGACCGGTAAATCAAGAGCTTGCCTTTCAGCTCAGCTCCTTCTTCACCACGACAGACCGGTACAACGACCACATTACTGCTGCCGCTGCACCGATCCAGCCTCAATCTCACGCTCCACACACACACACCAGGCCGCTGTGTGTCACATCTGTGGACTTTGTCTGCAGGATGTTTTATAAAGGGCAGCTCACAATATTTGATTTATTTTGTGTTTTACCTGTGATTCTGTTTGTACAACAGCAGGCGAACAAACTAACAGAAATGTGAGGAGCAGAGCGACGGGAGATTATCCACGACTGAAATAAAATACTAAATAAAATCAATACTAAAACAGAGCCGCCCGGCCGAGTGAACTCTCTGTGTGGGAGTTCTGTCTCACACACACTCATATTACAGAGCTGAATCACACGGCTGCGACAGAAGCCTTTTCATTCATCACACGCTGATTGTTTTCCGCCACATACACGACATATATGTTGCGCTGTCCAGCAGAGCTGCACAATTAATGACAATCACAAAAAAATCACAATATGGCCAAGTGCATCATCATCAGGGAGGAGGAGGAGGAGGTTCTGCAGAGAGAACCTGACCTAAAAATCATTTTCTCCAGATGAAAGACCTCAGTAAATATCACATCATCATGATTTTCGTCGTTTTTTTTCAGTGAACATGAACAGTTTCAGTCAAAAATAATCACAATATGACTTTTTCACCAAATCGTGCAGCCCTACTGTAAAGTCCTGCGTTGTATGAAACCGTCCCTGCTCTGTCCACAGGTAACAAAATCCACTTATCAGCACTTCTGAGGCTCACTAATTAACATGTTATATCTTGTTAGTTTAATCTGCACAGAAACAGGGTGTAAAAACGACACATCAGGGTTTTCATGGAGGATTATGAGCAGATTAAACTGTTAAGTGTGACAGAGCAGGTGAACCTGATCTGCAGAGACGGGGACACGATAGGGGTCGGGGACAGGGACCGGAGACGGGACAGCGTGGAGACACAGTTATTAGACACAGGAGAGAAAACTGGTAATAGATAAGAAAGGACTATGTATTATAATCAGATTTAATCCAAATTCTCATCTGAGTTTTTCTGCACTTTCCTGTTTGGGGTTTAAATTGGGCGTTTGTACTCAGAGATTTATTACAAAAATTAAGCAATTAATTCACTGATTATGTCATGTTATGAAACAGAGAACATCACCAGACTCGTCATGTTTTCCCTCTTTTCTCCGTCAGGTTTGTCGAAGGCATGTCAAAGCGGGAAAAGAAGGCGACCCCGCGTCTGTTCTGCGACATCTGCGACTGCTTCGACCTCCACGACACGGAGGACTGTCCCACTCAGGCCCAGAGCCCCGACTCCGTACCTCACACCACGTACCACGGCAAACCGTCGGACGAGAGGCCCTACTGCGACATCTGCGAGGCCTTCGGACACGCCACGGAGTCCTGCAACGATGACCAGACCTTCTAGAGGCTCCAAAAAAACCACAAACTCATCTTTCCTCTTCCCCTTAAACACAACCTTCTACTCTCCCACTACATTTCCCACAATCCTTCCCGACATGCCTGACTAAACCCCCTTCAGATTTTTCCATATTGTATTTTTATACTGTATTTATGCATATCACTGGTAGCCACTTCCTGTCCTGATCTCAGTCCTTTTTCTCTAAAACTCTTCTGCAGAACGCTCGTCCAAATATGCTGCTTTGGTGCAATATTGATGTTTATGATAACAGACAGAATCCGTCCTCTGCACTCGTTGTTTTTTAAACGTGTTGTTTTGCATTTAAGTTTCTTATAAAATACGCAGAAGTGATGTTTCAACTTGATTTTTTTTTTTGAGGCTTTATTTGTTATTTAGCAAAAATGTGATGCAACACAACAAAGCACAGATCAAACTGAAGGGAAACGAAGCACATCGGAGACTTCCTGTCGTCTGTCCGGCCGCAGACCAATCAGAGAGGGTCACTGCCGCGTCTGGTTTTACTCTTTTTATATGTTCAACCGTTTTTTACAAAGTTCTTCTTCGTGTCTGTCAACTTACAGCGGAGTGTTCGGGCCACTGACGAGAGAGAAAAGACTTCAGGATGCAGCCACGTTAATATCTGAAGAGAAAAAACTGTTATTTCCAACAATCCACAAAATAGTTCAGACCTTCATCACGTACAAAAAAATTCACAAATCACAGACAGAAATATTAATTATATAGTTCTGTAGAAATCAAAATAAATTCTCCTTCTTACCTTCTTTGTCTGTTTTGCTACAACAAAGTAGTAAAATCTCCTAATAAAACAACTTTTTTCTCAAATACTGTGATTTAAAAATATCACAACTGCGTTCCCAAAATATATTTTTTAAACTTTAACTACGTTTTTCCTCAAATGTTACAACTTTATTCTCAAAATGCTGCGACGTGAATCTTTTAGTCAAATCATTCAGACTTCTTTATTGAAACATTACAACTGTATTCTGAAAATATTAAAGTTTATGACTTTTCTTGAAATATTTTTGAAATATTATTAATACTCCAGTTTTCCTTCTTTCCTCTTTCAGACGTAGAAAATTCTCCTAAAATAACGACTTTACTCTCAAATTATTTCAGTTTTTTCTTCAAAACATAAAGACGTTATCCTGTAAACTATTAGAATATGAATTTATTGTTCCTTCTTTATTGGACTGTTCTTTAAAATTCTTCCTTTAAGATTCAGTTTTTCCTTCTTTTCTCTTTTAGGCTTTTAGCAGTAAGATCTCATCATATAATGACTTCAACTCTAATTATTATGATTTTATTCTTTAAACCTTTAAACTATTTTTCTGAAATGATTCAGACTTTTTTCTGAAGTTCGAACGATTTTCCACAACTTTTCTATTCTTAGAATATTAGTTTCATTCTCAGAAGATTCTGACTTTTCTTTTTATTCTGTTAAATATGAAATATTCAGACTTTATTGTTGAAATATTAAGACTTAATTTTTCCTTCTTTTCTCTTCAGGTGAAGTAATCAGATCTCATAATGTAACGACTTGATTTTTCTGAAAACACTACGTCTGTCTGCTCAAATTATTATTTACTAAATTATTATAATTATTAAGTTTTCCTTCCTCTTGAAACATTTTGACTTTGTTCTTTAAATATCACAACTTTATTCTCAAAATATAAAATAGTTTTATCTTAAAACATCACGACTCTTTTGCAGCTTTATTCTTTAAACGTGATTTATCTGAACTTGATTAATCGATATTTTTCGTGGCCCAAACACTCCGTTAACGTTCGTTTGTGTCACATGTCACATCACCATCTTTTATTTTCCAGAGCTTTCAGCTGCAGCTCAGCGTCTTCATCAGATTCACTCCTGTGTTCACCGTCACTTAAAGGGCCACTTCGCACATTTTATACACACAGGTCAGTTCTGGTGTTTACACACTTTATGTTTTTTATACATGAAGAATCTGTGCAACACTTTTGTATTTTTATCTAAACAGTCTCACTGTCAGGTCCATTTAATAAGCTGCTCTGGAGCTTCATCATAATCACAACATCTTCATCAGGTGTTGTTGAATTTAAGTATCGATTATTTTCATTGTCGATTAATCTGTTGACTATTTTTTTGATTGATTAATCCTGTCACAATCTTGTCACTTGAGAAACAGGTCCAAACATGTTTTTCAAGTCTTTCTTGTAACGATTATTTTCATTATCGATCATTTTCTTGATGATCGATTCATTGTTGGTCCATAAAATGTCAAAAAACGTCGTAAAATGTTGATCAGAGCCCAAGATGACATCCTCAGAAACCAGAAAGAAGCTACAATCTGATCATTTTGACTTTTTTGTCTTAAGAAATTACTCAATTTGATCGATTATCAAAATGTAGTCATTCAGGTTTCCCTTTAAGGACATGTCGTCCAGCACTGCAGAATCAATCGAAATTTTATCCATTTTTAAAGGGAAAATGTGTCAAAAAACTCATTTGGTACAAATTCATTTTTAGTCATTTAAACATTTTTTTTATCAAAATAAAGAATGATGATGTAAAAATTAACTTCCCTTGCAATCAGTCAAAATAATCACAATTAGATTTTTTTCAAAGTTGTTCGGTGTTGTAACTCGATCAAAAACTCCAGAGCTGCAACTGAATGCACCTCGTGATGAAACTGTTTCTGATCTCACAAAGAAACAAAGACGTTTTGTTATTTATTGTCTGACGTTTGACTAAGCGGTGACGTTCCTCCAGGGAGAATAAGCTAGCACTGTGTCTGTACTGTGGTGCATCTGCCTCGTGTTACAGGAACTATTACTGAAGCCTCTTCTAACTTAAGTTTTGCACTGTCCACTTTAAAGATTCAGCAGAAACAAACAGCGCTTTAACTTTATGGTTCTCAACAGTTTTATCTTAAAGATCAGAACAGAAGGTTCCGTGTTCTGTCCTGTTTCACACTGCCCTCTTTTAAACTCGAACAAGTCGGACATTTTGGGAAAAAGACTGAAAAATTGATGCCACTCTCATGTCTCCAAGCTAAATATGAAGCTACAGCACATTAGCTCAGCTTAGCTTAGCACAAAGTCTGTAAATGGGGAAACAGCTCGCTTGAGTATTTTTTACACTTCTGCTTTTGTACGGATTAAACAAACCAGTATTAGTGTCTGATTTAGACGTGCTGATTGGTGGGTTTTGGTACCTTTCCTCTCTAAGCTAAGCTAACTGCTTGCTACAGCCTCATAGTGCATTTAAAGGGGAATTCTCCAAATGTTCTGTGCGCATTTACGCAGGAGGCACAGCAGCACATCTTCATTGATGATACAAATCTGTTTCCTCCATCCTGTCACATTTATAACTAAATTAAAATGACTGAGAGCAGCCTGCTAATCACAATCATCACATAAGTACGAGATAAGATAAGATATTCCTTTAGTAATCCCACAACGTGGATATTTACTGTGTTACAGCAGCAAAGCAAAAGGCTACAATATAAAGAAGCATCAATAAAAAATAAAAATAGGAGCGTTATAAACAGAGGAAATATAAAATTATACAAATCTGTGATTTTCCCAGACCTCTGCATTCTGCTCGAGGCTACTTAAGCTGCTACTAGCTTATCTCCAGTCGAACTGTTGGTGGTCGAGTTGCATTGTGGGGAATGTAGGCAGCAAGTATTGATAAAGAGGACTGTGTTTAAAAGCACAATATTTGTACCATTTGCACAATAAAATGTCTAAAAGCGACCGGATCATGTTGTTTGTAGGGTCGAGAACTGATTCTAAATAAGAGCTGTGAATCCAAAATTACAATTTTAAAGGAATCGTTTTTGAGATTTATAGTTTTATCATTTTACAAGGACGATATATTCTCCATCGCTATCATAGAGTAGCCTAAATAAACCCCCAAATATTCAAGAAACAGAAAAGAGACTCTGCTGCATTATTTTTATCTCTTTAACTGTAATGTTTTATGAATCTGAGATATGAGACTGAAATCAGTTTTTCTCATAAATCTCTTTGAACATATTTCCCAAAATGTCAGACTGTTCCTTTAAACCCCCCCCCCCCCCACACCTGTATATCTGACTTTTCTTGTTCTTAAGCACAATTTTGGATCATATTGAATCTTCCGGTGTAACAGCGTCTGATACAGGATGTGAGGAAGCGTCGCCTCGAGGCCTCCTGATGAACGTGTACACGGTGCCACGAACGAGAAGAGAAAAGCTTTTATGTGTCCGACATTTTATTTTTCTGCCCTGTTGATAAGATTCACGTTGTATAAGAAGGAAATCAGCCCATTTGTAAAGACTTTAAAAAACATTGTGGACTTTATAAGTGATGCGTCTAATTATTAGTGTAATGTTTTATATCTGTAACAACTTCAGGCACCATGTAGAAACGGTTTTAATCCGTTTTACAGACGTTGACGTGGTGTAAAATGTCACTGTTTTCTATGTACTGTATAATCCTGAACAGTCCAATAGAAATACTAAGAAAAGAAAACGTGTGTTGTGTTGTTTGTTTTTTTTTGTCTCCAGCAGACAGCAGCTCCACAGATTCTCACAGAGTTTTAAAATCTACTTTCTGTCTCTGCGGACGCTGCAGACGAGCTGCTGCTCGGCTCGTTATAGTTTCATCCTCAGATCCATTTTTACTCCTGAGAGCTGCCGGCTGCGCTCGGACGAAGCTGCTCCACTTTTCATGAAACAAAGACGAGCTGTTAAAGCAGCTTTACTGAAAATCATTCAGCTTCATATCAGGTATTTTAATTAAACCGCTCTGTAGAGACACTTTACTGGGAGTTTAAGAGTACAGAAATATTAACAGCAAAGTAATAATTTAGGTAACTTTTTCTGAAACAGACTTTTCTCTTAAAATGTTACTTTTTTCTTAAACTATTGAAACTTTTTTCTCAAAACATTAATACTTTATCTGAAATTAAGACTTTTTCTCAAAATATTACAACTTTTTCCTCAAATTATGACTTTCTCAAAATATTTTATAATTTTTAATATTTAAATATAACAGGTTTACTTCACTAATTCAGGTTATTTTAAATATGCTGCTCTGTAGAAATACTTTACAGTAAGTTTATAAGGTTTATGTAACTAAGCAGGTAACAGCAACATGTAATTAAAGTATTAAAAGTAAAAATACTTTTGGGCAGAATGATTCCTTTTAGAGTTTAAAAGTTATTCACGACTTTTTCTCTTTTTTCTATCTCTGAGTAAACTGACAACCCCTGTGACATATTTTATAGATATTTATAACGTTTTCTACAAAATGTTACTTTTTTCTTTAAAAATAACTTTTTTCTCAAGTTATTGAAGCTTTTAACTCAAAATATTGTCTTACTTTTTTCTTAAAATATTGTCTCTCAAAATATTACAACTTTTCACAAATTAAGACTTTTTTCCTTACAAAATATTATTTTCTTTAAAAATAACTTTCCTCAAAAAATGACTTCTTTTTTCTTTTTAAATCAGAAGTGTGTCAGTTATCATCCTGATGGTTGAGTCCTGTTTCCAGCTGTTGGTGTTTCAACCTAAAACTTATTTGGCATCAGAACAACAGAGACAAAAAGGGAAAATTTTAAAAAAAGCAAAAGACAAAGAAGAAGCAGAGAGAAAATGAGAACCGCTCGCTGCACCTCTACGTTCTTCGGTCAGGAGTTCTCCTGTTCTAAAGACGATCTACGACGGTTCTCTTCCTTCCAAACACGGACGACAAACACCAGAAAGTTTTTGTGAATTTTATTAAGAAAACAAACCATTGGACATGATAAAAACCAAGCACTACTGATGGAATAAATAAGTCAAACCAAACCATAAATCTGTACAAGATCTAAAGTGAAACAAATGGTCCCAAGAAAAAAAAAAAAAAAAAAAACATACAAGATTTTATATCTCACAGCTCTTTTTTTTTTTTTTAAACACACAGTTATGAGCAAACTATAAGCAATCGGCTCAATCAGGTGAAAGCTACAACATAAGTGAGATTTTTCTTTTAAACTGAGTGTACATAATGCTGTTTATAACTGTTAATGTCAATACAATAGCATTTTAAGTTCCAGCGCTGCTGGACTGGGAATGAGGTATATGCTAATCCATCCTCTAAACTGAGACAATTGTCTTTTTTTTTTTTTTTTCTTTTCTCTCCATCCATGTCGTGAATGCTGATTGGTTGAAATCTGATCAAGTAATTGTTCTACAGCCCCCGTTAATGTCATGACGTCATTGGTTTGTGATTCGGTTGATTCCAATCCATATTGATTAATGAACGTAAATCTTACATGTGTGAGGTTGTACATTAGAGGTCACAGGTCTGAATCCGTACGATAAAGTTCAAGTAAAATTGCACAAATCTGCACAAAGCCGAGATCTCGATGCCACATATGTGTGTGAGAGTGTGTGAGTGTGTGTGTGTGTGTGTGTGTGTGTGAATGTGTGTGTATGGATTCAGCCAATAAGACAGCACCTTGAAGGAGGATCAGAACCGAATGTTTGAGCTCAGAGACCGGAGCGTTCTGTCTGGAGCTACAGGAACATGTGTAGGTCAGAGATAAGTAGTGACACACAGAACAGAGAGACGTGATCAAACACGAGGCGTGACGGTCGACCAGACGGGGGGGGGGGGACAAAAAAAAACAAAAAACAAAACAAAAACAAAAACAAAAAAAAACAAAGCCCCAGAAACCGGTCTGAGTCGAGCCGAGAGAAGAAACATCGACACAGAGCGGCGACCAGGAGCTCCGACTGATGAGGTTCAAACTCACAGAAAACTCAAGAGCTTCTGGGTAGTGTTCAAATTCCAGTCTCTAACTGCTTTAAAGGAACAGTTCAACATTTTGGGAAACCTACATTACTGAGAGTTGAACGAGGGGATTGAAATTAGCTTAGCATTTTAGCTTAGCATTTAGCTTAGCATCGAAACGGGGACACAGGAAACAGCGTCAGCTAAAATCTCGCTCCTTCAACGCTACAAATCTAATCATCATCTTAAGAGTTGTTATCGTGATCATTACGATGAATCTGTGAAGTTTTCTCATGTTTCAAAGTGAGTGTGAACATTTTAAAAAGCATTTTGTTTTATGTCTGATCATGATAAGAGTCAGACTAGACCTGCAACTAATGATTATTTTCACAGTCGATTAATCGATCAGAAAGCTGAAAAATGTTGGCGAGTGTTCCCCAAAGTTCGATATGACGTCCTCAAATGTCTTTTGTCCACAACTCAAAAATATTCAGTTTACTGTCACAGAGGGAAAAAAAAAACAGAAAATATTTTCATTTAAGAAGCTGAAATCAGAGAATTTGGACTTTTTTTGTTCTCAAACTGGTTAATGAACAATGAAAGTAGTTGCAGATTAATTTAATAATCTGATGACAATCAGTCAAAATGAGTCGGAAAATATCAGCAAAAGTTCAACATCGTGCATCCTTCAGACGTTTCTCTGAAACAAAGTGTGGAACCAGATCAGGCTGCACAAGACCAGGCTAGCTGTTTCCACCTGTTTCCAGTCTTTATGCTAAGCTAAGCTAAGCGCCACCTGGCTTGAGTGCGATCAGTCCTCTGTGTCCAACTCTAAGAAAAGTTTCCCAAAATGTTGAACTCTGCCTTCAGATAAAAAAAAACAAAACTGTTGTAGTTGAATATAAATATCAGAGAAAACTAATTAGTGATGATTGATTATAAGGCAAAAAAAAAAAAAAAACCAACAACAAAAAAACAAGACATGGCACAAAAACTTGTAAATCAAAACCTGCTTGACCTAAAACGCTCGTTGCAACTCAAAGGCACACCTTCAGGAGCGACGCTACCTACACCTGCCTTCACTACTTATCCAAGAGTTTATCTTGACCTGTACCGTCGTCTTCGTCGTCTTCTTCTACAAACTAACTCACTTTAAAAAAAAACATGAATGGAGAACTTTTCATGGATAGAGAAAAAAGACTTCCACTACAGCAGCAAATCTATCTGTGATCGATTGTGACATACCATAACAGTGCATTGACCCTCCTGAGAAAAAAACCCTAAACGTTTTCCTAAACAAATATAGAACATTAGTCTAACAGGAGGCGAATCGGGAGGATTGAAGTGACGTGGTTAGGGTGGAGGTCTTCCCCGCCGCCGCACCCCCGTGGACGCTGATTTGAGACCGGGTTAGCCTCGCGGGTGTCCTGAGCTAAACAGTTTGAATAAAGCGGTGTCAGAGCAGCGTCCGGGGGAGCGGGGGCGGGCGACCTCGTCCTAACCTCAGATCCCCAGTGTTAACTCTTCTGGTCACAGATCGCAGGTCAGTGTTTGTGGTCTGGCCTGGCGGTGGCTGGCTGGGCTGGGCTCGGCTGACGAGCGCCGCCTCCCCCCCGCCCCCTCCGTCCCCTCTCCCGGTGGCAGAGGGGTGGAGGGGCTGCAGCCCCCGGGGTTCAGAGCTTCTCTTGGCATTAGTGAAAAAGTGTGGAGAACTGGAAGGAAGCACGGAGGGGACCGGTGAATAGAGGTAATATCCATTCTCCCTCTGTGGCAGAGGAGTGTTAGGGAGGAGGAGGGGGAGGAGGGGGGAGGGAGGAAGAGAGACGTCCATTCTCCCTTTGGTATAGAAGAGGGGGAGGAGGGGGGAGTAAAGAGGAGCAGGGGGAGAGCTGGTGTGTCCATTAGCCCTAAATTATCTTCTAGAGTTAATGGAGGGAGGTGCAGAGGGAGACGAGGAGGAAGAGGAGGAGGAGGAGGAGGGTGAAGGAGAGAAATGACTCAGCCCCAAACATTTAACTCTCCTCAAAGTCCTGAGATGAGGACTCCAGTTTGCTTTTCTTACTGGGCGGGGCCTCCTCCTCTAGGTCCTGCAGGAAAAAGAAAAAATATATGAGAAACGATGTAACAACATATTTAATATCAAAACACTGTAATTAAAAAATGTTTATGATCCTCTAACTGAACTGTGACGAGAACTGTGAGGGATAATGTGCAGCGAGCATCATCCTGAAGGGTTTTACTTTAAATGAACGAGCTGCTCAGTCCTGTTACATGATTATCTACCAAACAAAATCAACAATTTAACACAAAATATTATTTTTAAAATGATTTCAGTTCGTCCAGAGGCTGTGATCAGAACTGTGTCCATAGCAACGGTCTGTAATACAAAAATAACTCAGGATGCTGCAATTAACCAATCAGCATCAAGTATTTAACAAAGCCATGGAATAAATTGTGGAAATAAATGGTTCATTATTTATATATTTATTTTTCTGCTCATGCTTTGGTCACAGCTGGATCATTTTATTTTATTTTATTAAAGAAGAAAAGCAGAAGCACTAAGTTAAAGAACAATAAAACATAAACTGCTGTAGGTATCAGATCTATTATTTAATAAAGGATTTTTTTTAAGTATAATTTAAAAATAAAACAGATGAAAATAGATTTGATTAAAAATGACAGAAACCAGGAAATATTCACCTTTAAAAAGCTCATTTTGACGTTTTTTAGTTGGTGATTAATTCAATAACCAATTATTAAACTGATTCTAACAGCTCTAATAAAAAGAACGATTTTTTTAGAAAATCTGCTGTGAATCAGATGTTTTAGGCCACAACAACCAGAAAAAAGTCCTGTGAAGTCCTGGAGAGACTCAACTTTGCATTTAGGACGTCTCCCCTCAGTTTAGACTCATAAGAACCTGCTCCTGACCGGGTTGTGAGTTCAGCATCAGTTACCACGGTGATCGTTCAGCATCAGTTACCACGGTGATCGTTCAGCATCAGTTACCATGGTGATCTAACCGGGTTAACAGACCGAGCTGCCTTCATGACACTGAAAACTCTGACTTTAGACTCAACACATGAATCTGTCTTCACAGTGCAGCCGATCAGTCGTGAGCGTCTCTGAAGACGGACGCGCCGACGTGTTCGTACCTGAGTGGCTTTGCTGTCTGAAGAGTCCTTGTCCCCTGAGGACAGACTGTCTCTCTTGGCACTTTGTGCTCTCTCTGAGGTCTCTGATGAAGGGGTGGTCTTTCCTGAGGGGACAAACACATCAGAACATCAGAACGTCTCTTCACCTGTCAGTAAAGACGAGGACGAGGACTGAACGGTGGACGTCACAGGTGATGTGTTGGTGTTTCTGACTCTTTAATGACACAGTGTGGTCGTGATGAGTAACTGCACAGCAACATGATGGACTCAACTACAGGTCAGCTTCATTTAAAGGGACAATCAGTCTGTTTTCAAAGCAGTGATGCAGGTCAGCGGTTCCAAACTTTTTCTGGCAGAACCCCCTTCAGAAAAGTTCAAAGTTCATGCGCCCCCATTCCATAATTTTCATAAATCATTAACAATAATTGGGGATGTGACAGATGAAAAAGGATTCAACAGTTGAATTTTAGAGACTTGATCAGCATGATACCATCAGACTCTTTGTTTCCTGAACCTGCAGCTCCGGAGCCTCACGTGACTCTTTAGCTCCTCGTGACTTCGTCAAAAAATTATATGGAAATAAATAACAGTTAATAAATAATTATTAACATTTTAATTTTCATCAATCATTGTTGTACGTCTACACTTTAAAAACAAAAACGCTGAGAAAACAAACTGCGAAGTTTTGAGTCCAATTCAGTTTCTCAGGTTCTGAAAAAGATCTTTAGTTCAGATTATTTACTTTTCTTCTTCAGATGAACTTTAAAAAAAATCATTGAGGTGAAAGTGAATGATTGTTAAAAATGTAATATTTTCTGTTTAAAAAGTTACATTTTCAGGGACCAAAAAATATTTTGTCAACTAGATTTTGACGGCGGCTCGTCTTCTTGAGTCTCCATCAGTTCACTGTGTCTTTTTTTGGACAAAAATGTCTCTTGATTGTAAAGTTTGCAGTTTGGGAACCACAGACACAGGTTACAGCATGGTGCTACTTTTTTGCTACGTTTTTAATTTTTTGTTTCATAAGAGATGACAAAAGTGTTAAATGAGTTAAAGTACTTTAAATAACACGAATCAAATGTTTACTGTGCTGCTGTGACTTGTATGTTAAATCACTCGGACTTGTTGAAACGTTAACCCAGTGAAAACTTAAATAACAAAAACAAGGAAACATTAGCCAGTCGTCATGAGTCAGACCTCCGTCTAACAACGAATCAGACGACAGAGCCGTCGTGTTCACATCAACAGAAAAGGTTCGACGTCTGAGGACGAGGCAGAAAAAGAGGAAACCTAAAAGACGGTTGTCGGTTGAAGTCTCGAGGGGAAAAGTGAAGCCACAGCTGCTCTGCATCTGTGTCCCCTCTGTGTGTCTCCAGTTTGTCTACTGAATGAAGAGGAAGTTTCATTTTAATCTTCTCAGAGACGAGACAGAGGGGACAAACAGCAACGAGAAGTGTCTCATCATTTGTCTCAGGGGGTCTGCAACCTTCACCAACAAAAGAGACATTTTAATTAAAAAAAAAAACTTTTCCCTGAAGACTTTTCTTTTTTTGATTTGTCCTCCACAGCTGATGGAGACTCAAGAAGACGACAAAATTCAAAAAGTCAAAGACGTAGACTATGACGCACATTTTAGTTGATGCAATATTAAAACTTATTTTTATTGGCTGGTATAAGGCAGCGAGCTGAACTGTTCCTTCACTGTTTTTGACATCAAACGTGAAGTTATGTTCCTCATTCCAAGTGTGTTCATTGTTTGTTTCTGTTTTAGTTTATGTTTTCTATATATATATATATATTTATTTTAAATGTTTGAAATAAATAAATCACATCAAAATGTTTGAGTTCTCAAAACTCAAAAATCTGTTGCAGTACGTTGCCTTGATATTTGGAGTTTTCTCAACTTTTTGGATAAATGAAAATGATATTTTATTTATTTTCCATGTAATTCTTTGCTAAAGTCACAGGGAGCCGATGGAAAGAGAATGAGAATGAGGCTCCGGAGCTGCAGGCTGCAGACCCCTCATCTCTCTGATCAGCTGAACACCCATCGTTTAAAGGTGTGTGTCTGTGTGTGTGTCTGTGTGTGTGTCTCTGTGTGTCTCTGTGTGTGTGTCTGTGTGTTGTGTGTGTGTGTCTGTGTGTGTGTGTCTGTGTGTGTGTGTCTCTGTGTGTGTCTGTGTGTGTGTCTGTGTCTGACCCCTCTTGCTGTCCGGGCTCTGGTCAGTCTTGGCCTCGCTGTTGTCGCGGTGGGACACGTTGGTGGGCTCTGGGGTGGGACTGGTGCTACAACTGTTTTTCCTGTTTCACTGGGGAGGAGTCGGCGATGGAGCTCTGGTTGCTGTTGTCATCTGGTGAAGACGAAGAGACACGAGAGAACAATGAATCCAAATTTTATCAAAATCACGACACCATCTACTGCAATTTTCTGATTTTTGTTTGTGAGATTGTTGTGGTGCTGCAGAGACGCGTTGGTCGACACATCAGATTCTTCTCTGTAGGGCTGCAGCTAATGATCATTTTCATTATCAATTAATCTGTCAGTCATTTTTAGGATTAATTGATTAGTTGTTTGGTCCTTAAAATGTCAGAAAATGTCGATCAGTGTTTCCCAAAGTTCAAGATGACGTCTTCAAAATGTCTCGTCTGCTCAAAGACATTCAGTTTACTGTCAGAGAGGAAGAAAGAAACCCGAAAATATTCACATTTAAGAAGCTGAAATCACAGAATTTGGGTAATTTTCTTTTTTAAAAAAAGATCTAAACTAATCAAAACAGTTTCCAAGTAATTTAATAGTTGACAACTAATCAATTAATCAACAAATCATTGTAGTTCTACATCGTTTAATCAGACCTTTATTATGTTTTTCAATGAAAATAAGAATAATGACATAAAAGTGATCATTCCCTCTAAAACTGCAAATCATATCACAAATACAGTATCAGTAAAAATAATCGCAGTCACTTCAGTTGGTTTTTGTCATTATGAGGAGGTCAAACATTGATTTCAGACAGAAAACATCATTTTTTAACAGTCAGCAGGCTTCAGGCTGTTGATTTTCATATTAGAGGCATAAAAAGCCTTCAGGTGAAAAAAGAACAAATGAGTCAGAATGGATGAACTCTGGCTCAACAGGTTTCAAAGCCAAATTTAACACTTAAACACGACAAACCAGCTTCTTTCTAATTAAAATGTTCAAAGCTGAAATCGCCTCAGGCTGCATGTAGAGAAAACAACAGATTCAACAACAACAAAATAATAATAATAATAATAATTCCTCTCTGTGTTGTAGATGTTTTTAAGGACAAGTCTGAGGATTTTCTTTTTTTTTATTATTTTAATATACCCGCCCAACATTAAACGATATATTTGTGAGCTGGTTTTAAAGATTTATGGGTCAATGACACTGAAGTTTTCTGTCCGACTGCATATTTCAGTTAAAAAAGGTTTAGATGTATAAAAAGATAACGTCTATGCAGCACATCTCACATGTGTATGTACTAATTTCATTTTCTCAAAAACATACTGGAAGTTGTTTGTAAGTTTTCTGTGATTTAAAGTGTCAAAATATCTCAGCTAACAGCAAACTTCAGCCAAACAACAACAAAAAATAAATAAAATAAACCCAACCTAAGATATTTTATTGATGTTTTCTTGGAGGAATGTGAGTATACGTGTACAAATATGTGTTTAAAATATATCTATTTAAAACTGCAGGTTCTGATGGACCAAATCTTTTTTTTTTTTTAATTAAATAAATAAATAAATAAAATAAAGTGTCAAAATATCATGTGGTGCGACCGTCTGGCCATGAAATTACTCTTAAATCTGTCCAGAATTTATTTTCTGCCCATCAGGCATCACGTCCAAAGTGTTTTGTAGTTCTGTAAAAAAAACTCAAAAGCATAAACTTTGTACAATGACGTCTGTTTTAAGAAATATCAGGTGGTTCGACCACCAGGAAACAACCACTTTGAGGCTTTTATGTTGAAATCCATTCAAAGACAGGAAGTTTTATTATACAGGAGCAGCAATCAGGGTTGAAATTCTCTAAAATCTGGAATAAAATGACCTTTTCAGTGGATTCAGCATCTGAATATCATGTTATGTATCAGCATATTAAGTTATTTCTACAAATATATATTTTGAATATAAATCTTATGGTGACCTTTTGTGGGAAGCGAGCTTGTTTTGTTCAGGTGGTCGATTCTCTGCCTGTAAATTTTGACTCGACTTGTTGGTGTCCATGATTAATGTCCTCAGTAGCAAAGAGCTTAAAGCTGAGAGGCAGAGACACAAAGTCTGAGAGTCCTGAAGGACGGACGAACACGCTGCTGGTTTTAAGAGTGAATCCACACTGATACCTTTTCATTTTAAAATGAAGATTTAAATTTACAAACTTGTTAACTATGGGTACTTTTACTGTGACACCTGGCTAATAATACTTGATTACTTTTACTCGAGTAACATTTTCAGCAAAAAACATTCAGCAAAATGATACGATACAGATTATTAGTGATGAAGGAAACTGACAGACAATTTGCAGCAAAAATTAAAATCTTGGTGTCAAATTTTAGAATAACACAAACTCCAACACACAGCTTATTTTCACACACTTTTCAACATTTAACCAATCAGAGAGCGCTGTGGGCGGGGCATTGAGTGATACGATACTTCTTAAATTAATTTATCGTATTGGCAATCAGATTTTAAAAATAAAAAATTAAGTAATAATACAGTTAATGAGTCGATGCCTACTGAAAATGCACATTACATGACTGTTGACGTGCGCTGGGCGTGCACCTGTCGCTGTAAACAGGAAGCAGATTGTTCACTCTGTGGCTGGTTGCTTAGTTGCAGAAAATACTACCAATGAAGAAGAGCATTCAGTCCCTCCAGGGTTTTGTGAGCTTATTTTGGGACTGTTGCAGCCTAAACTGCCTGATTTCATGGCAGCAATACATGTTGCAGATGTTTGTAGGATTTTTTTTGTAATGAAACTGCAGAACCAAGTGACAACTGCAAATAAAAAAAGAAGGAAAATTTCTTTGTATAATTCATTAAAAATCAAAGGCAACTTGTTCCAGGAAGAATAAAACCTCACTGTCACCACACTGAGTAACGCTAACAACAATTCTCACTAAATCTGAAGTTTGGAGCTCAAACTCATTCAAAACAGTGTAGAATTATAAAATATTAAAGAGCACAGAGTGTTGATAAACGTCAATAACAACGGCAAACCTTGTGTTCTTTTTTACTACCTGTGACCCAATAAAAAAATAAAAATAAAAAACATAATAAATAATAAAACTCTGAGTCAGTTCATTGAGGTGTAAATGTCTGACACTTGAACAGGGGGGCTGTTATGATTGGTGGAAGTCACAGGAAGCAACAGTGATTGGTCAAAATAGTAGAACAGTTGCAGTGATTGAACAAAATTTCAAGGTTGTGCAGAATTCATGGTAACTGGTTGAATTTGTGATACGTGTTGTGAACGCAGCAGGACTGAGAAATGGTGAGAAGAACCAGCAACATAAATACAACACAGGCTCCACTGGCCACATTATCCCAGGTACGAGCGCCGCCATCTTGCACTGGTGACTTCAAGCCAGCTGCGCTTTTTAGTCCCCGCCCACACAGCCGATCGACTCAATTACAAGCAGAGCCGAGCTGCCAATCAGGAAGTGAAACCCTGGTTTTATTAGCAGGGACGTGCTCGATTAGTCGACAATAAACATCGACACCCTCGCTGCTCGGCACCAGACATACTAGCTGCTTAAACTATTTATCAATATTTCTAATCACATACGACGCCAGTTAACTGTTCAAAGATGTTATACAGCCGCCCGCCACCGGCCGAGGCTGCGGCCCCATCAGACAGGAGCCCCGTCTCGTCCCCAAAGGCCCCAAAGGTCCACCCAACCCTGGATGTTGTTTTCAGTAACGTCGATCACATGACGGCTCAGTTTGGCAGTGTTTTGATGTGGAAAATGAAAAAATAAGTTTGAATGTACTGTAGACTGTGACAAAATAAACTGGCATATAAACACTCGACTGGAGCAACATGTGACCACATTCAGCTCAGACCGCTGCTGCTAGCTCTGCTAACGTTAGCCGCACACGTCAGCTCCAGCTAAATGATGTTCTTGTTAAATTTTCGGTCTAAAACGTCGATGCATTTAGTGAGCTGCTGTCTGATGTTGAGGTTTATGCAAAGAGACGCACATTTCAGCAGCATTTAAAATACGACTGGGTGATTGTAAACTGTAATTAATGACTTCAAATGGCTCTTAATACACACTGTTTTTTTGTTTTTTTTCAGAATAAATTGTGCTCAAGTTTAACTGCTTTCCTGGTGTTGTCTTACTGTTACACTAGTCGACTAGTCTAAATTAAAATTTGCGTTTAGTCGGCAGGGAAATTATTCACCAGCACTGCAGAATCCTGGAGTTTTCAAACTAAAACAGGCAGCAGTGTTTCAAAAGTCTCAGGCTTCAAACGTGTGGACGCCAGGCAGGAATTTAGCAAAGGTTATGTGTTTTACAAAAGAAAAAGTAAAAGTAGTGTTGATGTAGAAGAGTCTCTCTGCTTCCTACCGTGCATGTCCATCATCCCCGGAGAGGAGCTGTTCTCTGGAGTCGTCAGCTCTGAGCCGTATTTCTCATCTTTGCCCTTCTTCTTATTCTTGTTCTTCTACAATGAGAGAAAAGGTGCTCAAACACACAAAAGATCCATTCAAAAGGAATCAACACACAACAATGCCGTGTAATTAAAAACAACAACAAACTAAAAACGATGCAGCTCAGAAAACAGAAACTATTCTGCCCTTGAAACATAAATGTTCTTTTGTTCTCATATTAAAACACCGGCTGAAAACATGGTTACTGTTTGTTTTGGGTTCACGGTTAATGACAATTAATATGATTAAAGACTGAGCGAGAACTCACGTCATCTGATTTGGGCTCCGTCACTGGAACCCACTTGTAGATACGAAGGGACGTGTCTCCAACAGTCACCCACTTCTTCTCCCTGTGGACGAGAAGAAAAAAAACTATCTGACTCAAAGGCGACAGACATTATCACTCCGACACAGACTCTAAAATAAAACTCTGTGACGTTAAGTCATTTTATAAATGATACTGTATAAATATTAAAAAACACAAGTGTTCCTGATGGGACGTTACAGTGAAATGACTACGAACACAACAAGGTTATTCTCGAGGCTACAGCTAATTATTTTTGTTAATCTCTTGATGTATGTTTTCAATTAAACAATCAACCGTTAAGTCTACAGAATGTTAGACAATAATTTAAAATGACCTTCACAATTTCCCAGAGCCAATTATTAAATTATTACACAGCGACCATCAGCCCAAAACCCAAAGATATTAAATTAACTATCATATAATGCAAAGAAGAACAGTCATTTATTATATTTTAGAGCCTGGAGGCAGATGATTCTTTGCATTATTGTTTCATAAACTACTTAAATGTGTCTGCAAGTGAAAAATATTGTGGTTAACACGGCAGGAAACATGTGAGAGAAAATATACATAAAAACAGTAAAACTGCAACATAAAAATCCATCACAAGTTACATTAAAGTAAGCGAGTATTATCAGGAAACTTACTTAAAAGAACAAAAGTAAAAATACTCAGAATTCAGTCAAATTTAAAAACTATACAAGTTTAAACTATTTTACAGTTTAAGTTTTTTAAAGTACCACCATCATAAGTAAAATGGGATTATGCAACTGAAGTACAGTTACTGTAAAACTGTATTTAAATACAGTACTAAGTAAATGTACTTAATTACTTTCCTCACTGTCTCTAAGTTGTATATAATACATATATGTAACATATGTAATTTGTCTACTTGCTACCAGCTTCACCCAACTTTAAACTATGAACGTTTCATTAAATAAGTAAAATGAAATTACAGTAAAATTATCCTAAAATAGTACTTAAGTAGCCTACAGTACTCGAGTAAATGTACTTAGTTACTTTACATAAGTATAAACTAACTTTTTTAGCTAGTTGTATATACAGTGTTAGATTAAGTTTCAGCAACATAAAACAAATACTTGTTCCAAACGTATAAAAAGGTTTAAAAAAAATAATTTGAAAAAATGAATTTAATGTCGTCTGCACCTGAAAGTATAAAATGAAGTTTGACGAAACTAAAATAAGTAGTTACATCCAACTTGTCCTGACTTGAACCAAAGAAGATTTGATTAAACAGGTAAAGTGAGATTATTTAAGAATAATTATCTTAAAACTGGACTTAAGTACAGTACAGTGTATTTATATTCAGTGTTAGATTAAGTTTCAGCAACATTAAACTAATTATTGTTACAAACGGATGAAAAAACACATTAAAGTGAATGACGTGTGTTTGTATCCGGATACATTTAAAACTAAATTAAATAGTTACATTAATGTTGTCGTCACAAGTTCTCCTGACTCTGACCTGGGGACGTTCGATTAAAACACCTGATAACAGATATGACATGAGACGTGCCGCCGGGGCGGGGTTACCCCCCGACAGTCAGAACCACGTCGGTACCGGAGCCGTTAAACGTGTGTTCAGAGTGTATTTGAGTGTGAATCGGTGTAAAGAGTGAGTCACTACGTGTTCAGATATGCTCTGCTGGAGCCTGCTTCTCTCTCCCAACCCCCCACCGAGCCTCGCTCTCCAGCAGACCTAAAGGCGACTCAAAGCGCTTAATTTAAAACTCCGCACGGACTAAAACTCTCCGACTCCAGAGCGCCGTCGTCAAATTGTTTCCAAGTCGAGACTTTTTGGACGTTTGGCTCCTAAAAGCGCCGCCGGAGCCTCAGGCTCAAACAGCGGGCAGCCATGGCTTCATGTGACTGCATCGAAATGGCTTCTGGGTTCAACCCTCGCCGTTAAAACCAGCGAGAGAAAAAAAAAACCCGCACCGGGAACATGTTGTGTGTTTGACGCCGCAGCCAGACGACGCACGGGGCGGTGCACCGCACGAGCGCGCCCCGGTGCACCTGAGCTGGAAGTACATCTGCCGTGAATCCCCGTTCTTTTCTTTCAATTTCATCCCTCACTCCGTCTCACTCCGTCTCACTCCTTCCCTCTCCTCCCCCAACAAGCGAGCCTTTCTCGTGTTAGATAACGAGCCCGCTTCTTTCTCTTTCTCCTCTTACCATTTCCGTACTTTCTCAATAGCGGCCATGACCCTCTTGATGTCATCTTTCGCCCTGCTCCGGGTCTCAGCTCGGACCGACCTGCCCGACATTGCCGCGGTGGGTATAATATTTTTAAAGCTCGCCGGCAGTTCAGACACAATGCAAACAGTAGAGCGCACAGAGGAGCCACTGCGCATGCGCGGACTGATGTAGCAGAGCAGAGTGGAGAGAGGAGCCTGGCTGCAGCTGCACTGTGAGGAGAGATCTGTCTCCCTGCTGCGTGTGTGTGTGTGTGTGTGTGTGTGTGTGTGTAGGAGAACAAAGAGGCTGCAAACTGCCTGGATATTCTGAGTGCAGGAGGAAGTATTCACAGTCTTTACTCAAGTAAAAGTACTAATACCACGCTGTTAAAATACTGCATCATGATTACAAGAACTACAGTTAAAATAAAAGTACACAATACAGTTTGAATTACAGATTCAGAATCAGCTTGATTACAGTGGTGGAGGAAGTGTTCAGATCCTGTACTTAAGTAAAAGTATACCACACCGTAAAAATACTTAGTTACAAGTAAAAGTCCTACACTAAAAATGTAAATTAAGTACCACAGTCACACTAAAAATACTCCATTACAGTTAAAAGTCCTGCACTGAAAATACAAAAAGATTAGAGCATCAGAATCAGCTTTATTGCAGTGCTGGAGGAAATATTACTTTACTTAAGTAAAAGTATTAATACCACATTGTACAAGTAATAAAACTCCTGTTTAAAGTAAAAGTACTAAAGTATTAGAACTAAAGAATCAGAATCAGCTTTATTGTAGTGGTGGATGAGGTATTCACAGTCTTTACTTAAGTAAAAGTAATTATACTACACTGTAAAAAATACTCAATTACAAGTAAAAGTCCTACATTTGAAAATGTTACTTTAGCAAAAGTACACAAGTATTATAATTACAGAATCAGAATCAGCTTTATTTCACTGCTGGGGGAAGTATTCACAGTCTTTACTCAAGTAAAAGTACTAATACCACGCTGTTAAAATACTGCATCATGATTACAAGAACTACAGTTTAAAATAAAAGTACACAATTACAGTTTGAATTACAGATTCAGAATCAGCTTGATTACAGTGGTGGAGGAAGTGTTCAGATCCTGTACTTAAGTAAAAGTATACCACACCGTAAAAATACTTAGTTACAAGTAAAAGTCCTACACTAAAAATGTAAATTAAGTACCACAATCACACTAAAAATACTCCATTACAGTTAAAAGTCCTGCACTGAAAATGCAAAAAGATTAGAGCGTCAGAATCAGCTTTATTGCCGTGCTGGAGGAAATATTACTTTACTTAAGTAAAAGTATTAATACCACATTGTACAAGTAATAAAACTCCTGTTTAAAGTAAAAGTACTAAAGTATTAGAACTAAAGAATCAGAATCAGCTTTATTGTAGTGGTGGATGAGGTATTCACAGTCTTTACTTAAGTAAAAGTAATTATACTACACTGTAAAAATACTCAATTACAAGTAAAAGTCCTACATTTGAAAATGTTACTTTAGCAAAAGTACACAAGTATTATAATTACAGAATCAGAATCAGCTTTATTTCAGTGCTGGGGGAAGTATTCACAGTCTTTACTTAAGTAAAAGTACCACGATCACACTGTAAAAATACTCCATTACAAGTAAAAGTACAAATACTATAGTGTTAAAATACTACATTATAATTAAAAGTCCTACACTTATAGTAAAAGTTCAAAAGTATTAGAATTATAGAATCAGAATCAGCTTTATTTCAGTGGTGGACAAAGTATTCACAGTCTTTACTTAAGTAAAAGTACCAGTACCACACTTTACAAATACTCTGTTACAAATAAAAGTCCTGCATTGAAAATGTAATAAAAGTAAAATTACAAAAGTATTAGAATTAAGTGTTAGAGATAAGTTAAGATGAGATCAGAATACTGGATATCCTCAGTGCTGGAGGAAGTATTCACAGTCTGTTACTTAAATAAAAGTACTAATACTGCACTGTAAAAAAAAATACTAATTTACAAGTAAAAGTCCTGCATCTGTAGTGAAAGTACAAAAGTATTTGACTGTTTTCAGTTGCTCTTAATGTGACACAGTTTTATAAATAATTAACAAGGAGGAAGTAATAGGTTTAAAATCAGTGGTGAAATGTTTGGGGTTTTTTTTACTACATGACTCAGGATCAATGATCAATACATGGTATTGATCACAAACAAAGCAGTAGCACACAGCAAGGCTTCAGTACAAAGTTAGTTAAACAAATGAAGAACATTCCTCAAAAAATTACATATACAAATCAAAGTTTACAAATAACTTTTGGCTCATCTCATATCAATCATTTAAACATAACTAAGTACATTATGTAACTAAATACATTTACTCAAGTACTGTACTTAAGTACAAATTTGAGGTACTTGTTCTTTACTTGAGTACATAACATTTTATGCAACCTCATACTTCTACTCCACTACTACTAAATATAAATAATATATTTATATTTTTATTAGTATGAATCCTGCTTGTATTCAGTTGTTAACTCTTAGCATTAATGCCAATAAACTCACACTCAGATTAAAAATCTTATTTTATAAATAAATCTCATGACAGAGTTGCAGTTTGCTCACTTTATAGTTTGAGTATGAGCATGTCGCCCTTTGGTGGCGAAATTAAAAACTGCAGAAAAGTGTTTCAGTACCCTGAAGTCTCTCAGGATTTTTATCAAATCCAAATAAGCAAAAAGAGATTAATCTGAATTATTGTTTATTTACAGTGTTGGTGAATAAATGAGGTTTGAGAACCACACACTCAAAATTTATATACATGTTTTTTCCAAATTGTATTTTATATCTTCTATATCTTTAATAACCTCAGGTGACTGGTGTCCCCACTTCACAAAATAAACAAAAACAAAACAAAATACTAATCACACAAAAACTAAATATGCTAAACAAGAAAATAATAATAACTTAAGTAAGCAAATGAAATAATAATAATAATAATATTAAGAATAAGAATAAACATTTTCTTACTGTATAACTATCCAATAAATAAATGAATGTACGATTTATTTTTTTTATTTATTCGTTGCATTTTATTTTCATATTATTGTTTAAATCTCTAAATGTTTTTGTTTATAATGTATCTATATGCATCATTTACGAGTTCCTATTGTATGTAAATTTTGTTAATGAAAAAAATGAGTGTGAAGACAAATATTAAATTTGTTATATAATTTATATCTATATACGCTGCAAAAATTACAAACATACACCATTTTTAGTCAAAATATTAATGAATCTATCAAAGCTCAATTTTTTTTTTTATTGATAAGTGTCCACCATACCATATATACATTACAATATATACAAACACCAGTGTATATACAATATATACAATATATACAAATGTACATAAATACATAAAACACTTGGGGTACCGTACCTGGAAAAATTAATTAAACATGTTAAAGGGCTTGTAAATGTCCAGAGTCTTCATGGCTCTTTTGTCTTTTACATTATGTAAGGAGGTCATATAAAACTCTACTTCCTTTATAAATTGTTGTATTTTTGGAGGTTTTTGACTCCACTTGCATTTGTGAATATAATACTTGCCACACAGTATAAGTAAATTCAAGATATAACTCAAAGCTCAAATTTCCGACAGCACCATAAGGCGTCACGTCGTTGACGGAAAAAAACGTGCTACGTCATCTTTTCGCGACACATCAACACGCAGCTCTTTGAGAGATGAGCTAACGCAGCGCAACTCAGCAAACTGTGACAACAAAACTTCACAGACAGACTGAATCGTGTTTTTTTTGGCAGTTTTGTGAGAAGTCAGTCTGAAACTGATCATTTAAAACAGTTATTTTTGAAATCAGTGTAAAATTATATTTGAACGAAGCTGCTGCAGTGACGGAGTCTGCAGCTGAAGAACCCACAAACATCAGCCGCGTGTTGTTTTAACCTGAAACACTGCAGCTTTCAGGTCAGTTTGTGGGTTTTCAGGATGAATGAAGAAGGTAAGAAGTCTGGATTTTACTCATTCGATTATTTGCGTTATCGATTAATCTGGCGATCATTTTTCGCTTAATCAGGAAAATGTCTCCCAAAGCCCAGGGCTGATTATTTTCATTATTGATTAATCTGTCGTTTTCCAAAAGCCCAAAATAGAAAGATATTCATTTCAGTGTTACATTCAATCACATTTAAGAAGCTGAAATCACAGAATTTGGACTTTTTTCATTAAAAAATCAGTCAAAACGATTAACTGAATATCAAAATAGTTGGCCGTTAATTTGACGAATTGAATAATAATTGATTAATCGTTGCAGCTCTACCAAAGCCCACGGTGGTGTCCTATGATGTCTTATTTTGTCCACAACCCAAAGAATATGTACATTTTGAACAGAACTGTATTGAACATGATAAGAGGAGTCCTGTTAAAGGAGAGACATGATGTTTTCTGATATTATGTGAATAAACTGGAACTGGCAATATCAGATATGAGCAAAAATCAAATTGTGCATCCCAAGAAATATTTTCTGGTTTCTTCTCTCCTCTCTGACAATAAACTGAATATCTTTGGGTTGTGGACAAAATAATTTGAGGACGTCATCTTGGACTTCGATCAACATTTCTGACATTTTATGAACCAAACAAACTGATCAACTGAGAAAATGATCGACAGATTGACTGATAATGAAAATAATCAGTAGTTGCACAAAATATTCCCATGTAAGAAGCTGAAATCAGATCTTTTGGAAAATTTTTCTTAAAAAAAAAAAGACTCAAATGATCAGTCGATTGTCAGAATAATTGGTGATTATTAGTTTACAGTAGGGTTGCAAATTTTCCGTTTTTTCATTAACTTACAGCTGAAAACACTAATGATTGATTAATTGATTAATCAAGGATAAAGTCCACTCTCTGATATTTATCATGATATTGAAAAGAAAAATGACAACTTAAAGAAATGTAATAAATCTGACGTGTGCAGCACTTTTTTGTTTGTTTAAACTTTTTTTCCTTTTAACATTTAGTGCCTCTTCTTAAATGCAATAAATAAAATAGAAGCAGTCAGACATTAACTAAGCATGTGCAACTATTATTGACTATAATAATGAATGTTTACATTATTTTTGTACAATCACAAAACAGAAACGGTGCAGCAGTCAGTGTTTATGAAATAAAATAAAATAATTAACCCTGTAATATTCCAGTTCATCGTCACAGACGGTACAGTTTGAGACATTTTTTTTATTGTGATATTGTGATGTTTGATATTTTGTTACATCTGTAATATTTTCTGGTGAGCAGAGCAGAATGATCCGTGTTGATCTGTTTTCTCGCGGTTGGTTCAGAGCTGGTCGAGTATTTCAGGGCTCAGATGAGGAAAGACCCAGACATGGCCTCCGCTGTGGCCGCCATCCGCACCCTGCTGGAGTTCCTCAAGAGGGACAAAGGTCTGTTCACTCATTCATTCATTCATCCCACCATCATTTTGCTGCACCTGTTATAAATGAACCACAGCCTGTTCTGACAAACTGTCCCTGCCGTCCTCAGGAGAGACGATCCTGGGTCTGAGGGAGAGTCTGACGTGGGCCACAGACTGTCTGACAGGAGTGGACTCCTCTGTAGCCGTGTCCTCAGGAGGAGAACTCTTCCTGCGATTCATCACTCTCACATCGCTGGAGCACCAGGTGAGCTAACAGCCTGACCGGGACGCCGCCATGAACCCAGACAGACAAACAGTAACACTACAGTATCTGACTGCAGTGGAACAGCTGCTGCACCCCAACGATTAGACTGGAGGGAGCAAATGTCGACTTTTGCATCCCCACGTTTGATCACAAAACTTTGTGATTTTTAAATAGTTTGGATCAAAATTTGTTACATCACTGTTTCATATGAAGTAAATGAATGAAAAATTACATTTTGTGGTTACTCCCTCTTGTCCCAACTCATTTCTAAAAACTCCAAAGATTGTGAGTTCCCATCTCCAGGATGACAGGAGAAGCAGTGAGCGTATTAACTGGTGTTGTTCCTCTGTCAGGATCTGTCTCGCTGTAAGAAGATGATGGAGGAGAGAGGAGAACTGTTCCTGCAGAAGATCTCGACGTCCAGGGCCAAGGTGGCAAAACTCTGTCACACCTTCATCAAAGACGGCGCCGTGAGTATTTGTTTCCAGACGTGATACCACTTATTTAGTGTCAGGTGAGATTTAATCAATCAGAAACTCTTATTGGAAACAGATTTGATCTTGTTTGTGTGAAATGTGAATAAAGGTGAAAATATTCTGGTTTCTTTACTTTCTATGACAGAAAACTGAATATCTTTGAGTTGTGAGCAAAACAAGTCATTGAGGACATTTGATCGACCATTTTCTGACATTTTATAGACCAGACAACTAATCGATTGCTCAAAAAAAAAAAAAAATCAACAGATTAATCGACTGTGAGAGTAATCATTAGTTGCAGCCCTAACCCCGACCTGACCAATATCTCCAACACCATGAAGGCACAAAGTAATTTCTAGACTAAAAAGCAGGTGGGTCGAATATTGATCCTTGTGGGACACCTTATCAAACATTTAGACTTAATTTGACATCAGTGGTCAGGGCTGAACAATTAATCCAAAATCGCAGGCGGTGCAATAAAAATGAATAATAAATAACAATAAAATAAAAATAAGTTACAATAAGTTATTGTGGATTCTGCAGACTGAAGAAAACATCTTTGTTGGGCTGCAACTAATTATTATTTTCATTATCAATTAATCTGTCAATCACTTTTAGGATTAATTAATTAGTTGTTTGGTTCGTAAAATGTCAGAAATGTTCAGAGTCCAAGATGACGTCCTCAAATGTCGTTTTGTCCAAAACTCAAAGATATTCAGTTTACTGTCAGAGAGGAGGAAAGAAACCAGAAAATATTCATATTTAAGAAGCTGAAATAAAAAAAAAAGATCCAAACTGATTAATCAATTAATTTAATAGTTGACTACTAATCAATCAACAAATCATCGCAGTTGCACATGTTTGGTACATTTGGTATATTTTTTTCGATGAAAATAAGAATAATGATGTAAAAATGATCATTCGATCAAACATTGTGAATCATATCATAAAAGCACTTTCAGTAAAAACCTTTGTCAGCATGAGTCTGAGCTCTAACGGACAAACTGAACAACTAATTCAACCAAACACTGTCGTCAGCTTTAAGAAAAGCCGCGGACGAAGCTACGAATCCTGCAGAACACAGAGCTCTTTTAACGCTGCCGTCCACAGAAGTTATTGTACTTTGAGCAGGTCTGAAATCTGACCGCTGCGACTGAAGGTCTTTATTATCCTCCAGAAAGACCCGTAGCTGTGAGCGTGGACACAGACACACAGTTGACCCTTTATAAATGTAGCATTTAGGCCTTTCAGTGACTTTCTCTTGTTTTTGCAGAAAATCCTGACTCACTCGTACTCCAGAGTCGTCCTCAGGGTTCTGGAGAAAGCTGCAGCAGAGAAGAAACGCTTCTCTGTGTACGTGACTGAATCGCAGCCTGACTCAGCTGGGTGAGTGAACACTGTCAGTAAACTGTGTCTTTATTTTATTTTATTCTGAAGGGACAAACACTCACTCAATCAGTGTTTTTTTTGTTCTTCATCCTGTCTGTATTCAGGCGACAGATGGCCGACGCTCTGAGAAAACTCAACGTTCCAGTAACAGTGGTCCTGGACGCAGCTGTGGGGTGAATAAATTTATTATTATTTAAGTTTAAAGAAAATGCATCGTCAGCATGAACTCAGCTGCATTTTTTCAATATGTTTTTTGTCTTTTTTCGCAGGTACGTTTTGGAGAAAGTCGACCTGGTTATCGTCGGTGCAGAAGGAGTCGTTGAGAGCGGAGGAATCATCAACAAGGTGAGTTTTTCCCTGAATATTCAGGAGTTTAAACACGAGTGACTCTCTCTGGATTAACATCAGGGATTCTGGAGAACTGGTACAAGTTTTCTCCAAAATGTTGTGATCCAGAAAACAAATTTTTTTTTTCTTGCTCTTGCAGATCGGCACGTATCAGATGGCCGTGTGCTCCAAAGCTCACAACAAGCCCTTCTACGTTGTGGCGGAGAGCTTCAAATTCGTCCGTCTGTATCCGCTCAACCAACAGGACGTGCCGGATAAATTTAAGGTACGACGACGGAGAATTTAAAGACGTAGGTCAGATTCTTTGAGGTGAGGTACTTATGGTCAGTGTGTCACCTGTAATAGTCACGCCAGCATGGAAGCTAAGTCATGTGCTGTTCTGCTGTGGACAGCATCAGCAGCAGAACATATTTTAGAACATATTAAGAATATTTACTTCACTTCAATCTGTTAGTTTCTTTGTGTTATTGTGTGACTTTGGTTTAAAATGGTTAATTCAGATTCACAAAAGTCACATGACCGATCGAGGCAGCGGCAGATGAGTTTGGTTGGAGATATTTTACAGTTTCCTGCTTTAAAAGAAGTCTGTCTGACAGCAAAGTAAAGCTCTGAAAATATTCCAGAATACACTTAAAATGATAGATTTTTTCAAGCAGCAGAACATTAGTTAGGTTCCATGCTGGTTCTGTCACACCTCAAAGAATCTGAACTGTCCCTTTAATATCCAGACATGTTTTTGGTCTGTTTGAGTTTTTCTTTATGCGTCTTCTCCTCGTCTCCACAGTACAAAGCCGACACCCTGAGGACCGTACAGAACCTGTCAGAGGAGCACCCGATGATCGACTACACGCCTCCCTCCCTCATCACCCTTCTCTTCACTGACCTGGGCGTCCTCACCCCGTCGGCCGTCAGCGACGAACTCATCAAGCTTTATTTATAACTTATGCCTCATAATTCTCAATAAAAAAATCCATCATCAAAAGGGAAACAAAAGTAAAAGGTGTTTAATTGAATTTTTACACAGACAAAGTTGAACACAGCTGTTGGATCATATGTCCTCGTCCCCTGAGCTGTCCTGTGTTGCTTCTTCCGTCCTGTGTTTTGACTTTGGGTTGCTCGTGATCTGTTTCTCAAAGTCCTCCTCTGTGATTCGCCCTTTCTTCAGTTTCTTGAGGAGGCGAGTGTCATTTAACAGCTCATTTATGTCTTCGTCGTCCTCGTCAGAGCTCTGCAGACACACAAGGTAAAAGAAGAAGAAATTAATAAATACATCCCACTGATACAGTTGGTTTTATCATTGCATTTAAAGGGATAGTTCAGAGTATTTGGGGTTGTATGAAGCAATTATCCATAGTCAGTGTATTAGCTACAGTAGAAAGCATCAGCATACCCCCAGTTTGCTGTCAGACAGCTGTTATACAAGCCAATATCTCTCCCTTCAAACCAACCAAACTCCATAAGCAAAATTATTAATTTTACCTCACAGAACACAGGAGTTGTTGGTGATCTGTTAGATTGTTTGTGTTATTCTGTAACTTTATCCTGTTTTAAAGGATAGTTTGAATTCACTAAAGTCACAGAATAACACAAACTAACACACTGAAGCAGCAGTAGACCAACAACTCTTGTGTTCTGCGAGGTAAAATTAAAGATTTTTTCTATGGAGTTTGGTTGGTGTGGAGAAAGTGATATTTGGCTTATGTAACAGTGGTTTCCAGCTAAAGAAGTCTGTCTGATAGGAGGGTAAACCAATGAAATTATTGTAAATATAGCGTACACTTTAATGTGGCAGAAATACATCTTGCTGCTGACCCTGTCCACAGCGGTACCCGAACCAAACTTCATAGGCAAAATCATGAATTTTACCTGACGGAACACAGGAGTTGCTGGTCTACAGCTGCCTCGATCTGTTAGTTTGTTTGTGTTATTGTGTGACTTTGGTGTTAGTTCAGATTAGTTCAGATTCACCAAAGTCACACAATAACACAAAAAAACAGTAGACCAACAACTCCTGTGTTCTGTCAGGTAAAATTAATGATTTTGTCTATGGAGTTTGGTTGGTCTGGACAGAGCAACTTAAACTGGACTTTTTTTTTTTTTTACTGACTAAAATAAATGTTGCTGACTCTACACTGGTTCTCTTGCTACTTCTTCAAACTGGGGGCGTGTCGACCTCCAGCTCCTGTAGGTGACACACCGACTGTGGATAAGAACCTCATACAACCCAACACTGAGTGGAAATACCTGATCATGTTTCCTCTTGGCTGCCCTCTTTTTCCTGCGTTCCTTCTTGGTCTTCTGTTTGGACCAGGCCTGGTTCTTGACGAAGGTCTTCTTGGGAAGGGGAGTCTTGTCTTTCAGCTCTGCGAGCATCTTCTGTCTCTGTTTTCTCCCTGTTCTTGTCCTTGTAGCGGATCGTGTCCGTGTCCACCGTCGTCTCAACGAAATCAGGAAACGTTTTCCCCCTCAGCTCCGGCATCTTGGGCAGGCGGAGGAGGGCGAAGCCGCGGGCCAAGGAGGCAAAGTCCAGATCTAGACACAGAAATGAAACCCAAAATGTTACACTTGTACTTTGTGTTTATTACAGAAGTGAATCTGAGGTGTAAAGTGTCTGTTTTCACCTTTGACTCTGAAGATGAGACTACACTCGTGTTTAGCGTAGGCCTGGACGTATGAGACGAAGGCTCTCATGCTTCTGTCGAACATGGCGCGGTCAGCCAGACACATGGCCTGGACTTTAGGCAGCACGTCCACAACATCACTTATAGGGGGCATCAACTGTAGTGGACACTGAAGAAAAGACAAAAGACATTTATGATGGACGTGTAAGATGCAATTCTCATCCAGTGTCAAATTAAAAAACGACTTTGTAATCTGCAGCTGTCAGCCGCGAAGCAGGCTGCAATGTAATCCTGACAGACAAATGTCATCCGTCAAAGTGAGTTTGTTTTTACAAAATATTAGAGAAGAACTCACCTTCTGGTTGATGGACAAAAAGTTGACGTAGGTCTCCTCCATCGGCAGCAGAAAGACGAGGGCATTGCCCTGATTGCCGATGCGAGCTGTACGTCCACATCGATGTACGAAGGCACTGAGACAAAGACGAGAAGAAAGAAAAACAGCTGAGCAAAAAACACGTTTGTAGAATTAGAATCATGAAACTTATTTTATCATGCAGGAATGTTTCCACCAACTAAAAACATGCCCACAGAATCCTGCAGGGACTGTTTTTTAAAATGTCACTTTAATGATAAGAAGTACACTCGTTAATCATTTGGCCTCTCAGATGCATGTGGTGAAGGTTTTAGAGACTTTCCTCTGCTCGCTCACCTGGCACTGCTGGGAGGATCATACTGCAGCACCCAGTTCACATCTGGGATATCAATGCCTCTGGCCATCACATCTGTAACACACCAGGATCCCACTGCCACGAAATACAAAGATGAAAAATAAAATGTTAGTCACAGAGCGCCAATAACACAACACAAACCAGATTTATTGCACCTGTGCAGTCTCACCTCTTCAGGGTCCGAAAGTCTGCAAAGATCTTGTTGCGTTTGTGTTTCATCTTGCCGTGGATGAGGTGGACGGTGACCTTCTTGACCAGCGTCTCCAGAGCTCGACCGTAGTACTCCACACACGCACACGTACTGAGGATGAGACAGAAACAAGTCATCTCAGTCAGTAACCACAGAAAAAGACCCCACAAAAATGAGGTTATTGTGTTATTGTGTGACTTCAGTGAAAGCAAATCAACCTTTTAAAACACCAAACAATCTGAACTGTCCCTTTAACAAACCTGAAGAAAACCAGATGCTTCTCATGCTTGTGTTGCCGTAGAAACGTCACCAGGCTGTTGAACTTGTTCTCAGCTCTGCAGATCTGAAATGAGAATATTGTGTCAGTGCTGCGCACGTTAAACTTCAGTCCAACGGACGTGAGGCGGGCGTCGCGCTGAGCCGACTCACGGTGTAGTAGTTGGAGAGTCTGGAGGGCGTCTTCTGCACAGCGGTGGCGGCCACGCCCTTCTCTTTGACGGTGATGCGTACGGGGTTCCTGAGGCCGGCCCTCACCAGTTTCTCCAGCTCCTGCGTCTGAGTGGCTGAAAACAGGCCTGTACGTCTCTGTTTGGGCAGGTAGCCCAGGATGGTGTTCAGACTGGACACACAAACACAGATTAGTATTAAAATTGTTAGCCTATAATCAATGCATCAGTTGATAGATTAATTGAATAATCATTAGTTCTCCAGAAAGCTGCCATTCACATCACCAGAGGCCAAACAATCAGCCTGTTCAGAACAGGCTGAACTAGTTTGTGTGAAGAAATGAAGAACTGTCCCAGGACTCCACACACTGAGCTCATTTCTCACCTGGCCTCGAAGCCCATGTCCAGCAGTCTGTCGGCCTCGTCCAGAACCAGCACATCCAGACTCCTGACCGAGCTCGCCAAGTCCAGACCGTCCGACTTCCTCCTGAACATGTCCTCCAGACGGCCCGGCGTCGCAATCACAATGTTGGCTCTGAAACACGCCAATGAAAGTCGTCAAGAGGAACACTCATCTGATTCTGGGGCGTCCTGGAAGCTCAGTGGTTCAACATAACTGATCATGTGAGTGGTCTCTGGTGTGCACTCTCTAATAAAGGCAGAAAATGCCTCCAGAGTTCACCGCAGGCAGGTCACACCTCTCAAAATCCACAATCTGATTTGGCTCTCTCTTTTCCAATACAAACATTTACCCGCCTGTGTGACCAGATAGCTTTACAAGATTTACCAGTTTTTCCAAATGCAAATCTACCCACATGTGGCTCTTGGCTGGTGTTAATTTCGGACCGTGCTGCTTTGTCACCTGATTGGTTCTTCTGATCGGTGCTTATCGAGGCCACCAATCAAATTATTTATAACAAATATCGGCCGAGAACCCTTAGAAGACTGACACCACTCATTTTTGTCAGTTAATATGAAGCTACAGCCAGCAGCTGGTTAGCTTAGCTTAGCATTAAGACTGGAAACAAGGGGAAACTGTTAGCCTGGCTGTTAATCTTGCTGCACCTCTAAAACTCATTGATTAAGACATTATATCTGTTTTCCTGAGGTCTTTCAGACCATCACATACCCCTGATCCTTGAACTTCTCCACATCCTCGATCGGGTTGCTGCCACCGATCAATAAAATCTGCCTGAAAAAAACAAACATGAAGCATTTTAACAACTAAAAACAGAGAATGTGGAAAATGTTTTAGATGCAAAGTAAT
Source organism: Lutjanus argentimaculatus (assembly GCA_034769285.1). Taxonomy (NCBI): domain Eukaryota; kingdom Metazoa; phylum Chordata; class Actinopteri; order Lutjaniformes; family Lutjanidae; genus Lutjanus; species Lutjanus argentimaculatus. The sequence continues at coordinate 40,710,110 of JAWZSL010000005.1, read as the reverse complement.
GCCAGACACATTATTATACTAAAATCCAGCTGTTTATTTACAAGCGGAAAACATTCAGATTTGTTTTATTTGTTAGGCTACGATTGAAAGAGCTGAAGAATGAAGAAGATTCAGGTCGTCTTCAGTCACTTTGAACTCACGTAAACTGTGGGAATTTCTGGATGAACTGATCCATCACTTCACTGATCTGAAGGGCCAGTTCTCTCGTGGGAGTGATCACCAGAGCACCAACCTGCAGAAAAAAAACAACATCTAAACCCTGCTCCTCCCCTCAAACAGTGAATCTAAATGTCCCAGGTGGAAAATGTAAATTAAGTCTCGTCCTCACCTGCATCTTCTTCAGCTTCTCTTCTCTCTTGAGGAGCAGCTCTATGATAGGAATGACAAAAGCCAGTGTCTTTCCGCTCCCAGTCACCTGCAAAGGCACGACATTTAGTGAACTGCACAGAAAAAAAAAGAAATAAATCAATAAATAAAATATAATGAAGGATTCTGATCCCGACGTCCTGGACAGGGTTTCTTCATCTTTTCCAAAAGTCACATTCAAGCACTTTTTCCCCAAGAACATAAGAGCAAAAATGATCAAACAGTCTGGAGCCTCAACAATCAGCCAGCAACTATTCTGACCGTTTTCGATTGATTTAGTAATTTTTTGAGTGAAATGTCAAACATCTGCTGGTTCAAACCAATGACTATCAAAATAATCATTAGCTGCAGTCCTAATTATATAAAAACAAGTTCAATTCTTCTATGAATACCACAATAAGTAAAAAAAAAGTCCCATAATAAGTAAAATAATTTTTTTTTCTTTTTAAAAAATCAACAACCTGCACACTTTGTGATCTGCAGCACTCTTGATTGTTCGTACTGTATTGTTTTAAACATGTGAAATTACAAAAGGTTTTTCAGTGTCGATACTTTTTACAGTCTTCATGTGTGACATCACTAATGTTGTAGCTCATTTAATTACTTTATTATTGCTGAGAAGTTTAATATAATTTATTAGTTTATTCAGATTCTGTATTATTGATCTGAATCTGCAAACAAACTAAAGTTGTCAAATACATGCAGTGGATTTAAAAGTAAAATACTGGCTTCTAAAATGTAGCAGAGTAGAAGTGAAAGTAATCTAAAGTGGAAGTACAAGTAATTGTGAAGTACAGTACTTGAGTAAATATACTTTTTTAATAAATCAAACTGCGCACTCACCGCCTCAGCAGCCACATCTTTGTTGCTCATGAACAGCGGGATACACGCTGACTGTAAAGCAGAAATCATAATAAATCAGATAACTGGAGGGTGTTTAGAGGCAGGTTTTAAAGTGTAAATGTTACCTGTACAGGTGTCATGTGAGTGAACTTCAGCTCATCGAGCGTTTCTAAAATCCTCTCGTTTAGTTTAAGCGGTAAACTGTCCCACGTCCCCTTCTGTCGTGTTATCCATGTTGGAAATGAACCATAAAGCAGAGTTTTATGCTGAAGTTGTTAGCAGCTGCTGGACTCACTCTCCACGCTGCACCTCTTTCCGGGTGCGCTGATGTTTACGCGCCGGGTGGGAACTGAAGCGCTGACACGAGTATCGTTCCGCGAGGTAAAAATAAAAAGATCCTTTATTAATCCACCTACTAGAGAGAAAGTAGTTCTCACATGAAACTGCCCACGATGCGGTCTTTTGCTTATCTCGAGTAACCGTTTCATGATTTTTGGAATGTTTTTAAAATGATTTTTTAATGTAATTGTTTGGTGCTTTGTGGTTTTATCTCTTATTCTCACTCTACACTACTTTATATTAACATTCCACTACACTTCAGAGAGAAATATTATACTTTTTACTGCACTACGTTTGAATGAAAACTTACTAAACATATGGTCAACATAATATAACTTAATATTGTGAAAATGAAAATGCTGCTTACATGTCAACACATCACTAACAATCTAACATTACATATGTTAATATAAATGTGCAATAGGGTGTTCAGCATATTGAGTATTTTTGATATTTTAAGTGTATTTTTTAATGATAAAATTCAGCCCGCTGTAACTAAGTATTTTATAAGGTTGAATATAATTGATTTACTTATTACTGAAATAATATAAGAATATACTTATCTCTCCACTGTTAAAACCTGAAATAAGATGGCTGAAGTGAATCATGTTCAATGCTGTTGACATCTCTTTACTGGGTGTCTACAGTGTTGCAGACCAGAAAATAATTTTAAAGGAGTTAAACAACGCTGTAGTATATAAAGTCGCGAGCGTTTCCATGGCAACGGCGATAAAACTGATGGCTACTTAACAAAGAAACATGCGGTCGTAGTTCAGTCTGCGTGTGGTCCAGACAAGGTGATTTAGTTGCATGTATTGTTGTTCAAATTGTTTTATAGTGTCTTATTTTTCAGGTCTGTGGTTCACAGAGGAAGGCTTAGCTGACCTTCTAGTCTGCCTGATGTCTGATGTGGGCTGATGGGGTGTGTGTGTGTTGTTGTTGTTGTTGTTGTTGTTGTATGGCTGTGTGTGCATGTGTTTGTTTATCTTTTGTATTGTATGCAGTGTTGGGTGTGGACACACCCTGCTGCTCCTCCACATGTGAAGCTTTTAACGGATAAATAAAGTTCTTTGATTTGAATTGAACGGCGGTAAACAGACGCTGAAAAGAAGTGTGCGTGTGACGTAGGACGTTCTAGAATTCGAACCATTATGACGCATCAGAGGCGCGTGGAACTGGCAAAAAAAAAAAAAAAGTCTCAGTACGAGCCTGACCTTAGATCCTAAACACAGTCACAACACAAAGTAGTTTACAGAGAGAGCATATCTCAGTTAAGAAAAAAAGAAAACACTCACGTGATTTTACTATTGTTCGAGATGGCCCAGTCACAGTCTGAGATAATGTATGAAATCCCTCAAATTACATCAAAGACCCTCCACAAACTGGTCAGCACGTCTCTTGAGAGGCTGAGCCCAGAACAGTGGAGGATGATCGCATTTGGACTCGTGGACAATCCAACTAGGACTGTTTTGGCAGAAACGTGTATGCAGATCGTTCAGTCTGTCTCTACAGCCATCCTGAATGCTGTGATACCTGTCGTGTATCAGCACGTTGCCGACAGAAGCCGTCAGGATCGTTGGTCACCAGATTTATTTAGCGTATCTGAGGAGCGCATCCAGGCCTCATTGGGAGACTCGCTGGCACAGAGTTTCAATGAGGTTTTGCAGGTTCAAGGGCAGGAATGTGTGTTCTCTGACACCCTGACCCAGCTGGTTACTAAAGAGGTGGCGCTGAAGGTTAACTTTGTCCTGTCAGTGGCCCTTAAAACAACCACTTTATCGTCACAAGAACCAGCTTTTTATGTAAGCAGCACCATATCCTGCACCACTGCTCTTGATAACATGGTGGTTTGTGCTGTCCAGTTACTGAATGGATGCTTTGCTGAGCTGGACGGCCAGGGCAAACAACAACTGTGTTTGCAAGGTTTTACCATGACAAATTTGGTGGAAGTCCTGGACGAAGCTCAGTCAGCGCAACAGACAGAGCCAGAGCCACCTGAGGACCCGGCCGTAACCAAGGAGTCGCCCCTTTGCACATCAGATTCATCTACAACTACAGTGGAAGTCATTTCTTTGGACCAAGATCAGGAAGAAACACCAGAATCAAGGACATCTCTTCCTGCTCAAGAAGAATCCATGGAGACGTTTCCATCAGACAGCTTCGTCACTGCAGCCACTGAAGCAGTGAGCGCCATCCTTGCAAAGCGAGCCCTTGAAAGAACCGTATCTCCTAGCTTGGCTAGCAGCAGCCCAGTTACCTATCCAGTTTCAGAAGCTCATGCCATAGCAGCTGACATCGTCCAAACAATTGCTGAATCCCTGCAGAGTTTTGACCATGTTGGCGCTGCTAGTCGTGAGTCGACAACCATGCCTAACTCTCCGTTCATGCCCTATTCAATCTCAAGTTTGGTGGTTAGCAAGCTGAAGGACTTTTTTGCCTCACACTTTTCATCTTCGCAACACACTGCTGTTGTCAGCGACGAGCAATGGCGCCAATTTTGCGAGTTCACCAGAGAACTCCTCCATCACACCTTGGACGGACTCAAGAGCAAGTTAAAGCTACCAGCTATGGATTGCCCTGTGATTAAGTCCAGATCTCCAGAATTAAAGACGCCACCCCCGCCACAGGAATGCGATTTAGGCTTTAATTTACCAGGTGCCATACCGGACTTACCTGAGGTTTTTCCTACGATCAGCAGGACCACAATCGTTGATACAAGCGAGCAGCTGTCTTGTCAGGAAGGTGATATCAACATGCAGACTGTCATGGACAATGTTGATAGTCTGCTGAAGGAAGTGCTCCTGCCACAGATGCAGGCATGTAAAACATCTGCCCACATGAATCTGGATAATGTGTCCAGCAGGGATGAGTTCAGGAAATTCACAAAGAAGCTCACGGATGACATTTATCATTACTTGATGCAGGGACAGACTTATCAAATACCCACAGTTCCAGAGGGAAAGACCCTTTCTGACACTGTGATATACTGGGTCACAAGGGAAGAGGAAGCCACTCAGTCTATTGCTTCACCTGAAATTTCCTATGTGATGACAGAAGATGCAGTCAGGAATTTCTTGCAGCAGGTGATCCTGTGGTTCACAACCGACCTTGAGGTGAACCAAGCCAATCTGGTGTCTGAAGTGTTTACGGATATCGAGCATGTTGTGTCAAAGATGCTGGCCAGCGAAAGAGAAAATAATAACTCAGAGGAGCACTATGAAAATGTAACCACTGAAATCCAACACTCTTGTACTGAAAGCCGAACCGCGTTGTCCTCGCAGCCGCACATCAGACAAGTTGTCTCTCTGCTGCTCAGGAAGTTGTTCATCCACACCGTCGGGGTCACCAACAAACCACTGAGCCTGATTGACTCTGATGAAGTCATTAACCGTCTGACGAAGAAGACACTTGAAGAAATCAAAGCGAGTAATACCCCCATCAACACCCCCGAGGCTCTGGAGACAGACGAGATCTTCTATGGCCTGTTGAAAGACCTCTGGGACAAGTTTGGCTCAGCCAGCTTGCTCCAGTCAGCCATGGAATCAAGTAATCCAGCTTTTGACCCAGTCTTTGTCAAGGCTTTGAAAGCTCATTTGTACAAGTTTGAAAGCATCAAGACAGGAAGTGTTTGCATACTTCTGAAGTCGAAGAATCGCAAACCTTGCGTCATCAAACGGTTCTTCTCATCTTTGGCCAAAGCAATCGCTAAGCCCTTTACTGCCTGCTTCAGGGGTGGCAGCATAAAGGACTAATAGCTTTGGACTTATTCCTAATCATGTCTCTCATGTCTGCGCTGCCGTAGGGGTCATCGTCTGTGCAGGCAGAGTTGATGCCCCCACACTCACAACTTTCAACCCTCCTCCTCTTCTAACAAGGAAAAAACTGGAAAAGAACACTCAGACATAACCCCTTTGCAATCACCAACTTTTGATCAGTAACTTATTAAGTAAGTCAGTTACATGTAACTATTTACTCCCCAACACTGCTAGTTGGTAAGCCTTGTTTTAGCCTAGCAGCTGTCGAGGACTTCAAGCCTCTACCGGCTGTTTTTTCACCGCATTAGCTGCAGAACTATTTTCTGTCTACAAGGAAGACAGTAGATCCTGCCTGAAACTGCTCACAGCAAAGTCTGGCGGAGGTTAAAATCTTTGAGGACCGAGATGCTGTTTTTCAAAGTGAAAACAGGCAGGGCCACACGGTGGTTCACAGTGGCCTCACAGGTGGATGTTGAGGGTTCGACCCCGAACTCGATACTGTCTGTGTGGCGTTTTTAATCTTTAGTTTTGCGTTCAGTGTCTGTCTTTAACCTATCCTTGTATTAGGATGGGTTAAAGACAGACACTGAATCTCACTATAGATTGTACTCTCTATGCTTCTATATGTGACAATAAAGTCGACCTTTACTTTTGCTAAAATCACTTGATTTTAATGTGACTTTTTCTTGTTCAGCCACAAAGAGGAAACAAACAGGAATCAAAAGTTTCCACCAATTCTTGCAGCTGCATGCAAAGTTACTTTTAAGTTTTAAAATGAATGTAGTGGAGTAAAAAGTACAATATTCCTTGATGGAGTAAGTGTAAATTAGTAAAGAGTATGAGTACTGTTCTTCTACAATGAAAATAAAAGTACTTCCACAACTGCAGATCTTTCTCTTTAGGTGGCAATAAGAAACACTATAAAGACACCTGCTGCATTCAAAAATGTCCCTTTTGTATATTAAATTACATTACAATTATCAGCAAAATGCACTTAAGGTCTTTAATATTATTGTATTTAAGCCAACTCTGACTATTATATATTTTGTGTAGTTTAATCTATAACAATACATCATATGTAGAGCATTCACATGCAGACTTGTTTTTTTATTAATGGGATCTAAGTATAAAATAGTGAAAAGTAAAGAATGACTCTCACAAGTTCCACAAAACTGTGCTTATGTTCAGTGTTTGAGTCAAAGTACTTCCACCAGTGCCGATCTTTCACTTGAGTTACTCTGTAGACATGATTTTAACACCTGTTACAAGTAAAACTCCTGCTTTTAAAACTTAACGTACTGCAAATAAAAGTATTTTTGTATAACTGGCAAAATTTACTAAAGCAAACAAATTTACTAATACAATAATGTGTAAGCAGCATTTTAGGCAAACTGTTGGGTAGTTTAATATTTTATAAACTACATGTGTCAATCTGCAAATTAATTCTTACCTACAGCTGTAAAATAAGTGTAGTAGGGTAAAAGTACAATGTTTCCTTCTGAAATGTAGTGCAGTATAAAGTATGAAGTAGCAGAAATACTCAAGTACAAGTACCTCAGAGCTGCACGGTGCTTGAGGAGCTTCGGTTTAATTCCATGATTTAGTTTCCACCAGTTTGGAAACCAGTCAATTCAACGATTTGCAGTCAAAAGTCAAGAAATTCTTACCACCTGTTTAGAAAGACATCCAAGTAATTGTACAGAATATTGGCTTTATTATGAAACCTGGGGCATTTTCCACAGACAACCATTCTACATTTGTACAGATCCATTTATCAGATTTTTGTTGTAATCACAAAAAGGAGGAGACTGTGTACAGAGCAGTGTCACCTGCCTGAGCTCACCAAAGATTGTTTTTAATACAAAACTGGAGCGCCTTCAGTAACACGCAACACTCGGGATGGTGCCGCAGCCGTGTGCAGGATGGGAAGCTTGTGACTTTTTTTTTTTTTTTACCTTGTGTCAGGGTAGAAAAAGGTAAAACGGCGCCATCCGAACGGTTGCATGTCACAGGATACGCTCCAGGAGAAACAAAACGGTTCAAAATTGTATACAATCATATAATTTAAAATTCCCATCCCCAACAAAAAAACTATAATAGAAGCAACTCTAAAGCACACAGCAGTCATTAGGTGTCAGACCCCCCACCCGCCCGCGCTCCCACCCAGCCTTGATTAACATGTAACACGTACTTCAGTATTCCTCTACACTTTGGAGCTGCACCCCAAGTAGTTCGGTTTAAAATCCAACCCTGCCTCAGCTCTTCAAGCGCCTCGCCGCTAAGTGAAAGTTTACTTTAAGTGTCTGAAAATTAAACTGACTCGTGAACTCTGCGGGCCCAGAAACCACTCGCCCGTTGTCGTTTTCTGAACCGCAGTTTCGCTGTGAAAAGATGTCGACTGAACTGAATCGCTATGAATCAAACAGACGGAGTTAGAAGCTGTACAGTTTCCCTTAAAGACCAGCTGCAGTGTAAACCCTTCAGATATTTATAGACGTATCCACCAGGAGTGCAATTTGTTGTTTGAGAGCGTTAAAACAATGTGCAGATATCACATATCTGCCAGAAACATTGTCTGACTTGGCTTAGACACAAAACCTCCTGCGCCTCAGACAAAAATCGAATGTTTTTTTCTTATTTGCCTTTTTTAATCATAGGAAAAAGGTCCCATTTATGTCTTTATAAGGGCTACATTCTCCTGTGGTGACTCCACACATGCCTATCCCCATTTATGTGCATTTTCTTTTTCATCTGCCGGCCTTTGCTTAAAATTATGAGCCTCACAGTCAGTCATTCACACAGGCTAGTAATTGGTACTTATCTGTAATTATCAAACAGTTTTGGACAAATAAAAATCTGTGAAACAAAAAAAAAGAAGAGTAAACTAATGAAAACTTGACATCTATCCCAGAATCTTTTGGCCATTCGTTCCAAACAAACACTAATTACATTTTTTTTAAAGAAGGAACCAAACAGGTAACAGGAGAACAAAACATCTGAGATCCAATCATATGCAGGCTTTACTCAAATCTGCCAGTCTCATTTCCAGAGTGTAAATAACTGTCTCGGTGTTGGAGAAAAACGGTGGAGGACACAGAAGGGATCATGTTAGTCAAACTACACCACCCGCCGTACTTCGAAAAATCTCTTCAAGTAGTAAATCTGCCCGAGCGTCATCGCCACCAGAACCAGGGCTTCGAAGAACGACCACAGCACCACTCTGCTGTTTGTGTTGTCGTTGACTGGAGAACACAAGAAGAGAGAGCGGATTAAATTACATGACAACAATGAAAATGACAAACTGGATCTTTGTACATGCTCTTGTTGACTCAGGACCAGTGACAGGAGACTCATCATTTACTTAAAGGGACAGTTCACAGTCATGATTTCTGCAGAAACACACTGCCGCTGTTGTCGTGTTTCAAATGTATGTTTTGTTTTTGCAGTTTGAGCACAACAAGCTGTGTGTCATCTAGTCCTGTTGTAGAGAAGGCAGACATCTTCACAGCTGATACTTTTCTTTTTGGGGTGAACAGTCCCTTTAAGAAAAGTAGAAATACCTTAATGTACAAATACTACGAGGAAAAGTCATGCATTCAAAATAGGGCTGCAAGATTTGTTGAAATGATCAGTTTTACATCACAATTTTCATGTTCGCTCAAAAAAAAAAAAACTTTTTTTTCATCTGGACAACAAGATTTTTAGAAAAAAAAAATCAATAAGACACAAAATATTAATTTAAAAACGATTTTATGCATTTAAAAATTGTTTTATTGCTCCTCGCCTCTGTTCAGAGCTGTCTCCATAGCAACGGTCTTACCAGACTTTAGAGTGCTGTAATTGACCAATCAGAACAGAGTATTTAACTAAGTCATGTAATAAATTTTTATTTTTTTTTAATGTTTTTATCAATAATAAATATGTGTATTAGTATTTTAATGTAGTAGTTTGTCAATGTGGGGCCAATTTGAGATAATTTGTATAATAATGGGCAGATTATAGTACACATCATATCATATACAGTAAGTATGTCAGGTGTTTTTATATGTAAAAAGTTGCTATAGCTGTCTAGCTGAGTAAAAAGGACAATATTTCTCTCGGAATTTTGTGAAGCAGAAGTATTAAGTGGCATAAAATGGAGATATCCAAATGAAGTACAAGTACCTTCAATCTAAAGTTAAAGCTACTACAAGGAACTGTAGCATTTTGTTGATTTTGTGGGCTATAACAGCAGTTTTTTCACTGTAATGACCACAAATTTCAACATTTAAAATGTACGTGTGGAAAAAGTAAACACAGGCTCGTTGTTTACTTGTTTACATCATATACAGGCATCAGCATTAAACTGAAACTGTTTAATAACCAGTTACAAACTCCTTGTAGTAACTTCATGTACAGTAACTTAAATGTACTTAGTTAGTTTCCACCACTGTTCAGGACTCACTTGCTCTGTGTATCCTCTCACGGACCTCCATGTACTCCTGTTCATGCTTTACAGCCGTCATGGCAACAGCCAACTCGTTGATCATCTCCTCCAGCTTGTTTTGGTGAGCTGAAACATGTAGAAGTAGTCATCAATTAAAGGCCACAACACAACTGATGTACACAAAAAAAAATCATGCATGAGGTATGCAACACATGCATAACTGTTTTACAACTGTGACATGTCGCAGGTGATGCTGTCCAATCACCAGAGACATTTAGAGACAGACCCTATGTGTTCTCACTGTGCAAACAGTCAAACCATCAAACCAACCATTACAGCTTTTTAATCTACGTACAGTATTAGTTTATACTATGGAAACAACACTGGTTAGATGAACTCTTCAGTGCATCACAAACTCAAAAGTCTATTTCACAACAGCAGTTGTGCCACAGTTTGCCCTGCTCCCTACCATCCCAGCTGTCACCACCTACAAAGAGGAGAAGAGCAGCCACAGTAATGTCAAAGAGGGAAACGAAGAATGATCACAAACCAAAACACAAGATCAAAAACAGCAGAATACAGAAAGAAAGACTGGTTTGAACTCTGCATGATCCATGTGGGAAACAGCTTCATTGTATGAGAGATAGTAATTGGTAAAACTTTATTGTGAATGAGTGTCCATAAGACTGACATCACACCTGTTATGAACACGAAAGAATAATAATAATAAAGTACTTTACACGACAAAATAAAAGTTGCAGACAAACCATAATAAAGTGTAAAAATTATACAGCAATAAGCGAAAGTAGTGATATGACAGAGTCCAGTACACAAAATAAAACACAAAATAACAATAAATAAAAAGTAAGAATGTCTTTCAATAAAATATCTGAAAATATTTTTCAGAAAAAGCTAAATTTTGAATTTAACCACTTATCAAGACACAACATACATAAAAAAAAAACAAAAAAAACTGCCATACTGATGAGCTGACTCATCCTTTTATTCATTTTCTCACCTCTGCACTCATTTTCTCACTTGATGCCGTTTCTGTTGTGTTGCATGTCGATGTGCAACTTGACAACACACGACTGGCTGTTTTATCACAGGATATGACAGGCTGTTTATAAGTCATCTGCTTTCATGTTGGTTTGCATTTAAGTTACACTGCTAAATATTTTATTGAACAATGTTCACAACACATCACTATTGTTTTATTCATAACTGTCATATCATGATTATGATGGTGTTATCATGTCAGTCTTATGTACACCCCTTCAAACTAATTTTCTGGTGATTTTCGTCATGTTCGTGTACCTTCTGTCTCCATGTCCTGGCCCTTCGGGCCTCTCCGATATCAATCGTGAACATGACGATCTTCGGTGTCATGGTCGACATCTTGTTGCTGAAGCAGAACTTGTAGGTTCCGTCCATGTGTGCTGCCACAGAGTATTTCCCACTGGACTCTCTGTCGCCTTTGTAAATCTGCTTACCATCAGGCCCTGTTATCTATGAAAGGACACCAGAAATAAATATGAGTACAAAACACTTCTGCATGAGGGCACCGCATAACCAGTGGTGGAAGGACTACTGAAAATCTGTACTCAATATAAATTACATAAATATTACTCCACTACAAGTAAACTGCTGTTAAAAAATACTTCAGTAAAAGTACAAAGTATTCTTCTCTTCTCAGGGTTTCTGTTAAAAAAGTACATCATCTTAGGCCATGTCAATGATTTTTCACCTTTTTCTTTACATGTTAAAACAAACAACTATAAACCAATTAATCAACCATAAAAATAATCATTAGTTTCAGGTCAAAATCTAAATTGCTTGCAACTCCAGCACTGTTCAGGTCAGCGGTCACAGTCACCTCTCCACAGTAGGTACCTGCAGCAGCATTTTTTTTTGCCATGGTTGTCACTGGCCTATTTAGCCTTATTGCAGGCCAATTCAATTTCCAAGCATGGGCTAAATCCACCATCCATTAGATCTTTATTTATGAATGTGATTCTTTATTTAAAATAAAGTTTATGGGTGTTTACATTGTTTATTAGAAGATTATCGTGGGCATGGCTGCTGCTAAGCAGAGACAGTTATTAAAACTCAGGCCGTTTAAGCAGAGGGAATTCACAAGAATTAAACTGAATGAAAGAATGTTAAAGGCAACAATTTGTTAATTAAAAACAACAGGCTACCTCTGATCGAGGATTATAAAGGTGCATTATTTCTCCTGTACTTTTTATACATGATGTTTGTTTTCCAGCTGAGAAGACTAATAAAGTGGAGGGAAAAAAGGATGCATTGTTTTATACATTTAAATTCCTAACTTTACAGGTCAGACAAAACAAATGTAAATGTCCAGCTCCCTGGACACTTCGCTGTTTTCAAATCTGGTCCTTCTAAAAGATTAATTGATCAGATCTGCCTTATTGGCTGCAAAAATGCTGATGAAAAGATTTATTCAAATTGTAGGCCTACTCATGTAAATAGCAACTAAGCAGATTATGTAGTCTGATGCAAACTTAAGTACGAGTCAAATTATAAACTTAATGAAGTCCAAACACCCGCCCCCGAAAAGTGACTAATTACAGTTATTAGAAGTGTTGTAATTCATTACTTCCAGTCCTGGACATAAATAACATGAAGGGACTGTTGTAACATATGGCAACATCATCTGTGGACACTGAACACTCAATTAAACTGAAAAGCACAGAAACTTTCCCCACAAAACACAAGTCAAAGGAGAACTATCAACATTAAATCATATAATAGATTAGATTTAGGTAGAGGACGTCAGATTGGCTACATAAGTTAGCATAACTTAGCTCTGCACAATGCTATCACTGCACTTCCTGAATCTTTATGAATAATTTCATCTCCACCGTCACACATTTATGAGCTGGAATATGTCCCAATAATGCCCCTGTGGTGATTTAATCCACTAAATCCAATAAATAATCCAATAAAGAGTGAGTTCAGAGCCACCAACCAGCAGCAGCTAGTTTCACTTGACGTTACGCAGACGGCGCCAGCTAGCTAACGTTAGCACAGGCCCTCTGTGGTCTCGTCTAGAGGGGAACCCTTGAATTGCCGGACTCTCGCGAGATTTGTTCGCACTGCTTGTACACTGAGCAAACTAATTATGTTCGATATTGTGACAAGGCTGTGACTCAGATCTGGTTAGATTTAGGGATAAAGGCACTTGGTTTAGACTAAAGAACAGATCGTAGTTCGGGTTAAAATTATTACTCTCGCGAGATCTTTCACGGCTCTAGGGTTCCCCTCTAGACACGACTGCCTAATGTATCACAGCAGCAGGTTAGGCTAAAAAAAACACAAATTCCTCCATGTTAGCTTCTTCTTGAAGTATCTCACCTCAACATCGATGTCCAAGAAGCCGCCTTCGGCCACCTCAAACATGAGGCCCATCTTCGTGCCGGAGTTGACCCGTTCATAGAAGCACTCCTCGGCATGGGCGTCTATGCTAACGAAGTAGCCGGACGCGGTGGCAGACAGGACGGCCAGCAAGACCACCAGCTCCGACACGGTGAACATGTTTAAAATGTTTAAGAGCGCGCGCCTCACACCACGTCTGACGATGTAAAGAGTCTCCTCGCTTCAGTGTGTCCTGCAGGACTGCGGGATGTCAGTGTGCACGCGTCAAGAGGAGCCGCATCAGCCTCAGCTCCTGTGTGCTGCTCTCTGACTGCCACGTACGGGCTTAAACGGCAGCCGGAGAGGGCCAAACTTAAGAGAGTGCGCAAATGCTGCGAAAATGAAACAGACTGCGACTTGTTGACTACTTTATCATAAAAGTACTGATAGTTTCTAAGCTAAACGCGGAATATAAATCAGTTGATTTATTAATTTAGAAGATAAACAGAAAATTGTGTTTAAGATTGGATAAACTTGGACTGGGGAAGTGAACCTTTACAGCAGCTCAAGAGCTAAAAGTAGAGATATAAAAGAGTGATTCCATGATAAATACAAATACAATGTACAATAAAAAATAATAAGCTGCACACACTACATGCACCTTACATTTAGATAGTAATTACACAGATATTGTAATGCACACATGATGAATAGCATTAAACTAAAGAAAAATATTATAAAAATATTGCTGTATGAATAGGATAATTGGAATATTTTCTACATGCGAGTGAAAGTAAATTTCCAAGCACAAATGTCAATCATTTATAGTTCTGCAGTGAGAGGATCATCTGCTTTTCTCTGTTTTATATCACTGTAACTGAATATATTTGTGTTTTTGAGTTATTGGTTGGACAATAAAAAAAACAACATGCCACAGTGTGCTGTTTAGCACATTTTTTATTTAGTGTGACCTGAGAGCTTTTTTAGAATACGTGGCCTCAGCAGGCAAACATGTGACAAGTGGCACCATCTCACATCTTTTTCTGGACTGCCTTCTTGCATTAATGAGTCCTCACAGTGTGGCAGCTGTCAGGCAGTGACACACAGGAACACCACTCAGAGAACCACAGCAACATGTCACAAGTGCTCAGCACAGTCTGCATTTTCAGATGGCATCTTCGGAGAGAAGTGTGGCAGCTAATCTGACATCCACCCATCACTGGCGTGGTGTCTGTCATTTCAGTTCAAACTGAAGCGTTGCATATCAGTGCACTTAAACCCACTGTATCACATGTAAAGGTTATTTTACACTTAAAAAAATGCTGTTTAAAGGTATAATCTGCCACATTTTCATTAAAAAAAATGCACATATCATTGTTCTCATTGTTTTTCTGTGCTTGGGATGTTTCACCAACCCAAAATATTGGTATTTGACATTCTTTGCTTTAAAGCTGGGGTAAAAGCTCCATAATAATCTTTAAGCATATTGTAATTCAAGTGGTCAGACAGAAAACTAGACTCCTGGTCCTCCTCCTGGATCTGTTTTAAAGATAAATTGAGACTGGGGGAAAGAAATAGAGGCCACTATTGTTTATATTGTTGTACGAGTGCAAGAATAAGCTCATTTGCATTTCTTGTCAATAATAATAGTAATAATATTTATGTATATATTATGTTTTTGGAGGTTTACATCTTGTGTGTAAGATATTTTTTTAATATGCATTGTGACTTCCATAATTTTGCTTCCAGAGATGTGTAAATTTTCATTTTTTTCAGCTTATTGTGAATACTGACAACTAAAACTTATGATCAGGTTGGTCTTCATTCACAAGCTTCTGTTTTCATGCCCTGCAATTGACCCATTTACTGTAATGAGAAGAAGAAGAAGAAGAAGAAGAAGAAGAAGAAGAAGAAAGAAGAAGAAGAAGAAGATGAGAAGTGCTGACAGTATTTCCCATAATGTTTCTAATTCTAATTCTTTTAGTTTAAGGTTACATCATAAAAGATTTTATGACATGCACTGGAAGATTCAGTCAGAATTAATTTACGGTAATTTATTTGGTATTTTCTAGTGGTTGAAAGTAATTAAGTACATTTACTCAAGCACTGTACTTAAGTACAAGTTTGAGGTACTTTACTTGAGCATTTCCACTGTATGCTACATTATACTTTTACTCAGCTACATTTTGGAAGTCAATATTGTACATTTTACTCCACTACATTTGATAACTTTAATTACTTTGCCGATTCATATTATTAATGCAAAATAAACAAACTAATAAAACATGTTACATTATTAAAGATTAATCTACCCAGCAGTATATAAAGTAGCTGAAACTAGCTCCACCTCTACCAGCTGCAGCATGAAAGATATTAACACATAATACATGAATAATTACATTCCAGCAATAATGTTATTCTGAAATGGACCATACATAATGAGTACATTTACTTTGTTTTTTTTTTACCTGGCTGTAAGATTATTTCCATCATTATTTCTAATTTCCATTTTGAATAGTTGTATGTGTGCAGTTTTTTTTTTTTTTTGTCCATTTGCATTTGTGAATTTAACATGTTCCACATAAAATAAAGAGGAAAATAAATAGTTGTTTTACAATCAATTTTATTCCTATTCTAAAAAATGATGTCTCTTTTTTTCTAAATGAACATTCATAAAATAAATGACAAATACTCTCAGTAGTTTAAGCACTTATCCCCTTTAGTTTTTTGTAACAAAACTATATGGACCATAAGGGCATTATTTTTGGTGTTTTAGAGGACACACAATTGGACCTAATGATCTTTTTTCTTTTCTTTTTTTTTTTTTTTTTTTTTTTTTTGCTTATTTTAGACATTTTTTTAAATCCATAAGGCTTCAATTTATAAAGACCCCACCCATCTTTACTCGCCTTTATGATGAAATACAACTCCTGAAATTAATGAAATGTGCCAAAAATCTCTATTTATTATTAGAAAATGACCTCACTAATGAAATGCCTTAATCTGTATTTTTTTTTTTCATTTAATTAAATTTGTGTTTTATAGTTGATTTATGATTAATTCTGTTTAATCTGTCTTAATGTTTTGTTGTTGTTTTTATATCTATTCTTTTGTGTTTGTGTAAATGACTACTGTAGTGTGTGTTCCTAATGCATAATTGGTCTTTTTTTTATTTATTATGTATTTTTATAAGTATGAGTTGATTGTCTCATAGTTTGTAAATTAAAAGGACCACTATAAAGGGAAAAAAACAATAAAAAAAACCAAAAAGTAACTTTTTTGAAATGGTTTTGATCACGTGACATGTGCGGTGTCCGCGGGTTCTTCGGAATGTTTCGGTTTGGACGCTCGCGCGGAAACCAGTCAGTGTGGTGGAGTGGACAGTTCGCGGAGCATCGACGAACTCTCCGGAGAGCCACCGCACCGCTTACCGCTTGTGCCGCTGTAATCATAAAATAAGCCGTTAATGAGCATGCGCGAAGTGAAAGTGATAGGACTCTTTAATTTATGTCCCACTGTTTGCCGGACGGGCCGAGCTCTGTGGCTTTATATTAAGGTGGCGAAGCGGCAGCGGAGAACGGCCGCGCGGGGTGTGAAAATCCGCGCACCCTGTATTTTGTCGCATGTTTGGTGACGTCCAATAATCGACTTTGCTTTGAAGTCTCCGGGGCTGAGGCCTAGAGACTTTTTTTTTCTAACGCACGCTCCTAAAACCGAGTCTCGATGTCTGGATTCCGGTGCCCGTTTTGACCGGCTGTGAACCGATGAAGCACTTTAATTAATCCGCGGTCGAAGCAGAAACGGTCGGAAACGTTAGCGAGCTAATTGTAGCTAAAGCTAACTGCCAGCAGCGAGGAAGTGAGGGACGAAAAAATGACATCTCGGAGGTAAGAGGAGCTGCAAAACAATGTCTGCTTATTATGTTAGCTGAGCTAGCTCACTTTAAACACACTCAGCTGTTTGGACGCTGGTGAACAAGCTGAGAGAGTGCCGACGTTTCTGGAAAAAAACACTGAGGGCAGTGGAACAGCTAGCTTCATTTAGCATACACCGGCAAGTTACCGTCAGAGCCCAGACACGAGATGTTCAGGTTAAACTGCATAAACTCAGGTTAAAATAACAACAACCTCCAGTTAACAATAAACAACGTTAAAACTACATCAACGCTCCAGGTTAACAATAAACAACGTTAAAACTGCATCAACGCTCCAGGTTAACAATAAACAACGTTAAAACTGCATCAACGCTCCAGGTTAACAATAAACAACGTTAAAACTGCATCAACGCTCCAGGTTAACAATAAACAACGTTAAAACTACATCAACGCTCCAGGTTAACAATAACACACAACACTCCGGTTACAATAAACAACGTAAACTACATCAACGCTCCAGGTTAACAATAAACAACGTTAAAACTGCATCAACGCTCCAGGTTAACAATAAACAACGTTAAAACTCATCAACGCTCCAGGTTAACAATAAACAACGTTAAAACTGCATCAACGCTCCAGGTTAACAATAAACAACGTTAAAACTGCATCAACGCTCCAGGTTAACAATAAACAACGATTAAAACTACATCAACGCTCCAGGTTAACAATAAACAACGTTAAAACTGCATCAACGCTCCAGGTTAACAATAAACAACGTTAAACTACATAACGCCCAGGTAACATAACAACAACACTCCAGGTTAACAATAAACAACGTTAAAACTACATCAACGCTCCAGGTTAACAATAAACAACGTTAAAACTCATCAACGCTCCAGGTTAACAATAAACAACGTTAAAACTGCATCAACGCTCCAGGTTAACAATAAACAACGTTAAAACTACATCAACACTCCAGGTTAACAATAAACAACTAAATACATAACACTCCAGGTTAACAATAAACAACGTTAAAACTACATCAACACTCCAGGTTAACAATAAACAACGTTAAAACTACATCAACGCTCCAGGTTAACAATAAACAACGTTAAAACTACATCAACGCTCCAGGTTAACAACAACACGTTAAAACAACATCAACCTCCGGTTAACAATAAACAACGTTAAAACTACATCAACACTCCAGGTTAACAATAAACAACGTTAAAACTGCATCAACCTCCAGTTAACAAAACAACAAACACCGGTTAAAATAAAACTTAAAACTCATCAACGCTCCAGGTTAACAATAAACAACGTTAAAACTGCATCAACACTCCAGGTTAACAATAAACAACGTTAAAACTGCATCAACCTCCAGGTTAACAATAAACAACGTTAAAACTACATCAACGCTCCAGGTTAACAATAAACAACGTTAAAACTACATCAACGCTCCAGGTTAACAATAAACAACGTTAAAACTGCATCAACACTCCAGGTTAACAATAAACAACGTTAAAACTGCATCAACACTCCAGGTTAACAATAAACCAACGTTAAAAACATCACACAACACTCCAGGTTAACAATAAACAACGTTAAAACTACATCAACGCTCCAGGTTAACAATAAACAACGTTAAAACTACATCAACGCTCCAGGTTAACAATAAACAACGTTAAAACTCATCAACGCTCCAGGTTAACAATAAACAACGTTAAAACTACATCAACCTCCAGGTTAACAATAAACAACGTTAAAACTACATCAACACTCCAGGTTAACAATAAACAACGTTAAAACTACATCAACACTCCAGGTTAACAATAAACAACGTTAAAACACATACATCCAGGTAAAATCAAACAAACATACCAGGTTAACAATAAACAACGTTAAAACTGCATCAACACTCCAGGTTAACAATAAACAACACAACACTCCAGGTTAACAATAAACAACGTTAAAACTCATCAACCTCCAGGTTAACAATAACACGTTAACCATAACGTCAGTTAAATACAACTTAAAACCTCAACCTCCAGGTTAACAATAAACAACGTTAAAACTAGCATCAACAGCTCCAGGTTAACAATAAACAACGTTAAAACTACATCAACCTCCAGGTTAACAATAAACAACGTTATAACTACATCAACGCTCCAGGTTAACAATAAACAACGTTAAAACTGCATCAACGCTCCAGTTAACATAAACAACGTTAAACTCATCAACAGCTCCAGGTTAACAATAAACAACGTTAAACTACATCAACGCTCCAGGTTAACAATAAACAACGTTAAAACTGCATCAACGCTCCAGGTTAACAATAAACAACGTTAAAACTGCATCAACGCTCCAGGTTAACAATAAACAACGTTAAAACTGCATCAACGCTCCAGGTTAACAATAAACAACGTTAAAACTGCATCAACGCTCCAGGTTAACAATAAACAACGTTAAAACTGCATCAACGCTCCAGGTTAACAATAAACAACGTTAAAACTCATCAACGCTCCAGGTTAACAATAAACAACGTTAAAACTACATCAACGCTCCAGGTTAACAATAAACAACGTAAAACTGCATCAACGCTCCAGGTTAACAATAAACAACGTTAAAACTGCATCAACGCTCCAGGTTAACAATAAACAACGTTAATCAAACTCCAGTTAACATAAACACTTAAACACCAACACTCCAGGTTAACAATAAACAACGTTAAAACTGCATCAACGCTCCAGGTTAACAATAAACAACGTTAAAACTACATCAACACTCCAGGTTAACAATAAACAACGTTAAAACTACATCAACCTCCAGGTTAACAATAAACAACTTAAAACTGCATCAACACTCCAGGTTAACAATAAACAACGTTAAAACTCAATCAACGCTCCAGGTTAACAATAAACAACGTTAAAACTGCATCAACACTCCAGGTTAACAATAAACAACGTTAAACTAATAAACTCCCGTTAACAATCACACAACACTCCAGGTTAACAATAAACAACGTTAAAACTACATCAACACTCCAGGTTAACAATAAACAACGTTCTATCACACTCGGTCATACACACAACGCTCCAGGTTAACAATAAACAACGTTAAAACTGCATCAACACTCCAGGTTAACAATAAACAACGTTAAAACTACATCAACACTCCAGGTTAACAATAAACAACGTTAAAACTGCATCAACAGCTCCAGGTTAACAATAAACAACGTTAAACTACATCAACGCTCCAGGTTAACAATAAACAACGTTAAAACTACATCAACACTCCAGGTTAACAATAAACACAAACCAGTTTAACGTTAAACTGCATCAACCTCCAGGTTAACAATAAACAACGTTAAAACTACATCACGCCAGTTAAAAACAACTAACCACAACGCTCCAGGTTAACAATAAACAACGTTAAAACTGCATCAACGCTCCAGGTTAACAATAAACAACGTTAAAACTGCATCAACGCTCCAGTTACAATAACACGTTAAACTACATCACGCCCAGGTTAAACAGATAAAAGCAGTGAAATCACATATCGCAGGTAAATAACACGGAAAACATCATTAAGTCATATTATCCTGATAAGTTAAACACCACAATAGGTATCCGTCAAGATATATTTGTTACATAAAAGCAAAACTCAAAGGATGGTTACATACATGTGAATGAGGACAGTTTAATGAGAGCAGACAGATGTGAGAAACACGGAGAGCTGAAATCCATATAAGGCAGAAGATTAGGTCATTAACATATTTATTATTTAATAATTAAAGTTGTCCTGATAAGATAGAAATGCAAACTTATAGTATTTAAGGAAAGATATAACAATAATGATGAAATCAATAAGGAACTCAGAAAGCAATATTTGAGTAGAAACATGGTTTGCAAATTGTGAAAGCTTTTCTGAAATTGATCATTGGCAAATTTATATCTATAATAATAAATTAATGTGAATTATGTAATTAAAAAAAACACCCAATCAACAAATTATTGTGCTTTTGTTCCAAACAATATGGATATTGCATGTTGCATATTCTTTAAAGCAGTGGTTCCCAAACTGGGGGGCGCAGAAGACCAGGACAGAAATGGAGTGAAACAAAGTTGAATGAATATGATCCATGTAGGGGAAATAAACAACCCAGTGTTTGCTGATTCTATTCTGCCAATCTTATTTCACTAAAATTAAACTTATGAATCCTTTTTTAAATCAGTTTCATCCTCAATTATTGTTAAAGATAGGATAGGATAAATATTTTGTGATGGGACGGCTTCTGAAAGGGTGACAGAAAAAGTTTGGGAGCCGCTGTCTTAAAGCATTACGAAATGAATGAAAAGAAGCTAAGGTCTACATATTAAACAGATGTACATCTAGATCAGATGACAACCAAAGCGCACTCATAAAAATAATATCTATATTCAGCTCTTTATTTAATAGTTGATAAGTTAAATTTTACTTGATCAATCACATCATTATCATCCCTGGTAGAAAATAAAAA
This sequence comes from Lutjanus argentimaculatus, assembly GCA_034769285.1. NCBI lineage: Eukaryota > Metazoa > Chordata > Actinopteri > Lutjaniformes > Lutjanidae > Lutjanus > Lutjanus argentimaculatus. The sequence goes on along the minus strand of JAWZSL010000005.1, from coordinate 40,688,607 downwards.
TTGGCTGGTCATTTCTGCCCTATAGGTCATCGAGCTAATCAACAACCGACTACATATGGAATCATGACAATATTGCCAGATATAACTTGCTTTTGAGATGATGATACTTGTTGCCGTGGATACCAGCACATCATTTAGCTGAACAAAAGTGATTTACAGATGTATCTTGTGGCTAATAAACTGCATTTGTAGCTGGGAGAAGTCTACAGCAATAATCTTCTAAGAAAGCTAATTGCATACACATACATGTCTACAAAACAGACATAACCAACAACAAGCGCTGCAGTATAAAAGAAGCAAACTAAAAAATACATATATAAGCATAAATTGTGAAAGAATAAGTCAGTAAATCTGTAAATTGTGCAACGACGTGACAGATTCACCTACAGATGATGAAGCAATCAACCACTGCTTTCCAATAGTAGGCGAGTCAGAGTTTCTGAGAGAAGGCGTGCAGGGGTTTCCAAAGTTGCCAGAATCTGATTTATTATTAAACTCATAAGTAATTTTCTTCAGAGGAAGAAAAGAAAATATGTGATATCAACATATAAACTGTGGGGACCTGCAGGACAGACCATTGCAGGAGGATACACTTTAACTAACTGGAAATAAAATAATTAACAGAGATTTGGTGTCCTTATCAAAGATAAAAAGGAGGAGACAATGTGAACAGTTTTGTTGCACGTTTTTCTATTATCACATTTTTTTAAAGATGCAGAAGCTCAAAGCTCTTTAGAGTAAATAGGAGGAGAATTTCGGATGCAGCGTTGCACTCCACACTGAAGCTAATCATGGTTTTACTCTCTTTCAGGTGGTTTCACCCCAACATCACAGGTGTGGAGGCCGAAAACCTCCTGCTGACTCGGGGAGTGGATGGGAGCTTTTAGCCCGACCCAGTAAGAGCAATCCGGGAGACTTTACCCTCTCAGTACGGTGAGTGCAAATTCAAGCCTCCAAATAAACTCTCTGGTGCTCGGTGCTTCTGTATGAGAGCGGTGACAGTAAAAATGAAAGAACCACCACTTGAGCAGCAGCTTTTCTGAGAGTGTTAGCTTCATGAGTTCCCTTGTTTTTCAAGTTTTTTTGTTGCCTTTACTTTAGTAGGTCTACATCTGTGAAAGACTTTGAATAGAGGCTGTTTTTTTTATGCTTCTTTGATTGTTACAGATCTCAGTTTTTTAGATTGGATCACCATGAGCGAGTAAAGATTATAAAACATGCAGGGTTTTAAAAGTGTGATTTGTGATCCGAATGCAAACAAAACGTTAACGCCATAAACAGAAAATCACGCCAGAAGATTAAAACCTACTATCAGTCCTAAATTGACTGACAGGCCTTTTTAAAACAGGCAGTAAGTCTAGACAAAAAGTAAATGTTTTCTCATGCTGTTAAATGTTTGCTTACATCAATCCCACTTGTGAACATTGCAGTAAAAATGGCTGATATGATGTTATGATAAGCTGAGGGCCAGACAAATTGAATGTTCCATCCATAACTCAATTATTACTGTACAAACTTAAAGCAACGAGATATAAAGCGTCAGAGGAGTGAGATGTGTAAAGAGCGTTGTGATCCTTTTAATTGAACGTTACAGTGAGTACACATACTTTGGTTTTAGGAGACCAGCGAGCTTACATAATGCTGCACTGTTCAATATTTTTATCATAACAGTTGATCAAAAAAACATTACTGTGTAATTTGCAAGGGCTCTCTGGCAGTGACAGCTCCACAGTGAATTATCACCCGACTCTGCAGTTCCCCCTCAGAGTGCTTTAGTCTATTTTCGATCGTTTTGAGCCTCTCATCAGTTTTGTTTTCAGCAGTAGCAGCAGGAAGCTGTGTGAAAAAGTGAAAAAGGCGCTGATAAATCCACTGTACACTAAACCAACAGCAAAATAAGCCAACGTTGCATGTAGGGCTGAACAGTTAATCGAAATTAATTGCAGTTTTACTATAAATACTGCAGTGTTCATATCGCAGGAGGCGCAATATTTGTATTATTTGCTGAGAATTCCTGGCCTGAACACCAGTTTCCTCAGACTTAAGAAAATATATTTGTAGAACAATTTTCATCATATTCAATATCAGTTAATCTGTCAGTCATTTTGTCAATTAATCAATTTGTTGTTTGGTCCATAAAAATGCTGAAAATTGTTGATCAGACCCAAGCTGACGTCCTTAAATGTCTTGTTTTGTCCACAGCTCAACAAATATTCAGTTTTCTGTCAGAGAGGAGTAAAGAAACCAGAAAATATTCACATTTAAGAAGCTGAAATCAGAGAACTTGGACAAAAAAAAGATCCAAACTGATGAATCGATTTTAAAAATAGTTGCCAGTTAATTTATTAGTCGACAACTAATCGATTAATCAACAAATCATTGCAGTTCTACATTGTTTGTTGCAGATCGCTGCAAAAATCAGACCTTTAATATGTCTTTAAATGAAAATGAGAATAATGATCTAAAAACGATCATTCCCTGTAATAACGCAAATCACATTGCAGTTGCAATATCAGTAAAAAATAATCACGATTAGATATTTTTTCAGGATTATTCAGCCGTAGTTGCACGCTGAGCCTGAATCTGGGAGGCTGTTCCTAACTTTGCTTGATTCTGGACATGGACAGTATTTATCTTGCGTGTCAAAGCACAGTAATCAAACACAGTTTTAATAACAATCAAAATTTTAAATGGTAATTCTAGTTGTCAGCAATTTTACTGTGGTTTTTCCTGAGACCAGAATCCGTTTCATCCCTGAAACAGACGTAGTTAGTGACCAGCTGGGGAACATCTGACAGCTTTAGAGCCACATATTTCACTCAGGAGTTGATAGTGATCAAACCAGAGCTAAAAGGGGAGCAAATATTGCTGTTTTTGACTCATAATGTTTCTCTGTGTCTGCTGGTGAACTGGTACATTTGACATGACGCCTTCATGTTACGATTGTGATATGATGTGCCAGTTCTACCATTTTTGGGGCTTTAAAGCTTCAGTGAAAACCAACCAATCAATCAATTTAAAGCTGCGCCTGCAGGACTGGACGACACAAGCTATCATACTCTCCTGAAAAATTCAGCGATCTTTAATATACTTTACTGTTATTTAGGGCTGCAAGTAACGTTTGTTTTCCATCATGGATTCATCTGTCAATCATTTCTTGGTTATTAGACGGTTTATAAAATGGTGAAAAATGTTGATCAGTGTTTCTCAAAGCCCAAGATGACGTCCACAGATGTCCTGTTTTGTCCACAACCTGCAGGAGTGTTTCTTTCAGTCTGGATTATGATGCTTATGAACACCTTCTTATTTATTATTTGCCTAATATTATAGTTTGCTCTTCATTTGTAAAATATGCTGTGTGCTGTCAGTCGACTTGTCCATGTTGTGATCGGTCAGATGCTGCAACCATCGCCCCATTTATGCGAACATGTTCATGTTGAGATTGGGAAACCCTGGGTTGACCTGAGGGTCGGGCGATTTGTTAAAATTTTCCAGCCAACCATCGTCGGTCCATCCATCAGCAATTGGCGGCTCTGCCTTTACTTTAGCAAAATAAAATGACAGACATCGCCCCAAAAAACGAGCAGCGATGGATTCAGCCCATCGTCGATGATTTGTCAGTTGATGATGTTCCCGGCTTCTTTCTGGTTTCTTAGGATGTCATCTTGGGCTTTAAAAAAACTCTGAAATTTTCACCCTTTTAGGGGCCAAAATAGCTAATATTAGCCAAAAAGTTAAAACATTACATTGCTTGCTTTCTAAGATTAGCTAAAAAGTTAACAAAAAGTTACGCTGTTTGCATGCTAATGTTAGCTAAAAAGTTAAGACATTATATTGTTCATCTCATAAAGGCAGCCTTTATATTAAAAAATATAAAGATAAAATAAATGTGCAGAAGGTTTTATCTAAATCAGATGGAATGAATGTTGGGTTTCAGTTTTGTCAGTTGTACGTCTGTGCTTTCCATATGTTTGGACATATTTTTCAAATATTGTGACAGAGTTAATTAATTGATTAATTGAGAAAATAATCAACAGATTAATCAGCAATGAAAATAATTGTTAGTTGCAGCCCTAAAGATCAATAAAGGTCCTTAAACTGACTTCACTAACTGTGCTGAATGATGGTGGGAAACCGGCGTTATCCAAAGAAGGAAGACCAACTTTTACTAATAAAAAAACAGTTTGTGGTTTTATCTCCGAGCCTGTCGAGTCATAAATTTTTAAGATGAAGTATCATTAACTCTGTTTAGCTGATGCAGCCAGTGTTATTTTTGTAACCGTCTCATATTTTAGCTGTACAGTCTCTCATCTCACACCATATTTACTTCCTATGGAAACAAAACAAAGTCATGCTCCTCTTGTGGAGACGGAGACGTTTCCACTGGGAGACTGGTCCCTGCTGGTTCAAACCAGCACACGTCTGTCTGTCTGTCCGTCTCTCCGTCTGTGCACATTCTGCCAGACTTAACCGTAAGTCATTCAGAGTTACATGCTACTGAGCTTCAGATCTGCCACAAGTTCTCCTTTTTCTATTTTCCGATATAATGGCGGTCACCTACAATGACTCAACACGGTTTATGGCGTCTATCTGGTTTGTGTCAGAGAAACGTGGTGTTTTTCCAGCAGTGAATCTCAGTGTCATCGCTCTGCCTTTTGAAACATTTTCACAGCTTTTTCTTTTTTGTCTCTCGCCTCCTGAAAATAATAGAGATGTCAATCATGTTGATGTTAGTGGTGCGTGTGACTCAGTGTTCAACTGTTTATCACTTTCCTCTTTTTAAATCATAAAACATCAGGGTTTGTGCAAAGTTGGGCTGCAACTAACGATTATTTCCACAGTCGATTATTTGGTAAAAAACTATTCAAATCAGGATGTTGTGACATTTGTTGAGATCTCTACTGGGGCTGAACGATTTTGAAAAACTATCTAATTGAGATTATTTTGACTGATATTGCAATTTATTGATATTTACAATATTAGAGGTGATGATGATGTTTACATCATTATTCTCATTTTCATTGAAAAAAATATTAAAGGTCTGATTTTTGCAGCGATCTGCACCAAACGATGTAGAACTGCAATGATCTGTTGAATAATCGATTAGCTGTCAGCCATTAAATTACTCAGCAACTATTTTAATAATCGATTAATCAGTTTGAATCTTTTCTGTTTTAAGAAAATTGTCCAAATTCTCTGATTTCAGCTTCTTAAATGTGAATATTTTCTGGTTTCTTTACTCCTCTCTGACAGTAAACTGAGTATCTTTGATCTGTGGACAAAACAAGACATTTGAGGACGTCTTCTTGGATTTTGGGAAACACTGATCAACAACTAATCGATTAATCATAAAAATGATTGACAGGTTAATTGATAATGAAAATAATCTTTAGTTTCAGCCCTAAAAAGATTTGTCGTAGTCTGTAGAATCTGATGTGTAGAGCAGCACATCTCTGCAGCACCACAGTAATTTTACAAACAAAATATTGTTTTATCAAATACTGCATGTCCTGTGATTTGAAAGTTGCAGTAGACCAGATTGTGTTTTCATTAAAATTTCAATTAATTATTCAGCCAGAGGAGGAATCCCCATCCTAGGATGGAAAGACGTGCAATAGATGTACAAAACAGAACAGCAAAGTCACATTAAATACAGAACTCATACATGAAATTCTAAAATATATGTAAAAGAATGTGGATCCAGGAGGATGTTGACAGTGACAGAGGTGGTTTGATTTCTCCTAATTAATTTGAATTCGTTGAAGGAACATGAATGTCCCGTTGCAGTCTGTTCTCGCCCCTGACGGCAACATTTCTCTAAGCGCTGGTTCTGTTTCCTGCAGGCGAAATGGAGCCGTCACCCACATTAAGATCCAGAACACAGGAGACTACTACGACCTTTATGGCGGGGAGAAGTTTGCCACTCTGGCGGAGCTGGTGCAGTATTACATGGAGCATCACGGGCAGCTGAAAGAGAAGAACGGAGATGTTATCGAGCTCAAGTATCCACTCAACTGCGCGGATCCCACATCAGAGAGGTGAGCCGTGTATTTTTGGGCTTGAATTTCCATATTTTCTGGGCACTTGAACATATTGTGGGTTACAAATTCTGCAGGTCTGCAACAAGGAGAGAAGTTGATCTCAGTCGAATCGAATAACCAGTGTTTAAGATGCTTTTGGATTTTGTTAAATCCCATCCTTAAGTTACCTGATTAATATTTTATGCTACATATTATTAACTAGACTTGCTGTGAAAATGTTCTTTTTCTTGCTGAAAAAGAGGAAGTGATTTTGTGGTTCTAGAGCCAAACTATGTTCCCGTAACATTTAAACATGTTTCCTTTTCCCCAGATGAAATATGTACAAATTCAACCGCCAGCTGTTTGGTAATCTAAGAAAAATATTTACCCTTAAAATACAGACTTATACATTTTATAGCCCCTACAAATCAAATCAGGGTTTCCAACAGCATTAAAAGAAATGATGACATTTTTGTGAAGTGTAATATCAGGTCTGTTGAGCTGCAGGAGAAGCGAGCAGGAGTCCCTCTCTCTTCTGTGATGCAGATCTGTTAGCACAAACTTCACCGTCATGATTATTGCTTCTTCTTGTGAAGTTGGAACATTTTTCCTAAATATCTCTGGAGTTTATTTCTAAGAATTCACGTTTGGACGTGATTAAGAGTATAATTCTGTGCACGAGAGGAAAAAAGCGTGGTGAGACCTTGATAATCAATACGACATCAGCCTTAGTCATCTGAAGTTTATTTTTAACACAAAAATTGTTCAGCTAAGTTTGTTTTATTTTAGTCAATATTGATAATAATTGATAATTTTTAATAAAGTCCAGGTGGGCAGTGGTTGAATTCAACCACGTTATTTATCAAGGCACACACGTTAATTAAGTAATAATTTTAATGTTAACACAACAATGAAAGACACACAAATAAAAAACATTTAAAAATAAAAAACACTTGCAGGCTGACCTGTTGTTTTTTATGCTCACTTTCTTCACCGTCTGCACTCATTTTCTGTCTCCACACTTTGTTTTATCTGCTGTTGTGTCACATGTGGATGCTGCAGCCAAACGACATACCTATGAAATGATTGGCTGTTTGCATCACGTCACTCGCACATCTTCATTATACTTGTTTTGTTTTATGGCAAATTTGCATTAGGGCTGCAACTTCAATCAATCTTCTCGATTAATCAGTTATTAATTGATTAGTGTTTTGGACCATAAAACGTCCTCAAATGTCTTGTTTTGTGCAAAACACAAAGACTTTCAGTTTACTGTCATAAGAGGATGAAAGAAACAGAAAATATTCACATTTAAGAAGCTGAAATCAGAGTTTTCAAATGATCAAAATTAGAGCTGCAACAATTAATGGATTATTAATTCGACTATTAAATTAATCGCCAACTGTTTTGACAATCGATTAATCATTTTGAGTCATTTTTTAAGGAAAATTCTCTGTTATTAACTTCTTAAATGTGAATATTTTCTGGTTTATTTCCATAATGATTGCTGTTGCTTTTAGGGCTACAACTAAAATATATTCAGTTTACTGTCAGGGAGGAGTAAAAAAAATAATAAATAAAAATATTCGCATTTTATGAAGCTGGAATTTTGACTTTTACTCGAACCGATTAATCATTTATCAGTTAATTTAATAACCGATTAATAACCAATTAATCGCTGCAGCTCTATTTGCTTTGTTGCTGCTTCAGTAATAAAGGATTTTGTGCTTTTAGCTACAGTTTTGTGCTCCAGCTGTTTCATGAGGATTAGATAAAAGGTATTTGGGTCATTTTTTTGTATGAAAGCAATAAAAGGAAACCATTTTTAATATTTTACTCAATGTTCATCTACAGACAAACACTGAATATTAGTGTCTGTCTGAACAACATCCAGTGTCAGCAGACAGGAGGCTGATGCAGCTCACAGCAAAACATTCTTTTAGCTTCATCTTACCATTAAAACCAGCTGCATATAAAGTACAGATGAGTTATTATCTGAAGAACTGATATACAGAAACTCAGATATTTCTATCTACCATGAGAACATTGTAATATTCACAGTTTTATCTGTACATGCAATCAATAAACACAACTGTTGCTTTGGGGTGAATGTAATGTGCTCAGACATGTTTGTCAACAATAAACATCCTGTGAACAAAGAGAGTAATTCTATTAAAGTAAGTTTATCCCAGTCACCATTAGAAGCAGGTTTTCGATGATGTGAAGTATTTTTCAGTGAGTTCAGTCCAGTCAGACAGCTGTGTTTGATCATCGTGTATCGTCTTTTTCCCAGATGGTTCCACGGTCACTTGTCGGGCAGGGAGGCTGAGAAGCTGCTGACGGAGAAAGGGAAGAACGGCAGCTTCCTGGTGAGGGAGAGCCAGAGCCACCCGGGAGACTTCGTCCTGTCCGTCCGCACGGGAGACGACAAGACGGACAGCAGTGACAGCAAACCCAAAGTCACTCACGTCATGATCCGCTGCCAGGTAAACACGCGCTTCATTACCTCTGTGTTTCCCTGCCTTCATACCGTACATCCTCAGTTCGTCAGAAGCAACGGTATTAAACTGCATAATTCTATACGTTTTAATATGTGTCGTTTGCTGTCATTTAGGAGGAAGAAATGTGTTAACATTTAGAAAAGATGGTGACTGAGGGAACATTCAGGCAAACGTTTACAGCCGGGTGCATGACAGATATGGTTCAGGACTCCAAACTAACATTTTTACCACCTTCCTAAAACTCACTCTAACCTCATTACAGGCATTTTTGGTTTATTGGCCTCATAAATGCAGGAAGCGTCCAAAATGACGGATAATTGTCTTGATTAATTTTAGGGATGTCAGGAGTCCATACCCATACCAGCTAATTTCCATGAGTCAAGGGTAAAATTCAGCCATTATTATTTTTCTTTTGTTGTAGAGGAGCTTTGTGGAAAAGACTGAGGGGGATTTTTATTCTGCCTGACACACTGTCAGAGGAGAATGTTGCCATGTCTGCAAAGTGCAGTGATTTCTGTTGCTGAGCTTTGAATATAAGTTGAACTCAGAGGGCAGCTGTAGTTTAAATGTATTGGTATGTGAGAGACTGAACACTTGCGTTTGTTTTTGTTTTTTTTGTAGTTCTGATGACAGGATGGGAGCCTGCGAGCCACGTTTACATTAGCCTTTAGAGTTCAGCTGTTACAAACATGGTGGAACATAAGTGCATCTCCAGTCCTTTTGGGAATGTGAAAAAAATGAGTACTGTCACGCTTTCAAAATTTTGGCAGCGACTTGGTACCGAAGTATCAGTTCTTGTGACATCCCTAATCAATCAGTCTATTACTGTTTGCTAATTCTGCTCAGCCTAATTGATGCGTTAGCACTTGTGTGATGCAGACGGATACAAATCCACGTTTTTACTGATGTTCTCAGGTTAAGGGTGGCGTGCTGTTTCTTTAGTTTGCAACTGATTTCTTATGTTTTTAAATATTTAAAAGCAGAATGAGAAGGTTTTGTTAGTTGCAGTTGGAGCTGCACAATTAATCACAATAAAATTGCAAAATGGCCAAGTGCAATATCCAAATCGCAGAACCTAATCGCAATGAAAATTACAGTGCAAAACAGATCATTTCCATTAATCGTATTGCATATTGCAATTCTAGTCAAAATAATTGCACTGTGACTTTTCTACCAGATCGTGCAGCTCTAGTTGCAGTTAAAGTTGGCTCCTCCTCCTCCTCCTTCTGAAGTCAGCGGTTCCTTTTGGATGTGAGTTTACAATCTGACACCTGGTTTCCATCCTCACATCCTGTCCACTGTTAACATAACAGAAGTTATCTCAGGGCACTTTTCATATTGAGCAGGTCTAGACTGCTCTCTTAACAATAATATTATTTCAGAGACCCGACAATTCCCAGCAAAATAAGAGAATACGAGCAGACGGCTGCAGGGTCTCCACAGATACAGACGTGAAAATCCTTCTCATTCTGCCTTTAATTTTTAGTCTACAAATTCAGCATCTTTATATGCACTTAAGTAACAGCTTCCTGCACTAATGTGATTTCTGTTTTTGTGATTAAAAGATAATCCTAAAGTGGTCTGCACACACAACAAAAATAAAGCAGATCACACGTGTTATTATTCTCCTTGACAATGTCAATGTTTTTCAGTTCCTCTGCAATATGAAGCTTAAAATGCTCAAAATGTACAGTACATTCCAGATTTACTATGTCCAGTAGATTATTTATCCAGAGTGATTGCATACGAAGATCATAATCCAGGATTTTAAGATTGTTTTGTTGGTGAATACGCACATGACAAAGAAGAAAGTCCTGCTGTGACAGCGAGAGGATGAGAGGAGAAATCGTTTCACAGAGTGATCCTCGTACTCCAAATGATTTCACCCAAAGTCTGACAAAAATGGAGCCGGAGCTTCTCATCACGAAGCTCCTAAGACTGCGTCAAGGTTCTTCTTTGTGTTTTACAAAGTGGAACGTTTCAGATCACTGATGGGCGAGTGCAGTGGTTGACAGACAAGAATGAAATGGAATGGAAGTGCAGCTAATATTGATTTTCTTTCATGCTCGCATGTAATGAATTTTAAACGTCAGTATCATTAAATGAATGGAGCGCTCCCGCCCACAGTCGGAGGTCGACAGCCTGGCACCAGACCAGCTCCACCCCGCTGATCGACGCGCCACAGCCAGCTGTGTCTCTCAGGACAGGCGGCTGCCCTGAAGGAGACCGAACTGTCAGAGCAGCTCACTGCTTGATTCTGTCCTCAATCAGAGGATGAGGAGTGGTGACATTAACATGTGTCTGGGGTGATCCAGTCACAAGGAGACTCAGACAAGTAGTAGTAGTTTTACAAGGAAGTAACAGGAAACAAAGAAGTGTCCGATTTTGGTTACTATTTACTGTATTTAGAGCTGCAACTAAAGATTATTTCATAGTAGATTAATCTGTCGATTATTTTCTCAGTTAATCAATTAGTTGTTTGGTCTATAAATGTCAGAAAATGGTGAAAAATGTCGATCGGTTTCCCCCAGATATCAAGATGACGTCCTTAAATGTCCACGTTTTGTCCACAGTCCAAAAATATTCGGTTTGCAGTGAGAGAGGAGTAAAGAAGTCAGAAAATATTCACATTTAAGAGGCTGAAATCGGACTGATCTGATGAACTCGTGTGGCTTCTTTTCGTAGCATGACCTGAAGTACGACGTGGGAGGAGGCGAGAAATTTGATTCCCTCACCGACCTGGTAGAGCACTACAAAAAGAACCCCATGGTGGAAACTCTGGGCACCGTGCTTCAGCTCAAACAGGTAACCTCCCTTCTCAGATATTCTTTCTTTCTTTTTTTTTTTTTTTTTTTTTTGATTATTAAGTGTTTTCTTTTCCTGGGTTTAGCGGCTGCATCACAGTGAAGTGATGTAATTTTCTGAACTTACCAGACTGATCTAGCTGTTGTATTATTTGTCTTTATCCACTTAGTCATTCTATCAACATTACTGATAATTATTATCAAAAAATCTCATTGGTTTAATATCATATCACACTACTCTGTCCCGCACACCCGCACTATCTGATTGGTTAGAAGTCACAAGTTATAAGCCCGTCAACACAGACACACTGAGTCACAGACAGACAGGCACAGAGCTGGTGTGTGTGTGTGTGTGTGTGTGGTGTGTGTGTGTGTGTGTGTGTGTGTGTGTGTGTGTGTGTGTGTGTGTGTGTGTGTGTGTGTGTGTGTGTGTGTGTGTGTGTGTGTGTGTGTGTGTGTGTGTGTGTGTGTGTGTGTGTGTGTGTGTGTGTGTGGTAAGTTAAGACAGTGGATATCGCAAAAGTTTCAGTAAATATCACAATCTTATGATCTGTCTCTTAACTTGTAACGACAGCTGAGTTACAGTAGTCATGGTCGGGATTTCACTTGAGGCGATGTGACGCTTCAGTCGCTCTTCACAGAGACGAGCTGCAGAGTAAAACACTGCAGCATCTGTCCTGTCTGTTCTCTGCAACTCTGCATTCAGATTTCTGGTATTTTGACTAAAATAAAAGTGACAGCGACAGTAAAACTGTTTCACACTATGATGGTGACATGTAGGCCCCGGATGACGTGTGTGCCGAACCATGCAGGGGGCGATATGTTGCACCCCTGCTGTAAGCTGAGGCATAATTTCGTGATCATAATTTCTGTTCTGACTCCCGTCCTCCTCTACAGCCCCTGAACACTACTCGTATTAACGCTGCAGAGATCGAAAGTCGAGTTCGGGAGCTGAGCAAACTAGCGGAGGCCACAGACAAGGTCAAACAGGGCTTCTGGGAAGAATTTGAGGTGAGTGGTTCTGGTGTTGTGTCATTGTGCAGCTCACCTCTTTGTGCGTTTTGTGACTTCTGTGTGCATGAAGCAGCTCCTTCAGCAGCAGACTGCTGCACCCACAGTGCAAGAAGGAGCACAACCACCGCTCCTTCACCCCAACAGCTGTGAGACTCTTGAGCACCAACAGAACTTAATGTGGCACCGTTACGCCTCTGTTACATCACTCATCACTTACAACGCGCACACAACTTATTTACACTTTTCTTGGTTTCAGGGTGCAAATCATACTTACTAATATTACTACCTTAAGGCATAATATATCATCATATACACTTTTCATACGTACTGTTAACCCTTCATATCTCTAATTATCAATTACCTTGTGCAGTATATTGTATATTTACATTTTCTACTGTTAAATCATTTTCTGTTTAATGTATATTTTTTTCAAACTGTAAATCATCACTGTGGAATTTTTGCTGTTTGTATTCTGTGAAATCTGCCTTTACAAGGCAACACTGTTTGCATTATTTTTTCCTCTTAATTATAATGCTACACAGCATGTGTGTGCTACAACATGTGTGCAGTTATCCTGCACAGTTATCCATATATACATCATATAGATATCTCCATATATCTGTAAGTACAAGGTGTGTATAGTGTTTAGGTCTGACAAATGTAGTGCTTTATATATTATATTTTTAAGTTATTTTACGTTATAAAATAGAAAAAAATACAAGTATTCTATTATCACTCACCCCTTTGTCTACCTGTACTTTTTGAGCTGTTGTAACTTGTGAATTTCCCCAGTATGAGATCCATAAAGTTTATCTTATCCTATCTTATCTTCTTCATGCATTGTTGGTCAGCAGTAACATGTTGAGATTTGTCTCTCCTCATCCAGACCTTGCAGCAACAAGAGTGCAAGCTGCTCTACAGTCGCAAAGAGGGCCAGAGAGCAGAGAACAAAAACAAGAACAGATACAAGAACATTCTGCCTTGTGAGAAACTTTTTCACCGTAACATTAATAATCAGTTAAACTCTGCAGCAGACGGGATTTTAAAAAAGTGACCAACTGTGATGTTTGTGTTTGTGTTTGTGTTTGCAGTCGACCACACTCGTGTGGTGCTGAATGACAGGGACCCAAATGAGCCAGGCTCTGACTACATCAACGCCAATATCATCATGGTAGTATCTGCTGTCATGGTAAACTCACTTCATCCTCAGGGACACACAAACACACACTCATACACACACACACACACCATTCATTCTGTACTTGTAGATGTGTAAGATGTAGACTTGTGTTTTCAGTCTGTTTGTGCTCCTGCTGTGTGTGTTTCTGATTGTTTTGAGAATTCAGCTGACCGTCACATCTGTGTCTGCGTGTCTGCAGCCGGAGCTGGACTCTAAGTGCAACAGCGCCAAGCTGAAGAAGAGCTACATCGCCACTCAGGGCTGTCTGCAGAACACCATCAGTGACTTCTGGAGGATGGTTTTTCAGGAGAACTCTCGAGTCATCGTCATGACCACCAAAGAGGTGGAGAGAGGAAAGGTGAGCAGAGCAGATCACACAGACTAACCTGAGAGTCAGTCCACTGTGAACTGTTCTTATCCCTGATGTTTCCAATACATTTCTAGTGCACAGACAATAAATTAATACTGCAACAACAACAATTATTTTGTTTTCTCATCAATATATCTGTTGTATATTTTCTCAAAGAATACGTCCTCAGGTGTCAGAGATACTCAGCTGCAGCGCTGCGTCTGACGGCTCACCTGAGTGTGTATTTATATATCGAGTTGGCAGAGATTTTGTGAAGAAACCAGGATTTTTTCTAATCTCGTTCGTCTCCTCGTTCCTCTTGACTTTTTCACGTGTGTGACATACAGTTGTAACTGTGGGATCACTGTCACACACTTCTTAATCAGACCAAGCACAGGGAAAATTAGGGAAAATAACCACACTGCACACCTGTAACTCGCTGAATTTCATAATTCTTCAGTTTACTTACAGTTTATAGTCTTGACTGACGTAGTGAATGTTGTTGTGTCTCAACAGAGTAAGTGTGTGAAGTACTGGCCAGACATGTCGGCTCTGAAGGAATACGGAGCGATGCGAGTTCGTAACGTCAGAGAGACGGCTGCACACGACTACATCTTAAGAGAACTCAAACTGTCCAAAGTCGGGCAGGTAAGTTGTATTAATGTGGATACATATGGATAAAACACACGTATTAAAGAAAAATGAAATGAAACTGTATTGAAGCTCTCTGGTAAATTGTTTTTGTCTTGCCTGTTTCCAGGGCAACACAGAACGTACGGTTTGGCAGTACCACTTCAGGGCCTGGCCGGACCACGGAGTCCCCACTGACCCCGGCGGTGTTCTCGACTTCTTAGAGGAGGTGAACCTGAAACAGGAGAGCATACTGGACGCTGGACCTATAGCGGTACACTGCAGGTAAAACACACACAAGTCAAATACTGAAATAAACCAGACATAAATCCTCTTAAACAGAAACCGTCAGTGTACATGGAGGGAACATGTCGACTCAGAGACGTTCTCTCCTGTTCTTCAGTGCAGGGATCGGGCGGACAGGAACGTTTATAGTGATCGACATCCTGATAGATGTGATCAGAGAAAAAGGTGAGTCTGCATGGTGCACACACACACACACACACACACCCCACACACCACACATAAAATCTAGAGGAGATTTAACTAGAGGAACAATAAATATATACATTTCCTTTTTTTATGTGCATATACCCATATACATACAAACAAGAACAAAACAAAAGGAGAAAAAAAGTATATGTGAAAAGGAAAATTAAGCAAATTACAAATAGATTAATTTATTAATACTATATATTATTATTATTTTTAAGAATTATGAATTTAACATTAGTTGAGAAGGTGCATTAACTTACATTTGACTTTAAAAAGTGTTTTTGGGTAAATATTTGTATTGATCAGGTTGTAACTAACCACTGTAGTAGTGGTTGTTACTCCTGCGTACACTCAGTTCTGCTCAGTTGAATGTTGAAATGACTCAGATTTTTCTTCATATCCTCTGTAATATTTTGCCAGTGTGGTTGTGAAATTGGTCTTAAATTGTATTATTAAAAGTCTTAAATGACCTTGTTAAAACCTGCAGATGATGTCACCAGTGCTAAAGGATGTGATAAAGTGTAAAATATTGTTTTTTGGCTGCAGGGGTGGACTGCGACATCGACGTGCCAAAGACCATCCAGATGGTTCGTTCTCAGCGCTCTGGGATGGTGCAGACGGAGGCGCAGTACAGATTCATCTACATGGCTGTACAGCACTACATAGAAACGTTGCAGAGACGCATCGAGGAGGAACAGGTGTGCTGCAGAAAATCTCCCCGTTTCATTTCTGCTTCTTTTTTTTTTTTTTATCCCTGTTCCCGTCTCTTAACCCTCGTCTGTCGTCTCCTCTGCAGAAAAGTAAGATTAAAGGGCGCGAGTACACCAACATTAAGTACTCTTTGTCTGACCTGACTGGAGGAGAGCAGAGCCCTTTGCCTCCTTGCACTCCAATTCCTACTCCCACCTGCACAGAGTGAGTAATGCTGTCTGTAAAAAGGCTCCTGCTGTAGTTTTGTGTCCTTGTTGAAGAGAGCCTCCTCAGTTGTTTCTCATCAAAGTGTGTGTTGGCAGGATGAGGGAGGACAGCTCCAGAGTGTATGAGAACGTGGGCCTGATGCAGCAGCAGAAGAGCTACAGATGAGATTCACCTTTGACCCCAGTGCTCTATCAGTTCCAGGTCAGTTAAAAAACACACCGCTCACCAAGAGGAGAAGGTGAAATGTGCCACGGTGACGGCGTACTGGTGTTACTGACTAACTATGTAAATTATGTACATAAATTTTATTGAAATCACAATATGGCCGATTGCAATGTTCAAATTACAGGATGTGCAATACTGTTTTAAATGAGAGTTTTCTACACACATAAGAAAACGTCTTTGTTTGCTAAAGATCTGTGCAAAAAAAAAAAGGTTTTCAGTGAAAATGAAAATGATGATGCAAACATTATCATTCCCTCTAATATCGCCGAGCATATTGCATTTCCAATATCATTCAGAATAATCGCAATTAAATATTTTTTTTCAAATTCCTTCAGCTCTAATTTTCACAGTCTGATACTTCAACAGTTTTACAACAAACTGCAACTTCCTTGACTTATAAAGTTGTTTTTTAAAGTAACAAACATCATTTGTGTAATTCTTGGCACAATTCAAACAGGATCAATAATATTCATGCTTCTCGCCGTTAATTAGCAAGCATGTTTTTTTCTAAATAAGGTCCCATACTGAGTTGAATGACCTGCACTATAATAGCTCATGTGATGATTTTATCCTTTCGACTTGAGACACTCGGTCGCTGATCTAGTTTGTTTTTTGCTTTGACATGTTGTTGTTTTTGTGAGTTCATCTCACATTGAAGGTTTATTTACAGACACACACACGGTCAGAAGAATAGTCGACTTTTTTACTTTTCTCTCCAAGCGGACAAATAATCCTCCTTTTACACAGCAAATAGAATTCTTCATGAAGAAAATCATTTTGCAGAACAAAATTAGGATCCACAGAAGTGTCCAAAAAACTATATTCCACAAATAAGGTCGTTCTTTATCGGTCAGAAGAGCCGTATTGAATCCAAACCAGCTGTAAGCAGCCTCTTGACTAATCAGCCTTTTCATCTGATGTCCCGATCACACCAGTAGGAGGCGCTCTTTCCACAATGAACGTCTGCTCATTTACTCACAGTTAATCAGGAATAACAACAATGTTATGATATGATGACTTTGACTCTTACAGCTCACATGATAAATTCAGCATAATGTACATTTACACTTCAGTAATAATGTGTCAGTCTTATCACTCTGCTGCGTTAATCAATATTTTTTATGTGAGCAAAGGGTCAAATAAGTAGGTGTGACATGAAAGGGGCTGCGTGTAGTAATTATCTCACAGAGAACAGTCACCTGACTGCAGTGTTTTAACATCTTTCGGGTCATTTTACAACCCTGTGTTGTTTCCAGACGCAGCAGGCAGCCGTCCAGAAAAATGTGTCTTATGTCTTATCTTCCACTAATTATTTCACTTTTAGGAGTCTGTTACTGGTCCCCTGAAACTGTCTGAAGAAAATGTTTGCTAAGGCCCTTCTAGCAACACATAAGGGAATATTTAAGTAGATCAAAAGGTTTCCCCTCACGAGGAAATCCTTATGGTGATTTTATAATACATATTTTTTGGTTTTGTGCAACCAGGCGCTGGTTCTATCACATTTCCAATGATTTTTTTTCTTTCTGTCTCCTGCAGGATCTTGATACCTGACAGTTCTTTCGCCAGCCACACCTTTTACGCCTGAGACTTGACCGTAATGACATGGAACAATGGAATAAAAACACACACACACACAAACACACAAAAACAAAAACAAAAACATGAGAGAGAGCCCAGACACCAGGGTCCTCCTGTTCTCGCTCATCTTACGTGAACATTTTGCCCTCTAGTTGAATTCTAAACCACTGTGATCATCAGAAGAGCCTTTGAGAAGCCTAACACGTTACTAAACCACAGTTTGGGTTTAGGCCTTGTAAAGAAAAAAAAAAAAAAAAAAAAGAAGAATCTCACCCCAACAAGGGCTGCAAACAGCGAGCACTCTCCTCAGAGGGACAAACCTAGCTAACCTTCGCTCATCTCTCTTTTTTTCTATGTTTTTTTTTTTTTTTTTTATTAACCAAAGGAAGATTATGTAGATTGTTTGTAGATGAAAGTGAGGAGTTTTCTGAAAAAGGCCTGTGCCAAAACCACGAATGAATTTATCCACATTTCTCAGCCAATTAAAAGTCTCTATTCGGCCTGTAAAGCAGTGGGAGACGAGAGACGAGACCTTACATGTGGACGAAAACCTCCAGTGATTATTGTCTAGTTTTCACTGTGTATTATAGAGTAATGTGTCTGAATGATCATGAAGAACTATTGGCATTGTAGTGTAATAATACCATATTTACTGTTGATTTATAATCCACTTAACATGAATTCCTTTTTTGCGCCAGAACCGCCTCGAAGAGAACTTTAAATTCAGGCTGTTCGGAGTGTGAATTAACTATTTGTTGGGTTAATTTTTTTGCTTTTGTTGGGATACACAGTGTCTGTTAGTTAACCATTCCTGAGCTCAAGCCGAATTGCCCTTATTGCTGCACTTTTTATTTCGCAGCATTAACAGTTACAGTCAAGCCTTGATTCACCTGGTGGATTTATGAAATAATCTAATCTGGGGCTTAGAGAGGAGTTTCTGGGGAGGGAAAGAAGGAGTCGGGGCACGTGTCTGATGATTTTTTTCGCCCCCTCCTCCCCTCCTCCTCTTCCTCCTCCTCCTCCTTCTTCACGCCTGCACTTGTATGTCAGAGTCAGTGTGATGATATATTAAGATTTCAGGGGAGTCTCTTGTGTATCTCAGTTTGCAGGCATCGCCACAGACGCACGGCTGCCAAAAAAAACTTTGTTTTTTAAGTTTTTTTTAAAAGTGCATATTACTTTTTTCATTCTTTCTTGTTTTGTTTTGTTTTTTTAAAGAAAAATGCCTTTTGTGTACCATTGCCTATTTTGAGCACCACATGTACTTAATTTTAAGAGTCACTGTTTTAAGAAGCAATCACACATCTCTCAGCTTTGGCACTATAGATAGTCGTCGTTGTTGGTTATTGATCGTCGGCCCCGTGATCGTCAGCTGGATTCAGACGTTTAAACACACTCACATGTACACAAACACACAAACAGGTTGAAACAGGAGACTGTTTTCTTGTCTTTATGTTGTTGTTAATCAAACTAAACCATTTAAAGGAAAACTTTAATTATTTTGGGAATTTGCTCTTTCACTTTCTTGCAAAGAAATGAGGAGGTCGATACCACTCGTGTCTGTAAGCTAAGTATGAAGCTACAAGCCGTAGCTGATTAGCTGAGTTGCTTAGCATAGCATAAAGACTGGAAACAGGAGGAAACCGCTAGCCTGGCTCTGTCAAAAGGTGACAGCAAGGCTCCAGGAAGTCGTGAAATAAAAATCTGCCTTTCGATGAGAAGATTTATACCACTCTCATGTTTATGTACTAAATATGAGACTACTGCCAGTTAGCTTAGCTTAGCTTAGCGTAAGGGCTGGAAACAGGAGGAAACAGCTAGCCAGCAAGGAAGTCACTGCTTCCGGCCAAGAACTAGTTCCAGCATGCAACCAGGTTTTTCTACAGAAAAAAAAGCCTTCCTACAGGGAGACTGATGCCACTCTCGTGTCTGTAAACTGAATGTGACCCCAGGAGGCAAAGAAACAGTTCCAGCTGCCAAAACCACAACTTGACAGGGTTTTGTTTTTCACTGATATGTTTTTAGTTGGGGAAAAAAAAAAAATCTGCCTTTCAATGAGAAGATCTGTATCACTCTGAGACTGTTCTGTAAGCTGGACATGAAGCTACAACCAGCAGCTGATTAGCTTAGCATAGCATAAAGACTATAAACAAGAGGAAGCAGCTAGCCTGGAAGTACGCTAAATATGTTACCACGGACGTTATCACCAGTAAATCTACACTGTGCTGTTAGTTTATTAGACCTGATAAGAGCAGTGAGACTTTATCTTAGAAGTGTTTGTTTTTTTTTTCCTTTGGACATGTGCCAGATGCCAAAGGAGGGCGGGGTGGAGAAAAAATACTGGTAGAACCGCCGGTTCTGGCTTTGCTCATTTCAACAGATTTTTGATTTAATACTGAAATTGTGACACCTCTAATGTTTAGCATGCAGACACAGATACAGCACACAATGTTCTCTCTCCTTTTAGCTCCGAGTTTGGTCTCCACCACCTCCTGTGAAATATACAAGTCAGAAATCAGAAGCTCATTAAGACAGATTTTCAAGTTAATAATGAAATTGTGACGCCTCTGATATTTAGCGTACAGACATGAGAGTGGAATCAATCTTTTCCTGCAACTCTGCAAGAAAGCAATAAGTGCATTTCCCAAAATTTCAAACTACTCCTTTAACCTCATCCTCACAATCAGCTGCAGTATTTAGGGAACTCAGATGTTTTTGGCTCTAGCGAGACTCAGCAGCACTCGTTTCAAACATTGTGGCCTGAAGTTTTTTCTTTTGTCTTCTGCACATTCGCTCTTCGCCATCACGACGCCTTGAGAAAACTGCGGTCTTGCGATTTGAACTTCACTGTAACGGCGCTGACTCAGAATCTCTCGGCGGAGAGAGAAAAGGAAGAAGCGGCTCTCCTCTTTGCCTTGAGGGACAAGTTCTCAACAACCACTGATCCAGGATTGAACAGCTTCTTTCTGTAACATTAATCAGTGTTTTTATTTTTTATTTTTTCATGGGCTGCTTCCTCCCACCGGTGGACTCTGCTGCTTCACAGCAAGTGTTCTTTGAAAGGATTCTCCTGCTCCTCCTCCTGCTCCTCCTCCTCCTCCTGCTCCTGCTCCTCCTCCTCCTCCTCCTCCTGCTCCTCCTCCTGCTCCTGCTCCTCCTCCTCCTGCTCCTCCTCCTGCTCCTCCTCCTCCTCCTGCTCCTCCTCCTCCTCCTGCTCCTCCTCCTGCTCCTGCTCCTGCTCCTCCTCCTCCTCCTGCTCCTGCTCCTCCTCCTCCTCCCGGGTGAACGCCATCAGCTGACTGAGTTATGAGATCTTCTGTAGTGTGGTGTACTGTATGCAGTTTTATCGTCAAACGGATGAGTTTGTACTTGTCTCATGTTTTGTAGAGTGCTTGCTTGTGGTGTTTTGTGTCCTGTGGTGTGTGTGAGGGTGTGTATGGGGACGTGTGTGTGTGTGTGTGTGTGAGTGAAGTTCTCTTGATACTTTCTTGTTTTTTTTTTCATTTTCTTCCCAGATGATAAAACTGCTTTCCATTTATCATGTAAGCAATTTAGATGCATAGACGTGCCTTCTATGCATATGCCTCTGTGTATGTGATAGCTATTAAAAAAAACAAACAAACAGAACAGTGCTCTTTAGTTCCACCGCCATTCAAGAACCTGTAACACTTAAATGTGAATTATTTCATCCTGAACAAAAAAGGAAAAACGGTGATCGCAATGCAAACAAACTATATTTTTTAACATGTATATTGTACATGAGTACCTGGTAGAGGAGAATGTACTTACTAAAACATATCTACTTGCCAATAAGATATACTGTATGTATATTCCTACAGCTTTCTCCCTGTGACACAGGGAGGGACCTCTCACAAAGCTTCAGAGGTTTATTGTATGACTTTCAATGCAGTTAACCATGTTAACTTCCTCAATAACAATAAATGGCAGGCTCATGCCACATTAAGACTCTTTCATTTTATTTCCTTGTTTTGTCCTGTGGTGAGTTTTCTTGACTGCTGTTGTTCAAAATACAAACACAGCAGTGATGTTAAAATGGATCAGAATCATTTTAGAGGCCGAGAAGAAGTTCCTGGTTCGGGGAAGGAGACGAGTTTGAAAGAGAGATTTGATTTAGAGATCGTCAGTGATGGAGGACAAACAAAATACAGCCACCAAGACTGTTTACAGCTGCAACAACTAATCAGATAATCAGTTATTAAATTAATCGCCAACTATTTTGATAATCAATTAACTGGTTTGGGTCATTTCTTTTGAGGAAAAAAAATCTGATTCTAGCTCCTTAAATGTGAAGATTTTCTGGTTTCTTCAGACGTCATCTTGGACTTTAAAAAAGTGGTCGAGATTTTTCACCATTTTAGGGACCAAAATAGCTAACGTTAGCTAAAAAGTTAACAATTCATTATTTTCTTTACTTTCTAAGAGTAGCTGAAAGTTTAAAAAAAGTTAACTCTAGAAAGTTAACCAAAAGCTACACTGTTTGCAAGCTAACATTAGCTAAAAAGGTAAAATATAACATTGCTTGCTTGCTAAGATTAGTTAAAAGGTTCACAAAAAGTGACATTGTTCACCAGCTAACATTCTCTAAAAAGTTAAGACATATTGTTCATCTCATAAAGTCAGCTTTTTAAGTTTTTAATGACAAAATAAATGATAAAATAAGATTTTATCTAAATTGGATGGAATGAATATTGGGTTTCAGTCTTGTCAATATTTTTCAAATGTGACAGGATTAATTAAATGATTAATCAACAATGAAAATAATTATTAGAGAGTTGCAGCCCTAAATGTGTTCGGGGGTTAGTAACTGAGGGCGAAGTGCTCAGAAAGGGGCTTTTATTTTGAAGGGAAGAAAAAATTAATGAAATTTAGAAAAGGCTAAATATTCAACTTCCACTTCCACATGCTGCCTGAAGAAATGTTAAATTTTGAAGAAGGTGAAATACTGAGAGAAGCTGAAGTGACAAAGAATTACAGTTTATTCTTTTTTTTTTTGTTTGTTTGTTTTGTTTTGTTCACAAACTGGATGGGATTAGCATAAAGTGGGTGTGTCTGTAAAGGAGAGACTCTTGGGGACATTATTTAGCCCCCTTCCTGAGGGGACATGACAGTTTCATATGAAACAATATCAAACACACAACACAACACAATAAAATCTGCTAATAAACAATAAAAACACTGGATGGCTCGACACTACTATAATTTGGGTGAACTGACCCTTTAACAAACTAACCTTTATTGGCTGTAAATATAATTTAAATTAACATTTAAACGTCCTTCCTTCATTGAGTAATCTGATTATGTTGGGCATTTTTGTTTGGTGTTTTTTTATGATAATTACATTAAACCTCATCTGGAGACATCTAAGCACTGATCAGGGATCAGTATTAGTTTATCTCAATCCTGTTTGCCTCATGGGACGAGGTACAATGAAGCTGACATGAGTTCAGTGCTTAATGAGGATAAGGACATTTAGAGAAGAGGACAGAGACAGAAGAGATTCATGAGGAATAATGACGGAGACAAAACTGAACAAATTCAAAACAACATTTCTTACATGTTTTATTTATTTCCACTGTTTCTGGCTGATTTTTTATTGGAAGAAGGAAGTTTATCTTAAAATTGTTGGAATCTGTTCTCCTGTTGAGGAAACTCCTCCAGTGTTTGGTTTTGTTATATTGTTAAAGGGACAGTTCACCCCAAAATCAAAATATTACATTATAATATTTATACTCTTACCTGTAGTGTTTATCCATCAAGACTGTTTTGCTTTGAGTTGCAGAGTTTTGGAGATGTCGGCTGTCTTAAATATATTTTTCAGGTATCTGTGCTACGGCATAAAAGACACAACAAGACAAAAATGACGTAACAAGACTGAAAGGACATAAAATACAGAACAAGATGAAAACAACACAAAGTTTTTAAAAATGAAAACGAATAGTTTTTGTTTTTTAAACTGAAGAAATCAGAAACTCTAAAGCAGCATGACGTGGTGCTGCAGGAGGCCACAGATTATCAGGGCGGAGTTGGTTTTTCTGCAGCCTGCAGACAGTGACCAGCTGCCTGCAGCTCACTGACGACCTTCAGCACCGATCGACCCAGAGGCCCTGACAGACAGGGGCCCTGGGGCCCCGGGGCCGACACAGCGAGCACTAATCCTCTGCAGAGATAATCTGTCCACCTGACAGGTGCTGCGAATCAACCTGCTGATTAAACAGCGTGATTGTTGCACAGGTTTGTTTCAAACATGTCACAATAAAACTTAATAAACCTTCTGAGCGCTCAGAGAAAGTTTCAGATCTTTTACTTCAACTCATGAAAAACAGGAGCGAAAACAAAAGTGTTGCATTTATATTTTTGTGTTAAAATCATGAGAACTGGAGAAATTAGAAAGCCTGCAGATCCACAGGAAGTCAGGAGATATTTACCGGTAAGTTGTTGTTTGTTACCATTTATCATCACAACACCTCTGAATTTAGTCACAGCCCCGATCACCTGTGTGAAAATCTCTTGTCGAGGGAGCCTGACAGCTGTGCAGTCGATGGGAGGTGGTGATTCTGCTGCTGCACCTCCTCTTGATGAGCTCTGATCTCTAACAGCCTCCTCCTCCTCCTCCTTCTCCTCCACTCCTCCTCCTCTTCTCCTCCTCCTCCTCTTCCTCCTCCTCCTCCTCCTCTCTCCTCCTCTCCTCCTCCCCTCCTCCTCCTCCTCTTCTCCTCCTCCTCTTCCTCCTGGATACACACAGTTAGATTATTTCCACCTCAGCAGCTCTCATCACTGTTAATTAGTGTCCCGGCTGGTAGATGACTCACTGACAGGGTTTTATTTGTCAAGTTGAGTCCTACAGGGCGGCTCTAACAGTTATAACCTGCACAGTGCACACACCAAACATCCCATCACGACACGTCTTCATGTTTGGACTCATGTTTTTATGGTTGTTAAACCTCCATCCTGAACCTCACCCAGGAGTCTGCAGCATTTACAGTCAAAAGAACCCAAAAAAAACAACTATGAACTAAATTCTCTTTTTTCCCAGAAGACTTTTTTTTTAAACTTGGCCTCCACAGCGAGCTGACGGAGACTCAAGAAGACGAAACAGACGAAGGCTGTGACACACATTTCACATTTTATTTGACAAAATATTAAAACTGTTTTTTAAATGTGTGTATAGGCTACATATTTTTAAAACTGGAAAATCTAAGAATCACTTTACACTAAAAAAAAAAAAAAAAAAGTGCTGCAATAGATTTTTGACTTTTGAGCCCAACTCAAACTTTTTGACTTTTGAAATAAACTTAAAAACTTTTGCTGACCTATAATCTTTAGTAGACATGATTTACTTTTCTTCTTGAGATAAACTCGAATCTTTGAGTTTTAGAAATTTAAAATGTATTTAAAAAATCGTTCACAGTGAGCGGTGAAGCTGATTTGTGGTTATTTTGGTGCCTAAAAGTGAAATGTTTTTTTAATAGACTTTCACTTCAAGACATTTACTCAATATTTTTTAAATACAGTTTTCAGGTTTCTAAAACTAAAATATTTAAGTTTACCTGAAGAAGAAAAGTAAAAAGCTCAGTAGTTGGTGAAACTTTTTCAAAACTTAAAAATTTGAGTTGGGCTCAAAACTCAAAAATCTATTGCAGGATGTTGTCTTGAAGTTTTAGCAGCTTTTTGGAAAAATTAAAATGTAAAAAGTAAATAAATAAAATATAATAATAATAATAATGATAATAAGCAAGAAACAGGCAATGTAGTGTCAGAATCTTGATCCATATTTGATCAGCGCTGCCTAGTTTGACAGTTTAATCTGAGTTTTAAAGATCTGCATCAGACAGATGAACACACACACACACACACACACACACTTCCAGGCCTGGAGGCACATCAAGCTAACAAGCAGCATGTGGACAGTTTCTCTGAAAGACTTTTTCATACCCAGGGTTATTAATGACATTATTACACACACACACACACACACACAGGACTGTTCACATCATTGACCTTCACATCTTAACATGCATGGTCATGAGTTTGACATTTATCTCTCATGCGTTCTGTCTTGTCCTCACTCTTTTTCTCTCCCGCTGGTTTTATCTCGTCCTAAACTAAAACTGATCTTTAGGTGATTGTGATTCTTTTCTGAGAATCTAAAGGATGACGTGTTTCTATAGGATGAAGAAAATGTTTGTGCTTTTTAATCTGGAAAAAACATTTAAAACCTTGCTGGATTTTCTGCTGAATGGTCGTCTCAGAGCTGAAAACATGAGAACATTTACACGTGGTTTTTAAATCACGTTAGCTGCATGAATCAGCTGGTCTCTTGCTCCAACACGTTGGTTCAGACTAAAATATCTTGAAAATAAGGGATGGATTTCCCTGAAATTTCC
This sequence comes from Lutjanus argentimaculatus, assembly GCA_034769285.1. Classification (NCBI taxonomy): domain Eukaryota; kingdom Metazoa; phylum Chordata; class Actinopteri; order Lutjaniformes; family Lutjanidae; genus Lutjanus; species Lutjanus argentimaculatus. Next base: position 40,662,488 of record JAWZSL010000005.1, on the reverse strand, counting down.
TGCAGATATTCAGGTTCCCATGAGGAGTCACCCTCTGACTTTTCTCCTGGCGCCATCATCACGTCAAAATACTTTGTGTTATACCAGTTTCAGGCTACACAATATCAGCCTGATAACAGCCCGACACGTGCACGAAATGAAAGTGATGACGCTGTCCAGCAGTGACCTCTGTGGACCAGTCAGTCCATCATGATGTGACTCCTCAGAGGTGCAGATAATCTGAAAACATGATGATGAATATCTGTCCATCAATCAAGGTTTAGTTACACGAGTGTAAAAAGTATCCAGATCCTTTACTTGAGAAATCACACTGTAAAAATACTTTACTGCGAGTAAAAGTCCTGCATTTAAAACCTTACTGAAGTAAAAGTACGGCAGTATTATCAGGTACATGTACTTAAAGTAAAAGTATTCATGTTGCAGTAAAATGTTCCCTGTCAGTGTTATTATGTCTGATATTTTTAAATTAATATTATTGTTACAGCTGTAGATGTTTAAAGTTGAGCTAGTTTAAAGGTCACTGTTCACTAGTTAAATATGCAGCAATGCATCATGGTCTATAAGATCATCACTGTTGTGTGAGAACCACAAATCTCTGAAAAGTCCGAAAACAGACGTTTTTCAGTTTTGTGGATTAAAAGTTTTAGTAACAGTAAACATATTTTCCTCTGAGACGTAGTGAAGTAAAATAATAAAGTAAAGTACAAGTACTTGATTACAGTCCACCACTGATTACACCTCTGGGCTGATGCAAGATGGAGATCATTGGGTTGATATTCACTGGTGACTGATTGATTAAAAATTGAATTTAAAATCAATTAACTGACATTTTACCAGGCAGCAGAATAAAGCTCTTTATTTTGTATATTCTAAAACATTCTTGTTAGTGTTAATATTAATTTATCTTAAGATTCTTACTTATTCTCAGAGCGACAGATGAAGCAAACTGGTTTAAAGGAAGGAGGACTGTAGTGGGAGCACTGGGCTGTCAGCTGTGACTGTGTTTACATTTAGGAGGGGCCCTTAGCTTTGGGCCCCGGGGAGGTCAGGAGCGGCTCTGGATGTTGGGACAGAAAATGTGCGGTGCCTCGTCAAGGCAGCTTCACTATTTTCTCTGCGTCTCTGTGATCAACTTAATCTGACACAGTGACCATCTAAGGCTAGCTAATGTTAGCATGCTAACACACTGGTAAACATTATACCTGCTAAACATGCAAACAACATCACTGTGAGCATGTTACCATGGTGATTTTAGCGTGTAGCATGCTAGCCTGACTGCAGACTCTTACTCAGCTCTTTAAGAGCAGATAAAACAACTTATACTGTCGCAGCCTCTATGATGAAGATGATTTATGAAGCCAGAATCCTTCCTGACGTCCTCTCTTGTTGGACATTGATTAATGTTACCTGGCAGCATGTTAAAACTTAATTTACCTCCATGAACATGCCTGCTGTGCTCGTCTCTGTAATCGTACCCTCGTATCTCTGCAGCAGCCCTTCGGCCATCTTCTTCACTCACCTCTCTACAAACACAAACTCTGGTTTCATCCCTGAAGCTCTTCTGCTTCATTTGCAAATCTGATTCCATCACATCATCCGTCCATCAGCCTCGTCTCACCGAGCGGGACATAAATCACGCTCAGGTTAACACAGACAGACAGTGCAGATGCAGGCCTTTGATTTATGTAATTAATGTGTTTGCATAACTGCTGCTTAATTATATAAAGAATCAAACATTAAAGACCTCAAGCTAATAAAGTTAAAGTTTAATTATCAAACTGGTTCATCTGTGGTCAGAACATCTACAGTGTTTCATGCAGGTGGAGAAAAATGTCCCTGCAGATTTTCACCTGGACCAGTTTTTTCCCAAAATACGACACAAGATAGCACACTTATGAGACGCGTGAAGCAAAATCAGGCTCTTTATAAGATTCAGGACAGACTAAACAATAGATAAGTTGACAATAGAGGGGATCTTTAAGCAGCTGTCAAAAGTCTCCCTCTTGTGCTAGTTTATTTAAAGTTATTTTATTTTGTTATCCTGCATCACTTCCTGTTTGTTGAGTCTGAAGATCCTGTGATTCTGGTTCTTGTCTATAAGCAGTCTCTGTGGTCCCCCTTCCTCTCTTCATCCATGTCTCTCACTCATCTGAAATTAGCTCAAACAGATTCTCTAAACTGTTACTTGTTCCTGACTTTGTTTATAAAGGAATTGTCTGTTTTTTGGTGCCCTGATTTATTGGAGAAAGAAATGATTTATTGGTGAACTTTGGTGCTCCAGCATCAACAGTCACTCTAATCCTGGTGCAGAGGCGGAATAAACCATTCTGCGCCCATTGTAAGGGGGGAGAGGGGCCTCAGAAAGCCTCGACTATTGTTTTTTTAATTCATAATTTAGTCTCTTAATCAATTTACTCAGCCCGTTTTAATTTAGTTCTGACACTAATTACTTAGAAATGAAAAACTGGAGGCAAAAACAAACGTTTCTTGAGGGGCCTCCCACCTGTGGGGCCCCGGGGTAGTCAGTCCCACCTGGCCCTGGTTATCAAACAACTGAACCTAATTTTCAGACAGAGAGGAGGCAGTGCTGAAGCCTGATTAGACATAATATGCAGCATTTTAAACATAATCCCTGTCAATCATCACTTAGGACCTGCTCAAAAAAATGATCCTTACTTGTGATAAACATGAAGTAAAACGTAACTGAAATATATAAAATCAAAAGTTTATTTAAGTCCAGTAAAGTAGATCACATAAAGAAGCTGTGCGTCACACTGCTGCACAGTTTATGTAAAAGTTTTGGATGAACTTAATCAAATATCACTGAAGAGTGTTTGATTCATTCACACTGACTCAACTTGATAGATAAATTGTATAAATGCAGCCCTTTACATTAAGTTATGAAATAAAATTACACAGAAACTTACATGTAATTAAAATACAAAGTGTCAAAGTTTTTGGGTTAATTATTTTTTATGTGTAGAAGTGTGATTCTGCAGAGATGCTGCAGCCCTCTCTGCCTCTATCTCCTGATTTTATCTTTATTTTGCAGCCTGGGACACTTTACCGTCCCAAAACGTCTTTATTTAATGTCCCGACGTCTTTCAGCTCGGACAAATCCTACTGATTCTACCTTTAATTAAAAATTAAACTCAAACCAGAAAACCTGAATCCTTGTTGTGATGTGTTCACTGACACTCTCTTTACATGTTGTTGCTCACCAGAACCTTGTTTTGGCACTTTTTTCTCAAGGTTAGGCGAACATTGAGTTTTGTGTAAACCTTCTTGCCGGCGAGATATTTGGCTAATTAAGAGTGTGATGCAGCGTAGTGACAGAGCAGGCACAGAGGAGGAGGGGCTGTGTGTGTGTGTGTGTGTGTGTGTGTGTGTGTGTGTGTGTGTTGGGGGGGTGTGATTGGACATTGGAGTGAAGGAGCCACAAGAGGGCAACAGCAGGCTGAACACACAAGGCTGCACGTTTTGGACGACAGGCTGTTTAATTTTAGCAGAACCTTTGGAGGCAGAACATGGTCCTCTGGGACAAACAGGCCGATAAATCAAAGTGTCTCCACAGAGCAGGAGCTTTATTTTACTGCAGTGACAGCAGGTAGCAGGTCACATGTCAGAGTCACGTCCCACATGTGTGACAGAGACGACATTTGTCTTTGTTGCTCCACTGACCCTTCTTGTAAAATGGCTTAAGGTTAACCGTCGGCTATGTTTGCTGAATAATAGAATTACATAATCATTACAGTCTCTAATTGCACAGTGCAGCAGGCCTATTGGATTTGTATTGTATTGCACATAATACGTGCAGCTGTTTAGCTTGAGGGGAAAATAAAGGACCAAAAATAGATCTATTATAAAGTATTCCCATATGGTGCATGAATATGAGCTGTAGCACATGTATACAGTCAGAGAGGCAGTTTAGATGGAAAGCAGTGATGTGAGCCTTTAAAACAATAACAGACAAAAAATCTGATCATCACATAAATAAATAAATAAGATCACAGTGAAGAAATGTTGTGAGGAATTTAAAAAAACAAACAAACAAAAAAAAAAAACAATTCAAAGTCACTAGAAAACTTAAAACATATCATTCAGCAGAAAAAATGTCTCCTGAGTGTTCGACAGTACTGGATTGTGGACACATCATCAGTAAACGTTTTTTATGGTTGTAGCTGATCAAACACTGTAAAAAAGAAAAATATATTCAAGGCAACAGACGACAACAGATTTTTAAAGTTCTAAAATTCTTCAGTTTTGAAGAAGTTTGACCAACTACTGATCTTTTACTTTTCTTCTTTAGATAAACTTAAAGCTTTGGATTTTAGAAAATCAAAATATTAAAGTAAGAAAGAAAGTAAATGTTAAAGTTTTTATGTTTTCAATTAAAACTATTTAATTTTTCAGGCACTAAAAAAGATAAATCAGGTTCACAGCTTTTTTTTTTAGTCTCTAGAATCAAAAGATTCAAGTTTATCTAAAGAAGAAAACTAAAGATTAAAGGTCGACAAAACTTTTTAAAGTTTATTTCAAAACTTAAGAGTTTGAGTTGAGCTCAAAACTCATTAATCTGTTCTATCTGTATTTATTTATACTGTGAATTTAAATCAAACTTATTATAACACGTTTATCCTCACACACGTGTTCTCATGTTCTCGTGTTCTTCAGCACTACTGATGTTTTACAGGTTTTATGAACCACTGTTGTATGTCGGGACGATAACAATTAATCAATGATCAATTAATCAGTCCTTAAGAATTCGATGATCATGTCAAATTTAATTGATCATCTATCAAATAAACTAATGTGTAGCCCTTTAGAATTAGTGAAAAAAAGGTTCTGAAAAAGGTTCTTCCTGAAGGGCTGTGGTTCTACCCAGAACAATTTGCTTCTGAAGAACCCTTTTAGAAGAAAGGGTTTGTCAAGGGTTCTTGGTTCCATTAAGACCTTTTTAAAACTAAGAACCTTTTTTTAGAAGCAAAGGGTTCTTCAAAAATTGTTGGAATCCTTGAAGAACTCTTTCATCACAGGTTTCATTTTTTCTACCATAATATAAAAAGGTTCTTGGTAGAACCCCCTGATTCCTGCTAGCAACCTTAGAAAGGTAGAAAGGATCTGGATAGAACAGAGAGGGTTCTATGTGGAACCACTGCACCATAAAAGGGTTCTCTGTAGAACCTCTCACAGGGGGTTCTAGGTGAAACCTTCATGTTGAGTTCTCAGTAGAACTCTTTGAAAGGGTTCCAAGCGAACATTTATAAAAGTTCTAACAGGAACCAAAAATGGTTCTCGATGGGGACAAGCTGAAGAACCCTGTATGGTTCTAGTTAGCAGGTTGTATGTAACGCTGTCAGAGAACGTGGAACATGTTCCTGTGGAAATAAAAATCTGACTGAGAGTTTGTTTGGTAAAGCATCATTTTTAAGATGTTGTAATCTGATGAATCGATTCATTGATCGTTAATTTGACCAATAATTGATGTGTATATTGTTGTATTTTTTTTTTTTACATATTCTTACAGCTTATTTCTATTTGTTCTGTTGTTATTTACAGTTTAATGTAGTGTATAATGCACATATTTTTATTTTTACATATTTTATCTCTACATACTTAAGATTTATATTTTAATCTATTGATCTGCTGATAGTTCTGTGTGTGTTATACCAGCAGCGTAACATAGTTTTAATTGTAATGTAACTATAATTTGTCATAAACATTTTAATATATATATATATTTTAAATTCTGCACTGTCTTAGCATTTCTTTTTTCCACTTTATTAATAATCTGATGTGGTCCTGCTCTGTTTGTTCACATCTTTAGATCCACTGGGACCAAAAGAAAAAACTGCTCCAACCAGACTCAGATATTTTTTAAGCTGTCATGAGACAAAATGATGGAAACTCCTGGTTTAACAATTCATTGTATTTTATAAGCTCATTAAGTACTTGAGTAAATGTTACTCTCCACCACTAGAAGAGCAGAAGTTGCAGGTTTAATGATATTTCAGCTGCATTAACAGTTTTTTTCCTTTTCATAGTTCACTTTTCAGCGATAGTAGCATCACCGTTTTGTCTCGTGCTGATGAGATGAGAATGGACAGATTTAGTTAAACAGAGAGAAACAGAGAGAGAGAGAGGGGGGAGGGAGACACAGGGGGAGGGAGGGAGGCGGAGCGAGGCTCTTTACTCCAGTGTGTGTGTTGAGGAGGAGGAGGAGGAGGAGGAGGAGGCTGGCAGTGAGGAGCAGAGCAGCGGAGGAGCAGGATGCTGCTGGACGCTGGATGCTGAGACGGAGCTGCTGGCGTTTCAGTTTGTGTCACAGTGAAGCAGCTCAGATCCTGACAGGAGAAAAAGAACAACAACAACACATCTGTGTGATCGCCTCAGGTAAGACACACACTGACACCTCACACACACACACACACACACACACACACACACATTTATTCAAAATTATTGCTTTTTATTTAAGTGTGTTTTTATGATGGATTTTAGTTTGAACTGTTTTGATTTCAGCAAACGTGAATTAATCATTTACCGTAAAATGTCCTTCAATCAGGAAAAATATGTATTAATTATCAAAACAGGTTAATTTAAAGGAACATTTCTGATATTTTCCACCAAAAACCTTTTTTCTTTCTCTAAATAATAAAAAACTGTTAAATATTCAAATGTAAAAAATCATTTTGACATGATTTCTGACCGCAAAAAAGGACAACTGATACTGATTTATGTTGTGTTCAGATACATCTGACGTTCAGCTTTTGTTTATTTTAATAAAATAAAATTTTCACAGATAGCTGACGTCATTTCAGTTTACCTGAGAAAGATTTATTACATCCATGAACCTTGAGTTGACTTTATTACACGACTGACACTGGATTTTTTTTATGCCAAAACGTCAATATTTTAAAAATCTGATATTAATCAGCTGTTATTTCATTTTATTTAATTTATATTTTTATTTGTCAACAGACGTTAAGTGGGAAAATGACATGCACAGGCTATATAAACATTAAAAATCATATATTCTGCTTGTCTATTACTGCAATATTATTTAAAAAAGTATAAGAATTCAGTTTATTTATTTTGCTGGAGGGCATAACTTTCTTTATGGCTAATTAATTCACATATTCTCTATCAACAGCAGCAAAATATTTGTTTTAACACAAATACATCAAATATCAAACATTTTTGATAATTATTCTATTAATAATAATTAATTGTAGCTAATAGTGACATTTCGATATAAACTGTAAGTCGATACAAACAGCCTGTATTAATGTGATGAGATATAATCATGCAGAAATGTCCCTGAGACTCGATTAAAAAGTATAAAGAGCTCAGCAGACTGAAGATGAGGGGGTTTTATTCTTCATACATTGTGAACTTTAATGTATGTTAATAAATGACAAACACATCAGCAGCCTGTTTATATGAGACAGAATGAGTCCAGAGTTTAGAATCTTAAAGTGACAGTTTGAGAACTCGTGTTGAAAGTGTTTAATATCTCACGTAAATCTAATCGCCTGCTGCTCGCAGCTTTATGTTCAGAACAGACTGAATGATAAACATGTTCGCAGTTCGACTCACATGTTAGACCAGTTTCAACTGCGTTGTTTTTTTATATTCGGATTTTTGTATTTGTTTTCCCAAGCTTCCTGTCTTTATGCTAAGCTAAGCTATGCTAACTCTCTGGTGGCTCCGGCCACATATTTAGTGCACAGATGTCAGAGTTGTATTCTGACTCACAGGATGTACGAAACCTGTCATTGGATGACTTGTTTCCATCAGCGTCAGGAAACAACAACAACCGACTGAAAATGCTAAATTAGCACCTTGGACGCTAATGCTACAAATGTAGCCTGAGCTCGTCTCTTGAGGTGCAAATGTTCCACCAAAACAAGAGCCAGGCTAGATGTCCCCCTGTTTGCAGTCTATATGCTAAGCTAAGCTAAGCTAAGCTAAGCTAATCATCTCCTGGTTGTGGCTTCATATCTGACAGACAAAGAGTGGTGTCAATCTTGGCAATAAAATGAAGGTATTTCCCAAAATATCTAACTGTTTCTTTAAAGAACCAGTGTGTAGGATTTAGTGGCATCTACTGTTAGCGATTAGCTAACTTTTTAACAAATCTTACACAGCAGACAAAGGCACTTTTTAGCTAACATTAGCCAGCAGGTAATGTAATGTTTCAACTTTTTAACTAAAGTTGGTTATTTTGGTCTCTAAAATGGTGAAAAATCTTGATCCGATTTTTTAAAGTCCGAAGAAACCAGAAAATCTTCACATTTAAGAAACTAGAATCAGATCATTCTGAACTGATTAATCAATTATCAGAATATTTGGCGATTGTTGCAGCTCTAGTGTTAACAGGCTGCAGATAAATAATAATATTTTACGTGGCAAGAAAGACCTTACAGCAGTTTGCCATTTGATTCCTTAATCATGTTGTGCCTCTTCTGTCTTGTATCAATGAATAATAAATAACTATTCTGAACCATTGTTCAGTACATACAGTCAGGTCCATATATATTTGGACACTGACACAAGTTTTGTTATTTTAGCTGTTTACCAAAACATATTCAAGATACAGTTATATAATCAATATGGACTTAAAGTGCAGACTCTCAGCTTTAATTTGAGGGTATTCACATCCAAATTGGAGGAAGGGATTAGAAATTACAGCTCTTAAATAGGTAACCGCCTCTTTTTCAAGGGACCAAAAGTAATTGGACAATTAACTCAAAAGCTATCTCATGGGCTGCATGGGCTATTCCCTTGTTAATCTGTCATCAATTAAGCAGGTAAAAGGTCTGGAGTTGATTCCAGGTGTGGCATTTGCATTTGGACGCTGTTGCTGTGAACCCACAACATGCGGTCAAAGAGCTCTCAATAGAAGTGAAACAGACCATCCTTAGACTGAAAACAAAGAAGAAATCCATCAGAGAGATAGCTGAAATGTTAGGAGTGGCCAAATCAACAGTTTGGTACATTCTGAGAAAAAAAGAGCGCACTGGTGAGCTCGGGAACTCAAAAAGGCCTGGACGTCCACGGAAGACAACAGTGGTGGATGACCACAGGATCCTTTCCATGGTGAAGAAAAACCCCTTCACAACATCCACCCAAGTGAAGAACATTCTCCAGGAAGTAGGTGTATCAGTATCAAAGTCTACCATAAATAGAAGACTTCATGAGAGCAAATACAGAGGGTTCACCGGAAAGGTGCAAACCATTAATCAGCCTCAAAAATAGAAAGGCCAGATTAGACTTTGCCAAAAAACATCTAAAGAAGCCAGCCCAGTTCTGGAACAGCATTCTTTGGACAGATGAAACTAAGATCAACCTGTATCAGACTGATGGGAAGAAGAAAGTATGGAGAAGGCTGGAACGGCTCATGATCCAAAGCACACCACATCTTCTGTAAAACATGGTGGAGGCAGGGTGATGGCATGGGCATGCATGGCTTCCAGTGGCACGGTCACTATGTTTATGATGATGACAGAAACAGACAGCCGGATGAATTCTGAAGTGTATAGGGATATACTTTCAGCTCAGATTCAGCCGAATGCAACAAAGTTGATTGGACGGCGCTTCACAGTACAGATGGACAATGACCCAAAACATACTACGAAAGCAACCCAAGAGTTTTTTAAGGCAAAGAAGTGGAATATTCTGCAACGGCCGAGTCAATCACCAGATCTCAACCCCATCGAGCATGCTTTTCACTTGTTTAAGACAAAAATTAAGGCAGAAAGACCCACAAACAAGCAACAACTGAAGACAGCTGCAGTAAATGCCTGGCAAAGCATCACAAAGGAGGAAACCCAGCATTTTTGGTGATGTCCATGGGTTCCAGACTTCAGGCAGTCATTGACTGCAAAGGATTCTCAACAAAGTATTAGAAATGAACATTTTATTTATGGTAATGTTAAGTTGTCCAATTACTTTTGAGCCCCTGAAATGAGGAGACTTTGTAGAAAAATGGTTGCAATTCCTAAACGTTTCATAGGATATTTTTGTTCAACTCCTTGAATTAAACCTGAAAGTCTGCACTTCAATTGCATCTCAGTTGTTTCATTTCCAAATCCAATGTGGTGGCATGCAGAGCCCAAATCATGAAAACTGTGTCACTGTCCAAATATTTCTGGACCTAACTGTAGTTTGACCATATTCTTTATTAATGGTTCCATAGTTTACTATTGCTTCACCCACCATACTGTGGTTCTCTTAGTTAGTGAGTTAGAACCCAATTTTATCCGTTCACACAGTTTATTAGAGTCCAACAGGTCAAAATACATGAACTTGTAATCGTCCTCCTTTTCATTTCATGGATAATATTTGATATTTTAATGATATATTGAGTGGAAATGTCCCCAGTTTTCATTTCTGGCCACCTTAAATGTTTGTCTCTTACAAAGTGGACGGTGAAAAAGTGATGAGGAGGCGTTCAGTCTTCATCTCCCGGTTATATTAAGTGGAAACAGTCAGCACAGAGGGTGAAGGAGCAGGCAGCTCGCTGCCTAACACTTATTGGCAGCAGTGAAGTCCAAGCTGACGGAGAGGGATGGAGGAAGGGATGAGGACAGAGGAGGAAGAAAAGGAAGCATGCAATTCGCTCAGTGTGTGCGTGAAATCGATTTGCGATACTACAACGCTCACTTTTTTTATTTGGTCTATCATCCCGAGCTGGCGGAGTTTATCGAGCCCCCTCTTCTTTCCCATGCTCCCTGTAATCTCTGCTGAAGGCCCCTTTTGACCCTCGATCAGCTCTATCGACTGCAGTGTGTGTGTGAGGTGGGTGGTGGCGGATTAACGGGCCGCTGAGCGCCCAGGTGCTGACTGATGTGGCTAATGTGCTCGAACAGAGACGCTTCACGCCAACTCAACACCCCCTGCCTGCTGAACTCAGGGGAAATATCTCCTACTGTAGGGTTTTTTCTTTTGAGAGGCTGCAGTCAAGACTCAATTGTCTTCAGTGCTGCTTTTAGAGGAAAAACAGTCTGTTAAAGGGTTCGGTCATCCAAACTGCAAAATATTCCCAGGTATCTTGTTACAGAGCTGCAGTTTAAGTCCAGATGAAAGGACATTTTGAGAATAAAGCTTCTGTACTGTGACATCTGAGTGTCTGAATGAAACAGGATAGACAGGCAGGACAAAACTTTGAGGGGAATTTGATTTGACCGTGGAAAAGTGTGTGTGTGTGTGTGTGTGTGTGTGTGTGTGTGTGTGTGTGTGTGTGTGTTTTGAGTCTTTGATCTTAGTTTTTGCACCACTAAAAGTGGAAGATTGATTGATGGGTGGATGCTATGATTTTATTGGCTGAAAATGGCTGGTTGAAGCCCACATAAACACCAGTTCAGTGGGCAAAGTTCAGCCAAAACTCAGCCTGAAACACCAAAAATGCAGCATTTTGCTGGAATAAACAGCAGGCTGAAGTGTGCTAATGAGGGTCGGTTTCAGACAGAACTTTGTCGGCATCGAACCTCAACAGGCTCAACTTTTCAATTAAAGCTCTACTGTACACTTACCCACTCATAAGTGATATTCAAAGGGATTATCTAATACAAGTCTATACATTGTTTTTTAGGAAAATGCTGCATATTATACCTTTAAAAACCCGCTCGGATCAGCTGGAAATGCATCGTTGCAAAGCTGAAAACAGGGCTGTTTTTCTGACACCGTGAGAAGTTGACTCTTTAGTTCTCACAGGACAGTCACGCTTCAAATATATGATGATCTTAGATAATATGATGCATTGCCATTGATTAAACTAGACAACAGTATATAAAGTTGTTAAAATGAGCTCAACCATAAACAGTGATATTAATCCAAAAACATCAGATATAATAGTAAAACACTGACAGTGAACATTTTACTGCACAATAAATACTTCTACGTTTCATGTTTTAAGTCAATTTTATTGATAATACTTACATACTCTTACTTAATTAAGGTTTTGAATGCAGGATTTTTAATTATAGTGGAGTCTATTATTTAAGATAAAAAAAACTGTGGTTTTATCTTGTTGACAGATTTTTTTACGTCCATTTTAAGTAGGTAAAATTGCCTCTTTGGTCATAAATTGCTGTCAGGGTTTAGGTCAAGTCTATTTTGACCTAATCCATACAAGCAATCAATTGAAATTCATGAATTTCCCATTTTCCCATTACTTCCAGTGAGGACTCTTCCACATGAGCTCATTCATTGGAGCGTTTAGCAATTTGGACGGTTGAAATGTACAGTAATTGACTTCCCTCCTCCTCAGATCTGCAGCTGAGGCATTATCATTTCAGCACTCGGGAATTCTCTCTGCACAGCAGGAACAACAGATGTGTTGCACAAATCCACTGTGGCCCCCGAGTGTTTGATTAGCTGTGTGTGTCACGGGAACACTTGAATTGTTCACAGCCAGGAAGGGCGATGTGTGTTTACATGTGCGTGTCACAGAAACACAGCTGTAAACAGGAAACCTTTATGACAGTTGAATATGCTGCTGTGTGTGGACGTCTCCCTGAATGACCCACATATTCTGTCAGGGACCACGGGGCAAAGATGTCCAACAGTCACCAACACCAGCAGTATGTGAATCAGCCATCCACAGTCTCATTTGGGTCCCATATGTGCAGAAAAATGTCCTTACATGGTCTCCACAGACACCCCATTTGAACCCATCTAACTATAAAGGGATCTGTCTGTCTGTAGGTTTGTCCTTTGATATTCTCAACAACTGTTAATTCAACCAACTTTGCACTTTGCAGGTTTATTGTTGAGGGCCCCGGGTAATGCACTGCTGGATTTGGAGAAATTTGGCCAAATGATGGCGCTAAAACAACTAACTTTACAGTGTACATAAGCCACACCCTTTTTTTTTTTTTTTTTTGCCATTTTGAATTTCCTCCAAATTATTTTTTTGTCACCATATGTAGTACAGAACATTTCTGGACCAAATCAGAAAAAGTTACTACTTCAGAATTTTGATATTCCTCACAGTTACAATTGTAACTGGCCCTCAAAATTTGCTTAAACACTGTAGGCAGGGCCAATATTACAAAAAATCTATATCTAATATCTTCTGAACGCTTTGTGCTATTGCAACCATATTTGGTGGACATATGTACATATGATGTCTTAGTGACCATGACAAATTTGGTGCCATTTGGCCTGTAGGTGGCGTTGCAGCATCATGATCTAGCTATAAAGAAAGGTCTCTGATTGTCTGCGTGTGTGTATGGTTGCCCCCTGCATGTCTCAAGAACTGTTCATCCAGTCAGCTTCACACTTGGCAGGTGTATTGCTGGAGACCCAAGGGAGGGCAATGCTGAATTTGGTAAAATTTGTCCAGATGTTGGCGCTATAACAACAAACTTTATGTTTTTTGATTTCTCGTCATTTTGAATTTTGTCCCAATTCCTTTATTTCGTTACTCCACCAACAAATTTTGAGCAATCATCACCAGATTTGGTACAGAAGATCTTTGGAAAAAGAAAGTCAGAAAGTTATTCCTCTGAATTTTGATATTGCATACAATTCTGCAACTTTCTCCTACACACTTCGAAGGAGAGGGCGAGCTGAGATGGTCACAATCTGCATGTTCACCACTAGATGTCACTGAATCCTACATACTGGCCAGTCCCTCCAGGATTTTGTGGCCTTTTTTGGGGTTGCTGTGCCCTAAAATGTCTGATTTACTGCAGCTTTTCTAAAAAATTGTGATGTATTTTTCAATGTTAGGCATTTAGCCATTTTTTGCAATTTTGGGTACAAGTGAAAATTGCTTAAAAACATTTTGCTTTCACACTCTCACACATCAAACAAACCGGACTTTGGGGTCAAGTGTACTCGGATCCAGGCTGGGGTCCCTGATTTGATTTGATTTGAAAGTTCCAACAAAATCTGTTTTATTTGTAGATGAAGAAGGTCACCTGGGTGGTAGAACTCACAGGAAACAACAACGATTGGTCAAATTTGTAGAAAAGTTGCAGAGTTTGGACAATATTGCATGGACGTGCACAGTGATTGGTTGAATTTGCTTTAATTGTTGCGATCGCAACTTCCTGGAGGGACTGACTGGCCCTTTAACGGACGGTAATGTTGTGCAGTCTGAACTAACTATAAAACTCTCGGAGCAGTGAAACATCAGTCAGTGGCAGTGACACTGACAATGATGATGTTCACTGACTCTGTTAGATGCAAGATTGAACGTTGACTGATGAGTCCGCTCACAGGACGCGGCGTTGGCCTCATTCATCGCCACCAGTCTGTCTTTACTCTGCAGACTGACCTCCTCATCGTACAGTCAGACGATGTACGAACCCCCTCCTCCGTCCTCCGGCCCTCTCACACACAGACGCAGACAGAAAGAGAGAAAGAGACAGACAGTTAGCCTGAGGTTTGCGTTTTGTTTGGCTCAGTTTAGTGGCTTCAGTGTTGCCCCTGGTGGATTCACACACAAACACACAGAATGATTTCCACTCACTCACCACTCACCATATGGGTGTTTGCTCTCGTATTTAACTTCAGTTCACTCCTGTCATCCGCATACACATGCAAATCACATTTATTCATATTTTTTTATAATTGTCCAAACAAAAAGATGTAGAGGGGCATTTTATGTCTGTATTATAGCCAGCGGTAGAGATGAAAGCAGAGAGAACGATGGCGGAGTACATGCAACAAAAGTCCTGGGCCATTCATGGCCAGTGCTTTAACCCCGAGGCCACCAGGGTGCCTCAAATCCAGACGGATTCTAACAGATTTTATTGCAGATTTTAACAAGAAGAGTCCACAGTCACACTAACAGATCTGTGAGACCATACTTATGCACAGCAGCTTTGAGCTACATCCTAAAGTCTGTATGCTAACAAGTTCACAATTATATGCTAACATGCTAATGTTTCGTACCAATACAATTAACCCTGTACATCATCTTAATGCAGTTTGTTAGCATGCCAATACTTGTTAATTAGCTCTAAATTGAGTACAGCAGAGACAGATAGATAGATCATTAGCTTTGTTTGTGCATTATTGACCAAACTACTGCAGAAACAACAGGAGAATCACCAAAATCATTCATATTTGTCTGCACACCTTTAAGCTCTGTTCAAAATTTCTTGGTAATCCATCAAATAGTTGTGGAGATACTCAGGCTGACGTTGCTAGCATGTCTAAACTGGACTACAGACCCTTTTACACTGGAGTCAAAACCCACTCACATCTGGTTTTTGTATTCAGTGCGAAAGGGTACAATCGGCATTCTGGGTCAAATGTCTCTATAATAGTCTCGGGTATTTATCATCTCCAGCTCAGATTTAAATTGTTGCCCCTCTTTTGGCACGATGCGATGAAGGCGTGTTGCCTCTGTCGTAAACCTGCCATTGAATTTGAAAGAGAAACTTAAATAAAAGCCGTCTTGACAATCGATGATGGAAAAGGAGTTAATCTCCTATTTTTACACGCACTTAAAATATCTGCATGTAAGTGCAAGTGGTTTAAAAACCTTTTAAGAGTCTGTAGCCGTGCCAGCAGCTCTGCAAGACTGTACTTAGGCTCAGTGGGTTTTGGAGCTTAATGCTAACATCAGTATGCTAACATGCTCACAGTGATGCTAACCAGTGTTGTGCAAGTTCACACTTAAAGAGAGCTGCTCAAAGTTCAGTTCACAGAGATTAAAATGAACTAGTTCACGTTCATTTCTTCCATCTTTTCAAAATGAGATGAACAATGTGATGTGTTAACTTTTTAGCTAATGCTAGCTGGCAAACATAACTTTTGATTAAGTTAGATGGCAAACAATGTAATGCTTTAACTTTTTCACTAGCTTAGATAGCAAACAAAGGAATGTTTTGTTAACTTTAGCTTGCAAACAATACAACTTTTGGTTAACTTTTTAGCTAATTGTATATAGCAAACCATGTTATGTGTTACTTTTTCGTGAACCCTAGATGGCAAACAAAGGAATGTTTTGTTAACTTTTTAGCTAACGTTAGCTAGCAAACAATGTAATGTTTTGTCTCAGTCCAAGATGACGTCCCCAGAAACAAAAAAGACACCAGAAAATATTCATGTTTAAGAAGCAAAAATCAGATAACTGACTTTTTTCTTTAAAAAATGACCCAAGTCAATTTAATCATTGATTAATAATTGGTTATTTGGTGAAGTGATGCAGCTCTACACCCTTATGAGTGACTGACAGCACTGTTTTTACTCCACTTTTTATTCCCCATCCTACTCGTGTGTGATCAAAGTCTTTCACTCACATGTTTTGTCGTCCTGCCACCTCCTCCACTACACAGAAAACTCTGTGACGTCAAAGCTTCAGCCACCCGTGGGCTTGAAGACCAGATTATTCTTATATTCTCGGCTCTACCCAGGAGTCATCAGAGGGGGGCTTGTGTGCATGTTCATGGAAGGGTTAACGCTCCCCGGAGAGTCATCAGACGGGGGGATAAAGTAGGTGGTGATGCTTCTTTGCAGAACTAAGCTCCATAAGCTGCTTCCTCACTCGTCTGACAAGCCTCAGTGGAGGAGTGGAGAGACTTATTGTGTGGGGGGGCGAGTGCATGAATGGATGGACGGATGATGATGAATGGATGATGGTGGATTGACGGGAGAAGTGACAGCTGCGGGGACAGTGTGAGGACGGGGTTTGGTCGTTGTTGAATAGATGAGGAGTGTGCATGTTCGTGGGAGTGCTGAAATGTTCCAGTCTAATTCAGAGGGGAACGTTTGGACTCCTTGGGGAATGTTCTGTGTACCGTAAATAACCGGGATGCTGCTGCTGCTGTTGTGGTGGATGAGGTTGCCTGAACCTGGTTTCCTGAGATGACTAACCTCATTTAAGGTCCAACGACTGATCCAGAACCCTCGAGCAACGTTTATTCTGTCCCACCTACTCCGTCTCTGCACTTTTAAAGGCTCATTCTGTAGTTTCGACCAGTGTTCCTCTCAGTGTTCCTCTGCAAACATGAAAGAGATTTTTTAGGCCAACTCAGATTCTTAAGTTCTGAAAAAGTTTTACCAGCTACTGATCTTTTGTTGAGATAATTAACTTTATGTTCCAGCCGTGTGCTCCACATGTTTGGACCTATTTCTCAAATACTGTGACAGGATTAATTAATCGATTGATCAGGAAAATAATCGACAATGAAAACAATTACCTGATTACCCCTTCTGACTGTAATTCTATGAACCTTTTTTTTCCTTTTTTGATATTTATCACATAATTTATTGATTAATGTATTGATTGATTGATTCTTTTGACTTATTTTCCTTTTTTCCATATGTGTGAAGAATGTGTTCTGTGTTGAGTTAGAGAATAAGTTAGAAAAGAGAATGTGTTCAGTATCTACTGTGCCCTTTAATTTGTAATTTTACGATCCTCAAAACTAAATAAATATAATACATAAAACATATATTCAATTAAAACTATTTAATTTTTCAGGCACTAAAAAAAGATAAATCAGGTTTATTTTTAGCTCCTAAAACCCAAAGATTCAAATTTATCTAAAGAAGAAAAGGAAATGATCTCAACTAAAGATTATAGGTCTGCAAAACTTTTTAATGGTTATTTCAGAATTTAAGAGTCGGGCTCAAAACCCAAAAATCTATTGCACTGCGTTGCCTTGAAGTTTTGTGTCATCTCAACTATTGTTTTCACAGCGTAAATGCAACCTGTCACTTGACCTGCGATCGTCCACATGACCAGTTATTCCTGCGAAGCTGCCTGATTAAATTACTGCTTCATACTGACCAAATAAACACGACCACAGCGTTGTGCACACTCGTTTATTTGATTTCTTGCGGTGACGGCACAGTGTTAAACTTATTTAATGGAGCGAACACTCTATTACTATTTATTAAGAGTAAGCACAAAATAAATAAATAAAGCCAGTCTGATGTGAGGAGGCCTCTCGGCGTCACAGGAAACACAGGAGGATGACGCAGTCTGTCAGAGTTTTCCTCCCTGCGGTGCTTACGCACACTCTCGCACAATGTGTGTCTGCTTGTGTGCTGACATGAACAACTTGTGTTTGTGTGCTGTGTGTGTCTCTCTTGTGTGGTGTGTGTGTGTCTGTGTGAGTGTGTGTGTGCATGTGTGTGAGTGTGTGTGTGCATGTGTGTGAGTGTGTGTGGCCCTGCAGCTCTTAGTCAGCCCACATAGTCTCATGGAGCTAAAATGCCTCGGTTTCCTTTTACTTCACGTCAATTTGCAGAGCTTTTCTCTGGGCCGCTGACTGTGTGTGACAGGTCCTCCCCCTGCACACAGTCTGTGTGCATGTGTGTGTATGTGCACATTTTTTGCATGACAGTTTGTACTAATGTTAATGCCAGGTTGGTAGATGTCTTAATTACTGAAGACCTACTTTACTGCAGTCGCCAGCAGCTGAGAACATTCAGAGGGAACAGGAGAGACAGACGGACAGACTGAGAGTGATAAACTGTGAGAGGAAACATTAAAGAACAGAACCTCACACTTCAGATTATCCTCATCTGACCTCAGAGAGAAAGAAACGTGTTGGTCTGACTCACTGGATGTAGACTTTGGGTATAAGCCTGTCACTGACCTGTTTCAGGAGGCATCTGCTGACTGTGTGTTACCATTTTCAAACTCCCGTCACAACGGAAAACAACAACCTCCGAGCTCACAACCTACATGCTGAAGATCACAAGTTACCACCTGGTTGCCTGAAATACAAATGCAAACAAGCAAGTCCTGCTCAACACTGTTTTGCAGGGGGACCATCTCTGCATCCTGGGTGGAGCACCATCCAAGACTATTGTAACTGACCTTTGGTAAGCCCCACCTCCAAACAGCAACTGTCCAATCATAGCTTAGCAACCGTAGTTATGGTGCCGCAGGCCTGTCAAGCTTTCCGTTTGTCTCTTGAAGGTGTGCAGGAGGCTCTGAGAAGAGCAAAACTCTGGAGTCTGGATGTCTAGTCTCTCAAAGACGTGAAACACAAGAGCACACATGTTGAATGGGTTAAACTCGTCTTCATCTGCTCTAACATGAACTGCGAATGTTAGCTAACTAACACTAGCTTACTAGCTGCAGTAACTTTACCTCCAGACAAACTTGTTAGATCCACTGCATCTGCATTTGTTCTGTGGGGGTTTGAGGAGGAGGATGTGGGCTGATGAAGAATCAAAGTGGGTCAACGATGATGCATCTCTTTCTGGCTCACTGTCTCAGGTCTAAGCCGGGTTAGCTTAGCTCTTATCCCGGCTCTCTTCCTGTGATGATTGTGGTCCGGCTGGTCTGGCTGGGTGACCCATCTCAAGGTCCCTGCACTAATCGAGTCCCTGGCTTCCTTTTCCCACGTTAACGAGTGTATTTCTGTCATCTATCATGCAGATATAGGACATCTCTACCTCACCATGTTCATTCATTTAAAAGGGTTTTTTGACATATTTTGCCTTTAACAAATGTTGCACCTTCTGCAATTTGAGAATTGCAGAAAGCCACATTGTGATTTCGATAACATTTTATTAAAATCTTTTACAAAGATGAAATTGTGCAGCCCTAGTTTAGATTTAAGTGATGGACTGACAGACTGACAGCATCTGGAGCTGCTGTGTGGCTAAAAACAAAACCTCTTTTCCTAAAATCCACATCTTGCATGTGCAGTGCTCCGATAAGTGTTGGTTCTTCCTTGATTGATTTTGATGCTCACAGTGAGGTTATGATGACATGAATCCTTCTTTAATGTATATGAAAACAAGTGTGAGTGGGTGGATGAGAATTGCTTCGTTACTGCTCTCATCATTGTGGAGCAGTTAACACCCGTTTCACCCCGCAAGTTATGACCTATAATCTCAGAGTGACACACACACATTCATGTACGTATCCCCCCCCCCCGGAGGTCGTTCCGCCCCTCAGTCAGCTGGCGCTATAAAACAGGTGTAAATCAGGCGAAGCTTCATGTGATGACATGTGTCCTTGGCGTGGCCTTCTGACTGGTGCTGCAGGAAACCACATCATCCCCCACATCATGAACACAGACAGTCAGGACGTCTAACTGTCATACAGGCCGAAGGTCAACGCAGGATGAAACGCTGTAATGCTTTGAGGTTTGATATGACAGCTTATAACCACGAGTGTACAAGTCCATAGAAATATGTTTATAGACAATAAGTTCACATTATTCAAAGGCATCCTGGCTGCAATTTAACTTTATTTTATACAACAACAATAACAGAATTAGAGCAAGTTCAGCAATATCATTAATATTAAGAAGCTCATTTATCATAGTGGTTACATGGATGTAACTCCAGTTCTATGAGTATGAGTGAAGCAGTAATATGGGCTGTAACTCTCCCTAAAGGTAAAGCCTCTGTAGGTTGAATTGCCATTACATTTCACTGCACTAATTCAGCCTGATGTTAGGTTAACGTTTTTTCCTCATATGTATTTTCACTGAGGCATTTTCATAATTGTCAAGTGATTCAGTAGTTTCATTTTCCATAAAATGAATCGATAGACAGGCAAGAGAACATACTGAAGATGTACAAACGTGGTAAAAGTTATACAAAAACAACTATTATCTACTGGACTAATAATAGTTCTTTTCTCTGAGATGATTAATAGGAGATGAAACAGGAAAAAAACATCAAACAACAAATTTCTATTAATATTTTGGACTTTTTTATATCTCTGAAACATGAGTGTAGACGTTTGCGTGGGGGGACTGCTGTGATGTGTGGAACTGCAGGAAGCCGTGATGATTGGTCAAATTTGTGGGAAAAAATTGCTTTGAAAGTACGAAATTGCAGTGTTGTGCAGAATTCATGACGATTGGTTGAATTTGTGTTAACTATTGCAACATCGCAGCCTCCTGGAGGGACTGATGCATCTCCAGATTCTTACCAATAAACAGCCTTACTTATGAGGACAGCGCCTGAGTGAAAGTACTCACCGCTGAGAAGCTGCTGTGGGTGGTGCAGCGAGTCAGAGGTCAGAGTTCACCTCCAGTCACTGACCTGAAATTAACATTTAACTGTTAACGTGATCTTCTCCTAACCTTTGCCTCGCTGTATTTGCAATGTGCAGATTTTGCAGAAAGTGAGAATTTCAGAACATTAAAGTTAAGCTGCGGTTTTGCAGAATCATCCAGTATCGGTGTTCTGATCTGGTGACACGGCGGTCAGCATCATCACCTCCTTCTGCTGCCACCTTCTAAATCACTGACCTCCTCACACGAGTCATCTTAGCTGCATTTAACTTTGATCTCGTTCTTTCAGCGTCAGCTCTCTCAGCGGTGAGCTCAGCTCTCCTGTCAGTCCGATAAAAAGCCCGGATTAGTGCAGCTGAAGCCTCCAATCATCATGTAATCTCACGATCCTTTTTATTGCCACCCGCAAAAAAAACAAAACAAAAGACCACCAAGATACTTGAACAGAATCAATGCAACACAATTCTCCAGGGTGGTTGTAGTACTTCGACACATGAGCGCTGCACGTGAGACTCACTGGGGGGTCGTATTAATGCGCCGTCATGTGGAAGCAGTTTCTGTCCTCTTTAGTGGACGACATTGAGCATCAGATTCGAGTGTCATGTCCTGCTGCAGAGCTCCACTGCACATTGATCTACTGTAACTGCTCCGGTCAATAGGCAATTCATGCTGCATGTGCCTGTCAGCGAGAGTGTGTGTGTGAGAGTGTGTGTGTGTGTGCATGTGACTGTGAGGGAGAGAAACAGCTGACCCTGATGATAATTCATGACTAATATGATATAAACTGTCATGAGTGTAAGTGCTGACCTTCAACTGTCAGTTTTTATAGCTGAGAACGTCACACTGAGCTTCATTTTGAGGTACTTTGCTCGATTATTGCCATTTTCTGTTACTTTATACTTTTACTCCATTACATTTCAGAGCCAAGTATTGATCTTTTTACTCCACTATATTTATTTGGTAGCTTAGCTTAGCACAAAGACTGGAAACAGAGGCAAACAGCTAGCCTGGCAGGAAGTTACAGTGCCCAGACAAGAAATAGTACCACACATAACCCCAATAAAACCATAGTGATGACGATGTGTTAATCAATGAGCCATAGGAAAACCCTTTTTGGTTCCTGGTAGAACCTTTTATAAGGTTTCACTTGGAACCCATTGACCTAGAATCCAACATAAAGGTTTATACCTCGAAACCATCTGTGAAAGGTTTCACCCAGAACCCTCTCTCGACCCTTTTCCACCTCCAAAAAATTTTGGAATCTATCTAGTGAACTGGTCCACATTTCCACCGGTTTTGAGTGGAACCGTTGTAACAAAGGATGTCATCATCAGAGGGCGCTGCACACTTTGGTTCCAAAGGGAAAACCTGCTAATTTTTGGTTCCAGTTCCAAAACCAACTTTTTGGGGTCTGAACAGTTTTTTTCTTCTGGTGGAAATGCCCAGAATGGTTCAAAGTTAGGTTCTTGAGAAGGAACTGGATCGGTTCCATTCCACGGAAAAAGGTCTATCTAGGGGTTCTATCCAGACCCTCCTTTCGACCTTCTAAGGGTACTACCAGAAACCACCCAGGGTGTTCTAACAAGAACCTTTTTTATATTCCATGGGTTTTACTGTAGCCTTTCAGGAAGAACCTCTTTGGAACCCTTATTTGTCAGAGTGTAGTAGTGACCAACATTTAAAAACCTTAATGACTGTTCCAGGGTTCCTTGGGTGCTGTGAGCTCGATGCCCTTTTAGGGTTCCATAATTAGGAATTAATGGACGGCAGGAGATCAGAACAGAGAACATTTTCCTCCGCAGAGTCCATTAATTCTTGGTTCTGGACACCTCACCAGGCGTTATCCTTCATATACTTGGACACCTGCCAAAGAAAAAAATAATGACACCATTAAATTTATTTATTGATCAGAATCTGAAGTTATTGACGAGTCATAATTCAGTTTCTCAGTTATGTGTTTTACATTCCAACAATTTGTCATTTTCACGTGGTCCAGCCTGTAACTGCACTGATCTGATGCATCATGACAGTGTGTTGGTGTGTGTGTGTGTGTGTGTGTGTGTGTGTGTGTGTTGTGTGTGTGTATGTGTGTGTGTGTGTGTGTGTGCGTGTGTGTGTGTGTGTGCGTGTGTGTGTGTGTGTGTGTGTGTATGTGTGTGTGTGTGTGTGTGTGTGTAATCCGCTGAGTAGTGACTCACAGGCTGAAAGTGTCTGCCATTTCTGAACATTTCATTTCCCACTGACCCCACCTTTCTCTCTGACTCTGAACCCTTCAAGGCACACACACACTGACACACACACACACACACACACACATACACACACCACACACACTGACATAAACACACCACACACACTACACACACACACACGCACACACACTGACACACACACACAGGCATCAGTCTGTCATGTTGTCACATTGTCCACAGTGATATCCACCCCTGACATTTACACACAGAGGACAGGACATTTTTCAGAGAGCAGAACATGATGAGGAGGATGAGGATGATGAGGATGATGAGGAATATGAGATCATTGAGGAGGATGATGAGGATGAGGATGAGATTGAGGAGGATGAGGAATATGAGGAGGATGAGATGTTTGAGGAGGATGAGGAGGATGAGGAGGATGAGATCATTGAGGAAGATGAGGAGAGAGATGAGGAGGATGAGGATGATGAGGATGATGAGGAAGATGAGGATGATGAAGGGCGCTGAACCGCTCAGTAAGTGAAGCATTAAAACGTTCTTACTCAGCGGCCTCATTCAGCCTCACGTCTGATGTTTAATACTCGGACAGACAGTCTCAGAACGGACAGAACCTGCACCGGAGAACGTTCAGACTCAGAGAGGAACCTGATATTAACAGATCAACTACACTCTTAAAAATAAGGGTTCTTTGGATTGTCTCCACAGGAGAATCATTTTTGGTTCCTGGTAAAACACTTGCACTTTCTACCTAGAACCTAACATAGGGAAGGATTATTTACCTAGAACCACCCAGAACCCCCTATGAAAAGTTCTACAGAGAGCCCTTCTATGGTGTAATGGTTCCACTGAGAACTATCTCTGGGTGTTCTATCCAGAACCTTCCCACCTTCTAATTGTGCTAATAAGAACCCACCTTTTTACAATCCAAGGGTTTTGCTTAGAACCCACACAGCAGGTTCTTCCAAGAACCCTTTTATATTTCAAGGGTTTTATCTAGAGCCCATTCAGGGGGTTCTACCAGGAACCTTTTTGTAATCCAATGGTTTCATCTAGAAACCCATCTAGGGAGTTCTACTAAGAACATTTTTTTAATAATCCAAGGGTTTTTACAAAGAATCCACCCTGTGGGTTCTACTAAAAACCTATTTATGTTCTAAGGGTTTTACAGAGAACCCACACAGGTGTTCTGCCAAGAACCCACTTATATTTCAGAGGTTTTATAGAACCCACCAGACTTTATCTAGAACCCATCCAAGGAGTTCTATCCTGAACCTTTTATATATTTCAAGGGATTTTTACACAGATCCCACCTAGTTGGTTCTACTCCAAACATGTTTATATTCTAAGGGTTTTTACGTAGAACCCATCTACGGGGTTCTACAGAGAACCTGTTTATATTCTAAGGGTTTTACCTACAACCCACACAGGAGGTTCTGCTAAGAACCTTTTTTATATTCTAAAGGTTTTTACATATAACCCACCCAGGAGGTTCTACTCAGAAGCCTTTTATATTTAAGGGTTTTATAAATAAACCATTCAGAGGGTTCTACCAGTTCTACAAGAACCCTTTTATATTAAGGTACAAAGAACCCACGACGAACAAGTTCTTGAAGAATTTGAACAATCTTTGAAGAAATCTTTCTTTCAAAAAGGTTCTTTGGATGAAAATGGTTCTTAATGGAAACCTTAGTCTTACAAAGAACCCTTGACAAACCCCTTTCTTCAAAAAGGGTTCTTCAAAAACAAATGGCTGTGGGTAGAACCCTTTTGGAACCTTTTTTCTAGGAGTGTAGAGGACTGATCCCTCTGATAATTTGGGGGGTTTGGACCTTCAGGACCCTTAAAGTTATTTCACAAAGAAAATAAAATGTGCTGACTGTGCGGAGAGAACGTTCTTGTATTATTTAGAACGTGCACTAGTTTCTGTGGTCGTCAGCGAGCAGGATCAGTCACTCAGGGAGGTGTTGGCTGTTTCAGCAGCCTGGTGGGACCAGAGGCGAGAAGTTGAGGTCATGCTTTCCTCTTAACAATGTTCTTGTCAAAAAATAATGAGTGTGCTCGTCTCTGTGGTGAGAACGTCTCCAGGCGTGCACGCTGCAGACCAGACTTCAATAACACATTACAGCTAACAGTTCTCTCTCCACAGTCAGCAGTCAGCCCCAATTAACTCCCCGTTCTAAAGCAGAGTCTGTGGACTCGGACACGACCGGCAGATGTTTGGGAATTTTAACGGCCGGCGGCTCTGGTGCAGCAGTAGGTGTGGCAGAGCTGAAATAAATTGTGGCTAATCAAATTAGCTCCTCTCAGACCTTTTAACAGGAGAACCTGACGGCTGAATGGACGATGAAACCTCTGCAGGATGAAGAACCGAACTGCTAGTAGGGTTTTATGTTGGGGTTCCAACACATTCACTGATTTTATTCTCGGTCATTTATTTCACATGAATTAACTCCAGTTTGTTGGCTGCAGTTTATTTGGTCTTTTTGATTTTTCAGTCACTTTATTGTTTGTGTTTTTTTTCATCGTGACCCAATTCACATATAGGCCTTATCAATAAATGTTATATATACATCTAGAACCCATCCAGGGGTTCTACTGAGAGCCCTTTTTACATTCCAAGGGTTTTTCACATAGAATCCACCTAGAGGGTTCTACCGAGAACCTGTTCATATCCTAAGGGTTTTAACCTAGAACCCAAACAGCAGGCTCTACCAGGAACCTCTTTATATTTCAAGGGTTTTACATGGAACCCACTCAGAGGGTTCTACCAAGAACCTGTTTATAATCTAAGGGTTTTTACCTAGAACCCACACACGAGGTTCTGTCAAGAACCCTTTTATATTTCAAGAATTTTGTCTAGAACCCAAAAGGTTTTATCCTGAACCCGTCTAGGGAATTCTACCAGGAACCTTTTTATATTGCGAGGGGTTTTTACATAGAACCCACCTAAGGGGTTCTACTGAGAACTTGTTTCTGTTCTTTGGGTTTTACCTAGAACCCACACAGGGCGTTCCACTGAGAACCTCTTTATATTCTCAGAGTTTTACCTGTGGAGGGAGGTTCTACTGAGAACATTTTTTAAGTCCAAAGGTTTCTATATAGAACCCACCTCAGGGGTTCTACCGAGAACCTGTTTATATTCCTTGGGTTTTACCTAGAACCAACACAGGAGGTGAGAACACTTTCATATTACAAGGGTTTTATCTAGAACCCACAAGGGAGGTTCTACTGAGAACCTTTTTTAAATTCCAAGGATTTTTACATAGAACCCATCCAGGGGATTCTACTGAGAACCTGTCTACATTCTAAGGGTTTTACCTAGAACCGACTCAGATCAGGTGCAGTAGATATAATTTATTCAAGGTGCGTCCAAATCCACCTTTGCCATCTTGCACCAGCGCTGCAAGAGTGCCCTGCCCTGCCCTGCCCTGCCCTGCCCTGCCCTGCCCTGTCCTGCCCTGCCCTGCCCTGCCCTGCCCTGCCCTGCCCTGCCCTGCCGCGCCGCACACAGCTGGATTCACCTATCAGCTGTGACCAAGCGCCCTGATTAATTCATGGGTGAGTTTAGGCTGAACATGCAATAAACCAATCAGAAAGTCGGCTCTCATCACTTTTAAGAAGCAGGTGCACCAGGAGCGCAAATGTCAACTTCATGGTTCACGTCTCTGCACAGACTTCCAGGACACACCGTCTGAAAGATGTTGAGATCAGTCCGTAAAAAAAGGGTTGGTCCGACCGACTGATTTTTGTTTGTTCTTACTCAGGTTGTCCTGTTGTTTTATTGTATCCTGTACAGTGACGATACAGGCTTTAGTTGTGTCTCTAGTGTGGATAAAATTGATTAAACACATACTAATAAAAACAACACTCAGAACAAGAGGACAGTCAGTCACATCTACGTTACACTGAGGATCACAAAGAGGTTCTTCTCTTCTCTAATAGTGCAGAAACTGTCAGTCGTAGTGTTTCGTGAGCCGTGGTCAAGCTGTGCATGTGCCTGCCGTATGTGCACGGACACTCTGCGGGATACAGATTAAATCTGTAAAACCATCCCGAGGCAGCAGAGCAGTTATTTAAGTTCCATCTGTAGCCTGAAGGGCTGCGGCTCATAATTATGCACACAACAAATATAGCCACCTTGATCAAGTCTTACATAACCTCATTTCCTTCCAAAATAGTTACACAGGCGTCTTTACAGCGTCTCTAAACACATCAAAAAATGTCTGTGGGCTGGTGCAAACAGCAGAAACAAGTTTTTTGCTTTAAAACCCAAACTGTCACAGTTTTCTTTGAATAATTTATACATAAAAGAAGTAAACGGGACAAGAGTCTTATAGAGAGCTTTCAGACTGTTACGTTTAAATGGATTCATTAATTATTTTGATAATAGCTGCATTATTGTGTGCAGGTAAACATGTTTTTTGTTTATTTTATCATTTACTTTGTTTTAATGCAGTTTGTTTTGCTGCAAGAGAAACTTAACAGGGTCTCACAGTCTGGTTTTACTTCATATTTTTAAATTTTTAACTGATTTTGCATCAGTGTTAAACGGCAAAATAAACCATAAAAGACATACATATTTAGTGTATTCAGTGTCATATACTGAGCATTATGTTGGTGCACCCAAGGGTGTAGAATCAGGACATGTTCCTACCATAATTCTTTATTAACAGAAATAAAAAATCTTAAAGCTCAAAATTTTACTAAAGTTTTCCCAACTTCATGTAGTTTGCAGTTTTTGGCCCTGTGAGATGGTTCGCTGGTCTGATTTGGCCTCCAGGCCGGTAGTTTGAGATGCAAGAACAAAATGTATGAGATGATCACTCGATTATTAAGTCATCATGTGACCCAGTGTTGTGTGTTGTGTTGTTGTTGTGTTTGTGTTGTGTTGTGTTGTGTTGTTTGTGTGTTGTGTTGTGTGTTGTTGTGTTGGTGGTGTTGTGTGTGTGTGTGTTGTGTGTGTGTGCGACAGTGTTTGCAGTTGCTCAGTGTTGCTTTAAGCCCCAAATCTTTCCAGCTGTGCTCCTGTCCTCACATTTTAGTGTCTCGCTGCATTTTTTGGACTTCCTGGCCTTTTGTCTGAGCTGCGTTTTTACTTTGCATGCTACTTACGCTCTGTGTGTCTATTTTTGTGTGTTTGTGTGTGTCATTAGGTGGACGATGAACATGTCTGGCGGCGCCCCGGGGGAGGAGCTCACGGATGAGGAGAAGGAGATCATCAACAGTGTCCTGGCTCGAGCTGCCATGATGGAGAGCATGGAGCAGGAGAGGATTGAGTGAGATGGAAAACTAATTGTCTCTGTTGCACAGAATCACACACACACACACAGACACACACACACGCTCACTGAGCTGGATGATTTTTTGGTGTGAAACCTGTGCCAAGTTTGTGTCTGTGCCCACATTTGTTTGCATGTGTTCTCAGGCGTCTCTCCAGCCGCCTGGATAATATCAAGAGGACGGCGTGTGGTGACGGACAGTCTCACTGTCTGCTGTGTGGGACGCTTTTGGACCACAGGGGGTCACAGCTGTCCTCTGTGTGCAGTGTAAGAAAGTAGGTGGATATCTGCATTATTTCTGCTTCAATAAGGAAAGACAACAGACGCTGCACTGTAAAAATAAACTTGTTTTAGGGATGAAAATTTTGTGCATTTTTCTTCACAGATATTTGAACACATTAACAATCAATAACTGATTAATCACTAATAATAAGTAAGCTACAAAACGCTAATCTTTGTCTCCGTGCATTTTTATCTGTCTTTAACAGAGCCTGTCAGAACTAAACAGACTGTGAGACAACCTGTGAGCTCCGAAAACTGGTGCACAAAAAAATATATTGTCAGTTAATACATTTTTAATCAGTTGAATTCATTTTAATCAATTAATAATTAATAATTAACATACTCAATTTGTTTTCAATGCCTTAAAATTTTAAGTTGACTTAATTTTAAAAGACAAGTTGAGGTAATTATCTAATGATTCCAAATAATCTTTTAAAGCCAAATAAACTTGATATTAAGTCAGCTGAACTTCAACATGTTACATGATAATCTGAAGATGAGACATGTTACATGTTACAACGTCTGTAGGCATTTCTGTGCAATGAAAAAATGGGAGCAGATTAAAAAAAAGATTTTTTTTTTTCTCTGTATAAATGATTAAAAATCAAAGAAACTTGTTCCAATGTTCCACTTTGTTCTCAGTAACCTTTGCAAAAAGGCTCAGGATTAGAAAAATAAATCTGCTTTATTTGTAAATGAAGAAGTTCACCTGTGAAGCAAAATCTTTTAGTGCTCAAAATCAGTTAAAACAGCACAAAAATGAAAAAATTAAAAGTGCACAGAACATTGATAAATGCTAACCTTGTGACAAAATAAAAATAATAATAAAAATACCAAAAATAGTTGATAATAAAACATGTGAGTCAGTTGATTGTTGTGCAGGAGACGACTATGATTGATTGAACTTCTAGGAAACTACAACATTTTTTCACTGACAACAAACAAGACAATAAGTAAATAAAAACTATGATGTAACTATGACAAAATCTACTGATATTTCAACACTGAATAAAAATTAGACAAAAATTTACAATGTAAATCCGTTAGATTTTAGTCGACTAATCTGCTGTAGATTCTTTATGTTTAGTCAACTAGAACTAAATTAAAACTAAAACAGCTCAGAGGAGTTATATACGGCTCAAACTAAATGGTATTTTAGTCAAAGGACGTGACTAAAACTGTCAAAATTAACTCTGTGCTTCTGTTAAATTAATAAGAAAAATTACCAGATTCTGCTTCATTCCCATATGAATTTTTTACAGTGTAGTTCCCAGAGGATGTGAAGGCGTCTCTGCACAGACAGGATTTCTGTTTACTATATTTTCTGTCGTGCTGTGTGGATCCTGAGAGGGTTCCTATGGCGATAAGCAGCCAGTGGGCCATATGCTAACTAGTTGTGACACACTGTGTGTACGTCCTGGTCTTATGCATGGCATTCTGTTTCTTGTTGCTCTCAGTAAATAAGTCGAGAGGTTAATGCTGCATGAACTGTAAAAATATATGTGCTCTGTGCACCTGCCATCAAGAACTAAATCTGTGCAGGATTATGCCTCTCTCTCTCTCTCTCTCTCTCTGTTTAACTCTTATGTATGTATTTGCCTCTTTGCAGCACATGTGCAGCAAATGTGGGATTTCGAGCAACAGCAGGACGTGTCCAGTGTGGCTCTGCAGAATCTGTAACGAGCACATAGAGGTGAGGAGGAAGGAAAGATGAAGAACAGAGTGGTGTCTGATAAAATCACGGGGTCAGATTATGCCATTATGTCATCCTTCTTCCTCCAGAACAGGAGCTTTTCTCATCATATGAACCATTTTCTGCCTTTTAGACTCACAGAATTGCATTTCACCGTCCAGTGACCCGGAAAATTACCCTCCATTGATACTCCTTCAGAATCCAAAATGATTAATAAGCAATGATTTATTTAAACATTTATTTAATTAAAATATATATATATAAGTAGATGTAATATTTGGATTAATATAAAACATGAAGCATGCAGTTATACAATGCTGTTTTGATGACGGCACTGTGTTTGTTGAGGTCCGCGCCTCAGGGAGCCCAGACTCTTTAAATAAATGCTCCCTCCTGTCAGTCATACACAGAATAACTTCTCCGTAATGCTGCAAACACAAAGTCGTCATGTGTCCGGTCCATAAAATGAAAGAGTGAAGAAATCAACGGTTGCTTTCCCAGTAAAATAAAACAATTAATAAGCCATTTTATTCATATTAAACCAGACAAACACCACCCTTTGTCACTCCACTTCCACTCCTCTCACTCCCTCTACAGTCACTCAGACTGCAGCTCCACATTTAAACTTCCTCCAAATTTTCTCTTGAAATTCAAGTTAACAACTTTTTTCCCCCATAAGTAAGTTCAGTTGAAGGGACAAAACTCATTTCACTCTTTTTCATGTGGTGATTTTGAAATGCTTTGTTTCTTTCAGTATACAGAAGTTTTCTCTGCTGTGTTTATGACTTAAAGGGATATTTTACCCCAAAATGAAAATTCAGTCATTATTTAAAATATCCGCTCAGAAACCTGCAGATGATTCCACCACATTACATCACTCTGTCTATATTTTTCTATTGTTTATGGATCAGACATTTAGGACCATGTTTATGCTCCTATGTGTTCATAGAACCAGGATTACAGTGTGTAACCTTACAGCTGTAGTTCTGCATATTAAGCCTTCAGCTGACTCGGTGTGTTATTGTTCTTTATGTGTGTTCCTGCAGATCCAGAAGCGTTCAGGCGCCTGGTTCTTCAAGGGACGAGACCAGCAGCGTCTGCCCGCCCCCCTCCCTCTGTCCAGACCTCCACAGTCCAACGGTTCGGCTCCAGGAGGCCACGATGGACCGCAGGAACCTTCAACACCTCATCAGAGATATGGTACTTATACAAAATACACAAAGAGATGTAGAAGGCTTCACACTTTTATATGTTCATATTTTCTTCTTAAGTATCTAAATAAAGACAAAAACAAAAACAAAATATTATTAATTGGTAAAACTTTTTTGAAACTTAAGAGTTTGAGTTGGGAAGTAATTTTTCAGTCACTTTTTCATTTTTACAGTGTCGGATGTTTTAGCTTCATGAATGAGACAAAAAGTACATGAACAGTTTTTCCTCTCATCAGAAAAACAATCTACACGTTAAGTGCTTCATAAAAGATGTACTGCAGATATAAAGCTTAAATTTTGCAAAGTTTTTTATTTGTTACGCGACCCAAATACAATCACCTGTGACCCACCTGTGGGTGACGACCCAGTGTTTGGGAATGACTGTTTTGACAGGATGGTTATCAGAGATAACTTAAGTTTAAGCTAAGTTCCGTTAAAGTGGACACAGTAGAGAAATTGTAGTATTGGTACCAGATAGAGCTGCAGAGACAAAATACACATTTAGTTGGTAAATGATGGTGTTCATGTTTCATTACAACAACAATCACTGACACTGTGGCCACAGGACACAAATGTCTCGTGTTATTACAGAATGAATCGCACAAAACACAAAGTGTCGTCGTCTGTTAGCTCCTGATAACAAGCTGGCTGCTCGTGTCACTTTTGGACTGTATTTTGACATTTGAAAATCATGTGTAAATGCTGGTGTTCCAGAAGAAACGGTGCCAACATCCGTCCTGTTCGTCAGCGATACGGAGAAAATCATCTGTGCTTTTGTCTCTTCACTGTCTTTAAACCTGCAGCAGTCAGACAGCTGTTACTGACCGTTTTACTCAAGAACGATGCAGAAAGTTCTCGACTTGTCTGTTAGACTTCGCAGCAGTTAGCACCATCACACTTTATATCAAATAATCTTGACTAAAACTGACAGATTGCCTCCTGACATGTTTTATGACAAACAAAAATACTCTGATTTGAATGATAATTTGTATTCAATATGTTTTTTTCCTACAAAAAAAGTTACACAACCTTAAAATAAGACCTGGATCAGAGGTGACAGAGGTGGTCTGATCTTTTACTTAAAGGGACAAAATGGCGTAAAAGACATATCAAGATGAAAAACAACATAAACAAAACAAGATGAAAAAAAAAGTGAAACATAACAACAAAAAACGTACGTAGCAAGACGATAAACATTGTAGATGATGAAAAGGACACAACAAGATGAACAACAGTCAGAAATGTCCTTCAGGCCACTTTTTATTTCTGTATTTTGAGCAGATTTCAGAACTTTTTCACTTATATTTGAGTGAAGTTGTATCAGTACTTGTATGTTTACCAGAGTCCTTTTTCTTTTGTTTTTTATTTAAGTATACGTAATTCTACTTGAGTAAAAAATGTGTCCAGACCTGAGTAGCAATATTTGTAGAAGTATTTGCAGCAAAGCACATTAAATTAAAAGAATAAAAGTCCTCATCATGCAGCTCTATGACCCCTGTGTGTGACATTAAATCATGTATGGATTACTGTTTAAGCAGCTCTGTATGTTGTAAGTCTCTGGTCAGAATGAAGCTGTCCGTGTCGGTCGTGGTGGCAGTGATATTCTGGTCTCCTCAGAGCCGCAGCAGCAGCAGCAGCAGCAGTCGTCCTGTGGATCAGAACAATGGGAGCAGACAGCAAGAACAACAGCTGACAGCTGTAATGAGAGTCAGTCCTCTCTAGCAGCTGTAACGAAGACTGAGAGACATGTGTTAGCCTCCAAACCACCTCGGGCGAACGCGCAGCAGGCCGCCCCCACCTCAGGTAAAGCAGCACCGCTCCTTCTAAGAATAAGGCCAACGCCGCGGGGCCGCTTTCAAAAGATTTAACATCAACATCAACATATAAAAAGATGCTTCAGAGTGTCACTAAGTGCTGATTTTGTCTCGTAACGTCGCCAGCTCCTGCTGCAGATGTGGAAAACAAACGCCCAGAGAGGGAAGAGACAGTGTCTCCTCCAGCTGTGGAGGAAAAAAGACAACCTGTTGTGTCCAGTCCACATATTCCTGCAACCAGAAACATTAATCCACCGGTCAGCAACCCCGCTCCAACACCACGACCCCCGCCTGATCGGACAGAGGACGAGGACGAGTAGACTCCGATGACGCCAGTAAGACTGATTTCCTCTTTGATAAAAGTGTCTTTACCAGTTCCAGATGTTGAACAGAATCAATTCCTCCCTGTGGGCCTGCAGCTGTAAAATAAATTCCCAGTGGAGCGATGAAATAAATCAATGTTTATCTGTTTTACAATGAAACTGGTTTCTCTAACAGGAGTTGTATAAAAGTTCAGTTCAGTTTCTCCCAGATGTCTGACGAGCTTCTGTGTTTTTATTCTTGCAGCCACTCTGGGTTCTCTGGAGTTCAGCCTCCTGTACGAGCAGGAGAACCACACCCTGCACTGCTGCATCATTAAAGCCAAGGTAAACACACACGCACACAAACACGAGACGAGATGAGACAACACAGGGTGGGACACAACAGGACAGGACAGGACAAGAAAAGACAACACAAGACTAAACAAGAAAAGATGGAAAAGACAAGAAACGAAAAGACAAGACTAAAGAAAACAAGACTAAACAAGAAAAGATGGAAAAGACAAGAAACGAAAAGACAAGACTAAAGAAAACAAGACTAAACGAGACAAGAAAGGAAAGAACAAGATGGGAGAAGACAAGACAAGAAAAGACTGGTCAAGATATAAAAAGACAAGATGGGACAAGAAAAGACGGGACAGGACAAGACAAGACAAAATGGGACGGGACAAGACAATACAAGGAGAGATGGGACAAGATAAGAAAAAACAAGACAAGATGGGACAAGAAAATATTAAACAGGACAAGACAAGATTGGACAAGACATGATAGGACAAGACAAGAAAAGATGGGACAAGACAAAACAAAATGAGACAAGACAAGACAAGACAGAACGAGACGAGAAAAGATGGGACAAAAGGCGATAAAAGATCAGACGAGTCAAGAAAAGAGAAGAAGGGGCAAAACAAGACACAAAAAAAAATGGGACAAGACAAGACAGGACAGGACACGACAAAACAAGATGGGACAAGACAAGACAGGAAAAAAGACAACAAAACAAAGTAGGTTGAAACAAGAAAAGGCAAAATGGGATAAGACATGACAAAAAAATAGACAAGAAAAGAAAAGGGAAGACGGGACCAAACAAGACAAGACAAGACAAAATAGGGTTGGACAAGATGAGAAGAGACAGGACAAGACCAGACCAAACAAACCAAGACGAGACAAGAAAAGACAAGACTTATCCAATATGTTTAAATTAGATCAATCAGTGACTCTGAGGAAAATATTCAAACAACTCTTAACTTGTGTAAATACATAAAGACACCGTCCTCACTGATTCTGATCATTATTCTTCTTCCTGTGTCTCAGGGTTTGAAGCCGATGGACTCAAATGGACTCGCTGACCCGTACGTTAAGCTGCACCTCTTACCTGGAGCCAGTAAGGTACAACCATGTTTATTCATTCGTTTGTTTGTTTGTTTGGGATTTTTGGGACAGAACTCCACAAAAGGTGGCTCGTCTTCTTGAGTCTACTTCAGCTCGCTATGGATGACAATTTTTTTGTTCTTTTTTTGGCCAAAAATGTCTCTTTTGATCGTAAAAGTTTCAAAGCCCTGATGTAGGGGAACCCACAGTACGATGGCCACAAAACTTGTGAAGGTTGTCTCTAGACCTGCGCTCAGCTAATTCTAAGGTAATAAAAACAAAACAAATCTTTTCTCAGGTGATTATAGACCAATGAAAACATATTTATGAATAGATCCCCGTAATTCTCACACACTGGCCCTTAAGAGCTGTTTGGAGCCATCAGTTGATGCACTGCAAAGAAATGTTGTGTTCAGTGAGCTCATAACAGCTCACAGCTTGTGTAGGAGTGAGTTTATTCGATTTAGGATGCACTTAAATTACGTGATGTAGCAATGAGCCATTGACTAATGCTCACGGCAGCAAATCTATGAGCCCACACTGCTGGTGTGTGATTGATGACTTTCCATTACTGTCTGATTATCCTGACTGAACATCTTACTCAACAATTTAAAGTTTGATGTTCTGATGAGCGCCGGTTCCTCAGTTATTTAGTCATACCTCTGAAACTATAACACGTCTCTGTTCTGTGTTACTGTTCCTCAGTCGAACAAGCTTCGCACCAAGACTCTTAAGAACACTCTGAATCCAGTGTGGAACGAGACTCTGATCTACCACGGCATCACAGACGATGAAATGTCACGCAAAACTCTCCGGTAAGAACAACCTCGGCCTAAGTTTAGATCCTTTGGACAAATATATTCTCTCAAATCTGTTGTGTTTTGGAGAAAATTAGGGAAGTGTAATTACTGCAACAACCGCAAAAGACCGTAGAAAAAAGTTAGTGTGTTTGTCCATTGTTTCGCTGCATCAACGTTGAGTTACTGAACTTCAGATTTGTTTTGCATCACTTCAAAGTGAAGCTGCTGTGATTTGTTTCTGTGTAATACAGAATATTGGCAATAATTGACCCTTCGTTAAGCGAAACACCAACTGTCCAATCATAGCTTAGCAGCTGTAACTGGGACCTGTCAGACTTTCTATTTCTCTCCATGTTGAAGGTGAGCAGGAGGCTCTGAGAAGAGAGACAGTCTGCGTTTCATGAGTCTGGATGGTGACGTCTTTTTGGTCGTCTCTCAAAAAAAGTGACACACAAGAGCACACGTGTGTTGAACGGATTAAACTCTGTCTTCATCTGTTTTAAAATGAGCGTGGAACATTAGCATGTCTGGCTAACTAACACTAGCTTACTAGCTGCAGTAACTTTATCTCCAGACAAACTTGTTAGATCCACTGCATCTGCATTTGTTCTGTGGGGGTTTGAGGAGGAGGATGTGGGATGATGAAGAATCAAAGTGGGTCGACTGTGGGCTCGCTGTCTCAGGTCTGAGCTGGGTTAGCTTAGCTCTTATCCCGGCTCTCTTCCTGGTGTAATCGAGGTCCGCTGGTCTGGCTGGGTGACCCGTCTCAAGGTCCGCTGCACTAATCGAGTCCCTGCGCTTCCTTTTCCCACATTAATGAGTGTATTTCTGTCATCTATCATGTAGATATACCTGCTGTATTTCACCATCCACCAATGTTTGTTGAGATGTAAGCTAGCTTTAGCCTCAGTCTGTTAGCATTAATGTTATATCAGTACGCAGCTGTTAGCTAACTTTACATAAACACTTTCACAGGGTTCTTGTTTTAAAACGTGTCAGACGGAAACATTAAAACATCAGCTGGAGACTTATCAGCTGACTCATGTCGAGTTAGCATTAGCATTAGCTTCCACCAGCGAGCTACACTTATGAAATCTGCTTGTAAGTCGTTAATTTGAGGGACAAAATCCACCGTCGTCAGCTAGAAATGAGAAGCTGCTTTTGTTTTACTTCTGTAAGGAATCACAGACCTCGTGTTTCAACAATTACTCCCAGTTCTGATGTTAAATCTGCCGCCATTATCAACGTAAACTGCAGAAGTGCAGTGTGAGAATGGAAAGCTTGGCAGGTGTAGCAACAGTAACTAAGGGGGGCGGGGCTTAGTGAAGGTTCAGTTGCAGGTAGTGTTTTCTGAGTTAGGCATCAAATCGATCAATGAGGATGATCTGTCTACGAGGGAAAACTGGTTCAGTACTGTACACTGTACCGGTCATGTAAAGGTAAAAGAGTTTCATATGTCCCGCTGTCATCTGTCTCCAGGCTCTCCGTGAGTGATGAGGACAAGTTTGGACACAATGAATTCATCGGAGAGACACGAGTCGCTCTGAAGAAGCTGAAGTTTGACCAGAAGAAGAACTTCAGTGTTTGTTTAGAGCGAGTGATCCCGTGAGTCTGAGAACCGCACTGACATCTCACACTGTTAAAGAGTGTTCAGCTTATTAAAATTAAAGGAGCAGTTCACTTAAATCACCTGTGAACTACTTCAGGACTACTTCCTGCCCAAGATCTAGAGTTACTGGAAAGAGATGTTGCTGAGTTTTAGATGTAATTTAAAGGGAATTCAGTTTACCTCCAGTGTTCAGACGTCTCAGGACCGAAATCAGGGTTTAGTTTAAACTCAGTTTCTCACCATGGAAACATTGTTGTGACACCAGAGCAAATTTTATCTGCTGAGGATTATTTTATATGATTGAAAAGGCATGGCATGGGTACACTGTAAAACAAACAAACAAACAAACAAACAAACAAACAAACAAACAACGAAAGTAAATAGTTGAGACAGTTTGAAATTTCAAGGCAACAATAGATTTTTGAGTTTTGAGCCCAACTCAAACTCTCTTGAGTTTTGAAATACATTTTAAAATGTGAGATATATTTACTTTTCTTCTATAGATAATCTTAAATCTCTGAGTTTCAGAAACAAAAAAAAAAAAAAAAATCAAAATTAAAAAAATTGGTCACAGTGTATGAGCCTGATTGTCTGTCTTTTTCTTTTTTTTTATTGCCTGAAAAAATTGCATAGTTTTAATTGAAAATGAATGAATGAAAAGAAGTAAATGATCTCAACTAAAGATCAGTAGTTGGTGAAAACTTTTTCAGAAAATGAGTTGGGCTTAAAACTTAAAAATCCGTTGTTGCCTTGAAATTTTGAGTTTTCTCACCTTTTTTCTTTTTACAGTGTAAACACATCTCCTAACTACAGTGAACTGCAGTGTCTTTTCATCAGCTTGGCTGTGTCGAATTCTTTGCATATTTGATTTTACAATTTTCCTTTGGTGTTCACAAAAGCAATGATGACAATGATGATGACAATAATGAATATTCCTGGTTTACTCTCCTTGCAGGTGAAGAAGGCTGTAGGAGGACCGGCCCGTGGCATGGCTCTTTATGAAGATGACGTAAGACTTTTCTGCTGCACACGTGACAATTCAAGTAAAATCACAAAGTGTGAAGAGAAAACAGCAAATCATATCTTGTATAAATGTTATTTAAGTTAAAGTCTGGTGATATTCTACATTTTTCCTCCCTTGAAAAGACCAAAGCCTGATATATCTCATCCCTCTGTGCTGTTTATATATAGAGATGCAGGGATCAGATACTGACCTTCATAAGCACATCGGGTCAGAACCCAGACATGATTGATTCAATTTCTTCATCAATATCATAATTTTCACCATTTCCGCTATCGATTACATTCATTCAGCCAGTCATGGTGGGAACTCGTCCTGAAGTGTCACTGCGATCCTGAGTGTCATGTTGCTGCATATAAAAATGATTCCAGTTTGAGTTTGATTTTAAAGGGAGAGTTCAGAATATTTAAGTGGGGTTACCTGGAGTACCAGAACGGAGGCGAAGCAATGATCTGCTGTGGACAGGATCAGCAGCAAACGTACTTTAGCCACTTAAAAAAACGGGTTCATTCAATAAAATCTATCAGTTTAAAGTGTATATTTACTTACTAATAGTTTTCAGGCAGGAATTAGTGGAAGCCAAATATCTCTCTCTCCAAACCAACCAAACTCAGGAGGTTAACAGGAGTTGTTGGTCTACCGCTGCCTCGATCGGTTAGCCTGTGTGACTTTGGTGAATCCAAACTAACTCTTTAAAACACCAAAGTCGCACAATAACACAAACAAACTATAAGATCAAGGCAGTGTTACACCAGCAACTCCTGTGTTCTGTGAGGTAAAATGACCATTTTTGTCTATAGAGTTTGGTGTCTTTGGACAGAGTGATATTTAGCTTAAACAACAATGGTTTCACATCATATTTCTTTAGGTGTTAAAATACATTTTGCTGCTGATCCTGTCCACAGATTTTTCAGAAGAGAGTAATATTTGGCTTATATAGTGGCAGTTTCCAACTGGAAACAGCTCTATGATAGAAAGATAAAATGATGAAAATATATTAAATTAAGCTTTAGTTTCCTAAACTCAAACATTCAAGTTTATCTAAAGAAGGAACATAAATCATCTTAACTAGATTTTGTAGGTTGGTTTAGTTTATTTCAAAACTTAAGAGCTTGAGTTGGGCTCAAAACTCAAAAATCTATTGAAATTTTAAAATTCTCCACTATGTTTTTTACAGTGTAAAGTGATTCTTACATTCTCCAGCTGTAAGAAATATGTCAACCTGTACACCAATTAAACAAAGACTTTAATATTTCATGACTAAAATGGCTCTCTGCGTTTTCCTCTGAATTTTGTCGTCTTCTTGAGTCTCCATAAGCTCACTATGGATGACAAGTTTAAAAACAAAAAACAGAAAAGTATTTAGGGAAAAGGGAGAATTTAATATCTGAGGCTCCTGACAGATTTTCTTCAGCTTTTTTGGCTAAAAAAGTCTCTTTTGATCTCTGAAAGGTTTCTGACCCCTGTTTTATACCATGAACACACAAATGTAGTTTATTTTGGCACAGTCACACACACACACACACACGTCCTGCTGCCAGGGAACTCACTGCAGCACTAAATGTGGATTAATCCACCGCTGAAAATAGTCCCCAACAAATATACTATTTCCTGCTGTTTGAGTAACGTTTGATAAAAACTGCAGTGGCCAACTGTTTGAGGAGATTACTGAAAGATTTAGAAACAGACTTAACGTTAATGTAAAGGAGTTAACCCTGTTGCATAATGATTTACATGTAGATAATTTTGTACTCGAGGCACGTACATCATCCTCCATTAGTACATGTTATGATAATCACTGTTTAATCCCTCCTGAAACTGTCGTGTACGAGGCAAAGGAGCATTAAGATCAGTAAAATGCAGTAAAGTGAAACACTATGACCTCATGTATGTGTGTGTGTGGTATATTTGTGTGTGTGCGTGGTGTGTGGGTTGTTTGTGTGTGTGTGTGTGTGTGCGTGCACAGCTGAACGAAGGCGAGGATTCGGAGGAGAGGGGTCGTATCCTGGTGTCACTGACGTACAACAGTCAGCAGAGTCGTCTGATCGTGGGCGTGGTCCGCTGTGCTCACCTGGCGCCATGGACTCCAACGGATACTCGGACCCCTTCGTCAAAGTGTAAACGCTCCTCCTCATCCTCATCTGTACAGATCAGCTCTCATGAAGACTTACCAGATTATTGTTAAAGGACTAGTCTGACATTTTGGGACATACGTTATTGCTTTCTTGCTGACAGTTAGATGAGAAGATTGATATGATAAATATGAAGTAGCAGCCATGAGACAGTTAGCTTAGCTTAGCTTAAAGACTGGAAACCGAGGGAAACAGCTAGCCTGGCTCTGGACGGGGGGGCTCAAACTATTTTTGGCCTCTGAAGGGACCAGAAAAAGTTTGGGAACGACTGCTGCAGTGCACAGTCTAAAGTTCATGGTGAAAATGCATTATGGGGGAGCTCGTGTCCTCTTCAGGAGAGCTGAGCCCCCCTTTAGCTCCCCGTAATTCAAACCATGGATCGATACACCCACGGGTGGAGAAGTGGGTGCAGTACATTTGCTACCTACAATTCTTGGGTGTCGAGGGTGAAAATGATGATGTGTGTTGGTTGGAAACTATCAATGATGATTTCAGTTTGCGCCACTTTGTGTCGGGTGTAAAAAGGGCCCGCAGATTTTTAAAAGCACTAATAGGGGACATTTTCTTCCTGCTGTTTTGACTATAAATGTACTGTGTTTAATTATAATATGTTTAATATAATATTAATTTTGAATCTTTTAGATGTCTGAAGCCAGATATGGGGAAGAAAGCTAAAAACAAGACCCAGATAAAAAAGAAAACCCTGAACCCAGAGTTTAACGAGGTCAGTTCTTTCTAAACTGTTGCTTTAAATTTGCACACACTGAACTTTACCATCTTTGTAGATTTGGTAATAAACTCTGTCATTTCACTGTGTTTCAGGAATTCAGTTATGAAATAAAGCACGGCGAGCTCGCCAAAAAAACCCTCGACATCTCAGTCTGGGACTACGACATGGGAAAATCCAATGATTTCATTGGTAAGTGTGGATACAGTCTTGCAATCGCGTTTCCTCATCATCGTCCTTCATTACTCCAGTTTGTCATTTTTGCAAAGCTAGCGGTGCAGCTCAAGAGACGGCTGTTGGTCCGTCCAGACTGAAATATCTCAACAACTACTGGACTGATGAAATTTGATCATAGTAAATGGTCCCCAGAGACAAATAACTTTTCTTAGTGCCACCAGCAGGTTTGCTAAGTATATTCGAAAGTCTAGGAGATAGTCTAGGAAGATTGCAAATTAATTCATAAAAAAAAGCACAACGATGTTAAAATATTATGTTTCTGGAATGTACATTTTATGTTCTTGTAAAGCTGCTGACATTAGACCAGTGACACATATTTAATAACAACATAAGCAGTTAACCAGTCCTTTTTGTGAAGGGAACTACTCTGCCCGCAAAGGAAATCATTTTTCATTTAATCATTTTTGTGACATTAAAGACATCCTTTGTCATGTGGACAAATATCTTCTCTCAAATGTGTTTTATTTTGGAGAAGAATAGGGGGTCGAAATTACAGTAACTGTAAAAATAAAAACAAAACAAAAAAAAAAAAAAAAGAAAATGAAGAAATATGTCAACTATGTGCGTTAGACTCTGATCCCAGGTAAGAAAATGCATTAAAATTAATCAATCTTGTCATATTTTATCAGAAAAG
Source organism: Lutjanus argentimaculatus (assembly GCA_034769285.1). Lineage (NCBI taxonomy): Eukaryota > Metazoa > Chordata > Actinopteri > Lutjaniformes > Lutjanidae > Lutjanus > Lutjanus argentimaculatus. Next base: position 40,620,188 of record JAWZSL010000005.1, on the reverse strand, counting down.
GTTTGATGGTATTTAATATTTTTCTTTTGCTCTTGAAATCATTTATTTTTAAAAGTTACTTGGAACATCACAGGGGTACCGTAATATAATAATAAATGTTATAAATAAGTAATGATAATAACAATAATTATAAATAATAACAGTCAAAGGTGTAATTTCATTTTATATCATCATCAGACTGAGGATTTGATCATATTTGTCATTACTCTGTTTTTTAAAGCTAAAGTAATCAGATAAAATGGAAGTTTCTGCCTTTTGCTTTGGTATGACCCAATATTTTTTGGTACGCTCTCTAAAGACAGAGTACAGGAACTTCCAAATAAGGTCAAAGGTCAAATCAGAGGCCAGGATTAATATGTAGAAACAATCACCTGATATGAAGCTATAAAATTGCCACGTATTTAATTATCTGCCTGCAACTATTTTGGCTCGACAACAAGAAAAGTTTCTGCCTTTTTCCTTTGTAGGGCAGTATAGTGATGCTAACTTCCAGGCTGCAACACTCCGTTTGAAAATGTTAGCATGCTAACAAGTAAAGCAAGACAGTGAACATGGTAAACATCAGCGTATTGGTGTTGCCATTGTGGAAATGTTAGCATGTTGGCATTACTTTTTGTCCTAAACATCACTGTGCATACATACAGCCTCACAGAGCTGCTAGCATGCATGTCCACTTTTATTCTCGTTCACATATTAATGTTGAATTCTCTCTCTGCCTCCAGGAGGATGTCAGTTGGGCATCCAGGCCAAAGGCGAGTGTTTGAAGCACTGGTACGAATGCCTCAAAAACAAAGACAAGAAGATCGAGCGCTGGCATGTTCTGCTGAACGACAACACGTCCAGTTTGAGGATTAAAACGTCTTCCCCCTCGTCTGTGTATTTTCTTTCTCTGTCGTTCGCCCTGTAGAATATCGTCTTCCAGTGAGCTTGGGTAGACACGTCATTATTATTATTATCATCCTGTTGCTTTTATGTAGTTTGTCCCAAAGTGCATTGTGCAAGCTAACAGTTTTCAGGTGACCAACATGGATGTTGACCTCGGGGCTCTTTGTTAAAAGGAGTGACCACACTGCTCATCTCGCCATTTTCACTGTTATCACATCATAAACTGAAATAAACAAATCTTAGCTAACGCGCGGCAATGATAGAATAATGTTTATCATATTTTATGGAGCAGATAAAGGCCTCGTTATCATTCAGATGGTATGTTATGATGTGTTGCTCGATGCTCAGACCCAGCAGAGGGAAATCCCAGTTTTCTGTCTCTAACCTCTTCTCCTCATGTTGATCTGTGCTCGTGTCAGATGAGATCATGTTATGTGTTATCAGCTGATCTATGACCATGTTGTTCGAGTGCTTGCATCACCACAACATTAATTTCACTTGTGTTATTATTGTACTGTGCATCATGCATATGTTAAATATTCACATGTAGAGATGTTTGGTTACTAAAATGATGTGAACAAACTCACTTTTTTGTTGTTGATGTAAAAAGCGTTTGAGTTTTGATACAGATAACATGTTTGTTGTTTCTTTATCACCGCTGTCACGAGTCTCAAAGTCCATGATCCGATTTGATTTTCAATCTTTTTTTTAACAGTTTAGATGCCATGTCAAGTCTTGATTTGTAAAGATTAACAGATTATTATTTTATGCCTGGATGTCTGTCAGTTATAGATTCAAATTCTTCTTTAACAGATGAGCTAAGTGTGATATAATTTGTCAATTTTGTTTTTGAAAAGTTACGACGGCGTCCTGCATTCTTCACAGCAGAGTTGTGTGAAAAGATACTCACCACGGATAAATGTTATCAGCAGAAACACTTAGCTAGCTGCTAGATAACCGTAGCAATGGTGGAGAGCGAGGGTCAGTGTCTCCTAAGCCCCACCTCTGAACTGCAACTGTCCAATCGTAGCTTAGCAATCATAACCAAGGCAGTAATACTTGGTGTCTCGTGAGTTTGGACAGTGGTGTCTTTTTTGTAGCCTTTCAAAAAGATAAAAACACAAGAGCACATGGATTAAATGGTATCTTTATCTGCTAGCGGAAACACTTAGCTAGTTGCTAGATAACTGTGGCGATGGTGGACAGTGAAGGTCAGTCAAAGAACTGAGCATATGCTAAGCCCCACCTCCGAACAGCAACCAACCAATCATTGCTTAGCAACTGTAACTATGGCAGCAATGCTTTTTTGTAGCCTTTCAAAAAGGTAAAACACAAGAGCACATGTACGAAACAGATCAAACTTTGTCTTTTTCTGTTTGAACATAACATACAGCTAACTAACATTAGCTTACCAGCTGCGGTACAGTTACCTCCAGCCAGACGTGTGTTAGAGCTCATGGCTTTTTCAGGGTTCATTTTGGGGGTTTGAGGAGGAGGATGTGGGCTGGTGCAGAATCAAAGTGGTCCGACAACGATGCATCTCTCCCAGGCTAGCTCTGTCAGGTTTAAGCCAAGTTAGCTTAGCTCTTATACCTGCTCTCTTCCTGGGACGATGGCAGTGTGGCTGGGTGACCGTCTCAAGGTCTGCTGCAGCTTAATCTAGTCCCTGTGCTTCCTTTTCCAACACTGAGTGTCTTTCTGTTTTCTATCTACACGTATATGTGTCGTATTTCACGGTCTGATCAGTGTTTGCTGGGATGTAAGCTAGCTTTAGCCTGAGTCATTTAGAGTTAATGCTTTATCATGTGAAGGGCTGCCAGGTCTGTTGATAAAACTGGTCCAAAGACAGATTAAACTCAGCCCAAGGTCAATAAAACTGGCAACAGCTGATAGACAGCAAGGCACATCGAATTTGTGTGTGTTTATGTACCAGGTGTGTGGTGTGTGAGTGTATGTTCTGATTTTGAGTTGGTTTAGTGTCATTTAGGCATAAATAAATGATTTCATTTAAAATATGAATGTGTATTTATAGATATTTGATTGATTTTGCATGCACAATAAAAACACAGACCTGGCAACCCTGATCATGTGCACAGCCAAGAAGTATCGTTACATATTTCAGAGCCTTTTTCAGGGTTCTCTTTTTAAAATAAGTCATATGGAAATGTTAAAAAACACATCTCCGCTGACTTAAGGAGTTCAAGCATTAGCATCGGCTTTTTAGCATTAGCTAGCTACACTAATCTGCTAGCGAGAGTCATCACATTAGCCAACGGAATCCATTTAAGTCAGTGAGAAATGAAATGCTGCTTTTGTTCACCGCAAGTTTCAACAATTACTCCAAATTGACATAGCAACAGTAACTAAGGAGGGCGGGGCTTAACGTGAAGTGTTGTTCATGTGTATTCATACACATGCTGAACTTGTGCAAAATGGCAGGGGAGAAGAGAAGAAAAACCCTGGGAGAATGGCTGATCCTGATTTTAATTTTGATCGATTTAGCTTATTTCGATCGATTTTTGATTTATAATTGAAATCGTGACACCTCAGCTGTCTCTGTCACCTTCATCTGTGCATGTGTGAGCTCTCTGTCTGTCTGCTGAAGAAACTCAAAGGCCCCAAAAAATGCTTCTGCATGACATTTTATTATGAAGAACAAATCTGATCATGCAACAGTTCCAGAAGGAGATCCATTTGATTGTTAAATTTGAACGCCAGGTTAACAGATGTGCAAGTGTTTTCAGCTCTCTGTGTTCATATTGATGCATGTCTGAAGTCATATTGTAGCATACACGTGGCCGATAAATAAAGACATCATTGCACTTCCTTCGCTCCTCCGCCTGCTTGATGTGTGGTTGTGACATGGCAGAAAACTTTGTCTGAATCAGGCGAGGTTTGAGCCAATCAGCGCAGACAGACACGCAACTGAGAGATTTGTGAACTTTGACTCCTCTTGATAAAACTCGCCTCCTGTCCAAGTAGGTAAAAGTTTACGGACTTGTTACACTCTGAGAGGTCTGTCCTTGATTTTCAGCTAAGACGCAATCTGCTTTTCTCATCAGTAGTGAGGCTGCATATGGAGATAAATCAGACAGGAACCCAAACATTTACATTCGACTAAATAGATAAATCAATACAGCTGATCTGACTTAACCCCAAGACCTGCAGACAGCAGAGCAGAAACAACCAACATGTAAATGTGCTGCAGGCTGGCTGTAAAAGTGTCAAATGAAAATCTGAGTAGTCACTCATTTGATTTTGTGCACTTTTATTTCTTATATACGTCGATGATTTGCATCTAATATCAAAAGAAGTGCTTTTAATTTTAGTATGCTGGTGATAACAATATATTTGTGATGGATAAAGATGAACACAGGCTGATAACTCACATGAATAATATTAAATAAATCTGGTTCAAATGTAATAAATTATCACCTAAAGGGATAGTTCACCCAAAAATTAAAATTCAGAGTTTCACAGGAAAACAATGTTGCAGAATCTCCTAAACAATGAAAAACATGAAAAAACAACTGAAAAAAACATGTATGTAAAAATCATGTGTAATCCAAGTCTCCTTAAGTCCCAACATGCTGTTTGCACACCGTCACACCACACACACACACACACACACACACACACAGTTCAGACAGTGTGCACGAGCACCTGAACATGGCTCCAGCTAAAGACATAAAAAACATTTTTAAGTCAACTTGGCAGGTTGGGACTTTAGGAGACTTGGACTACACCAGACGAGCAGTATGGAGGCTTTTTATTTATTAATTTATTTAGTCAGATTTTTTTCTCAAAAAAAAAAAAAAAATCTGAAACACCTTTTTAGTTTAGTTTAGTTCAGTGTAAATGAAGTCTGATAATTCTGTACAAATACAGTCCAAAGATATTGTTGATATAAGATATTGTAATCCTTGTTTTTACTTTTTCTCCCTCGGTTCTTTTTATTACCAGTATTCTTTTTATTTTTATTTTTATTTTGTGGCAGTGAAGTCGTCTTTAATTTTAATTTTAGGTGTTTTTCTTTTATGAGCCCTCAGGATGTTTTTTTCATCTCACATCGTGCATTTTTCATGTTATTGAATATTCTATTTGATTCTTTTGGTTTTTCATTATATGAACAAAAAATGCAGAGGCCATGTGAGGGCTCCTGGCAGGACTTCACCTGCTTCCAAAGTGCAGCGAGAAAGAAAAAAGGGTCTGATGGACGTTCCTCCTGCCTCTGCCAGTCTGTGACGACTGGCCTGAAGCCACAGGAACGTTTACCCAACCTGTCTTCAGAGGTGCCCGATTGGCTGAAATGTGGGTCAATGTATATTTTGACTTTTTTTCTGCTACATACCCTGTTTTCATGTGTTTTATGATGATGAACCTGATGAAGGCCACAGTTTACTACAAGTGTTGTTGGAGTTTTGACCTCCTGAGTCACTGTTTAAAAATATATATATTTATCTCACTCAGAATAATGATTTTGTTTTCCTTCTTTTTTTTTCTTTGGATAATTTAACTTATTTAGAAGGAAAATCACTCTTTGTGAAAATGTTCATAACTCGTCCTCATGAAGGCCACAACGTCTGTTAAATTCTAACCAAGACAGAAAAATTTTGAAACCTCTCAAAGACACATTATTCATTTATATAAATTTTAGAATTGTGCTTCAGTCATGAACTAAAATCTGTTGGACTCACAAAGGATGGTTAAAAAAAGTCTCAGAATCGATGCAGCAGAACCACAAATATCATCTGTTCAATTCCATTCATTCTTCTTCCTTGTTAGAACCTGGTGACTACAATACCCACAGTGCCACATTCGCCCACCAACTGTTCTGTCAGAGATTTGAGCATGTTTATAGTGGAAGGGCACTCTAGATGGCACTTTATCATGTTTTTTCCCACTTGAAGGGCACCCTAGAGGGCATTTTATGATGCTTTGTTTACTGGAAGAGCTTCTGATCTGCACTTTAACATGTTTTCTCCACTAGAAGGACACTCTAGAGGGCATTTTATCACATTTGCTCCCCTGGACGTGTTCTCCAGAGGGCACTTTATTTCTCTTGGTCACTGGGCCACTCAAGAGGGCACTTCATGCTTACTATCATACTTTACCGATCACAGCAGCATCCATGAGGACATTTTTCCTGCATCTTTTTTGAACAAGAGACCACCAGGGGCCGTGGTTGCTGCCTGCGCCCTTTGAGACCACTTTGGTGTGGTGAGTGTTAAACAGCAGACACTGTGCTTTGTTCTGTAAAATCAACTTTAATTTGTGAAAGTGAGAAAGTAGTTTGCTGTTTGTCTCATGTCCCGTGTATCGATCAATATAAATTAATTAGTTTGTCACATTTTCATTGAAGTGTCTATTTAGTGTATCGAGGACACGTCTGTTACTTATCAATAGGCCTTTATTAGTCACATTTACTGATTGATATGCCTACGCCTGTGTGTGTGTGTGTGTGGTGTGTGTGTGTGTGTGAATCAATATGTCATGGTCACTGTCTCTGATGTGGGCAGAGAGAAAGAGCCAGACAGACCGAGAGAGATAGAAAGGGCGGGTGGACGGGGAGGGGGGGGGGCTGATGGTTAACGCCACTGACAGGTCACGTGACGTTGGATGTTGCTGCGTTTATTTTAGTCTGGAAAAACCCCGCGCGCCTCCTCCCTTCCTCATTAAACCGACCTGAAGTCAGTGAATCTGTCACAAAGTGGTGAGTGAGTGAAGCAATCATTTGTTTTAGATTTCATCCTCTTTGTTTCTTTCATCCAGCTGCTGCCTGACGCGCCACCATGGCGCACACCGCCGCTCTCCTCTCCGTCATCCTCACATCATCACTCCTCACATGTTCGCCTGCAGGAGCCTCGATCCTCTGCGCCTGGACCAAAGTTTTACCAAGCGGAGAGGTGCACTACAGTTTCCTCCAGCGCACCTCTCCATCCCCGCGGCTCTACCACAGCTCCTGGTCCGCGCAGCGCGCACCGCTCAGCTGCGCCTGGAGCGACGACGCAGCGGTGATCCAGAACTATTTGTCTCTGTGCCGGGAGCGCACGCACGAGTTCACCGATCAGCCGGATGAAAGTCTCGATGTTGACTCCCTGATAGAGGCGGAGGGTTTGTGCGTCTCTGTGGCTGATCTGGGGGAGCGGGCGGGGAGGAGGTCGGTGAGGAGCGTCGGTGGTTCGTCAGAGGATCATGAAGGTCGAGCTGAGGGGTCAGAGGTCAGGAGACATCAGCGTGTGAAGCGGGGATTCATTGTACCGGGAACTCTGTGGTGCGGCTCCGGCAACAAGGCGCCATCATACGCAGATCTGGGTAAGTTAGTTCCTCCAGTCCAGGGGGTTTTCAAACTGGGGTCTGGGGACCAACAGGGGTCGTTGTGCAGGTTGCAGGGGGTCAACAGGAAAAGAATGATTTAACTTTTAACAGATTTTTACAGTATTGGGTTGGCAATTCTGATTGATTGTAATCTTCAAACCTAAAAATAAAAACAGAGGGGGTGACAGCACAAACATATTTTTAAATAAAAAATAGTATCAAACTGTGACACCTCTTGTATGTGTGCATGTTTGTAAGACTGTCCTTTGTATATTTAAAGAATAGTGCATCAAATCTATTTCAAACTTGGCGGGAGGATCACTGAGGACTCATGGGAGTGCAGCATGAAGTCCATTAATGAACCTGATAATATGCAGGACAGCGGTTCCCAAGAAAAGTCTGAGTGGTCACAAAAATATACAAAGATATGTAGATTTTTATCTTACTTTTTTGGCCTATAACTTTAGAACCTTAAGTCTTAAATTCTTTTTTCCAGGTTCTTTGGGTCCAGATGAATCTTTCCATATAAGTCATGCACATTTGCATACCACCTCTGGACCAGGTCATAAAAAGTTCCTTTTTGGATTTTTATTTTTATTCCACACAGTTTTGCTGTGACTGAACATCAGCTCAAATCCTGTGATCATGCATGTGTAAAAGAACATTTGTGTCATTTGACCAACAGATGGCACAGTAGCAGCATTAACTACAAAAGATAGAATCTCTGTCTGTATTGTGCGTGTTAGTGGTGCTACAATTTCAATATTAAAGTGAGTATTGATTGAAATGAGCAAAATCAAATTAAAATCAATCAGAGATTCTCCCAATGTTTTTTCACCCCACCTCGTTTACACTGTAAAACAAAATGTTGAAATTAAAATTTGGAGGTTATTAGAGCTGAAATATTTTGAGTTAATCTTTACATGCACTCTTTGATTACAGTTAAATTAAAACTATTGATTAAACCAACTCAAATGTTTTCAGTAAATGTAGCACAGGATTTTCATTCACTCCTGTCACTGCAATAAGTTAGTGAATAATTTTTAAGTATAAAAACTCATTATTTCATGTTCAGTAATAAATAAAATAGTTTTTCTTTAAATATTTGTGTTTCAGGGACCTTATTTCCCCTCATTAATAAAAACTATAAGTTTAACAAACAAAAGAAAAAAAATTCTGAGGGCACTCAACATTTTGAAGTTAGTAGAACCTCGAAACAAATTTAACTTTTCTTTTCTCACTACAAATAATTGAGTCCACAGACTCAAGAAAACTGTGGCAACTGATTGCCTCAATTTTTTTGAGTACTGCTAATTTATTTGGGTTTACAGTGTATTTGATGACACAGCAGTTTACCAGCCACTACATTACACCTGATACCATACAGACTCTTTATTTTCTCTTTTAAAAGAAGTTAAGTGACAGCTGTTCGGGTATAGAACCAATGATCTGCTGATCTTCACAAATCAAGACTTTATAATTAACAGTATCAACAGTAACAGGCATCAGTTTTAAAAATACTTTAAATCAAACATCATGAATTTGGAGAATCATGACACACGTTTACATGCACGTGTGTAAGACTGTCCTTCACACATCTCAAGAACCTCACATTTGATTGACTTCACACTTGGCAGGAGTTTTGCTGAGGACCCAGGCGAGTGCAGAGTCGAGTGTGAAGTCCACTGATGAAGCTGATAACATGTAGGGCCGTGGTTTTATAGGAAAGATCAGGATGGACCACCAGAGGAATAAGAACACAAAAATATATAGGTTTCTTTCTTACTTTATGTTTTGGCCTGTAACTTTTGGTCACAGATCTTGAGAAAGCGGCAAACAGAATTTTTAGGGGCCAAACAATTTGCTTGTTCCAAATGGACATGCAGAGTTTTCTTATAAATAAAACCAACTTTCCCATGTGTAACCGTGATGTCTAACAAATGTGTTTTTCCTTTTTGATAAATAATTTGTAAAGCTGTTTTTTTTTTTATTTACGTCCATGTTTACTTACAAGAAACAAACTTTAACTCAATAAATGATGAAATAATATCTTTCCAATCATCACTGTTTGCTTCACTTGTTCCCAAATACTGAATCAATGTAAACACACGTTGAAATGTTTGTGACTCAAGAAGCACAAAGTGTCTCAAAGTTATTTCATCAGACCAGAATGAAACTGTGAGCAGGTTTTGTTAATAATCTCCTCTGTGTCCGTCTCACCTGATCTCCTGCAGGAGTTTTTGCAGAAACAGACAGCTGCTGCCGCGAACACGACCAGTGCAAACACACCATCCTGTCCTTCCACTCAGACTTCGGTGTCTTCAACAGCAACATCTTCACCATGTCTCACTGTGACTGTGACAACAAGTACGGAATTTATCACTTTAAAATAGCTCTCCTCTGAATAAGCTCCTGGTTTATCGTTTATTCACTTTTTTGAATTATGGAGCTAAAACGTGACATGTTACAGGTTTCGCAGTTGTCTGATGGAGGCGAATGACAGCATCTCTGATGTGGTGGGATACACGTTCTTTAACCTGCTGAAGATGCACTGCTTTGTGTTCTCACACCGACTCCAGTGCTCACAGAGGAACTGGTTTGGCATGTGAGTTAAGTTCTCCTTTTACATATTAACACTATGATGTACGCAGGTTTGTATTTTCAGTACTGATGAAGAAGTTTTGTGACTTTTTCAGTGACTGTAATTCACTTCGGGGCTGAATGATTTTGAAGAAAATATTCTAATTTTTATTGAAAAACACATTAAAATGATTATGGTGTGTTATTATTTCAGGGTTCTGTACTAAACAAAGTTTAGATGAGCAAAACTAAAGACTAAAACTAAACTAAAACTAAAGTGTTTTACACTGATCAGCAAACACTAGTACGCTAAAACTTCAAACTAAGACAGTAAACATTACCTGCTACACATCAACAGCTTTGTTAGCATTGCCACTGTGAGCATGTTAGCATGCTGACGTTAGCATTTGGCTTAAAGGATCGTTGTGCCTGCGTACAGTAAGTAGCCTACAAGCTCAGAGCTGTTAGCATGGCTAAAACTTAAGCTGGTATTTCCACATGTGTAAGGGTCTGGGTCTGGGTCTGGGTCTGGGTAGCTCCATGTGGACCCCAGAAACTACAGAGACATCCGTGGTGTCTGCAGCTGTCCTTGTAGGCGTCCGTTTGGCAGTATAATCCAGGCTTTAGTCTGATCTAAACATAACTGTTCCGTCCTGTGAACACCATAAAGGAAATTCCATTCATGAGAGATAAATGGGAAACCGTGACTTTTGTAACTTGTGTGAACTGACTGTTGCATCTCCAATATTTACCCGTGTTTTACCTCATCTCTTGTCAGAGCTTTTTCAAAAGATGATGAGGCTTTTCATGTTGGATAAAGTCCATCTCAGTTGGTCCAGGTCGCTCACTTGCTCCCGTGGCTGCAGCGCGCTGTGTTTGTGTGCCAAGTTATTTCATATCTGGTGACCGGGCGTGTTGAAATGGGCAGCGGGCAGAATCGGGCCAAAACAAACACAGACGTTCCACATCAGAATGGAAATTTCAAAGGAGAACATACTGGCTGTAGAGTTGTTATTTCAACGTTGCATGCTTCTTCAATCTCTGATGACATATTATGGTCATTTTAGCACAATAAATATGTGTCATATTTCTCCTTTAACAGCTGAATACATTGAGTCTGGTGTGAATTAACGGTTTTAAACATGTAATATGAAAATCACAAGTGTCCGACATTTTGGGAAATATGTTTTATTTGCTTTCTTGCTGAGAGTTAGATGAGAATATTGACACCACTCTCATGTCTGTACGCTAAATATGAAGCTAGATCCAGTAGACATTAAGCATAGCTTAGCTTAGCTTAGCTTAGCTTAGCTTAGCTTAGTTTAGCATAAATCTTGAAAACAGGGGAAGCAGCTAGCCTACATTCCTTTGCAGAGAGAAAACAAACAAGATAATAAAGTGTTAATTAGTGAACTTTAGAGACTGGCTGTTTCCCTTTGTATCCAATATTTATGCTAAGCTAAGCTAACCGGCTGCAGGCTACAGCTTCATATTGAATGGACATACGTGAGAGAGGTATGAATCTTTTCATCTAACTCTCTACAAGAAAGCAAATTAATGTATGAAAAAGTCAAATGAAATCATTTTGACCTGTGTTGTGACTTGCAGGTGTAAAGAGACTAAAATGGCTCTGTATGCTGAGGTCCATCCACCAACGCTGTACGAGTCTCCAGATCCTACAGAGATCAGCATGAATGGCTCCGTCATAAACACCACAGCACCTACAGAAACACTGGAGAGCAGCGTCTCTGTCCCTGCTGCAGCAGCCACAGTCCCCACACCCTCAACGAGTTCCCCCTCTGCCCCCGTCACCCCTGTCACCAACGTTACCACGTCCACAGTCACAAACACAGCAGAGAGACCTGCAGCAACGACACCTGAGAAAAGAGACGACCTGGAGAACAGTTTATCCACCAGAAAGCAAAGTCTGTCTGAGCTGGATGCTGATATCGCAGGTATTCAATATCTTTCTCGTCTCTGCGGCATATTTTCTGATCCACAGACACAGAAGTGAACACTGATACTTCCTGTCCACAGAGAAACAGCTGTCATGTGCTGTTTACAAAGATCTGGACGAGTGCAGGAACAAGATCCTCCCCCAGCAGAGGAGCTTTGGGCTCCACAACCTGGAGGACAAGATGCTTTATCACTGCAACTGTACCAGCAGGTAAATAAACAAGAAAGGAAACACAAATCATACTGAGAATTTAGATTTGTTTGCACATATTGTGTTTCATTGTAATAAGCAGTGAAAACCTAAAACTTAAACTCATAATTTTTTGATTGATGGGAAGTTTACAGAGTATGAAATAATTGTTTTTTAATCTTAAAAATCATCAGTTTGTCCTGTAAAAAAGTTGAGTTGAGAAAAGTCATGATTTCAAGGCCACTGCCATGAAATAAAATCAAATAAATAAAGTTTTGCTGACCTGTAATCTTTTGTTGAGATAATTTACGTCTCTTCTTTCAGTGAAACTGGATCTTTAGGTTTTAGAATCACATTAAAAACTGTTCACAGTGAACTGTGAACCTGTGAACCTTTATTTGGTTCAACAAGTTTTTAAATACAGTTTTTGGTTTCTAAAACTCAAAGGTTCAACTTTATCAAAAGCACAACAGTAAATTATTATTATTATATATTATTATTATGTCAACAAAACATTATTAGAGTTTGATTTGGACTCAAAACAAAAAAATCTCAAAAATTGAATTGTTGCCTTGAAATTTTGAGTTTTCTCGACTTTTTTTGTACAGTGTGTTAACTTATTACAATGAGTGATAATCTCCAACTTTTAACTTTATCAACTCATAAAATTGAGGCAACAGATTGCCTCATTTTTTTAGTATTGCTGACTTATTTTTTTACTAAAAACAATGAACAAATAAAATATCAATTATTGAGATCAATGACTTTTCAGAAATGTATCACAAAATATCATGATATATTAATTATATATTTTAGACTTACTTGATTAAAGTTTTAAAGGGATAGTTCAGCCAGAAATGAAAATTCAGTCATTATCTTCTCACCCTCAGTCTGATTGAAGGTCAGGTTTATTTCTTTAGTCCATAAAACTCTGCTGGAGTTTCACAGGAAAACAGTGTTGCAGAATCTGTCAAACAATGGAAGTGAAGGGTGACGGTGTGCAAACGGCATGTCGGGACTTTAGGAGACTTGGATGACACCAGACGAGCAGCATGGAGGAATTTTATTATTTTTGTTTTTTTTTTCCAGTTGCCTGAAAACTGGTCACCATTCACTTCCATTGTTTGGGAGATTCTGTGAAACTCCAGCAGTGTTTTGTGAAATAAAAAACTAAACCTGACCTTCAGTCAGCGTGAGGGTGAGAAGATAATGACTGAATTTTCATTTTTGGGTGAAGTATCCCTTTAAGAAATATGTGGAAGCAAACATAACTGTAAATAAAAGCCTTTGAGGTGCCTGATATCTTTAAACCTTTTTCCTTTGCCAGACATCTCATATTGGATTTTCTCCACATATAAAGAACCAGAGAACTCGACCAGTAAATACTTTAAACTAAAAATAAAATAATTTTCTTGCAGCTCCTGGATGTGTGAGTGTTTTCAGGGTTAAACCTCCTCAGTGTAAATATTTACGGTGCTATTTACAGAGTGTATACAGACGCTGTGATAATGGTGCACTCACCCTCACTTGTGTGTGCAGTCAGAGAGACACGGCAGACTGGTGTGATGTTTCATAACACAGAAGTAGGACACAAGCACTGGACACATACATTAAGAGTCACAGTGTTACATAAGGTGGAACTGTTCTCTGAATCTGCACAGGAACCATGTTCCGACCTTGGACGTGATCAGAATCTCATGTTTGCAGATGCCTCTCTCTCTGTCTCTCTCTGTGTCTCTCTCTGTCTCTCCTGTGTCTCTCTCTCTGTCTCTCTCTGTCTCTCTCTCTCTCCCTCTCTCTCTCTGTCTCTCTCTGTCTCTCTGTGTCTCTCTCTCTCTGTCTGTCTGTCTTTTTCTTTTTAATTTGCTGGTTTCTGTTAATCGGCTCTATCTGATTTTTGTTTGTCTGCCGTGTTTGTCCGTCCTTCCAGATTATTCCAGACTTTGACTAAACAGACACAACTGACCGAAGTACAGACTCTGCTGCTGGGACGTGTGTCTCAGTCCTGCTTCCTGACGCAGGACTGCACAGCAGACAAGTGAGTTATAAAAACACAGACGGAGACGTGTCCACATGACCTGAAACATCATATGATTCATCTCATGATCATATGAACATATGATGATCATATGATGCTTTTAATGTAATATGATCATTCTGCAGAGACACTGTGGAAGAATTCTCAGAATAATATTCATTACAAGTAAAAATCCTGCATTCAGAATCATACTTACAGGATCCTACATGAAAGTGGGCAAAATGTACTTTTAGATATTAAAATAAAAGTATTTGTCTCCTGTGATTAATATATTATTTTATTTTATGACTTTCTAAGGTCTGTTGTTTCTGAAACAGACCGTTGCTATGAGTAACTGACCGTTGCTATGAGGAACTGACCGTTGCTATGGGCGCAGTTCTGATCATGGACTCTAGGAGGAGCAATACAATCATTTTTAAAAGCATAAAATCATTTTATAAAGTTCTGATAAACACATTTATGTTCATTTTTTCACTGTTTTTTTTTCTTTGAAATATTTGAAAGTTTGGCATCAAACAGTTATTTAAAGGGCCAGTTCACCCCAAAATAATGATAATAAAAAAACATATTCTTCCTTTAGCCTTTGGTGATGTTTATCCATTTATGTTTATTTGTTTATTTATTTGGATCCCGATAAACTACCCTTCCTGGGGTCCACACAAGTAAACATTACATCATAATGTAAAACAATTTTAAAATGCAAAACACTTTTACCTTTTGGGATCTTGGACAGGTGTTTAAATTAACTTTTTAAAAACTTTTCTTTATAAAATGATAAACTTTTATAAAATAAAATAATAGTTTTTATTAAAAAATATTATTAAATTATTATTAACAAATTATTAATGCGGATTATTGGAAAAAAGAGGAAAAAGAGTTCAGTACACCAATTTGCATCCTTTTTTTTTAAGCTTTTTTCTAATATTTTATAAAATAAAACAAAATAAAATAAAATTAAATAATAATCTAATAGTTTTTATAAAATATTAGATCATTTTTACTTTTTTTGGGCCTTAAACAGGTGTTTAAATGAAACGTCGTAGACATTCAGAGGGGAAATGTCTTTATGATAACAACTTATATAAATGTGAAATATGAGACACGTCAAGACAATGTTTTTTGGAAGCAATCATGAGCCAGAAAGTTTGGAAACCACCGGTTTAATCTTTAAAAATGTGTCTTATTTCATAAGGTTATCATATTTTGTATGTAAGATCTTCACAGTAACTTGTAACTAAAGATGTCAAATAAATGTAAAAAGTGCTGTAGTTCCCTCTAAAATGTTAGCAGACATATAAAGTAGCATAATTAGCTAAATCATACAGTATTTGAGTAAATACTGTTCATTAATTGTAGCATGACAGAAGTCTGTTTGCTCCTCGTTTGTCGAGCAGCTGTACAGGAGTCCTGGTGAAAGCAGAACTTCCTCAGCTGGACCAGAGGAGCAGCACAGACGTGGAGCAGCAGCGCCATCTACAGGCCGTCATCCTGAAGGTCAGGAGGCCAAACAGCAGGAGATCCAGGAGGAAAGACCGACCTGTCAGGCTCCACAAACTGTGTCTGAGGATGGTCCGACCCAAAGTCAACAAGAGCAGAAAACACGCTCAGGACGCACATCAAACGGACGGACGGACAGAGCTCGTCTGAACGACAGTATGACAGGACGTCAAAGAGTTTAATATTAAATAAGATAAATAAGACATCATGAAACTGTGAAATATTATAATTATAATACTATTTTCTTCGTCTTTGAGCTAATTATGTGAACTGGACATATAATATTGATTTAATTTAATTAAATTTATGCATGGATCAACAAAACACGCCACTTCAAGGGATAACGTGTTAAAGTGCAAACACTGATTTCAAAAATTACCCCAAGACGCTAAAATTAGGGCCGCAACTAATGATTGAATAGTTTTTTCTCGATAAAATGTCAGAAAATGGTGAAAATCAGTGTTCCCCAAAATCCAAGAGGACGTCCTTAAATATCTTGTTTTGTCCACAATTCAAAAATATTCAGTTTACTGTCAGACAGAAGTGAGGAAAAGAGAAAAAGTTGATGGAAAAAAAAAAAACAAAACCTCAAATTGATCAAACTTTTTGGTGAGAAATTTAATGGTTGACAGCAAATCAATCGAATCATTTCAGCTCCAAACTGTATATATATGTATTTATAGAAGTGTATTTCAGTAAAAAGTGTGATATTTCCCTCTGAAATGTGGTGGAATAGAAGAATAAAGTAGCAGAAAGTCCCTTTAAAATGTCCTTAAGTACATCACTTACTGCAGCAAGTTTAGTTAAAATATTAAACATAAAAAAGATTTTATGACTAAAACAAATAAAAACAGCTGAAAAATGATTTTTTAAAAATCACCTGCAATAAACTCAGTGAACAGAATCAAGATGGAAAATAATTTCATTATAATCAGCTACAATTTCATGGTTGTTTTATATGATAATTTACTTAAAGATGTCTTATTTATTTATTTAATACTGAACACTTTGGTTCTCAGTAATATATTTTAGTATTATGTGTTCATATTTTCTACATCCAGGATGTAGTGGAACTTTACAAACTGTTTAAACAAACCTGCCACTTTTTGGGATTAAAAAAGAAAAAGAGAAAACTTTTCCTCCAGCATCACAAACCCTTTTCACAGCAGATGTTTGGATCAGTTGTAGAAGTCAAATTACAGGTGTGACTAATAACATTAATGGCGGCTGCGTCTCAGTCAGGTGTGTCAGCTGAAGAAAGCTGGAATGACTTAGTGAGACACTTCATAAAACTGAGCCGTCACTGAAGTGATTAGTTCCACCTGTGGCTCAAATCAACGACTGTGGTCCACACTGAAACATCCCAACAACTGTTGGACGGACTGCCATGAAATTCTGTGGACACGAACGTCTCACTCAGAATGAACTTTAACAACTTTCCCGAAACTTTTCCATTTGGCAATTAGCACCTTTTTACAACCGATTACCTGCAAACTAATGACATTCCCATCAGCCTCAGCTGCTGTGTTTACTGATAATTAGCAAATGTTAGCATGCTAACATGTTTAAACATGGAAGTTATCTGCTAAACATGTTAGCTTTGTCATTATACATGTCAGGACGCTGTTGTTAGCATTTAGGTTAAAGTACAGCCTGGTAGCTGCTAGCCGTAGCTTCTCAGTTTTTTCTGCTATAAGTCAAAATGTCCGTTGAGTTTGAGATCGATGGCAGTTTTTCCTCGATATTTTAGGTTTCAGCTCTGTGTGTATTTGTAAATATTTGTAGTTCTGTATGATTTGTAGAAAGTTGTGAATTATGTTGTTAGCTCAGCAATTAAAAATGTAAATATCTGTACATAAAACACATGATGAAATATTTGATTTATGAAGCAAGAAGCAGACGTATGACTGATTGAATTTAAAGGAACAGTTTGACATTTTGGGAAATAATGGTTATTGACACCGCTCTCGTCTGTGCGCTAAACATGAGGCTAAAAAGCTAGGAGACGGTTAGCTTAGCTTAGCACAAAGACTGGATATATGGGAAAAAATCTAACTTGACATGAGACTTGAGAACTGTTGGTAGGTAGATTTTTTTTTTTTTTGAACCACTGAACAGAGTCAGGCTAGCTAGCTGTTTCCAGTCTTTGTGCTAAGCTAAGCTAACCGTCCCCAGGCTGAAGGTAAATATTTACAATTCAGACAGGGGAGTGGGATCAAATCTAAAGAAAGTCAAGAGCCAGCAGCTAGTTAGCTTATGTTAGCACAGAGACTGGAGCCAGTCCAAAGGCAACTTCCTGTGGCTGTGAGGTTGCCAGGCAACCAGCGTGTTCTCCACAAGTTACAGTTTTTAAACTGTCTAAAATTGCTTGCAGTACACTTCATACCCACAATGTGTTCAACATACTTTTTTTTTTGTAAATAAACAGTCGCGTGCATCATTTTGGACGCTCTGTCATTTCCTGAGGGCCTCCTTGACTGTTACAACCCATGCTAATGATAAAGTAACTTAAATTAGGAAATACATGACGCCTAGCAAAGTGAAACCTTACATTTATTTGACATCACATGTCTGCTTGTTCTGTTTTTCTGTTGTTGTTGTCACTACTACATTGCATTGTGGGATATTTATGCTAGCGTAGTGTCCAGTGTTTGCATACGGTAATATTTCCCCAGAAATAGATATGCAGAACGTGTACTATTGGTTTCACACTAAGATTTCAGAGATATTAAAAAATCTCACTTGGCGTACTAAATCGCACGCACAAGTTTGGAATTTCGTGTCTAAAAGGGAACCAAAAGATTTCTCGTGAGATTTGACAAAGCTGTGGGTTTTACGATCTGGTCGGGTTCAGGGACAAAAAACATCACGGTTTGGTTCTGGTTCTGGTTCTGGTGTTCCCTTCAAGACATGACAAAACAATCTGGGCGCAGCATCAATCCAAAGGCAACTTTGGCAACTTCAGTAAGGTCAGGTTGCCGGGCAACCAGCGTATCCTCCCGCCTCTAACCCCCCCAAAAAACCACAAACTGCTTTTTACACTTTTAACATATTCAACAAACATTATAAGCTTTAGAGCTGCTGGTAGGTGGGTCTTGTTACCTTTGGATGGAGCCAGGCTAGGAGTTTCCCTCAGTTTCCAGTCTTTATGCTAAGCTAAGCTAACATCTCCTGACTGTAGCTTCATATTTCACAGACAAACATGAGAGTGGCATGAATCTTTCCTAAATGTTTCCCAAAATGTTGAACTCTTTATTTAAAATGTTGGGATGTTTGCTTCCTGTTGTTTAGACAACAGATGTTACATGTGTTGCATTATTTATTGTTTTGTTTGTTTTCTGTGACCTAATAAAAGGTTCTTGATAAACTGATCATTTATCTCAGGACGCATCGTGACCGCGCGCTCCGCTGCCTGGTGCGTGCAGGCTGCTGTAATGAATATCTGTCAGGTAACCAAACTCCTCTCTGATGTCATGAGAAGTAATTGAAACCTTGCTGAAGGCTGCAGCCATGGAGCCGACCGGATCCCCGCCTCTCACCGGACAAACATTCCGCTATGAGGAGAAGATCGGCGGTGGGAACATGGCGCACTTACTGTGGATTCACTCTCAGCAGGACAAACGCACAGCTCTCCCCGTCTGATCGATAACTTATCGGATCGATTACAGCAGTGTGGTGGACTCGTTTTGTGGTGGACGCTGTGTTTTCCCGTCCTGCCTCACTGCTGCTGCTGCTGCTGCGGGGGGATGAAAGTTTGGAGCTGCCGGATTTAGCAGAGAGCAGGATGGAAAAGCAAAGAACCAGGAAAGAAAAGGTAAGACTGTAATGGAAACACTGGGAAATGTTTTATTTAGCGGTTTCACCGCAAAGAAAATCCGCTGTTGTAGCGGGGTTTGGGTGTCAGATGAACAGCAGGAGGCTGAAAGAAAAGAGAAAGAAAAGCTCGTTTGCACAAGTTTCAGCAGTGACAGTTTATCAGGCAGCTCCGGCAGAAGAAGAGGAAAAGTGCAGAAATACTCTGTTACAAGTAAAAGTACTGTATTTAAAAGTAGAAGTACACGTGTTTTAGCATCAAGATGTACTACTTTAATTAATATTTATATAATACTTATAGGGTCTGACCCATGCGGGATTTTTGGGGATATTAGGAGTAGTTTTTTAGCAGTTAAAAAAAAAAAAAAAATCTAATATCGATTCTTTAAAAAGATAATAAATGATCACTTATGACAAATAGGTAGGCTGGGGAGGTTCAAGGTGTTATTGTATACCGTATATTTTTAGTTTTTAATACCGTCATGGTGAATAAAGTTATATGAAACATATGCAACTGTTTTTTCACTGATGGAAAATATTGTTTTTTTAAATGAAATTGATTTATTACAAAAGGGAACTTAGCCAGCAGAGGAATTATTTAGAGGTAGAAAGAAATAATTTGTCCTGGTCTCCTCGCTAATTAATTAAATATGACACAAAATATAGCCACATGTAACTTTATTTTGAGATTATGTCTTTCAACTATAAAAGCAGTTTATTAGCCACATGATACATCTATAAATCATCTCCATTCAGCCAAATGATGTGCTGGTATCCACGGCAACAAGTGTCATCAGGTCTTTTAGCAAGAATCTATGGAATAACCGCTTATTTCATATATTCATTTATTTTATGTATTTAAACGTATTAAGACGTGTCTAAGAAGGCTAACTGCACATTAGCCACAACGCATCGTAAGCTAGACAATGTTATATATGCTAAAGTGGTTTCTGTCACCAGCTTTTAATAATTATTTCTTTCACATAAATACCGTCACATACCGTATACTGCGGTAAAATGTCAGGAGGGTGTGGAAAAAAATAGTTACCGCCCAAGCCTTAAATGGGTGCAGGATATTATTTTCAAAACTTGGGAAAATTCAGAGGGTTGGCAAGAATAATATCATAAACTTTCACAGGTATTTTTAATAGTTTTATAAAAACATAAAGAGAGCAAAATATATTCTGTCAGAAGTGACAGGAAGATAGAAACAGACACAGGCCTACTGCCAAATAACAAGGCTGAACAAAGAGAGGTCAAAATAAACACATAACTGTTACGTCCATACAAATATCTAAAAAAAAAAAAAAGGTTATATATAAAAAGTATCAATGAGCAACAACACATGATGTCTTTATACAAGTCAGGGTTTTCTGTACCCTGTAAACAAACAGACAAAAGCATCATGACATTTAAGAGGCCGGAACCAGAGAATGAAACGATTAATTAATTATTCAACATGATAACTTAACTTTAGGGTTAAAGTTCACTCAAAAATGAAAATTCAGTCGTTTTCTACTCGTCCTCACGCTGACTGAAGGTTTAGGGTTTTAGTTTTTTAGTCCACAAAACACTGCTGGAGTTTCACAGGAAGACCTCCCGTCTCCTAAAGCCCCAACAGGCCAAGTTCACTAAAAAAATGTTATTTCCACCATGTTTTTATCCTGAATCTTCACTGTAGATCTTTAGCTTGGAGCCACTTTCATGTGCACGTGCACACCGTCTGAACTGGACGTGTGTGCTGTGACGGTGTGCAAACGGCATGTTGGGGCTTTAAGAGATTTGAATTACACCAGACGAGCAGTATGGAGGCGTTTTATACTTTATTTGGTTTGTTTTTTCACATTTGAAAACTGGTCACCGTTCACTTCCACTGTTTGGGAGATTCAGCAGCACTGTTTTCCTGTGAAACTCCAGCAGCGTTTCGTGAACTAACAAAACAAACCCAACCTTCAATCTGCATGAGGGTGAGCAGATAATGACTGAATTGTCATTTTTGGGTGAACTATCCCTTTAACCTTTCATACACTTTGTACAAATACAGCTAGTCTACATACATCAACTAATCTAAATCATAACCTCCTTATTTTCAGTTTTAACTTCATGTTCTTCCTTCATATGATCATTATAATCACAGTAATACCGACTTGTTGCGTCGCTGCCTCTCCTCCAGTCTGACTTACACGAGCAGATCAAAGCTGCGTCACGTTCAGGGTCTCTGTTTCCTCTCCCTCAGGTATTCAGACCCCCAGTCTCTGTCTTGTGTTGTTCTCCAGGAATGTTCTCCCTTTGACCTGCAGGGGCTGGGAGAACTAAGACAGGAGACAGGGGAAGTGTGTGTGTGTGTGTAAGTGTTGTGTGTAATGTTGGAAGGGCTCTGAGAGGGCATTCTTGTTGTGTTCCTGTCTTTTTTTGTCCTTTCTGCTCGTGTGTGTGTGAACTGCATTGTTCCTCCAGCTTGAACTCTTTCCTGTCCAAACTCCTGTTCCTTTTCTATACGTTCAGTACATTTACTCGAGTACTCTACTCAGTACTCTACTCCTGAGATACTTGTACTTTATATTTTCTGCTACTTTACTCTTCTACTTCACTAGTTCAGAGGGAAATATTGTACTTCTTACTCTACTGCATTTACTTCATCACTTTTTATAATCCACAAATAATTTATGATATTATTACATCAACAAGACTTTATTGATCCCTTTAGGGGCAAATTCACAAGCTACCCTGCAGTGATAATTGTGCACTGTGAATCTGAACTGCAGGTTCTCTTTAAAAGGCTAAAAGATTCTTTTTTTCTTTTGCAACAAAAAAAGGCTCCTTTGGTGGTAAAAGTTGCAGACTTCTGATCTTGTTTCCTATAATATATCAGTGGTGTTTTTCCAGAAGTTGTAGCAACTAGCAACTAGCTGGCAGCTGCTATCACTGTTACACTGATTCAGTTACAGATTTCTGTGTTTGAACATTGTTAGAAACATCTGGAATAATGTACATACACAACTCAACAAAATACTTAACATTTGTCAAGTGTTTGTGGACATTTTAAAGTGGAAATGTTGTATATTATAGTTTTAAATGTGATTGTGACAAAGACATGTCAGATAGGCATGTAGAATATTTTACAGTTTAACAAACTATTGTCTAAAATGACATTAGGGCACTTAAACAGTAAACTTTCACTGTTATTTTTAATAATAATGAATAACTATAAACTAAACTAAACAAATAGAACTAAAAAGCAAAACAAAAAGCAGTTTACACGATGTTTTATAAACAAAATATCAGCGTTTATCAGACAACACATTTGCCAGTAGAGACTCATAAAGCCGTGACAGGCCAACGTTTGATGCAACAAATCACATCCTGTTGCGCACAAAGTTGTTCATAACATTCTGTGGAATTTAAAGGAGCAGTGAGCAGGATTTAGTGGCAGACGGTGGTGAACCTGCAGACTGCAAACACCTCATCTCACCCTCCCCTTCCAAACATGTAGGAGAACGAACGGTGGTCGCAGAACGTGAGAAGCTGTGAGTTATTTAAAGAGGTGTTATTTATGTCCCAAATAAGGACATTTTAAGGACTGAAGGGAACATTTTGCAGTTACAATGTCAAAAAAAGTGAAAAATAAAGTGACCTTGTGTTTTGTCTGATCACTAACAATCTGAACCTAAAACTCAAAATATAAAATATTCCATTTGAAATTGTATGCAGTGCAGAAAAGCTGCAAATCCATAAAGCTGAAACCAGCAGAGCAACAGAAAATCGATTATAAAAGTGTTGAAATATCCGTATTTTATTCTACATGTGTTTATTTATGGGTTCATAAATGTTAAAAGTTTCCCAGTGATCTTCTGAGGCTCTGCATGAGGGAGCAGAGGTGTCTGAGTGCTTTAAAGCAGCTATAATGAATGTTTTTACGTGAACAATGGCTCAAATGACTGCCTGTGTGTGTGAAAGGTGTTGCGTTTACTGAGTTATCGCTTCATTCTGCGGCTCCCCTCCGAGCTTTATTGTGTGCTTCGGCTCATTGTTTCGGTTTTGTTTTCTGTTTTTGCTTTGCTGTTTTATCAGTCTCGCTGTTCTCATCAGCATTGTTTTTGGCAGCAGCAGGCAGCTGTTTTCAGTGAAAAAAGCTTCCAAAAAACCCCACAGTCGACTACCTGCTCAGCAGCAGACGGCACGCAGACGCTGTTAGAGACGAGCTGGTGGACATGGTGGAGCGTTTAGCAGCTAAAGAGTCAAATATTTCCCTCGGGAGTTGATTGAGTCTGAGAACAGAGCTAAAAGAGAGACGTGAACTTTTATGATTCCAGATAAATGTTAAATGCTAAAGGGCTTTTATTTTGACATGAATGCAGGAAGTGGAGAGTTTGTTCACAGAGTAATGCAGTAGTTTTAACAGGGCAAACAGGAGTGGATCAAAATGAGGATTTGTATTAAAATATTGTGGTGACGGCCAACATTTCCCATCATGCCTAGTGCTGGACTGAGCTGTCTGTTAAAGGGATAGTTCACATTATTTAAAGTGTGGACGGGGTCGGCAACAGAACGGATTTTAACCACTTGAAAAAAGGCCCATAAAAACTAACTTTAAAGGGATAGTTCACCCAAAAATGAAAACTAGTCATTGCTACTGTGTTTTAATGTCGGCCATGATGGTGGTACATGTTGTAACAAGTCTGAGAAACACTGCATTATGCTGAAGTCAGACTACCAGATATTTTTGTCTGTTAAAATGGTCACTGTGTCAGATTTGGTGATTATGGAGTCAGAAATTCTTGCCACAACCAATCACGGTTTGCAGTCTTTCGTGACGTGCGTGATGTCACCAGAAAAGAAGAGCTTGTGACGGACCTCCGGGGGAAAGAATGTAAACAAACACGGCGTCTGAAGCGGTGTGTGTGTGATACCGACTATCCTAAAACAAACAGCTCTGTTTCACAGCTCCACCTTGTGACACCAATGACATCACTTCTTTTTCGCTTCGCCATGTTTACATTTTGCGTGAATTCATCCTTCGGGCAGAACAACCTTAAGCTGTGCTCTTATTGGTCAACATTGTCTCTCTGTCAGTCTGTTTTGTCGTCCATTATTACTACACAAGATCAAACTTTTGATTGTTGTGCCCGATGCCCATCGATCGTTTCCGAACCCACCAGACGCCCTACATCTTCTGGGTCGGGCGATAATCGGGCTGATTATTAGGCTCGTTTGAGATGAAAGTAGACAGGACCAGGAGGCCGCAGCCGGAGGCGGAGAGAAGTCGGACAGTTTCCAGCTGCCTTCAGAGAATAAACAGGAAGTGACACTAACATCCTGTTAGATCACCTGTAGTCAGCAGACCACGTTCACAGCTGAAGAATAAAGTGTGTTATTGATCACTGATTGAAGTTGAAATACTTTGTAACACTTTGTAACTGTTTGAGTCAGATAAATAACCTTTATTATTATTTATTATTATAATATATGATTCTTAACAGATTAAAACTTCATTGCACAACAGAGGGCTGTTATATCCAGCGTTAAATGTTATAATTACACAGAAAATTAGTATTTTATACAACGTGTTGTTTGTTGTCAGAATTAAGAGCCAATCAGAGCCTGTCAGCTCATTGATTAGGTGACAAGCGTTTGGAGACGGTGGAGAGCAACTGCGGCCGCCTCGATCCAGTGAGGTTATCGTTTCTCATGTGTGCTCGACATCAGAGCACGTCAGGATCAAGCCGGACGCAAATCTAACTGGCGTGCGCTGTGCGGCGATCGCCGGTGATCGATTCTGTGCAGGCCTGACTCATCTTGAACACATCTGACTGGCTGATGAGTCAGAGGATCAGATGACTGTGATTGGCAGAAGAACTGGTTACTGGAAAAACAGAAAAACAAGCAAAATGAGTGAACAGAGGTTGGTGTTGTGAAAAGATAAAACTGTGACTCACACATTTCTCCTCTGCACAACAAACAGTCGGAGCAGTTTGTGCACAGGTGCACCCACACACACACCACAGAGAGGCGTCAGTGTAGGCAGAAACACAACAGTGTATATAACAGACCCACTAATGTAAACTGTGCGACTGCTAAAGTCCAGAGTGAACTCCTCTCAGTAGTTTTTCATCTCTCGCTCTATTAACTGTACTCCTGTTGAACAGTAAGAGGCTTAGAGATTTAGGTCTGAGCTCCACACACATGATGTGTGGCCCTCTTTGTTTATTTCAGCAAACAAACACCCTGGAAACATGTTAAACAAACTCTGCTTTACATCACATCTGTCATATTTGAACCAGTGTTTCATAACAGCTCGGTACGTTTGTGAAACATGATGCGGAGCTGAAAAATGAACTCTGAGTTGTAGAAATGAGTTCAGTGGACTGAGCAGCTCTGTGTCACAGTCCTCCTCAGGCTGCACTGACGACACTCAGGTCACGTCCTTAATGCTGCTTTCTCCTCTGAATTTATAGAGTGAATGATTCACTACGTTTCCCACCAGAATCTTATTCCTGGCAGCGTCTGGAAAACTTTGAAACAGCATTTATTTTTTAATGTTCCTCTATTTAACCAGGTAAACGTGCTCTTAAGATTATGATCTGTTTTTCTAGAGAGATCGGACCAATATTCCAGCATAAAACGTTGATATAACAATAAATTAGGTCTTCAGCTAACTATGTCTTCATTGTTGGTAATCTGATTATTTTCTCAATTAATCGGTTAGTTGTTTAATCTATAAAATGTCAGAAAAGGGTGAAAAATGTCAATCAGAGTCCTAGATGACGTCCTCAGATGTCTTGTTTTGTCCACAACTCAAAGATATTCAGTTTACTGTCAGAGAGGAAAGAAACCAGAAAATATTCACATTTAAGAAGCTGAAATCAGAGAGTTTGGACTTTTTTTTTTCTTAAAAATGACTCAAAACAAGTAATCAAATATCAAAATAGTTGGTGATTCATTTAATATTTGACAGCTAAATGATTCATCAACTAACTGTTGCAGCTCTAACGTCAATATCAAGACTTTTTTGATGTCCAGGGGAAAATTTTTGACAAGTTCAATAAAAAATGACTCAAACCATTGAAAGTTAATTTTTATAATCGATTAATTGTTACCGCTCTGCAGAAAAAAAACAAAGTAAGGAGACAAATGTAAGGTTAAGATGCAAACAAGTTTCCAAAAATATCAAAATAAAGGAAAAAGTATAACTTTAGAAGCAAATAAATGCTTGACTCTTAATTTTACAGACATAATCACAGAGAAACTAGACAGATTCAGCAGTTCTGTGACAATTTTTTATTAAAAGTTTAGATCATAATCAGTTCTGTGCTGCAACTAATTATTTTAATTGTTGACTAATCTGCTGAGTATTTTTTCAATAAATCAATGAGTTGTTTGGTCCATAAAAATCAGTTGAGCATTACATATGACAACAACAACCAAACTTCATCTGCAAAACCAGTAAGTGGGACAAATATTCCAGATACAGCGGACACTTAAAACTGAAACAGATTTTTTTTACGTGGTTAAAATACTGTTTGTTGCTGACTCTGTCCACAGCAGTTCATTGCTGAGCTTCCTACACTGGTGACTTAATTAACTTTTAGTTCAGATTAACCCTCTTAAAAAATCTGAACTAGCCCTTTAATGATCAACTGATTATCAAAATAGATGCTAATTAAATAATTGTTTAATCCTTTCAACTCTGCTCCATTTAAATGAAACTTTCAGAAAATATAATTTAAAGATAGTTTAATAAAAACCTAACGAGCTAAATGAAACATGAAAAATCAAAATACTTGAATGATTAAACATATTTGAAATAATCTTTCTGGTGTTTTGGGAATATGGAGACTTTGATTTTGACCTGAGTATCTCTAAACTCCTGGCTGTGGCCCTGGACCCTCAGTTTATTCATCAGTTGTAAACCATGTACAGTTTAGACTAAAATCTTGCTTCTAACATTCTGCAGCTTCATCGTGTCGTTTGCATGGTTAATTAAAACTGGCCTGATCTGAACAGTGAGCAGAGAAGTACTTCTGGAAATTCATCTTTATTTTCATGGTTGAAGAGCCAAACTGGAGAAACTTGACACCGAACGTGTTTATTTTCTCCAGAAAACTCTTTTATCTGAAATACAGAAGAACTAACAGCAGGAGCTCTGCTGGCTGTTGAGACGTTCTGCACTCTGACCTGAAAGAAACCCGTCCAGCTGTGCAGGACTGAATAGTAAACATTAGAAGTCTGCCTGTTAGGACTGCACAATTCAAAGCTCCCAGTCGATGTTACTGGACACCTTCTCGACTTCACAGAAAAGGTCTGATGGACTCAGCGGAGTGGAGGCGTCAGGCCTCGGACTCTTTATTTCATGCCCTGTGGCATCACCAGCTCATCCAAAAATTTTGGAAGCGAGTCCACGGCGGTATAACAGACATTTGTGAGGACAATTTTTATTTCAAACCAACACTGTTTGTACCTGGTGATCCTCGACAGGTACCCCGCTGTAGAGCGTCTGATTGGATTTTAACTTGCGGAGACACCAGGGAGCCAGGGACAGGTCAAGACAAATATTCACTGGGTGGCAAGAGGGTTGCATAGACAGTTTAAGAGGTAGCAAACGTATGTAAGCCCCAAACCAAGATCTTTTAACTGAAATATATCACATTATTGTGGCACACAAGTAAGTCATTGAATAGAAACACCTAAAGGTGGCATTAAAAATCAATTAATTGTGTTATTTACACATTTTTCCAAATACATGTCTTTTTGACTTGTCTGCAGCTCAGCACTTTTTCCTCTGTTTTGCCGGTGGCTAGTCTCGAGTCTGGACTACCTGTGGATGTCCAGTCCAAAACAAGAGAAGTCTCAATGGAAAATAGAGAATTCAAAGCTTCTGCTCCAGACAGACTTTTCATTTGGCCAAGAAGGGCTCTTTCTGAGAGTAAAGGCTGCAGACGCCTGCATAAGAGCATCATCTCCTGCTGCATTCACTTGCACTCAGACATAAGAGTTTCAGTAACTTTCCACCATGGGAACCAGAACTGTCTAGAACCAGAGGGGAGGCAGCTGTCTTGTTTTTGTAATATATCAAACTGGGGATTGATTAATACATAATTTATTAATATTGAGCCCTGCTTGTGTTGGTGGCAGAATAGACCTACTGTAAATGTGTGAGACCTGTGTGTTCATTTTATTTATTTATTTCAAGTCAAGTGAAATCACAAATCAGGATATGACTTCCTTCTGTCCTCAAACCCTCGATTTGTTTAAGGAAACGCTCCCCAAAAAAAACTTTTTAACAGGGTAAAAATAGAGGAAACCACAGGAAGAGATGGGACGGACAGACGTGCAATGTGGCGTTTACGAGCAGACAAAATCACACATGAACATTCAAAACATCTGCAGCCAGATGTTCTTCTTTTCACGTCATTTGGAATCATTTTAAATAAAATCAAACAATTTTTTAAAAAGGGCTCCTGTAGGGGGCAGCTTTTGTCGGAACTGGGACAAGTCTGGACAGCTGGATCAGACCAGGTTTTTATTTATTTATTTATTTATTTATTTTGTATATGTATCAATTTTTGTTTCATTTTGTCTTGCTTGTTTTCACTTGTGGCCCTCCTGTCTTTGCTGTCGGCCCCCCTCAGACCTGTCGAAGGCTGCAGGAGGGGCCGCCTGTCCTCACTCTTACAGAAGAGGGTCTGTTCATTTGGTCTGTGGGGCAACTTTTAAGTTGAAAATGGAGCTTAACAGCCGCCACTTCCTGTCTCACCATGCTGTCATGTACCAGTTCTGAAAAGTGAAAGTTTCTCTGTGATGTCTAAATATTTCAGCAGCGTTTAAAACATCTAATTTTCAGTGTGAAACAGGTTTTACAGGAACTATATGTTGAAAAACAGTTATTTAAAATGCTGTTTTTCAAATGAGGTATCACCTAAGTCATTGGTTCCCAACCTGGGGTCTGGGCCCCCCTTAGGTGGGCGCCAGAAATCAAAGGGGGTCCCTGAGACTTTGTCTGCTCTGAGTTTGTCAAAGTTAGACTTGAACATGTTAACTAAGATCACAGTCACCTCCTGTTCTGACTGTGCTGATGCGTCTCCTCAAACATTTTCTCATCCCGACTCGTTTAACTTCTGCTTCTGTTTTTCTGGCTGCAAAGTTTTACTACAGCAAACTGTCGCACCGCGTCTCTGGTTTGTTTGAATCTGCTTCCACATGAGATCACGTGACATCACATCTCGTAAGATCCTGCGAGATCTCACAAGATCGTGTTCCTCTAGTACAATATCTTAATATAATAATCCAGTAAGGCCTGGATGTAACATGGAGCATTTTTGGAAAAAAATAAAGTTCAATAGTTAGTATTTCATTATGAACATCCAACGTAATTTTACAAAAATGTTTGTGTATTCTGTCGATGTTCCTATCTCCTAGATACTGAAAATCAGAATCAGCAGGTCAGAACCTTTAAAAAATCAGAAATCAGAATCGTCCAAGAAAATTGAAATCGGTGCATCTTAATTTAAAAAGGTACTTTTTTTGTCCTCAGTCAGAAATCGTAGTCTAGGCCACACATGTGACCTCTGTGACCTCTCAGATGAGTGTATAAGCTACTCTGCAGGGTTGTTAAAAGAAAGATTTAACAAAAAGATACATTTACCGAAGATAAAGGTTCTGAGAATGGAAACAATTACAATTTATGTTTATTTTACAAGAAAGCTTTGGAATGAATCACATATTTTTTTTGTTTGGGTGTGTGTGCAGCAGCTTTTCTTAGATACAAACAGGGGGCGCTCCAGTTAAAAAACGCTGGGAACCACTGACCTTTATCCTGTCCAGTGTTAGTTTAAAGTGTCCAGACCTGCACAGATATTTGAAGGTTTGTCGTCCTCTGCATCAGTTCTCATGTGACACTTTTTTTCCTGAGTTTTTTTCTTGCAGTTTATTTCAGTGAATCATCAGCTCAGTTCCAAACAACTTTATGTCTTTTCTTTTGGGTGATGCATTTGCAAGTTTTAGGAATCCCTCCAGTCTGCATATTCTAAGTGTGTATCTGAAGTATTCTGTGTGTGTGTGTGTGAGAGAGAGAGAGAAAGGGGGGAATAGAGGGAGATAATGAAGGCCTTGGTGTAAGGCTCTGGTGAAAGGACAAATTTGGAAACACCAGATCAGGGAGGGAGGCTGCGTTTCAAACGTTAAAGCTGCAGAGGACAAACCTCAGCGAGCACATTTTACACAAAGTTTCAGCGGGTGTGACAGAAGAGAATGAGAAGAACAGAAGCCTCATCTGACTGTCTGAGCCTGACTTTCTCTTCTCTCTCTCTCTCTCTCTTTCTCTCTCTGTGTGTCTCCGAGGAATTCGAGCCGTTACCACTGAGCAGAAAAGAAAAGTGCACGCAGCAGTTTGGTGTCCCATTTGCCAGAAACTACAGTATCATCTCATGCAAATGAGGCTGCAGCAGTTCGGTGTCACACTGGGCAGAATTCTGTTTGCAATAACTTGTTTTTATGACTTATGTAACAGCAGCCAAAAGCACATTTTCTTTTCTGTTTTTCTAAACTTATTTTTATTTCCATAACAACTGCTGGCACAGCGCCTTCTCTCATTTCATCAATCTTTATAGGATTCTCAAATTAACTGTGTTTACATGCACTGTTATTCTGAATATGACAACGTTCTGAATTTCATGTAAACAGCATATTTCATTTGGATTAAGGACGCATGATATAAAAAAGTCATATTGTGATTATTTTGACTGAAATTGCCATTGCAAGGAGCAATATCATTAGTGGGAAGGATCATTTTTGCACTGCAATTTTCATTCTGACTGAAAAAAAATAAATAAATAAAATCATGATGATGTGACATTTGTTGGGGTCTGAACCAGACAAACATGTTTTCTTTCATCTGAGGAACAACATTTGTAGATCAGGTCATCTCTGCAGCGCTGCAGTACCTCATTATAAAGATGTTTTTCAAAAAAATGTGATTTGGTTCTGTGATTTGGATTTTCCACTTGGCCATTTAAATAATATTGCAATTAACTGTGCAGCCCTAGTTGAAAGAATAAAAGAGGGAGGTTTGTCGAACAAGTCTGCCACTTTTGCAAAAATTTGAAAAAGTCATGCACGGTCGCATGTAGATGGGAATATTAGTAGAATATTCATTTTCATTTGCTGTGTGAACAGTTTAATAGGAACATCAGTCCCTCCAGGAAGTTGCACTTGCAGCAGTTCATGCAAATTCAACCAATCCCCGTGAATTCTGTCCCCTATAGCAGAATGTGTATGTGTGGAGTCAGACTTTTCTCTGGCTTGTGAGACTAGCCTAAACCTAACCAAACTGCAAGCGTTTCACAACATTAACCACCTGTTTTGACTTTGTTGCAGTGTGTCTACCTTGTGCATCAGTATGAGATGTCACTGTGCGTGCCAGAACCTCAGTATCTGAGGATGAGAATGGGTTGTAATTTTTTAGAACAGAAAAAAACAGCAAATTTACAAGTTTGAGGAGCTGGAACAGCAACAATCAAAATAGTTTCCTGTTGTTTGACTAATGGAAAAGCTGTTTTAGCTCTAATTAAAAAAATTAACCTTCTCTCCTTGTCCTCCCCATCTCTCTTTCTGTTCCACAGTTCTCTCTGTTTGGTTCTCGCTCCAGCAGCAGAACCACCACCAACCCTCCCTCTTCATCCTCCTCCTCTTCCTCTCCTGTGATCCCTTCAGCCCCGCTGTCGAAGAGGGCGGAGCGACCGCCCTGCTCCGGCGCCCCCGGCCTGAGCAAAGCGGAATTCCTGGAGCGTGTGCGCCGCAGTAACCAGGCCTGCCAGCAGGGGGAGTATGCTCTGGCTGTGCGTCTGTACAGCGAGGCCCTGACCGCCGACCCCCAAAACTGCATCCTGTACAGCAACCGCTCTGCAGCCTATCTCCGACTGGGCCAGTACAGCACCGCTCTGGACGATGCCATCAAAGCGCGGCTCATCAACCCCAAATGGCCCAAGGTAAGAGCTCTGACCCCCGGTGACCCCCACCGCTGCTCAATCACACTCTTTAAATGAGAGTGTGATGATGAAACTGCAGCTCAGAGTGCTGACTGGATGTTATGTGGCAGAAGAGTGGATGTTTCCATTAAGTGGATGGTTAGATGGGTGTTAGATGGATGTATGGAGGAGCTCTTCACTTCCCTGCCTCTCAAAATCATCTCAGTAATGTTTTATTTATGTATATGAAGCAGCAGACATGCAGCTAATTGCAAACCCTTATTCACCATATTCACACGGCGGCCATTTTCCACTGACTTCACACTCAGGGCATGAAGCTCAAATGTCATACTGATGTGTCTCTGACAAATCATTGTCATTTCACTGCTTCCTGATTGATCAGCAACTGAAAATACAATGGGTCGTAAAAATTGGAGAAACATCAACGTTAGCATTCAACCACTTCCTAGCTAGCTTACTGTTTGATAGTGTTATAATATGTGACAGGAGAGACGGAAATTAATTCTGAAATATCAACTCATATCTTGTAACCTGATAGGTAGTTCAGACTTTTCCAATTAAGCCAATTAGCCTCGTCCTAGTTTGGTAAAAACGAGAAATTGGGGGATGAATATATCGGCATCCGCTAGGCGATGGCCGGTAGGCAAATTTTAGCCAACCCTAGAGGAGACCTGGGGGTAGACCAAGAATCTGCTGGAGGGATTATATACCTCATCTGGTCTGGGAAGGCCTCGGGATCCTCCAGGAGGAGCTGAAGAGTGGTGCTGTGTTCAGGGACATCTGAAATACCCAGCTCAGCCTGCTGCCAACACGACCCGACCCCAGATAAACGGAAGAAAATGGACGGGACGTTATGCTCCAGCGTTACAAGCACGTTAGCAGTGTCTGTTTTGAGTGGCAATAATGTTAGCTGGGAAGTGGCTGAATGCTAAGGTTAGCTGTTGTGGAATGGTCGCTAATGGGTTATCAAATATCTTGAAATATGACCTGATGTCCGTCAAAATATCTCTGTTTTTTGACTTACAACATAGAACACAACAGTATCACATCTGAGCTTCCCACCCTGGGTTGACATCAGAGGAAAATGGCCGCTGTGTGAATATGGTGAATGATCAATACGTTAGCCTCTTTGGAAGCTGGTTCATCAACACTGCTGCATGTAAACTTTTTTCCCTGTGTTTGGCCAAATTACAGACTTTAATTGGTGAGTCCTTCCTTCCCCTCTCTCTGTCGTCTCCAGGTCCTGTCAGACAGCTTGTTGTGATGTCGTTTTGATTGTTACCGTGTACAACAGCTGAGCACAAGCCTGCTATTTGGACGCCGCAGTCCACATGTTGTGCTTTTATAGCGTAATATTAAGCCTGTGCTGAATAGTCTTTCTTTGTTTGACAAGTGTATTTTAGAGGCACAGTACACACATATAACTCAGCATAATGAGATATCCCTGTAAATATGCTGGTGTTAGGAGATCCAGTGTGATGACAGAAACAATGATGATAGAGAGCTGAACAAGAAGAAAGACTGTATGATGATGCTGATGCATCAGTACTTTCTCTAACTGACAATATAAGGATCCTTGTACTGCAAAACAATGGAGCATTTCTCAGTTATCACATATCTTGTTATACTGTACTGTGTTGTCTATATATTATTAAATTTAGCAGCCACTCAATAGATTACCACTCACCACTGGGTGGTGAGTGAAGCAATATCAGCCCTTGCATATGTTACAGCATCTGGCAGAACCAATTTGCAAGTTTTTGAAAAAGGAAAAATGTGTGAGAAAACAGCATTAGGTATTGTAGAGCTGCAGAGATGACCTGGCCTAAAAATCTTGTTCTCCAGATGAAAGAAAACATGTTTGTTTGGTTCAGACCTCAATAAATATCACACCATCATGTAAAACTGGATTATAGGCTACGTCACGGAGAAAATATTTTCTGGTCTTCCCTGTGACGTCCTCCGGATGCTCTGCCTCGACTTTTGGCTATTTATGTTGCATAGATGAGATAGTTTTACTTGTTGTTAGCTGGCTAGTTAGCTCATCAATCATTCTGGCTATGTGAGACTACAGTGTCATTGTCAGTGTCAGCACTGTCTTAGTATGGAAAATAGCAATATGTAGCAATGAATCTGATTAATTTACTGATAATCTGACCACAAATGAGATAAGAACTAGGTTTGAAAAACAGTTGGACTGATTACTGTACACAAGCACAACTTTTATAACTTCATTCATTGATTTTGATTAAACTGGATCATATTTTATTTTATTTTATCAAATATTTTCTGATATCCTCCGGCTGCTCTGCCGCAACTTTTGAACTGTGCTCATTGTCGAAGAATAGATGGCTAAGGAGTTGCATGTGGCCCTGGAGCTGCAGGTTGCTGACACTCGGTATAGATGGTCACATCAGCATCACTGGACACTGCTGTGACACGAGTGCGATGTTGATGTGTCGTCTGTGATCTGGACACAGGGTAACCCCTGAGGGTCACACAGATGTGGTATCCCAGAAAGTGGTGAAGACAAAGCACCCACTGCACTGCTTTTGGCAAATTACCACAAAAGTTTTATTTCACCCTCATTTGCATAAATTAAAGTGTTTCAACCTTCATGTCCTCCCGCCTCCCGTATCTCTCTGGTCAGCTCCTTGCAGCCTTGCTGTCCCAGAATCCTCGTTTTCCACAGAAAATGAATATGTATGAAGCATCAGTTGCCTTATGCTCAGCGGTTCTTCACTCTATGCTACTGTATCAGCCAAAAGCAAACATGATATATATCTATATTAAATTCCATATGCTGTGATAGATTTAATCCTTAATGCCTGTGAAGTTGCATTAGCTGCTTTCATAGTTTTAACTCCCAGCAGATCCAGTTATGTGTGAGTTATTAAAATGAGCAGTGTTTCACATTTCCAGCACATTTAGCAGAGTTAAAAAATGAGCGGCTGGAAACTGCATCAAGCAGCTTCTTTACACTTGAAGTGGCTCTTTGCATTTAGCAGCACCCACAGTGAGGAAGTGAAGGATGGTGAGGGCTCAGGGAGTCTTTTAAAGCCTTTCAGAGGAGGGAAGCAGGCGGGCGGGCAGGCAGGCAGGCAGGCAGGCAGGAGACTGGGTCTGCCAGGCTACCTCTGTCTGGACGACTGGGGCCGGGCCAGCTCGACTCCACTTCCTTTCTCTGTGAGAGAGAATGGACGGAAGTGGTGTTTGGGTGTGTGTGTGTATGAGTGTGTGTGTGTGTGTGTGTGTGTGAGCGAGAGCTTTGCACGGCTGTTATTTTGTTTTTCAAACCCTGGCGAGGCCTTGGCCTGAGTTTGGCACTTAAAGACAATAACAGAAGCAGCATTCCTTTGTGTGTGTGCGTGCACTGTAAAAATAAACAATTTGTTTTAACTTTAAAAAGTTGACGTCTGGGCTACTTCAAAATTTTAAGTTGACTGAATTTGAAAAGACAAATTGAGGTCATTTTGTAATGATTCAGAACAAAAGTTTTCTAGTCAAATAAACTTTATTACTCCAGTTGTACTTGAGAAAACAGGTTCAATAAACTTAAGATATTAAGTTGAACCAATAACTGTTCAACATTACAAACAAATTTGATTTCCTTTAGACTTATCTTGGGTTGTCTTAAGATGCATAACAAGTTTTCATCATACATGTTTTCTTCAAACTGATCATGTTTCTTTAGAAACTTGATTTAAAGAGGACCTATTATGCTAATATCCGGCTCTATATTTTCATTCTGGGGTTCCTCGAGAGTAGCTTTGCATGATTCACATTCAGAAACATCCTGTTTTAGTTTATACTGGCCCTTAATTAGCCTCTGTCTGAAACAAGCTTATCAATTATCGGTTGTGTCGTGATGAAAATATTTTTTTAGTCTTCCCTGTGTTGTCCTCCGGAAGCTCTGCCTCAACTTTTGGCCATTTAAGCTGCATAGTTAAGATAGTTTTACTTGTTGTTGGCAGCTTTTTTAGTGAGCTCAGAGATCAGTCCGGCTCTGCAAGACTACAACACCCTTCTGAGCACTGCTTTCCATTAAAATGATAAATAGCAATATGCGGCAATTAATTTGATTAATTTAACTGTTACAAATGAGATAAGAATTAAGTTGTAAAAAATAGTTTCTGGGGACTGATAACTGTAGACAAACACAACTTTTATAACTTAACTCATTGATTTTGGTGAAAGTGGATCATATTTTATGGATGAAATATTTTTGGTTTTCTCTCTGATGTCTGCTGGTTGCTCTGCCTCAACTTTACTGACTTTCCTAATGAACAAAGCTTTACTTGTTGTTAGTGGTTAGCCACTTGGGCTGCTAGCTGCTAGTTAGCTTAGTAAGCATACATGAAGTTAACTCTGCTCAGACCAGGAGCTCAAACACCAGGGGAGTGCATGGCTAACTAGCAGTAGCGGTTAGCTACATTAGCGACGAGTAAAGATCCCTTTCAATCAGAAACTGTAAATCAGAGAGAGTTGAGCAGCAGCAGGACATCAGAGAGAAAATAAGAAGATATGAAACTCCTTCATGATGGGAAAAGTACTTTCTGTGAGAGAAACTGACCATGAATCAGATCCTGAGCAGAGCGGTCAAACGTTTTACTTTGACATACATTTACCTCATTATTTGACACTTTGGCCACATTTAATATGAACATCTGTTATTTTAACTTTGTATAAATGATAGAAAATAGGGTAAAGCATAAAATGTCCCATTTATTCAGAATTATAAATACTTAATTGATCCCTGGGAGGAAATTGTGGATGTTACAGGTGCTCTTGTTCAAGAATAGAAAACATATATGTAAGCATAGATAATTATAAGCATAGAAAATAAGAAGTATGTAGAAAATATACATTCCATGACAATAAAGGAGATAATATAACAATCACAATAAATATACCAGAAGTGTGTGAAGGTGCATGCGTCTTATCTACAACATGTAACAGCAATATATAAATCTAAAACTGCAAAAATGGAAAATAAATGATGAATGGATGTAAATTTATGTACAAAAATGTGCATCAAGCTACAATCAAATATAACAGTGTAATAACATTGCTGTATGTTTTGCACAGTGAGTGAAATGAATAAAATTTGTATATTTAAGATAATGAGAAAAGATGAGTTGATTCCACTGTATTTGTGGTAGTTTTTTACAGTGTGTGTGTGTGTGGTTTGTGTCGTGGCAGTGTCATAGCAGTGGGCTTGCTGCTACATTCGCCGTGGGTCAAAGTTAAGGTCAAGACTAATGAACTACCAATAAGAGCGAGTCTCTCTGAGAGGGACGTTTACTTCTGCTTGAGTTCTCTCTTTCTGCTCTTCACCCAGTCGCCTTTTCTTTTCTTCTTCTTCTGTTTGCCTCCCACAGTTTGTCCCATCGCTGCCCCCATCGACTTCTCTGTTGGCACAACAGGCTCAGACACACACTCACTGTATCTCACACACACACACTCAGAAAAAGAGGCGACTCGGTCGTGGGAACAGAGGGGTGTAACTGGTCAAAAAGTCGTTCATGTTTGTGTGCTTATCTGGATAACAACAACACGGCAGAGTAACAAAACTTCTTTGCATTTTAATGTTGTTTTCTCGTGGTTTTTGCACGGCTTTATCTTCTTCGTTGGTGCATTCAGCGCGGAGCTTTGAGCAACCCTTTTGTTTCTTTGTGATTCAAATGAAGTCACATCACAGAAGTAAAACTGCTGCGGGAGCGAAAGCCTTTCTTTTCACTCGTTCTGAGCGTTTTTCTCCTATAGACTCGACTGTTTTGTGTATGAATGTTTGCTGTCATCCGCACACTCCTCTGTGTGTTTTTGTGAAGTTGTTTGGTTCTTTCAAAGAGGCTTTTTTTTCTCCCCATACAGGTGCATTTATCCAGATCCTTAAGCTCATAGTGGTCTGGGAAACTTTTACTGCTTCTGCCACTTGGTCTCACAAATAAAGACGTCTGTTTGGTCCTCTCATGTCTCAGGAAAGAGGAAGGAGGTGCTGCGGCAGATAAATGGCTGCACCACTGATCTGGTTTATGATAAGGAGTGTTTTTTGAGATGAGGATGCTGGTGAGAAGTAGATCCTCTGATTAGGGTTTGAAGTAGAACTGAACAATTAATCAAAATTTGATCGTGTTTTATTGTGTCCTTTTCAGTACCCTCAATGAAACGTACATGTGTGACGTTTGTGTGGGGAACTGATTGGTGAACTCATGGGAAGCTACAGCGATTGGTCACATTTGCAGAAAAGTTGCAGTACCTGGATAAAATTGCAAGGTTGTGCAGAATTCACGGGGGTTGGTTTGATTGAATTAATTGTTGCGATCGCAGCCATTGCAACTTCCTGGAGGGACTGATTTTTGTTTGTAAAATGATTGTGGTGCTGCAGAGATGTGCTGATCTACAAATCAGATTCTACAGACTGAAGAAAACATCTTTGTAAGGATGCAACTAATGATTATTTTCATGATCAATTAAAGGTGTAGTTAGCGATGTGGGAGAAAACGAGTAGAGAGGTTGTTGATATTTGAAGTGTAAACGAATACAGACCCACCCCTCCCTTCATACTCCACCCCGGGCTCCACCCCCGAAGTGCATGGACGCACATCGTTTTTGTCTTTGTGGTTTTAATACACTTTGCAAACACTGTGTAGCCGAGGGTTTCTGTTGCGCCTATACTTATGAAGCTATTAAACAAAGAAATACGGAGGCTTTGAACAGACAGCTTCACTTTTTATGGCCGCACACACAGTCAATGCGAGTATACCGAAAAACACCACTTCTGTTTCTGACCTTTCACAATAAGAGCTGCCGATATAGGCTATACACTGCTTCAACAGGTAACTCCAGCTCACGTTTACTCCAATAACATTATAAAACAGCTTACAACTGTAAAAAAAAAATGCTGTGATGTAAGATGGCCAACTACACAGCAAGTAAAGCAGCTGAAATAGCCAAGTTGTGGGTTAGCACACTGCTAAGCTGCAAAGCTAAGGTTAGCTGACCCGTCAGACAACTGTACCCACAACTCGAGTGCTATTATAAATAGATAACATCACAACAACAGTATATTTTGGCTCATTAGACAATATGATGAACGCCCGGCGGCTGTTACTGTTATGTGAAGCACTGCAAAGCTAATGTTGCTCACCTGTCCAGCAGAAAGACGGCGACCTCCGCGTCCGTTTTCAGACCTTTTAATTCGCGGAGTTCCCTCCACTAGTCAGAAAGCCACACTGATGTTGACCCGGGTCTTCCCCTTTCATGGTCGTAGCCCTTCTTTTTTTAATGTATGCTCCTCCGACCGTTTTCTCTTGGGCTGTTTTTCAGCCATTGCGAATGCAAAATATCTGCACGTGTCTCTCTCTTACTCTAACTGGCACGCTACGCACCTACTACTCCCCCCCCCCCCCCCCAGGTCTGACCTGTGCACGAGTATGAACCGCCCTCCGGGATGTGAGCGGGTAGACCCATGTCTTGGTGGCTCGGTCCGAGCCACAGATTTACCTGCTGAAATTCAGAGCCCAGGCTGTGTATTGAAACCGGATTTTTTTTCCAGCATGCTCTCAGAAGTGACAGCTTGCAGGTAGTTAGAAGAAATACGGTGATTTTGACAAAAAGCGCGTCGGATTGTGATCGCTAACTACACCTTTAACTGAATTTTTGGGCAGCGGAAACCAGCTGTGAACACAACAGGAGGGCATTTCATCGTAATACAAATGTAATGTGTGTTGAAGCGAGTTCTTTCACTTCTGTTGGTTTACAAGTAGGGCTGCAGCTAACAATTATTGTCACTGTAGGTGAATTGGTTGATTATTTTCTCAGTTAACAGTTGTTTGGTCTGTAAAATGTCAGAAAATTGTGAAAATGTTAATTAGTGTTTCCCAAAGCCTAAAACAACGTCTTCAAAAGTCTTGTTTTGTCCACAACTCAAAGATCATCAGTTTACTGTCAGAGGGAAAGAAACCAGAAAATATTCACATTTAAGAAGCTGAAATCAGAGAATTTCACCTTTTTTCTTGAAAAAAATTGCTCAACCTGATTAATCGATTATCAAAAGAGTTGACAAGTAATTTAATAATCAATGTATGATCAGCAATCCTTGTTATTCTTTCTTCAATCAAACTGGGTGTCTTTGCTGACTAATGGCTATTTTTGTTCGTGTTAGAGCCTCTTTGGTTTGATCATATTTTGAACATTTCTCCTTTGACACAAGCTGCCTAATTTCAGTGAAATGTGTCAAAAACGACTGTCTGTGTATTTTAACGGACTTTTCCAGAAGGAGTTTCCACCATTGATTCAAGGTCTCACAGAAGGAACGTGCACACGCAGCTGCACTATAGAAGAGCCAATAGGAACGCCCGGTCTCTGAGCTGACCTGCGATTGATTTTGATTAATTGTGCAGCTCTACTCAGACGTGGCGTTTACTGCTTGCTTACAGCTCATGATATGTTTTGTAACACATGAAAAACACCATGTGGACACGTTAACAAGATTAAAATGTGATTTTCACCAGAGGGGGTCTTTAAGCAAACATTTACAGTGAAAAAGTCCAAACAAAAGGGACAAAGTTAACCTAAATTTGGGACACGTTCTCCATGTCAAACTGTGTCACTTCAGTTTCTCTGGATGAGTGAAAAGGTGAAAGTGATACGGAGAGCGGTGTTGTTTTGTGGACAGAGTCATTTAAGTGCAGCAGGAGAAGTGAAATCTCTCCCGGCTGGAGACTAACTCGATCCCTCTCCTCACATGGTCTGCACTAAGTCCTGGATTACCCTCCTGACCCAGCCGGAGTTCTCCATGACACAATTTGGGATGTAGCACGAACACAGCAGAGAACATTACCATCACATCAGCGCAGTCTGGGGTCAAGTCATGGGACCGTAAAGTCGTCGGAGCAGGGAGGAACCCAAACATCTCCGTCGGTTAGATCAGATTATAAGATACTACTGAACTCTGTCATGTGGAGAAAACTTCCTAAACAGGCCTGTTTTAGTTCCAGAGGACTCTGTGCTTTCTCTGCACGTATGTCGGTAATATTTTTGCAGCGTGTGGTTGCAGAGTAGTTTCTTAATGACAGGGAAGCCTGAGCGGCCTTCTGCGTAAACAGGCGGAGCTGGCTGCCATCTGGTTGGCCTCCACTTCAGAGCAGAGCGCGAGCTGATGATCTGCACTGATTCCAGATACAACTCCAGAGCAGAATATTTAGGAACAGATTAGGAACCTGCATGATTAAAGGGCCAGTCCACCAAAATTCTCACTTATTTCTAGAGGTGTTTATTCCTACAAATACTTTTTAGTTTACTTTGCCCTGGTTTGTCATATCTACAGTTTCTTAAACATTTTTGTCACAGAAATGAGACTCAAAATGATTATTTCTTCAGTAGAAATCAGCTGCAAATTATCAGGAGTAACCAAAACCTGCAAATGTTTTGAACAGCCTAGCTTCAGCATATCCCAATGTTACAGCCCCATATACGGACCCACAGGCGGGTCACAGGAGATTTTCTTTGGGTCGCCAAGTAAATACAAGACTAAGGCTGCACAATTATTTATTGCAATCATAATAAAATCGCAATATGTCTAAATTCAATATCCAAACTGCAGAACCAGTTATTCATACCCATGAAAAAATAAAGCAATATGAATCCAAAAAAAGTAAATAATAAAACTGAGTCAGTTCATTGAGACGCCCGTGCATGATGTTTTTTGTGGGTTTCTGCTATAATTGGTGGAACTCACATTGTGCAGAATTCACAAGGTTTAGTTGAATTTGCTATGAACTGTTGCGATTGCAACTTCCTGGAGGGACTGATGTTCCATGGCTAAAGAAAATTAATATTCTGTTCATGCATACTATGATTTCTTCCAACAGTGACAGACGCAAACCTCCCTCTTTTATTCTTTAAACCAGGGCTGCACAAGTAATTGCAATATAACTGAAATGGAAATGAAAGTGCAATATTCAAATTGCAGAACCAGAACCAAAACGCAATTTTTTGAAAACGGATGAGGAGTCCTCCGGCTGCTTCACCTCAACTTTTGGTGATTTAGGGATTTTCTTGATGGACAAAGCTTCACTTGTTGTAAGTGATTAGCTACTTAAGCTGCTAACTGCTAGTTAGCTCAGTTAGCCTACATTAGGGCTGCACAGTTAATCACAGTTGTAATAAAATTGCAATATGGCAGAGTGCAGCATCCTAATCACAGAACCAGAGGCAAAGTTTGCATTTCTTGCTTTGAAACTGGTGAGCAACGACAGTCTCAGTCTGTGATGTCATAAACCTAAGGAACCAATCCCGTTTATTGAGTGGATGCTGTTATACAGGCTTATTCATCTCATATTTATTAGGATGAAGCACATTTTGACACTAAATGTATTTTTTTCATGATCACCACTTGATT
Source organism: Lutjanus argentimaculatus (assembly GCA_034769285.1). Classification (NCBI taxonomy): domain Eukaryota; kingdom Metazoa; phylum Chordata; class Actinopteri; order Lutjaniformes; family Lutjanidae; genus Lutjanus; species Lutjanus argentimaculatus. The sequence continues at coordinate 40,577,523 of JAWZSL010000005.1, read as the reverse complement.
GACACAACTTCTGCCACTTTATGTCAATAATCATTTTTTTTGTCTCGACAAACAAAGTGAAGAGTCTTTCCTAATCTGATTATCAAAGGACACTTTGGGATGAATCTATACGTAAGGAAGGATTCACATGCTTTGTTGTAAAAATCATTTTAAGACAAAGTTCAGCAGCAGTTATTTTAGTTAGAATTCAGGTACCGATTTAGTCAGAATTGAGTTATGTTGATGTTCTAAACAGCTGTAAGTTTCCTTCAAGGAAATGCTCCATTTAAACCCAAGTAAATATCCATTTATTATTCATCTTCCATCGGAAACCACACAGATTTATTTAATATATGTATAACTGTATGCCTGCTTGTAGACACATTTCAGCCGACCTGCTGTGAACCAACTAAAAGGCAGCAATTATCTGGAAATAAGGGTTTAAGTTTGGGCTGAAAAAGTGTGAAGTCAGATGTTTCTCAACTAAAAGAAAAAAACTTAAATATGTGAATGCTGTCTCCTGCATTTATATGTTTATATCAAAAAAAAAACACATCATGGAATAAGTTATCAGGCTTTCCATATTAATATACTTGTCTCATAGACACGTCTTATAGTATATTAAAGGCAGGAAGCCAAAAATGTCCTGATGTCCCGCTGCCTCCTTCTGAAGCATAAAGTAATTCAAGTGGTCTGAGAGGAAAACTGGACTTCTGAGTAAACTGTTCTAACTGTTGTCTTTTATTAGCATTAAAGCTGATAACAAGTCAGGAAACAAACAGATTCACTATAGAATTGATGCTACCCTAGACCATCCATGTTGTTTCCACATTATGACTGAAAAGCTCATGAACACACAGAAGTCGGAAGAACGACTTCCTAATTCGGGAAATGGGAATGTTCAAGGAGCACCTGAATGCACCATTAGTCTTATTATATGCAGAGGTGTCAAAAGTTCAACATTGTTCACTCAAGCAGAAGCACAGATACTTAAATACTCTCATAAAAGTAGAATCACTGAGTCAGCTTCTTTACTTGAGTAAAAATGAAAATTGACCTTTCTATATGTCGTTGTTTTGTCCATTTAGGTTGAAATCAGTCTTGTCAATAATTCCCCTAAACTGCATCAAAGTAACGAGCCTGTTTTTAAAATGTGAGGAGAAGAAAGTTCAGATATTTGTGTGAAAATGTTGGGAGCAAAAGCAAAAAGTTGTCAGAAAGATAATTACTGAAGTGAAGTACAGACACCTGAAAAATCTACTTAAGTACAGTCAGTTAGTTACTTCCCTCCTCTGAGTGTAACTGTCACTCACCCTGCCTTTAATGAGTAAATTAAAAGTGAGGCTGACAAAAATGGGTTTTGGTCTCAGTTTTGTGCTTTTTCTTGAACTGACGATCAATTAATCGATTAATGTTTTGTAAGATACAAAACACACGTTTTCTTCTTTTTTCCCTCATTTTCATTTTTTTCTGGTTTTTTTTGGTCATTGTTCTGGCATTCTAAGTTTCCTTATTCAACAAATGAGGTTAAATAACTGCAATTTCTAGACTATTGATTAAATATCGATCAATACATTTTTAATCGTCCCTGTTCCAGACCTACACCTGCTGCAGCGATTTGGGATTTTTTCATCAGTATGCGCTGGGTTTCATTGGCCTTGTTGTGATCAAATAACCTGATTAGTTCGATGAAAGGTTTGAATATTAATTCAAATTCTGCTCAGTTCTGTTTTTAAAAGTAACTAAGTAGATTACATAGTGTAATCCATACTTAGGTACAAGAAAAAGTACAGACTTAAAAATCTACTCATAAAAGTACAAGTACCCCCAAAAAACTACTTAATTACAGTAATCTGAGTATTTGTAATTAGTTACTTCCACCCCTGGAATTCATTAATTGAAGGTGGCTCAGCTGAACACTGTCTCTGTTTTCACTGAGCTGATTACATGTCCTTTTTCTTGCACTGCGCCCTATAATTAGCTCCAAATTACACACTTCTCTCCAGGAAGGGAAGTTAAGGATCCCCAAAATAAAGCGATGACCAAACCTGCTGCACTGTGTCATGTAGAAAGTTGGTTGATTTCCTCTGCGGCCACTAGAGAGCAGCACTGATTTGCCTGCAAACTGCTCGGTCACTCGCAGCCTCAGGGAGCTCAAACACAACTTTGCCTTTGTTGCAGCGGCGCTCTCATGACCCACATCACATGAGGCAGCTCACAAACATGCACGATCCATGTAATCCAACCGGAGCTGATGCTCCGCCCGGCGCTGCAGGAGATAGTGTTTGCTTTAATAGCTGCTCTGTCACCTGTGGGAGTGTAAATGATTCTTTAAGTGACTTGTTTTAGTAATCTTTCCTCTTCTCTTTACTTTCCTGCATCTTATCACTCCCTTTAGCTGCAGCAGCAGGGCCAGATGAGGCCTCACATCTGTAAGAGAACGTGATAACATGTTTGCAAAAAAGTGCACATCAGCAGCAAATAACCTGCTGCTCGCTGTCTGCCTCACGCTCCCAGACTTACCTCTCGCCTGCAGAGTGTAATGAGTTCTGATTTAGCCTCGTAGAAGAAGAGGAGTGGGCTTAATTGTGTGGTATTAATCAGGAGATATGCCCCTGCTTCTCTTGCTTGCAGTGTTGCTTCACACACTGCTGTAGACTCCTCAGCTAAACTCTGCTGTCTCAGCAGCCGTCCTGAGCTACTGCTGGAGTCTTTTTTACCCGTTCTTTATCCTCCCTCTGCGCTCATCTCTCACAGCCGGGTGCCTCGGCTGTCTGTGCAAAGAGAATTGCAGAGGAAGGAGAAAGATAACAGCAGTGGGAGATAATGAAAGAGGGACTCGGCTCGGACTTGAACATGGTGTGGTGTGACTGCTATCGGAGTGTGAACGAGTGAAAATGAATGTCACAGGATGAGGATTTAGGTCTCAGCTCTTTTTTTTCTGACCATAAGCCCAGTTTAAGCAACAACTGACCATAGCATAGCAGCTCACAGTTGAAATTAAAGCATAATGTCAGTTTATAACAACCCGGATCTTATTTTAGTGGTTTTAACCATTGTTTCTATCTGATATGATGAGTTCATTGCTAAGATCTGGAAGTTGGTGATGTAGCTGAACTGATGTCGCATTCGTGTGGTGATGTTTGGTTGATAGTAAGAAACTTTTTATGAATTCACATTTTGCATATAAATGTTTTGCTCACGTATAATTTGTAATATGGTTTTAGGATGTAACCGCTTGTTCCTGTCCATGTAGGGTGGCTGAGATAGTTGTAAAAGTTACTCTGATAACATGTGAGGTAAAGCAATTTTTAGTGGTTTTAGTGAATGTACTGGTGCAACAAAAGTCAGGGACAAAATTACTTTGTAAATATATAGTGGATAATTTCAGGTGGGGGAAATATGGTGCGCATTTACACACGAGGCGCCGCAGCTGTAACGTCATTGATTGTTTAAATCTGACTGTTTCAACATACTTTAAAAGCAAAATGAATCTTCTTTGCGACGCTGTTCTCAGCCAACCATCACACAGATACTACAACAAGAACAACAACAACCCTCACACCAAAGTTGAAAGATTGACCAACGGAACCAAGGAGCACATGAATGCAGCATGAGTCCAAAGGGGCAAGAAACACAAGCAGTCAGACAATCGTGCAGCTTTAAAAAGAAACAAGAAAAACTAGCAAACTTATCTGGAAGACAAAACAGAGGGAAAAGTTATTCTCCAAAAAGTTTGTCGCACAACTTGACTTACTGTACTCTGGTTTGGTGGTATGTTAAAATTTTCCAACCGACCATCATCAGCCCATCCATCAGCGATTGCCGACATCTTTTCCCCTCTCCCACCTCCCACCTTGACATCCTCAGACCAGATCCCCTGTGATTTTTGTCGTCTCCCTTAGGGGTACCAGGGTTTAGCGTGTTAGGCTACTTTCCATTTACCTCATTAGTTGAAAGTCTCAGCTTGGAATTACTTGCTAGAAAAAGTCAGAAAACCAAGATGGATGCGTGCAGGAAAACCTTTACAGTGCTTGCTCTTTAGCTCTAATGCCGTATTTTACACATACAAACACCACAACATCATGTTCACAGATAGAAGTTGGACAGTACTGTGTGTATGAGTCATTTAATGAGGTGAAAAACACAGAATAAACAGAATATTGCTGCAACTTTCGTGTGTTGTTAATGTGCGGAGCGACCATCTTTGACTTTGAGGTCAAAGTTTGTGAGGTTCTTCCAACCTTCTTAGTCAGAAATCTGACTTCAGGGGGCGTTTAGATGAAATTTTCGACGGAGAACCCATTATCAGTGTGTTGACATTTGTTAATTAGCACTAAACTCAAGGTGCAGCTGAGGCTGATGGGAATGTTTGTAGGACTTTGGTCATTAATCAAAGTATTGCACAAATGAAGATTTTGACTACTAACTACTGGAGATGGAAGGATCACTAAAGATGTGCTGATTCATCCCCTGGGGAACATGAATGTCTGCACCAAATTTAATGCCAATCCAGTCAATAAATGTTGTTATTTTGACTGACATCCATAAAAAAGAGTTGTGATAAACCAGAATGATCCTTAAACTATGTGAAAACAGCTGAAGACATTGCCGCCTTCGGCAGTTGTCATCCTTGTCGTGGATTTTGTGATTTCTTGGTTCCCTCTCAATATTTGAAACGGAGCAGCCTCGGAGTAACTGAGCTGAAAAAGAAAAACAGACAGAAGAGAGGAGAGAGGAGAGGTAAACAGCAGGGAGAATGACTCACTAATAATGGGGTGTGTGCTGCTATTTCTAGACAAGGGTTGAGGTTAATGAACAATCACATATTTGGGACTCCTGTGAAGTCTGTGGAGGCGGGCTGGGTTGGGTTTGAGCTTCAAAGAGAGCACTTTTAGGGAATGTGATCTGTGTGTGTGTGTGTGTGTGTAATACGAGATGGGTTCACATGCGGGCTTGTGTCCTCCTTTTTTATGAGGTACACTTAAAATAATTAAACTGCAGCATAAATCATATCAGTCAGACAAACTGGACTCTTTATCTCATCAGGATGGTGTGAAAACATCACGATTACAGTCAGTTGTCCCTCTCTGATTCTGGAGGACAGGACATCAGGACGATGGTCATTCAGACTGATTAAGAGGTCATCAGCAGTGATTATTAAGACGTTTTGTAAACTGTACTTTTTTCATAAAGAAGTGTAAAACAGTCCACAGTCATGATAGTGGCTCTGTGAGACTATACTTCAGCACAGCAGTGCTTTATATAAAGTCAGTGGACACCCTTACCTTCAGGTGTTTCAGCCACACTTGTTGTCAGAAAGTGCATAAAATAAAGCATATAGTCATGAAATCAATGGACAAACATTTAGAACTGGTTGTAAAAAACTAATTTATGCTCTTTATGTACAAAAGGTGACGCCATCCTTCCATCCATCTTCTACTGCTTATCCAAAGTCGGGTCGTGGAGGTAGCAGTTCCAACAGACCCCAGACTTCCCTTTCCCCTGGTCCACATTAACCAGCTCTGACGGGGGGATCCCGAAATTTTCATCTGTGTCGTTGACTCTGACTCCTCTGAATTAGAGCTTGAAATCTGTGCCTGAACCTGACAGGATCCAACGGGTTTGGGTCGGGTCGGGCTGTATTTATCACTTTTTCTTTTTCTTTTTTTTTCTTCTTTTTTCTTCCCTTCTTTTGTCATTGCCAGTTCAACCCCCCCCATGTATTGTCCCTGTCACTGCCTGCTCTTACTGTTTGGTATATAGAGGGAAGCTTCTTAAGAAAAATGTCGGGCTGTAATCAGGTTGGGGGCTGAAATATGCTAATGAGGCACCAGTTTGGGTCGGGTTCGGACAGAATTTTGTTGGGCTTAACTTTTCAGGCCCCAATTAAAATTCTATTCTGAATAGCCTGAATAGAATCTGTTTCTGATGGCCTCCTTCCTGCTTGTTTGACACATACCGTGTCGGGTTACCGTAGTAACGGGTACTGACATCAGAGAGCTGTGGATGAGGAAGAGAAATGCAAAAGATTGACTGAGTCGTCTGCATGAATGTTGAATTAATAGTGTGTTTTGCTTAACGTCGTGTAAGCCTGATTGTTATAGCAGCTGGGATTGTTACGAAGCAAATAAGTCAACATGAGAACGCAGTGTGACGTGAGTGCACACGGAAACAGGAGCGAGTGAATCCTCGTCATTTAGAAATGAGATCGCATAGATGTACTAATCAAGGATGTGTTTTTTTTCCCGATCAATCATGCATCCCTGCTGCGTACTTTTACTTTTAATATTTTAAGTTCAAAGTTCAAAGTTCAAGGCAGTACTTTTTACTCATAATGGAGTTTTTTGCAGTGTAGTATTACGACTTTTACTGAATCTGCATACCTCCTCTATCATTGCACAGCATTACAGACGAGGAGGAGATCACAGATCCAGAACACAAAGACAGGATTTTATGTCAGAGGGTCTAGAGCCACAGTCACATTGTATTAGAATCCAAAAAAACTTTGGGACACCATTGAGTTGATTGTAGGTTTTCTAGGTCAAGTTATCACTGATAGTCTTTGAAATGAGTCTTTCTGTATTTTTGCACCGTGCTCATGTTCCACGACGACTGAAACGAGATAAAAATGCTGTCAGAACTCTCCAGCTAGCTCACATATCACTGTGGATCCCCCCTTCATGTCGCCCTGCACTAAACTGACTTGTTGCAGCGGTTCATGTCACACAGACTGAGTGGTGCGGCCTGTCACCATGGCAACACTGGATCAAATTATGGATTATCTTTTCTTTTGTGCAATTGTTCTGAGGGTTTATAAGCTCAGATGCATGTGTGTGTGGTTGATTTGTTTTATGACAGAGCGTGAGGGTCTGAGGAGAAGAAAATCACATGAAACATGAAATTTTAAATTGTGGATTGAGGGCTTAGTTGCTTCCCGAGGGAGATGGTGCTTATTTGGTTTTTGCTGTAAAAAATCTAGTTGGCTTTTATAGAGTTGGGAAGTCTGAGTTGTTGTTTTTTTTTCTGCTCTTTGTTCTTTTCTGTTTCAAGTGTTTCTTTCAATAGCTGTTTCCATGCAAATGTATCACAAACTTTAACCAAAAATGTGCATGAAAACACATGATGGAAACAGCTGATGACATCTTAATCTTAACATAAGATCCGTCACTGTATTTTTCTGCACATTTTGAAATATCACATTAGAAAAGATTGATGTAAACGGCAAAATTTGAAAAAATTTCCTCAGTTTCACAAAAGTTTTTGAGTTTGCTTAAGACAGACTAAACAAGTTTTTTTTAATCAGTAGCTATTCTCTTCATACTACGTTATACTCATATTTACTATATACTAATACAAATATAGTAATTTGAAAGTAGCTACAGCTGTTAAATAAATGTAGTGCACTAAAAACAACACATCCTCACACATAAAGGACAGAATAGATGTTTGCCAGTGAGCCCCAAAAAGACATATATGACCGCTGGAAGTACCAGATCCAGATCTGCGTCATATTGGACCTTTGTTGTCATGTTAACATGAAAAGGTCACAGTTTGGTTTGGTTCAGGCACTAAAGCTACTCGGTTAGAGCCAGGAAGAGATCAAGGATTGGGATAAAATAAGAACATTAGTTATGCAAGTTGCATTACGTTGTGTTGCATTAAGTTGTGTTGCGATAAGTTGTGTTGCGCTGCATTGCATTCTGTTATGTTACATTGCATTATGTATTATGTTAGGTTGCATTACATGGCATTATGTTGTGTCATATATGAGACATAAGTTAGGTACGCTACGTAGTGGATAAAGTGGGTGAAAGTCTGTCTGTTTGACTCATCCATCCAGCCCGACCTCCTCCCTACACAGTCTTCGTCCCTCTTCATACTACATCACCTGAGTTCATCTTAATCACAATGACCACTAGAGGTCACCGCCTAACAATAAACATAAATATGGGTCATATTAAGCTACTTTCACAGAACCTGTGGGGTCATTTTCCAGGTGAGGCCGGCCTGAGAAAAAAGTAGAGTATTTCACCCTGAACTGTAATGGAGCTGAAGTATAAAGTAGAATACAGAACCTCAAAATTTTACTTGTGCGTGAGTAAAAATGCTCTCCACCCCTGGTGATTTGACTTTTTTCTTTTTAAATGTAACTTGTACTTGAACCTTTGACTTAGAAAAGTCATTTCTGATGCAGTCATTAATCTTTTGAACCGATGATTCAACCAGGAGAGTTTCGTGCCTCCAACTGTGAGTCACCGAACATCGTCTGGGAAACATTTACTCTCTCTCCATCAAACTACTCCTCCCACTTCACGACTCTATTGTGCCAATGAAACACAAACATCCAGAGCCCTTCAGTATCAAAGTCAACCAATGTGTAAAGAACTGGTGTAAGCTCTCCCTCCCATTCAACCAAACACAATTACAGGCTCATCTGTTTGGCAGGGCCTCGGTGACACCGTGCCAGGCTGCCAGGCACGCCAGCTCCACCAGACATATGTGCCACCAACTGTCTGTCTGAGCATCCGCAAACAGTATCAATAATAACAAGAAATCATCATCCGGCCGTTTGACAAGAGCCTGTTTATTCTTCATCTTAATGTGAGGATGTCGAAGCCTCGCACGCCACAATATGTGAGCCTCAGAGGATTAATGACTGCAGCACTCAGCAGTTCCACAATCAGATAGGGTTAATTCTCTCTTGTATGTTCCAGCTTATCTTTAACCCCAAAACGAAATTACATATTCATGGTTTTAAGTGAAACTCTTCAAAAGCCGCATGTGCTTTTTTTTTCCTCGCTGAAGATACAGTGTAAGTGCAGCGAGAATAATCTGACTGAAGAAGTCATCAAATATGCAGCTTTTACACGTCCACGACTCCACAGAGAACGAGATCAGCTCTGTCACACCATGAACACTGATTACAGAGAATTTACTGGGGAAGATTTACTTTCTAATATTTAATTTGAAGGAATATTTTAATTTTCTTATATTGGGCTCGAATAATCTAGTTGTATGTGGGATGTTTCATGTATGTTTCTGTGTTAAAAGGATACACACTGCAGTTTTAAACATAAAATAACATAAACTTTAATCATTTTAATAATTGATTAATCACTTTATTCTTTAGGAAACTGCAGTGGACAATATTCTGACATTTGTAGATCAAACCATGAATCGATCCAGAAAATCAGTTGCTATCAGGTGATAATAAAAATATGATTCACAAATTGACATAATACACAAAATTTCAGCATTTATGTAGAAATTGCTCTCTCTACAAATGAATTTTCAATGCACAAAAAAATATAGAGCTGCAACGATTAATCGAATAATTGATTATGAATCGATTATTGAATTTATTGCTAACTATTTTGATACTCGACTAATTGGTTTGGGTCATTTTATCCGAAAAAATCAAAATTACCCGATTCTAGCCTCTTAAATGTAAATATTTTCTGGTTTCTTTGGATGTCATCTTAGGCTTTCAAAATCAAAATTTCAAAATCACCATTTTAGGGACTGAAATAGCAAACAGGAGGGCTCGGCTCCTCTTAAAAGGACATGGGCTTCCCTGAAAGTCTACTTTGGGACATTTTGGGGGAACTCTAAAACATGACATAATAAATGACAGAATAAATAACTAATAGTAAAAATATGCTGGTGACTGTCCCTGACTGGTGACCGACCGGTCAGTGTCACATATCCAATTCTGTACCGCTCATATTCACACACGTTCTGCACGATGGTCACATCATGCGTGCAGCAGACACACTGACCATAACGTCACAGCCACAACAGCGCTGATCACAGCAGCTCACACTCAGACACATGCTGGCATGAAGTCGGTGTTACCGACAGACTCCAAGAACAGGACGAGGAGAAGACAGACATAAGGAGGCAGAGCAGCTGATGGTTAGCTCTTCATGCTAATGTTAGCCAGCAGCAGACTGCAGTTCACAGACTGACAGTTAAAATCTCACCTCCTGTTCTGACTGAAGAATAAACAACCTGTGTTGATGAGTTTCCTCAAACATTTTCTCATCCAGTTTAACTTCTGCTTCTGTTTTTCTCACTGCAAAGTTTTACTGCAGCAAACTGTTGCACCGCATCTGTTTCCGGTTTGTTTACATCTGCTTCCACAGAAGATCATGGGAAATCATGTCCTACGAGATCCCATGAGATTCCATGAAATCTTGCAAGATGGTGTTCCCTCTAGTACATCATCTTAATATAGTAATATAATAAGGCCTGGCTGTAATCTGGAGCATTTCTGGAGAAAATGTAAAAGTTATTTAACCATCAGTGTTTCATTATGAACATCCAATTTAATTTTCATAGGTTCATTGTTCTTTCTTTGATAAGAAACTGAATATATTTGGGTTTCGGACTGTTGATCTGACAAAACACACATTTGAAGATGTGATTTTTCAAAAAATATTCAGACCTTTCTTTAGATAAAACAATCAATTTAACTGAAGTTAAACTAATTCAACTAATTATTAATAAGAATAGTTGCAGCCCTGGAGTGCTATAAAAGGACCGAATGATAATTTACTGTCAATTGCCGAATAACAACCTTCGCACCAAAGGTGTGAATTTCCGCAACGCGTTCTCATCACCTCCTCGTCTGGTCTCGTCTCTGACGCTCTGCTGCTGTTAGAACCAGAGAAGAAGAGGAGGAGCGTGATGTCAGCCGGCTAAATGTGACCTTCACACGTGTGCCAAGGGACCGGAGCATGCTCGGTGTTACAGAACTCAACTAACATGCCTGTCAGCTGATACACACCGATATCACAAGAGCTCGGAGTGTGTGTGTGTGTGTGTGTGTGTGTGTGTGTGTGTGTGTGTGTGTGTGTGTGTGTGTGTATGTGTGTGTGTGTGTTAAAGAGCATAATATGCACAATTTAATACAACCTTGCCATAAGGCACGAACAGATCAAATTAGCTATTAGTTAGTGGAGGAAGTGTAGCATGGAAACATAAACAGAACACACACACACACACACACACACACACACACACACACACACACACACACACACTCTGACCTCTCTTATCATCACACTGTAATTTATTTTCTCTTGGACACATACGAGCCTGGACTCTGTTAGTTTTTTTATTTTAAAATGATTTTCAGCCCCTCATAGCGATGTGCTGATTGTGGTGTGTGTGTGTGTGTGTGTGTGTGTGTGTGTGTGTGTGTGTGTGTGTGTGTGTGTGTGTGTGTGGATCAATATAATGTGTGCAGGGTGATAACACTGATGTTGTTGACTCCAGGATGACCCGTGTATGATGAGATTCCAACATTTAAAGGACAATTATCTCCTGATGTCCACATCATCACACACACACACACATACACACACACCCATGTCGAGCAGGAGGCTCTGAGAAGAACGATACTCACGGTTTCATGAGTCTGGACGGTGGCATCTCGCAAAAATGTGAAACACAAGAACACACATGTGGTGAATGGATTAAAGTTCATCTGCTCTAACATGAGCTGCGAATGTTAGCATCTCTGGCTAACTAATGCTAGCTTACTAGCTGCAGTAACTTTACCTCCAGACAAACTTGTTAGATCCACTGCATCTGCATTTGTTCTGTGGGGGTTTGAGGAGGGTTAGCTTAGCTCTTATCCCAGCTCTCTTCCTGTGGTGATCGAGGTCCGGCTGGTCTGGCTGGGTGACCCGTCTCAAGGTCCGCTGCACTAATCGAGTCCCTGTGCTTCCTTTTCCCACATTAATGAGTGTATTTCTGTCATCTATCATGTAGATATACCTGCTGTATTTCACCATCTGACCAGTGTTTGCTGAGATGTAAGCTAGCTTTAGCCTCAGTCTGTTAGCATTAATGTTATATCATGTGCGCAGCTGTTAGCTAACTTTACATAAACACTTTCACAGGGTTGTTGTTTTAAAACATGTCAGATGGAAACATTAAAACATCAGCTGGAGACTTCTCAGCTGACTCAAGTTGAGTTAGCATTAGCATTAGCTTACATCAGCCAGCTACACTTATAAAATTTACTTGTGAGTCATTATTTTAGTCAACAAAATCCACCGTCAGCCAGAAATGAGAATCTGCTTTTGTTTACGTCTCTAAAGAATCACCGTAAACAGTGTGAGAATGCAAAGTTTGGCAGGTGTAGCAACAGTAACTAAGGAGGGCAGGGCTTAGGGAAGGGTCAGATGTAGGCAACAGGATGGTTCTTTGTACTTAAGTAGAATTCTGAGGTACTTTACTTATGAATATTTCCATTTTCTGCAACTTAATACTTCTATTCCACTACAGTGTAGAGGGAAAAGATCCTTTTGATCCTTTACCTTTATTTGACCCTTTAATACACATAAAGTGTGCATATAAATATATTACTAATATTTCATTAATTAATTCAAAATTTGAGGTGTAAATACTGCTGATCAATCAATCATTGTCAGAATTTTTTGCATCCTAATATCAACATCAGCCTCAGAAATCCAGAATTCATCAGGTCCTGTTTGTTATATGATTTCCTGCGGTGTCTCCTGTCTGTGTTTGCAGTTGGAGCTGCTGTGCTGTTGAACATACAGGACCTTGAATCTTTAACCTGAGGGGTTTATTAGCTGATCACTGTTCAATACTGCAGAGGTGCTGCCCCCCCTCGATCCTCCCTGCTCTCACCCAATCCTCTGGAGGAAGAGATCAATGTCAAAAGCTTTTGGATATGTTACTAAATCAATATGACTTTTTTTTTTTCTAACAGCACGAGCATGTGCACACAGATAAGTACAAAACACACACACAGACACACACAGCTGGACAGATCTGATAACCAAACAAACCCTCCTCTCCGGCCTGTTTGGTGTCATTTCATTAGCCCCGCCCCCCCGGTGACCTCCAGTGACCCCGTGTGACCCGGTTCTCCAACAGCATCACCGCACGTCTCTGACCTCTGAACTCTTGACCTGCACTTGTGTGATTCACAGCTGAGGACGTGTTTGTGTTCGTCTGGTCTGCGTGTGTGATATTTATCCCGAAATGTAAATGTAGATAAATTACAAGTGAAGGAGACACAAACGCACACTTACAGATGCATCATTTCAACATTTTTGATTGTGGAGTTTTTCTACTGAGACCAGAATTGTATTTTAATTATTTTTTAATACTTGACTTTGAGGACAATAAACATTTTTTTTACTAATTAAAAAAAAATATTTTGCAATCCTTCAAGGTTTTAATTGGAGTTGCAATTATTAAATAAATAAATATGACAGAAAATTAATTTCCAACTATTTTGATAATCATTTCAGTCATTTTTTAACCAAAAATGTCAAACATTTGCTGGTTCTAGCTTCTTAAATGTCAGGATTTATGACAATAAATGAAAAAAGCCAAAAAAAAGCCAAAAAAAAGTTTTTGGCTTTTAGGACTGTTAGTTGAACAAAAGCAATTTGACGATGTTAGTTTGGGAAATTACGATGAACTAAATATTTATGACAAATATACTTTCTCTTTTAGCTCCGTTTTGGTCTCTACCAGCTCCACGACTGAGAAAATATTTGGCTCTTTAGCTGCTAAATGCTTCACTTTCTTCACCAACTATTCTGTGACTGTGTCTGCTGTTTGGTGCAGGGCTTGGACCACCCATTGTTCTGAACCCCAAATAGTCTGAAAAATGTTCCATTGGACTGAAGGCCAATTTATCCAGCAGCCTGTTGTCCCTAAAAACAAGTGCCCATTGCTCTGAAAAGATCCTCTCTCCCTGTTAGCTCAGTGCTCTGTCCATGGTGCTGAATCAGTGGGAGTTTTTGCCCTTAATATAGTTTGTACCTTGGTTGGTGTGCGAGGAGGCTGTGTATTTTTGGAGCAATGGGCTTTTGTATTCGGCATGACGAGCTGAGAGAAAAATAGGCTTTCAATTCAATGGAACGTTTTTTGAAATGTTGGGGTTTCAGAATAAGGAGTCATCACGGCACCACTGAGCAGGAAGTGTAGGAATGAGTTTTTAGATCTTTTGAGGGAAGTGAGGTCGATGTAAACGACGAGACTCAGCCATAACAGTAAAGTTTTGGGCTGGAAAACCAAAACAATAAGCTGGAAGACACTTGAATGCTCCATTGAGCTGAAACTTGAAGGCAATAACATGATGGGACCTCCCAAATGTAGCACGTTTTCACCGATATGCATGAAAATCGGTACACATGTATCATGCAAAGATGCACGAAAAAGTCTCTTGGACCCTTCGCCTAAACCAGGAAGTCAGCCGTTTTGAATTTTTATGGTAAAGTTTCCTACAGAATTCATCATAACAACTTCAAAATCAGTGTGTGACATCTAGACTAGTTTGCGACTAAAAGCTATTAAAAGATTTACCTGTAGTTGAGCGGTGTGGTCGTGGTGTCGAGTTTTGATGTCTCACCATGAAGCACAAAACTCCTTTCTGCAGCGTCCTCGTCGACTGGTCGATATTTGTCAACGAGGCCCCGGTTGCTGCAGGCCTCGACTGGTGATGGGGTGCAAGGGCCAGTCCAATGCAGTTTTTTCTTTTCCAAAATCTGACTGCCCCTCCCCCACCCAGCTGAACAAGAGCATCTCTGATTGAGAAAATGTCTCCATCAAGGTTTGCATCACAGAGCCTTTTCACTGTTGGCAGGAGACGTATAATTTATCAGAGAACTTTAACTAAAGCTTCGTCATCGAGCGGCGGTTCCCTCTTCACCTGCACTCGACACCATGGAAAGGTCAAATCATTATTATGCTGCTCGGTGACTTTTTATCACAACCTCGATGGAAACTTCAGTGCAATTAGTGAACGTACACTCAGAGAACAAATGATTCAAGTCTGTTTTTTAGCAGGTATGCATAGGATTGGATTTAGTGCACAAATACTGTGAACACACCATCAAATGAACAACAAGGAAATGAAAAGACGGCTGGTTTCTCAATGAATGAGAGACCAGGACAAAGACAGCAACACTGCTCCTGTCATCTTCCCTCTCTCCTGAAATTTATTCTCCAATCTATTAACTGTTTTCAGCATCATCATCATTTTTTCAAGAAAAGATGTCCAAATTCTCTGATTTCAGCTTCTTAAATGTGAATATTTTCTGGGTTCTTTACTCCTCTCTGACAGTAAACGAAGATCTTTGAGTTGAGGACAAAACAAGACGGTGGTCAACATTTTCTGACATTTTAAGGACCAAACAACTAATTGATAAATCGGGAAAATGGTCTGCAGATTTAGATTTTTTTAGCACATATTAAAAAAATATAAAACTATAAATAATAACAAGAATGTGCAAGGCAGACTAAAAGCCTACAAGGCTCATCATGGGCCTCCCCCAGTTATACAGTGAAGCAAATCAAAATGTAATTACAATTACTGACTACGATTTAAAGTCTAAATATTTAGATTCAGAACCTAAAGTCCCTTTTTTATAGCGGAGGTCACACAGACAGGTAATATGAAAACAAAAGAAGAAGAAGTGACCAGTTTTCAAATGTAAAAAAACAACTGAAAAATATAAATAGAATATAAATGCCTCCATACTGCTCATCTGGTGTAATCAAAGTCTTCTAAAGTCCCGACATGCTGTTTGCACACCGTCACACCACACACACAGTTCAGACGGTGTGCATGTGAATGTGGCTCCAAACTAAAGATCGACAGTGAAGATTCAGGATAAAAACATGGTGTTAATAACATTTTTTTAAGTCAACTTGGCATGTTGGGACTTTAGGAGTCTCAATTTGTTGTGCATGTGTGAAATAAAGTTTCAATAAAAAATCCAGAATGAAAGTTCGAAAACAATCCAAGGCACACTGTAGGGACTGTGCAAAATTAAAATGCTTAAAATTACAATCTGTTAGTCATTTTAAAGAAATATTGCCATCTAAAATAAAGACATTTTAATTTTGCACAATCCCTAAGTGTACATTGGATTGTTTTTGAAGGAAACTGGGATGTTTTGAATGTTTTTTTTTAAAATTGAAACTATATTTCACCCACGCAATCAGCCCGTCAAGATGGAATAAGTGTTCCTTTTAACGTTCCTTAACCAAAATCATGTGTTTATTATTGGAATCATGGTAAACAAAGCTTCCTTAAACTTAGTGAAATATTCATTTTTCTTTCTTTCCTGAACATGATCGAGTTGTTGCGTCTAAATTTAACATAATTTTAGCCATTGTGTTGTCACAAATAAATCTTGAACCCAGGACAAAGCAGATCATCAGAGGTGGCTGAGATCGGAGAGTGGATGCTGAGAGTTTAAGTGTAAAAAAAAAAGAGAGAAACAACAGCAGGTGAAATACCTGCTGTGGCTGCAGAGAAGAATGAGCGGATTAGACAGTGGTGTGTGTGTGTGTGTGAGTGTGTGTGTGTGTGCATGGTAGCAGAGATGAATGGTCTCATTTGTGGTGGGCGCCTGGAGGCCACACAGACTGATGTATCCATGCTGCTGCAGACTTTATCTCACACTCAGACCATGTCCACACTAAACGCTGATACATTTCAAAACACCTTTTGTGTGTCAAACTGGGTTTTTGTTCGCAGCAGAATTTTCACTTGGTTTTGTGCTAGAACGCTCAAAAAATAATTTAAATGTCTTAATATTTTTCTTTATTCTCTTTCTGTTTGTGGAGTTTTGTTCACTTTGTTTGTGCTTCATCAGAAAAGGAAAGGTGTTGAAAGGATGGATGGTTTCCATAACAACAAGTCCTCCAAATTAAGGATGACATCATTAGTCATTGCTTTCAAAAAATGTTAAAAACCAAGTAGCAGTCTCTAAGGCTGGGTTAGAAAAAGAAAAAAAAAAGATCAGTCATCTTTGAATCAATTTTCCTTTGCATGGTTCAATATGGATTCACGAAATCCCAAAATCGATCTTTTAATATTTGTCTTTTCTCTTGTGGATGTGCCTGCAGTTTTAACCCCGTTTGTCTTGTGTAACCAGCGTTTGGCGTGAGATCTTGTGGTGCAAGATTGGCTAATTTTAGGTAATGAAAAACAAAAATGTTTCGGATTGGCAGAGTCACTGTGAGAGCAGGTAACACGTAGCATCACTGTTCCTCCACACCCCACTTCCTCTACACAGTCAAATTCAATCGAGACCTCAACAGTCTCCTGTCGTAAAGTCAGTTATTGATGATGTCACCTGACTGACAGAACTTAAAGAGACAGACTGTAACCCCTGTGGATGAAAAGAACCCCTCTAATTTGACTTCCGGCTGGAACATATCGAGATGTGTATTGAATCGTCTCAGTCGGTTAGATGTACACCCCGATGTGTAAGATGTACACTTCTTACACAGTAACATTACCAATATCAGTGTCAGAATCAGCCCCACAAATCCAGCATCAGTCAGAAATGTTTTCTAAGTTAACGTACGTAACATAACCTACAGAAGTTCATAATGTAACTTGTATAAGTTAAATTATGCACACAGGACATAAACTCCAGACTTCTGG
This sequence comes from Lutjanus argentimaculatus, assembly GCA_034769285.1. Lineage (NCBI taxonomy): Eukaryota > Metazoa > Chordata > Actinopteri > Lutjaniformes > Lutjanidae > Lutjanus > Lutjanus argentimaculatus. The sequence goes on along the minus strand of JAWZSL010000005.1, from coordinate 40,560,086 downwards.
GTGAAAGTTCTGTTTGTTTGTGTGTTTCTCGCTCTTTATTCTGCATCACCTGACTTCAGCAGCACAGCAAAACATCGAACCGCACTGACCAAGCTGCTGAATTTGACACATTAGGAGAGATTTTAAGCATTTTGATAGAAAACTAAAGGCGTCACTTGTGACTTTTTGATCCCTTTTTATCAAAACCCTTAATTAATCCTGACAGTTGGGCTGAAAATATACGTTTGAAGCACAAAAATGAATTGTAGTCGTCATACTCTCCTGAAGATGAGGTCAAAGCAGCACTGTTCCTCTAAGACAAAAGGAAATACACACGAGTCTGTGTTGATCTGGAGGGGAAGCTTGGTGAGAAAGCTGCTGTAACATAATGTAAGACATGGAGGGGTGGAGGGATGTTTTGTGTTCCTTACCCTACACACACACATGCATGCACACACACACACAGGCACGCACACACACACACACACACACGGTCCAGACACGCCTGCATGGTCCTAAACTTCTTGTGCACTTTCTCTCTTCTTCCCATCCTATATCATTTCCTCATTTGCCACAGAAAAAGCTTATTGATTTTTGGTGGAATGAATGGGTGTGTACAGTGTAAGAAAGAGTGTGTGTGTGTGTGTGTGTGTGTGTGTGTGGAGAGGATCCTGACGCTGCTCCCCTCTCTAATATTTCAGATGCAGTTGTTTGTTTAATCGATGACTGGAGAACTTTATTAGAAGCTGTGATCGTTCATCACTCGCAACACAAAAACATCAGAGTTTCAGTCTGCACTTTATTAGACAGCCGACGACGACAAGCGACAGCAAAGACGGAAGAGACAGAAAGAGAGATGACATGGGGCAGAATGTCATCGGCTTCGTTGTGCACCTTCAGGGTCAACCAGAGTTCACAGGACTGCAGCCAGAAATACTGAAGTCACAAGTCAAAGTTATTCGTAGAGAAATCTGTTTTCTGTTTATTTTCTGGAAGTTAAATGAATAAAGTCCCTCTGGAGATCAGCAACTAAACTTAACACGGCTAACTAAATGAGCTGAAATAAGCTAAATTATCTGTGTTGTGTGAGGTAAAATAACTGGTTTTACCAAAGGAGCCTGGTGGCTTTGCAGAGAGTGATATCTGCTTTATGTAACTTTGGTTGTGTTGTTTTATTGTTGTCAAAGAACCGCTTGGAAACAAGATGGTGTATCTCATCTCTTCTCATCTCATCTAATGTTGTGTCTCCTTATAAGCGCTCATTGCTTTATATATGCATGCATACATAAGCAAGCCAGGCCCCAATCGACCCACTCGAAGCTTTACATAACTCGACCTTTGCTGGCTTGTAACTTACTGCACAATATTTACTGACGGTGAGCTGTGGGAATAAAACGCTGTGCAGACGAGATGCATGAAGCATTCTGCATACAAGACTGATACCTTCTGTAAGAAATGTGCAAAAGGCTGTTTTTTTGCAGTTTAAATATAATTTTAATGGTAAAATTCTTGGTTGGAAAAAAAATCTCTATACTTTAATGAACAACCTAAAATAAATATAATTTAAATTATGTAAATTATCATATTTCAGTCTGCATCAAGGTATTATAAACCGGCTGTCACTCAGACTTTAATATTTTTTCTTTTCTTTTTTCATAATAATAATAAAAAAAGAAAGTGCCACAGACAACCTGCAATTATGCCAAATGATGTGTCATTCTGCTGAGCCTGAAGCTGAATCTGCATCTGTGGGACCTGGAACCAGGGGCAGGAGGGGCAACTGATTTAGCATGATTAGTTTGCTAAAAGTTTGCCTGCATTGATTAAATTCTCTGTTTCCTCTTTTTATGTGTTTCATGTAGTCTTTGTCTTGTTACATCTGTCGACCATGGTATACACTGAATCCTCCTTTCTATGTGTTACTGTCCCGTTTATTTCGGCTGAAATCAGTCTTGATCAGTGCATAATGATGCAAAGTAAAAATAATCAATAAATCAAAAAAAGTAGTTTTAAGTTTTATTGAAACAGTTGTAGCAGCACATTAGTCGTGTGAAACATTAATTCATGAAGCACAAACAATTTCAACAGATTAATACACAAAAACACACATTACCAGTAAATTATATATTTTATTATTATATTTATCTGAAATAAGGCCCTATGGAGGACACGCCTCTCTATGACTGTTTTATTACCATGACGTTAGAAGTTTTATATTGTTGTTTTAAAAGCTCTACATCATAATGTTGACGACATTAAACAGCAGCGTTTAATTCTAAAACAGCAGCAATAAATTTGTCAATAATGTAACCGAACAGAACAGAGACCATAAACACACACAGACACACACACTAAATCTGTGTCTCCTGGTCTAGTGCACACACACACACACGCTCACACACACACATCGAGACACTACATTCATCACTGCCAAGGTGTGTGTTTAGTAGCCATGTTGGCTGTGGAGAGTGCTCCATCAAATTGACTTTCCTGACATATGGAGTGTGTATCTGTGTGTTCATTTGTAGTGTGTTTATCACCGTGTGATGTGTGTGTGTGTGGGAGGCAGAGAGATGAATAAGACTGATATCTGATTTGATAAAGATATGCAGCCCGGCTCGTCTTCCAGCCTCTGCAGAAAAGGTCGAGGTTCAGAGGTGAAGGTCGACTTTATTATCTCATCACAGAAACGCTGTCAGGTACCTCAGCCGGCCGACTTTTCTCCACATCACATCACAGTGCTGCTGCGAAACTCACTGACTCACAGAGATATATGAGCTACATATAATTTCATAATATTTTTTGCAGCAGTAATACGCAGCTGAAGTGTATATTAATGACCCTCGTTGCTATTTGCATACCTCTGGCGTCTGCGTTCGGCTGTGTTTCCTTTGTTTGCTCCTTGTAACAGGTTGTAAATATGCAGTTTACAGTTTTCATGAAAAAACAATGAGGCCGGCAGCAGCCATGAGCATAAACAAATCTCTCCCTCACACACACACACACACAAATAAAAACAGCTGCTGCATTATTGATGGAATCTGAGGGGCTTTGTGATTTAAGATCAACTGTGGTTGTCGAACACAATGTGCGAGCGTCTCATATGAACTGTCAGGTACTTACAGAACATGTCTGATCACTGGTGCAGTATAAATGTAGTGTAAAGTCTTCAACCTGAAGGTTCATGAGACATGTAAAAGTGGAAAGTGTGATTCGGTGCCGTAATGGAGAGTGAAAGTGATGCATCTGGTCCAAAAATAATAATTCAGTGTTTTTAAGTGATAAAACATGAGGAAGGAGCATGCATGTGTGTCGTATAGGCTCCTGCTCAGGTGTTTACATGATTAACAATTGTAGCTGTTGTACCTGGTGAACAATCTGTACAATCACCCTCATATATTCCCAGGGTTCTATGATTCATACGTCTTATGTTCCCAGGGATCCTATGTTCTCATGGTCCTATGTTCCTAAGGTCCTTTGTTCCTAGGGTCGAATGTTCCCAGGGCCCTACATTACCAGGGTCCTACATTCCCAACATCCTATGTTCCCATGGGCCTATATTCCCCGGGTTCTATGTGCCCATGGCCCAATGTTTGTAGGGTCCAAAGTTCCCAGGGTCTTATGCTTCCATGGTCCTATGTTTCCAGAGTCTATGTTCCCAGGGTCCTATATTCACAGGCTCTTAACTTCCCAGGGTCTTATGTTCCCAGGGTCCTGTGTTCCCATGGTCCTATGTTCTAAGGGCCCAGTGTTCCTAAGGTCTTATGTTCCCATGGCCATACACTCCCAGGGTTCTATGTTCCCAATGTCCTATGTTCCCAGGGTCCTATGTTTCCCAATGTTAGACCCTATGTTCAGAGGGTCCTTTGTTCCTATGGTCTAGTGTTCCCATGGTCCTATGTTCCATGGATCTTAGGCTCCCAGGGCCCTATATTTCCATGGTCCTATATTCCTATGTTCCTGTCTTTCCAGGGTCCAATATTCCCAGGGTTCTATGTTCCCAACATCCTATGCTGTCAGGGTCTTATGTTCCCAGGGTACTGTGTTACCAGGGTCTTATATTATAGGATTATAGGATTGCCTATTTCTCACCTTAAATGTTTTCATAAACACATTTTAGTTTGCTGTTAGCTGTAATTTGAGAAAGGTTATGACCAGACCATCATTTCTTCCTGCTTGAAGACAGGCCGAGCACCACCTGACCTTGCATTGGTTTGGTTGTTGAGGCATTTTGGTCTGAGACTGTTGATAATGTCCCTTTGAAATCAAGAATGAACTGACAGATTCCTGACATTTGTGAATTAGTCTGACGATGCCAGACTCCCCTGTTAGCAGCAGCAGCAGCAGCAGCAGCAGCAGTAGTAGCTGTAACAGTTTCAGCCTTCAGCAGTAACAGTAAACTGCTGCTCTGAGAGCTGCAGCAGCCTCAGTGTGTTGAGCTGTTTGAAACTGGGCTTGTTTAACACAGATGAGAAGGTTCTCAGTATTCTGAAGCAGTCACTTTGTCTTTGATGTTCATATCAACACAGCAGGAGTCACAGCTCTCCCTGAAGGCTTTCACCTCACACAAGGGACCAAAGTCTAACAAGTCTCACTGGAACATGTTATTGACACAGTCAACACATTTGCATACTGAAGAACGCTTTTGTTTAAACCCGTGACAAAATATTTTATTCAGCCGTACATTTACATACTTACACACTTTTGATGCAGGCTCCTATTATGTGTCCTATTATGTGTGTGTGTGTGTTTTTGGCTCTGCATATGCACACACGTCTTTTGGGAGACTCCATGCATTAGAGGCTCTCCAGCTGTTTAACTCCGGGATGCAGATGACAGCGAGTCACGTTGTCTGACAAGGACAGAGGAACATAATGCAATAAAATCTGTTTTTTTCAGTCCTCTCACATCCTTCACAGTCTATTTCATAAACACACACACTCTGTCACACCTCGTATCACACACCAGATCTCAGGGTGATGTGCTCGGTTTGCTGCCGCAGACGGTAAAGTAATATTTTCTCCCACCGAGTCCCTCTGTACACGAGCTGTGTCAAGAGTTTCCTTTCCTCACTAACACTTTTGTGCACTCTTGTTAAGTGCAAAGATGAATTGTAATGATGATGTGACTTGAAAGCTTGTATGATTTAGCATTTTTTCCAGCAAGAAAAATCCTCTCTGCATTAATCATTCTCTTTAAGTGCTTTTGTAGATTTTTATGAGTGTTTTTTTTCCCCTGCTCTCTCTGGGTAACTACTATAGCCACTGATCTGTTGTGTCTGGAGGTGATCTTTCTAGTAATTAACAGTTTGAGTCCGGTTTTATTTCTTCGTACTTTCATCCAGGCTGTCCATTGGCATTAAAGGGATATTTTTGATTATTTGAAGTAATCAGTATAATCAGTATATTACCTGCAATGCATGGCAGTCGACACGTCCCCAGTTTGGAGCAGCAGCAGGAGTCCTGGTGTAGGAAGCTAAGCAATGAACTGCTGTGGACAAGGTCAGCAAAATATATTTCAGACACCTAAAAAAAATCTATATCAGTTTTAGTTTGTTATATTTAGAATATTTTCACAGCTGTACTTTGCCATCAGACAGCCTTTTCTGACGGGAAACCAGCATTTTGTCAGCCAAATATCGCTTTCGTCAAACCAACCAAACTCCACAGGTGAAATCAGTAATTTTACCGTGCAGAACACAGGAGTTCCTGGTCTACCGCTGCCATGATTGGCTATTTTGTTGGTGTTATTCTCTGACTTCTGTGTTTTAAAAGGTTAGTTCTGCTTCACCAAAGTCACAGATTATACAAACTAAGTCACAGATTGAGGCAGCGGTAGACCAGAAACTCCAGTAATCTGTGAGATAAAATTACTGATTTTGTCTATGGACTTTGGTTGGCTTGGAGAGAGTGATATTTGACTTTTATAATGGCAGTTGACTGTCGAAAAAGTCTGTCTGACAGCAAGGTACAGTGGTGAAAATATTCTAAATACCATGTACACTCAAACTAATGCACATTTCTTTTTAGATGACACTGTACGAGGTGGCTAAAATACAGTTTGTCGCCAACTCTGTCCACAGCAGTTAATTGCGTAGCTTCCTGCACCAGTACTCCTGCTGCTTCTCTAAACTGGGGGCGTGTCGACTGCCATCTGCTGTAGGTGATAACACTGACTATGGATAAGTACCTCATACAACCACACTTTAAATATATGAACTATCCCTTTAAATTATTCTCTTTAGAATCATTTAAAGACATTTAAAGTTACCCAGATATTGAAGGTGTGTTTTGTAGCCAACCACAGCTACAAAATATAGGAATAAAGGGATCTGTTGTTGTCTTACATACATGAAAACATGTAAGTCAGTGGGGCAGAACCTGAGTTTTCTGTCAGTTAGTAAAATATCTTAGTTTGTCTGCACCTCCCAAAACTAATATCAGTGCATTTCAGCTGATCAGACCAGTGCAAAAGTGTTTAACTGAGCTTTTCTTCTATTTCAAAGGTACATTTTCTGATGATTCATGCAGCTGAGTTGGTCCTACATCAGTAAGATAAATCAACAAGAGTCCACTGCCTCATTAGCTGCTCTGTGAGGCTGTAGAGGCACTGTGGTGCTTTGAGCTAAATACCAACATCAGCATGCTAACACGCTCAGAATGACAATGTAAAGATGTAAAGGTGCTCATTTTTAGCAGGTGTGATGATTACCATGTTTACATCTTTGGCAAGTTAGCAACATTTGGTAATTAGCAGTGAAGTTCAAAGTACAGCTGAGACTGATGAAAAATAGGTTTAGCAGGATTTTGGTTGTTAGAAAAAGTCCAATCCACGCCTGGAACATGCAGTGAGGGAGAGCTGGTCCTGGATGCTAATGCTAATAGTCACATCTTAAATTAGTTTGTTAGAGAAACACGCACTTACCTCAAAGTCAAAGTCAAAGTCAGTTTTATTGTCAAGTATGCTATATGCACGACATACAGCACAGATGAAATTGCATTCCTCTCGAACCACAGTGCAAACATGCAATATAATAAAAACACCCAATACAACTGGGAGAAAAAAAAAATATATAAATAGAAAAAGTAGAAAAATAGAAATAGTGCAAAAATAAGAGACAAGGGCACATGTGGTGTATTCAGCATGATGATGTCGTAGTACTATGGTATAAACTGTAAACAGGAAGTAATGTAAACAATGTGAACAGGAAGGTCCATTTAGGATAGATTAAGTTAGATTAAAGTGAGGTAGTGCGTTGAGGTGCAAGTAAGTGGGGGAGAGTGGAACATGGGATGTGTCCCTGAGATCAGTCTGTGACAGGAGGCAGGGGGGTGAGTGGGGGTAGAGCAGGGAGAGAGTTGAGTCTCCTGACTGCCTGATGAAGGAAGCTGTCTTTGAGCCTGCTGGTTTTGGCCCGGAGACTCCGCAGTCTCCTCCCCGACGGCAGCAGGCAGAAGAGGCTGTGGGATGGGTGGGTAGGATCACCTGCAATCCTGGTGGCTTTGCGGGTGAGAAGGGAGTTGTAAATGTCCTGAAGGGGCTTGAGGGAGACACCAATGATCTTCTCAGCTGTTCTCACGATGCGCTGCAGAGTCTTACGGCAGGACACGGTGCAGGCACCGTACCACACAGTGATGCAGCTGGTGAGGATGCTCTCGATGGTGCCTCTGTAGAAAGTGAGCATGGATGGGGGCCGGGGCTCTTGCTCTCCTCAGTTTGCGGAGGAAGTACAGGTGTTGTTGGGCTTTTTTGGCCAGTGATGCAGTGTTGTGACTCCAGGACAGGTCTTCGTTGATGTGCACGCCCAGGAACTTGGTGCTGCTCACTCTCTCCACTGCAGCATCATTGATGATTAGTGGAGCATGCTGGGTGTGTGCTCTCCTGAAGTCCACAACAATCTCCTTAGTCTTCTCCACGTTCAGGTGGAGATTGTTGTCTTTGCACCACATGGCCAGCCTGTTCACCTCACTCCTGTAGATTGTCTCATCGCCGTTGTTGATGAGACCCACCACAGTCGTGTCGTCCGCAAACTTAATGAAGAGGTTGGAGCTGGATGATGGAGCGCAGTCGTGGGTCAGCAGAGTGAAGAGGAGGGGGCTCAGCACACATCCTTGGGGGGCCCCCGTGTTCATTACGATGGTGCTGGAGGTGTTGCTGCCGACCCGAACTGCCTGTGGTCTCCCCGTCAGGAAGTCTAACAGCCAGTTACACAGGGAGGTGTTGAGTCCTAGCTGGTCCAGTTTGTGGATGAGCTGCTGTGGGATTATTGTGTTGAATGCTGAGCTGAAGTCGATGAACAGCATTCTGACGTGTGGGTCTTTGGTTTCCAGGTGGGTGAGGGCAGAGTGAAGGGCAGTGGAGATGGCATCATCGGTTCGACCTGCTACCTAATCTACACCAATCATTAGCTAGGTAGGTAGGTAGCTGGTGCTTTGCTCTGTAACAAAACTTTAGCTAATGATCAAGCTAATCTGATTATTAGCTAGCTAGTTATATCTGATAGTTAATGTTAGCAAAATTGTTAGCCACCTACTTAGCTAGCATTTGGCTAACATTAGCTAAGATGCCACTTTTTTGGGTTCCCAAGCAACATATTTTAACCGTCTTCAAAATTTGTTCAACATAGTGTCGAGCCCATACCAAGAACCATAAAGCGTTCTTCGCCTTGTCCCCATAGGAGAACCCTTTTTGGTTCCTGGTAGAACCTTCCTTGGAACCTTTGAACCCTCTCATAGAGCTCGACTTAGAACAAACATAAAAGGTTATATCTAGAACCATCTATGAAAGGTTTCATTCAGAACCTCCTATAAGAGGTTCTACAGAGAACCTTTCTATGGTATAATGGTTCCACCCACTTTTTAGAACATTTTTATATTCCAAAGATTTTATCCAGAACCCACTCAGGAGGTTCCACCGAGACCCTTTTTATATTCCAAGAACCCACCCAGAGGGTTCTATTGAAAACCCTTTTATGTTATGACACAAAAAAACCTGATTAAAGAGTTCCTAAATCCTTCCTACAAAAAAGGGTTCTTTAGATGAAAAGGGTTCTTAATGGAATGGGGATCAACAAAGTCATTAAATTAAAATGACTGCACAGATTTTGTGCCAGTTCATCAAATAGTTGTTGAAACACTTGATCTACATTTTGTGGAACGACCAACAGACAGACATTACAATTTCCTGGAGCCGATAAAAATCAAAGTCTGCAGACGACTGAAATCTATTTTGTCGATCTGTGTGAAGTCAGACAGGTTTCTGGTTTCATCACAGTCTTTAGAGAAATGCTGCATCAACACTATCAGAGCTAATTAAGAGACGTGATGCTACAAGGTTTAACTCTGAGTCACTGCTAAGAGAAGCAGGTGGAAATTTGTTGAGAATATAAATGTGGTTTCTTCTTCTTCAGTTTAACTTGTGTCACACACCTGAGGAGAGAAAAGAGTCCGGTCAGTGTGGGGCTTTCATCAGCAGTAAGCAGAGTCACAGCGGGGGGTGTCGAGAGGAGGGACAGCTTGTCATCTGCACCTCATCCCGTCTCTCAGTTACACCACATTACATCACCAGCGCCGCCTTGATCTGTTGTGTTCCTCGACACAAAAACACATCATACAGCTGCTGTCTCAGTTATTTTGGAACATGCGCTCAATTAAGAGTTTAACCTCAGTTCAACAGGAGGAAGTTTGGTGATCTTCAGAGAGTAATGCAGCTGCGTTCTGACTGGTCGTGAACCCACCAGTCTTCATCACATCTGACACCATCTTCATCATCGGGAAGAAAACTTTGTCGAACAGAGACTGCTCACATATTACTCAGCAACTGAAGCAGGAATGCTGTCATACTTGTTGAAGCGTTGTGCAAGAGTCTGTAGCATCAGAGATACTCTGTATGTGTGGGCGATCCGGCCAAAAACTAATTTCACAATCTATTTAATCACAATTTGTGATCTAAAGTGCAATCTTTATTCTCGATTTTGAAATCCCCTGCAGACTGTTAGCCAGACTTCAAATAGCCAGTAAATTCCTCCATTTAAAAAGCAATGTTGTATTAAATATAGTGCATAAGTTTAAAAATAGTGGGTTTAGAAGACAGAAAGTCGAAGATAACATCGAGGTAGAGCCACGTGAAGTAGCCTAATTCATCCAATCAGCAGCCATAATTGGCTCCATCAATCTATTGATTTGTTCACGAAACATGGATCCGTTGAGGTTATGTTAAGTTTGCAAACAGAAGTAAGAGGATGTTAAAACCTTCAGTCTCTACAATGCGCCTGAAAAGTTGTTTGCAGAAGCCACCCACCAAAAGAGTTTGGTGGTTCATCTCATTTTTGATTCTCAAAACCAAAAACAAAAGAGCAAAAGTGCCAAGAACACCAACAAACAGCATCTGTCTGCTCCAACATGAGATGTAAACGTTGGCATGGCTCGCTACCGAGGTTCAGTACTGTAACTTAGCATTACTTCCAGTACCATGGAGGGTTAGGGTTAACGAGTTGTGTTAATGACTTTATTTTATTTCATGGTGACACTAGAAGAAGACACATTGGTCCTGGATGCTTTCAGAGTTTGGGCTAACGTTAGCGCTAATGTTCTTTTTAAAGGTGAAACATATTGTTTGAAATAACAAAGCATGAAGCTTATGTTACTGTTGTATTTTTATAGTAAGCATATAAAAAGACTAAGGTTAAAACAAATTCATATTTTAATTAGTGATAATTTTGTCAGCTATTTTTAATTTAGTCTTTTTCTGTGTCAAATGTCCTCTTTAGTTTTTAACATATTTTCATCAACCTCATCCCGATTTTTCAGTCAAGTTTAGTCGACTAAAAGTCTGAACATTTTAGTCTTCATCAAAGGAAAGCATAACTGATTTAGTTTTGTTTTAGTCGTTTTTTTTTTGGTTATCAGATTATATTATAATTTATATTTAAGTCAATCTAGTCGAGCCCAAATCAATAATTTTATTCAAACATATTTCATTTAAGATTTTATTTTGTCATTATCTGATGAATGATCCACAACACAGCCTACATATATATATAATTTTTTACAACACTAATTTTAATTCCATTTTTCTTTATAATACCATAATCTCACAAATAACTAGCAAATCTACAACACAAGATTAGTGGTGCACCTTTATTTCTGTCTTGTCATGTCCTCTGCCTGGGACATGTTAGCTTTAGCCTTCGTGTTTTAGCACAAAGCCATCAAACATTTTGCTTCCTTCTTGTTTTAAAACAATCAGCTGAAAACATAAAAAATCCAGAATCTCCAACCACCGTGTGTAGTTCGTGTTAATTAGCTTGTTAGCTATAGCAGCTGATAAAACCTGCGGGCAATGGTCACCATTTCAGTTGATAATATGATGGTGTTTGTCTAGAAATCAAATCAAATTCACTGAAAACGATCAAGAAATTCAATTGTAAATGTGCCGCAGTTATCACTGTAAGATGCACATGTACCCTGATATATTTACACACCATATTTTATTTGCATTGAGACACAATAGACACAGTAGCAGCTGGTGTCAGCTGAGACGTCTTGCAGGGACAGAGTCGGGGTTATCACTCAGCTGAAGCGTCACACAGAGCTAGAACCTCTAAAACTAATTCACCCTCGGCTGTTTGTTTCTGCAGATTAGGTTGTTCTTTAAATGACTGAGTCACACACAGGCGGACACCTCAGACTGTGTGTGTGTGTTCCTATTATTGGAAACGGGGTTAGTGATCTTCAACCTTCACTACAATTTACCCTCACTGTCGCTCTGTGAAGTTCATTTCTGTTATTGATTGGAGGAACCCATTACAATCACGCACAAACACACGTCAGTCCAGATCCACCGGCTGTTCACTTAAACCCTTTAATGACATGCAAGACTTGAGTTTGACCTTTTGTCTCGCTTCAAGAGACCTGCTGGGCTTTAAAAATAATGATGGTGAAGAAGTGATGAAGACACCAGAAAATCGACTGTTTGTTGGCGAGAATAGTTTGGCATTTTGGTAAATTGTTTTTGTGCCAAGAATTAGATGAGAAGATTGATACCACTCTCATGAATATGAAGCTAGAGCCAAAAGAGGGTTAGCTTAGCTTACAAGCTCACATTTCTGCTGGTGCACAGATTAAACAAATAAAGATCAAAATACCAGTCTCATGTCTGCATTAATATGAAGCTGCACTCAATTAGCTTAGCTTAGCATAAAGTGCCTGGAGAGAAATACTTCCAGCCTGTAACTCCCACTAAAACCACAATTTGTTGTTTTCACCTTTCTGCTTTTGTACAACAAAGATCAGTAGTTGCACTCTCATGTTTTATAAGTATATAGCTACAGTCAGTTAGCTTAAAGCTTAGCTTAGCATAAAGACTGGAAAAAGGGGGAAGCAGCTAGCCTGGCTCTGTCTGTACTTGTATGTAAGGTGGTGTGTAGGCGTATTTCATTTCTGCTTGGCAGATTCCGGCTAGCTAGGCTGTTCCCCCTGTTTCCAGTCTTAATGCTAAGCTAAGCTAACTACAAATTCACCATACAGACATGAAAGGGGTTTTGATCTTTTCATCTAATTCTCAGCAAGACAAGTGAACTATAAAAATGGGTTGCCTATACATCGAATAAAGTAAGTTTTGACTATTTTTTAAACTAAAGCCTACGTCTTTGTCTATTTTCCTCTAAATTCTGATCTTGAGTCTTCCTAGGTTAGCTATGAATGCTATATCCAAAAAAAGAAAAGTCTCCCAGAAAGTAGTTGTGGCTCCAGACAGATTTTCTTTGTCTTTTTTTGGTTAAAAATGTCTCTTTGGACACTGAAGGCTGCTGAACCCAGCCTTAGAGCTACAGTATCTATCAGCAGCTATATGTGTGCGTATGTCAGTTCAGTAGTACAGATATCACAGGTGATGACATATTCATTATCAGGAGCTCTCAAAGGTGCCTATTAGCTCATCAGCTGTCATGTGATTTTCCTTTTCATTCTGTCCTTCCATACATGAAGATGTAAACATGCAATCTTCAATCACATTCGCTGTAAAAATACTTTCAGTACTTTCTCAGATGACAGACTCCACTTTGTGTTTAAGTACTTGTGTAGCAAAGTGTCCATTGTGTGCAAGAAAAGCTTTAGAGACAAACCACCAATTATGTGACACCTGTTTGATCCTGTATTGATTTCCTTCAGTCTCTCTGCAGACACCTTCACAGTCCAACGTGTCTGACACTGTCTGCTCTGCTCTGCAGGCCTGTGGGCTGTTAGAACTGCCCTCTGTCTTTGTTTATAGATGGTAAAGGATCCTGAAGGCTTTTCTCTGAGACCCAGTGTCCCTGCCCTCTTAACTTCCCTGATCCCCAATAATATCGCCCTCAGCTCCGATTACAACCCTCCCTGCCACCCTGAGTGCAGAGCTGCAGAGAGAGAGGTGTAGGGTTCTCCTCCTGCCTCCGCTTGTGTTCTCCCCCTCCGTCTGTAAACATCTTTCACTCTCTGATCTTTCTGCTGTTGTGTATGTGGCACTTGTATCTGTGTACCTCTGGGATGTGACCTCAGACTGTTGTGATTAAAGCCTCAACATGCATCATGAAACAACTATTGAAGACTCTTGAAAGATGCTGAAATACAGCTTCAATCGAAAAGGCTCTACAGTGTGCACAATAGCCACGTTTCCACCACAGGAACTTTCCCCAGGGACCGGGAACCTTTGGGGGAAGTCGGTGCGTGTCCACCGCAGGGACCAGGGTCTAAATTAAGCTCCGGGGACATTATTTTAGTATCCCAAAAGTTCCTGCTTGAGGGTTCTACTTTCCAAAAGTGCAGGAACTGTTGGTTGCCCTTGTTCAGCTTTTTACCAGCACCAAATCTTTGTTTTTTGTATTTTTTTAAACATTTGACTTTATTCAACTCCTCTGCATGTGGGTCTGTTCTCCAGTTCCTGCTTGGCTAATTTTGACACAAGCCGCCATTTTTAAAATCTGCAGCTGCAGTTTAGTTTGTTTTTTCTTCATTGTGCTTAGACACATCAATATGGAGTTACAGGAGAAATCGTTGTTGTAAAGCTGTATGCAAAATTAACGTGTAAAAACAGTCACTGTTTTTACAGTCATTTTCCTACGTTGCTAGGCTCTTTTTTTTTTTTTCTTTTCTTTTTTTTTGACTAATTTGCCTAATTTTCACGGGTTCTGAGCCACGGTGCATGAAAACACAGACAGCAATGGACTGAAAGAACTTTTTTAGCTCCTTGAAAAGTAGTTCTGGGAACTATAAGTTGTGCTATATCCATGTGTAGAAAACAATTAATTTGAAAAAAGGCTTCTGAAAGTTTAGCAAATAATGTTATAACATGTCTGCTACTCTTTAAGTTCTGCCATTTTTTTGATTACACTTTTTACACACTTTGTTTCTTTGCGGTTGCTGCTGTTATGATCATACTGTGTCTTTTAGCACTAATATTTAGCATAAATCCTTCTGAAATGACAATATTAATAATATTTCAGGACCATACGCAGGAACACAAACCCTTGATGCTTGTCGATGCTTTCTAATGTGTGCCATTAATGTGTGCTATTATAATGTGTTATTAACAGCTAATTTATACGTATACTGTTTATACATAGATGAGTTAGTGTTATCCCATCATGTTTAAGCTCTTTTTTTGGTATAACGGGTTCTTTTCCTTTGATACTGTGCTGATAATACCTGTACACTTGCACACTGAGGTTCTGATCTGCAGCATCAGTCTACAGTGAACAATATTTCTTCTTTTTTTCTGAAGGATGAGTCAAACTGCAGAAATCCTGCCTTTCATTACTTTACATTTCCTGTCACTGTGTCCTATGGGCTTTTGTGGGGATGTGAAATATTCAGGAGTGACTTCAAAAAGACTGAGACTTTTGGGGATCATACATCTTTGTAAAAATCCATATTATTTCTTTGCAATTCTTACAGGAACCTTTATGACATTTTCTATTCTCTGTGCCATCACTAGAATATACAGGGCAGTGGTGGAAGAAGGACTCAGATCCTTTACTTAAGTTAGTGTGAACTGTCCCTTTAAATTACATTTTAACTAAATCTACTGTAGATCCGAGGACTAAAGTACGACAATCCTTTGATATTTAGTCGACTAAAACTAAAACAGTTCAGATCAAATCTAACTAACTGGATTTCTACAGCAGTTAGCCTGTGTAGCAAACGTTAGCGTTGGTCTGTGTAGTTTACGTTAGTGGTTGTGGTGCTAGATTAGCGATGTTGTGTAGCAATGTAGTGGTTATTCTGTGCTCTGGTTAAAATGTTAAATCATCCCCAGTCTCCCCTACATGTAAATGTCTTCACATATACTGTAGCACATGTTAATAAATAAATAAATAAATAATAAATAAAAATAAAACTGGTAAATACTTAAAAGTACCAATGGTACAGTATTCATTTTGCAGAATGAGCGCATTTCGGATAATTATCTTGTTTACATTATTAGTCATAACTACATACAGTATGGGTGTTGGAGAAGGGGGAGCGAGAGAGAGGAGTGTGTGTGGTGTGCGTGCGTGTGCGTGGTGTGTTGCGTGTGTGTGTGGTGTGTGTGTGCGTTGTGTGTGCGTGTGTGCGTGGTTGTGTGTGTGTGTGTGTGTGTCAGTGTAGGATTACCGTCTCTCTGCGCTCTCTCTCGGTTCAGTTGAGTCCTCGGAGCGGTTGAAGCCGTCGGTGCGGTCGGATGATGCTCTGCGCGCACCGGAGCCTGATGACAGGACAGCCTCTCCGCGCTCGGTGTCTCCCGGAGCTTCGCAGCGTCATTATAACGGGATTATAACTCTCTATAACTCCTGCACCGGGCGCGTCTCCTCCTCCTCCTCCAGCCCTCCTCTCCTCCTCTGACGCTCGGTACGCGGCGGAGGCAGCCTCTCCGTCGGCTCTGAGATGCTCCTGCCGCCGCCGCCGCGTCCTCATCGCTCCACACCGGCTGCTGTGACACTTTGATGCGGCTCATTTCTGCTTTACAAATATGATGAAATGGCAGCCCCGGAAGAAGGTGAGTGAGCTGCAGCGTGTTTTAACTCCAAACTTGTGTCGGAATGTGTGTGTGGATGTGTGAGTGGCACCGCTCCGGATCAACAGGGCTATTTAAACACCGTGAGAGCGCCCAGGCAGTCACGGACACTTTATTAAGGATAATCCGTTAATAGCTCCGCGTTTCACAAAGACACTGCAGCAACATGTCTGTGCAGGATTATTGGAGGATTATACAGGAGATGAAAAATTCCATAAAGCTGCAGAAAAGTGGCTTTAAGCTCACTGTTCACCACCGGGAACACTGGAAGACAACTGTGGAGCTGTTATAGAGACGACATAGAGAATTAAACATGTCATAAAGGCTGGAAGAATTACAGATACAACATCAGAAAGTACCTAAAGTCATTGTAAAGTCACCATGGAATATTTCAGACAATGCACAAATTCCCATGGGACACGCAGGAGTGATCATTAACCATGCAGTTAACTGTACATTTTGCATTCATTTACTGTTTAAAACTTAGAGGAAAAACACAGGACTGGATCAATTGAGTCAATTATAGTCAATTAATCAACAGAAAATTAACAGTCAGCAATTTTTATTGATCATTTTATCAAGCAACAGCACTGACTCTTCACTGACTGGTGTGATTATTTGCTGCTATAAATCGAATTGAGTTATTTTACCTGTTTTCAAACTGTTTTTCTGACATTTTCAGACATAAAGGGATAGTTCAGGTTTTTTAAAGTGGGGCTGTATGTGGTGCTTATCCATAGAGTTGCAATGAACAGTTATTTTCATTGTCGACTAATCTGTCAGTTATTTTCTCGATTAATCGATGAGTTGTGCGGGCTATAACGTGTCAGAAAACATTTTTTTCCCAGAACTCAGGATGACGTCTTCAAATCTTATAGGTCTTTTTTTCTCCACAGCCCAAAGATATTGAGTTTACTGTCACAGACGACTAAAGACACCAGAAAATATTCACATTTGAGAAACTGAATTTCACTCTTTATTTCTTAAAAAAAGACTCAAAGTGATTGTAGTTATCATTAGTTGTAGCTAACTCTGGTGCAGCTAAGTGGCTGTGCACTGTCCCTGTTAAATAAATAAATAAAATATTTGTCAATTCACGTAATAGTTGACAACTAATCGATTAATCGTTGCAGCTTTAATCCATGGTCAGTCTAATACCAACAGTAGATGATGGTCAGGGTCACTCATCTGGCAGAATCAGTCATTTTACCTCTCAGAACTCAGGATTTGCTCATCCACCGCCTGGTTGGTCAGTGTGTTTGTGTTGTTGCATGACTTCTGTGTTTTAAAGCATGGGTCTTCAATAGGTGGTCCGTGACCTCTAGGGGGTCCTCAGATTTACTACGGGGGACCACCAAAAATCAAAATACGTCTGAAAATACACATGAATGGCTTTGGACTGTTGGTTTGGAACTTTAGTGAATTTTAATGCTTCTTTTACTATTTCCTGACATTTTTTTAGACTTAACGATTGATTAATTCATTGTAAAAAATAAATTACAGATTAATGTACATTATCAAAAATATTTTTTGTGAGTTTAAACTCCCTTTTCAGTTCCAATCTGATTCTGCTATCTGAAGATTACGTGATGCTTTTAATGAACTTCAGTCTGAAAAGCTTGTGTAGTTTGTGTAATGTAACAATGGTGTTGTTTTGTTGTTACTGAAAAGCACTTTTGTATCTAGGCCTGTGTTTATAAATTTGCCATATAAATACAGTTAATTACTATTATTACTAGAGTATTATTACATACTGTACACTGTATACGTTCTGTGTTCTACTTGTTACTGTAGATCGGGAATGATGTAATACAGAGTCTGGTGGAGTGATGTGATGTAAGAAGTAATGTGCCATGTTTGTAGTCAGTGTTCAGTTGTCCTGCTGTTGAATCGGACAAAGACAAAAAAATTAGTTCATGAGTAAATGAATAGTTAATACTTATAACCAGGATTACACTGGTGGTTTCAGGTATGTGAACTGCTTTTTTTTTTTGCAGCTTTTGAGCTTTTTTCTCTCCTCACCGTTACAAGCTAACGCTAAGCTAGTGACGCGTTCATGTGCCAGTGGAATAAAACGGGCTCTGTTGGACATTTAATCAAAAAGATAACAACGCAGAAAGTCATAAGTGAGTAACAGGAGATTATAACGCTGCTTCATGTTGGAGAGGAAGTTGTGACTCGTCTGCGTGTTTCATCTGCTCCTCGTTAGCATGCTGACGTTAACATTTAGCTCAAAGTGTGACTACAGACTCTTGGTTTAGTTCCTGTATGAAGTAGGGGTCCCCGTCTCGCTGTGTAGAAAAAATCTGTTTGAGAAGGAAGTGGCTGATATTTTAAAACCTCCTCCATGTCTTGAGTGGGTAGTGTGAACTGGGATTTGATGCCTAACCAAATTAGTTTCTGGCTCAAAGATCACAGGGAGCGACGCTGTTCCTCTGGAAAGAGTGTGAGCCGTGGTCCTGAAGTGGTGGATGGAGCTGTAATAACAGCAGAGCTCCCAGCGGAGCGTGTTAACTGATCGGGCCAGACTGTCAGCTGTTACGGCGCTAATGGCAGTGATGAGAGGAGAAGAGGGACCAGAGACTTCTCCTGTACATTTTACTGTAAACAGAGACACTTGCTTAAATGTTTGAGTCGTGTGTGTTCAACTTTTCCTCTCACGTTTTGTGTAAGTGAAGAAGAGAAAGTATTACCTGGTTGACTGCACGTGGTTAAAGGGATAGTCTGGATTATTTGAAGTGTGATTGCATGAGTACCAGTGTAGGAATCTAAGCAATGTATTTTAGCCACGTTTATAAATATCAGCTTAAGTGTGTGCTATATTTAGAATATTTTCCACACTTCACCTTGCTGTCAGACAGGCTTTTCTGACGGGAAACTGCTGTTATATAAAACCCAAATATCACTCTCCATAACCAACCAACTCCCCTGCAAAAACAGTAATTTTATCTCACAGAACAAAGGAGCTGCTGGTCTACTGCTGCCTTGATCGGGTAGTTTTTTTGTGTTATTGTGTGATTTCAGTGTATTAAAAGGTAGGTTTGGATTCACCGAAGTCACACAACAATGCAGACAATTAGCCAAAAGAGGCAATGGTAGAACAGCAACTCCTGTGTTCTGTGAGGTAAAATTAATGATTTTCCCAATGGAGTTTGGTTGAGTGAGGAAGCACAATAAAATATTTGGCTCATATAGTGATGGTTTCCTGTTGATTTTTTTAGATGGACTTTTATTAGGGATTCTAAAATAGTAGGGGTGTCACAGTTTCAATGTTAAGTCAAAACTTGATTGACTGTAGTGATAAAATCTAAATTTCATATCACTATTATAGTGACCACAATTATCACAGTTATTGTGGTTTTGTCCTCATACAACCTCACTTCAGATAATCCGAACTATTCCTTTAAGGTTATGAAGTTGAGATATGAAACTTCGACGTCTGGTCGCTGAGTGAAACATTTCTAATGAAGTGACAGTGTGCAGGAATTCAACTTGTTGTCTTTTAAGAAAAGATGCTTGATTTCTCTGTGAAGTCTCCTCGCTGACCTGACATCTCGCTCTGGTTTACATGTGTTCTGCCTCGGATGCTCGCAGGGTGACGAAAGCCTCTGAAAGACACTCGGTGGACGGCTGCACAGCTCGGGCTGCAGATCTACTGTACAGACGTTATCGGCTTTGCAAATCAGTGGAATACTTCCTTTGAACACTTGTTGCAGGGATGAATATTTATAGAAGCTCATGTTAAAGCAGACTCTTAGTATAGCATATTTGTGCGCTTTTATTTTGAAGCCTCTGAATGAAGACACAAACACGACTTCAAGCTCTTGTTTTCCAGCAGAAAGCAGGAGTGAATGAGGGCGCTCGCTATGAGATGAGCTGAGATGTATTACTTTGAATCAAACTGTTATTTAATGATGTAAGATGCCATAAAATCAATACTCCCTTTGTGCACTGCGCCATGTGCCACAAATGAGAGCTGGTGCATGTGCACAAACACACGTACACACTCTGTGCAGGCGCCTTTTTACACGTACAGTTCGCTTGTGAGAGCTTTTTGCTTCTGGGTCATCTTATCTGAGGAATGAAATTCAATTCAATTAAAATCACGGACGGGAGGAAAGAAAGAAAGAAGGACTAGAGAAAAAGACGTGGTGTGAAAGAGTGTGGAAGTCAGAGAAAAGAGGCGTAAAATGTATCGATGAGGAATTTGTTAAATCAGTGGTGAAGGGTCCTGACACCCAGAATCAGAGGAGGGAAGATAGAGGGATGAAGGAGTGATGAGGAGGTTTGAAACAGGAGGAATACTGTTAGATGGCCTCAATTAGATGTTCATATACTTGGAGTTTCATCTCTAATGAGCAGATGTGTAACGTGTGCTCACATTTGTCCTCGTTAGTACCTGATTTATGACTATTTATCTCTTCTTGACCCATATAGTCTTAATTCAACATGCATAAACTGGATATCTATGAATATTATGTATGTAGATGATTTTCTTTAAAGTGTGATCTGTTAAATGCTTAAAAAGCAAAGTTTTTATTTTTAAAGCTGCTGTTGTATATGTAGGTTAAGTGTATGTAGGCTAATGTTAAAGAGATGAATCTCAACCTGACAGTCTTTTGGGTTTATGGCCCCAACCTTTACTGTTGTGATTCAGTCTCACAGCTCGCATTAACCCCGTTTCCAGCAGCAGTAAAGAGCCGTTTTCAGCAAAAAGCTTAAAAAGAAAACCCTCTTTACATTCCCTGTCCAGCAGCAAACAGCAGACAGACACAGTTAGAGACTTGCTGGTGAACATAGTGGAGCATTTAGCAGCTAAAGAACCTGATATTTCACTCAGGAGGTGGTGGAGACCAAAATCAGAGCAAAAAGAGAGAGAATATCAGACTTAAATTAACAGATGGACAGAAACACGACTCCAGATGAATGCTAATGTTGCAGCCATGTTCCAAGGACACTATTAACTATACCTTATTGTTATACAAAAGATGGCAATGTGATTGAATGTGATTGGTTCCAAACATGGTAGATTTGATTTTGCTGTTACTGTGACAATCACAGGATTTTTAAAAATGGCAGAAAAGAGAAAGAAATAGTGATTTGGGCCCTAACCTCTTTCCTAGGGGAACTTAGGCCGGAGATCTACTTGCTGCTGAGTCACGGGTTGACAAATGTGTGCTGTTAATTTCAGAGGATACACACAATCATCTCTCCAAATGGATGCAGGATACGTGAGGCAGCCTTGATACGTATAAATGCATAAGGGTGCGAAGGGTAATTAAAAGCAAGTATGTCTGCAGCCTTAGTTGCTCTTTGTACTACATTTTTCTTTATGTAATTAACATATTTGTTGTAAGTTAAACCCAGTATCTTTTCCTAAACTTCACCAAACCGCGTCTGTTTCACAATGTTAACCAAAAAAACAGAGGTGAGACCAAGTTATTGTTTTGCAGGTCACTAGTAAGTGTGAAGTCTTTGCAAGTTAAGACACACAAGTCCCAAGTCCTGAAGTTTGAGTTTGAAGTTCTAAACAAATCATAAAGCGCTCTTCACCAAATGTAATGCCTCTGTGACCAAAGGGGCCGCGACTTACTGTTCTTCAAATGTCAAACAAAGTTGGAAGTTGTTGTCTTCGTCTAATTTTCAACCTGCACCTTTTGCAGACTTAAAACCCATTTTTCTTAACCACCTCATAGTTATTGTACACTTCTGTATTGTTGTATGTAGTAGTACAATGCACATATTTTTACATACTTGGGATTTCTATTTCTATTCTTATATTTTCTACATATATATATATGTTTCTGTTCTTGAATGGGAGCAACTGTAACACAAACAGGGATCAACAAAGTATTTCTGATTCTGAATTTATGTCACACACATTACATACGTAAGCTGTAGAAACAGCGACACACCAGCAGCAACAATGCACCAATTAACAAGCTCAGTTTTTAACACACCGTGATCTCTGCAACAGACCTGTCCAATCGACAAACCACATGCCAGATGTGTTACAAGCAGCTGTTTGTGAACACGTTTACCATAACACAGTGATAATATGTCAGCATTTATGTCAGTTTTGTCCACATGTGGCTGATAAAAAAGAAAAACCGTTATCTCTTTAAAGGATCGTTCTGGTGATTTAGTTCTGCACTTTTATAAAGTTGAGCAACACATTTTAAAGATAAAGGTCATTATAGAATCAGCAGTGATAACACAACCTTCAGCTCCCTGACATCAAGCTCCAAATATGCTGAATCCTACACATATCTCAGCCTCCACCCAACAACGTGTGAGCAGTGCAAAAAAAAAAAGCACATCCTCTGCTTGAACAGTCCCTCCAGGATTTTGCAGCTTTTTTTGTAATTGTTGCAGCCTACGATGCCTTTAGGAGCTTTTTTACAATGAAATTACAAAAAAAAGTGAATTTTTTTTTTTGTATACTTACGTCCACTCTACCATTTTTCAATTGACAAGATTGTGACAGGATTAATTAATTGATTTTCATTATTTTCTGACATTTTATGGACCAAACAATTAATTGATTAGTGGAAAGATTATTGCCAGATTGATCACTAGTTGAAGAAAAGGTCCACTGTTTGCATGTTTGGACCTTTTTTTCAACTGACAAAATTTTTACGAGATTAATTTTACTCCTTTTTTTGATTTGGGTCACGATGATTTATCATTTTTAAAAAGTGGGTTGTCAGAAAAAAGGTTTGGGAGACACTGATTTAAATCATTGCCACTGCACATAATCCTTACATCTGTGAAGTTTCCTCAAACAAATTAGACATATATTTAAATGTTATTTCCAGGAGACAAGCGAGCTGTCTGACTGGACTGATACTTCAGTTTAATCACAATTACACATACAGTAGTTCAATAATATACGAGGCACAGTAGTGTAGAGTTTTGCCACCAGTGTGACTTGTACCAGGGAGTGTGTGTGAGTGTGTGTTTACACTTCAGGCTGATGCAGAAGTGTATTAAATATTAGTTTCATGAGTTCATTGTTGACAGTTGGAGTAACTCCCCTGAAACAGTGCGAGCAGCTGGTTTCAGGGACTCAGGAGCAGCAGAGCTGCACTGTAGGTTCAACTCTCTGTTTTTTATTCAGTGTATAAAATGAGAACTCTCTGTTTCTCTCTGAGGCATTGCTATTTACCCGGCAGGAGTTCATGAAACATTTCATATTCTGCTCTGCTCAGTCAGATTGGCAATGCACTGGGTGTAATGTGTTTACTTACAATGCAGCTAAGCTGCTTAAAGCTACACTCCTGCCTCTGATTTAAGACTTAGCCCTGCAACTAAAACCCCCTCTTTTGCACGAGGGCTCAGGCAGACATATTGTTTGAATGTGTCCACCAAATAATCGCCACATTCTTCTCTAATCCAGGGGAAAGATGCACCGCAGGCTACCAAGTCTGAAGCTGCTGTCTGAGTGCCATTATGTGCTGCTTACAGTGTGCGACGATGGAAACTCAGAGGAAACAAAAAATATGTGATTTCAACATGATTTCTAGCTTCATGTACCAGCTGCCTGGTTTATACAGCATGTTAAATAGTATTTAATGTGGATCAGAAGGACCTGATGAGATAACTTCATTAAAAGAGCACCAGTCAAACCTCTAATGGTGTAAAACTGCTAGAAAACATGATATAAATATGGCATTTCTATTTGTTTCATTAAAGTATTAATCTGAGTTACAGTCTGCTCATCAGGCATCACAGATGTGGGTCAGAAGCACTTGTATGATACCCTAATTATGGCTGCATCCCTACCTCTTTTCATCAGCTGAAGCATGATGGGAACCCTGCTGGCAAAAACTCAAATCATATTAATCCCCAACGGAAATAAGACGACTGGCCGGTACCTTTCTGTGAGAAGTTTGCATGTTCTCTCCGCACCTGCATGAGTTTTCTCTCAGGTAACTCTAAACTGCCTGTTGTACAGGGAAGCTGTCCATAGAAACAGTTTGGAAAAGGGCAGGCACTTTCAAAAAGAAAAAAAAAAAAACACCTGGCAGGTGATCAGATGAACCATCTGTCTATCATGTCTAACATGGGCTGACTTCAGCCAATCAGATCAACTCACCGAACCGAAGCTGGCAAGAAGAAGAGTGAAGACATCTTTTTAATTGATAAGAGCCTTCAGTGTTCAGTCAATGAAGAAATACCCCCAGTTCTGATATAACTGATGCTATCACAGTATCTATGGTAACCTCTTCAGGAGCCACCATTGTTTGTTCGAGACGACTCACTTCTCGCTGTCGACACACCTGAAACCGTGCCAGTAGCTGCCAGTAGTCCCATCCGAGGACGCTGATTGGCTCGTACCACCTCTGAGACAAACGGTTAGCTTGGAGCCTGGCAAGATGGGTTCTCGCGTGATCTCACAAGTTGAGCTGCCTCCCCAGGTAACTGTATTTGTGCACATTATTTAAAGTCTTACAGATACGGAGCAGTACCACCGGTAGTCGTGGGGTCAGTGTATCAGTGTTCAAGCCAGACACGACCACAGGACACAACAAACATGTCATGATGTATTTAATGGCTGCACAGATCGTCGCCAGCTACAACGCTGCATCTGCTTTTGCCTCTTTCTTCAGGGCTCCATTATTCCAACCTCCTCCAGGGCCGCCATGTTTGTTGACAGAAATTCTTGACTCTTCTTCTTCTTTGGGGTAACATTTGTCCCTGAGCAGTGCCTTCTAGTGAATCAATTAAAATCCCTGCCAACGTAAAGGATGCACTGCAATATTTGTCTATTTATGTACGTAAAAGAGGCATAAATTAGCTTCTAGTAGGATAAAGGTATTATAAAATAAAATTTTAATGCACTGGCATTGAATCTGTGCTATGTATTGGCTGCAAAAGTTCGGGTATCAGAATCAGTATCGAGAGGGAAAAACTGGTACCTGAACTCTATCTCTAATACAAACAGCAAAAACAGTTTAGCTTCAAGGGTTTAATTGCTTTTTTCTCTTTCATTAACATGCACAATTTGTGACTCAACCGACAAAGTTTTGAAAGGATGAAGGAGACATGACTGGTGTTAAAAATATTAGATTTAATATTGAGAATATCTGACTTTGTTCTGCATGTAATTAAAGCTTCAGAATAGGCAGTTTTTACACAAGGCCGTCCTTCTGATCCTTTAAAAAGATACACCCGGAGTTATTGGTATTCAGATCAGCTCCTTAATCTTAATATTCACCACATATCAGAAATATTTAACGTACGTAAGAGTCAAATTGGTCTTTTCAGGAGTCTTAATGGACGTCTATGAGGCGTAGGAGTGTTACTAAGATGTGAAGTTGAATAGAATCACATTTTAAAAAGTGTCCTTGTGTCTGCTGCTGCTGCTGCTGCTGCTGCTTCTCTTTTTTCCTTCCTTTGAGTTTTAGAAGCAGAATATGGTTTTACATAAAGGAATTCCCACAGTGGTGACCAAAGCTAGACGTTTTCTCTCTCTGCCTCCCTCAGAAATGCGGTGCATCTCCGGGCTGAGAGGACAACGCTCCCCCAGGAGCTCGTCATGTTGATAGAGCTGCACGGCTCCAATATCCTCGGGACATGTTTGCTTTTTTTTTTTTCCTGTCGCTCTCCTTCTCGGTATACCTCTCCGTTTATTTCACGCCTATCACCACGTCTGTTCGTAGAGATACCGTCTCTGACTGAACCCTAATCTGTCCCAGGGATGATATTATTCCCTTTCTTTCTCTTCTCGTTTCAGCTGCTCCTCCCTTCATCCTTTTACAGCTCTCCGGAGAGGAGGAGCACGAATAAAACAGTTTTTCTTTCATGTAAGCAGAATATAGACAAGAGGAGGACGGTGCGTGACTGCGCTCCGTCTCATAACCTCCACTGCTCCTCCTGTACTCTCTGTTTTCTTGTCTTTTGTCATTAGGTTTGTCTGTAACCCCCGACTGAATGAGATACTGCTGTCACACATCACCACACAGTCACTCTGTAGCTCCTCTGCCGCACTTTACACCCACTGAACCGGAACAGATGTGCAGGAACATCAGCCCAGTCTCACTTCATCTGTCTGTAATGACTCACTTTTATCTGTGAATGTGTTTAAAATGTGTGTCCACTGGGCTTTTTTCCCAGGCTTTTTTCTTTTCTAAACTCTCTTCAACTGTGCCAAAGTCGGTATGAATTCTTTCATGAAAGATTTTTTTTTTTTCTGTGCTGCTTCATGTAGAGAACACTTATAAGGGATAGTTGGGATTATTTGATGTAGGGTTGTGTGAGGTACTCATCCAAAGTCAGTGTGGAAGGAGGGCGGAAGCTCACCTAAAAAATCTATATCATTTTAAGTATTTAGTGTATTTTCATCACTCCACCTCACCACCAGAAAGCATTTTCTGACGGGAAGCCACCGTTATATCAACCAATATCGCTCTCTCCAAACAACCAAACTCCAGAGGCAAATCACTAATTTTACCTTGCAGAATACAAACGTTGCTGGTCTACTGCTGCCGCCGTCTCTTAGTTTGTTTGTGTTCTTGTGTGACTTTGGCGAATCCAGACTATCCTTTTAAAATACTGAAGCTACACAAAAACACAAACCAAACTTACAAATTGATGCAGTGACCACCAGCATCTCCTGTGTTCTGCGAGGTAAAATTACCGATTTCGCCTATGGAGTTTGGTCGGTTTGGAGAGAGCGATATTTGGCTAAAATAAAAGCTGTTTTCTGTAAGAAAATGCTGTCTGATGGCAAAGTAAAGTGGTAAAAATATTCTAAATATAGGCGACACTTAAACTGATATATGTTTTTTAGGTGGACCTTTTTTTAAAGTGGCCAAAATATCTTTTATTGTCGCTTCTGTCCACTGCAGTTCATTGCTTAGCTTCCCTGCGAGGTTTGGACGATGTCTGCGTGCTAGTAGATTTATTATTATTATTAACCTTTATTTAGCCTGGAAAACCCTTTGAGACTGAGGTCTCATTTTCAATGTTGCTGGTTACATATGATACATTTTAAATCATAAAACTGTACAAAACAATAAAACATTGATACATGAACACCCACCATCAACAGCAGCATATCGATCAATAATTACAGTTAAAAGACATGTTTTAAAACTCATATGCAACATTCACATCCCTAAATTAAAACATGCTTTCACTGTGTGATTATATTTCTGTTTACAGATCAGGTGCAAGGAGCTAATTATGTTAATGATAAATAGAACAATAAACCCCTCATTTTTCACTCCTTATCATCAGTTTTAAGGTGTTAAATTTTTAAATAATTTACTCATTATTGGCTTTTTACTCATGAAGTTTTTACTGCATTTTCAGTGACACGATTTTACTCAGCAAACAGTAAATTTTACCCACATTTGTCTTTTGCCGTGTCTTAATTTCAGACTCTGTCCCTCGTGACACTTGTGGCTTTTAAATCACAACATTATGATGTTACAGAGCTCAGTGATCGATTACTTCCAACCTCCATCTGCTGCAGGTAACACACTGACTGTGGTTAAGTCCCTCATACAACACTTCAGATAATCTGAACTGTACCTTTAATCTAATGTTTTTAAGTGATGAAGTTATTTTTTATCATTTGGTGGCAGTTTTTTTTTTTCCTCTTTACATCTCCAGCCTGTAAATGTACCTCATGTGCCTGCCAGAGAGAATAAATGTGACTCTTTCACCTGTGCTGTAATGTTGGCAGCTCTTGTGTCCCTAAACAGCATCAGGTGGGAAACGCTTGGATTCAGTTTGTGTAGAAAAGAGTGAGAACACCTTTAAAATGTTGTATTTAAATGAGCTATGTGGAACTGGAGTGAAAGATAAGCTGCAGTCACTTCCAACCTCCTGCCCAGTTACCACTGAGTGTGCCATTATCTTGAAGGAAAATTACAACATTTCTCAACCTGGTAGTTATTCTCAATTTTTTGTCCTTTTTGTCCACTATTCCCTTGTGCTTGTTGGGGCTAGTTGCCAGGCAACCAGCAAAAAGTCACGGGGCTGTTGCACCAACAGGACATACGACCGGTCTTAAGCTAATTTGGCCGTAACTTGGCGTTCAACCTAATATTTACAACGATTTCACCATTGAGACTTAAGCCGCTCTAAAAACTGGTCTTAACAAAGATTGACTCTGCAGCAGTGACAACATGGACATTTACTCGTTCTGTTAATACTACTTTCTGAAGTCCACTTGGAGGACACATCCCACATGTACAGATCTACTCTGTAGCTTAGTGTAGCGCAGGGTTTTCCAACCTGCAGCTCCAGAGCCACATGTGGCTCTTTATCCTCTGTGTACTGGCTCCCTGTGACTTTGGCAAAAAGTTGTATTGGAAATGAACAAAGGTTATTTTTTTTAGCATTTAAATTTTCATTTATCGTTGTTGTAGGTCTATGAAGAAGTTGAGACAACTGAAATTTCCAAAGCAACATGCTGCAACATACTTGAGTTTTTCGACCAACTCAGACTCAGACAGAAAGTTTTACCAACTGATTATGATTTTCTAAAACTCAAACATTCAAGAACAGTATTATCTCAAATAAAGATTAGCGGTCGCCAAATTTTTTAAGGTTTATTTCAGAACATAACAATGTGAGCTGGGCTCAAAACTCAAAAATCTATTGCACCATTTACACCAAAAGTTTATGTCATAGCTTGTGTCGATGGCATTTTTTCCTCTACATTTTGACGGTGGCTCGTTTTCTTGAGTGTCCATAAGCTTGCTATGGATGGGAATTTTTTTTTAAAAGTCTGCTTTTGGTCAAAAAAGGACGCTGTAAGAAGTTTGAAATGAGATTGGTATTGATCTTCTCATCTAACTTTGGCCCCAAAGTTCCTTTGGTCAGATTCACTACTCCAGCAGTCGCCGGTGTGGCTGCTCCCAATTCAATGCTGGTCTTAACAGATTATCTGCTCAGATGATCCTGTAGTGTGAGGACATTACAGATAATCAGTTAAATCTGATGTTATGTCTGTGGTCTCCCATGTTTTTAAAATGAAATAAGATTTGAAAATCCTTTAATGTGCACCTGGTGTATAGTCTATTTTGTTTTTGTTTGGTTTTTTCCCCAGACAGGAAATGCACCAAATGTACAGACTTTAGCTGCAGGTAGTTAGCGACATGTGGAGTGTTTTTGTGTGTAAACTCAGACTCTCATCTTTCTCAAATCCCTACAGGACACCCATTTTTTTGTTATTTTCCTCCAGTTGCTCTACTTTCCTTCTTCTCTCTGCAAGTTTATGAAGTGAGGTCATAAAGCTCCGGGATAAACCCAAATTTTACGCTCGAGTTAAAACATTTTCATCTTGCACGGATGCATCTTTGCTTCAGTCGCCTCCACCCCAAGCATCTATTTCCCCAGACTTGTCTTATCATTGACTTTGTACACAATTGTGTCGCTCCTAGGTTTCACTTTCTGTCTCTTTGCTCCTGTCTGCGACCTCACCGGAGTCCCTGCTTCCAAAATCTGTGCGAAAGAGGTGATGAGTAAACTGTTATATCATAAAAGACACACCCAGTTTTCCCTCTCAAACACATCCATCTCTCTCTTTTCCACCTCTCGTCTGTCTGTTTGTACTTTATTTTCTTTGTCCTGGCAAAGACAATTTCCAACTGCATTTATACTGAACAGAATACAAAAATTACAGTGGACCAGACTGAACTGAGCATATCTCCAGACATACAGTATGTACACAAGAACTGGACTATAGGAATCTGGAGAGGCGCCTACAGCCAAGGTCTCAGTTACCTAATAGAGTGAGAGGAGGAAAGTCACTGAGCTGGAGGGGGAGAGAGGAGGAATAAATAGCAGAGGAGAGGGTGAAAACTGGTCTGTGCCACCATGATGGGAATAACAGAACAGAAATAATGTGAGTGAGTGTGTGTGCATATGTTTGGTAGCTGGACCTATTTATAGGGAGGCGATCAGACTTGCTTCAAGTCTCAGTGGATCTGACCCAACAGTGCTGGGACTCTTTCTTTGTGTGTGTTTGTAGGTACACACACACACACAAACACACACATGTGGCTGTCGTACTTTTGTTTTGGGTCCTCCATCCCTGCAGAGCTGATCCATCAACCCCAAAAAAACAACTTTTTGAAAACCCTCATGTAGTTTTTGGGCTCATGATTGTTTTGTGATTTATTCCCCACTTGCTGCTGCACTTTTGTCCTTCACAGTTTCTCTGTAAACAACAAAGAGAGCTTTGAATCGGGGGACTCGTCTGAGGTGGACTGAGAACTTAGAGGGTAAAAATGATGGCGAAGATTGAAAACTGAAAAAAGTGAAAGGAGGAGGAAGGAGAAATATTCATCTAACAGTTTTAACTACAGTTCTAAACTTTATAGTTGCATTTCTTCCCCACCAAGTCTCCTCCTGCCCCCCTGCCTGAAAATCTCCTCCTCCTGACAGGCCAAAGCTTCTGTGCTCGCTAACTGAGCTAACTAGCTAACAGTAGCTTCAGTTAGCAGCAGTTAGCGTTTACTCTGATGAATTGTTTGTAGTATGAATACAGGAGGCTAATTCTTAAATATTCACCTTTAGCACTCAAAAACTGAGCTTATCTGTTCGGATTTGGTGACTGGATGAATATATTGTCTATTACGGGTTGTGTTTTGGGGCGATTTTTGTAATTTTATTTAAATTTTATGGAGTTTTACATAGTTTTTCTGTTAGGTTTGAATGAAGAACGAGGCAATTAAACTCATCATAGTTCCGTAAAAATGACAAACTTGAATTCAGAGGGTGTGTGGTTGTATCTTTCTGTTTAATGAGGAAAACTGAAGTAACACTTTGTCCCAACTGCATGTGACATGAGCGCCAGTGACAAAATGCATTGTTCTCTATGAGAATGTCCTAACTGTACAAGCGATGCAGTGCGCTGTTTTAAGGAGAACTTTTGTCGCACACCCCATTTATATTTATTTCTGTCACAGATGATTAATGGAGCTGAGATGAGCAGTTATTATCTGCACGATATCTTCAAGAAAAACCAAAATAAGGTGTCAGGTGTCTAGAGAGGGATCATCAGGGGGCTGCTTATCAAGGTAAACACCCCTCACTGACACCAAGCTGCTTCGTGCTGCCCATATTGTCTATAATGTCATTTCCAGTAGTGTTTTCTGTTTGAAATGTACAAACGTGGGGGCAGTTACTCACCAACCTTTTACTTGAGTGGTTACGTCGACCAACTAAAATGTGAACATCTACCAGCCACTGACAGATAAATATTCAAATTCACCTTCATCATCATTATTTCATGTCTGAAGTCTACCAGTCACAGTATTTTGCTGGTGGCTGATCTTCATTTTCCCCAGATATGGTTTGATTAAACATGGATGCGCTGCTAGAGCGCACCGGTCCTCCGCTACTTTTTTGTCTCCCTTTGAGGAAATAAAATAAAATAGTTTGCATGATAATAATAATCTATTTTTTAAGAGACTGAAGCTCCAATCATCACTAAAGCGCTGATCAGACATAGTGAGCAGCGTCCGTTCCTGTAGTTTTAACGTGTGCGCTGCAGACTCTGGGTCGCAGCAGTCAGATAGAGACAGACAGAAGGGGGCGCTCATGAGGCGGCTGCGTAATATTCTCTACATGATTAATCCATTGATAAAGTCAGTTTAACATTAGATTTTTTTTCTGTCAGAACTGCATATTAAAACAGATTAAGTGTAGACAGAGAGCGCACCGATGTGATGCGATAGTCTGACGCTCCCATGCAGTTAGGACAAAGTGTGACAATTTGTGAGTTAACTCTATTATCTGTTTCATCAGGTCTGTGTGGCTGTGTGGTTTGATCAGTAAATTGGTGTGTTGTTTGTGATGTCACCTTGTCGCGCCGTAGTCCCGCCCACTTTAAACTAGTGAGAAGAACTCTGGCAAACAGGCAACAGAAATTCATCCTGTAAAATAACCTAACACTAACAGTTTTTGTCAGGAAATTGTGTGTTCATGCAGGAACCAATCACTCATAGTAAGAAGCTGAATCAGAAAATCCGTTTTTCAGGGTGCTTTAAGTCGACATTCACAACATCTGACATGCTGAATTATCATTTCAGAAATAAGCGCATCTTTGTCGTTTGAGTAAATCTGTTTTGAGTCTACATTTGGTACATTGTGAGTTAACTGGTGAGCAGAACACCAGCGGCAGCGCAGAGGAGGAATGTTTGCTGCAAATAATGCAGATAATAAGCTATTGAAAACATGACACACACACATAAAACGCAGACAGGTTTCCAATACGTATTATCAGACTTCTACTCCTGCAGCCACTGTGTGTTTGTGCCTGTGTACAGTACGCCGTGTGTGTGTGTGATGTGTGTTGCCGCCCGCTGCATTCATCGCTCCGGCTTAGCGAGGCAGTGGGGAGGTGCAAATGTCACGCTGTCTGAAAAAGCTGAGCCAACTGACTGTGGAGAGTCTCAGGAGAAACTGGGAGGAGGAAGGAGAAGAACTGGGAGCCACTTCAGAATATGAAAGTGCTGAGTGAAAGGTGGAAAACATCACAAATCTCTTCTTCTGCCTCTCATGCACGCACACACTCACACACACACTATATATATTGCCTGTAATCACATTCCAGAGCGTTTCTTCTGCTAAATTGAATTGTAATTGGCAGACAATGGGCGTGACATCACAATTCACTGGCTGGCTCATATAGAAGCCGCTCGTCTAAATTGAGCCTAAAGTGGGCCATGCTTACTGATGAGCCCGGAGCGTTAATGAAAGAATAAAGGAGCAGGGAGAGCAGAGCACATATAGGAAACATGCAGGCAGAGAGGAGAAAGGGAGGTGTACCAACTCTGAAAATTAATTGCCCTTTGGGACCGATGCCATTAATAATTATTGTGTGTGACAGCGGCAGCAGAATGTCTCCGTCTTCACCGTATGCGCAGCCGCACCTGAGCGATCTCCTGAGGAATAATGGAGCTTTTATTCCAAGAAAAGGATGCAAATAATGTTTGGATTAGCAGAGTCCATCTCCTCTTCTCTTTCTTGTTTGTCATTCTTGGTTGCACCTGTATTTTTATGGCGTAAATCATGCTCATAAATACATGTACTGTATGCTGATTGGAAACATAAATTGTGCCCTGATGTGTTGAGCTCTCACACGACAAATCTTATTAGACTTTTTATCTCTCCTCACTCTTTTTTATTGGCAATTTAGAAAATATTTTGTAGCGTGCTTTGCATTTTTAGCCAGGACAGATTATGTCAGCTGTAACGTTATTTCTGTGGCAGGACATTATTTTGATGATTCCAAAACCCCAGTAGTCTGAAAGGTGTCCCACTGGGCTGGAAGCATGTTTGTTGCAAAAATGTGAATTGCTCCAAAGGTCCATTGCCCCTAAAATAATCTTTAGCCTAATATCTGTTCACTTCACGTCAGAGCACGAACTCTTTTTTAAACCCATAAGAACACAACCAAAAGCAAACAAAGCCACAAACAACACAACACCACTGCAGACAGTGTTTAGTTGAAATACGTGTATTGAGGAAAATCATAGACAACAAAAAAACAGCAACAGAGAAATCAGAGCAACAGTCCCTTCCAGAAAACTCTCAAATCCAGTCCATATTTTCACACAAAAAAATCCCAAAACAAAGAGGCGCTTCCCGCTTCCTGTTCAACAGTTCAGTTCAGTGCAAAAATAAAACAGTTCATTCGATTCAAAAAGAAAACAGTTCAGTTCAATTAATATCAGACGTCTGATTTTATATGGACAGAAAGACGGCTCAAATCAGTCCCTGCAGGACTTCACAGGCTGTTTTTTGGGATTGTTGTGGCCTAAAATACCTGATGTCACGGCAGCTTTTCTAAAAAAAATTGCAATGCGTGTTGTGAGCAAGTGGAAATTGCAAAAGAATGTTTTTTATATATATAACTCATTACAATCAAGGGCAACTTGTTCCGGGGAGAATAAAAGTCTGTTCTGAGGGTTCTAAGTAGCCTTGTCAAAAAGACTCAGGATTACATTAACTCTAACTCTATGTGCACAGTAATGTGGATATAATAACGAGGTGGGTGATGGCAAATAGGCAAAGTTCAGAAAATTACTTCACTTTACTGTTTGCAGCCTCTAAAATCAGGAAAAAGACAAAACTTATGAAATGTCACAATATAACAATATGCTAAATATATCATGATACATATTTAATATGCCGATATATTGCCCAGAGCCATGATGCTAGCATGGTTAAAAAGCAGTGGATAGCATGTTCTTATTACAGTAATTAAAAATAACAACAAAGAGTTGAACATTGAAAGTAAAAATGATGCCTCACCTTTAAAAGTTTAATTGACTGAAATCTGCTTTTGCTTTTCCACCATCAGAACAGATTCTTTTCATAGCTTCATATAACAGTTTACAATAAAATAACAATGAAGTTTTGTTGCCAAAGAATCACAAATTTATTTTTTTCTTGTAAAGAATTGAGAGGCTGTGGATAAAAACGGAGAAGAAAAAAGAAAAATCTGTGAGAGAAGAAAAGGAGTCAAATGTCAGAATGGAGAAAATGTTTCCAAAAGACTGCTTTGAGAATCGACTCCGGCCTTGATGGAGTCATGTGAGAAACTGTGCACGCTGACAAACCTGAAGGTATTTTCACTTTTTAAAAGTCATTAAATTAGTTTTTAACCAGGTCTGCTGCAGCCTCACACCCATAATATGTCACATTTTCTCATTAAACTGCCAAAGAAATCTGTCACTGCTTCTGTTCAGCTTTTGATTCTGGCAGTTATTGGTGGCAGATTAATAGTATTTTTGAATGTTTTTTGGTCTTTAATATCACACAAAAGTAAATAAATGCATCTTCACAGTTCTAGTAGGGCTGCGCAATTAATCATAAAACAATCTAAATCACAAAATGGCCAAAATGCAATATCCAAATCAACAGAAACCGCGTCTGCAATTTATTGATAAATAAATATGTGACAAAACAGGATCATAATGAAGTCCTGTAGTGCTGCAGAGATGCTCTGGCCTACAAATCTTATTCTCCAGATGTAAGAAAACATGTTTTCAAATGAACTGTAAACAAGGTCAATGACCCTTCACTAAACCCCGCCTCCAAACAGCAACTGTCCAATCATTGCTTAGCAACTATAATTATGGTGCCACAGGCCTGTCAAGCTTTGCATTTCTCTCCATGTTGAAGGTGAGCAGGAGGCTCTGAGAAGAGAGACACTCAACGTTTCATGAGTCTGGACGGTCGCGTCTTTTAGTAAAACATGCGTGGACACGTGGTGAATGGGTTGAACTCTGTCTTCATCTGCTCTAACATCAGCTGCAAATGTTAGCATGACTGGCTAACTAACACTAGCTTACTAGCTGCAGTAACTTTACCTCCAGTCAAACTTGTTAGATCCACTGCATCTGCATTTGTTCTGTGGGGGTTTGAGGAGGAGGATGTGGGCTGATGAAGAATCAAAGTGGGTCGACGATGATGCATCTCTCTCTGGCTCGCTGTCTCAGGTCTGAGGCGGGTTAGCTTAGCTCTTATTCTGGTTTATTCTGGCTGGGTGACCCGTCTCAAGGTCCGCTGCACTAATCGAGTCCCTGTGCTTCCTTTTCCCACGTTAGAGTGTATTTCTGTCATCTATCATGTAGATATACCTGCTGTATTTCACCATCCGACCAATGTTTGCTGAGATGTAAGCTAGCTTTAGCCTCAGTCTATTAGCATTAATGTTATATCATGAACGCAGCTGTTAGCTAACTTTACATAAACACTTTCACAGGGTTCTTGTTTTGAAACGTCTCAGATGGAAACATTAAAACATCAGCTGGAGACTTCTCAGCTGACTCAAGTTGAGTTAGCATTAGCATTAGCTCACATCAGCCAGCTACACTTATGAAATCTGCTTGTGAGTCATTATTTTACCATCGTCAGCTAGAAATGAGAATCTGCTTCTGTTCACTTCTCTGGGGAATCACAGACCTCGTGCCTTGAATTTTAGAAACTAAAAAACATTGTATTTAAAACATATTTTAAAGATTTTAGGTTGGCAGAACTTTTTTAAAGTTTATTTCAAAACTTAAGAATTTGAGTTGGGCTCAAAACTCAAAAATTTATTGCAGCATGTTACCTTAAAATTTGAAGTTGTCTCAAATTTTTTTTTTTTTTTTTTTTACAGTGTTACTACTGAGGCAGAAGCATCATTAGCTGAATGTGCTAACAATTGCAGCTCATGTTGGAACAGATTGATAATAAATGTTCTTGAATCCTTGAGATTATTTTTGTGTTTTTGGTTTTGAGAAGGATAAAATCTTTAAATACAGACTACAGCCTCACACACACTGATCCAACATGTCATGAGATCCAGAGCTTGTCAGGCCCGCTGTGTGCTTAGTTACGGTTGCTATGCTTTGATTGGGCTAGTGCTGCTCTGGGGGAGGGGTTAGTGAAGGGTCAGCTGGAATTAAAAGTCTATATTTCTGCATTAATGCCCTGCGCATTTCTTCCCCCTTCAACTAACATGTGCTGTATTCTAAACTGATAATCCCTTTACCGGATTAGTCAGGCTGAATAAAAGAGCTGTCAGTGAATCAATTACACTGCAGAAAAATACACATATGTACATGCACACACTGGGACCAGAGCAAACTAAAATCTGTTTATCTGCATCCTGTTGAGTGAAGCATCTGGGAACGGGAATGTGCTCCCAGATAACAGGAATGTTGAAAGACCAAAGGCACGGCAGATTAATGACTGAATGCTGTTTGCTAGGTAGCTGCTCCTCTATGAATTATCACAACCTGTGAGGCTGGATGTGAAACACAGAGAGGCTCTAATTAGCTTTGTAGGGAATCATTAGGAGTGTGTTCTCTCCTTGCCCTGATTCGGTGAGTGGGAACCGCATGCGTGGCATCTTCCCCCGAGTAATCACTGGTCTCTGCCGTGCCGTCTCTCCCCTCCTGTCCTCCACCTCTCCTCATCTCTCCCTGGATGATTTGGCTCTAATTAAGAGCGTGCACCACCAAGAGAGGAGGAGAGGGCTGTTGACCCTGTGCTCGGTTTGGGCGTTAGAGGTGTTAAAAGTAGAGGAAAAGAAGGAGACCGAGATGTAAAAGCAGAGGAAGCTGAGAGGGAGCGAACCTTGGGGAAAGATGAGAAGCTGATTGTAAAAAATGAATAAGAACTATGAGCGTTTTGAAGTATCTCATTATAAAAGGTTGGTGGAAATGGCAAAATTTGAAAAAAATGTCTTTAATTTTGCAAGAAAGTTTTTACGCTCGCTGGAGGTGGTTTTTGCCTTTTTTTGAAAAAGAGTTAATGAGCTAAACGGGAGATGGAACAACTTTTTCCAAACAATTTCTGACGTAGCAAAAATTTAACTCAACACACACACGAAACTATCAGAAATGTCATATTTCCATCTTGTTTTTGACGCTTTGATTTTCAACTGAAGCTCTTTTAATTATGCCATCCGGTTGCGCCCTCTTCTTCTGCAATGGTATGATGGTTTTCTGACTGGAGAATTGGAGCCACTTACTGTTTATCTCGATATACCAACTCCTGATGATTGCCTGGCAGTAGTGGATGGAAGCTCGGGCTGTCGCTAAGATTTTCTTCAGTTGAATCTGATTTGGCTGTCCAATACGAATATTCAACAATTTTCGTCCTTACTTTTTACAGTGAAATGCACCACACTAAATTCCTGTATGAGCCTACATGTCTCTGTTTTACCAGTTAGACTTGCATTTTAATGCCTCTCTTGATATAGAGAATATCTGATTTTCACATAGTCAGAGAAATTAAAAGTGTGCGTCCTCCTGTAGTTCAGTTACAAAACCTGCAGCTGCAGCTGTTGTCCAGCATCACCTGTGCTGCACACTGAGCGCTTCTTTACGCCGTCAATTAAGGATTTTTTTGACGAAACCAGAGCTGGTGATTGTTGGGATAGTGGAAAGAGAGACCAAGATGTTTTTAATGAGTTTTATTTAGTTTCTGTAAAGTTTGAATGAAGCTGACAATGATGCAGAAGCATCTGGTGAGTTTGATGAGAGCAATAAATCATCTGTTTCTGGTTAAACAAGACGTCTCTTACTTTTTAAAATAAGGTTTCTCACTGCCGTCATGCTTTTCACAGTGTTCATAGTGACACTAACAATAACTATCTGAGCCCAACAGTGGCAAAAACAAGCAAAATCAACAAGCAAGCGTCACCTGCTCTGTGCGCTGTGTGGATGCTCCTGGATGAGGTGGCTGATGGCGCATCATGTTGCTCTTTGTTTCTATCACTTTTCTCTGCTTCCATCACTGTTAGTTTTGTGGATTTGTGGTGATTTAGAGACTCAGTTTGTAAAGGTTACAGCCTGTCATACTGTCTCATTGCTCCGCGTACTAATGGCACAGATAAAAAACAAGAGCTGAAACTTGCCAACTGCTCCTTTCACCCTCTGTCATCAGAGATACGTTACCACAGCAGAACATGCAGACAGGTTGGTGCTGACTGGACACAAGAGGGTGTAACAATTCACTCATGCATCTGATGCATCAGGCTTTAATGTGTAAGATGTGAGTGCATCGATTCAGGTGACTGTATCATTAAGAAGCTGAGCGTGAATCGGAAAAAAGTCAATGCAGCACTAGTGTATCGATACATCACATTAGGACTTTGATGTTGGATTTCTGGCAACAAGCAACTGCAGCTGTAACTTCCCTTCATTTTCTCTCTCCTCTGCCTCTGCCTGCACTGCTCTCACTGGATGCCTGCTGTCTCTCCTGTCTGACCTCTTCATTTCCTCAAAACAGGCAGCGAAAGAAGTGATGTCGCACCGGTCCATCACTGAGCTGTCATAAAACGCAAGTGTGGAATAAGTTTTGGTTTTATTAGAAATCATCAAAAAATGGGTCAGCAGAGTGCAGAGACATGAGTCTCCTGATCCACAGAGACGTCAGGTAACACGTAGCGTCACTGTTCCTCCACACCTCACTTCCTCTACAGGTCAGATTCAATCCAAACCACAGAACTCTTCATGTGAAACAGAGCAGCTGATCATCTTACTGAAAAATGTATTTTAAACAGTTTTAAAGTTTGTTCACAGATTCTCATTTAGGCTACAGTATCTCATTTAAACATGAGATTCTTAATAAGATGTTAATGTCCCCTTTTCTCTGTCTCTACTGTTACTGGATTTAGTTCTTCTTGCAACTGATGTACCCAAAAATATAGCAGTAAAGAATCAGAATGTAAAGATTCACACATTGCATTGTGACAGGCTGAATCATATCGTACTGAATCGTTGGCTATTTAAGAATTTCTAAGATGCATCATATCGTTGAACTTGTGTTGAGATGCATATTGAATCGTCTCAGTCTGTGAGATGTACACCCCTTCTGGACACGTGAATCTGATCTGATCACTTGCAAATAACACAGTCTGTCTTAAAGATCAGATCTGACAATCTGATTTGCCTGCAGTCTGAACAAATCCTCAGTTGAAGCACTGAATCTTCCCGCTAATACAAACATGGCAGGATCATTGTCAGCCCCTATCGTTGTGCAGCTCTAATAAGCACAGACTATCAGTTCTTATCAGCCTGTTCTCTAATTTCTCCGCTGCTCCACTGCGACCCTCCTTCAGTTTTACACTTCTGTTCTCTCGGCTCTTCACACTGACCTCATACTCATTTTCCCTGCAGGTATATTTGCTCTCTCAAGGTCAAAGGTCACTCAGGCAATCAAACGATCAGCCGGCCCGCTGCACGAGCACACACACACGCACACACACACTTATAAACGCAGCAGCGGCCGGTTGAGTGACAGCCTAATTACCCGGCGTAAGAGAACCAAACCCCTCCGCTGTACCGCAGTTAACAGGATCAGAAGGCCACTTGTCCTCGTCCCCTCCACACTCCCCCTTTATGCATATTTTACTTGTAAGTGCTGCGATCCAGTACGCGTGCGCACGTGTGTGTTTGTGTGTGTGCGTGCAGAGGTAGGTTGTTCCAAAGATGGTGGCTGATAGTGTGTTCAAACACATGAAAGGGTCGAGGGAATGACTCAGGGTCTGGGTGCACAGATAAAGTGGAGCAGAGAGAAGAAAAGGGGAATTGCTTTTAGTCGCCAAGGGAATAAACCTTGTGTGTTGAGGTTAACTAAGATTACTTGTGTGTGTGTGTGTGTGTGTGTGTGTGTGTTTGTGTGTGTGTGAGAGTGTGTGACAGAGAAAATGCTTTCTTTAATTCAGAGCTCTCGCTTCAGAGTAATTCAGTCTGTACGCCAAGGTTAAATGTCGTCCCACACAGGTTATACACACAGACGTTCAGCGTGAAGCAAAATGATCCTGTTTGTCCGTTCAACACGGACATCCTGTTTACAACACGCTTAGAAATAAGGGTTCCAAAAGGGTTCTTCCTGAAGGTCTGAGAACCCCTTGTTGACCAAAGGGTTCATCAAGTTTTCTTCAAAAGACTGAAGTTTTCTTTAAGAACCTTCTTCATCCAAAAAATCCTTTTTGAAAGAAAGAGTTCTTTAAGAATTGTTGACATCTTTGAAGAGCTTTTTTTTGTCAAAGGTTCTTTGCACGATAATATAAAAGGGTTCTCAGTGGAACTCCCTGTGTGGGTTCTAAGATAAAACCTTTGGTATATTAAAGGGTTCTTAATATAACCTCCGGGTAGGTTCTAGATAAAACCTTTGGAATAAATGGGTTCTCAGTAGATAAAACATTAAGGTCATTAGAACCTCCTGGGTTTGTACTAAATAAAACCTTTTGAATATTAAAGGGTTCTCAGCAGAACCCCCTGGGTGGGTTCTAAATAAAATCTGTGGAATATTAAAGGGTTCTCAGTTCACAAAACTTTTAGAATATTCAAGGCTTCTCAGTTGATAAAACTGTTGGAAAATTAAAGGGTTCTTGGCAGAACCTGCCAGCTGGGTTTTAGATAAAACCTTTGGTACATTAAAGGGTTCTTGGTAGAACCATCTGGGTGAGTTCTAGGTAAAACCTTTGGAAAGGGTTCTTAGTATAACTCCCTAGGCGGTTTCTTGTTAGCATCCCGAGGCTGGGAATGTTCTTGATAGAACCTCCAGAGAGGCTTCATCATCAAAAGGTTCTCTGTAGAACCTCTCAGATGGTTTTGTAGGAAACCTTTCACAAATGTTTCTACATGTAACCCTTTGTGTTGGGTTCTAGGAAGAACTCTCTGAAAGGGTTTCATCTGGGGGGACACGCCAAAGAACCCTTTACGGTTCTAGTTAGCACCTTTATTCTAAGAGTGTCGAGGCCGATATAGAATGAAGGTCTGAAGCAGAGGATGAAGTTTGTGAACAGCTGCGGTGAAGTGAGGTTCTGTGTTCTTCAGGAGGAGATAAAAAGAGAACGATGTGTCAGCTGGCCTCTACACTGACCTCCACACATCACACTTCAAAGGCTGATTGAAAAAACTCTCCACTGTTCACTCCTCGTGTGTTGACTCACACTTAAACACATTTGATCCTGTGGCCGTGACCAACATGTAGGACACCTTGGTTCCTTTTCTAAGTGACAGTTGGCTCCGTCTCAAAACATTTTTTATTAATAATTTATATCATTTGTTTTTAAACTATTACATCATTCATTTATATCCTGTTTACTCCAGGAAACGTGCCAGCCACTTCCTCTCTTGTCTTTAAAGGAGAAATCTGTAATATATTTATCGTAATAAATCATAAAATGACCACAATATGTCATCAGAGATCAGGGAAACATGTTAAGTTGAAATACTCGCTTCCATGCCATGTTTTGCTCCTTTTAAATATAACTGTTCTTGTTTGCCCCTTTC
The DNA here is from genome assembly GCA_034769285.1 of Lutjanus argentimaculatus. Lineage (NCBI taxonomy): Eukaryota > Metazoa > Chordata > Actinopteri > Lutjaniformes > Lutjanidae > Lutjanus > Lutjanus argentimaculatus. The sequence continues at coordinate 40,518,309 of JAWZSL010000005.1, read as the reverse complement.
ACATTAATTAGACTTTAAATTAATGCCAAATGTTTGCTGAATGAGTCAGTGTCTGTTTATGAGTTGTAAGAAATCATTAATAATCTTGTAGAAGGAGTAGATGTTTATAATGTTTAAATTGATCAAAACGTTAATGGAGTTTGGCAGCAGTGAGACAGGCAGTCACTGAGCTGCAGAGTGTGTACTTTCAGAGCGGTGGGCTTTTGTTTTCAGGATAACGGGCTGAACTTTATGTCAGTGTTATAGTCAGTTTACAGTGTTGTGTGCATCCTGTGCCCCTGCATTGTTCCTGCAGCCTGCAGAGTTTCCCTGGGTCTGCGGAGGAGGGGGCAGGTGGAAACAACTTGCTTCATGTATATTTAATATGATTTCAACCTATTTAATCACCCTTGTATGGCTCTAACTCACTATTTGGACTGCTGTGCTCATTTCTGCATGCGTACTTGCTCCGTATTGCCCCTTTAAAGCTCTATTTGTATTTATTTTTGGTCACTAGGGGGCAGAACAATTCCAATACAAGCTCACAAACACACGTATCTGATATATGGTGCGTTCTATTTTCCTTTGAAGTCTTCACACCCAAGTTGACAGTATTCCAGTGCAACAAGTCAGAAAACCAAGATCGACACCTCCAGGAAAACCTTTTCATGCTTGGTCTCTCACTTTCTTTCTTTCACAAAGTCAGCTGAGCAGGAAAGGCTAACGTTTAGCTAATGCTAGCCATCTTGACAACGGCCTTAATCCCACCCCAGCACTGACTGGTTAATCATTAGTGTTATATTTCTTGCACACATAAATATTTCTAGCTCTTCTTCGGAATGATTTATTCTTCTCTTCCTTACTTCTGTGCCAAACTGTTAAATAAGATATTAATGAAAAATATCCTGTATTTTTCCTAAGAGGCAGCCTTAATCTCTGTTTTTGTTAGAATTACACCCTCACAACAGTTAGATAATTACTGAAATTTAAACTGCATGTAATAATAATAATCAGCACCACTGTAAAACACCATCGTCCAGCCCAGTTGTGTCCACTGACTGCAGAATACAGTTAATGATCTGTGTTATTTGTTAATGTGGGGACTTAATTCAGCCAGACTCTGCCGAGGTTACATCAGACAGACGGCGACGCCTAATCGGTTGGCTCCAGATAAATTTTGCGGTCCCTCAACATATGATGCCAGGGGGCGTTACTGATGACCCTACATATGGTAGCGCACATCTACATGCGCTTAGACACGCTGACAACAGTACACACACACAGCAGAGACACACACTCATCTCTGCCCTTGATGAATACGGAGGGTTTTATGTCAAGAAAAAAATCATCTTCCTGTATAAAATGTAAGTCCTTGGACGAACCTCCGCTTTTACAACTTTCTCTGAGTTTAACACACTGCAGTCCAGAGACTTGTGAGGCCATTAGAGTGTGTGTGTGTGTGTGTGTGTGTGTGTGTGTGTGTGTGTGTGTTGTGTGTGTGTGTGTGTGTGTGGTGTGTGTGTGTGTGTGTGTGTGGTGAGAGAGAGAGCCCACAGCTGGTCGTGTAACATCTTTATTGGTCCCAGTGGAAACAGTGGTTATGGCCACTCCAACTCAATTATTGCTTCTTAGCTGGTGTTCCAGTGAAACAATGATAAATATTCATGCAGATTAACCAGGGAACAGTTGGTGAGATTGTGTGTGTGTGTGTGTGGGTGTGTGTGTGTGCGTGTGGGTGTGTGTGTGTCAGGGAACAGGAGGGGTTGCATTCATGCCTAGTGTTTCTTAAAGTCCACATGAATAGAAAGATGCTGTTTTAACTGTTTTAGGTTATATCCTGGGTCATATTGTGCCTCTATTTAACAATATATTCACCCCAGAATACAAAAAGTCCTTCTTTTTGTATTCTTTTCAAAATCCAATCATGTTTTCTTCTTGTACATTTCAATTTCAACCAATAATATCATGATATCCACTGGGTTTGTGCTGATAGAAGCTGACAGTCATCGACCACTGAGCCCTCTGTCATCCTGACATCATGATTTTAAAGTCTTCTGTATTTGAGGTCCCCTCAGAGTCGCTGTAAGGCAGGAGTTATTGGTGAAGTTCTGTTTTTGACATGTGGGAGGGAAAATCAAAAGAAGCTGCTGCGACTTCCATGTTAGAGTTCTTCATCAGGTCGGGTACCCGCCGGTTCTTCCGGATAATTGTGGGTAACGGGTCAGTTCTGGATCTCAGCTTTGCAGGTGCAGGCGGCTGCTGGTTTGCAAAATTGCAAAATATTTTCTTAATAAATCTGCCCAGTTAGATGAAACCTAGTCTGACTCAACACATGCACACTGCTGGTTCAAGTCCTGCCGTTGGTTGCTTGCTTCAGGCGGCATCGCAGCGTCTGCTATCCATTTTTTTTAAGTCAAGAACGACCTCCGAGCTGCAACCTAAACACTGAAAATGGCATCTTAGCACCTGGATGCTAACAGTACGAACATACAACAAGCTAACAGCTGTTAGCTTTTCTTTTGCAGTCATGTAGTCATTTTAATACCAGAGCTCACCTCCCAGTGTGCAAATGTTCCACCAAAACATGTTCCCCTCAGTACTATTTTGCTGCAGCACCGTTGCTGCGTCCTGGTCTTGGGTCCACCCGAGATGTTTGTGATTGGTTTAAAGAAATGCAAACAAGGTAGGGGGCGTTTTCTCCCCACAGCAGAACAGTTAGCAGGCTAACTTTGTTTCAAACTTCAGAGGCTGAACACAACTAAGTTATGGACATGAGGTGTGGAGATGAAGACCGTTTAAAAGTCGGCACAGGAATGTGTGTCAGACGCCCGCCTGGCAGGGAGAGCCAGAGTTTTCTTGGCGGAGGGAGATGGTTGGCGGTCGCCATCAGACCTACAGTGGGACGCATGAGTCTGGCATGAGGAGTCTGGTGACTTTTGGGGACAGCGATATTTGCAGTTTCCCATCAGAAAAGTCTGTCCCTTTAAACAAAGCATGTACTTCTTCCAGCGTCGTAAATGCCTGTGTGTGTATGTGGATGTACAGAATCAGCCTTTAACACCCACACTTTGCTGTTTTTCGACATATTGACTCAGTTTCACAGGTTCAAATGAGATTTTTTTACCACTTGTCCTCAGCAGCTGTTTGTTTCTTATTTGTTAGATTATGTGTTTCCAGTTTTCGGTGAAGATGCTTGCCTCAGCAGCATTATTTCTCCACCACGGTGTTTACAGGCTGACTAGTCTATTAGAAGAACCTGTTTGAATCGAGCCGCCCTGCGAGATGAGAGAGCTGTTAATTCCCAGACTGTGAGTAACTGTGCTCTGCTGCAGAGGTCTGCTGGTTTAAATTCGCCCGGTTTGATCATACTTTACCCCGTTAATAAGGTGCATTCAGTTCTACAAAGAGAGGCATCCTCACAATACAGATTGCTGTTTTTAATGACTCCCTCAGACCCTCTCAACCTCTTAAATAATGATCTCACTCACTGAGGTTTACAGCACGCAGCTCACAACTCACTCAGCATGTCATTATATCACCTACTGTGGGGTAAGTGGGGTATTGACTGAGCAAAATGAACCCTGGTTGTAAGTGATGGCCAAGAAACATCATCTCCAGAAATACGATTATTTCTCACCTAATTTCACTCTGAGGACTGTGTGACATTCAAGGACAGTTCCAGCTTATTACAACTTGTAGTTTTGACCATCATTTCTGTTAGGGCTGCACAATTTATCAAAACTTTATCGAAATCACAATATGGCTTTCTGTAATTTTCAAATGGCAGGAGGTGCAATATTTGTCAAAGGCAAAATGTGTCAAAACACACCAGTTGTAAGATGTCAGATGTCACACAGTGGAGTCGACCTGTTTTGGAGACGCTGTTGGCGACGACCACCCCGCCTGCTTTCCCGCATCTTCCTTTACAGTTCAGAGGATGAGAGGGGCCCAGTTCTGTGTTTTGGTCCAGTTGCTTTCGTACCCGATGCGCACCGTGCCTGAGCACGCTCAAACCATGTGCCAGACTACCTTTTCAAAAGGCCCCGCATGAAATGATCCACTGTGAATTTAAATGTGATGCCAGTTTAAAAATCTGTAAAGTAGACGAGCTCTTGATGAAATAAACTTTTACATTCAGTATCTACACACCTCGATACCTGAGGGAGAATTTACTGTTTTATTTTATAAAAGGGAACGTGAAGATGATCAACCTGTCGAGTGTCGTATGAGTGAACTTGAGTATTAAATTTGAAGAAGTTATGAAAGGATGATGATAAAGACGAAGGCAAAAACAAATATTTCTACATAAACACACATATGTGATGAATATTTATGTCATATAATGCCGAGGCCTCTGCAGAGTCTGAGAGAGTTTCTGGTCTTAAAAATCTTTTTGCAGCAAATAAAGTTTATGTAGATTAGTCGGGTGTGTATTTGCCTGAGTAATATTACCATAAATTAAATAAGGATAAATGATGGAATAATATAAAGTTAATAAACAAGAAACATTTACAAAACTTTGTGTACCCAACTCCGATGTTTGGTTTGTGGCTGCAGTTTATGATGCAAAATATCAGAGAGAGAGAGAGAGGAGAGAGATGAGGAGAGAGAGAGAGAGAGAGAGGAGAGAGAGCAATCTGTGGGGAGAGGAGGTACAGAACTGAATGGAGAGAGAGAGCGGTGGGAGTAAGCTGGTGAATCAGAGGTGTAAAATATTATTTACTGATTGTTTAACAGCGGTTATGATCTCAGCACAGCCTCCACACACACCGACACACCAACACACAACCCTGTGGATAAATGTTCCGACGCCTCATTCTGTCTGACAGAGGTCTGAAACACAGGTTAGCCAAATTTAATTTGTAGGATAAAACAGAGGCAAACAGTAAAACTGACACCCAAACTTTAAAACAAGTTTTAAGTTCAGTTGAAGCACCGTCTCTGATCTGTTCTACCTACTGTAGCTCTGCATGCACACAGTTTTCATGCAGTCACTTTTGGTTTGACTCCTGAATAAATGGTTTGGATCAGGCGTCTGCAGAGGAGCCATTTTGTCCAAAAAAAGAAAAAAAGTCTGTCTGGAGCTGAAAAATTCTCTCTTCTCCCTGAAGACTTTTCTATATTTGATTTGGCCTCCACAGTGAGCTGATGGAGATTTAAGTTTATCTAAAGAAGAAAAGTCAGTTATCTCAACTCACAACTCAAAGATCTATTGCAGTTTGTTGCCTTGAAATTTTGAGTTTTTTCCAACTTTTTGGTTTTTACAGTGCACACAGTGTGGTTATGTGTGGGACTGTTTCATGTCTGGAAGCTTTCTGAGCGATGATAGTGAAGATCTCTTTAGATAAACTTGAATCTTTTCAAAACGTGAGAATTTGCAGGATGTTGCCTTAAAATTGAGTTTTCTCAACTTTATTGTTTTCACGATGTAGAGCTACAACAATGATAAATGAAAATCAAAAAAATGTAATATAATTTCTTGGAGAGGAGCTGAAGAGGCGCAGGTTTCAGACCCCCTGGTTCAGATGATCTGACTTTACAACCTTACAACCTTACAACAATCAGGACTGTTTATGTTTGTTGGTTCGTCTCTCGTCTTGTTATCAGCAGTTCTCACCGGTTAACTTGATGAACTCAGTCTCAACTGACGCCAGAACTGCAAAATAAAACCTGAGCTCCAACAAACAGAATTATCCTTTAATATCACGTTATCATTAACTGTTTGACGACTGATAAATCAACTCGTTCTTGTTCCTCTCTGGTACCAAAGACTGAATCACATGATGCTGTAAGATTCATTTGTCAGTTGTAGTTTCATTTATAGTCTCTTGTGAGAAAATTGGAGCTGACTCCAGACTGCCAGGAGCGTCTCCTCTCTTTCCTCTCAGCATCCTCCACCTCTAACAAATTACTCAAGGCCACCTCCACCTCCTGCACCTCCTCCACCTCCTCCACCTTCTCTGATGCCGTTAAATCTGCTCCGTCAGGTGGAGAAATAAGGTTCAGTCCACTTTGTGTCCAGATGAAACGAGAGTGAAGGTTTTTTTTTCGCGTGTGTGTGTTTTGAGGCAGATTCTCTTATTTGCAGCGACATCAATCTCTATCACGTCTGCTTTATGTGATCCTCTCTCGCTCGTACTCACCCTCTCTCTCTCTCTCTCTCTCTCTCCTCTCTCTCTCCTCTCTCTCTCTCTCCTTCCTCTCTCTCTGCCGCCACTTGTGTCGCCATCTGTTCTCGATTAATGTGAGTTACGAGCAGTAATTGAAGCATCTGTTCATCCGGTGAGCATCCTCTGCTCTGACACACCAACGTATAACACCCATCTCACTATATCTCTCAGCCTCTCCTTCAGTGTCTCTGCCATCATGTCTCTCTTAAACACTCTTGAACTTGAACTGCTCCGGTTGTTTTTAGCCAATCAGCTGAACCAGAAACTGAAATATCTCAACAACTATCAGACAGATCGACTTGAAATTTTGCACAGATGTTCATGTTCCCCAGAGGATGAATCCTAATGACTTTGACAATCCTCTGATGTTTCTTCTAGCGCCACCATGAGGTTCACATTTGCGGTTTTGGGTGAAATGTCTCACCAACAACTGGATTGCTTTGACATTCATTCATTTCATATTAGCTGAGTAGGAAGGTGGAGTCCCCCTGCACCCTATTGATATACTTTCCCACCTTAATTTGTAATCCACAAAGTGTCTAGTAAATAAATTTTCATGTTCCCTGCTTGAATATTGTCCCCATCTTGGATTTTCACCAAAATTCCCCCCCAAAAAGCCAAAAATTGAAAATGAAATTAAAAATACAAGACGGCCATTAAAGGAAAATCTTTGTTAAAGGAGTTTGTTAAAATACAACGCCTGGAAACATCAAAAACAACATAAAAACTGTACAGTTAATTCAAAATGGCCGACTTCCTGTTGGGTTTAGGGTATGGTCCCAAGAGACTTTTTTGTACGTGTGGACATGATACATGTACCTGCCAGTTTTCATACAAGCAGGTCAAATGTATAGGTGGGGCTACTTCGTTGAAAGGGAGCACTCTTGAGCCTTTTCGCCACACCCTCACAAGTAACTTTGTACTTTCAAGCATGTTTAGATCCTCAAAAATGTGATAAATTTTTGATAAAAATAAAAATAATAATTCCTCTTTTCAGTAGGGTTCAGGTGGTCAGGCCCTAATGAGTCAATAACAACGAAAATGTTTCGCTACTTGAATCAAATTCATGACAATGACCCTCTCAATCAATTCCACATTCCAGAATTATACAGAAAAATGTGTCTCTGTGTGATGAAGTTATGTACAGTTTCCATTTTTTAGGGCAATATTTCAAGTTGAGAACACTGAAGCACCTGAGAGCTGGTGCATGGACGTATTTTGGATGGCAAAATTACCAAAAACAGCAGTGTTTGCCAACTTTGAAAAAGAAGCCGCCTCGCTTCCAATATCATTGTTAGACTCGGCTGAGCGGAGAACCGTCAGCTGTACAACCTCGTGCAGTTTACTTTTCACCGTGCTCATTCTCAGACGCTCACCAGAGACAGAAAACGATAACCCATAAGACAGTAAGATATATACTATATATATGTAGGTATGTGCCATTGTTTTGGGAGGTTTTCAGGCCAGTGACAGAACTGGAACACAACTGAATATTTAAGACAGCTGTATGATGCCACACAGGAAAAAATATCTTATATATTCTATACTGAAAGTGAGGACACTCTTTCTAACAGCCACTCTGGTGGACATGAAAGTGAATCAGAACAGTGAAGTTGACAGTTAAACAATGAGCTATTATTGCCACTGTTCCCACTGGACTGAAAGCCCATTTGTCCAACAGCCCATTATCCCAAAAACAAACACACGTTGCTCCGGAGGCCCATTGCTCCAAAAACAACCCAAACATGTTTGGTTTGTTTTTGTCAGGCTATTAAGACAGCTCCCTTCAACTGAGGTCTTCTAAAATTGGAAATTTGACAGTAAAATTATTGAAATGTCATTGTTGTGTAGAATCAGCACCATGACACGGCCAGCGGTCACTGAACTGACAGCTGCAGAGACCGTGTGTATTTTCGGATAAACGGGCGTTTGTTTCTGGGATAATTCAGGTCGGACAAATGGGCTTTTGGTCCAAAGGGATTTCAGAACAATGAGCCGTCCCCTAAAGCTGTGGGGGGCTGCAGATTCAGGTGATAATTCTCTGTGGGTTCATTACTACGAGCAAACACCTTTCGCATTGTTTCACATTGTTGTTTAATGTATTTAAATACATTTACATTTTTTACTATAAAATATGAATGATAGCCACATTAAAGTAGACTTTTGGTTCTGTTTTCTTCTGTTTCCTTCCAGGAGACACGTCAGTACAAAGAATAAATACACATAAATAGAAGTACTGTTGATACAAACACACTCGTGCACTCACTCACTCACTCACACACCACCAGGATTTGTCTTGTCCCTTTTATTGATCACTTCACTTTAACTGACACGGAGCTGTCAGCTGATGCTGAAGAGGCTGTCAGAGCGCTCGATTGGGAATCAGTGTGAAATACCTGCGATCCAGACGAGCCAGACACAACCGGAGCAGCAGTTTGTGAAGAGACGCTCTAATCTGACAAGTTTTTTTTTTTCTCTGAGATGCTCCAGAACACTGCTGAGAGACGGAGAAAAAAAAACAAAAAACGAGACGGAACGTGTGTTTACGTGCGTTGGAGATGCAGTCTGTGTGTGTGTGTGTGTGTGTGTGTGTGTGACTGTGTGTGTCTGTGTGTGTGTCTGTCTGGACTGTACCCCCTGTATGTGCTTAGCAGGCAGCGTAGCCAGACTGAGCTAATAGGCAGGATGTGTGTGAGCAGGAGGCTGGAGGAGGTGCTGGTGGAGGCAGACTCTTCCTGCTGTCACTTTCTGTCTGGATCTGGCATGTTTACACCCTTGATGGGGGTAGAAAGCTGTGACACACACACACCTGCATACGTCTACACACACACACACACACACAGCGTACCTATTGTGCTCTGCTCACACAGTCCTGCAGAGATAATGGCCACTATGATTATAACTTCTCCTCCTTTGATACGATCACACTCGTCTGACTGAAATTATCCTCCAATCAAACTGAAGGTGAGAAAACGACCCGACTGCCTGAAAGAGAAACACTGAATCTGTCAGACACTCTGAGGCAGAACGGTTCCAAAAGGGTTCTACCCACAGTTCCTTGCTTCTGTCAGGGGTTCTTTCTAAGACTAAGAACTCTTTGAATATGAAAGGTTCTGGTAGAATGCACTTGTTGTGTTCTAGATAAAACCTAGGAATATCAAGTTCTCAGCAAAATCCCCTAAGTAGGTTCTAAATAAAACTCTTTGATTATATACAAAAGGTTCCATGTAGATCCCCCTGAGTGGGTTCTAGATAAAAACCCCTGAAATATCAAATGATTCTGAGCAAAACCCCCTGGCTGGGTTCCAGATAGAACCCTTGGAATATAAACAGGTTGTCAGTAGAACCTCCTGAGTGTGTTCTACGTAAAACCATTTGATTATTAAAAAGGTTCTCGACAAAACCCCTGGGATGGGTTCTACATAAAACCCTTTGATTATTAAAATGGTTCTCGGTAGAACCCCCTGGTAAATCCTTTGGAGTATTTAAAAAAAAAAAAGATTCTTGATAGAACTCTCTGAAAGGGGTCCAAGTGGAAATATTATAAAAGGTTCTACCAGGAACCCATGAGGACAAGCTAAAGAACAGTTTGAGGTTCTAGTTATCACCTTCATCTCTCACAGTGTACAGCAGCCGGATCAGAGTGCAGGCGACAGATTTGCGGGACAGTGTTAAGCAGAGGTAGGCAGACAGGTGGGGCGTCCATATGTCTCCTCGTCTCCGTCCAGCCTGGACAAGGGTCAGAGGGCAGACTGCTGTCTCTCTCTCCTCAGCGTGGACTCCTGGCATCAGTGCCTGGAGCTGAAACAGAGCAGCCGTCCCGTTTTTTCAGCCACTGTTGACTGATTTATCAGGTTCTGCTCTGAAATGTTTCTCTCACTGTCGAGTCGAAGGTTCTGTCTCTGTTTAAAAGGGAACCGCATTGATTTTACACATCAAAGTGTTCCAGGGGAGCATTACTGCATATGTGAGGAGAAAAAACGAGGAATCTGTCTGAAGTCTGATGAATGTCCTCAAGTGATGTCACTGTAGGTCTGAAGATGTGATGTGAAGTTAGAAATCCATTAAATCCACTGCAAGTTGGAAGTCTGTGGTTCCGAGTCGGAATGGACGCTAACAGGAAACTGATGTTTGTGTGGAAAGTCTCTGAACTTCACAGCCACCTGAAGCAGCTGATTTAACAGATCGATTAGTTGTTTGGTCCATAAGATGTCAGAAAATATTGATCAGTGTTTCTTGTTTTATCCACAACTCAAAGATATTCAGTTTACTGTCAGAGAGAGTAAAGAAACCAGAAAATATTCACATTTAAGAAGCTGAAATCGGTCCGATACCAAGTGATTCAGAGGAGCACCTTCAAGCATTACGCTGCCCAGAATTAAAATGAGCTCCAACTGTCTTTTGACCGCAAAGCAAAACTAGAAAAAGAGCCAGAATCCACAATTTTTATAAGAAAATCTGAAAAACAGAACAAGTAGATGGTGAAATGCTTATATTGTAGCTAGTGACACGCTGGTCTTTAAAATTGAAGCAGTTAACCTGATGCCAACTTAAACACTGCTGTTACTTTCATAATTGACCCTTTGCTAAGCCCCGCCCTCCTTAGTTACTGTTGCTAAGCCTGCCAAGCTTTCCATTTCTGGCACTGCATTACGGTGAAAACGGAGGCAGATTAACATCATAATTTGGTGTAATTGTTGAAATACAAGCACTGAGCACCTGATGAACCAGATATTTCCCTCAGGAGGTGGTGGAGACCAAAAACAGAGCTAAAAGAGAGAATATTGGACTTACATCCATCAGGCAGCCTGAAAAATGACTCAGAATGAATGATAATGTAACTGCTGCAACTGTTTCCAAGTTCACCACATCAACTTAAAGGTAAACTTGCTGTAAACTAGTTAATATTTCACTTAACAAGAAAGACCATCTTTTTAATCTGGTCTCTGTGGTCAGGGGTGTAGGTTTTGGTTCAGCATTTTAAGCAAGGAGTCTTTAATCGGTGCCTTATCTAAGCTAAGTTTAGATACGCTTTTTAAAATTATTTAATTGTGTACAGGCAGGATCGGTAAGCAAACTAGCAGACAGCACTCAAAAAAACAAACCCACTGGTTTTGAGTTTGCATTCTGCCGCCACAAACTTTAACTCAGGCGTCATCGTGTTTGAGTTGCGTTCTAGGAATTTGTCAAAATAAAAACTTTCTGCTGCTCTCATGCAGGTAACAGATTTGAGGGTTGAAGCAAATAACTGAGTTGGAAAAAATGCAGACTTGTGTTCCCAACTTTGATGCAAGTTGTGGACTCCAACTTTTGCAAAAGTACCCACAAGTTAAGAGACAAAACTGGTAATAGAACAAGCGAAAAAAAAAAAGGTCAATAAATGAAGATTATTATATTATTATATCATCAATGTAGCTGTGTCTGATTTCAAGCTTTTTGTGACGAGTTATTTAAGGGACATGGCCTCCGCTGTAATTACCAACCATTTATCCCACTTTGTGTTAATCAACAGTGAAATGACACCGTGCCCTGTTCACATTCTGCTCCGACACCAACACACACTGCGACCAAAGGCTTAATGCATTAGATTAGACGTGACCCCCGGCTGCATTCGTTTCAATGAAGCTGTCTGCGGACGAGGACGGGGACAAAAGACGGAGCGGGAGCAGAAAGTGGCAAGCGGGACAGGAGCTGCCATGTAATCTAATTCCTCTCCTCTTTGTCTTCATTCATTCACTGTCATGACAGATTATGTTTAAACAGGAGGAGGGAGGGTGGGATGATAAATGAGGGAGAAAAGAGGGGGGAGGAATGAAGGGGAAGAGGGACGTAGACAGGACAATTAAGTTACAGTCTGCTCGGCAGTCAGAGAAGAAGAAGAAGAAGTGTGTGTGTGTCCTCTCCTCGGTCCTCCTCATGAATTTGATGTCATGATTCATTGTCTCTAATCTCGCTGTGAAATGCACGAGGGGTCCTAATGAAGTGTGCGCTGTTTGTGTGTGTATGCAGAAGAAAAAGTGTGTAAACTGTGTGTTCAGGCTGTATCAGCGCTGTGCAGGTGTCGCACTCACATTCAAGCACAATGGCTTTTTAATTATTTTAGTTATGTGGACACCTCTGGGGTTTTACTGCACCATCCAACATAAACAATAAAGCCTACTTTTAATTCAGAGGAAGTTCCTGAGAATGTGTAAGTGTCCATGTATAAGAGACACCTCATCAGTCCCCACAAGGACCTGAAATACCTGATTTCACAGCAGCTTTTCTGGAAAAACTGTGATGCATCTTGCAGTGTTTTTAGGCTTTTTCTGCAAAAGAATTGAGGCACCAAGTGAAAACTGCAAAATAAGTTGCCAGTTTTTTTTTGTTTTGTTTTGTTTTTTGCTTATAATTCATTAAAAATCAAAAGGCAACTTGTTCCTCAGAGAACAAAAATCACACTCTGTGTTTTCACACTAGTGAAATGAACTGAACTGGACCCGGGCCTGGGTCCCTGGTGTGGAGGCCCGCTAAGTAACCTTAACAAACATGCTCAGGATTTTGATTTGCTTCAGTTTATAACAGAGGGAGACCCATGATAAGCTGTGTAGGCTTTTAGTCTGCCTTGCACATTCTTATTATTATTTCTGTTGTTTCGTTTATGGTTTTTAATCTTGCTGAGTAAAATTAAATCAAATCGAAAACCCCACTATGAGACTGAATTTTGAACTTTGAATGAAATAGAAGCATAGTGAGATGTGACCATGGTGGGCTAAAAATTACACTTGTTAGACTCAGCATTGTCATTGTGCTTTAAGTTTATCTAAAGAAGAAAAGTTAATTATCTCGACAAAAGATCAGCAGTTGGTAAAACTTTTTCAAAACTGACAGCTTGAGTTTGGACTCAAAAATTTATTGCAGTTTGCTGCCTTAAAATTTTGGGTTTTCTGAACTTTTTTCATTTTTACGGTGCACAGATGTTAGAGTCATGATGGTGCTGTAGGAAAGTCAGCAGGTTTTATCCTCAGGGGAGCATGAATGTGTGTGCAAAGTGGTGGACCAACATGCAGAACGATATTGCCATCACATTACATAACTTCCGTCTACAAACTATGGAGAAAACATATAGAAGTGGATCAGTTTGACATTTTTTCTTCTTCTCCGCAGGCCTACTTTCGTCAGGGGGTTGCCCTGCAGTACCTGGGTCGTCATGCCGACGCCCTGGCAGCGTTCGCCTCCGGCCTCGCCCAGGACCCCAAGAGTCTCCAGCTGCTTGTCGGGATGGTGGAGGCTGCCATGAAATCTCCCCTCAGAGGTACGATTTTCTTGCAGCTCACACGCTGTCTGCCGTCTCTCTCTGCCTCGATCGTCTCGTCTCTCTGTCCGCGTAGCGTCCTGTACAATAACAGGCAGATTCATCCAGACAGAAGCAAATGAACAACAGTTGTTTGTCTGCTCGACAACAACAACTTTGTATTTGAAAGTTCAGTTGTAGGAGAGGAGAGTGAGATGTCGGCGCCGGGGAAACTGTGAAGTTACCACTTTTCCTTTTGTTCTTTTATTCAGTAAGCCTCCCCTGGGAGCGGGGAAGTGAAGAAGTAAAAAGTTGCCTCTGATGATTCAGATCTCTCAAAGAACTGGATGCACATTTGATGTGACAAAGAGAGAGATAAGAGAAGAGAGGCACAGAGAGAAAAGTGACACGGAGAAAATAAATAAAACAAGTGAGTCAGATGAAATGGAAAGAGAAACACAGAGAAGATGAAATTGAAAATAGTGAGCTGGCGCTGGAGTGTCTCTGGAAGATTGGACGTCAGCATCCACTTGTTGAAGTTGAGGCCACGACTCACATCCACTGCTGCCTGAATCCTGAGAGCACTTCTTCTTTACAGTGAGCTGGCAGAACTCACATCTCCTGCTAAGTAGACAGACGAGTGTTTGGTGTCTGAGGAAAACACATTCGTCCACAAGTACAGGAGTGTGGAGCTGCATCGTCCATGAGGCAGCGCTGAGCTTCCAGGGATGGGTTTCTATGTTAGTGCTGAGTCTGAGTTAGGTACAGGTCTGAGTCACTCTGTTCTCAGGACACTGGACCTCAATCACCAACTGTTCTTAAGGAGAAATTTCTTCTTAAAGGGATAAAATGAAAAATGAAAATTCAGTCATTATCTACTCGCAGAAATCAGAATCTCCCAAACAGTGGAAGTGAATGGTGACCAGTGTTCAAACATTAAAAAACATAAAATGCCTCCATGCTGCTCATCTGGTGAAATAAAGTCCCTGACATGCTGTTTGCACACCGTCACACCACACACACCCAGTTCAGAAGAAGATTCAGGCTAAAAACATGGTGGAAATAACTTTAGGAGCTTTAGGAGGCTTGGTTTACATCAGACGAGCAGTATGGAGGCATTTTATGTTTACGTTTGAAAACTGACTCGGTGCCTTTTCGTCTAAGCTTTGAGTCTCCATCAGCTCGCTGTGGAGTCAAATTAAAAAAAGAGTCTTCAGGGAAAAGAGAGAATTTGATAATTGTGGCTTTTGTCCAGTGCACTTGATTTTTCTTCTTCTTTTAAGTTTATTGGCGGTTGGCGAACAACTTTCCTGCAAATGTTTCACAATAGAAGCCTCGTTAAGAAATGAAGGGTTTTTTTTCTGCTGAGCTGTAAATTGTACAGTTTTATTGTCATCATCAGTTTTTGTGATCAGTATCTAGAAAGCATTAATTCCAATCTCCCAATCTCATATATTTACTGAATATTGGCGTGTGATTGATCCGGGTATCTATAATTCAGACATTAGAAAGATATTAATCTTCTTCTCAGCAAAAAAAAAAAAAAAAACTTCCCAAAATGTTGTACTATTCCTTTAAATAAAACAATGTTGACAGAAGACGAGATGTGTCTTCAGACAGTTGTCTCCACCGTACTGAAGAAGACCGTCACTGCAGAGATAATCGATTAGTTTTCTCTTCTGTTCTGAACTACAGAGATAATGTGCATTTGAAGTTGGTCTCTGGTTGTTCAGGACATCATGATCCAGGTCAGGTTTGTTAGACGGGAGAATAATTACAGCTTCATTAACTGCAGACAGAGGACAGAGACGTGTCAATAACAGTCTGAGCAGAGGTCCTGATATCAGAAGTTACTTAATGAGACTGAAGTGAATCAAAGAGGCCGTGAGGAGGTTTAACAGCAAGTCTTAATTTATTAAAGGTTTGTTCAGAGCAGCGGTTCCCAACCTGTTCTCCTTAGAGCCCCTCCTGCTTTTATCTAAGGAAAGCTGAGCCATGTTGTGAATCCCCCCCACCACCACGGCACGGCACCAGCGCAGATCATCATCTCTGAGTCCAGCTGTTCTGTTTGGGATCCAGTAGGATCGATGGAGGATTTTATATTTGGTGAATTGTGTCTGGACTTCTCCAGCAGCTTTCACTGTTGTTGTTGAATATATTCTCTGATATCTCTCTCTGAAGCCGGTTTAAGACCCCCAAGTTTAGGTGCAGTGACTTTAAAATTAAACTTAAAATGACACAAAAAGAGAAAAAAAAAAACGTATGATAAGAAAAATGGACAAAATTCACAATCCTAACAGGAAGTACAGACAGGTGACACATTTAGATACATGAAACTTTCTGTCACAAAACATAATTTCACTTAATAAAAACACAATAACATCTGATTTAATGTGAAGAAGAGGTGAAATCATCATTTTGTACATAAATATGTCACTGACCAGCTGTAAGGTGCTGGAAGACATTAAAAGTGCTTCAGTTTCACCTTGGAAACAGTGTACAAACTGAAATTGTGATCTTAGTTGACACATGCAAATCTTGATTTTGAGAATCTCAGAGCAGACAAAGTCTTGAAGACCCCACTGTGATTTCTGGCGCCCCCCTAAGTGAGGCCTGGACCCCAGGTTGGGAGCCAGTGGTCTAGTGCAGAGGTCATTCCTGGTAATTCTGGTACATCTACTGGACCAATTCCATTTTTTTTTAAAACCCCAAATATTTTTTTAGACCCCAAATGTGTGAAAATAGGCCCCAGGTTTAAATATTCTGGAATTACCCTTTAAACTTTACTCTTAATCTCACCTCTGATTTTCATTTTGAAGATTTTTACCAGCATATTTACTGTAAAGAGCTGAGAACAGTGGCTCGTTTTGTTGCCGTGTTTATTAGCATGAATGAGCTTCTCGCGGAGCTCATGATGAAATATTTACGAGGTACTTTCTGGTGTGTCATTGATCTATCTGCCCCACAGTTCTCGGTGCACTTTTATGTGCAGGTTTCAACAGCATGAGAAGATGAAGGAGGAGTGCATACAATCAGGAATGGTTTGCAGGCTAGAATTGGCACAGGATTATGTTTTTTGCCCTTCAGCTGTATCGGAATGAGAGCGAGGCTTCTTGGGAATAGCCTTCTACTTGGCAAGCTGCAGCAAATGTCTGTGCACGTGGAATTTTGCATCTGCTCTGACACTGGAGAGGGTATCTGGTTGAGTATTCATAATATCTCCCTTTGAGGTAGAGCTTGTGGAGAATGAGCACAAGGCTGCAGAGCAAACTGACCAAATGAGCTGTTTTCTCTTTTTTTCTAGTTACAAACTGCAAATAAAAGGCATCACGTGTTTTAAGCAGCATAAGAACCACTGCTCAGTCTTTGATAGTGAACTGACCATATCGTGATCAGTGTCAGCAGCTGTACATACAGTCACTGGTGGATTCAAGGCGGGGCAAGGGGGGCGATCGCCCACCTGTGTCCTTATGTTTGAAAAAACTACGCCAAAGTACCTTCTAAGATGCCCCAATGGTCAGTAAAACATGGTGAAGTGCCCTCTAAGATGCCCCTCTAGTGGACAAAACATAGTAAAGTACCCTCTAAAGGGCACTTCAGTGGCCAAAACAGGGTAAAGTTCCTTTCTAGTGGACAAAATGTGGTAAAGTGCCCTTCTAGAGGTCAAAACATGTTAAAGTGCCCTCTTGTTCTCCTCTAGTGGACCAGATATGGTAAAGTGTCCTTTTAGTGGATAAAGCATTCAGCACACCTGAGTAAAAGCAGATTTGGGTGGTAATACACATTTGGTGAATCTGGAGTTGACTTCTTTTAATTTTCCTCTGAAAAGAAAATATAAGAGACAGTTTAAGAGGATGTTGCAGCAGGATGAGACCAGGAGTCCTGAACTCTGTAAAGCTTTCCCCTGCAGTCCTGATTCACTGTGGGAGGTTGTTCTGACGTCCAAGGGCTCCAAACTCCCAAAACTCGACCTCCCATAAGCTTCAAAGCGAGCGAGCCTCAGAGCTGAGGGGTCTAGTATCAAGTGTTGTCATGCTTGAGTAAGCAGGAGGAAGGGCAACGTGTTGGACCATGAAGAAGGTCGATATGTGTGGAGGAGAGGGCCTCCTCTGGGTTATCTGTCTCCTGTTCCTGATGTCTTTTTTATTGGATGATACGCTGCGGGGCATCAGCTCGGCGAGTAGAGGCAAGCCTTACAATTCTTATCTGGGGATATTTGCTCAGTCTGCCTCAAATTAGTGTGTGAGGTGCAAGATTTTACATTACCAGAATTTTCAGGTTAGTTTGGTGTTTACAGAGACTACAGATGCTAATGAGAGCAGCTGCAGTTCATCTGAAGTGCAGCTAAGTTTGACCTGATTTAGGCCTGTTTTGGCACATGTTGAGCTCGTCTGGGAAGGAAACGGGGCGCTAAAGAAACTACTCTCTGCTGCTTAACTTTGAATATTGGTGGTAGAGGAGACATTTTTGGAGCTGCTAAGAGACAAACAAAAAGATTTCGTGTCATGAAATGTCAGCGTGGGAGATTCTGGGGGTAATTTTTAGTGTTTACGACCACCAACCACAGACGTTACACCTGCTTTTTCACAGATGTTAAACGTCAGATGCAGTTTTCTCTGCTGCACTGATCAGTCAGCAGTTTATTTTACGCCTCAAAACAGGAAAGTAGGCTGCACAATTAATCAAAATATTATCGACATCGCAGTATGGCCAAGTGCAGTATCCACAGAAGCTGCAATTTATTGATGAAGGAAAAATGTTCCCACTAAACTCCCACAAATAATATCACAATGAGAATATCTATCAAAATAATCACCAATTGCCAATTGACACAAAGTGATGCCTCTCTTGTAAAAAAGATTTAAACCAATTTAGCACAGTGCAACAAAGTCCCACCCACTTTTCTGGGATTTTGAAAAATCAGAAACTGAAAAATTTAATCAGTGATTGATAAGGTAGATGTGATCCTTTCTCACTATGTTGAGGTAATCTTGGAGCCGAGTTTTTCCGGATAATAATGAGCAACTTCAGCTGGAATAAATGTCTGTTTCCGTTGCATTATTTGTGCTTATTCAGATTTGGATGCGTCCCCCCAAATATTCCCCAGAGACTGTTGGAGAGGGGGGAAGTTGTCCTGTAAAGCTAAAATATCACCTCCTCCAGTTTCCTTGTCAGATTTACAGAACAGTTTTGCTCAATAAACCTTAATAAATGATCACCCTCAGCTGACTGAGTGGAAAGACTGGACTTAATAAATAAATGTTGAGATCTGTGATCTGCTGAGTGACTCTGTGGTCCAGACTGGACAGACTGGGAGGGTAAAGTCTAATATCTGACAGGTTGTAAGTCAGCAGGATGCTACAGAAGCACAGCAGAGGCAGTAAGGGACCGTTTAATTTCAGATTTGTGCTCCTTCTGTCACACAAGTCAACAAATTACCGATGAATCTCTGAATTACATATGTAGTGTTCACCGCCCTGCACTCTGTCTGTGCCCGTGTTCCTCTTGCAGGATGTAATTGTTGCAGAAGTCACTGACTTAAAGTCTCAGTCGTGTTAATTTGCCTCACAACCGATTCATAAAAGCCTTCACAGCGTAATCTCCCACAGGAAAAATAGCACAGATGGTTGTTTTATTTGTACTTTACTGGCGACTTCACTTCATTGTCTATAAATTAGGCTGTCTAAATGTTTTCTAATTACAGAGGAGCCAGTAACAGTCAGGCTTTCTTTAAAAAAATGACTTTTGCGGGGTCCTAAAAAACTGATAAACTGTCCGCAGTTTGAAGCATTTCAACTGCAATTCTGGAATGAATGAAAAACTCAAAGGAATCATCAAAATCAATTTACAGTAAACTCTGCCGCCATTTGTAGTTTTAAATATGTGCAGGTGACTTTTTCCTTTATCAGTAACACGTATCTGTCCTGAGACATTCATGATGTTTTCTGTGCATCATGACTGTGAAGACACCCTGTTCAAACACTGCAAACTACAGATTTCTCTCTTATATGCATATCATCAATAAGTAATGATAAATTGACAGTTGATATTGAATATTTAGGGCCTGAGCACCAAATGGTGCGAGGACCCTGTTGGATTATTTTTATTCTTTTTTCTCCGTCTTCAATCGCATTTTTGAGGGGCAAACATGCTCAATGGCGCATGAAACATGGCACATGCATTAGTCTTGGTGAATAAATTTGGTCTGATATAGCTTTTAGCAGTGGGCGTGGCCAAACGGGGTGACCACGCCCCCTGAAGAGCAGCCCCTGCAGCACGTTTCACAGATATGCATGAAAATCGGTACCACATATTTCACTCCGAGACGCACAAAAAGAGTTAGGACCGATCGCCAAAACCAAACAGGAAGTCAGCCATTTTAACAAACTCAAAATCAGTGTGTACTGTCTAGACTAGTTTACGATCAAAAGTTATTAAAATATTTAGGTATCGTTGCAGCCATGAAACACAAAATTGCTATAACCTTGGCGCAGTTGGGGCACACTGAGGACAGTCTGCCTCAGTCAGTAGTCACACCTGGAGCTGGGGACGCCATCCCTTCTTGCGAGGACAAACGGCGCATCGAGTTGTCCTGAGACACAGCGAGGTTGGGGAAGGGGCGCTTTAAAGCACCCAGCTGGATCCACAAGCTGAGTTCATCCCAGGTCTTTCCACGGAGGAAATATGCCCAGCAAGGGCTAACTAGTGATCCACCCAAACCAAACAATGTCCCTAACCTGCTGAGATGAATCCTTTGCAGAAATGCTCCATCATTAGGATCCTTTTCTTCACAAATACTGTTCTTTGTGCCTGTTTTATGTTTGCAGGTTCTGAGACTAATTAAATGCCATAGACCAGCTGACTCAGTGTCCCCGTCCGCCTGTGACTATGTTTAGGAGATTATACTTTTCATTGAAGTAATAGGAATGGAACTAACGTGTCTATTACAGACATCAGTCCTGCATGAATTCCTATTAACATGTAGGTATTTTATTTAGCAATTCAACAACTGTTCATCAAAAAGCACACTGCTGCAAAATATGGTGAAAACATTAAATGTGCCAGAAATTTGTGCAGATGCCAGATTCTTTGGTTACAATATTCTGCAAAGATTCCAAGTTTTTTTTTTTTTTTTTTCAAAGCAAATCTGAAATTCAGCAGCAGAGGTGGTGAAATCCAGAGGTCACAGCTCTGTTCTCTCTCTCTCTGCTCTACATCACTGAAACCCTCCGGACCTCAGGACATTAACACTACCTCTGCCTCCAGACACCCAGAAATGATTTAGTGATGCTGAAGCTGCATGCTTCATCTCCATACCAACAGGTCGCAGAGTAAATTTTGCGTTCCTGTGTCATTACAGGGTTTTAAAGCTGTGTTTGATTCATATTATGTCAAGTTATGCAATATTGTTTATATAACTTCAGGAATATATTATGGAGAGTTTCTCTGAATTGCTTTCTCTTTCTATTGCAATATTTCAACAAGGTGGGGAACTGCTAATTCACAATCTGTAGCATTAAAAAGTTCTAATATTTATACTCAGAAGAGCCGGTGTTTGCATCCACTCTTGAATACACGATTTGCAGCAGCCTTAAGGCTCGTGTTTGACCAGCCAGCCACGCCATGTTGAGTGCTTCAGACTCCATACCGACAGCTCCCTGACCTCTGCTTCAGGAGCTGCTGGGGGGCAGGAACCACAACCCAGGAGCCAAAACTGGAATTAGATTCTTCTTGTTAAAATGCAGCAGCTGTTTTGGGTCACTCTCGCTGTTTTTGATTGCAGTAGGCAGCAGTTTTTAGAGCGAAAGCTCCAAAAACCAGCTGTACACTTCCTGCAGTGCAGCCAGACACAGTTAGAGACCAGCTGGTGAAGATAGTGGAGCTTTTAGCAGCTAAAGAGCCAGAAATCTCCCTTTGGGAGGTGGTGGAGACCAAAAACAGAGCAAACAGAGACAGAATATTGGACTTACATGTATCAGGTGCACACAAACATGAAAAATATCAACTTAAAAGGTGATGATATGTCAGTTTTGTGTTCACAACTAGTTTGGAAAATTCAGGTTTGATGTTTATATTGTCAGTCTCACATGTGCAGTGATATTCTCATCGGTCTGATCAAGAAGAATGTATTGATAAGAAGTGATAATCACCTCTGATGGTTCTGCTAGAACTTCAGGAAGAATATTCAATATTCATCCAACATGAAATCATAAACCAGCTTCTAGACACTTGACCACCAACAGCTGGGCTGATGGTGCGACAGAAGACTGTATTTTTTATGAATTGATGTATTTTTTTCATTTTTAATCCCATGTCGTTTTAATGCTACACTATAAAGCATGTTGTGCATGAAAGGTTCTCTATAAATAAAACTACAATAAATATGGCGATGCTGTAGGAGGTCGTAATAATGTTCCTCCTGAGAAAGATCCAAACGTGGAGGCAGTGTTGTAGACAGCTGTGGTCTGTGCAGCCATGAAATCCATCATGACACGAAATTCTGCTCTGTGGTCTCGTCTTGCTTTAACTGTTGCCTACACTGCTGCTCTGCCCCCCACAGCTACCAGTGGTCCTGCTCCGTTTCTTATGCATCCATACGCTTTTAGAAAATGTGCACAAATATGAATGAAATGAATGTGAATGTGTACAAAAGGCTTCGTCCATATGCATATCTAACATGAAGCATAAATGAGCCTTTATCCAGTGAACAGAGTGAAGCATTTAGCAGCTTAAGAATCAGATATTTCCCTTTTTGGAGGTGGTGGAGACCGAAATGGAGCTAAAAGAGAGCTGAGCTGATTCCTGTTTAATGTTTCATACAGTTCTGCAGTAGTTTGGAGGACATCAGGTTCTGACATGGGAACGTGGGTGTTGGGACCCTGAGCCTTGTCGAGGTGTATTATGGACACCATTAGAAGTATATTTCTATACATCTTCAGTGTAAATTCCCCACAGATGAAACCTTCACATTAATTAAAGATACATGAAGCCTGTGTTCTTCACTCAAGCCTTGACAGTTGACCTCCCAAAGGCCTGAGAGCTGATTCCAGTTCAGTTCTCAGTAGTTTGGAGGACGTCGGGTTCCTCTGTGATGGTTTTCAGCCCAGAGGAGCTGCAGCTGTTTGCTGGTGGGACTGCAGTGAAGTGTGATCTGTAGCAGCAGTTGTGTGTGATGGACACAAACATACTCTGATTAATTGACACAAAGTCAATAAATCTACCGACGAGCTGGTCGTGTTTCTGACTGACGTGCTTGTTTTTCCATCAAGCAGCTGGTAACGAGCAGTTAGAGTTCTTGGTGTAAATCTGTTAAATCCTTCCTTTATGATCTCAGTACTGCATAGCTGCTGACATAGCTGGTTATAACAAGACTACGATGCTGCCGCCAGGTGACCTTTGTCACCATAGTAACTGTCATCATGGTTAACGTTGTGAAACGGTTGTAGTTTGATTAGGTTCAGGTCCCCTGGCAGAGTGTCATGGTCTCTCAGGGGGGCTGTATATATCAGTATATATCAGGTTTTTTTTTCTTAATTAACTGCTTAGTTGTTTGGTCCATAAAATGTCTGAAAAATGTTGATCAGAGTCCGAGACGACGTCCTCAAATGTCTTGTTTTTTCCCACAAATCCAGATCTTCAGTTTACTGTCAGAGAGGAAAGAAACCAGGAAATATTCATATTTAAGGAACTGAAATTCTGACTTTTTTAAATTAAAAAAATAACTCAAAGTGATGATCAGAATTGATGCAGATTAATTCAATAATCAATCAATTGTTGCAGTATTTTATGTTGGTTGTTTGGTTTATTAGTTTGTCCAGTTGTTCCCTCCTTTGTTGTGCACAAGTTATTGATTGATTTGTTGATTTAAAGACAAAAAAAGTTGAAATTTCCACTCAGTGAAGCATTTTTTCATTAGAGGTCATGATAAGAATTGGCAGCTGTTTATGCACTGTGCACAGTATCTGTAATCTGATTACATCTCTTTTTATCTGCAGCTGTAATGGAATACAGGTACCTTTTTTGTATCCATATTATGGAATCCTATTACATGTAATCCATTACTCCCCAAGCCTGCTCACGTGTCACCCATTAATGGTGGAAACCAGTCCCCGCGGTATATGTTCTCGTAAGGGGTTCTTGGCTTAGAAAAAAATGGAGAACCTCTGGTTTAGGTTCCAAAACTACTTGGATAGATTTAAGAAAAAATCTAAATAAGAAAACCTAAGTATGTGAAATAACCGCGTTACATGTTTTATGTAAGTTAAGCACATTACTTCAGATAACTTACATATTAAAGTTTAAATAAGTCAGTGCTGACGTGATTTTACACAAGACAACATCTCCTCCATAAGTTGACTTTCTCGCTCTGTATAATACATCATTACATTTTCTGCATACATCAGCACACACTTAATGTTCTGCGATGACTCATGAAAATCAAAAAAGACTCTGTGATGACATCATCATCAGTCAGATTCATCCTCTGTGAACCATGAAGGTCACAAAATTTTGTGTCAGTCCGTCTTGAATGTATCAGTGAAAAGTTTGACCTGCTCGAGGGGCCAAACCAGAACTCAGGACGGATTTTACCCTCTGGAGACTGTGAACGTTTGCACCAAACTTCACTGAAATCCATCCAATAATTTTTGAGATTTTTGAGTCTTGATCAAAGTCGTGGGCCGACTGAAATGAAACACCACCGTCGGCTGCGACCTTTTCTCTGGTTTCCCTGCTGATCAGTTGAAAATATCAGATATCCGAGAACATACAGGAGCTTCTGCATCCTTTGCCTATGAGACACACTTTAATCTCACAAACCTGGAACACAACCACCGTCCATCAGCTCAGTTTGAAAACTCTGGTGTCTACAGGCGACGTTCACTGTCTCGTCTGGCTTCTTCTTCTGAGAGTTTCACAACAATCTCAGCGCGTCAGAGCCGACGACACTCCGCAGCCCCACAGCCCCCCGTCCTCATGCAAACCAAGCGTTTCTACAGTAACATGAACATAACTGTCGCCTCTTAACTGTGTGTTAATCTCAGCAGAAAATGTAATTATGAAAATGCTTACTCATCAATAAATGTTCATGACAAGTAGAAATTAAGTGCTGTGATGAAATAATTAAACTTTCGCTAACAAAATTATTCTGTGAATGTCCCCCCAAAATGCTATTTTAATATTAAACAACATAATTATCGAGGGAAGCACGTGTTTCCTTTGGAAACTGACGTGTTATCATGATGAGTAACAGATAGACATCAACACCGGGTCCTTTTTGACACCATCAGCATCACACAGATCCTCAATGTGAATCTGTGAAGCTTCCAGATGAACAGTTTCGGTGGAAATACCTAAAATTTTGCAGATGTAATCAACGTTAATGCAGTGTTGCTGCTTTTTCTGATACAGTCTGCGTTTCCAACAGCTGTGATGTTAATTTTACCGACTAAATTCATGACATTTTAGTGAGTGTGCAGTACAGAAATCTGAAATCAATATGTCAGCAAGTTTATATGTTTTTCTCTGTATAAATTGTTTCTTCATATTTTGAACCAACTCGCACACATGAGAACTTCAGGGCTTTCTGCCAGAAAGCTTTTTTGCCAGAAAGCCACTATTCATCTGCCGTGTGAAACTCTTAAGGCTCATTTATACCCACATTATGCAGTACAACCACTAGAGGGCGCTGCTCAGAGTCAAAACAGCAGTTTGTGCAGCCGTTAAACACATCACGACATTAAGTTCTGTCCTGTGGTTGTGTCTCACTTTGACTGTTGGCTACACTGCTAACGTAGAACGTGTTGCAGATAAAAAAAATCAGACTGAGTGTATATTTACAAAAAACAATGAAGTTTATCAGCTGGCAAACTGAAAATGTTAAATGTCAAACAGGTGAAGGCGGCACCAGCTGTTAGAGGAGCTCATCAGCACTTCAGTTCTTAGCCATCAGGAGCTTGTACCACTTTAAAACCAGTTCTCGGTTCCAATCCTTAATGAATTCAGTTGGTTTGTGTCTTTCCTTTTCCTGATAAAATGATGGTTGGTCCCTTTCTTTATCTCACCAGTGTCTCTGTATGTTTGCTTGCTCCTCCCCAGACTCCCTTGAGCCCACCTACCAGCAGCTCCAGAAGATGAAGCTGGACAAGAGCCCCTTCGTGGTCGTCTCCGTCATCGGTCAGGAACTGCTGACTCACGGTTTCCACGGCGCCTCTGTCGTGGTCCTGGAGGCGGGGCTGAAGATCGGCACGTGCTCACTGAAGCTGCGTGGATCGGTCTTCTCGGCCCTGAGCTCCGCGTACTGGTCTTTAGGTAACACAGAGAAGAGCATGGCCTACATGCAGCAGGACCTGGAGGTGACCAAGACTTTAGGTATGACGAGGAGAAAGAGACAGAGTGCAGCGTGAACGGACTGTGAGGAAATGAAAGGGTTGTAATGAAAGTCTCATCCACAGGTGACCAGTCAGGTGAATGCAGAGCTCACGGGAACCTCGGCTCGGCCCTCTTCTCTAAAGGCAGCTACAGAGAAGCTTTGGCCAATCACAGAAACCAGCTGGTTCTGGCCATGAAGCTCAAGGACAGAGAGGTACAACTGCATGCATGTGTGGAAAATAAAGAGTGTGTTAATGTATATTCATACGATAACACACGTTGTATAGATTTGCAGTTGGTCTAAGTTCAAGTGCAGAGCTCTCCACCTGCTCAGGCTCTTCACTTGATCAGATAACAGCTTGGTTTGAGGTGTGACATGGCAGCTTTGCTCTACGCTTCAAACTGTGTCCCTGTTCTCCTCCAGCATCGGTTTTACACATGCACAGCTTTGTGGTCAAATTAGCCACAATAAATATGCTAGATCTGGGTAGACTTTCAAAATGAAGGCACAAAAACTACTTGGTTAGATGTGGCAGGGTTAGGTGCTCATATTTTTTGGCACTGGCCCCATGGAAAACCAAGCCTGTAAATGTGGTGGCCAGAACACATTTTCGGTAGCCCAAATGTAAATTTCTGTAAAAATAATACAGAAAAGGCAAGTTAACATGACTTAACACAGCCTTCCTTAACTGGTACTCATGCGTGTTGTCCGTGGTGGTTCCTATGAAACACGAGCTTGACTTCTCAGTAGGGGTTTAACGGATCACAAAATTCTCGGTTCAGATTGTATCACTGTTCTGAGTCCCGGATCAGATCATTTTTCAGATCAGCAAAAAAGAAAAAAGAAGTGGGATTAGGTTAAATTATTTTAAAAAAATAGGCTTGGCTTTGATCTCTGTCAGCTGCAAAATCTCCCAAACAACGGAAGTGAAAACAAACAAAAAAATAACCGAAAATGTCTCCATACTGCTCGTCTGGTGTAATCCAAGTCTCCTAAAGTCCTGACATGCTGTTTGCACACCGTCACACCACACACACAGTTCAGACAGTGTGCATGTGAGCGTGGCTCCAAGCTAAAGATCCACAGTGAAGATTCAGGCTAAAAACATGGTGTAAATAACATTTTTTTAGTCACCTTGGCATGTTGGAGCTTTAGGAGACTTGGATTACAGCAGGCGAGGCATTTTATTTTAGTTTTTCTGGTTGTTTTTTCAGTTTGAAAACTGGTCACCATTCATTTAAATTGTCTGGGACATTCTGCAGCACTGTTTTCCTGCGAAAAATCTAAACCCGACCCTCAATCGACATGAGGGTGAGTGGATAATGACTGAATTTTCATTTTTGGGTGAATAATCCCTTTAAAAGAGTCTGTCCAATCAGGTAACTTGTGGCAGAGATGATGATGGCCTGCTTCACAGAGCAGAGAGTTCATAGCAATAAGAATAATGTATAAACTTAAAAAGTGCATGTTGCGCAGCGTTGACGTCATCGTCTTTGTTTAGGAAACCTGCGTGATACGTTTAATTTAAGAGCCAAACCTGTTAGTCTGCAGTATATCTGATATGTGAACGTCAGCAGTTTATCCAGCGCTGTGGATCTCTGGAGGTTTCTAAGATTACACAGTCATCATAACCCAAACAAACACTAAAAACAAACATCAGATTTGCTCTGATTTCTTTTTGGATCATCTCGGTCTTGTTCTCGCTCTCCTGCGTGTTTTCTCGACAGCAGTTTCTCTTAGCCTCGGGCCAAAGCTAAAGTCATCGTCTTTCTTCTGAAGCGCTTTGGACAGTTGTGAAAACCATAGTTAATTAGATTGCTGTTACAGATTAGACTTTGGCCCCTTTATGTCTCAGAACACAGAGTAAAGCTGTCAGGTTGTTTGTATCTGTTTACCTTCGTCTAACTGCTCCCATATGCTGCTGAGCTGTATACGCACGTGTGTGTGTGTGTGTGTGTGTGTGTGTGTGTGTGTGTGTGGTGTGTGTGTGTGTGTGTGTGTGTGTGTGTGTGTGTGTGGTGTGTGTGTTGTGGTGTGATGTTTTCTGAACTTTGCCAACATGTGATGTGAATAAACAACATTGTGTCATGGCAGATCCAATTATGTCTCACTGGATTTAATATTTAATTTAATCTTTGATTCTGTGCCTGTGGGCCGTTTTGTGGAATATTTTATTGTCTCTTTAATATTGTACAAGAAACGTGTGTGTGTGTGTGTGTGTGGTGTGTGTGTGTGTGTGTGTGTGGTGTTAATCAATAATGTTGGATCTTGGCCGTTCTTCGATCTTGTTTGTTGTTATGTGTAAATAGTTTAACGTGTTCCACAGTTTGAGTTTGTGACTGCTGAGTGTTAGAACCTCCGTCAGTCTGTCCTGATCTTAAATGTGTCCTGTGTGTTTTTATCTCGGTGTCGTTGTTGCTCATCTTCATGCTCTCTGCACACACCTGGTTTTTTTTTTTCTCTTTTCTGAGGTGTTTTTTTGACATTCTGGCCAAAAAAGAAAAGGAAAATCTGGAGCCTCAACAATTAAAAGACTGTTTTGTTTTGTTTTTTTTAAATTTGGCATTCATAGTGAGACTCAAGAAGACGACAAAATTTAGAGGAAAAGGCACCGAGCCACAGACGTAGGCTGTGATGCACATTTTAACTCACTAAATACTTAAAATTCAGTATATAGGCTACATATTTTTGTTGGAGAATCACTTTCCACTGTGACAAAATAGTTGAGACAAGTCAAAACTGTATTGGATTTTGGATTTTTGAGCTTTGCACCCAACTCAAACTCTGAAGTTCTGAAGTGAACTTTTTCACTGACCCTAAAAAATTAGTTGAGCTAAATTACTTTTCTGATTTAGATACTTTAGATACTTAAATTTGAAACATAAATTCTTGAATTCTAGAAACTTAAAAAAAAAAAAAAAAAAACAGATTTCAAAAGTTGGTCAAAGTGAGCTGTGTACCTGCCATTATTTTGGTGCCTGAAAATGAAATAGTTTTAACTGACAAATATTAAAATTATAACCATCATTCATTTTCTCTTAAATGAATTTACTCTATATTTTTTGATAGATCTTTGGGGGTTTCTTAAACTCAAAGATTCAAGTTTATCTAAAGAAGAAAAGTAAATTATCTCAACAAAAGATTAGTAGTTAAAACTTTGAGTTGGGGTCAAAACTCGAAGAACTATTGAAGTACGTTTCTGTTAAATTTTAAGATTTCTCAACTTTTTGTCTTTACAGTGTAGACCTATGATAAATGAAAATTAAAAATGCAAAAAAAAAAAAAATTGCCAAAGCCACAAGGAGCCACTGGAGAGGGACTAAAGAACCACTTGTGGCTCCGGAGCCACAGGTTGCAGACCCCTGAACTCAGCTCGGTCAGTTAGTTTTATGAGGTTTGCCTTTTTTGTTCATGATGTTTTGAGTGGTTGAGCGGAGAAATACTTGTGATTAGTGATGAATGAAACAGATAAAATCTTACATTTATTGTAATTTTACACATGTGCACTCACAGTATCCCAAAATGTTCAAACCCAGACAAATCTGTAATTTTGCTGAAGGTCACAGTTCATTTGATTTGGTCGCCTGTTAATGTCGTCATATCCCCTTTAGCCCCCATGACAAACCATGTAATGACAATGTCACCTGATGCACTGTGGCCCCAAAAAGACCTTTTCTCAATAAGCTGACATTGTGAAAGAAGCAGCTGTAAAAGATTTCTGACACCTCACAGCTTCCAGCTGAGATTGTAGAGCAGTTTTCCAGGTGCTCGTCAGTCAGAAATAGAAACTGTAAGAACGAAAAATGGAAATTTTTGTCACTATATATAGAGCTAAAAAAAAAGTTGATATCTCATCCTTCAGGCTCATGTTTTTCTGAAATGCTGAATAAACACAGGAGACACAGAGAGGTGCGTTTGTGTCTCTGATAGTTAACACACACGTCTCGTAGTATATACCACCCACTCCTACCTGTGATGAAATTTTACATAAATAACTTGTATTTTCACAGGTTCCCTCAAAATTGCACTCACTATCTGTTCCTTAACATTGTTGTTTCAGTATCTAAACTGACTGGACAGTTGGGCTTGGGTTTGTGTCTTCCAGCTGTTAGCTGATGTTTCTGATGTACAGTTTTATTATAAATGTGTCACAGCCACTATAAGGCTCTTAAAGGCTCCACTGGACCCTCACACACTCCGGTGGCTCGATATCACACACTCGGACACACACACACACACGGTCACTTAATAGCATGTGATTGCATCCTGGATGTGGAGAGGTGATTGAACACCTGTCAGTAAGACAAATGACTCTTTGAGCAGCTTCATTTTAATGGAAGCAGTGAGCGACTGACAGGAATACAGTGTGTCTGTTTGTATTTCTGTCCGTGCATCTTTATGGACTGTCTTTAAAGCATGTGACCTGCTCCCACATTAATTTTGCACACAGATTTGTCATAAAACGTGTTCACCTTGGAGCCGACAGCAGCTCAGGATCGAACACAGACTGGAGAGATTCTCTATCTGAGCGGGTGTGTTTGTGTTTTCCCGCTTGTTGTCGGGGGCTGTGAACGCACCGCAGACAGAGTCGAATGTCTGCGTTGGTGTTGACAGACGATTATTGAGCTTCTCCTCCACAGGTGCACAGCCTCAGGCGACTGAAACACCGTCATCAACACAAATCCATATCTCCCACTGTGTGTTTGTTTTGCTGTGTTACACGTGTGTTTATTTGTGCGAGTGTTTCCAGACAGCGAGCTTCCAAACAAAGGCGCCACCTGCAGAGAGCTGATGTGTAACCTGCAGGGGTGGACACTGAAAAGGCAACAGCTTTACATTATAATTCAGTTAACTACAGCCGCTTTGTAATTAGAGCTAAAACATTTGGTCAGTTGACAGAAAATTAATTTTAGTAATCAATGAATCGTTTAAGCAGAAATCTCAAACATTCACTAGTTCCAGCTTCTCAAGTCTGAGATATTAATTGCATTTCCTTGTGGTTTTGGACTTTTGTTCAGACAAAAAACAGAGAAGTCAATTCTCTCATTTACATCCCTCCTTTTACTCTCACAACGTGACTTTCAAATACATTTCTCCTTCGGTCAGCAGTCAACATGGACAGAGAGACTAATTATCTTACTTTAAACAGCGCAGTCGGCTCCTCCGTGGTTGCTGCTGCACACAGGTTTACAAGCAAATGTGAAGATAAATCCACTCTTTAATCCCAAAAGTAAAAAAAAATAAAACAATTGCTGAGCTCTCATCTGTCCGGACTGTGGGTCTGCGATCTCCTCGTGGGTTGCTTTTGCAGAGGGGTTGAGAAGCAGGAGTGAAGTTAAATCTGTTTTTTAATCCCAAATGTTGAGCTCTTGTCTGGTTGCTCCATGGGTCTGAGATTTCTCTGTGGATCGCTGCTGCAGAGGGGCTGAGAAACAGGAGTGAAAATAAATATGCTTTTTAATCCCAAAACTTTGAAAAACTAATGCTGAGCTCTCATCTGGCCGGCCCGCGGGTCTGTGATTTCTCCGTGGATCGCTGCTGCAGAGGAGTTGAGAAGCAGGAGTTCTTATAGAATTATTGCTCACTGATGCCCAAAAATGTTGCCTGCCACAGCTTTAAAGGGAAACAGCTATGATCAATATTTTTATTGAATCATATATTTTTTAAAAACATTTTTCACCATTTAAATGATTGACTGGCGCTTTTTTAATATGTCATCTGGTTGCACCCTCTTCCTGTGCAATGCTATAGTGGTTTCTGATCGGAAAATTGGTGCCACCTACTGTTTATCTTGATAAACCATCCCCTAATAATCGCATAACAGAAGTGGATGGAAACAAGCATTCATTTGTGTCTCCTTTTGCCAATTCACTCAAAATTGGATTTAAATTTGTGGTACGTTTGGATGAAAACACAAAAGGTGTCTCTTCTTCCCTTCCTCTCTCCGTCCTTCGTTTATACAGACACAGCCTTTTGGCCGCTCAGCATCCGACCAACTCAGATCTGTCATGTCCCCCCTGACGCAGCAGGAGAACTCATTTCTTCCTTTAGCCCATGCTGAGGGTGAAAAGCCCATATTTTTTGGCTGATTGAGCATCGCTTTTCAAAACCTGCTGCATCTCTGGGCCAGTTTATATCGAGCAGGAGATGCACTGCCACTGCTAATTTTTCTCTGTGTCTATTCACCTCTCCTCTTCTATTTTCATTCATTAGATTCACAGATCTGTCTCTCCCTTCCTACACCTTTTTACTCTGGGGGATTTTCTCTTTTTACCTGCACACACTCTCCTAATGAGATTTGATGCTTTCCTGCAACATTATATAAAAATATAACGTTTTGACAGGTTGCATATTATGATTCTTTGATTTTCTTTCTGTGCAAGATGACAAGGGTTGTCAGTCTCTCCATCTTTTTCATATATATATTTATATGTATAAAAACACAGACATAAACAACACACCACTGTGCAGCGTGTGTCTCAGAGTCCCAGACACAACATGATTGGATTTTTTTGTGTGTTTTCTCGTGCAGGGGAAACATTGTGTCCTTGAGGGAAATCAAACACTCGTCTGGCCGGTGGACTGTACACACACAGAGGCCTCCTCGTCATTTATTAAATCTCCCTTTCCTGCCTCGGAGATGTGTCAACTGGATTTTATGTGTTTACACTCATCACTTTGCTGGGAATTGGGATTTCGGCCAGTGTGTGTGTGTGTGTGTGCTGTCGTCCTCTTACATGAACACACATGAACAGGAATGAAAAGAGCAGAGTGTCCTGGTGTTAATTAGAAGTGGTAAATTCCACTAAAGGTCAGTTTGGCTGTTTTCAGTGACAGTTTGTAGCTTTCATTAAGGCTCTGGTTTAAAGGAACGTGCTGCTGGTTTGTGTCTGATCTGTTCGGAGATGTTTGAACCGAAGGGTCACTTTTTCCTCCTCAACTCCACGGTGGAACAAATATTCAGATCCTCTTCATCAAAGGCACCCTGTGGAGTTTCCAGCAGGTGGAAAGTAACGCTTCAATTTTCAGGTCCCATAATTTCACGGTAAATAGGTGGTAATTCCAGGTAATATATTTGAAATTTCATAGAAATTACCCATAAATTACCTCCAAATTTCATGGTAAAGTATGTGATAATTAGCAAGTCCCATTTCCGTGTAGTGGATGGTCATTACCAAGTAACATATTTGAAATTTCTTTGAAATTACCCCCCAGATTTCATGGTTAATTATGTGATAATTATAAAGCACCATGTTCATGTAGTGGGTGGTTATTACAAAGCAACATATTTGAGATTTCTCTGAATTTACCCACAAATTACCCCCAGATTTCATGGTAAATATTCACAAGTCCCATTTTCATGCAAGTAGGTGGTAATTACCATTTCAGATATTTAAACTTTCCTTAAAATTAACCTCAAATTTACCCCAAATTTTACAATAAATATGTGATAATAAGTATCATAAATGAAATTTCTTATAAATTATCCCCAACTTTATTGAAAATTACCCGAAACATTACCCAAACTACCAAACTCCAGAGGGCAACTGTAAATATGTCCTTAAAGGGAATTATTTGTTTAATGGTGTTAACAGTAGAAATGGAAATTCAGATTCTCGTGTTATTTTAGGTGCATTTCGTTAAGAATTTAGACATAATCAGTTTACTAATCGCAGCGCTGGACACATGGAAACAAAGGGTTAAAATGTGCTTGAAGACATTTTGCTTGTATGTTGCGCTTCTTTAAAAAATATATGATATATATTTGTACCTTTTTCAGAAAAAGAATAGTTTAAGTGTCACTATTATTTAGTTAAATATTTATATAATTATTTTCTTTGTTTGAAGGCTTCTTTGTTGAAGAACACACTCCTCTGAATCCAGGAGAGTCTCTCTTGTGTGTGTGTGTGTGTGTGTGTGTGTGTGTGTGTGTGTGTGTGTGGTGTGTGGTTGATATAAATGAGTAACGAACATGCTAATAACCCCTCGTTAATAATTCAGAGCTTCTCCTCCTCCTCCCTGTCACGTTCTTTAAACTTGCAAACATTTCATTATCGTCTCTGACTTTATTCTTCGCTGTCCCTCACTGTGTGCTCTCAAAGGTCAAATTCATACTTTAATTTCTCAGTGTGTGTGTGTGTGTGTGTGTGTGTGTGTGAGCTGACACACAGCTGTGACTGTCGCCTCTAACTTAATTATTGTCAGTGTGACTGAATGAAGGAGATCATGCTTACAGTGAGAGTGTATACCTCAGGACAGGTTTTATTGATAATTACATCACACTGTGTGTGTTCACACATGTAATCTGTGTTCAGCAGATCAGGATCTTTATCACTGGTGTCGTGTTTCTGTGCAGGCTGCTGGAGCTGTTTGTTTCTGTAACCAGCTCATACACACTCCAGCTGATCTTTGGATCTGTTTTTATGCATTTTTTGTATCAGATACTCATGAAGATTGTTTCCTAGAAACTTTACAACAAATAATCACGAATAAAATTGCAGAAGTTCTGCATCAGTGACTGATGGAGAAACAAGACGAAGGCATTTTCATACATGAACTCCAGACAAAGTGCAACAGCCAGAACATTTCTGAGGGAAATATAATGCCGACCACAATACATTTATTTTGACATAATGAGATTAACATTCCTCACAATTCACAAAATACTGAATGTATCAGGAAAAATATCTCTGACAACATATTTGATTTGTTTTGCACCAAAATAGGCAATTGTGCAAAACAGTATCCACTCTGTCTATTTAACCGAAGTGACAGTCTTTCCCCAGTTTTTACCAAACGTGCTTTTGCTGCCAAAATCTACCCCAAATCAGGATCTTTTCCTAATCCAAACTAAAGTGCTTTTGTTGCGTCTGGACTGGATTTTAATCTCAGTAGCTATAAGGTAGAGTATCTCTCTGACTGAGACAATTCGATACGTACCTCGATATATAAGTTCAACAATACAATGCATCTTAGAAATTTTTAAATTGCCAACGTTTCAGTACAATACGATTCAGCCCTGTCACGATGCAACATGTGAATCTTTACATTTTGATTCTGGTAATGCTAAATTTGTAGGGTTTTATTAGTTGCAAGGAGAAATCCTGACAGTTTTACTAAACCCAGTACCAGTAGAGACAGAGAGAAGGGGACATTACAGTGATGTTAACATCTTGATACTGTTGCCTAAATGAGAATCTGTGAACAAACTTTAAAACTGTTTTATAAATTTTTTGTATTTTTGCAGTAAGATGAAGAGCTGCTCTGTTTCGTATGAAGATGTGCTGTGGTTTGGATTGAATTTGACCGTGTAGAGGAAGTGAGATGTGGAGGAACAGTGATGCTACAGTGGGTCGGGAGACTTGTGGCTCTGTACTCTGCTGTCAGCCACGTTTTGTTTCTCTTTCTTATAAAACTTATAAAACTTACTTTACACTTGTGCGTTATGAAAGTTTGGTGGTTCGACGTCAGTTCTTTGCCACAAATGAAACATATGCACGTCCTAATGAGATGTATTCATATGGTAGTGCTGCATCGAGTTTTTTTCAATTCACATTCAGCTTTTTACCGATACAGGTCACCTGAAACGATTCACTCATATCTTACACATTAAAGCTCGATGCATCAGATGCATGAGTGAATCATTACACCCATAAATAGTAATTTATATAATCTTATTTTTTACATAGAAATGATCTTAAGTCAAAGTTTAGACTTTATGCAGCTGATTTTTCTGCTGGTTACGTCAGTTACACATACGTATGTCCCCAAGTTTGTGGTGAACTTTGCATCAGTATCATGAACAATGTGATAAGAATTATTAATTAAAGGTGTCAGGAGTTAATAGGAACACACTGTAAAGCCAAATGTTTGGCTTTATTTAGAATAATACGTGTTGTCTCTTTTGGTCCATGTTTATTCCAGACTGAACCCTCATTTGTGCTGCATCATATCACCATAAACCGCTGATTGTAAAGCAGGTGCCATCAATTATTTTGAAGTTAATTTCAGATTTATAGATCACAGGTGCCTCAGTAATCTTTTATTAATCTAATGTAAGCACCACTGTTGGAAATGATTTTAAGACAAAGTTCAGGATATTTTTATAAATGAGGCTCCTGGTGTGATGCTGAAATGTAGATGGATGCTCCTCATTAACTGATGATGATGAGACTGAAGCATCATCATCCTGCAACAGTCGTCTGCACAGATAAAAATGTTTGTGCATAAAATTAATGTGAAAACATCGTGTTTATTCTTTTGCCAATGAAAACACCCACATCAGAACCACCTGCAGGACTTTTATTCTTATTACATGGTTGATAATATAATTGTGTATCCGTCCTGTGAAGACTTGTGATCAATACAGGGTTGATTTAAATGTATTTTAATGAGCAATATACAGTTTTTTCATATTGCATGACACATTTAAACAAAAGTGGAGCACACAGATGTACATTTCAAGTGACAGGATTAAGTAATCGATTCATCGTTATTTAAATTTTAATTAAAATAAAAAAAAATCTCAGATTTCAGCTTCTTGAAGGAACACCTTTTCTTATACTGACGACCCCTGACTGACTACAAATTACTTCCTGTGAATATTGCATCAGAGATCAGTTTTCAGATATTTTTTAAGAACCTTTCATACAACTATCTCTTTATTATTATTATATTATAAGTTTAAACAATCTTACATATTTAATAGGCCTTTTTTTGACAAATAAAGTGTTTTATTCACTTGGCCAGTGTTCTCTGGTTATTTTATCCATTTACTTTTCAAATGTAGAACGAAGCCGTTTGGCAGAAAGTGAAGGCTCTGCCCTTATCCTGTGAGATTTTTTTCAGTTTCATTTTAAATAATAGTCTTTAAAAATGTTAGCATTCTTCATAGAAGGAGTGAAATGCTGAGATAATGGCTTAATATATATTTTGTCAGTTAGAGTCACATTTTAGTCTTTTGTTTTTGTTTTGTTTTAGTCAAGATTTAGTCAGTGTCACTTTTCATTTTTCTTTTTTTTTTATTGGAATTGATTGAAAAATCACCCAGAGTTTGTGTACCTCGTGCAGTGAATGAACTGGTATTTGTGTCGTGTGTTTGTAGGTGAACAGCAAACAGTGATAAATGATAAACGTGTCAATAACTGTGGTTCTCTCGTCTTTATTTTCCTGCTTAATTTGAAACAGACTTCCTCAGACCTGACGAATATTTCCCATGACTCCTCTGAGCGCTGATCGATACCAACAACCTTAAGATGAGTTCACAAATGAGTAGGCAGGTTTCAAATTACTAAAGCTGGAGCAGGAGTGCAGCGACCGTCTCCCATCATCCTTCTGTCTAATCAGAGAAACAGTGTGTGTGAGAGGGAACCGACACAATC
The DNA here is from genome assembly GCA_034769285.1 of Lutjanus argentimaculatus. Taxonomy (NCBI): domain Eukaryota; kingdom Metazoa; phylum Chordata; class Actinopteri; order Lutjaniformes; family Lutjanidae; genus Lutjanus; species Lutjanus argentimaculatus. The sequence continues at coordinate 40,481,136 of JAWZSL010000005.1, read as the reverse complement.
TGTGTGTTTTGTGTGTGTGTGTGTGTGGGTGTGAGTTCATGCCCCTGTTTTAACGCGTGTGCATGTGTGAAGACAACACCGGTGAAACACTCATCATGATTTGCATGGTATTTTGCCTGAAGAGCTCCTGTAATTAGCAGGAAGAGCGGTGCTAGAAATCATTAGACGGCTCAAAGTGCTATAAAAGTGTCTTATGTGAGAACTAAAACAGAGTAATAATAGAACCGCGAGAACCTGAGTGGTGGTGGCGCAGGATGAGACTCTCACGGCAGGCTCTAATAGGATGTGAAAGATTAGCTTTCACTCCTGTAGCCTCCAATATGTGTGAATCTGACGTGATGCTCTCGCTACTTTTACATCCTCCATAAACAGAGTCCTCTTACTGTCCAGACGCTATAATCAAGATAAGAGGAACTCAAAATGCTGATGGGCTTTTTGGAGACTTCAGCTGTAGAGATGTCTGCCCTCAGTCTGATATAATAGCACTAGACGGCACTCAGCTCGTGGTGCACAAAGCACCAAAAACTACATTTGACACAACTCAGTATTTTCCAGGTTACTCTGAATAATCCACAGACGGTAATACCAGCTTTTACCACTAGGTGTTGCACATGACCAGGCTTGGGAAGTAATGGATTACATGTGTGGATTACATGTAACAGGATTACGCAATGCAAACATGCAATGCAATACAATACATGGGGTGCATGCTCTACCTACTGAGCTACTGCTCGTCAAAGCCACCAGACTCCTGTGGCAAAAAGACTAATTTTACCTCACAGAACTCAGGAGTTGTTGGTCTACTGCTGCCTCGATCATTTAGTTTGTTTGTGCTATTGTGTCACTTTGGTGAACCGACACTATTTGAATCTGAAAATTGTGAAATCGGAGCTACACCTTTTGTTTTTTGTGTCTGTGTGTACATGTTTGTTGTTTACTGGGACTCTGTTCCTCTCTTTGCAGGGACTCTGGGTACTAACCAGTGTGTGTTTTTGTGTTTTCAGGCTGCGTCCGACGCTCTCAGCAGTCTGGGTCACGTGTACACAGCCATTGGTGACTACCCCAACGCTCTGGCGAGCCATAAACAGTGTGTGCTGTTGGCCCGACAGACCCAGTGCCAGCTCTCCGAGGCTCGCCAGCTGGGCAACATGGGCGCCGTTTACACCGCACTGGGAGACTTCACCAACGCTGTTCAGTGTCACGAGCAGCACCTGGACATCGCAAAGGTACAGAACTAAATCTTATCTGCTGTATTCTTTCTGATGGAGGGAAAAACTTTGTTCCTCTTAAACTTTTCACAGCCTTGTTCACAGGTTGGTACCACAGTGTGGGTTACTTTTACACAAGGAGTTGAGATGAGATCAGTTTTAAAGGATGATGTTGTGATGAAAAAGACTGTGACGGCCAGAGGACATAATTTATACAGCCTATGATCTTCACTTCATCTCAAATACACCATCCTGCTGCCCATGTTCACTAGTCCAGTCGTTCCCAAACACTGGGTCAGGACCCACAGGTGGGTCACAGGAGATTTTATTTGGGTCTGCAGTGCATCTTTTGTAACGCATTTAAAATATGTTTATTGTTTGAGAAGAAAAAACAAGAGCCTGTTAATTCTGTCTAAACGCTCTTAGTTTGTCTCATTTATGAAGCAGGCTGATGTTTTCCCAAGAGGAGAAAAAACAACAACAATGAAACGGCCTGTTTATTCAGCCCAAATTAATTTATTTCTCATTTATAAAGTCTTAACACGCGTATACGTTTTCAATGAAGCTACAAGATAATACAGGGTGATGTGAAAATGGCAGTAAAAATGTTCAGGGATGTTACCAGAATTGATTGATGAGGTTTATTGTAACTTGTGTCACAGTGGTTTGTCATTTCAAAAAAGATGGAAAACACTGCTCAGAAGCACCAAATGTGGATTAACCTGCAGCTTTAACATCATATTTAGCTAAATTTGTTGTTATTACGTTATTTATGTCCTGTTATTTAAATTTTGACAATAGTTAATGTAGATTTTGAATATTATTACTGTGTTATTAAGTCTTAAATTACATCAAGGTTTAGACAAGGTTCAGCAGAGGTTTGGGTTGCTCTAAGTTTTTCACTGTGTGATTTGAAGTTGGAATTAACATATGAACCATAGGAGTGAAATTTAGCATCAAATCCAATAACAGACCAGGCTGGGATGTATGTTGGATGCTATAATTAATCATTCAACAGCTCTGCCTCACCGCATTCATTCATTTAAAAGTTTTTGCTTTTAACAAATATTGCACCTGCTGCAATTTGAAAACTGCAGAAGGCCTTACTGTGATTTAGATTTCAATTAATTCTGCAGCCCGAATCTAAACCTTTAGAAAAACACGTTAAAACCATGTGGAAAGTAGCCACATACTCACAGAGAAAATTGATATGAAGACTATGATAAATTCAAACAGGGCGGCTGCTTTCTAGGGGATTTTGCAGCAGCAGTTACATCTCTGGATGTTTTTCTGATGTCGTTTTGCTGAATAATCTTTTAAAACAGACTAATTACATGTTTCCTAAAGAACATCCGGATGCTGGTCGTTAAACCTGTGAATGAAGTTCCACTGTGCTGCTCTTCATGCAAATTTAACACGAGCAAACATCACCAAAAACAATAATCCATCCACATTTCATTTTTTTATGTCATTTTTTTGGATGAAGAGCTGAACTGCGAGCGCGCCAGCCACCGGAGCCAACATCATCTCACTCTTTGTAGCTTCCTCTCCTGATATCACACTAATTGACCATCTGTTGACAACTAGGCTTGTACCAGAATAAAGGTTCCCTAATTAAAAATCTCCTGACTACCGACAGTTTATAAAGAGTTGCTTTATTTTGACAGTTTAGGTCTCTTTAGCTGGAAACGTTGCAGCTCGAACATAAAACAGTTTCCATCTGTTTGATAAGTGTTGGCTCCAGATCCGTCCCTCCAAACACAATTTTTTTTTTTTTTTTTTTTGTTACAGAGTCCTCTGTAGTGATCTTTTTTCATTTGGCTGAGATTAATTTCAAGCTCAATTTTATTTATTAATTTGAAATTTATTTGATTGAGACGATGCAATTTAACATCGTTCCAAACTAAATGTGTTGCCAAGAGAGTTTGTTAGTTTTCAGCTCTCGTCTCTGGTTCGGCTTTTACATGTCGGCCTGCAGGCTCATTAAAATATACAGCTTCAAATACAAAAAATATATAGATACTATAATACACAAACCACAATACACCTTAGTCGTGTCCATACACCAATATAAGGAACGCCCTTTTACATAATAAATATATAAAAATAAATAAATACATAAATATTAAATATGGCTATAAAATAAAGAGCTAAGGTAATAAATATATAAAAGAGTCAAAGTAAATTTGGGATTATGAAATAAAAGTCCCCTGTAGTAAATAAATAAATGTGATTTTATAAAATAAAAGTCTCCTAAAATAAATAAATGTGATTTTATAAAATAAAAGTCTCCTGAAATCAATAAATACGGATTTATAAAATAAAAGTGATGCTTTGAAAAAAGTTATTCTTAATTAAAAATATTTCTTGAACTATATATGTAAATATTTATATTTTCATTTATCTGTATTTGTATTGTGTCATTTATTTATTTAATATTAAATAAAATAGAATTTCCATATCAATACTACTTTTCTTTAACATGTTTTTTTAATGTCCTGGTGAAAGTGACAAGTGTTTTTCAAAAGTCTTTGAGTCCTTGTTTGAAGTCGTCTTCTTACTGATAACAAAATGATTTTTTAGAGGGAGAAGAACATCAGTCACATCTGATCTTTGAGGATGTGGGACTCTGTCTTCAGTAACAGAAAATGTAAAATTCTCACTACATGCAGTGAAATAACGATGAAATGATGTCTTTGACAGACTTTGGAGAACCGTCGTGAGGAGGCGCGGGCGTACAGCAACCTGGGCAGCGCCTACCACTCTCAACGGGACTTCGACAAGGCCATATCATATCATACACGAGTGCTGGAGCTGGCACAGGAGCAGGGAGACCGAGCCATTGAGATGAGGGCGTACGCTGGTCTGGGGCACGCTGCCCGATGCATGCAGGTGGGTATGAAACCATTTAAAGACCCGGTTTAACTGAGTCATTAAATCACAGCGGGGTACTCTGTCATATTCTGTATGTTCTAAATGTTCTTAATATGAATGTTTTTGTTCCTGTGATGCTCAGGACCTGGAGAGGGCGCGTCAGTACCACCAACACCAGCTGGAAATCGCTGAGGAGCTGCAGGACAGAGCAGCTCAGGGCCGAGCCTCCTCCAACCTGGGTAGGTTCATCTAACCACAAATAAACTGTTTCCACTGCAGGAACCAGGGTCTAAATGAAGTTCTGGGGACAGTATTTAACCCCTAAAGTTCCTGCTCGTGGGGTTACACTTCTGGAACTTTTGGGGGTGCTGGTTGCAGCACTGAACATTCCTGATTGTTCGCACTGCCAGTATTTCAGCCATCATTTTTAAAAATCTTCTGAGTTACAGAAGAAAACATGATAGATGGAACCATGACAAAGTCCAGGTCTTACTGAGCGTTTATACTGAGGACGAAATTCAGCAGGAAATGGAAACAGAAAATGTATAGTCACATGCAAAAATGTGGGTAATAACAGCAATCGCTTTTTCATATGTCAGCGGACTAATTAGCTAAACCTTTGCAGATCTTTAGACCACAGAGGAAACGCAACAACGGGCTGAAGGAACCTTTTAGTTCCTTGTAAAGTAGTTCCTGGGACTAAAAGCTACAGGTACTTTGGGTGGAAAGATGGCTTGAATGGAATTAATGTGCACAATTTTTTGGTGAAATTAAAAGGTTTGGGAGGGTTACTTTGAAAATGTATTCCAATAGAGTTACTCATTACCTGTTAAAAAATGTAATCAGTAGCTTACTTTGGTAAAGTATCACAATATTAAAGTAATGTAACTTGATTACTTTCTGTTGCTTTTGGATTATCTCAATATAAAGTATGGTGCCTAATACAATGTTCTTAGTTTGTTGAGCTGTTCCTTCCTTTGTTGTGCACAATTTATTGATTGATTTTTTGATTTAAAGACAAAAAATGGTGAAATTTCCACCCCAGTTAATTCAGGTTTTTACTCTATATTGTGACAACTTAATTTAATCTGATAAGAGTGTAGTGCTGGAAGAAGTGCTCAGATTGTTTACTTAAGTAAAAGTGAAGATTTTTATTAGTTTTAAAACTAATAATGATGAGGAGAAAACAAATGTAGGCGAGCGTGGCAGCATCACTATAATCAGGCTGCACCGTCACCCCAGAGGATAGATCGACAGACGACAACAAGTAGGAGGAGGGCGGCGGATCTCTTCTTCTATGGATTGCGGAGGAGGATAAATATCACCAAAAAAAAAAAACAAAGTAGAGGGTCTGTGCATCTCCTGAATAAAAGAAGAAAAGATTTGAGAGTCTACAGCAGATTTAAGTTACTGGTTCATATTCAGTTCAATCCATGATCTGAGCTGACAGTTTGTTGTTTAATAAAAATGCAGTGCGATGGCTAAAATAACCACAAACACAGTCGATATAATAAACGTCACATGGGACACAAAAACTACCTGTTTGTGCACAAGTTTATTAGAGACTGTATATAACAGATTTCACTGAAAAGGTCAAGAAGTTTCTAGTTTTGCAACACAAAGTTTGCCAACATATTTTTTACAGTTCAGTTTAATTTCCTCAATAAAGTCTCTCTGGTTGTCGACCTCTGATTGTGCAGCTGCAAAATATTAATAGATTAATCTGAGTCCACTTCAGTTATTACCCTGATATCACAACAACAGGGTTAAAGGGATAATCCTGAGTTTTTGAAGTTGGGTGCTGTCTAGCGATACAAAAGTATCTGTAGCTGTTGTATTTTATGTACAAGTGATGTGAAGGGTTTGTGTTTCCTTTATGTTGTGTTCACACCAAAATTGAAGTGAATATTCACCTTCTGTTACTCACACAAGTTTGATTGCCGGATAATTTTGGGAATGTTTGTAGTTCTTTGCGTTACTCGAGCAAGTGTGTTTATTCACCCCAAAGAGGCAGACAAAAGCAAAGGAGCAACATGCTAACAGTTAGCGAGTATTTATGTTTGTGTGTCAGCCCTGACAGCCCTCACCCCCTCCTACGTTCACAAAGTGACTTTAAAATACATCATTCCTCCGGCCAGCAATCAATATGGACAGAGAGACTAATTAGCACACAGTAAACAGTCAAGCCAGGTCCGCTTCTGCTTCACAGGTTGAGAAGCAAGAGTGAAGATAAATCCACTTTTTAATCCCAAAAGTTTGAAACATAAACTCTGACCTCCGCTCCTGCCAGTAAAGGAGTCAGCATTAGAGCATAATCATTGCTTTTTCTTTGGTCTGTCCCTGGTTCTCTCCCTGGTTCTTAGCAGCTGCGGGCCTCAGCTCCACCCCGGCTCTCTCCATGCTCGGAAAAAACCCACAAATTTCACATCTGTAATCTGTGTGTAATCTACTCGCGCAAAAAAATGTATTCGCTTTCTGCGTGAGCACAGCATTAGGCTGCAAAATGACTAAATTAATTCATACCCCTGTGGCTACCTGTCTTAGAAGTTGGAGGTGTGCAGCCCGTCTCCTGCAGCTTCTCATCTAACAGCTCACTGTGGCTGCTCCTGACTGTTCCATCACTCCCTGACATATTTCAGACTGATCTGCTGTCAAAAAATCCCGAAAATTACCTTTGTCCTGCAATGTGTGCGCATTTTAATGCTAAACTTACTGACAAACTTGCACTTTGTGTGACCACTTCATAATAAAAGCCAACTTGTGTTTTGTTGGTTAAATGCTTTAAATGTGAAGTTGCAGCAAAAGGAAATGTTTGGTTCATATTAGCAGTAAATTAATCCTACATTTTTTCCAGGAATGTCTGCACAGACATCCAGTTTGTAATTCTGCAAATAAATAAATATTGTAATAGTTTCATCAGTGTACCACAGGCTGAATCATCATTGTGTTACCTCCTTCAGTGACAGTGACGTAACTGACGTTTATCTAAATGAAAATCTTTGATATCGTCACTCTACTTGAGTAAATGTACTTAGTTACATCCCCCCACAGCTCAAATGTAACAAATGAAGAGTCCATTGTCTGTGAAGTCGATGCAGCTGGTCGATACAGATTGAGTTGGTCCAGGACCAGAGCTCAGCCAGAGTATTGAGTCTGTGTGGCGACAGCAGCGACAGAGTCAACAGGAGAGCAGATCACGTGACGATCGAAGCCGCTGCAAACAAAACAAACCACGCTTGAGTTTTCCATCAGAAGGAATAATGAGACTTCTGCATCTGTTCGTTAATACTTTTTCTGGGAAGAGTGTTTTCACTTTTTATCTAAAATTGCATCACATCTTCCACTTTGTGAAAATGAAATTCACTCAGAACACAATAAAAGACATGCCCGTGTTTACTTTAAAGTTTGCAAAGGGCATATGTTTGATTTCAGAAGTGAAGAGAGAACACAGAGAAGTCAGACGTACTTCAAAAGAAGAAAAAAGTGAAGAGTAGTTATTACATTTGACATTAGACTCCAACAAATAATTGATGAAAACTAGTTATTGTGCTTTCCATAATAACGTGAGCATGCACTAAATCTGTTATTAGCCTCACGTGATAACATGACAGATTTAACATCGAAATTGAGATTATGTTGAAACATGAAGTCTGTGATTCCTTGAAGTAAACAAAAGTGGCTTCTCATTTCTAGCGGATGTGTATTTTGTTGCTAAAATGACGATTCTCACAAGCACGTTTCAAGTGTAGCTGGCTAATGTATGCTAATGCTAACTCCTTGAATTGGGCGAGAAGTACGTCTCCAGCTGATGTTTTAATTTTCCATCTGACACGTTTTAAAACAAGAACCCTGTGAAAGTGTTTATGTAAAGTTACAGCTGCGTACATGATATAACATTAATGCTAACAGACTGAGGCTAAAGCTAGCTTACATCTCAGCAAACATTGATCAGATGGTGAAACACAGCAGGTATATCTACATGATAGATGACAGAAATACACTCATTAACGTGGGAAAAGGAAGCGCAGGACCAGCTGGACCACGATCAACACAGGAAGACAACCGGGATAAGAGCTAAGCTAACCCGGCTTAAATCTGAGACAGCGAGCCAGAAAGAGATGCATCGTCGTCGACCCACTTTGATTCTTCATCAGTCCCACATCCTCCTCCTCAAACCCCCACAGAACAAATGCAGATGCAGTGGATCTAACAAGTTTGTCTGGAGATAAAGTTACTGCAGCTAGTAAGCTAGCGTTAGTTAGCCAGTCATGCTAACATTTGCATCTTTGAGATACGACAAAAAAAGATGCCACTATTCAGACTGATGAAACTCTGAGCATCACTCTTCTTCGAGCCTCCTGCACACCTTCAACATGTAGAGAAATGGAAAGCTTGATAGGCCTGAGCCAGAATGGGCCATTCTACATAATAAATACTTTTAATTTTGTACTTTAAGTATAATTTCATGCTCAGGTTTTTGTACTTTAACTTTAACTTTTACTTTAGTAAATGATCTGAGTACTTTCTCCACCACTGCATCTGAGATCTGGAAACTAGCAGTTGTGTTTTGTGAAACATGTAGATGTTACAACTTCTGACAGCTCATTAAACTAAATCGCAGAGCAGCAGAGCCGTAGATCATGTGACGGTCCTGCTCTCCCGTCACCTTATCTGCCTTTTGAGGCCCTATCACATGACTGCAGCAGTGCCTCTCCAGCCAATCAGCGCTCATGTTTTATTAACCAGGTTTTGTTTTCTGCGGCCACAGTGATATCCGAGAGCCGGTGAACCTGACGCCACCGCTGAGTGGACAACTCGCCACTCTTAATGTGTGTGTGTGTGGGTGTGTGCAGCATCACACAGGTAATACGAGCATTTCTTCAGCATCAGGCACAATTAGAAATGAAGACGTCTGCTGAGGACGTCAGACGTCTTTGTTTTGTCCCGTTTTCTCTCAGTGTATCACTGCAGCAGAGCCGGTTTGAATACAACAGAGTCCCGTGTTCACTCGCTGTTATTCGCCGTCTGAAATAATCACAAGTCAGGCTCACGGCGCACAGTAGAAGCTTTGATGTGTGACTAATAGGCTATTGCTGAAGTCGCTGACACTCTCCTGACAGAAGAGCTTCAGTCTGTGGCTCAGATCAATGATTCACATCATCATTTATGGATGATACTCTTCTCTCACGCTGAATGCTGACTTGACAACCCTTCATTCTCCTCTCCTCATTTCTTTCCTCCTCTGCTTCCACCATCCTTTGTTTCCATCTCCTCTCATTGTTTCCTCCTCTCCTTTCCTTCCCCCTCACCTCCTCTCTACTCGAACTATAACAACTAAATCAAACAATCAAACATCACATTTAATTTACTCAGAACAGAGCTCTCAATGTCAAAAAATATCTGAAGTGGGGCGTTGACTGTTGTTGTGGAACTCCTCAGTGATTTGTGATGGTTCCATTTAAGGCTTAATTATCAGTCTGCCTGCACCACATTTCAGTAATGACAGAACATCAGTTTTAATGGGTATTTTTCTTCCTCTATTTTCTTACCTTGCATTCAGCTACTTTATGTCAGAACAGAAGAAGAGATGTATTTGATGAATAAAATCTTGTGGCATTTTCAGGAGAAAGGGGACATATGATGTTCTGAGCTAACTGAGATGATGCAAGTGTCACTGTGTCTAAATTCTTGGTAAATTTTCTGGTTGTTTTTTTTTTTGACTCAGGTTTTCAAGTGTTTAGCTCTTGTATGATAAGCTCACTCCTTTTGGGGAACCCTTGGCCCTCTTTGGTCCTGGCCTATTTGTGCTTAGTTTCACACTTGCCTGTCCAGGCTGTGATGTGGAAGTGTTAGGGCTGTAAACACCAGAACCATCTGCAGGGGGGCATTGGCTTTTATTACCCCTCAAAGTTAAAGATGGGGGTGCCAGCCTCCCCAGTTCTGAGGCAAAGCAGCACATGACATCATCTAATGTTTCAGACATTTTTGCCCAGCAGTGTTTTAACCCCATGTGCAGCAGTACAGTTAACTGAGCTAACTGAGCTAACTGAGCTAACACCAGCTGTAATTAGCAGCAGTTTACTTCACTGTGTGTTCACACTCTGACATCAGTCAAAGTTACATGATTGCTTTGACAGAGAGACTGGATCTATACAGTATTAGGGCAGATTAATTATTCATTGTTAGTAGCTATTAGTTAGTTAGTTGGTTGTTGGTTGATGGTTGGTCAGTCATTAGTTTGTTTGTTAGTCAGTGTTGTCAGTTTGTTAGTGGTAGTTGGTTGGTCGTTGGTGAGTCGGTCAGTTAGATAGTTAGTTAGTTGTTGGTTGTTTGGTAGTTTGTTAGTAGTTGTTGGTTGGTCATCGTTAGTTAGTTTGTTGGTTAGTTGGTCATTAGTTAGTTGGTTGTTGGTTAGTTAGTTGTTTGTTGGTTAGTTAGTTAGTTGTTAGTTAGTTAGTTGTTAGTCTGAGTCAGTTAGTCTGGGTAGTTTGAGTCATAGTTAGTTAGTTGGGTTGGTTATGGAGTTGGTGGTTGGTTGGTTGGTTGTTGTTTGAGTTGGTTCAGTAGTCGCGTCAGTCGTCGGTTGGTGTCGTGGTTGGTTGTTGGGTTTTTGGTCTGTTACGGTGTCTGTCTTGTTATTTTCTGTCTGTCTGTCTGTCTGCCACCAGATGAATGTAACTACAATGGTTTGGTCTCTACCAAGTCCTGACAAAACAAAAAAAAAAACTAAAACAAAGTGCCAAAAGGCACTTTAACATCCCACAGAGCTGAAGGGAACTGCAGACAAAGACCAAAACTTCTAAATTTACACCGTAGTTTTTTTTTTTATAAAACCAGAGAACCATGTGGCTCCAGTTGGCCACACCCAATTTAGTTAATTGATGACGGAGCCTTTTCCATCCTGCTGTGGCAGAGAGAGGGACCACAGATCACGACTCCCCTCCTCTAATCGCCCTGTGCTGTCTCAGCTCAACACCCTGTCATCAGATCTCACCTAATTTTCCACACCTCTAATCCTCACAGCTCTGCACTCTTCACTCCGTGGCCCCCCCCCTCCACATCGGGGAATCCCGCCACCCTGCAGAGTATCTACAGATAGCTGGCACCCTTAACGCCTCGGAGAAGTGTGTGTGTGTGTGTTTCTGCCTTGAGGGAGATTGTGTATCTGTGTGTGTCTGCACATGCTCTCGGCCGTGTTAGCAGAGTTAAAGAGGAGGGGTGTAACTGTAACCAGCTCTTCCAGCCAACTCTGCAGGCTCCTCTGTAATCCTCTTAGTGCGAGACCCCGGTGAACGAGGTCTCCCTTTCCTTATCAACCTCCTCCTCCTCTTCTTCCTCTTCGTCACGTAACCCTGCTTCCTACGTATCATTCCAGACGGGCTTATGTGAATCTAAAAACAGTGTGTTTCAAGTATCATTGCATTTATTCTCTATAGCTACACTCAGAAATAAAGGTTCCAAAAGGGTTTCTAAACATTTAGCATCCATAAGAAGGTGAAGAAGATATTCTAAGAACCCCAGAGAACCTTTTAGAATTCCCTAGAAAACACTTATTTGATCACAGTAGTTCTATGTAGCAATGAAGAATGTAAAGATTCTAGGACAGAACTCAGACGGTTGTTGGTTGAAGATGACATTCTTTGTAAATATAGAAGGATTCTCATTAAACCCACTGGGTGGGTCCTACGATAAAAAACCATTGGAATGTATAAAAGGGTTTTGGTAGAACCTTTGAGTGGGTTCTTGTAGCACCCTAGAAGGTGGAAAGATTCGGATAGAACAACAGAGAGGGTTCTGGATGAAATCAGTACATCATAGAAGGGTTCTCCTATAGAACCTTTCATAGGGGGTTCTGGGTGAAACCTTTCACAGATGGTTCCTAAGTATAACCTCTTATGTTGGGCTCTAGGTAGAACCCTCTGAAAACATTCCCACTGGAACCTATTTAAAAAAGATTCTACAAGGAACCAAGAATGAAAGAACCCTTTATGGTTCTAGTTAGCACTTTATTTCTCAGAGTGCACAGTCACATGTGTTCAGCGTCTTAATATTTACTTTAGAGGTAAGATGTATCTACAATCATTAAAAAACATAAACCAGCTCTTATGCATTAATTTGTATTTATAAGTGCAGAACGCTGTGAGAACGTGTGCACCTCATGCATACTGCACACACGGTTCTCTGCACGGTGATTTGGTGAAGTGGGAATGAAAAATAAAGAGAAACAGAATCAAATATGCATCATTATTCTTTTGGTTTGTTTCCCAGTTTCAAGCCTGAATGACTTTTTTTTTTCACACTTGCACACCATCTATAATGTGGCAATTAAAGATGCAATTATTAATTTTAATTAATTGCTTTTGTGCGCCCAGTTTTATTATTCTTTTGTTCAGTCTGCTTTTGTTGTTTTAAATTAAACATCAGTTTTAGTCCCAGTGTTTATGTTTTTTTTCATGACTTCACTGTGCAGAATTCTTCCATTTAAATAAACTAAATCATCATTGATTACCTCTCTGAGGCCTGATGCTGATGATGATGAGACGTCACAGGCGATAGGTGCACTTGTGATGGAATATTGAATTCATGCTAGTATGGATGCTATAACTAGCCGTAGCCTGTGTAATATTCTTGTATAAGGATGGCTGCTCTGATTTGTTTTTACAGTACAAACATTCAGTGAAATCATGCAGGTCTTTTCTGTTGGCATGTCTGGAGGTTTTCATCAGAAAACACTGGAATCAAATGTGTGTGTGCGTAAATATATTGTTAACTGTGAGTGTGGAAAACAGGCAATTTCACAATGACTGAGTTTTATAGAACAGAACCACACGTATATGTATGACTCCACGTCTGACACTGGGGTTATATGAATATTTCTGCTTTTATGTGAGTTTTAATCCTGATCTCACACAGACACGTGGATTTGAAAGATTTGAAAGTACAAGGCCGGGATTATTGTGTATTTTTGTCAAGGATGCATGATAATATCAGCACATCATCTGTATTGACCAATTAGGGCCGCACCAAATGCTTCAGAGGGTCAATATTTCTGACTTGTGGACAAATCAAGACATTTGAGAGTCATCTTGGACTTCAGGAAACACTGACACATTTTATGGACCGAATAGCTAATTAATTCATGGAGAAAACGGTTGACAGATTAATTGATAAAGAAAATAATCATTATTGGAAAGACTTGAAAAAGTAGGCCCAAACAGTGGAACACTATGGCGAGGATTTATTAATCAATTTCAAAAGTAAATTCTTTGATTTCAGCCTCTTAAATGTGAAAATTTTCTGGGGTTTTTTTTTTTTTTTTTTTTTTTTACTCCTTTCTGACTGTAAAGTGAATATTTTTGAGCTGTGGCCAGGACGTCATCTTGGACATTTCTTGGGCTAAACAACTTATCAATTAATTGAGAAAATAATAAACCAATAATCAATGATGAAAATAATTATTGCAGCCCTAAAAACAATACATTAGGCTAAACAATTTCACCATATTTTATATTAAGGTAATCCAAAAGTAATGAAAGTAATCAAGTTACATTACTTTAAATGTTGTGATATTTGGATTACATTACTAACTACATTTTTTAACAGGTAATTAGTAACTGTAACCGAATACATTTTTAAAATAGCTCTCCTAGTTGCAATGATTGCTGAATGTTGTGCATTCCTAATTTTTCCAAACACTGTCTGTGTCAGTTTTGGTTCCTACTGAAGGTGTAAATCTTAAGAAACAAGTCGCAAATATATAGTTTCATTTGTTTTGTCAGTTGGTCAATGTAGTTCTTCAGGAAATGTTAGAGGAAATCGTGCCTTTGTTGGGACCTACTTTCAGTGGTGGATTAATACACATCTGGTGCTCGAGTGAGTATTTGTGGCAGCGGGATGGAGTGTGTGGGACTGAGTTAAAATAACATTCAGTGTGTGTGTGTGTGTGTGTGTGTGTGTGTGTTGATGGTAATGAAGGAACGTGTGACTCAGTGCAACAGTGTGGGCCCGTTTTTGTGTTTTTGCAGGATCAATTCATTGTTGTTTTCAGTCTTTTCATTGGATTTGTTGACTGTAACTGAAGTGTAGAAAATCATCCGTCTTCTCCACAACAGAGCTGGAGACGAGCCAAGGCCTCACAGTCAACTCTCTGTGAGTCAGACCACAGTCTCTGTCCTGACTGTCTCTCTCTCCACACAGTCTGACATGAAGCCACATGTAACCTCTTCCATCTGGTGTCTCGACACCCCCCATATCTCTGTTTCCCCTCTCGTAACCCCACTATCATCTGTTCTGCACCCTCTCTTTACTGTAGAAATAACTACTTGATAATTGTGTATTATTATTATTTTTAACAGCTGTGTACTACTAACTCTGTGATAAGATTACTGGCCTGGCTAAGGTTTAAAAAATTTGGCGTACTGGACACTGCTGCAGGGTCCTGTTTCGGGGCTGATAAATTATGGTGCACAGACTCGTACACTCATCGATATCTGATACTGTTATTGGTATTGGAACAACCCTGATCAGAACATCATGTACATCAGTGCATCAAGCTTTGGATTTCTCCACATGTTAAAGTTTCTTTCTTGCCCTGACTTGGCCAACAGACATGACAGACTCCACTCTGGTCCCCAACCAATCATAGCTTGCCATCAGGAAGGAGGCGCCATCAACCGGCTTCTTGGAAATCAAAAGAAAGAAAAAATGACTGTGAGCTTTCTCCTGTTTTGCAGCACCACCAACTTAATTCCTCTTTCACTTCACCATGTTTTCAGTTGTGTGCAGAAGTGATCTGTGCTGTGGTTGCTCAGCATCACAGAACACGCTGTGAAGTTTGTTGAGGGATGCAAAAACATTCAGACATTCTCATCTTTCTGATGGGACATCGTCAATCATCATCCACTATGATACAGTAGCCTGTGAAGGATAAAACAATCAACTGCCCCTCCATTTTCCTTCCCGATGTCCCACATCTGTTGGGCCGGGCTATAGGCTTGATATTGTGAACCTAACACAGAGTTTGGAGTGTGGTGTCTCATTTATTGCCTTTCCAAAACCTTAAAGACAGGTCAAATTGTACGAAATTGATAAAACTCTGCTTGTGGGTTACAACTTAAAGTGCTAACATTAGCATCCCCCGCTAACTAGCATACTAACTACAGTAGTAACATAGTGTTCCTTCCAAAGCCGAGGAGTACTTCATAAGCTAACGGCATTATTATGTGGGGTTACAGGTTACCAAAAACCTCGTTCGGGATCAACACATCCACTTTGTTGGGGGAGCTACGTTTTGTCAGAGTTTAAGCTAACGTTAGAAACTCTGTCCTGCCCTCTATAGGGTTTAGGGAAGCTTTCACTTCCGCTGTTCCTTTAGCTGAAGTTTGCCAAAATTGATTCTGTCCAGGCATATTTTTCTATATTAAGCATCCTGTGCTATTTAAATGTTGGTTTAGATGTTGACACTTTGCAGGGGATATGTAGCTTTAGCCTCTTTTAGCATGATTCATGTCTGTAGCTGGGACTTGATTCAAGACCTTTTTACATGGTTCTTGTTTTTTAAAACAAATCAGCTGGAAATATTGAAAAGTCTGCCGGAGACATAGTTTTAAACCAACTTACAGTAAACGTTAACTAGCTAGCTATAACTGATAACATCTGCAATTCCAGTCGTTGTTTCAGCCAACAAAAGCTAACTCTGTGTAAATCTAGAGTGGTAAAACTTCCACAGTTATTATATTATTTGTCTTGCTAAAGCTTAACAGGTGTAGAAGCGGTAACTGAGGGGCGCCTTAGTGAAAGGTTAATTGTCTTAATGTCCTGAAACATGCACAGTAACAGTAGCATTAGCACCAGGATATAAAAGTGAGCAAAATTTAGTTGGTTTTTTTTTTTTTTTGTCATTAGACAGAGCGGTCTATATTATTTGTAACACTGGTTTACATGCAGTTTTCCTTCCAGGACCTCACTGGTAAAAGTGTAAGACTCATAGACTGTATATAGAAGTGGACGGAGCTTCCGGCTCTGAAAAATGAAGCCAATGCGGAAGTGCAGTAACGCTGTATTCTCACCGAAATCCAGCAGGGGGCGCGCGAGCTGGCTGCAAAAAGAAGCCCGGTTCCATTGACACCCGTTCTAAAATGCCGAACTTTACAGCTGAAATAAACATATTTATAGCCCGTGTCAAAAAACCATTTTGGTCTCTATCGCTAATATCCCCCACCATGTTCACTGAACCAGACTTGAATTTTCATATAAGTCATTCGTTGATTTTATATTAAGGTATTAAAGTTCTGTATAATTAGGGGCGTGGTTTCGTGATTGACAGGCGTAGTGCCCTATGGTAGTGCCACTCACTCGCTCCCTTAGACTATACCGTCTATGGTCCCACCCTGCTCCACCGTATCAACCAATCATATTCACATCCGGTTTCAAAACTGTCAAAATGGCGCTGGCCAAATCTGAAACTCGAGGCTTCAAAACGGGTGTTCAGAAACCAATGGGTGACGTCACGAAGGCTCCGTCCACTTCTATATACAGTCTATGGTAAGACTGAACACACACACAAAAAAAAGACACAAAAGGTGTAACAGTAATGTGAAAGGTAGACATGTGATCCAATCCTGTTGATCTGGTTACATTTGCTCTGATGTGGACCTTAATTAGACTGAGATAATCCAGTTAAGGTGTTTATGTGAGAGTTGCAATAATCACAGATTTGCCTCAATCTGAGTATAATCAAGTTATTAAAGTGCTTTAATAACACAATAACAGCATGAGGGAAGAGGAAAGCTGCAGTTAACCCCACCTCCCAACGAGATGAGATATGAGAAAATATGAGAATTTCACATGTTTTCTGAGTCTTGTGTCTTGTCTTGTGTGCAGCAGCTCTTTTATAAGTTAGATTTCTCAGTATTTCTCTTCTCTCTTGTGTCCCAAGCTTCTTCCTTAACTTATATCCTCTGTTCCAACTTTTGTCTGCTCTGGCTCTGTAAACTGGGTTGTTGATGGTGGTGAAGACACATCCTCATCACACAAAAAGAAAGTTGGGAAGGCCACCCGAGACTGAAGTTTTCCCGTTCCTTCTCCCTGGACAGAGAGACAACAGACGAAGTGTGTGTGACTCTCCTCTGGATCTCTGCATTGATGCAGTGATGAAGTCTAAAGATCCATCGCAGAAGATATTATTAGATTTGTTGAATTTTCACACTGTGGCTTTTTAATTATTTACCACTCTGCTCTCATATCTTTTGCAGCATTCTGAGGAGCATGTGTGCATATATGTTCACATGCACACCCACGCATGCACACGCACACACACATACATTTTATTTTGCTTGTTGGGTATTTATAGATCTGTGCATCATTTTGGGAGTTTACTATGTTCACGACTTCTTCAACATGTGCAGCGAGCTCTGTTTGATGTTGACTACTAATCAGACTGATGTTAGATGAATTAATCAGCAGATCTGTAGACTTCAGAGTGGGCTGCAAGTCAGACTTTAAGTCTCAGATCACTCTGCTAATGGACATCAGACTTGACTTGGATTTGTCTCAAAAGACACCTTAAAACAACTCATCTAATCACTCAGCTCAGAATGCTCTAAGATCACTCGGACCTCTAAAAACAAACTAATATTAAAATATTTTATTATTATTATATATTGTTTCTCAACATAGACTATATATGAAACAGTGGACGGAGTTTTTTTGATCTGAAAAGTGAAGCCAATGCAGAATTGTTTCAAAGCTGCTTTCTATCTAATGGCCAGCAGGGGGCGACTCTACTGGTGGCGAAAATACCTTACTGCTCACTTTATGACCAGTTTGCTAACAAGTTTATGGTCTAAATCACTAGTTGTAAATATTCTTCAATACATCGTGATGTGCATTTTGTAAATTATTGTTCCATTTAGACTCTTAGAAATAAAGGTGCTGACTAGAACCACACAAGGTTCTTCAGATTGCCCCCATAGGAGAATTTTGGTTCCTTTTGGAGCCTTTTATAAAGTTCCACTTGGAGCTCATTAAGAGAGTGCTACCTAGAACCAAACATAAAGTTGGCTCCAACCACCCATGAGAGGTTCTACAGAGAACCTTTTTATATTCCAAGGGTTTAATCTAGAACACATCCTGGGGGTTCTACAGAGAACTTGTTTATATTCCATTGGTTTAATCCAGAACACGCTGAGGGGGTTCTGCTGAGAACTTTTCTATATTCCAATGGTTTAATCTAGGACACACTTAGGGGGTTCTATGGAGAACCTTTTTATATTCCAACAGTTTAATCTAGAATACACTTTGGGGGTTCTACAGAGAACCTTTTTAAATACCAAAGGTTTTATCTAGAACTGATCCCGGGAGTTCTACTGATAACCTTTTTATATTATGGTACAAAGAACACTTCATCGGTACTGTGCATGTTCTGCTTGCAAAAAAACAAGATGGCAACCCCCACGATGCCAGACTCCTTCAAAAGTCCACAATCAGTTGGTTCACACTTGTTTCTTAACAGCATCTGTTGTATCTTCCTTCCTCTTTTCTGACTCCCAGGTATCATCCACCAGATGAAGGGGGAGTATGAGGCGGCACTGAAGCTCCACAAAGCCCACCTGTCCTTCGCCCAGGAGCTGAGTGATTACGCTGCCCAGGGGAGGGCCTACGGTAACATGGGCAACGCCTATCATGCACTCGGCATCTATGACCAAGCTGTCCGGTACCACCGACAAGAACTACAGATCTCTCTGGAGGTGAATTCACACACTCACATTTAGGCTGGGTTGCACCAACAAGGAATCATTTTTAAAAGTGATTAAAATCATGGTTTAACTTAAAATTACTTTGCACCAAACTTTTAAACTAGCTAGTGTTAAGTTTTGTAGACTTTTTTGCTAGCTAGCAAGCAATGTTGTCTTCTGTTAAGGAATAAGCAGGCAAAAGTTAACAGTTCTGTTCCATTCTTTATAGGCTACTTACTAGATCCAGACATCAGTCGAATTTAATTATTTATTTATTTATTTATTCATTTTAATTTGGATAAACAGGCATCTAATAAATTTTGGTTCACATCAAGAAGCTTGTATTTAGTAAACAGTAATTATTTTTAATTGTGCAACTGTGAAATCTGTTCTGTGTTTCAGGTGAATGATCGTCCGTCCCAGGCCTCCACACATGGTAACCTCGCTGTGGCCTACCAGGCACTGGGTGCTCACGACCGAGCTCTGCAGCACTACCTTCACCACCTGACCATCGCACGAGAGCTACGAGACACTCAAAGCGAAGCCAGAGCACTAGGCAAGCCAGATAAGAAAGATGCATTCAGGACAGAGGAGTGGGAGTTTTGATTGATTGAAAAAAATTTAATGTGCTCTCTCCTAATCTTCTCTTTTGCAGCAAACTTGGGCAACTTCCACAGCTGGAGAGGTGAATATGCTCAGGCTTTGCCGTACTACCAGCAGTACCTGACTCTGGCTCCAGGCTTGCAGGACCTGGAGGGAGAAGGAAAGGTTTGCCACAACCTCGGCTATGCTCACTACTGCCTTGGACAGTACCGAGACGCTGTCAGGTTAGAGGTTAAGATAATCTCACAAAACATAAACTTTATGTGATGGGAAAATGTTTTCCAGATTCAAATTGCTTGTCAACCTCACTGACCTGCCAGTACGTGAGTCATTACAAACCCACAGGACTTTAAAGGATTTTAATTTCAGTGGAGTTTCCAAACTTTCCAAAGACACCAGATGTGTCAAGATGAAATTTTGGGACTAGGCGTCCACTCCAACTAGGGAGCGAGTCCTTACTTCAAGTAAGGGAGTTCAAGTGTCTCAGGGTCTTGTTCTCAAGTGAGAGGACAATGGAGCGCGAGATGGGCTGGAGAATCAGAGCAGTGGGAGTGGTATTGCGTTCACTTTACCCCAGTGTTGTGATGGAGAGAGCTGAGCCTGAAGGCAAAGCTCTCGATCTACCAGGTCAATCTTTGTTCCTACTCTCACCTGTGGTCATGAAAAGAAAGAATGAGATCGCAGATACAAAGGGCCGAAATGGGTTTTCTCAGGAGAGTGGCTGGCATCTCTCTTAGGGATAGGGTGAGAAGCTCAGTCAGAGTAGAGCCGCTGCCCCTTTGCATAGAAAGGAGCCAGGTGAAGTGGTTCGGGTATCTCAAAAGGATACCAATTGATCGCCTCCCTAGGGAAGTCAGGAACTGCTACCTCTGCGACCTGACTTCGGATCAGAGGTTGAAAATGGATGAATGAATGGCATCTAGAATATAGTCGTGTAAAACACAAGTCTTTGGGTTTGACTATGTCTTTCGCACTTAACATCATGTAAGCCGCTTAGAATGCAATTTTTTGAGGTGCTCTTTGGACAGGGACTCTTGTGTACTCAAAAATCCCAAAAAACTCCAAGGCACTCTCTTTTAAAATCAATTTAAATGCCCCTATTTTCACAGCATGGTCATGTTAGAAGTCTTAAGTCTTAAGGTCTTAAAAGAGAGTGCCTTGGAGTTTGGGGGGATTTACAAGTAAAAATGTGTAGCATATACGCCAACTAATAAAAAAAAGGGTTTTCATACTTCATCAACTAAAATGTGCATCATAGCCTTGGCGCCTTTTCCTCTAAATTTTGCTGGTGGTTAGTCTCAAACCTCCATAGATTAGTTATAGATGCCAAATCCAAAAAATGGGAAGTAATTATGGCTCCAGACAGATTTTTATTTCTTTTTTAATGTGCGGAGTAAACGTTGCAAATCTCTGGTTAAGTTCCTGAACTCTTTTACTACAAAGTCACACTGTTGGAACATGTGCACAATGTGTCTTTGGCATTGTCTCACTAAAATAAGCAGGGATGGCATCATGTGTCGCTCCAAATGTGACAGTTACCCATGATGCCATGGGCAGGAACACACCTCCAAACATCACAGATTTTCCTTTAGCCCAGAGGACATGATGTCCATGATTTGAAATAAAACAATCTGATGTTTACAACATGCTTTTCAATTTTGTGGTTTTATGTCACATTTGACATACTTTCTCTACATTTTTTTTTCATTCATTTCCCAGGTATTATGAGCAGGACCTGGCCTTGGCAAAGGACCTCCAAGACAAATTAGCCCAGGCAAAAGCCTACTGCAACCTTGGTCTGGCCCACAAAGCGCTGGGGGAGTACAACAAAGCAGAGGAGTGTCAGAGATACCTGCTGTCTATAGCACAAGCCCTGGATAACACACAGGTCGCCTGCCACTAATGTGATCACTCAATTAACTCTAAAGACCGGTGCTTTCACGCAGGAGGTGGTTGTTAATCAGAGTCTCTGTGGTTCTTTTGTCTGCAGGCAGTCTTCAGGGCCTTTGGGAACCTGGGGGATGTGTGTGTGAGTCGGGGAGATCTTCCAGGAGCTGTGAGGTTCTACCAGCAGCAGTTAAGTCTGGCTCAGCAGGTCAACGACCAGAAGATGGAGGCTGACGCGTACTCAGCACTCGGATCAGCTCACAGGTGATAAAAAGATCTTCAACTGTGTGGTTCCTCTGCACTCTTGGAAATAAAAGTTCTAACTAGAACTATGAAGGGTTCTTTGTCCTCATAGGAGAACCCTTTTTTGTTCTTGGTACAACCTTTTATAAAGGTTCCACTTGGAATGCTTTCAGAGAGTTCTACCTAAAACCTAACATAAAGGGTTATACCTAGAACCATCTATGAAAAGACTATCATCTCTCATAGGGGGTATGAGAGGTTCGGCAGAGAACCCTTCTATGGTGCTATGGTATTCCAAGGGTTTTATCTAGAACCCAATCTGTGGGTTCTACCGGGAAACTTAACATTCCAATAATTTTATCTAGAACACACTGAAGGGGTTCTCCAGAGAACCTTTTTTAGATTCCAAGGGTTTTATTTAGAAACCACCCAGGGGGTTCTACCAAGAACCTTTAATATTCCAAGGGTTTATCTAGAACCCACCCAGAGCACCCTAGAACACTTTTAGATTATGATACAAAGAACCCTTGACAAAAGAGTTCTTCAAGGATTTCAACAAGCCTCTTTCTTCCAAAAAGGAAGATGTTACAAAGAATCCTTGACAAACTCACAAGGTTTCTTTAGAAGAATGGTTCTGGAACCTTTTTGGAACCCTTATTTCTCAGCGTGTTCTCTCCTTGATTCTTCTGTTCTTCCCTCTCCTTGTCCCTCCTCAGGCTGCTCCGTCAGTTGGACACAGCCTTGTCCTTCCACAGTCAGGAGCTGACAGTCAGGAAGGATCTTGGCGACCAGCAGGGGGAGTGCCGCGCCCTCGGTCACCTGGCAGCAGTGCACATGGCTCTGGGAGACTACGCTACGACCTTCCAGTGTTATGAGGCCCAGCTTGGCCTGGCGCAGGGACTCAGGGACGCCCGTCTGGAGGCCCAGGTCCACGGGAACATGGGCATCACCAAGATGAACATGGGGGTGTTTGAGGAAGCTATCGGTTACTTTGAGCAGCAGCTGGCCATGCTGCAGCAGCTCAGTGGAACTGAGAGCATGCTGGACAGAGGTCGGGCTTACGGGAACCTGGCAGACTGCTACGACGCTCTGGGAGACTATGAGGAGGCGATTCAGTACTACGAGAAGTACCTGACGATGGCTCAGAGTCTCAACCATGTTCAGGACCAGGAGAAGGCCTATAGAGGACTCGGCAATGCACACAGGTAGACCAAACAAAACTTCATGTCAGTTCAGGTTTGTAAACACACCACAAAGATAGTTGATCATTCAGTCTCATTCCCAGGATGTCAAATAGAGATATTTTGTGTCAGAGCACAGCAAAATAATGAAGAAATAAGAAAGTACAAGGTCTCTGGGGTCACTTCGGGTGGATCATAGATGACAATTGAGATTATTTTTGGATTATATTGTTTATGCATTGGTTTTTGAAAAAAATATTGCATAGTTTGCCTTTAAAAGCAGGTCAACATTTTGGGAAACTTCTTGCGGTTTTATTGAGAACCACTCATCCAAACAACTTCACACACGATTACAACGCTTTCTTGGGTTCTGAGCAGTACACCTGCCATGACATAGTTGCATCCCTTAGTGATGCTGGTGCATACACATCATTTGGGTGTTAGCTAACACTACCATTAGTTACTACCATTAGCTATTTATGGCTAATACTACCGTTAGTTATTCTTATGTGACACAACCATTACTTTTAGCTAATACTACTGTAATTTACTGTTAGAGAACACAAACATAAGCTACTGTTAGAGAACAGTACTGAAGGTTACTGTTAGAGAACACAACCCTTAGCTATTCGTAGAGAACACTACTGTAAGTTACTGACCATTAGTCGTTTCCCCCTGTTTCCAGTTTTTATGCTAAGCTAAGCTAATCTAGCTGTATCCTGGCTTCATTTTTACCACACAGACATAAAAGTGGGGTGTCAATCTTCTCGTCTAACTCTCGGCAAGAAAGCAAATAATGTATTTCCCAAAATGTTGAACTAACTTAATTTGTGTTTTCAATTATCCTCTGCATTTCCTTCGTGACTGTACTCAGCTGTGCCACATGATTTACATATATTACAGCTTTTTAAAATTAATGCTGAACATGGAAACTGGATTATATATTCAATTACAGGCAAGAATACAGAGAAAGAGTGGGTTTGATTTCTTTAAAATGCCACATGAGCAAGTTTTTAATGTGTATTTTTTTCATTTAGTCTCTTCATTCGGTTGTTTCTTGCAGCCACCCAGTTTCAGCACTCTAGACTTTTGTTTACGTTGGTGTTAATATGTATGTCATGTATATATTTATGTTCTCATTAGTTTGGATATGCTTTTGCAGCATTCATGCAGGAATCTCAAATGAGCTTTTCTTGCCTCCAGCGTACACTCTACTCATTTCAAATTAGACTCATAATAATAACTAAAATAATACATAATCAGAATTCAATTACAGTAATAATAGTAAAAAGCAGGAGTGGTGATGAGAGCACACAGTATAACACACATTGGCCTCTTCTCATATGAAACCACACAATAATGTTCACTGACAGAAGAACAAGGTTTAATGATGGGTTTCCTTTATCCATCTGTTGTCGTCTGTTTCTGCTCTCTGGAGTGTGAGTAAAAGACTGAAACGAGAGTACAAGAGTCACTGATTTATCTCAATGAACACAGCGTTTGTAGATGTTTTTTTCTTCTTCTTTCTCTCTGAGAACACAGAACAGGAGCCGTGTTACAGAAACTCTCATTTTATGTCATAAGATAGAAAGAGTCTCAGGTTGGGAAATCCTAAATACTCAATCCAGCATGGCTGTTTAGTTTAGTTCATTTATTTAGCACACATCAAAGATCACTGGTGCAAGGAGGGAACGAAGCCCAATGGGCTTGTACAGGAGTTCCACCCTTTCACTTCCCCCTTTCGTTGTTTGACTTTTTTGTCTCTTACCTATTGTAGCCATTATTTTTTTCATTTAAACTTATTGAAATTTACAAAAATGAATCAAGAACAAGGATGGGAATTAGAATTAACTTTGAGACAAATGAGTTAGAGCTACTGTTACTACTGCTGTTAGCTAACACTCCATTAGCTACTGTTAGCTAACACTATCTTTAGTTACTGTTAGCAGACACTGCTGTTAGCTAACAATATCTTTGGTTACCGTTAGCAGACACTGCCGTTAGCTAACAATATCTTCGGTTACTGTTAGCAGACACTGCCGTTAGCTAACAATATCTTCGGTTACTGTTAGCAGACACTACCGTTAGCTAACAATATCTTCGGTTACTGTTAGCAGACACTGCCGTTAGCTAACAATATCTTCGCGTTACTGTTAGCAGACACTGCCGTTAGCTAACAATATCTTCGGTTACTGTTAGCAGACACTGCCGTTAGCTAACAATATCTTCGGTTACCGTTAGCAAACACTGCCGTTAGCTAACAATATCTTTGGTTACCGTTAGCAGACACTGCCGTTAGCTAACAATATCTTTGGTTACCGTTAGCAAACACTACCGTTAGCTAACAATATCTTTGGTTACCGTTAGCAGACACTGCTGTTAGCTAACACTACCTTTAGGTTACCGTTAGCGAACAGGATTAGGATGTGATAAGTACTCACTTCTTCCTTTTTTCTGCTGAACATTTCCTGTTAGGTTCATTTGTTACTCTTGTTTGTTTTGTTTTATTTTTACTTGCATAAACTTTTTTTTTTTTTTTTACAAATAAAATAGAAATAAATAAAACCATACAGTTAGTTACTGTTAGCTAACACTACCATTAGTTACTATGGTTAGCTATAGATAGCTAACACTACTGTTACTTATTGTTAGCTGACACTACCACGAGTTAACACAACTGTTAGCTACTGTTAGCTGACAATACTGTAAGTTACTGTTAGAACATGACCGCTAGCTACTGTTAGAGACCACAACTGTTAGCTATTGTAAGAGAACACTACTGTAAGTTACTGTTAGAGAACATGACTATTTATCTGCTTGTTAGAGAACACAACATCAGCTACTATTAGAGAACACTACTGTAGGTTACTGTTAGAGAACACGACTATTATATCTGTTGTTAGAGACACAACATTAGCTACTATAGAGAACACTACTGTAGGTTACTGTTAGCTGGTAAGTAAGTTAGCAACAACTACAGCTGTAAAAGTGAAAATTAGGATGAGTTAACAGTTATCCTAAAGTTAGGAGAGTTTATTTAAAATTTTCTGAAGTTAGGACGCTTGTGTGTGATACGGTTCTCTTATCTTAAGTTAGGATAGGAGCATTGACTTAGGAACTGTTCATCTTTAAAGGCTTTTTTCCCTAAATCAGGTCCTAACCGTAACTGGTTACCAAACGGTTAAGATAGGATCTGCAAGTTAAGAACTTTCTGTGATGCGGACCCTGTTTTTCAGAGCACAAAATTAAAATGTCCAAGCATTGCTTGGTTTGCAAGACCAAACAGAAATAGATGATCACATCCTCTCTGTTCTCTTCCATCCCTCTCCAGGTCTCTGGGAAGTCTCCAGCAGGCATTGGTGTGCTTTGAGAAGCGGTTGGTGGTGGCCCATGAGCTGGGTGGAGAAGGAGGGGGCAAGGCTCAGGCTTACTGGGAGCTGGGCACCTTACACAGCCAGCTGGGCAACTATGAGCAGGCCCTCTCCTGCCTGGAACACCAGCTTAACATTGCACGCACAGCAGGGGTAAGGATTTTCCTGCACAGGGTTCTTGTTTCAGCTGCAGATTTCCTCTTCTCGCCCTGCTGAATATGAGAAATTATCTGTTTGTTGTTTTTTTTTTTTCACGAAAAGTACATTATGCACAGAAAAACGTAGTAAATCCTGCTTTAACTGTCAGGATAAATCCCTGGAGGCAGAGGCAAGCGATGCACTTGGAGGCGTTTATCAGCTGATGGCAGACAACGAGACAGCGCTACAGGTTTGTGCAGATTCATAATACATCATGACTCAGTTCTCTGGGTGTAATTTAAAGGAATAGTTTCACATTTATTGAAATATGCTCATTCGCTTTCTTGCTGAGAGTTAGATGAATTTATGATTGTTAGCGGTACATTACTATGAGCTGAGAGAGGTAGAAAACAGGTCGGTTTAAGCTCTACTTATTATGCTACTTTATGCTGTTTACAAGGTTCATCACTGGAGGGTAGGTCAGCTCAATTTGTGTGAATTATTAATGTTAAAATACCCTCTGAAACCAGCAGTTTTTTGAGTGGATAGACAGATGAACCAAACTCCATTCTAAAATCAGGTGTTTTATGGTAGGAACATATTTTTTCATAGTAAAAACTTAAGTTACACCATCACTAAGGCGCTTTACTGATTTGCTTCGATCTCCAGGCACAATCATGTAATTTATTCAGTAACTTCATTAACTAACCTGTGATGAACTGTTTGCCACAGACGTACACATGTTGACTGGACCGGCACTATTACAGCGCTTATTTTCAGTCCACGACAGGAAAGTGACTTATGCGCTTCATACCGCTGAGCAGAATACAAGACCTTTAAAAAGTGTTCAGTTTATGTGTGAATTATTTAAAAGTTGATTTGGCTTCTATGAAATACAGATTTTCAATTACATAAATTAATTAGAAATAATTTATTGGGCACGGATGACTTCATGTTTTGCAGAAGCTGGAGAGGACTCGTACCCTCTGCCCCCCACGGGATCTGTGCCCAAACCATTCGCATGTCTGTACAGTAAAAATAAACTTAGAGTCAGCAGCCAATTAGCTTAGCTTAGCATAAAGTTGCTAAATCCATGCAAAAGAAAAGGTAACAGCTGCTAGCTTGTTTACATACGTACCGTTTGCGATCCGGTTAGGGTAATTTGCCATTTTCAGCATGTAGTTTGCTAGCTCTGAGGTTGTTGTTGTTTCATGTAGCAATGGTATTTTGAAAACGGTAATGCACAGAATGAGTGACGATGCTAAAATGGCTAAACCCATGCAAAAAGAAAGGTAATAGTTGTCATTTCCTGTAGTGACAGGATTTTGAGAATGGTAACAGGAGAATACTGCTGGCTGCCAATGGCAGGCTTCTAACCACAGTCTACATCCGAGCCAGGCTAGCTGAGCTAACTGTCTCCTGGCTGTTGCCTCATATTTAGCGATGTACGAGTGGTATCAACCATCTCATTTAACTCTAGCAAGAAAATAAGTTCCCAAAATGTCAAACTAGCCCTTTAAGTAATGAAGCTCTCCTGTTACAGTGGCATCAAAGGGCTTTGGACATAGCAGAGCAGACAGGATGTGTGAGGAGTCAGGGTCGATCCTACGGAAACCTGGGACTGACCTACGAAGCTCTAGGGAACCACGAGCGGGCCGTGGTCTTCCAGGAGCAGCACCTGAGTGTGGCGGCACAGACCAACGATCTGACAGCTAAAACTCTGGCCTACAGCAGCCTGGGGAGGACACACCACGCACTGCAGAACTACGCACAGGCTGTGATGTACCTACAGGAAGGTAAGAACCTAAAGTTAGCCATGTTTGGAGGTTCTGGCTCTTAGTGCAGACTTTGATCTGCATGTGGGTATGTTCTTATTGAAAGTCAGAGTTGTTTAGGCCTGAGAACGTTGTGAAGTTTTATTTCTGAATCCATCTAGAAGCCTGAAAGCTCTTCATGAGTGTGACAGATGCAGGTGAACAGCAGATCAGTGCAGTGTTTATCCTGCAGTGAAGCAGTGAGGGTTCCTAAGGGGTTCCTACAGGGTTCCTACAGTTTGAGTTAACTCCTCCTCTAACCAGAAACACACACACACACTCATCTCTGTAGTTTTAAAAATCTCTGCATCCTCGTTCAAAATGCTCCTGCTGGGGTTCTTTGGCTTGTCCCCATAGAAGAACCTTTTTTGGTTCCTGGTAGAACCTTTTCTAAAGGTTCCACTTGGAACCCTTTCAAATAGTTTTACCTAGAACCAAACATAAATGGTTATACCTCGAACCATCTGTGACAGTTTTCACCCAGAACCTCCTCATGAAAGGTTCTACAGAGAACCCCTCTATAGTGTAATGGTTCCATCCAAAACCCTCTCTGGGCGTTCTATCCAGAACCGCTCCACCTTCTAAGGGTGCCTAAAAGAACCCATCAAGGGGGTTCTACTGAGAACCTTTTTAAATTCTAAAGGTTTAATCTAGAACCCAACCAGGGAGGTCTACAGAGAACCTTTTTATATTCTAAGGGTTTTTATCTAGAACACACCAAGGGGGTTCTTCTAAGAACCTTATTATCTAGAAAATATTCAAGGGGTTCTATCCAGAACTCTTTTTATATTCCAAGAGTTTTTTTCAAGAACACACCCAGGGGGTTCTACCAAGAACCTTTTTATATTCAAATATGATACAAAGAACCCTTGATGAACCCCCGATGAAAGAGTCTTCAAGGATTTCAACAATCCTCAAAGAAATCTTTCTTCCAAAAAGGGTTCTTTGGATGAAAAGGGTTCTTAATGGAACCCCTCATCTTGACAAACCCTTACTTTAAAACAGGGTTCTTCAGAAGCTAATTGTTCTGGGTAGCACCTCAGCCCTTCATGAAGAGCCCCTTTTGGATCCCTTCTCTCTAACAGTATAAGTTAAACCCAGACTGAGTGAGGAACATGTGATGGATGTTTGTGTTGGTTCTCCTTCGGCTCCGTCGGGCCTGTAAGACACGGTCACGGTTTGTCACTTCACTCGCAGATCTTCTGGATTTTAATTGATCATTAACTCAACAAGCAGCGAGAAATTCGACTCAGAGTTGAAGTGAGGACGGGGCTGCAGAAACATTCGCGCCAGTGCCTCCAATTAACCTCCGGAGCCGATGGAAAGAACCACAGAACATCACAGGGCCAGACGGAGAACAGAAACAGACAGAGAAAGAAGCGTAAATCAGAAGTTGATGTTTGATGAGATTCTGCTCAATCTGAGAGTCTAATGAGAGCTAATTACAACCTGCCGCGCCTGTCTGCTGCCGCTCAGCAGGGGAGATCTGAGACACATCTGAGACAAGCTGAAGAGCAGATAGGAAGAACTTCTGGATTTGAGTCGGCGTGATTAAAAGACGGGGGGCACGCCGAGACAAAAGCAACGATGGGGGAGAACAAAATGGTGAAGTGCGAGCGCCCCGGGCTCAGTTCAAGTTTCGCTTTAGTGCAGCAACAGTTGTCAGAAGTGCTTTCAAAGAGCTGACGTTCTGATCAGCCTCTGGGAGCCGCTCTGATCTGCTCGTCCTCGTCTGTCTGTCTGTCTGTCTCTCTGTCCGTCCGTCTGTCCGTCTCCTCCTCAGGTCTGCGTCTGGCGGAGCAGTTAGGACGGAGAGAAGAAGAAGCGAAGATTCGTCATCGGCTCGGCCTGTCGCTGTGGGCCAGCGGAAACCTGGAGGAGGCACAACACCAGGTGTGTGTCTGTTTGTGTGTCTGTCTCTGTGTGTGTGTGCACACAGCTGCATATCCACGGTATCTTAAAGGGATAGTTCCAATTTTTTGATGTAGGGTTGTATGAGATACAATGTATGGAGTAGTGGTGTAGGAAGTATATCAGTTTAAGTGTGCGAATATTTTCACCACTTTACCTTTCTGACAGGAAACCACCGTCATATAAGTCAAATATCGCTCTTTCCAAACCAACCAAACCCCTTTGGAAGAAACAGTCATTTTACTTCACAGAACACAGAACTTGCTGGTCTACCGTCGCTGTAAATGCACCAGAGTCAACCAAGATGTTTTTTCATCTGTAGTCCCCTGGACATATGTAATATGTTAAATAAAGTCACACTTAAAAACAGAAAATACAATTTAAATTACAAAGGTCTTTGTTATTCATTGTTTACAGGTGTGCAGAACAATAATTAAAAGTAAACAATAATGTTAAAAACATCAGTCAGGATACTCCTTTATTATATTGTCAGGTGTTATTTGTTTTTTGGATCACCAATCAATCTGGATCCAACTGATCACCATCTTTGTTTGGCTGTTGTTTCTAATAGTTGACTTTATGAGTAACCTTCCCTGCTTTGAGTTCAGTTCACAGTTTCACAGAGAAGAAGAGCTGCATGACAGTCGTTCTTCAGGTTGTTGTGTGTTTGTAGTGCCCCCCAGTGGCTGGTATTGTAACAGCAGGTGCTTCTGCTGTAAAATAATGCATTTTATATCAAGGTACCAAGGTAACTTATTTATCATCATGTAACACAGGGTTGCACAACAAAACGAAAGTTACAGTCCATTCATGCTGCACACATATCTAGCTTATATACAGATAATAATACAGATAAAATAATACAGAATAAAATAAAAAATATATAGATGGGTGACAAATTTAAGAAAAATCCTGAAATTAGTGGACAAATCTGAAAAATGCACATGCTTCCATAAACATAATGAGTTTGATGAACATATCCTTACCCTCTAAAACAAAAAATAAGATTTAAATTACAAAGTTATTCATTATTTATCATTTATAAGCATGCAAAACAAAAAGAAAAAGAGCATATTAATGTTAATAAAAACATAATTCAGGAGACTCCTATACTACATTGTCACTATATAGCACCTTTCATACATAAACTGCAGGCCAAAGTGCTTCACAAGAAAAAAAAAACAAGAAAAAAAAAAACACATAAAATCGGAGTAAACAAGGCACTAAAACATGCAAAGTCGTTATAGTGGTCAAATGTGGGATAAAAGATGTTTAAAACTTGAAGTGTTAAAAACAGAGAGCCGTGGGAAAACCAAAAACAAAGTCACCAGATCTCATCTCTAGTGCACTGGTTCCCAACCTGGGGTCTGGGCCCCCTTAGGGGGGGCGCCAGAAATAACAGGGGGTCCCCAAGACTTTGCCTGTTCTGAGGTCGTCAAAATCAGATTTGCACATGTCAACTAAAATCACAATTTCAGGGTTTGTACACCTTTTCCAAAGTCAAATTCAAGCACTTTTCAAGCATTTTCAGTCTTTTCCAGCACCTTCCAGCTGTGGTACATTTTCAAGAACTTTTCAAACCTTGAAAACATTAAAATTCAAGTGTTTTCAAGGATTTCCAGCACCTGTAAGAACCTGCAATTTATACAAAATTGATACAAAACTATTTACAAAGACACATTTCTTTCTCTTCAATTAAAACTTGTTGGTTACTTTGTAGCACAAAACTCTGTGATAATGAATCATTATTGTTCTTTTGGTCAGAAACAAGTAGAAAAAAAGGTTGGGAACCACTGTTCTCATGTGTAACTATTGTTCTGTATGTTCTCTGTGTTTCAGTTGTACAGAGCGTCCGTGTTGTTTGAGACGATCCGTCATGAGACGCAGCACAGTACAGACTACAAGCTCTCTCTGTTTGATCTTCAAACCAGCTCGTACCAGGCTCTCCAGAGGGTTCTCGTCAGCCTAGGTGAGTCAGCTGTGCTCTCCTGATGTGTTGTTGTTCTGCACCGTGTTCTCACCTGTCCTCTCTCGTTCTCACACTCTCGTTGACTCTCTGCTTGTTAGCGATGCACAAATTATCACCTGATATCTGAGTGTGTTTGTTTATTGATGCTGACGGTTTCAGTTCTCCAAAATCTCAAATTTGTCCCGCATGTTGTGCGCCTCAGGCCGACACGACGAGGCTCTGGCCATAGCAGAGCGAGGGCGAACGCGTGCCTTCGCCGATCTTCTGGTCGAACGCCAGAAAGGAAGTCAGCAAGCGTCGAGCGCCGACGCTTACGTCCCAGTGACTGTGGAGAACATCCTGGAGACGGTGAATGGTCAGAGGGCTGTGGTCCTCTACTACTCTCTGGCTGGAGGCTTCCTGTACAGCTGGCTCATAGCTCCAGGGACAGGTACACACACACACACACACACCACACACACACACACACCATGGTCATGCACCTTCAGGGCAAAACGTGAGAAGAAATATCAAAGGTCCACTTCCAGTTCACCCACACAGATTTACATGATCAGTAGCTGCCTGGAATTAATATTTATCCCAAAAATTAGACATTTTCTATCTCAGGAGCCAATTTTACTGGGAAATGAACTTGTTTTTTAAAGGTATAATTTTGGCTACTGTCAAAGCATATTGCTCATATTGTGGGTGTCTAATCTGGTGGTATTAATAATTATTGAGGCAGAAGAATGTCTTTTCAACATTATAATGAGCATAATATAAACTGCACATGCTGCATGAAGCTTGAAGCTGCAGCTGCGAGGATGAAATGACAAATTTATAGTCTGTGATCTGGCTGAGCAGCCTGGTGGAGGTGATATTTTACAAATCTTCATATTGTAATCCCATATTCTGTTTGCATTCAGAGGCTGCTGTGCGGCTGCAGAAGAGGCAAAAGTCTCTAAAACCTCTCACTCAGTTGTGTTAGATTTTGGATGGATTCTGTAAGTGATATTGGCTGTTTTTCTTCAGTGAGTGTCACGTTTCACCACAGCTAACTGTTGAAAGTAAATCCATCGTATGCTGCATCACTCCCAGGATTTGACCCAGAAGAGTTTTGGGTAAAGTCTGTCATCTTAAAGTTTTTGGCTTCATATGGATTTTTGTTGAGACAGAAAATGGCAGCAAACTGCCTGTAGAATGTCGGGCCGGCGCATTTGATCCCTCGTTCACACTTTGCATTTTCGTTGTTTGATATTTCAAAGTTTTTTCACACAAAGCTGGTGGTAGAACTTGTGTTGTGCGTCTAATTCAGATGGTAGAGCCACAAGTTACTGTACTAACTGCTTAAACGGTGGGAAGGGTTTGAATTCATGCAGCTTTGTGCTCATTAATCAGCTGATTAAAGCTCTCCAGGTTCTGCTCTGACTGTTGACTATGTTTTAATGAGGTAAACTAAATTTAATAATAAGTACTTCAGCGCAGGTATTTCCTCCTTTCCTTCCTGATTAACAGGCCAAAAGCTTTTAAAACTGCTGTGTTTTGCACAAAGCACACCATGACTAAAATACAATAATGTTTTTTTTCTTTTGGTCCGAACTACAGGTGTGAAAACACCTTCTGTCACTGAGTGAAATGGAACAATCCATCCATATATCCATACATGATTTCAGATTTCTCCTGCCATCGTTTCTAACTTTAGAAAGCTTTATATTAGGACTAATTCCACTAAGAAAGTCTGCAGGCTTATAAAAAGTGCAGAACAGACCAGTGGTGTAACCAACAATTGAGGGGTTCCAGGCGAGGTTGAGTTATTTCACAATGGGATTTCAAAAGCAGTTATTTTTATAGTCTGGTTTACCAACCCTTATTAAAATCCCCTGACAGAGCAGAAACAGAGCTCAAACTCTCACACAGAATAATAATAAAAACCTGCATGTGTAATGACAGGAGGTCCGCTCTTCGCCTTTTTATTCATGATGAAATTATCCAGAACTTTGTCCTCCACCAAATAATATGGTTTCAGTTTCACTCCTCAGTCTTTCCCTGTTTTCTTTAACGTGTCTCACGGTTTAACTGATCTGTCATCGACTCAGCCCTTCAGAATCGTTTGGAAATGCTCAGCTTTCATGTCGCCATCAGTGTGATATTTTTTCTCCTGATGCCTTTAAAGTATGATTACAGTTGTCCATTATATCAGTCATCCTGTTACCTGATGCATCTGCAGCATTTAGCACAGTTTTACAGTTAGCATTAGTATCTTTTAGTGACCCTCCATCCTCTTCAGACTGCTTTCATCTCTCCACTGCTTCAGTTGTTATCTGACGTTCCAGCACTCTTTATGTTGCCTGTTATCTGTTCGAGGATCAAATCGAATCCTGACTGACTTTATTATTTGGATCTTTCCATAATTAACATGATGTAAGTTATGACACTAATATACTATGGACAAAAGTTGAATAAGCCCCCTGTGACTGTACTCATCTGAATTGACAAAATTAATACCTCATTTTAAGACAATATGCGACTTTTACTTTACTTTTACTTGATAAAAAACACTGTGAATTTCCATTATCGGGATAATTACAAATCTGGATAATGAATATCCTCACATGAGCTTGACAAATGTACGAAAACTATCCTGACTTATTTTGAATTTCCACTGGGGGAAGCTCACGTCTTTCCAGTCATTCCAAAATCCTAAACCTGTCACCGTGGCTGAAGACTGGTTGTTTGGTTTATAAAATGTTATAAAATCAGCTGAGAGTGTCGTCCTTAAATGTCTTGTTTTGTCTACAACCCAAAGATATTCAGATTACTGTCATAAAGGAGGAGAGAAACCTGAAAATATTCACATTTATGAAGCTGGAATCAGAGAATTTTTACTTGTTTTTCTCAGAAAAATACTCACACTAATTAATCGATTATTAAAATAGTTGCAGATTCATTTATTAATTGATTCATAATCGATTTATTGATTATTCATTGCAGCTCTAATTGCATTCCCCACAAAAATTTCAGTATGTTGTAGTGTCATTTTGAGAGTTTTATGCATATTTTGATAAATATTGAGAAAATATTGTGATTCACAATTATTTAAGCAATTTTATTTTCATTTAACGATGAATTTGCGGATTCCAAACCCCTCGTCTCACCCTCCCAATCGTCTAAGAGAACTTATGGTGGCAACAAAACTCACGCAAATGTAAAAGACCAAATCCAGAGCCAGTGTTTGGTTTGTCCATTCTGGACTTTGTCAGTTAAAAGGAAGCAGGAGCAGATTTTTATTCAGATAATTATATTTTTTATGTTTTATTTTGTGGTTATTACGATGGAAACACTGCTGCTTTTGTCCACAGGGGCCTCCAAAATCAACAAAATATTAAAGTTCCTTGTAGTGCCTTTAAAGAAACTGTGTTAACATCACA
Source organism: Lutjanus argentimaculatus (assembly GCA_034769285.1). Classification (NCBI taxonomy): domain Eukaryota; kingdom Metazoa; phylum Chordata; class Actinopteri; order Lutjaniformes; family Lutjanidae; genus Lutjanus; species Lutjanus argentimaculatus. The sequence goes on along the minus strand of JAWZSL010000005.1, from coordinate 40,445,795 downwards.
TCAGACTGTCATATGTGGTTGGTTTTTTTCACACTGGTCTTCATAAGATCATTAAAATTGTACCAAGAATATTTTCCTTGACCTGAACTACAGTGGTAGTTGGCATAAAGATGTCATTAAGTTTTATTACACTGTCAAAAACTTTTATAACAGTCATGAATAATTCCCTTGACCTCAACTAAAGTGGCACCATTTGGACTTGTAAAGATGTCATTAAATATGTCATAAGTATTCCCTGTTCTGATATTATAGAAACTGCAATATGGCCAAGTCAAACATCCAAATTGCAGGAGATGCAGTGTTTTTGATAAACGTAAAATGGGTCAGAACATACGTGTATAAATGAAGCATTGTGGTTCCTACAAATCATATTCTGCAGACGTGAGGGAACATGTTTGTTTGGTGCATGTAAAATTATTTCCACTAAAATTGTGACTCACAATTCAAATATCTGTCGAAATAGTCTCAGTATGATTTGTTTGCATGTCGTTCCACCCTAATTGTTACCAAACATGTAGTCACGTGTCACTGAGGTGAACAAGTCAGTCTGTCGGACAAAGACGATGCGTTCACGGCACAAAACAGCACGATTTGCAAAAACTTTTCCCACAGGAAAGGCTTAGCAACAGTAACTGAGGAGGGTGAGTGCTCAGCGAAGGGTCAGTTCCTGCAGGTTTGTGTTGACAAACGTTCTTAAACTGTTGGACTATTTGCAGTTTTGCACAAAGTGGTGAACCTCACCCATCCATGCTGGTGAACCACTGAGCCTTTCCAGGTCGCCCCTTTAATACCCAATCATGATCCTGTCACCTGTTACCAATTCACCTGTTTACCTGTGGAACGTTACAAACAGGTGTTTCTGGAGTGTTCCACCACATTCACCGTCTTTTGTTGCTCCTGTTCCAACTTTTTTGGAACATGTTGCAGGACTCAAACTCAGAATGAGCGTATATTTACAAAACATGAACATTAAATATCTCGTCTTTACACTTTATTCAATTAAAAGGTTTTGGAAATCATTGCATCCTGTTTTTATTTACATTTTACACAGTGTCACACCTTTTTTGGGGGGTTGGGGTTCTATTTTTAGAGGTTTCAAACCTAAAATCAACCCTCCTGGCTGCAGTGTTGGCTCAAAAAAAACCCCTGAAGCACTTTACCACTTTCACAGCAGGACTGGCCTGAATGCTGATGTCAGTGGGAGCGAACGCTGGAGCTCGGCCAAAATCTAATGGGTTTGATTTCCATGACATTTACTGAGCTCCCTCACTCTCCTCAGTGGATGCACTCCTTTATTTCGGATCTCTCCGTTTGCGCCACCCTCAGGCCGAAATGTCAACCATGTGTGTACGTCTCTCATAATCTTAACTGTCGTGACATTTGAGGACTGAAGGGAATAAACCTTTGGATTTTCATCACTTTTTGACCTAAATGACCACATGGCCTTTCCTTTAAGGACGCCCTCATATTTTGTAGCAGCATCACTTGTTTTTTCCATCCAGCACTTTTGTATTCTGGGTTGCAACAAACCAAAACATCACAGATCCACTTCCTTCAACTGGCTTTAGACTTCCAGCCTCATTAATAATTAATATGTATCCCAAAATCTGCCCTGCATTCTGAGTTTGGAGCAATTCGTATGCAGACGATGCTTCCCAGCTGCATGACCAGATTTAAAATGGATCTTGTCCCAGTTTTATGAGGTTATTTTGGCGGTAACAAGCCCCACATCTATAGCCTCAAAGAGTCTCATGCCCTCGTACGGCCATATGGTTCACACTTTCTTCATCCTCATGCACACACATGCAGACAAATGAACAGACGGAGACAGAACAGTGTGCGCTAATTGGCTCATTCTGAAATGCTCCAACAGGTATCGTGAAGTTTAACGAGGTGTATCTCGGAGAGGCCGGAGCGGAGACGACAGAGTTCCAGGATGGTAGTGGGAGTCCACAGGGTGGAGGAGGAGGAGGAGCGGGTGGAGGTCCTCTGTCTCTGGAGCAGTACATCTGCAACGCCAGAGAGGCTCTGGGAGTCGACAGCCACTACAGCAGGTTTGTCTCTTTTTTGTCTGATGATTTAATTTTGACTGGATTTTTGGGGTCGATGCTGAAATCATATGATATTAAGAAATAAAAAAAAAAATTCTAATGCCAACATTTGATTTGGTTTATTTAAAACATTTAAAAATAATGTATATGTAGAAAAAAAACAGAAACAAACAGTAAATAATGAACAGACAAATGAGAAATATAAATTAACATTTAATGTCCAAAAACGAAAAGGAGGAGGCACCATGCTTCTCTAACCCTGATCTATCCTAATCCATCAATAATCAATCTATTACATAAATCCTTAGTACCTAATCAACATTACCCCATATAACCTTGCAAAAATAATTTCTTTGAACATCTTTTTAAACTGTCTGATGTTTTTACTTTACTCTTCCAATTGGCAGATATTCTTTATTTAAATCCAAACTGACATCAGGGCACTGAAACAGTCAACTTTTAATGTATTTTTAATAATTATAAATAACTATGAACACAAATAGAACAACTTGAATTAAGAAAAAGAATCAAATATAAATAAAAGGTTGCCTATTAAACTTAAAGATTTTAAAACATTTGTTGAAAAAAAATACTGGACAACAAACAGTATGTGCCATACTGATATAGATGGATATAACTGTGCTGGTTTAGTATCAGCTGACAGATGAAGCTGTCTGGCTTTAGATGCAGTTTTTCTCCTTTGGGCGCTAACTTCATCTGATTCACCAGATGCACACTGCAGGTATAAGTCCTGCCATTGGGCGCAGCATCGCAGCATCGCAGCATTATGGCATCGAGGCATCGCTGCATCCACTATCTGTGTTTTCAAAGTTTCCAGGAAACAAGAACAACCTCCGAGCTGCAACTTACACGCTGAAAACGGCAAATTAGCGCCTGGAATGCTAATAACGTAAACAAACTAACAGCTGTTAGCTTTTCTTCTGCAGTGATGTAGTCATTTTAATACCAGAGCTCAACTCCCGACGTGCATGTTTCTCCAAAACAAGTAATTACCATATTTCAGTAACTTAAAATAACACACACGAAAAGAAAAGAAAGAGAAAAGAAAAGAAAAGAAGAAGGCAAAACACATACATTCAATCAAACACGGGACATGTAAGAACAAAAAATATAAAATAAAATAAAGTAAAACAAACTTGATGACTTTCCTTCTGCCACCATCACAAAGTTCACACTTGTGGTTTTGAGCTAAATTGCCATAAAATGTGGTTCAGACATTCATGAGCTGTAATAACTTGGTGATCCTGTGACTTTTCATCCAGCGCCATCTTCAGGTCAAAAAGTTTACGACCAAAATATCTGCAAAACTAATAACATTTACATCAGCCTCAGCTGTCATTTGTGTTCAGTGCGAATTAAACATTATGTCTGCTATGTATCAGCATGTTAGCATCATGTTAGCATGTTGACTCACTATAATCTCTCAGCTCAGGCTCTGTTGTGTTTAGTCCAGCCTCACAGAGCAGCTAGCGTGGCTGCAGACTCGAAGTTTTATTACGGTACATCGTCATTCATTAAAAACACAAGAGAGTAAAAACAAGACAGATGAGCTGCACGCTGCTCGTCATCCGTCTTCCTTTTCTCCGGCTCTCTGCTGCCATATTTCCTTACTCTCAATTATCCTGCCAACAACTCCGGGCCTCGGTCGGCACAACCGGACGACTTTGTAAATCACCACCATGTGTCATGTCAGCAAATGTTCCCCCACACAAACTGCATCTCAACTTTCTGTGAAAACCGCTGCAGTGGGTTTACTGTAGCCAGCAGCGGTTCATTATGTCTGTCGCATGTGTGCGTCGAGGCTGTGGCGAGCCTCCATTTACGTGTGATGATTATGAATCCTGCTCATCCACAGCATGAAAAGTATTTGCACATATGCAGCATTAAAATGTTTTCCAACCCACCAGTGGAGTTTTACTGCCCTCCAGCATGTATTCAGGCAGCAGAAACTGCAGCCAAAGGATTCCATAAAAACTAATGGTGTTTGCTGTTGGAAAAGTCTGTCCAGTGCATAAAGTCCTGTGATTAATCACTTAAAGAGGTGTTGCTGCCAGCACTGGGCTGGTTAATACATTACTTATGATTTAATGAGCAGTGTTTTTATTTCTTAACTTGCTTCCTGCATCCTGTTTTGATTTTTCAGCTTCCTGAAAGTGTCACGGACGTCCCAGAAAAAGTTTTATGTAACTTTAGAAAGAGGAATTATTTTTACAAACAAAAAGCCAAGAAGGGTTTTTTTTTTTTTTTTTTTTCAAGTTCAAAATCCAAAATAAATCGAATACGTCCTTCCTTCATTGAAAACTCTCAGGGAATTTGTTGCTATAAACCTCCAACTGTCACACACCAATAAAAGATGGTGGCTAAAGTTAACAAACTTTGGACTCTAGGAATATAGAACCACGGGAACTTAGGACCCCAGGGACCTAGAGCCCTGGGGAAATAGGACCCAGGGAACATAGAACCTGGGTAACATAGGACCTTGGGAACTTAGGACTGTGGAAAAACATAGGGCATTAGGAACTTAAGACCCTGGGAACATAAAACCTTGAGATCTTAGTATCCTGGGAACATATGACCTTGGGAATATAAGACCCTGGGAACATATGGCTTTGGGAACTTAGGACCCTGAAAACATTGAACTTTGGGAACATAGGACCATGGGAATATATGGCGTGGGGAACTTTGGACCCAGGGAACATAGGACATTAGGAACTTCAGACCCTGGGAACATAGAACCTTGGGAATATAAGACCCTGAGAATATAGGACCCTGGGAACATATGACCTTGGGAATTTAGGACCCTTTGAACATAGAACCTTGGGAATATAAGACCTTTGGAACATAGAACTTTGGGAATATAAGACCCCGGGAACATATGACCTTGGTAACTTAGGACCATGAAAACATAGAGCCTTTGGAACATAGGACCATGGGAACATATGACCTTGGGAACTTTGGACCCAGGGAACATAGGACATTAGGAACATAGGGCCCCAGGGACATAGAACCTTGGGAACTTAGGATCCCATGAATGAGGACCCAGGGAACATAGGACCTTGGGAGCTTAGGATCCTGGGAACATAGGACCTTGACAACTAAGGACCCTCAGCATAGGACCCTGGGAAAGCACATATACAGAACAGGGAACATAGGACCCTTTGTTGTGTTCCCATGATGTGCCATAGAAATCAGGAGAACACGGAACCCTGGGATCACTGGAAGGACCCACCTGAGGGCTGACTGGTTTTGTTTCTAGATATTCTGAATAAAATGTGCATTAATTTCTGAATACTGTGTTTCATGTTAGTGGAGGTTTTGTCCTGTAGTAATTTTGCTGTCTGCCTGTTTCACTGTCTCCTGTCACAGAGTTTGTTCCAGCAGTGAGACGGAGAGTGAAGCCGGAGATCTGTTGGAGCAACAGTTTGAGGAGCTGAACAACAAACTCAACTCAGCCACCGATCCCACAGGCTACCTCCGCATGGTGTCCAGAAATAACCTCTTTAACAGGTCGGATTTTGGTTTTTAAGCTATGCTAATGATCTGGCTCTATAGATGTCAAAGTCCGTTGCTCGGTCATTCCACAACTTTGGTCCAGACTGAATCATAACAATGTGAATCCCCAACTTTTCATTTAGTCCCATCAACAGGTCAAAGTTTTAATTTGTCCAGTACTTTGGTTTATGACTAAATACCAGCAGAACTAAGGACATTCCCTCAGCCAAAATTTGTTTTCGATGCTAATTGGCAAATGTTAGCAGGATAAGATGGTTAAAGTGTCAGCATTACACCTGCTAAACATGTTAGCATTTAGCACAAAGCACCATTGTGTATAAGTGCAGCCTCACTGACCCGCTAACACGGCTATAGACTCTTGTTATTTAATTGCTTTCAAACTGGATAAGTGTGTGTGTATTTATTGTATCAGTCATGTGTGTTTCTGCCTCTTACAGGAGCTGTCAGAGCATGACGAGCCTGTACAGCACCACAGTATCTCCAGTGAAGGACAGCTCATCATCTCCTCTCTGCCGGCCGAGTAACATCGGCAAACCTCCTCTACGAGCCCTTTATGACCTGCTCATAGCACCGATGGAAGGGGTATGTACGCCTGTGTCATGTATATTTCAATAAACTGAATATTGACTGTTTTTTATTTGACTCTTTGTGCGTTGTGTTCTCTGCAGGGCCTGATGCACAGCAGTGGACCTGTGGGCAGACACAGACAGCTTGTGTTGGTTCTGGAGGGAGAACTGTACCTGATCCCGTTTGCTCTGCTCAAAGGCAGCTCCTCTAATGAGTACCTTTATGAAAGGTTCAGTCTCATTTCTGTACCTTCTTTAGGCAGCCTGGGAGCCACAGTAAAGGTATGCAAATCTTATATTTTTAGAACTTTTTATCTTGAACACTGCATTGGTCCCCTTAGTTTTTAATAATTTATGTAAATAGATGGATTTTTGTTTTGTTTTGTCAAATAGATGAATTGTCTTTCTCCCCCGACACACCCTCTATATGTTGCTGTTGTATGTTTAATTTTATGTAACAATGATGTGATTAGTATTTTTTCATTTTTGGTGTTGTTTTTGGTTCCGTAAACTATGAAATTTTATATTTAAAGGTAGAGATATGTAAGAATTTTAGTCAAAGACGTCTATGTGCCGTCTTGTTTCCTGTCTTGTAATACTGCTTTTTACTTCAAGAGGAAAATTCACACACATGCGCTACACAATAGTCATGTCATGTGCGCAGCGACACAGACAGAAACGTCACAGACACACACACTCAGACACATGCTTGCATGAAGTTGGCATTAGCAACAGATTCCAAGAACAGGATAAAGAGAAGGCAGACAGTCTACAAAGAGATGGAGCAGCTGAGCAGCTGATGGTGTTGCCAAACAGCTGTAAACTTTCTAGCTCTTCAGGCTAATGTTAGCCAGCAGCAGACTAGTTAAAGTCACACCTCCTGTTCTCTCTGAAGAATGAACAACAGTGTTGATGTGTCTCCTTAAACATGTTCTCATCCACATTGTTTAACTTCTGCTTCTGTTTTTCTCACTACAAAGTTTTACTACACAAACTATTGAACGCTGTCAGTCTCTCAGTTTACATCTGCTTCCACATGAGATTATGTGAAATCATGTCCCAAGAGATCCCACAAGATCCCAAGAGATCCCACAAGATCCCACAAGATCCCACAAGATCTTGCGAGATCGTGGTCCCTCTGGTACATAATGTTAATATAATAAAGTCAGACCTTTCAAAAATCGGAAATCAGAATCAGCTAAGAAAATTGAAATCGGTGCATCTCTATTATAGATATTATTTATGTAATTTGCATGCAAAATAAGTCTATCCAACCAATGTACAAACAAACGCAGGCCTGGCAACCCTGGAAAAGAAGAAAGTTGACCGAGGTACCAAGTTTGCTCAGCTGTTATTGGAGCACACAGCAAAATGCGGCGGGACTTAGGAAGGGTCTGCATACAACTCCTTTAGTTACAACACATACCGAGGAGTGCGTTGGTAGCCAGATGGTTATGACTCATGCCATGTTACCGTAATATCGCCAGTTTGATTCCAGGCATCTTTGTTGCATAATGTACCACCTTCTCTTTCCCCTCATTTTCTTGTCTGCCTCTTTATTCTCAGTCTGTCCAATAAAGTCTGATAACCTGTGTTCAACCCACAGCCTCATCCTCGTCGCGGCGGTCCCTTTCATTGCTCAGATGGAGGTTCAGTAGCTGCCGTGGTCGGGGCCCCTCGCCTGCCCCCCTCCGTGATGGACCGGTGGCTGTGGGGCCCGTTACCCTCAGCCCAAGATGAGGCTCTCTGGCTGGGGGAGCAGCTGGGATGTCATCCCCTCACTGGAGCAAACGCCACAAAGGAACGTGTGCTCGCCGCTCTGAGTCAGGCGGAGTGCGTTCACTTTGCCACTCATATATCCTGGAAGCTCGCCGCTCTGATTCTCGCCCCCAGCCAGGAGCACGCCGGAGGCGAGGGGGCATGTGGTCGACCCAGGGAGAAGTCGCCGTGTGGAGCGTCGAGCTCAGGCGAGACTTCGGTCAGGACGGAAAGATCAGGGGTTCGTTCAGGAGTCACAGCAGCCCGGAGAGACTCAGAGGAGCCGACGAGATGAGCGAGGACGGAGAGAGCATGTGTGAAGTGGAGAGTGTGTGTGACAGTCCAGCACTGCATGACTTCCTCCTCACTGCTGCCGACATACTGGACCTGTGCCTGAACGTCAAACTGGTGGTTCTCAGGTAGAACTTTTCACAGATTTAAAGGGATAGTTCAGTTTTTTTGTTAGCGCGACTTTCACAAAGCCTGTCAGGTTTGACTGATCCTCCTGTTCCTCTGTCTCCTCGTCCCCTCAGGTTGTACCCGGAGTCCAGCAGCAGGGTGACAGCTGACGGCGTGGTGGGTCTGACCCGAGCCTTCCTGGCTGCGGGGGTGCAGTGTGTGTGTGTCTCTCTGTGGCCGTACCGATCGCTGCCTCCAAACTGTTCACACACACCTTCTACACCGCCCTCCTCAATGGGACCAAAGCCAGTGCAGCTCTGACGGAGGCCATGAAGACGCTGCAGAGCAGCAAACACTTCTCACACCCCTCCAACTGGGCAGGTGAGCAACACTGAAGGGCCACTTACTAGCTTTCAACCCCATCTCACAGTCTTCATCAGCTGATGGACTTTTCTCAGTTGTCCTGCTTCGGTGCAAACTCTGTCCATGAAATCAGATTCAGAATCAGATTTATTGCCAAGTGTGTTTACACACAGGAGGAATTTGTCTTGGTGTTTTGGTGCAGAACAATAAACATAGTAAGCAGAGGAATCTAAAAGACACACATTATTATAATTATTAAAATTAGAGAGCTTTTAACACTCATTTGTAAAAAACAGGAAACGCTTAATTATCATATACATGCAGTGTGTATAAATATCAAATGTCTGAAATAAAGTCATGGACATGACAGCTTGTTTTCAGAAACAGTTAGTGTGGAAAACTGCATGAGGAAAAGAGTCAAATTTAAATTTGCATTTAGAAAAAAACCTTATTACACAAACCAGCATTATTTAGCAACTCAGTATCTACACACATTGTGAAATGAGACAAATTCTGTTAATTTCTGTTCATGATGCCAATGTTATAATATAATGGTCCTATCTCGCATTGTTACTGTAAGTGAAAAATAATCTTCAGCATTATTTGGATCTGCTCCTAAATTTATTGGCTTCTTCTTTGGCCCATACGTCACCAAACTGAACTGAAAACACAACTTCCTCGGTGGAGGTAATAATGTCAGGCAGCCTGATGTAGCCTGAGAGACAATACTTAGGGCAAAAAAAGTTAAATACACTCACTACACTCTGGATCTCAAGGTGAACTTTCCCTAAATCAGGTTTGTGGCGTGGGCAAAACATGATATGAAAATGATAAAGGTTATTATTTTTTTATTATTTTATTTTAATTTTCATTTGTCATAGGTCTACACTGTAAAAACAAAAAAGTTGAGGAAAGCCTAAAAATTTTAAGGCAACATTCTTCAATAGATTTAAGAGTTTGAGCCCAACTCAAACTCTTACCAACTTTAAATAATTTATTTTTAGATTATTTACTTTTATTCTTTACATAAACTTAAATCTTTGAGTTTTAGAAACCCAAGAAAAATGTATTTGAAAAAATTGTACAGTAAATTAATTTAATTAAAACCATTTAACCAAAATAATGACAAGTCAGGCTCACTGTGATCAATTTTTGAAATGCATTTGTTAGTTTCTAAAACTCAAAGATTCAAGTTTATCTAAAGAAGAAATGTAAATTATCTCAACTAAATTTTATAGGTTGGAAAAACTTTTTAAAGTTTAGTTCAAAACTTCAGAGTTTAGGTTGGGCTCAATACTCAAAAATTTAAATTTTGATTTGTATCAACTATTTTTTTACAGTGTAAAGTGATTCTTACCTTCTCCAGCTGTAAAAAGTTTTAGCATTTCTTTTAATACACTGAATTTTAAAAAGTTTTAATATTTCGTTTACCAAAATCTGCTCTAAATGTTCATTTGGCCCCGACATTTAAAATAGACGAGCAGGGAGCAGAAAATGGAGCAGAATTATTTTGCTCTTTCTCATATTTTTCTAATGTTTTTATTATATAACAGTAAAAAACATTTATAGGCTTTTTATCCCACAACTGGAAAACAAATAATTTAGTTAATATTTCCACTGTTTCTTGTTAATGTACAAGAAAAACAGCTGTAGGTTCCATTAGTCAGAGTCTCTCCCACTCCTCACACCTACTCTGATGCTTTTTCTCTAAATTACACAATAATGCAGCCCATTATTTTGGATTAATCTCCCCTGTAAACTAAAATAACCTCATCTAGTGTTTGAATCTCTTTAATATCTCTCTTGTGTTCTGTGTGTGTGTGTGTGTGTGTGTGTGTGTGTGTGTGTGTTTGTGTTCAGGCTACATGCTGATCGGCAGTGACGTGAAGCTGAACAGCCCCATGTCGCTGGTCGGTCAGGCCCTGGCAGAGATCCTGCAGTACCCGGAGAGAGCGAGGGATGCCCTCAGAGTGCTGCTACACCTGGTGAGACACCTTCACAGCAAAGTTCTTTTATTTTTTTAAAGATATTTTTACAGTGAAGAGGCAGACAGGAAATGTGAGGAGACAGACGGAGGTATGAGGTGCAACCAGGGTCCCTGGTTAGAATCAAATCAGTGTTGAAATTAGGTGGCATGTGCTGCAACGACTCTGCTGCCAGGGCGCTACCATGCTAAAATTAACAACAATGTCGTTATGACTCAAGTTCATGTTAAATTAAAGGGTGCATTTGCTTAGCAACACTTATGATGACAGGCAGATATTCTCTAAAATCATATTCTGCACATTCCTGGATAAAACTGTACAGCTCTTTCATTTAAATTGTTCATACTGTTTGTTTTGTTTTTAGAACATATATATTTTTGTTTGTCATATGTATGCATTACTTCTGCATTAGTCTTTAAATCTTTATGTCAGTTTCCTGTCTGCTGCAGAATTAAATTTAAAATTCTTTATTGGTTTTTAAATCACTAAATGGCCTTGCCCCGTCTCATCTGTCTGACATGATCAACATGTATGTGTCTGTCAGGTCCCTGAGATCCTCAGACTCAAAGCTCCTGATTGTTCTAGAGGTTAAAACTCAAAGGCGTGGAGGAGCCACCTTTGCTGATTATGCCCCAAAACTAATTGTGTCTCCACAGGTTGAGAAGTCTTTGCAGCGTATTCAGAGCGGGCAGTGTAACCCATGTACACATCGCAACAGAGCGTCGAGAACAAGGTCTGTGTGTTGGTTCTGTCTCTTTAAACGTCAGCCTCTCTGTATTGAAGTATAGATGTAATAGAAGAAGTATAGTATATTAAGTATTTGTTACTTTCCACGACTTGTGTCCTCTGCTCATGTCTGCGTGTGTCCTCCCTCAGGTGGGCGGGGTTCCCGGGTGGCAGGCCCTCCTGTCTGCGGTGGGTTTCCGGTTGGACTTCTCTGGCAGCGGTGCTGGTCTCCCCGCGGCGGTTTTCTTCCCCACCTCGGACCCCGGGGACCGGCTGCAGCAGTGCAGCACCACTCTGCAGTCACTGCTCGGTACCAAAGCTCCTCCATTATTCCAAATGTCCCTCATGTCAATCACTCTGATAGAACAACATCATGTTTAGTCCCTCCAGAGTACAGACTTGTGAGCAGTCTGCTGTGTAATCATGTTTATTTTCTGCATTTTTCTTTTACTTCTTTAACTAGTTGTAACTGAAAAAGAAAAAAAATTAAATGATCAAATATTAAACCTCTGTCCGTCTTCAGGTCTGACTCCTCCGGCGCTGCAGGCTCTTTGTAAACTGGTCACAACGTCTGAGGCTGGAGAACAGCTCATCCATAAGGTACTGATGCCAGGTTATATGGTCACAGTTATTCATGCCAGTGGTGGAAGAAATACTCAGATTCTTTAACTAATGAAAGCAAAGCAACAGTGTAAATGTGCTCATACGTTACAAGTAAAGGTCGTACATTCAGAATACTATTTAGGTCAAATTAGAGAGGTATTATCAGTAAAATGTAGTTAAAATATCAAAGTAAAAGTCATTTTTCTGCAGTAAAACATCTCCTGCTGTGACTGATTTCTGATTCTATTGGACATTATTAGATTGTTATTCACCAAAAAAGCAGATTTTGTCAGAATTTTTGTAATTTCAAGCCAAGACTCAGGACAAAATGTGGTTTTATTCTCATTGGAACAAAATTTGTGACCTTTCTTTATTATTATTTTTTGTTTTTTTGTTTTTCATTGATGCTCTTTGCTGCAAATTTCCCTATTGTTATCATAAACCTAACCAACCCAAACCAGCAAAGGAAACGAAAACACCAATCAGACAACGGTGATAGCAGCCATATCACATCTGTGCAGGGTTGGTAGTGAACAGCTGTTAAAAATTCAGTAATATTATAGATATATATTCTTTAAACACACTTCGGTACTTGGTATCGGCTGATATGCAAAGTTCAGCAATTGGTATCGGAAGGAAAAAATTATATCGGAACATCTCTAATAAAGTTTGTACTTACTACCTAAATAAATGTACTTAGTTACTTTCCACCACTGGTTGATGACAGTGTATGAACATCTGAGTGAAGCATGTGTGTTGTTGACCCTGTGTTCTTGTTCTCATGATGTTCTGTCCTGGTCTCATCTTCATCCTGCTCCTGATTGGCTAACAGACAGATAGTTACTCATCTTTCATCATTTTTACATCCAGCTGTTTATTTATTTGTGACAAGGACCTGATTACACCCACATGCTTGTTTTATTACATCTGCATGATACATGGGTGTCATCAGGTCGTCATCAGATCAGCAGGTCATCGTTCATGCATGCCGAGTGTGCAGTGACTCAAAGCCAACAGTTAACGCAGAAATAAACCACTAAAGTTGTGTTTCCTCTCCTCTCATACCCACCTCACAAAGGCGGTTAAAAGCATGGTGGGAATGGTAAGTGTTTCATGATGACTTGAGTTCAAAGACAGAGTAAGACTGCTCAGAGCAGGCACACAAAGATAAGAGTTGTTGTACATAATGTTTTATTGGAAAGATCTTTGTGATGTGGGTACTGCATCAATCTCACTTTTAATGATATTTGCCCTTTGACATTTTGAACTTCTGTGTTTAATAGCTCTTCTCTCCGATCATTGTCGCCTCTTTCCTCTCCAAAGCTTCACCAGGTGCTCGTGCAGTTGCAGTCGGGCGACAAAGATCAAGACTTTTCACTGGCTCCCATCCAGGTGTCGATAAGTGTGCAGCTCTGGAGGCTTCCAGGCTGCCATGAGTTCCTGGCTGCACTCGGTGAGTCAAGAAGCCAAGTTTGACTTTTATTTTGAAACTAAACTAAGTGGTACAAACAGCTCAGACCGGATAAGACTACTTTAGGAATGTCAAAGACTTCATGAGACTAAGGGTCCTATCTTACTCTGATCTAAAGCGCAAGGCGCAGTGGATTAAATTTATTCAACCCACCTTTGCCATCTTGCATCAAGGTCGCAGGGGTATCCTGTTCTGTCCCACCATTTGCACCAGCAGCGCACAGCGGATTCACCTATCAGCTGTGCCCAAGTGCCCTGATTAATTCAAGGGTGAGTTTAGGCCGGACATGCAGTAAACCAATCAGAAAGTCAGCCCTCATCACCTTTAAGAAGCAGGTGCACCAGGAGCAGAAGCGGTGTCAGTATGACAGGTGATTTACCAGGAGGAAACAACGAGAAAAGATTTTCAAGCGAGGAGACAGATCACCTGGTTCGAGAAGTGAAAGCACAAGAGCACGAAATATGTGGATCAGTGGTGCAGCTTTGCAGCCACACATGCTCCATCTTTTCTCCTCTTTCTCCTCGTTCCTCCTCCCATCCTTACTCCTCCGTCCCGCTACAGATTCAGAAAGTGTTTCTGAAGTTTGAAAACACGTACACAAAATTACACGCAGGTTATCCGGAGGGTGTATCCACCCAGCATCAGGCTCTGGCAGAAGCACACAGACCTTTTTCTCCCTGTGTCGGGCTGGTTCATGCTCAGATATAACATCTACAGAGAACCTGTATTTATATTCCAAAGGTTTTATCTAGAACCCATCCAGGGGGTTCTAACCTTGTATATTATGGTACAAAAAAACCTTCATGAATCTTGATGAAAAAGTTCTTCAAGGATTGTTGGAATCCTTTCTTCCAAAGAGGGTTCTGTGGATGAAAAGGGTTCTTAATGGAAACCTTAGTCTTACAAGGAACCTTTGATAAACCCTTTCTTCAGAAAAAGGGTTTTTAAAGCACCTTCTTTGAACCTTTATTTTTAAGAGTGAAATGTGCAGAAGTTAGAAGAATAAATTAGCATGGAATGGTAATAAAAGTACCTCAAAGTTCTCATTTACAGTACTTGAGTGAATGTTTTGTTCCTCCTGTGTCTCTCTCAGGTTTGACCTTTGTGAGGTGGGTCAGGAGGAGGTCGTGTTGAAGACCGGAAAGCAGGCCAGCAGGCGCATCATGCACTTTGCCCTCCAGTCTCTTCTTGCACTCTTTGGTGAGAATAAAGCAGAAATTTTTACTTTTTTTCGGAACTAAATCCTCCATCTTGACACTTAAAGTGATCCCGTCTCTGTTTTCAGACTCCACAGAGCTCCCGAAGCGTCCTGAGCATGGACAGCTCCTCGTCTCTGGAGTCTCTGTCGTCCTCCCAGTCGGCCTCCCAGCCTCACTCTCTGCCCCTGTCCTTCGGCTGCTACCCCCCTCAGCCCTCCTTCTTACCCCCCGTCTGCCCCGACAACCTCTCCTGCGACGCTATCTCTGTCTACAGCCTCAGCTCCCTCGCCTCCTCCCTCAGCTTCTTGTCCCGACCCGAGCCAGCAGGAAGCGACATCATCAGCCAGCGCTCGCATCAGCAGGAGCAGGACAGAACCCGGGGGGAGGGGGCCTGTATGCCTCGCAACGCCACTCGGGCGGCCTGCAGAGAGGTCGACTGGCCAATCAGGGAGGAGGATTAGCGGGAGAGGGAGAGGATGAGGAGTACGAGGGGTACTCCATTATCAGCAGTGAGCCGTTAGGGCGGGGAGGAGGGAGTGTGACACGCTGCCTCTACCTGCAGGACACAGACAGGTCAGAGGGGGTGCTGGGAGAGGGTCTGCAGGGGCTCATGGGTATCCTGTCACAGTTTCCTCCAAGGGGAGCGTCAGTACACCTACGTCTCCGATAAAAGCTCCGCCGCTGCCTCTGAAGGTTCCCACCAGCCCCAAACCCAAACAGGAAGTGTAAGTTCAGTGTTCAGTCAGAAAGAATCATGTGGTCTTTTCTGAAATGCAGATTTTTGAGTTTTGAGACCCAATTCTACAACCATTTTTAAGTTTTCGAAAAAAGTTTTAGAAACCCACAAAAATGTGTTTAAAAAATTCAGTGAAATTTTTATTTTTCAATTAAAACCATTTAATCTGGACGTCCCGTTGCCTTACGACTACCTTTGTTACGAATGCCATCACCTGGATGACTGAGAATCTTCACCTACATGATATTAATGTAACTTATTTCTTTTTTTCCCAGATTGTCTCCTCAGAAGACTGGCAAAGGGAAGGTCAGCAGCTCTGAGTCGGACCAGTCGAGCACTGAGACGGACAGCACGGTCAAGTCCCAGGAAGAGAGGACAATGCCTGCGGGACAACTGGACCCCCAGGAGCTGGCCCAGAAGATCCTGGAGGAGACGCAGAGCCACATGCAGGCTGTGGAGAGCCTGCAGAAGGCAAACGTCAGAGGGAAGACGCCGCGAGGGCCCGAGGGGAGAGAGGAGGCCAGGAAGACGTCTCTGTCGACTCCCTCGACCCCGACTCTGTCTCCCACCGGAGGAGCTCGAGGGTTTCAGCCCTCTGAGACCAGCGCGTTCAGCAGACCTCCCAGTAGAGCCAGTCTGAAGGCTTGTTCCTCTCCTCTGTCCGTCTCGAGTCATCTCTCTCCCCCCTGTCACCTTCTGTTTCAACACCTCCCCCGACTCGGCCTAAACCTCCGTCCCGCTCCTCGTCGCTGCAGAAGATCAGCTCCGGCTACAGCAGCCCGGCTCACTCGTCTCCTTCGTTATCTCGCTCTGTGAAGGAGCAGGCGTCACCTTTCCCTCCAGATGTGCTCAAACTGAAATACCCTACCTCACCTTACACCTCCCACATCTCCCCCTCCCACTCTCCTGCTGACAGCGCCCCGTCGCCGGCTCTTTCCTACTCCTCCACAGGATCCGTCTCAGCCTCCTCGAGCCCCGCGAACACCCCCGAACTGAACAAACAGGACAATAAAGTCCAGGCGATTCATAATTTAAAAACCTTCTGGGCCAACGCCGGCCAGAAACACGAGGTGCCCTGTCCGCCAGTCTACTCCGCGGTGGGAATAAAAAGATGAGTACAGTCCAGAAAGATGTTTTGGGTTTGCTTAACCTCTCACCTAGACACGAGTCTGTCAGCAAGAACGCTGAGGGATCTGAGGAGCGTAACACTGGCGACAGAACAAACGGTCACCAAAAACTGGAGGCTAAACCACCTCCACCTCCGTCCTCTAATCTTCCCACAAACTCTAAAGGCGGCATCAAACTCCCGTCTGGAAACGGCTACAAGTTTCTCTCACCGGGACATTTTTTCCCGTCGTCTAAATGTTGAGAATTTGGATATTTGCCACGCTGAAGTCCGAGCCAGAGGGCCGATCTTCTGTTTCGTTTTTCGGTGTTTGTACTATGACAGGAGCTGTCCATTTGTCAGCCACATTTTTAGCAATACCTGCTGAAGACAAGGATTTAAGAAAAAAATACTGTTTCATACTGACGGTGATTTTACATTTTTGTGAAGGGATGTTAATGTTTTGAATGTGATGACTGTGCCTTCTTCTGGAGAGAGCTGGAAGAACAAGAAGACTCTGACACTGGGTTGCACCAATAAAGACTAATTTAATCTAAGATTAGTTCTAATCAGAGTTGAGCAAAATTAGGTTTAAAATAAATAAATCCAGAATAAAAATTAAGCAGAGCTCTGTTGCACAATGAAAAACTAATCTCAGTTTAATAAATCCAGGTTTATTGATGTTTATTTTACTTTCATCTAACCAGGAAGTCAAGTTGAGATTGAAAATCTCTTTTACAAGTTAAAAAAAAAAAAGTTAAATTGTTTGCAAGATAGCTAAAAAGTTAACAAAACCTTACATTGTTTTCAAGCTACCTATAAAGTTAACATTGTTTGCTAGCTAGCTAAAAAGTTAACCAAAACATAAAATTGTTTACTTGCTAGATAAAAAGTTAACAAATGTTTCAGTATTTGCTGTCTAGCTAAAAAAGTTAACAATGTCTTGTTTGCCAGCTAAAAAGCTAAAAACCATTAAATTGTTTGCTCACTAGCTAAAAAGTTAACCGAAATATAAAATCGCTTGCTTGCTAGCTAAAAAGTTAACCAAAACATTCAATTGTTTGCTAACTAGCTAAAAAAGTTAACAAAACCCTTTTGTTTGCTAGCTAGCTAAAATAAACATTTAACAAAACATTAGGATTGTTTGAATCTGTCCCTTAATTTTTCTTTGAAGAACTTGATTATTTTGCTCAGTCCATTTTAAAAGTTAAACTTCCTGACGTGTAAAGAGTTTAAAGTTTTGATGCGACAGAATTAAATTTAATCTCGGTTTAGAGTTCAAACTAAACTGTGGTTTAAATTTAATCTTTCTACATTTTAAGCTAGTTTAAAAGTTTGATGTGACACAAGTCAAAGTTAACCGGGTTTAAATATGAATCGTTGTTGGTGCAGCCGAGCCTCAGAGACGAGTTGAATCTCTGGCTTCAAGTGTTTTCATGACTGACTAGAGAGCATGTGTCTCAATGCCTCCATGTACTGTACTCACAGTCTGTTGACTGAATGCCTGAGAAAAGGAGAACATTTTATGTCGACCTAAATGCTCGCTATATTTGTGTAAGTTGACCTTGATTTATTGTGTAATAATTATTGTTAATTGTCATTATTATCAATGCTTATTGTTGTCTTTTATTTTGTAAAGTAAACCGTGTTTTCCAGTCATCATTATTACACATTTTATAAAGACAATTAAACAGAGGAAGAAGTAAAGAAAACATTTTGATATTTTTTATGCAGATTTGATTTGATGTGTGATTGTCAGCATGGTACCTCTTGCTGTTCAGTGTGTTAGTGACTTTATAATGTACAATTTTGCAGCGGTGCCACACAGACGCATATTTGGAGGAATCACAATTCTCAAAGAAGTTGACAAATAAAAATATTCCTTTGCTTGTCTGGTTTTTATGACATAAAGTCTTTACATTTACAATAAACATAAAACAGTAAATCTGACATTAGATTGTAGAGTTACTCATGTTTATCTCAGTAAAACATAAACTCTCTAATAAAAACTCTAATCCAGAGGTGGAAAGTATCTAAGTGGCCTACATTTACTCAAGTACTGTACTCAAGGTAAATTTTTAGGTGCTTGTAGTATCTTATTTTATATTTATTAAGTTATTTTTACACCCCTTATAATGAAGAAGGCCTCATGAAAACTTTGGTGACCCCTAGTGGACGTGTAGTGCTACAGTGTGATATCACCACAACACACCTGGACAATATGGTGTCTTTATGATGCTTTAAAGTCAGAGAACTTGTCATACTTAATGATGTTCTTTTAATTCCCTATGATATTAGTATTCCCTATTCTTTGCACATATAAAATACAATAATGAAAGAAAAAAAAAAGAATAAATGTGTCAGATGAGGTCAGGAAGCCACAGGCTTGTGCAAGGGACCCCCTCTCCTTTTAGGAAAAAACAAACAATTAAAAACAGGAATAATATATAGGCCTTGTCTGTTTGTCACAGGATAATTAATAAAATAAGGTCATTGTACACTCTACACACAATATTCTTGTTTAGAGTTCCTTTGTGTCTTATTGTAAACATCTTTGGAAGAATTTTATATTTTTTGAGATGGTTTCCACACTTTTTTATTCAACCCTTCTGAAACTCCACTCATTCCTTCATGGTGTTTATGTCATATAAGTCATTTTTAAAAATGTACAATATGTAATATACTTACATTTACTTAAAAAGTCTTAAATCCTGAGAGAATGTTTTTTAATCAGTTATAAATGTATGTTTTAATCATTAAACAAACAGACATCACAGAAAAAGTGGGAGGCAAATGGAAGAAACCAGAGGAGATATATTAATAAAATGAATATATTACAATATATAAATAGTCAGATAAATACATGAAAATATATGAATAAATAAGATGCCACATGTGATATTCAGCAGTACTATTTTCTAATATTTCAGATGATTTCATTGATTTTCAGAATAATTATCAAATTAATCATGCCAGTATTTTTAGTTTTTAAATTTTGTAACAGACAGTATTTAATTTGATTTTATTTATTATTTAATTTTTAACATTTGGTTTCAGTGTAGAATGGTGTGGATTTTTCAGCCAATCAGATTTTTTCCGGAGGGCGGAACGAACTTGTTGATAATTCTATCTGGTATCAACTCCCAGTGCGCAGGCGCAGCCCGGGTGACGAAGATGGTGCTCATCAAGGAATAGTGAGTGTGAAGTGTTTTTAAAAAATGTCTTTTGGCGCATCCAGAGGGGCATTTTCATCTATCCGAGAGCTTATTATTGAAGCGTAAACGTGTGCGTACCGTTTGGCTCTGTTGTTCGCTGGGTTTTATTGTCCTTTAGCCCGTAAAAAGGCAGGTTTGAGCGGGTGGATCAGGACGTGGACGCCGCCGGTCTTTTTTAGGCGTTGCTAGTGCATGCTAACGCTAGCCATTGAGTTGTAGCGGCAGAGGGGATAATTAGCTTCTTAATGAAAACGAGTTACATAAAAAGGCTACACTGGTTGCACACACATAGTATGCACATCCAGCTGGTTAACGTGACTTTAACAGCTGAATATATCACGAACGTTGACGTAGCGAGCCGGTTAGCAGCGTGTTATATCGCTAAAGTGCCGTAACGTTAAGCTTTGGTCCCGTGAGTGACAGATTAAGGTTCCTTCTCCGTCGGATTTACCGTTAATGCTAGCTGGCTAAGTTAGCTGTAGCAGCCGGCTAGCTGCTAGCATGACAATGATCTGACAGCGGAGTTAATTATATGTTAAGCACACATATGATTAATGTTAGCAAACTGCTGAGTTCCAGCTGGTGAAACCTGCGCGTTAACAAAGAGTTGAGGAGGAATAATCCTCCAGTGTTAGCCACCAGTACCCTTCAAGCTAGCTTCAGGCTGTGGAGGCACCAGGTGAACTACTTTACTGTTACTTTGCCGCTAGCATTACAGAGTTAGCCCTTTAATAACTGGGCGGCTAATTCTAACACGAGAGAGAAACTGCCTCTGTAATACCAGATAATATCTGAATGTTGAACTGGAAACGTGTGGTGGTCGTTACTGTTCACTTTGTCGTAGCAGTGCTAGCTTTCGGCTACACGGTATAACGGTACCTGTTGTAGTCGGGGTGTGTTAAGCTAACCCTGTGTTACTGGGTATTCACTCAGCAGTGGTGCTTAAACATGAATGATGACAGGATCAATCATGTGTGATTTTCAAACACCAGATGGAGGAAGCACAGCTGGTTTTACTTTAACCTGAGACGTTATCATTCAGTGTTGTCTGTTCTAACAGCTGAGATTTCTGTCTCTAGCCATAATATAATAATTAGAACTGCAACAATTGATCAGTTACAAAATTAATCACCCACTAATTTGCTGAATGATTAATCAGTTTCAGTGAAAAAATTCTCTGATTTCAGCTTCTTAAATGTGAATATTTTCTGTGTTCTTTCCTCCTCTCTGACAGTAAACTGAATATCTTTGAGTTGTGGACAAAACAAGACATTTGTAGACATCATCTTGGGCTTAGAAACACTGATCGACATTTTTCACCATTTTCTGACATTTTACAGGCAAACATCTGTTAATTGAGAATCACAAAAAGTAATCAGCTATATAATAATTGTTTGTTGCAGCCCTCATGATAATCATATTCATATAAACTTTAATTGTATAGCACCAGCACAAGTGCTTTAATAAATGACATGCCAGACAGGAATACAGTTATATGGTAAGAAATAAAACTAGATGATGTGTCATTTTTCGGGGTCTTTACTACAGCTGAACAATTTATTGAAATTTTATTGAAAACACAATATGGCCTACTGGAATTTTTAAATCACTGGAGGCACAATATTTGTTAAAGTTTTTAAATAAAAAAAAATAAATATTGCTCTGCTGAAGAGATGTTCTGGCAGGCCTACACAGCATGTTCTACAGATTTAAGAAAACATCTTTGTTTGATACTGATCTTTGCAGAAATCCCACCATAACCATTCCAGTGTTTTTCAGTGAAATGAGAATAATGATGGAAAAATTCATTCATTCATTCCCTTTAATATCAAAAATGATGTCACAATTGCAAAATCAGCCACAATAATCACAATTAGATGTTTTTAAAAATGGTGAAGTCTTAGTCTGCACCAAAGAAACAAAAGATTTGTCTGCCAGCTCATCTCTGCAGCACTATTGTACTACATCATAATGCTGTTTTCTCACACATTTTTCCTTTATCAAAAGATTGCAGCTTCTGTGATTTGGATATTACACTTGGCTATATTGCAATTTATATCGATTAATTGTGCAGCCCTAATGATAGTCAGAGCCAAAGAATAATAATCAGCTTTATTCGTGTACCACTTTAATTCACACAAAGAGTTTTAACAAAGTACATGCTAGTCAGTAATATAACTAGAGTAAGAAATAAAACCAAATAAATTACAAAAAATAATAGGTGAAATAAAATGAATATGATATTGACCAGAAGATATAAAAATATACAAGTCAGCTAAAAGCTGGAGATGCACAATAAACAGCAGGGCTGATAAGTTATTGGCCTACATATAATGGGAAATTTTATTATTCTGATAATGAAATTATCTGATTTGATATGTCTGTAAGCTTTTAATTTGAATTCTAAGGCAAAATACTCTATGAAGGCTAAAGTATATTGATGTACTTTGAAAAAAATAAATGAAGAGCCAGAATGTTTTTTGTTGTTACAGTGATGTTAATAATGGTCGGAAGTTATATTATACAAGTCAGCAAAAAGGAGGTTTAAAAAGAGCATATTTCGCTGAGCTGATGTTTCATAATTTGCCCACATTCTGCTCTCCAATCTCATGTTTTCACTGTAGAACAATATATTGACCATCTTGCTCAGAATATATGCTAATCAATAAGCAGACAAACTGTTCCTGTCAAATCATATCCTTATGTCTCCCACCTCTCAACTGTCATGACAATATTGTAACTCATTAATGAAGATCAGGTTAAAGGCGCACTTGCATTGGTCTGTTTGTAAGAACAAGAAGAAAATTAAAATGAATGGATTTTTTTTTTTTTTTTTTTTTATAACTGGCTGCAGCTGCAGTTGGTCTCTCACCATTCAGATACTGCTTCTGATAACTTATACTATTATCATACTGTCCTGCTGCCCACATCTGTATTCACTAACAGCAACTACATCCAAAGTAAGAAACAAAAGACAGTTATATTTTTTAGAGAAAAGAGAGGGGAAAAAAGAGCTGAAGCCTATCATAGAAGATAAAATTGTAAATTGAAAATATGATGATGAGTTTTCCTAATCTGAAACAAGACCAGTACTCAGAGCAAAATGTGAAGGCCGATATCTTGAGTCCATTAGTGTAGCCAATTAGTTTTCTGCATGCATATAGAAGTGAATAATCTAAAGCATCTGAGTAGAGAGCTCTGTCATACCACCATGGTCATCTGTGTGATTGCCTTAGTGATGCCGCAGTATGATTTTTTTTTTTCCGGTCATACTTCTTATATAAACTGTCTTAGCCTTTACATCTTGCCTGGAATTTCTCCATACATGAGAGCATTACGAGAGGAGAAGCCGTGCAGTAAATAGCAGCTTGGGAAAGTTAAAATGTTTGTTGCGTTACTGCCAGATATTGCATCAAATTCATGATCATTTTTATGTGTTAGTGTCTTTTAGGCAGAGTTAGAGGGTGTCTGCTTATGACAGCTCCAAATCAGTTAAATTCAGCACTGAAACAGATGTGGTTAATTGTGACAGAGATTTGTTTTACATGCTGTAAATGCGATATGCATATATGGCGAATATGACATGGCAGCCTGCTTAGCCGACTTATCTGGTCTGTAAAATTCACCGCTTGCATAATATTGTCAGGTTATCACGGTTGTGAAAGTCAGCTTTGGTAATGATTAACAGAGAAGCATTATGTTATAGGGCTGCATGTAGGTGCATTAAATCTGCAAGTTAATACCATGCTTCTAATTAAATCATCTCTCAGCTGTTTTTGATCGATAAATTTAGGGCTGCAACCAACAATTATTTTTATTATCCAGTAATGTGCAGATTATTTTCTCGATTAACTGTTAAGTCTATAAACTGTAAGATGAATGTCCATTATAATTTTCTAAAGCCTAAGATGACTTATTGAGACTACTTGTTGTGTCTGACCAATAATCCAGAACCCAAAGATAATCAGATTACTATCACATTTGGCCACAAAATCACAAAATCATTTGAGAGGCTGGAATCAGTGAATGTTTGGCATTTTTGCTTGAAAAATGACGTAACGATGGACTCAACTTTATTTATATGGGACCTTTCATACAAACATGCAGCTCCAAGTGTTTCACATCGCAAAATTTAATCAACACCGACTAAACAATAAACTGCAAGACTAAAAATTACAACAAAATCTTTTGACTAAATTAAAAACTAAGGCTAAAGTAAAGCATTACTCCAAATTAAATGCCAGATCAAAAAGATAGCTCTTTAATTTCCTTTAAATTAGTTAACTGTTAAATTATCATCCTATCAATATCAGCTATTTGGTATCAAACAATCAGTTTGAGTAAGTTTTCAAGGAAAAAAACTAGTTGAAATTCTGTGATTTCAGCTTCCCACGTGTGAATATTTTCTGGTTTCTTTACTCTTCTGTTACAGTAAACTGAATATCTTTGGGTTGTGGACGAAACAAGACATTTGAGGACATCATCCTGGCCTTTAGGAAACACTGATTGAAAGTTTTTACCCTTTTCTAACATTTTATACTAGGGCTGCACAATCATTCAAATTTTTTTGAAATCGCAATATGGCTTTCTGCAATTTTAAAATAGCAGGAGGTTCAGTATTTTTTAAAGCCAAAATGTGTGTCAGAAAACTTTTAAGTGAATGACTTAAAAAACATCATCTGTTATAGATTCCTGCAAATAAATCACACTATAGTCACTTTAACATTTTTGCAATATTAGTCAAAATAATCACAATTAGATATTTTTTTCAGATTTGTTCAGCCCTATTTTATAGACCAAACAACTAATCAATTAATTGAGAATATAATCAACAGATTAATCAATACTTAAAATTGTTAGTTGCAGACCTAATGTAGTTTCAGTAATTCACAATTTAAAAATTGTCAAACTGGTTGCTGATTATTTTTTTTGGTCAATCGACTGATTGATTTTAGCTCTAGATTAGTTAAATGGTTGGGTTGTAGGTCTGTTAGTGACAGTAAAGAGAAGTTAAATCAAGCAGCTGAATAATCAGTTTTTATAAAGACTTATTCGGCCCTCTCTGTCAAAGCATCACAGCACCTGAGCTGCATGTGTCTCTGTCTGTAAAGGCACATAGCGGACTTACACTGGATGTTACATAACTACGGGTTACCTGGACTACAGACCACTTGAACTGTGACTGGTCAGCCTTTTTTTCGAATCGTTGAAATTGTTTTGCCCTGAATAATCCTGTATAAGCTATTTCCAGCAGCACAGACCTCCTCTCTGCTGCCACCGTTACCGCTCTGTATCACTCAGTGCTCTCCAGTGTAAACACAGTTAATTTGTGTATTTAATGAACACATGATGCTGAATACTAAGGATGCAAATTGCCAGCAATTTTCTGTCACTGGCCACATTATTTTATGCACGTTTTCCCTCCATGAAACAATCGACATGGGCCATTTTGCAAGCACACACAATCAATTTCTTAACAGTGATTAATCAATAACTGATTAATCATTAACACACATCGTTGTAAGCTGAACAGAACAGGATTCTTTCTGGTGTCATGTCAGTGGTTGTTTGTCATGGTCATCTTTGACTTCATGTAGAAGCACAGTACAGTGATTTTGTTTGGTAATATTTCCCCTTTTTGCCAGTAAAATGAAACTGATGCAGCAGTATGTCTGGAAAACGCCTCCACAGGAAATCATAGTGGACACACAGGAAAAAGATGGAAACACGTGCATCACTGGTGGTTTCATTGATTTAATTCCTCATCTGGTGCTGAAATCTAAGCTATGCAGAGAAAATAACAGGTGTTTGGACTCTTCATGGTTCTGGACTAGACCTCCGTGTTTACCATCTCACTTCACCATCTCACACAGCAGATGTTTTGTACATTTTGCCAGAGCTAACATTAGGTTGTTCATAAACATATCTTTCATCTCGCTATTTCTCTTTGTTTTTTCATGATAAAAAGATTCATATTGTGATAATGACAATATTACAGTGGAGGAGTTGGTTCCAGAAAGTGAAGTATCTTTGGTCGTAGCGGTTTGGTTACAAAACATCAGATGTACAATAAATCACATTATCACACGGCTTTGTTTAATACTCAGCTCTGATTGGTCAATTACAGCATTCTAAGGTCTGTTATTTCTGTTCATCTGACTGTTGCTATGAGTAACAGACTGAATCCTTTTTGAATTAAAATTTTGTGACAAATTATTTAGTTATTTTTAAGTAAGTAGCGATGTAATAAACAGGCTAATATCCAGTGAACAGGTCATTATTGCCAAATTAACCCCGTCAAGGTGATTCAAGACAAGAGGAGAGCCAAAGATCCTGTGAGGAGAGTTCAACAGCTGTCGTGAATCCTAAACCAAAATATTTTTCAGTTGTCAGGAATAATGTCAGCGCAGAATACCCTGAAATATTGTTATTATTTTAGGTGCCATATCGCCCACTCCTAGCTAACATGCTAATTTCTCTGTGTTATAAAAGCCATGCATCAATATGAGCCAAAATCACGAACACAGCACTCTGTTCTTAACACAGTGTGTCCATGTAGTGATTAAAGTCTTTTCTTGATGAAAAATAAAAGACGGTGGTGTGTTTGAGCTGGCCTGGGACATACAGATGTTCAGATCAAATGATCAAAACTGCAATATGACAGAGTGCAATATTCAAATCACTTTTTTTTTTCGACTAAGGTAAAATGTGTGGCAAAACAGCTTTATAATGAAGTACTGCAGATGCCCTGACCTACAAATCTAGTTTTCCAGATGTAAGAAATCACATTTATTTGGTACAGACCCCCAAAAAAGTCACATCATCATGATTTTTAATGTTATTACACTATCAGAATAATTGTGAAATGATTATTTTTTTATTTTTTTTACCATATTGTGCAGCACTAATCTGCTGGATATTTTCTCTGCTACTTAACAAATAATGTAGTCAATAAAATATCTGAAAATACAGTAAAATACTTCAAGTTCTTTCTTTTTCTTTTGTCTGACAGGCAGTCCAAAATCAAAAGATATTTGGTTTATATTGAAAAAAGCAGAAAACCATAAAAATCAAGAAGCTGGAGACAAGGAATATCAGGCATTTTTGTCAGGAAAAATAACAAAACAATTAAGTGATTATCTAAATTGATGCCAATTTATTTTCTGTTTCAGCACTAATGTTCTGTTCTGAGTATTACTGACACCATCCAACGAATAGTCTTGTACAGGACCTAAAGAAATCCTGATCAGTTTATGTCCTAGTGATTGTAAGAAGGCATTCTCTGGTTGTCTGTTAATTCTCTTGGCTATAAATACATCGTACAGCCTAATGGCGTTCCAGTTGTTTACATTATAGGCCTGGACCCTTTGGGTCAGGAACTTGATACCCTGAACTGAGTCTGTCAGGCTGCATATTTTCATCCTGTGCGACGGCCCCCAACAAGCTTCATCAGTCCGTTTATGTTTAGGAGAAAGTCGGCCGCTGAATCTGCCAGTCTGAACAGAGGATTTGTATGAATTGTGAGAGGAGGAGGTGCTGCTTGCCTGAGACGGCAGGGAGGAGCCTTTTACTGTGAATTCCATCATTGCATAATTAAGCTGTAATATCCATATATAGGCTGTACATAATCAGCAGGTTCAGCTGCTTCTCTAGTTTGTGACTGTATTCTCATCACGAAAGTTGGACTCAGCCTACTGTAAAATGTATTTACTTGACGTTATTGATTCAAGCATATTATCTTGACAAGAAAGTACTTGTTTTTACTTTTTTGATCACAAAATAGCTAAACAGTATAAACTACATAGTGATGTGTAGCAATTATTTTCAAGCATTGATTAATCTGTTGATTATTTTCCTGATGAACTGATGAGTTATTTGCTCTGTGAAATGTTGGAAAATGGAGAAAAATATCCATCAGTTTCCTAAAGCCCAAGGAAACTTCCTCAAATGTCTTATTTTGTCCACAACACAAAGATATTCAGTTTACTGTCATAGAAAATGAAATAAACTAGAAAATGTTCACATCAGAGAAGCTAAAATCAGAGAATTTGGACATTTTTTGTCTTTAAAAAGTACAGATTAATCAATTGTCAATTGCCCTTGTCTTTTTCAAGGGCTGGTTTTCTTGTGGCATAGATGTAAATCCTTAATAATTAGCTATATATTGTGATTATTGTTATAATCAATGCACATAATGTCTTTATTTTATGAACCATTTTCTTTTGCATCCTTGTGCATCACTTCATATTTAATTTTCTTTATTAGCATGTGTCAGTCTTGCTGTAAATACAAAGCCATTCTTGCTTTCTTACCTAAACTGTGGTCCTCAATTACGAGGAATTATTGTTGCTTTATAATTGGGCTACAAACCACGTGCTATCTCCGACTGACATACTTTTGGGAACTGAAGCGGAGTTTTAACATTCAGACTCGGGGACAGTTTGTCCTCTTTTAGCACAGAGCCACTTCATTTTTTCCCCAAAGATGGTCAGAGTAGAGTTTAATCACAGCTTCATGCTTTTCGAGCTTTCTCTGGGTCACTCGGTGCCCAACGTGCATTGAAAGATGTGTATGATGTTCATGTTTTATCAATACAAAAAAATATATAATCTTAGCAAAATGACAGGAATGTTTAAGTTTATTTGAGTGTAAAAAAACTACTACCACTAACTTCTGCCCAGACTCAACCATGGACTGTTAAAAATCTTAAACATCTGCTGAATATTGTACCCCTCTATTTACTCACAAATGTCTTCAACTTATGTTTCTCTCTCCATTTTCTGCCCCACCTTTCCCTTGTTTGTCTTCTCTCAGCCGTGTAGTGTTGCCAGTCTCTGTGGAAGAGGTGAGTATCATTACATCCACACACTCTTTAATGATTTTGAGCAAATATTCTGTAAAGTATTACTGACACAATACACAGCTGCAGCATGTTGGAATAGCCGTAGATTTGTATTTATTGTCTCCTGCATGCAGAATGCTTTGGAACGAGACCCATAATAAGACAAAATAGCCTTTGTTGGAGAGCACTGGTGTTGGTGTGACAGGCTGGTGATGGTGTTTGCAGGGAGAACTGGACTGTGGTGTGAGCTCAGCCTTTAAAACTGCAATCTCTTTGTCATCTTCCTCTTCATAAAAATCATTTTTTGTGCTCAGTTTTTGTGTGTGTGTGCAGTCAATCCACGCTCAAAAATAGACAACTTTTGGTTGAGTGAGCCCAGACCCCTTCGTGATATCCACTGACATCATACACTGGCCCTGTTTCACAGCCGTCCCTATTTGGAGAGAGAAACAAAAAAAAAACAAAAAACAAAAACGCTGTGGCTGGCAGTTAGAGCATTTAGTTTTTATGAGAAATAGTTGTGTTGTGATGTCTTTAAATAAAGGGTTTTCTGCAGAAGAAACACAACCAGAGGTACGCTAGTTTTAGCATTTCCTCGCAATAATTGTACAGCAGTAACGTCCAGACAAAAGCCATTAATTTTCCATTTCCAAACTGAGGCCTAATTAATGTGCAGAGTTTCCTTTGCAGATTATTGAGATGTGTTTGTGAGGCTAGCCACAGTTTAATAAAAGGATGTTTTGAAGCCTTAATTTGAATTTACAGCTCGCCGCCATCTTTATTGATCCAGAAATACCAGATCAAAGGGCAGTTAAGCTGCAAAAACACCATAAATCAGAGGCTGAGACTCCTGACTCTTGTCAGTGAACATAAATAAGACATAGTGAGAATAGATTTAAATAAGGTCCAGTAATTTTCTGTGTAGCATCTTGTGGTTGTTAGAGGTACTGCATCTTTGAAGCACTCAAGGATGCTCAGTCTTTGCCTATCCCAGCAAATAATCACAGGTTTTGTCCCTGTAGTCTTGAGGGTTTTATATTCAGTCTGTGTCTTCTTTCTCTCCCCCTTTTTTTTTGCAGTATCAAGTAGGGCAGCTGTACTCTGTGGCTGAGGCCAGCAAGAATGAGACAGGAGGAGGAGAAGGCATCGAGGTGCTGAAGAACGAACCATATGAGAAGGATGGGGAGAAGGGACAATACACGCATAAAATATACCATCTAAAGAGGCAAGTGCTTTAACAACATCTTAAGAGAAAATGTTTGCATCTCTGTTTGACCTTATTTCTTGAAAATCATCCATCACAGGGACAAAATAATGGAACCACCTTTGGAAAGAGACCTCCCACTTCTGTTCACACGTTGTCGTCATGGCTAAGATAAATAGTGTCATACATGCAGCCGTGGTAATTATAATCTCAGCGATAGGGATGGAGAGACAGGAGAGCGTCTGCTGCCTCAATTTACCATATAACTGAGCTAACACCATTGGCCCCGTTTACACCTGGCATTAACGTGTTAAGTGGACAGCTCTAAGTAGAAGTGTGAATACCCCTAAGATACATTGAGGATGCATTTAGATCTGATTGCTCAGACCACATTTGGAGGTGATCTTGGCCACATTCTTTTAGCAAATGAGTCCCGGACCACCTAATCAACCGACGTCCCATGAGTCCACAGGTGTCTGATTTCCATTTGAGTTACTGTAATACAAATTACATTTCAATTCGCCAAGTAGTAACCGCAGAAACCCAAGACTCCCCTGAAAAACTGCACAATTTTGAGATTTCTCAACTGAACAGAAACTTAATGCACTTTAAAAAAATTTCTGCAAATTTTCAATCATTAGTTTCTTCTTGTAAATTTGGTGTAAAATGCAATACATTAAATTGTTTCTTGTACTTATTGCTTCTTTGTGCTTCTACCACGAATAAGTAGACTGCATAGTTCGATAGTTTCTTTCATGTCTGTGTTTATGATCACAAGTCTGCAGGGGGTCTTTTATTTTGAAAATTGACCGAATTCTCTCTACTTTTTCTGTGACTTCCTGCCAGCTCAGCCTGCTCTGTGCTAATTGATGCAGCACCTTTCAAAAATAGCCTCAGTGTGTATTTAAAGCGGAGTGGAGAGCTGAATTTAGCTGTTACGTGTTAACATTTAGCAGCTGTGTGAACACACTGTTTAAATTTTTTGTTTTACCATCAATAAAATCTCTTTTTCTGCCATAAAGTTTGCATAAATGGTAAAATAAGTTTAGAGATACACTAATTGCAATTTACTTGGCTGATTCAGTTTTTTTCTGACCTGCTGATTCCAATTTTCTCTCTCTAAGAGCTATAATCGACAGCTTGCACAAATATTTTTATCATTTTTCTTTAATGGAAAATTGATATGAACATTTTCTCCCAAAGTGCTCCAGGTTACTGCCAGGCTTCTTTTCTCTCTCCCTCTACACCTTTCTGGTTTTTATATATATATGTAGATATAAAACTAGCAGTCCCATTGTACCTTTGCCCAGACTGGGACCTCGGAGCACCGGGGGAGTGTTGGTGTTCACACCTCTAGCTCAGGACCTCTGGGGAGAGTAGGTTCAATTCAATTAAACTTTAAAGCTAATAAGACTGCTAGCTGCACAACAAACTGAGCTAATTAGCTAATGGCGGCTACAGTTAGCAGCAGCAGTTAATTTAGCAACAAGTAAAGCTGAGTTGAGGCGTAGCAGCCCGGGGGACACTAGAAGGAAAACCAGAAAAGATTTTCTCCGTAAAATATGATCCAGTTTCACAAAAGTACTGAATAAAGTTATTAAAGTTGAGTTTTTGTATATTCTTCTGTCCCCAAAAAACACCCTGTTTCTTGTCTCATTTGTGGTCAAATAAACAATGAATTCATCAAATTCAAGTTAGAAAAACAATAACACGTTTGGTCTTTGAGCAGAAATGACGTAGCTACGTGTTTGTTTGCACACAGAGTTGGGAAGTGAGACCCAGTCACTCAAGACGAAGGTGGAGACTCATTTTAATGTGATGTTTCACTATCTTATTATGATCGAATCACACAAGACGCATGTTAATGCCAGGTGCAAACTGGCTCTTTGTGACAGCCATAAATACCACAAACTCGTATTTAGAAATATTTATTATTTATAAATACCAGCTTCACAAAGCAGGCATTTATGGCACCGTTATCACCTTTCACCAACGCCCTAATCAAGTAACCTGAGTAAGAAAGGCACATAAAACCTGGCAACATGATCTGACTTTTTGTCTCCATCTGGACGTGTTTGTTCAGATCGCAGGAAACCATCAACAGACCACGCTGCCAGCTGTTTGATCTGATGGTGGAACTGTATTGGCAGCAGTCTGAGGGGAGACATTAGGTGTTTATCAGTACTCTGCATGGTAACACAGCCAAAATAAGCAGCCATTTATCTGAACCAGCTTTTCCTTGCAGCACAAACACCATTCTTGCATGATGTTCTCCATATTTCAAGATGATAATTTGCTGTGCATACTGCCAAACAAGTTAGAGTAGTCTCATGAAGTCAGACGCCAGAGTAGATTTTCATCCCTCAAATAACTTGTTTGAGGGATATTTTTCTCAATCAAAAGTTTAATAACCCAACTTCATGCAGAATTTCTGTCTCGCACCCCAAGAAGAACTGAAGCAGCTGTGAAGACAAACGGTCATCCTGCTCTTTGTCAGCTGTTTCCTCTCATTGACTGGTTCTTTGATATTGCAGGAAATAGGTGTTGGAGTGTTTTCGACAGTAGTTTGGTCCTTCAGCTCGGTGCCACCAACAACAAAAGGAACAAGAACTGATAAAAGGTTTTAATTTAGCTCTGAAGACGCTAAATTGTCATATTTAACCCTTTAACCAGGCAAGACAAAATAGCTTCTTTGAGTTTGAAGCACAGTCTGCTCCAGACTGATGTACATGTTAATATTTCTCATGAAAGGACTGTGGATTTGATTGTCTGACTTCCTTTTTTTTCTCTCTCTCTCTCTCTGCAGTAAAGTCCCAGGGTTTGTGAAGATGATTGCACCAGAGGGAGCGTTAGTTTTTCACGAAAAGGCTTGGAACGCCTACCCATACTGTCGCACTAGTAAGTTCACTCTGAAGAATAAATTGATTCATACTGAGTCTTTCATGCTCGATGTGCTGTGAGCCTGCATGATATGATAAACATGAAAGGTCAGTTAATTGTAATCATGGCTTCACTTAAAAGGACATTTTACGGATGTTACACAGTTATGTATTTTTCTATATTATGTGTTTTCAAAGTGTTCAGTTTTTCAAAGATACTAATGCTCATTTTTTTCTTTTTCTTTTTCCCCCCTCCTCCCTCCCTCTGCAGTTGTGACGGTGAGTTGTTTATCAAACTTTTTAAGTCTTTTAAAGGCCTAATTAAACCAGAAAGTGAAACAGCAAAATTCATCTGCATGTGATGTGTATGTGTATTTGGACCTTGAAGCTTGGTGATGTAGGGAGTAGTGTTGGGTGTTATGGTATATCAGGGTATTTAAAAAATCTGTAAGGTATGATTTTGTCACTCTGAATAAAATTATTTAAAAAAATACTGTAGAAACTGTTTTTCGTTGTTGGAAAATAAAAGTATGAAATGAATTTATTAAAACCGGGAACTTGGCCAACAGAATAATTATTTGCAGTTAAAAATAAATAGATCTCCTGGCTAATACTGCTACATAACTTTATCTTGAGATGACTTCTTCCAACTAAAAAAGCAGTTGATTTTATGATTTCATTCTCTGCCACCATCACTTGCACATCGTCTCCCTTTAACCCAGTGATGTGTTGCTATCTGCTGCTGTCATCAGGTCCTCTGGTGAGAATATGAAGAAGAAGCGTTCTTACTTCTTATCTATCTCTTCTTTATTCTGTGGGCCATGAAGTATTTTAGCCCAGCAAGTAGGCTTATAGCAATTAGACACAAAGAACTGTGTCTACAATGAAAAAATCGATTTGAATAGATTTTCCTTTACATGGTCCGATATCGATTAATAAAACCCCAAAATCAGTCTTTTAATCTGTCTTTTCTCCTGCAGATGTGTGTTAACATCCTGCAGTTTTAACCCAGTCAGCCTTGTGGGACCAGTCTTTGGTGTGAGATCTCATTAATTTTAGTGTGTTGGTCAGGTCATGTTTAATTAAAAATACATGAATAATGTCACTAGCTTTGGGGTCAATTCTTAATGTAAACAACATTTTTAATAATGCAGCAGGTTAGAGATTAGTCCTTCTACAATGTACAGCAGTTAGCTCTCTGAGCTTCTTTCCGTTTTCTCTGCACTGGGCCGTTTATGTCCCCTGGCGTTTTTGTTCCCGATTGAACATCATTTCATTCAATAAACAGTTATTGAAGAGAGGAAAAAGCTCTCTGAGGATTTCTAACAGGACAGCAATCGAGTCCCATCGAGTCCCGTCTCTGAACTGTGGAGCAGTTTATACCCCCACAGACAACGGTTAAAGAAAAGTGGATGTCTGAAACACAGCGAATAAGTCACAATAGCTTCCTCCTCTTTGGCCTCTCCGGCTCTCTGTTCCCCTCAAAGGTCAAAACTTTCAAGACTTGCTTTTGGTCAGTGGTGCAATTTTATCAAAGCTGAAAAAATCTGAATTTGATGTGAGAAGTTTGTACAGATTGCTGTAATTAACTGATATTTTTTGATGACTCACAAACAGTCTGATATTGATTCATAGTCATATTTGATACCACTGTCTGTCTTTAAATACGTGTTTTCACAGCTCATTATTGCTGGACATTACCTGCAAACTAACTACTAGTGTGAAGGTTAAAAATAGATGTGAGCTGAGCAGTGCAGCATCTCTAGTGTGTTTCAGTCTAAACGTCTGATTAGTTAATTGGATTTAGCTGTAGGCTTTGAGGACGTCTCTCAGAATCCTCCATTCATGGTGTTCTCAGTACCGTTTGTGCTGCCTGAGATCAGCTGCCATCATTCAGTCCAGCAGTAGTACCTGTTTCATCAGTTATTGTTTGAAGTACGGCTGCAACTAATGATTAGTTTCATCATCGATCAATCGACCATCGATTATTTCTCGATTAATTGAATAGTGGTTTGTTCTGTAAAATGTCAGAAAATGGTGAAAAATTTGATTACTGACACACAAAACACAAAGATAAGTTAATTGTCATTGAGAACTAAAGAGACCAGAAAATATTCACAAGCTGAAATCAGAGAATTTTGACTTTTTTTTAACTAAAAACTTACTCAAAACAATTACTTGATTATCAAAATAGTTAGCGATTCATTTAATAATCGATAAATTGTTGCAGCTCTAGTTAGAACTATATTCATTATCCGTCCCTTTATTAAATCTGTGTATTTTCTCCTGTTTTTCAGAATGAGTACATGAAGGACGACTTTATGATAAAGATCGAGACGTGGCACAAACCTGACATGGGAACAATAGAAAATGTAAGTAAAATCCAAGATATCCTGACTCGACTCTTAGACTCTATTATGTGTCTCCACTTCTTCAAAACACTGGCTCCTACATTTCCCATAATGCAGCATGAGAGCATCTTTCATTACACGCTCCCTGTCTGATAAACATCACTTTCAAACTATACGCTTCCAGTTTATAAAGTACAGGGTTCCTGCGCAGTATAAAATATGATTTTTAGTTATTTAGATTATTAAATAATCTATATTTCCAGATGATTTCTGCTATTCTGTTTTCTAAAATATAAATAAAAGTAAACTAATCATATAAGCATAGTGTTTTTCATGGCGTTTGGAGCCAGAATGTTTATCACTGTGTGACAGAGTGCAGGAAGCAGGTCAAGATGAAGTGTCTCATAACTGAATTAAATCCAGACATCCACAACTAAGCTAGTTTGGAATAAAATGAGGCAGTATCTTTGAACTGCATACATAGCATCACAGATAAATCAAACATTTGAGTTATGCAGTGATGTATGTATGTAGTTATCAGAAATTTGAACCATACTTTTTATTGCAGCACTCACTGTGGTGTGCTGTTTGTTTACATCTGTATCCTGTTTTTAATCATTTCTGGGATGTTGTGTTTTACATGGAACATGAAAAAAACTGTTAATTGTCCTTTTATACATGATCATAACATTATCCAGGTTTTTAATCACCTGCCTACCAACCACCCTGTTCTGTAGCACCAAAAAATGTTCAGAAACCAAAATAAGATCCTCTAGAGTGACGTGTGTGAATTCCCTGTTGTTTTCTTGTTTTTTCCCTTCTAGACTTATTTATTTGTCCACTTTTTTTATGTACTGGAGTCTACCTCCACAATGGAACGGCCACTGTAGCTAAATGCAAATCCCAAATAGCTAGCAACAATTTTGTGGCAATTATTTGGCAACATAATACCATACACAGTCAGAGTGTAATGTACATGTTGACAGTTGGATTTAAAATAATTTATTTACATAATAAACATCAAGATATACTCAGATGTCAGATATGGTCTGAAAAATCTGTGAATTTGAGTCTGGAAAAAAGATAGAAGTGTTTACATCATTAGGATATCACTGGGTTTATCCTCCCAGACTTAAAAACTCTCACAGTAGATTAAAAAAACACCTCACTGCAGCTTCATGGGCTGAAGGTTGCTGCACATGCAGGAGAAGAACTTAAACCACACCTGTGTGGTTTTGAATTTACATCTCATTTGATTCACACTCGACACAGATTTGAATAAGATACAGAAGTGTCTCCTGTTGTCTGTCTGCTGAGCTGAGGTTTACCCTGAGGTTTTCTCTTTGCGTGCCAGGTCCATGACCTGGACGAGCAGACGTGGAAGACTGTGGAGGTGGTTCCCATAGATATTTCAAACAAAGAAGAAGTGGCCCCTGGGGTGAGTTTTACTTCTACTACACCGGTGGTCTTCAAGGGCATTTTCAAACCACTAAACAAAGATGTGGAAGCACTTTATGAGTGGATCCGTTGTGACCAGATGGCTCACAGCCCGATGAGCAGGTGTTGGTAACTGGCACCTCTGATTTTCAGCAGGATGTCTCCACCCTGAGGAAGAGTGTGGACATACAGGTTGACTTAAAGACATAACACACATTTAATTCATTTATCCACAGTTATCATCCATAAAGCCTCACTGAAGAGGATAAAATACTTCAAATGCAGAACAAACTTGAAGTTGGCCTCAAAGTACAAATGAAGCTGATGGTTGTTTGTTCAGTTCATACTTAGATAAAATTATGGAATTAAAAAAGGAGGAACTGTTGTGCAGGGTGATCAGAAATCTCCTCTCTAATGGTATTTGACTGTTGTTGTGGCAGTTATTATTATGATTATCTCTACCCACATTCATAGTCTTATATTCGGTGCTCTGTAATCAATATCAGCTGCGAGCAAATATTTATAAATCAAACACACGAGGGAATATTTCACTAGTTTTGTTGAACCAGTCCAGAAACAGACCTTTAATTGTGCTGCTCCAGTTTATTTACAACAGTAATCAATATCCTGATAGCCTAGTTGTGAAGACTGGGGCTGAACGATATTGAAAAAAATATCTAATTGCAGTTATTTTGATTGATAGTGCAATTATGATATTGGAAGAAATGCTAATTTTTACATTATTATTGTAGAGTATGATGTGTAGGCCAGGACGTCTCTGCAGCTCATCATATTCAATTTAAAATGGTTTATCATGATGTGATATGTTATATATATTATATATGTTTTATATATAATTATATCGCCCAGCCCTATTTTGATTGTTTAAGTTGTGCTCAGTCAAAGTGAATCTCTTCAGTTTTCTTGTTTTATTAACAGCTTAGTTGTTTTAACTCTTTTTTTTTTTTTTTTTTTTTTTTGAGTTGCTGACCAGCGCCAGCATTTTTGACAAACTTCACAGATTTTTCAACACCCACAGAGGATTCAGTTCTATGAATATGTTAACATGGAACAATATATATATATATATATAAAAGAAGAGAATCTTTTAGTTTCAGGCACAAAAAAACATTTTGTTCTGGCTTCATTTATTCTTTTCTTAATAAACACTTGAATGTTGTTTGGTTGCATCACAAAAATCCACTCTTGGTGGTCTGGGAGTTCATATACTGCAGCCGTGGGTTTGACTCCCGCCTACGGCCCTTTGCTGCACGTCACTCCCCCTCACTCTCTCTCCCCCTCTCCTGTCATATCTTCAGCTGTCCTTAAAAGCATAACAGACCCCCTCCCCCAAAAAATCCACGGCATTTTTGTAAAAGAGACATTTTTAAGCAGAATATCGACTTGAAACGTGAAACTTGAAACTTGACTTCACGTTTTTTTTTTTTTTTTATCATTTATATGACGTGTATGACCTCACTGTCACCAGTGTGGCTAACACCACCTGAAACACTCTGTCCATGAGGCCCGGGGGCTGGAGTGCTCTCTGCCCCGGCTGCAGGGTGAGTCCCAGGGTCTGCGGTGTGAGCAGCCTCGCTCTGTGCCCGGGTCGAGGTGCTCTCTGTCCCACAGATCTTGCAGCTGAGTTCTGGTTGTTTTCATGCTACATAACATCATCATCTCCTCTTTCTGTGGCTGAATTCCAGCAGTTCTTCTTCCTGTTTGAGTGACAGTTTTTTGTCAGATGATCCGTCACAGCATCCCCTAAAACAGCAAGTGATGGAACATCTCATCATTGGCAGGGAAAGAGTTAAGAGAGGGAAAAAGTTGGTATTGAATCGGTATTGACAGATACTCAAGGTTACAGTAACGGTATCATTATTAGACTTGAAACAGTGTGATGGAGGCATCCTTACTATTTTATAATCAGAGAGAGTCTGAGTGAAGCTTCTGTCAGGAGAAACACTGGAGGCTGTTTGTATCAGATCTCACACAGCCCACATGTCCCCACTGATTAAAGCAAACTAAATCAAGTTTTTCTATCACATTCATCAAGTTTTTTCAGTCCAGTAAGCCGTCTTCTCCTCCTCCTTCAAGCCGTGGCTCCTCAGCAGTTTGTCAGAGTAGCAGCAGTGATGGAGGAGCCCTCTGTGGACTCCGTGTGCAGTCAGACTGTAGTCAGCCTTGCGTTAAAACATTGCAGGGGGCTGCATTGGTGGGGGGTCACTGTGTTGCTTCAGGCACGGGTGAGAAATTAAAATTCGATCCAGGCAGGCCAGTTTGAGTAACAGATCTGTGAATTTGAAGCCTCCCCACCACCAAACCGCTGCACAGAGCTTTATGAGACAGTTTTACAACTCCGTGAAGTTGGTACAGCAGCAATTCTTTCATCTTTATCACGGCAGGGGTTCAGTTTTTATTGTTTAAACTACGTTTTAGTTGTGTCTTTTTTTTGTCAACAATATTGCATGTTGATATGGTCACAGTTTTTAACGACGTTGGTGTCGCCTCGTCATCGTCTCGTCTTTGTCACGGACATAAAGGTAGTCAATAAACATCAACTAGTTTTTGTTATTTGGGACGTCACTAGTGAAGCGGCTCACCAGACTGATGTTTTTACCTTTTATACAAGGGGTCACAACCTGCCGCTCTTTTGCCCCTCTCCTGTGCTTTGACAAAGGAACGACCTGGGCAAAATGTGGCCTGTGGGGCTAGATGCAGCCCTGCAAGGCCATCATGGAAATACCAAAAATTAAGAATCTAGCACAAACAGTCAACAGAATTTTCAGACCTTTATTTTGAAAGGGGTCAGTACTGTGTTCATTGGTAATGATGATGAACTGTATCTTTTATGTTGTTGTTTATGATGTTGTTGTTCTACTTTTGCTGCTGCTGTTGTTGCCACTGTAAAACATCAAATTTCCCACAGTTCATCACCTGGCAATTCAGAAGGGTGACTAGCCGTAGAAGTGCCCTCTAGAGAACACTTCTGACTACTCCAT
This sequence comes from Lutjanus argentimaculatus, assembly GCA_034769285.1. Classification (NCBI taxonomy): domain Eukaryota; kingdom Metazoa; phylum Chordata; class Actinopteri; order Lutjaniformes; family Lutjanidae; genus Lutjanus; species Lutjanus argentimaculatus. Next base: position 40,406,369 of record JAWZSL010000005.1, on the reverse strand, counting down.
TATTAGAGATCTGACCATTATTAGGACCTTGTATCATTTGTTTCTGGCCCACAGCAGCCTGATCAATTTCTCATGTGCGCCGCCGCCGCCGCCCCCCCCCCCACAATAATTTTCCACTCCTGCTGTACACAAAAGGAATCAGAATGTTTTAATATTTTGTTCTCTAACAATCTGTGGCTCGGTGCCTTTTCCTATAAATTTTGCCAGTGGCCAGTCTTGAGTCTCGCTTGGCCAGCTGTCAATGCCAAATCCAAAAACAGAAAAGTTTCTGAGGAAAATGGAGATTTATAGATGCAGTTCTAGACAGATTTTCATTGCTCTTTTGATGGTAAAGGTTGCAGACCCTGTTTTGTACAAACATTTAAAAATATATAGTCTTAAAGTCAACATATCACCTGTCTTCAATTGTATGCTCATCAATTTGTAATGTAAATGGCTGCCTAATTCTCACTCTTCATGTTAATGTTTGTTGGGCTCTGCTCGCCGTCTCCTCCAGTTTCCTGTCTGCCTTTTACTTTCTGCTCTGCATGAAGGCCAGAATGTGCTCCCTGTCTGTTTACTCAGGCAGCTGTCTCCCTCAGCTCGACTTGAATGAATGTTATCAGCTGAATTTGGCCAATCACGTTGAATCATTGAACGTCTCTGATGCATCGCAGAAGCTTTGCAGAAAGTCTCCCTTCAGCTCTGCAGCTGTGAATCTTAAGAATGTGTGTGAATCCCAGTAAAATCCCAGTTCAGCTGTCACACTGTCCCAGCAGCTGCTTCATTATTCACTGTCTGTAGATGTTACAGCTCGAGGGCGTGCATTATATATTCACTTGTCTTCTCTGTGACACTCTTTGAATTTTGCTTAAAAAGACACTTTTTCTAATTCAGAGTGGTGCAGACTTGTGGAAGTGGCATCAGAATTCAGTTGGACAGCTGAAGGAAGAGCGCCGTGATGGGTTATAAAATCTTTGGCAACTTATGATTTGATGTCAAATAGATTTGGATGGAAAAAGGATGCAGTCACAGCATGAAGCGAGTCTCATAGTTTGTTTAAACAGTCTGTCCAGGAAGCTGCGATTGCAACATTTAACGCAAATTCGATCTCTGTGAATTCTGCACAACCTCGCTTTTTTTTCACAAATTTGACCAGTTATCATGACCTCCTGCAGTGTTTTTATTTTTTTTTTAAATTATTTTTATTGTTTCATTTTGTCACAGGCACTAAAGAGAACAGAAAGTTTCTGCCATTTATCAATGTTTGATACACTAATATATATTATATATTCTATATTTTTGTGCTTGTTTGAATTTGAGCTCCAAACAGATTTTGCTTCCTTGTCGGATACCCGCCCCGGCACACTTTTTCATTTACAAATAAAGCAGATTTTGTTAGAATTTTTGCCTTTTAGGTGAGGTTACTCCGCAGCCTCTGCAAGTTCTTTGCAAAAAAACCTCCTAAAAACATTGCAATGTGCGTCGCAATTTCTTAGAAAAGCTGCTGTGAAGTCAGGCATTATAGGATGCGACAGTCCCCAAAAAAAAAGCCTGTGAAATCCTGGAGGTGCTGATTAAATATCACTGACAAATCAAACTTTTAAAACCTCTTATTAGTCCATTGTGGGCACCTGTCAGCCAGTAATACTTAAACCATCATGTAACCCCTAACCCGAGGTTTAACATCTCAAAGGAGGCATTAAGCCACTTTCATCCAGCAGGGTCACAGTTGTCACAGCGTTTCTTACACGAGCTCCTGCACTATAATGACTTAAGTGGATCAGCGTCGAGGCCAAGGCTTAATCTGAGTGTCCATCTGCTGCAGGTATTCTGCACTCTTTTCCCCCGCAGACCTGATGGATTAAAACAGCACAGCGAGCCTTGAGCTCCGGGTTGGTGTTTGGGGGATGTGCAGTAAAATGCAGTCTTGTGGTTAATGATTGGTCAGTGTCCCGGCGCAGGAGTGTGGACGCTCGCTGGCAGAGTGAAATCTGACTAAACAGCTTCAGTGTGAGTGAGTCAGCAGCACGGACGACTCTGAACTCGTCCTCTGTGACACACACGGAGAAAACAAGATCAGTGACTGCTTGATTTTTATGTTTGAGCTTTGTGACAATGTCTTTTTGTCAGATAAGATCAGGGCTGCAGAATGTGAGCTCTTTTCCTTAATCAATCATTTGTAAAACGATCAATTAATCGATTAATCGGACTTACAGCAGCTTAAAAATGGTGTGTAACGTTTACCAAACAACTGCTGAATCAGGATTTTATTTCCACAGGACATCCACGTTCTCTAACAGCATTACATCCACCCTTAGAAATAAAGGTGCTAACTAGAACCATATAGGGTTCTTCAGCTTGTCCCCATAGGAGAACCATTTTTGGTTCCTGTTAGAACTTTTAATAAAAGTTCACTTGGAACTCTTTCAAAGAGTTGTGCCTAGAACTCAACATAAAGATTTCACCTAGAACCCCCTGTGAATGGTTCTACAGAGAACCCTCTTATGGTCCAATGGTTCCATTTAGAACCCTCTCTGTTCTATCCAGAATCTTTCTACCTTTCTAAGGATGCTAACAAGGATCCAACCAAGGGGTTCTACCAAAAACATTTTTATATTCCAAGGGTTTTTATCTAGAATCAACCCAGCAGGTTCTATTGAGAACCGTTTTATATTCTGGTACAGAGAACCCTTGATGAAAGAGTTTGTCGGGGATTTCAGCAGTCGTTGAAGAACTCTTTGGATGAAAAGGGTTCTTAATGTCAAACCTTAGTCTTACAAAGAACCTTTGACAAACCCTTTCTTCCAGAAAGGGTTCTTCAGAAGCAAATTGTTCTGGGTAGAACCACAGCCCTTCAGGAAGAACCATTTTGGAACCCTTATTTCTAAGAGTGCAGCCTATGAAACATATAAAGAGCGAGTTTCAGATGTTTATTTGATAGTAGATCGATTAAATTTTACTTGATGGATCAAATTTTAATGACTACGATTAATTGATCATTGATTAATTGTTATCATCTCTAGATAAAATATTTTGTCATTTTCTCTGCAGTATTACAGAGAAAATTACCCCGGTCATGTTTAACTTCCTACATAAAACTAAATGATGTATCCTGTTTTTCAAATTATCTGAATCTCTGATTACTTTAATCTCTTCACTCTGGTGAATTTGGTTCTGGACACATTTTCTGGTGTGAACAAACAGCAACAGGAACAAATAAGACTTCCACCTCTTGACTCAGTGTGACCCTGTGCAGTCACACAGTCTGTTTCTCACAGGATCTTCATGTTTTTGTTGTCTCTTGTTCTCTTTTTTTTAGGACTATAAGCCAGAAGAAGATCCTGCTCTTTTCCACTCTGACAAGACAGGCAGAGGACCTCTAAGCCCTGAATGGAAGGTACCTGACACAGCAGCAGAGACGTCCACCGTCTGTCCTCTGTCACAGCTTTGAGTACTGAACCGTGTTTTCTCTTTTTCTTCCTTCACAGAATGAGCTGAAGACAGATTGTCCTCGCATGTGTGCGTACAAACTGGTCACTGTCCGGTTCAGATGGTGGGGTCTGCAGACCAAAGTGGAAAACTTCATCCACAGGGTAATGCATCATACACTTTAACATTTCCACAAGTGTTTATACTTGTAATAAAGATTTTATATTGTTTATTATGGCAGTGAATCCTATGATATCATTGCTGTGATTTTTCAGTGCCCCTGACAAGTGTCGTTTTTGTTTTGGACAGCAGAGGGAGACATTTCAGTATTTCTTAAAGTTGTTAGGAGAGAAAATTAAACTGAGCGAAGCACACTTCAGATGAGGGAAGAGATGGGAGGGCTGACAGAGTTTACCAAGTGGGTGAGGAGAGCTCTTTAGGGAGAGTTGGCAGAAACCAACTGCATGGTGTTTTTAAAGGGGAGAATTGTTGGGTACCTGTAGAACCTGTTTTCATTCAAATATCTTGAGTTGAGAGGTCAGGGGACACCTTTGAAAATGACCTTGCCAATTTTAGCATTTTAGCTGGTGTCTATCCACTAACATAGAAGTGATACATGTCATCTGGAAGATGGAAACCTGAAGATTAATGCAGCTAAGATGCAGCCCAACAATCTGTTTCAAGTTTTTCTTGTCTGAAATCTGGAATAAACACTGTTTATTCCACCTATTGATGATTGAAATATATGATGACAATTCCCATGATGCTCTATCGTGTCTCTTTGAGTTGTTGCAGTAGTTTTTGGGTTGATACTATTTAATATACAGATTTGATGCAAAATTTAACACTCAAGACTTGGTTAAAAATGGTCAAAAAATCCTCCTAAAATACCACATTAAGACACCAGGAACTGAAGGAACACCATAGAGAAATTCATGCTGTGTCTTAGTTTTAAAAACCTTTGACATTTTGGAGATGAATTGCATTTTTCAGCACTTCTGTTGTTGGACTACCTCAGAAACCCATCCTCTGAATCCTCCAGGTCTCTGGTTTGTGTTTGTGAAGTTTCTTGAGGCTGTGATTATCCTCGAGGTCACTACAGATCATTTTATACAGTGTTGGCAAGTTTCAAAGAATGTCCTCCCTATGATGAAATGGTTACTATGGCAACTAACATCATCATACATGGATACACTTGGGCTCGTTGAATCCACAAGAGTCTCGGCTTTCCAGTCAGACCCATTTAAGAATATTCCATCACTGCTGAGGGACGTCAGTTTGGAGAAATATTCATATAGAATAGGCAAAATTTAACATTCATACTGTATGTATGACTGTTTTTGCTCAAGACTGCGAGGTATCAGCATGAAGTGGGTGTGTCTTTAAAGGGGAGATTCTCAGGTGGCCACAGAATCTGTTTTTATTTAGATATCTTCATCAAAAGTTAAAAGATTACATAGTTTGGGATCTAAGATTAGCTAAAAGGTTAACAAAAAATTATATTGTTTGCAAGCTAACATAAGCTAAAAAGTTAAGATATTATATTGTTGATCTCATAAGGCAAAGTTTTCAAAATGAAGAAAAATAATTAAATGAAATCAAAAGATAAAATAAATGTGCAGACATACGTCCATGTGTTCTACATGTTTGGACCTATTTATCAAATATTGTGACAGGGTTAATAAATTGATTGAGAAAATAATCATTACTTTCAGCCCTAGTTGGTACCAGCTGGTTCCTTTGGTCTTCAAGTTCAGTCTCTGACAGGACGCAATGCCGACTGGGGACGTGGACGTCCCTGCAGATTTGGACAAATTAAACAGAAAAACATCTGAAGTCTCCAAACATGCATTTATGTGCTTTAAAATCACCGTCATCAGTCTCTAAACTGCCTGTTGGTTGTGCAGTAAAGCATCTGTTGTAATTTACTGCTACATTTTCATTTCTTTTTGTTCCTTCAACAGCAAGAAAAGCGTATTTTCACCAACTTCCACCGCCAGCTGTTCTGCTGGATTGACAGATGGGTTGGTTTGACCATGGAGGACATCAGGCGGATGGAAGAGGAGACCCAAAAAGAGCTTGAGGAGGTAAATGAGTCAACAAATATACAATAGACTTATTCTGCTTGTTTATACTGGCCCGATGTTCACAGATGTTCTAAAAGCTGCTCTGTGCTGTGATTGATAACTGATATAACAGATATAACAGTATAAATGATGATTGTTCTGTTTTGAGCAGACTGCTGGAGACGACACGTCGTACTTGATCTTCTTGATTTAACTCTTGTTTACTCCTGAATTTCACATTAGATGCGTCAGAAGGGAGATGTGCGAGGGACCTCTGCGACAGACGAGTAGAGGCCCGTCGCTGTAGGTCAAACTCTAGAGGCAGGCTGAGTAAGTCTCACCCAGAGGAGAGGTGGTGCCGCTGCATGGATCATTCTCCACCCTGTTCTTAATGCTGCTGTCTGCCTGCTGTCTAACTCACCCGTTTGTTTTCAGATCGTTTGTGCTTGACGTCATTTCAGCCCCGTGTCTTCTTTCTGTTCTAATCATCACAGGCTCCGTTCTTCAAATGTGGGTTAACTAACTAACTAACATCCTGTTAGCCAGCTGAACTTTGTTCTTTAAAGGCACTTAGACAATTAATTGCTCAGTCTTAGATTAAGTTATATTGATCAGCACATATTATTGGCTGATTGAGCCTGTGATTCCACTCAGGATGTAACTTGGACTAACCGAAGTTTGGAAAATGCTATTCAACATGATCTGGTGTTTCCATTAACTAGTGATGTTCCTGGTGACTAATTTCCCTGTCGATTAAACGTAAATTTTAATTTAGACTAGCCGACTAGTCCAACAGTAAGAAAACACTCAAAGTAGTTAAAGTTGATCACAATTTATTACTTGATAATGTTTAACCTCGTCTGAAAAGTCCTGCATGTATTAAGAGCCACTTGAAGCTGTTAATCACAGTCTACAATCACCAAATCATATTTTAAATGCTGGTGAACTGTGTGGCTCTTTGTGCTGTGCAGCATGAACATCGAACATTAACCTACAAAACATGACAACGTTATGTTACGTACATAGAAAATAAACTCACAAAGTGTCAATAAATAAAATAATAAATACTCTCACACCTGTTTTCCTTTTCATACAGAGAAATACAATCATTCACCTTCTGAATTCAAGTTTCTTTCTTTTAACCAAACTAAGATGAGCTTAATTGGCTCATCAACTCCTCGTTAAACACACATCTTTATTAGTCTGTTCACTCTTCTAACAATCATCAACTCTGGTTTGGTCGAATTAAATCCTTAATTCGCCGCATGAAGAGTGCAGAGAGTCTCACTCTGCAGACTGTTTTCATCTCACTCCTCATTCAACTCAGCAAAACTCATGATCCGGCTGAGCGGGTGTGTCGACCTTCAGACGGTTACATCAGCAAAATAAAATGACAAAAATCGCCCCAAATATCGACAAAGAAAAACAAGCAGCGATGGATTCAACCCATCATCAGTAGGTGATATATTTGTCCAGTCACCCAGCCCTAATGTGCACTCGTCTCTCCTACATTGTGCTGATGCACGCACTTTTCTCTCTCTATGGAAGACCATTACTGACAGTGTAATTTTCTTTTGGTGCCTCTAAGGAAAGGAGTTTTATGAAATAACTAAATTGTTGATCCATAAAACGTTAGAAAATAGAAAAAGTTGCTCATTACAAAATGCAAGTTGAGCTTGTTTTTCCCAACAGTCCAAAACCCAAAGATGTTCATTTTACCACGTAGAAAACAAAGAAAACCTGCATTTAATCATTGAAACGGACTGAACCATCTGAGAGTGGTTTCATGTAGATTTAAAAAAAAAAAAAAAAAGGTAATAGGCCTGCCCTTGTGCAGGTTTAATTAACTTTAATTAGCTAACCAATCAAGCTAACTCCGTTAACCACAAATGAAGAACGGGGCCACGTTCTGTTGTCTTGTGTTTTGGTTTTTTTCTGTCTGCCTACTATTCATCGACTCACATTTGTCATTTCTCACATTTTAACATTCTCTTACAGCTCGTTCACATCGTCTTACGGTTTGTTTTCCTCCTGTTTTACGATCGCGGGAATAAAGATATCAACTAACCTCCTCTCCTGCATGTGCATGGCTTTACTGCGAGCAGATTCAAACACCTCTGTACTCTTTATTTCACCAAACTGACCACCAAACCTCTGTCTCCTCTGTCCCTCAGCTGCGTAGTAAAGGTCCGATTCGAGGCACCAGTGCTGCTCATGAGCAATGAGGCAAATCAACCAAACCCTGTCATGATGATGTCATCAGAGACAACGTCCACCACGATGAGGAAGTGGCCCCCTGATGTCGCCTCTTCTGCTCCTGTCTCACATGATTCATTGGGGGGTTTGACAAGATTGGTTAACAGTACTGTACAGATCCTACCCCCAATCACAAGCCTCTCCTGTTCACTCAGAAAACAAACAAAAAAAACAACCTGGTTTTGCATACATATAAAAAGAAAAAAAAAACTCTTTGCACAGAACGTAACTTGCCTGATATGTAATTGTTAGTTGATTATTACAACGGGGCTTTGTTTTTATTCAGGTGTGTAAACCGTGACTCAGAAAAGTCAAGCCTTTTAAATTAATTAGAATGTTTTTAGCATACAGGTTCCCACAGAAAATTGGTATCAGATTACTAGCAGGTATTGGACCATTTATCTCCCTCACCTTCCCTTGTATTATAACTGTCTGTCTCTACTTTAATCCTTGTCTCTCCCCTCAATATTGTCTGTATTCTCGTCCTGATAAACGATTTGTCTGGATCTCCTCCCCCTTGTCTCACTGTCCCCCTCTGTCTGGCAGTTGTTTAGGAATTCTGATGTTTTTATTTTATTTTATGTTTTTAATTTCGAGGTTAAATCCACGCCTGTCGATGGTTCAAAGCAAATTTAAAGCTGCTGCATGATAGATAATTCTGCTATTGTCCCCCCACCCTCCCGACACATTTCAACATGCACACCTGGCCTCCTCTTCCTCTCCCCTCTTCCTCCTCCTCTTCCTCCCTCTGTCACAAGTGCATGTGGACAACAGCAACTCCTCACTAAACTGTCAATGCATGTGTATAGTCGCTGCAATGCAGCTTCGCTCAAGTGGATTGTTTGTGTTGATTAGCGGGAGGGTCGGCGGCGCCCTCCAGGAGAGTCTGTACAATACACCTGTGTGTTAGTGTGTGCATTTGTGTGCTTGTTTGTGTTTATCAACTGCCTTCGCTCTTAAAGGACTGTCACCCTTTTTGGGACTTGAGATGGATTAGCTTAATATCACCGAGGCTGCAGAGTGGTCCCGGCAACTCGCCTCGCCTCATGCTGTCGCTGCATGTCCTTTCTCCTTGGCTAGGGCTTTAACTGGACGGCCTGGCTCCTCCCCTACAGCCTCCACGGAAGCTTTTATCTTTTTTTTTTTTTTATTAAAAGGAAACAAACGAGGATGAGAGCGTGCGTTGCTGCGTGCATGAATCAAGGTAGTTTTTTTTTATATCTTTCTCAAACTACCGCCCCTCCTCCTCAGCTGACAGAGCAAATGGGTCCAGGCAGATGTGCGATGTTTGTTGTTGCAGTTGTGGATTTGACAAGCAGTCTGGGTGTATAGTTTTTATTTTTTATTTTCACCGTGTATAGTGATTTCTTTTTTTTCAAAGAAGCTTTTCATCTACCTGAAGTAGAAGAACGTGTGAGTTTTGTTTCCTCGACTGTTTCAAGTTGAGGTTAAAATTGACCCTTACGGTTTAGATCGGTGTCGGATGATTTTTTTAGTAGGAGCCTCGATCTGGAAACAGGTGGCATCTTCATCCTGCTTTCTCTCCTTTTTACGGCTGCGTTGACTCGAGGTCGCTGCTGTTTATCGCAGCAAGAACTCACGTTAGCCGTCTTTATTTTGAGCGTAATGCAGATCCTGTCGGGCTCTTTAGGTTCAAATAATTTGTGATGTTTTATATGATCTTGACGTAGCTGAGTGCAGTTCTGCAGCTAAGATTTAAGACTTCACTGGAGAAACAGAAGAAGGTGAGAAAGCTCAAAATTTCAAGGCAACTTGCTTCAATAGATTTTTGAGTTTTGAACCAACTGTTGAAGGTATAATATGAAATATTTTCACTTATGACTGACAGAGACCCTGCAGCTTTCTGCCTGTATTTCCTTTTATTTTTTCTTCTTCATTATTTTTGCTCCACTCAGGACATGTTACCAACCCAAAATGTTGGTATTTGACATCCTGGTGTCTTTCGTCCTGGTGCTTGGACTAATCCTGCTGAAAAGTTTTACCAACTAATCATGTTTTGTTGAGATAAACTTGAACTTTGATTTTTAGGAACCCCCCCCCCTAAAAAATTGCCCTTCAAAAATTTTTGAGTAAACTCATCGAAGTTAAAGTGAATAATGGTTAATAATTTAATGTTTTCTGTCATCATTACCATTTAATTTTCAAGCAGCTAATAATCATGTCAGATCAGGTTCACAGCTCAGTGTGAACAGTTTTTGAAGTACACTTTTTTTGGGAGGATAAACTTTAATCAGAGTTTCAAAGTTGATCTAAAGAGGAAAAGTAAATTATTTCAACATAAGATTAGCAGGTCAGCAAAACTTAGTTTATTTCAAAACTTAAAGGAGAAATCTGTAAAATATTTACAGTCATAAATCATAAAATTACCACAATATGTCATCAGAGGTTAAGGGACATTGTAGCTGCAGTGACCCCATTCGAATGGAATAACTGTTTTAGTTTGCCTGTTTCATGTTAATTAGACTTCAAATGAATGCCGAATGAGTTAGTGTCTGTTTATGAATCATAAGTATTCATTAATGGTCTTGAAGAAGGAGTAGATATTTATAACTTAAATTGAGCAAAATGTTAACTGAGTTTGGCAGGCAGTCACTTAAAGTCCAGAATCTGTATTTTCAGAAGAGTGGACTTTTGTTTTCAGGATAATGGACAGTTGACGGTTATAAACAGCTGATCAACTTAAAGCGAAAGACTCGTCTTTGCTTGCTGTTGTCAATTTAGATGTTGCATTTGTCCTGCATTCCTGCAGAGCTCCTGCAGCCTGCAGAGTGTCTCCAAGTCAGGGGAGGAGAGGACAGAGAGAAACAACTCCCTTCAACCATAGACTGTATATTAAATAGGATTTCAACCTTTTTACAGAAGCAGTTGCTGCTTTTAAAGAGTTAGTTTGATTCAAAACTCAAAAATCTAGCCTTGAAATGAGAGTTTTCTCAACTTTTTTAAAGGTGTTTGTTTATTGGATCAGGTATGAGCATGTAGGTTTTGTCTGTGTGTGGTTAAGGCGAGTTATAAGTGTACTTTATATTAGGCCCATTGTAGAAATGGACAAACTGTACATACGAACACTGACTTGAATGGAATTATTCACAGCTACTAAGCATTGTCAGGTCTATCATTTCAATACTGTACCGCTCTGTGGACGGCGCGCGGCGTCCGTAGACTGTCCACGCTTTGTCGCTCATACTGTTTAACCGTACCTCATCCATGCTTATGAATGTACAGCTAGGAGACAGATGTGTCAAACTATGCAGGACGACGTGTTTCACACCTGTACAAGCATGACGTGGAGCCATTATATCATCCATAACACGAGGAGAGATTTACTAAAACGACTCTAGATTTGGATCTGCATGCTCAACACTTTTCTCTTTTTTTCTTCTGTCCTTTCCTTTCTTTCGTCTCCGTTTGATCGGTTGCTTTTGAGAAGCTCTTGAACTGCATCAGACGGGAAGGGAAAATCTTTTTTTAAAAAGTGGGGGGGCGGCTCCTCCTCAGACTCAACCTGTTTTCAGCTCGACCTCAGGTCACTGCTGAGGGGTGAAAAGCCTGACGGAGTTTGGTGCTGACGGGGAGTCGCCCCTGTAGAGTAGAATAGGCTGTGTGATGTACAGTTTTGTAGCATTACCAGTGATGCCAGCCAGGGTCTGACTGTGAGGGGAGGGATAGACGCTTAGGGAACAGATGGAGTCCAAAATACTGTTGTTTTTTTTTTTCTTTATTGTAATCATGAATAAGCACTTGCAAAATCTACTGTTTTTTTTTTTCTTTTATGTTTTCCTTCTTGTTTTTGAAAGACAAAGATTCACAATGTATTCAATTTTCTCTTTTCTGATAAGGCAAAATTCAGGGGAATTAGTAGTGAATGTAATACAATTAGTTCCTTTTTTTCTTTTTCACGGCTTTCACGCTGTGACAGAAGGTCTAGACAATGGAACATAACAGAATATCTAATAAATTTGAACAAATAAGAGAATCGATGTGCTGTTTCCTGCTTTTGTGTCTTTTCAGTTTGACTTTTTCTGGTCTCTCAGTCACCGTCCAACATCAACACACACGACAAATAAGGCTGCAAATTCTGATTGTTTTCATGAGCGAGTAATCTGAGTATTTTTCTCAATTAATCGATTATTGTTTTGTCCAGAAAATGGTGAAAAATAGGGCTGGGCAATTTATCAATATTATATTGTGATATGAAATAAATGTCGTCTTGTCCTGTTTTTTTTCAAGAAAATTATGAAAATGAGAAAAAAAAAGTCATGTATCTTATTAATTATTAATGAATAATTGTTACTGTTGTCAACTACATGTTAAGGAAGAAGCACAAACTTTCACCTCGAGTGATAAAATTTTATGAAAGCAGTCAAACCAACAGTATTGATTTCATTATATCATCGTGTTTGGTCAAAAATATCATGATGTGTGATTTTTAATATAACAAGCTTCACCGCTTCCATCCTTTGGAGCAAACAACATGCTGTCAGTCAACGCCTATATGATCAATAATTAGTGAATCTGCTGATCAGAAACTTCACTATCATGATAGGTTTTTTATCTATATCCCCCAGGCCCATTGAAATATTGTCAGTGTTCCCTAAAGCCCAAGATGACGTCCTCAAATGTCCATTTTTGTCCAAAACACAAAGATATTCAGTTTTTCTGTCACACATTTATTTTATAATTATATATATATATATATATACTATATATATATATTTTGGCAGATGGCAGCTGTGATTTAAGACTTCGTAAAAACGAAAAAGTGAAAACTTGAAAATTTCGAGGCAGCTTGCTTCAATAGATTTTTAAGTTTTGAAAAAAGTTTTACCAACTCATGTTTTGTTTGAGATCATTTATTTTTCTTCTTTAGAAAAACTACTTAAATCTTTGAGTTTTAAAACAGCCCAAAGAATTTATCATCTATTTAAAGACTTTTTTTTTAACAGAACATAATGCAGAGTTTTTATAGGAAGCACTCTGTATATTTGATTGTTTTTCTGAATTCAGTTTTAATATATACATATATTTTATTCTATTTCTGTGTGTTTTTTATGTACAGTTATTTATAATTATAAATAATACCAGTTTACTGTTTCAGTCCCCTGATATTATTTTGGACAGTAAAGACAGTGTTTATTATTATAAAATATAATCATAATCGGAAACAGTTTTATTGATGAGTAGTTTTCACTCACAAGGGGTTTGTTGTTGCATGTTGGTGCAAAACAACAAACATAAAAGAGCTGCAATGATACATCAATTATTAATCAACTACTAAATTAACTGTCAGTTATTTTTATAATTGATTAATCAGTTTGAAAGTTGTTTTTTTTTTGAGAAAATAAGTCAGAATTCTTAAATGTGAATATTTTCTGGTTTCTTTCCTCCTCTGACAGTAAACTGAATATTTCAGAGTTGTAAAAAAAAGTTGTTGTAAAACAATGAAAATCATCACATAAAACCAAAAATATAAATAAAGATCAAAGTGAGTCCTGTCAGTTAAAACAGCATGAAGAGAAAATACAACAAACATGAAAAAGCACAATGTAAAATAGTAGAAACCATATTTACAAGTGTGACTGTTTTTTAAATAGATGAAGAAACTGCAGTTTTCTGAAGGAGTGAAAAAAGGTTTAATATGGAATAAATGTTCACACATATATGAATATAAATATATTGATCCTTCTTCAACAAGCACAATTGTGTCCTTGGCAGATATTAAAAAAACAACACATTTTTTATTTTTGTCACACTTTCTTGAAACCAAAAGGAACATACAAAAATTAAATCAGTCATTTATTAATATATAAGATTTATAAGATTTTGTACGGGGGTTGTTCCATTTAAAAGTTTGATTTTGTTTAGTTTCACATTCTGTTTTAAAATGCAAATTTAAAACTCATTTTACCGTCCATTTTAACTCATTTAATTTAAAACCTAAGAGGACAGGAGGTTTTGTAATAATAGTAGTTTCAATTTGATTTCATTACAAAGTTCAAACTCAGATCATAAATATTAGTTTCAAATATTTGCCTTTTAAACAGATGTCATTTCAAATAGGGCCGCATAATCAATCAGTTGATTATTTTCTCATTAATAGTTGTTTGGTCTATAAAGTTTCTTTAAAATCATCTTTAAAACCCTGAAAATTCCTTTTATACATTTAGTCACATCTGTGTGTGAAATGTCATTAAATATTTTGAAAACAATATATTATGTTCACAATTTTGTTTAAAAACACATTTTTTGTGGCGTGATGGAAATGACAATTTCCTCTGCATGTGGCAATAAAAAAATGCAAATTTTATATTATTTAATAATTTCAGCACAGCCGCTCTCAAGTGTTTCTTCACAGGATGGAGAAATAAAACACATAAATATATTTCTAATAATGTTCAGATTCTAAAATTTGTTAGTATTGCACTTCCAGAGGGACCTTTGAAAAAAGGTGTGTTTCATGTGTATATTCTATATTCTGTTTACAGAATATCAGATGATAAATTGATATTTATTGAAGACTGAAGATTGTTTTACTCCCCACTAACAGTATCAGCCCCAAAAATCAGTCGGCCCTTTTTTAAATTTTTATTTTTTTCTGTTTTTCTTCTTTACATTTTAGTGATTGTATTTACATATTTTTACTTGAAACACATTTTCAATGCAGGACTTTTACTTGTATTAAAGTATTTTAGTACTTTTACTTGAGTAGTAAAGTATCTGATTACTTCCCCCTCCTCTAATATTCATGTATAGGTTAATCCCCGGTCAGATAATAATAAACAGCCCTCTGCGCTTCAGCGAGAAAAAAAAAAAATCCTTTAATCGCTCCTAGAAGCAGCAGCTTACAGTGCGCATGCGCGAACATTTACCCAGCAGGTAAACTCCACCATGGCGGCGAGAGGCCATGTGCAAGATCCTAACGACAGGAGACTCAGACCCATTTACGGTGAGGACTCAATGGAGACTTGTTTATTGATCCGTGTTTGTATGTTTGCTTTTGATCCCTGAGGTCTAAACGGCTGCAGCAGTTTAAAGTTGGAGCTGTTGGAGTCTGGAGGGGGGTGGGGGGGGGCAGCGATGCGGCCCCACCAGCTCCAGCCGCGGTCTCTGCTGCCTGCAGCGCCCAATGACAGTGCACCTTCCCCGGTCTGCCACCCAGCCGGGGGACGGCACGGCCTCCGCGGGTGTGTGTGTGTGACCCCGCGGTCGTTCTCGGCGGTGTCGTCGCCTTGAAGCGTCCGGACACGTTTGTCGTCCGGTCCGGTCCTCAAAGTCGAAGCTGTGCTAACGGCTGCTGTTTGACAGCTAGCTTAGCTAGCGTGCTAATGTGTCAGCTAGCCAGGCAGTGAGCCCCCGGACACGCTGCAGCTGTGAGCACGTTAAACAAAGAGAAGTTGTGTTTTTATTGTCGGCTGTGTGCTTCAGCTCGACAGGTACTTTCATTGTGATTGGCTGTCTGAGTGTGTAGCTAGCTAAATGTGACAGGGCTAGCATCCAGTTAGCATCAGGCTCATAACAGTGTAAGGACAATGCTTCAAGCTAACTCCTTACATGCTAGTTAGCATGGAGCTGTGACAGCTCAGAGGGCTGAGCAGTGTGCTGCTAAATAACGGAAATGATGGACTGTTTAAACTTGTTAAAGGACTGAATAAAGTCCCACCTGTTCACCAGCTGTTTCACTTTCTCACCATAAACTGCTCGCGTTGGATTTACTGTAATTTAACTGTATATCTCGCACTTAAACTGGCATTTGTTGTGAACTTCAGTAAAAGCAGAGAAAGAAGTAATCAGATCCTTAAATAAAAGTACTAATGCCACACTGTGAAAAAAAATACCCCATCACAAGTCAAAGTCCTGCGTTGAAAATAGAGCTGCAGTAATTCATTGATTATTAAATTAATCAGCAACTATTTCAGAGTGAGTAATTTTTTTTAAATGAAAAATGTTCAAATTCTCAGATTTTCAGCTTCTCAAATGTGAATATTTTATGATTTCTTTACTCCTCTTGTGAGTAAACTGTGTGTAAACTGAATATCTTTGTGTTTTTGACACACGAAGACATTTGAGGACGTCATCTTGGGCTTTGGAAAACAGCGATCAGCATTTTTCACCATAAAACTGACATGAAATGGATCAAACCACAATCAGTTAAATTAACTAAAAGTATGTAAGTTTAATCAGTAGTGATGCATGATAAATATCAAGACCGATAAATAGTTGGCTGATATTTGCCAGTTCAGCTATATTCATCCATATTCTATATATATCAGCCTAGGCCTGGGTGATGTAGCTTAAAAACACGATAATGAAGTTTCATATCACTCCATATCGATAATTATTGATCGTACTAGGTTGTGACTGAAGACATGTTGTGTACTCCAGAGGAGTGGAACCAACTGAGGTGATAACATTTAGTAAATATAACAGTATTTTTTACCAGATATCTCAACACTGCAACAATATTGTAGAGATGACTATTGGTGCTATTAAACAATCATCAGTAATGTGGATATAATGATGAAGTGGGTAAAGGCATCACTTTACTGTAATGCAGCCTTTAAACCAGGAGAAGAAAACACTCATGCCATGTCATGAAATAACGATATCCAAAATCTATAACAATACCTACTCTCATATCTCATTATAATATCAATATATTGCCCTGTCCTGGTTCCATTTATTGGAAGAAGGTCGACATCTCTAAAATTCTTCAACTCACACCAAATCAGTCTAGACACATAAACAGCTGTACAAGTAAGAGTAAAACTATGAATTTTTGGTTTTGGGACGAACTGTCCCTTTAGTTTCAGTGCAGCTGCAGAACTGAAACCTCACTGCTGCTAAATGCTCCCAACAAAGCCTCTTCATCTTCAGTTTAAGACGGAGAAATACGGTTAAATTTCACTCAATACAACACTAACAGTAAGAGTAATAAAGTACAAAAGGTGGGATTACATCTCAGAGACAAATATTAGGACTGAACCGTTTTGAAAAATATCTAATTCTGATTATTTTGACTGATATTCCAATTGCGATATGATTTACGATATCAAAGGCAATGATCATTTTTATATCATTTTTCTTATTTTGATTGAAAAACATGATAAAATGACTGCGGCCAAGCCAGTAAATAGTTCAAACGCTACAGAAATTGTATTTAAAAGATGTGGAAACAAAAGCGAAAGCAAACCGTAGCCACAGATTACTTCAAATACTACATGAAATTGCGCGCAACAAGTTCTGTGGATTATCTTCAGTAAACGGGTCATGTTTCCTGCAAAGAGACATTACAGTAAGATGTATTTTTGTATTTCTTGATGTTCTGGGCTCCAAAAGCCGAGTGCCATCCTGTTCCAGTATATTCAAGAGAGGGCAGACATTTCTAATCTCTTCTCATCTCCAAAACTCTGCACTGAAACAACTGAGATAAACAGCACAACAGCCAGAGGAAAAATGTGTATTTTGTTGTATTTTTTAGGATAAACTGTCCCTTTGAGCATGTTTCATGGACCTACATTGAGATTGTACATGTTTTGTTGGCAGCCTCGTTAAAGCAGCGAGGTTTCACTTCTGCAGCTGCAGTGAAATTAAAATAAGTGAGATGGTCTCTGTGGAACAGGGATGAAACAATAATCAGGTTCACATTAAACCACAATAAAATCCCTGATGATTAGTATTACTGTTATAAATTTTAATTCTTGTGATAACCATGTTTGATTACAGCACTTTGAAAAACTCAAGCATCAACCAAAGTTAGCAGGAGTCTCTCAGACAGAGACAGAGCAGCAGCCTGGGTTTATCTTGTGTCAAGGCTGAACAATTAATCAAAAATTATCAAAATCTAATCTGGTCTAATTGCAGGAGGTGTAATATTTGATAAAATTCAGTCTTGTTTGTAAAATAATGTGGTGCTGCTCAGATTCTACAGACTGAAGAAAACATCTCTGTAGGGCTGCAAACAATGATTATTTTCATTATCAAATTAATCTGTCAAACATTTTTATGATTCATTGATTAGTTGTTTGGTTCATAAAATGTCAGTAAATGTTGATCATTGTTTCCCAAAGTCCAAGATGACGTCCTCAACTCAAACATATTCAGTTTACTGTCAGAGAGGAGGAAAGAAACCAGAAAATATTCACATTTAAGAAGCTGAAATCAGAGAATTTGGTCACTTTTATTAAAAAAAAAAAAAAGATCCAAACTGAATAATCCATAATCTAAATAGTTGCCAAGTAATTTAATAGCTGACAGCTAATCGATTAATCAACAAATCATTGCAGTTCTACATCGTTTGATGCACAAAAATCAGACCTTTAATATGTTTTTCAATGAAAATGATATTTTGACTGATATTGCAATATCAGTCAAAATAATCCCAATCAGATATTTTTTTCAAAATCAGTCAGCCTTATCTTGAAAACACTGACATCACAGCAGACATGATGTCATTTTTTTAAGCTAAGCTTTTCAAAATAAAACTTGGTGAAATCATTTCAATGTGTGTATCAGAACTGTTTTAATATTTTCAGCACATTTTAGCAAAACTGCAATAATCCTGATAACTAAAGCCGCAACTAAACGATTATTTTCATAGTTGATTATTTTCTCAATGAATAGTTGTTTGTTTTAAAATGTCAAAAAATAGTGAAAAATGTCAATCCGTGTTTCCCAAAGTCTAAAATAACGTCCTCAAATGTCTTGTTTTCCTCACAACCCCAAAGATCTTCAGTTTACTGTCAGAGAGGAGTAAAGAAACCAGAAAATATTCACATTTAAGAAGCTGAACCATTCATCGATTAATTTAATAATCGATTAATCGTTGCAGCTCTGCTGATAACTGTGATAATTTTGGTCATTGTCAGCGTCTTTTTCATCTGTGTTTGGACCTTCAGGACTCTTGACAGGAGAACAGTCTGTCAATGTTGCTCAGATTTCTGTGGGCTTTCGTCAACTTTTGGCTCTTGCGTGTCGATGGTTTGAACAGAGAGAATAGACATGACATAATCACAGTGTACTGTCTGACACAGTTAATTTTGGCAGCCAGCTGTCCTGAAGAGGCTGAACTGAGGTGTCTGTGTGTGACTGAATGCTCATACTTCAGCTTTCACCAATCACACAGAAAAACATGTAGATAGTTATGGTGACGACTTTACATGAGCTTCAGATAACAGTTATTTTCATTATCCTAATTTTCAAAAATGAGAATTACATTGCGATTATTTTGTCAGATATTGTGATTTAGGATTTTAGTGGTAATGGTAATGTTTGCATCTCATTTTCACTGTAAAAACTATTTAAAAAAGATGATTATGTGATTTTATTGCTGGCGTCTGTAACAGATGAGGTTGGATAATGAACTTGGCCATGTTGCAGTTTCAGTAATATTTCGATGAATTGTTCAGCCCTGCTGTAAAGTCACAAGAAAAGTGTGTTACAATCATCTGCAGCCCAAGTTGATGCCTTCTGACGGCTTCTTTTGTCTAATCAAGGGCTTCAACTAACAGTTATTGTCATTGTCAATTAATCAGATTCATTTCTCGATTAGTTGTTTTGTCTCTAAAATGTCAAAAAATGGTGAAAAATGTCCATCAGTGTTTCCCAAAGCCCAAAATTACATAAGCCAAAGATATTCAGTTTCAATGAGGACTAAAGAAAC
This sequence comes from Lutjanus argentimaculatus, assembly GCA_034769285.1. Taxonomy (NCBI): domain Eukaryota; kingdom Metazoa; phylum Chordata; class Actinopteri; order Lutjaniformes; family Lutjanidae; genus Lutjanus; species Lutjanus argentimaculatus. The sequence continues at coordinate 40,386,959 of JAWZSL010000005.1, read as the reverse complement.
CAGAAAATATTAACGCTTAAGAAGCTGGAATCAGAGCATTTTGCCCCTTTTTCCCTTTAAAATAATGCAAATAATTTAATAGTTGGAAACTAACCAACTGATTCCTGCAGCCTGATTCAAATCCCCAAATTACCAATTTACTGTCACAGAAAACAAAGAAAATCCTCACAGTTGAGAAGCTGCAGCCATAAACGTTTGATACTGAAACAAAGAATTCATTATCAGAAATACTTTGAGAGTAATTTTCTTTTGACCATCTAATTAAATTAATACTAGTAGCAGTAATACACACAGTGTTTGTCACTCGGGCTGCAATATATGATTACTGTCATTATCAATTAATCTGTCAATCATTTTCTCGGTTGTTTGGTCCATAAAATGTCAGAAAATTGGGAATAATGTTGATCTGTGTTTTTCAAAGTCCAAGATGACGTCTTCAAATGTCTTGTTTTGTGCAGAACCCAAAGATATTCAGTTGACTGTCAGAGAGGAGGAAAGAAACCAGAAAATATTCACATTTGAGCTGCTGGAATAGAGAATTTAGACTTTTTTTTTTTTTTTTCTGAAAAAGTGACTCAAAATAATAAATCGATTATAAAAATAGTTGCTGATTAATTAACTGATGCTCTCTTTGTCACAGTTACCGTCATTAATGTCATGATGTTGTCCCTTCTGTTTCTGCAGATTACCTTGATAATGGCAACAATAAAATGGCCATACAGCAGGCAGATAAACTGCTGAAGAAACATAAGGACCTGCACTGTGCCAAGGTGGGTGACTCAGGAACAGTTCTCACCTGAAGTGTTTGTTTTCTGTGAGGCCTCTTCTTCCACTGCTGCTGGCACGAGTCCACAAGGGTCTAAAAAAAAATACTTTTCTTTTTGGTACCTTTGCATACAAAACAGACAGTGCTGCACTGAGGAAGCTCTTAAAATTCTTCTTCTCTGACTGCATCCCCTCATAGGGGACAGAGACACTCATGCACACGTTTCTGCAGACGAGACAACGTGCAGCAGTTTGCTCAAGGACACTTTGACAGGGACGAACACATGCTGGTGCTGCAGGGGTCAAAGCTGTGACCCGATGGCTGCCAGACTGTGATGATCAGGCCACCCTGCTGTCAGCAGCACCTCACAACATAATAGGCTGCAAATGTGCAGAATATAAAGACAGTTTGTCTTGGATTTGTCAGACGAGTTGAAAATCTGGATCTGAGGAAAACCTGCCCAGTCTGATGTTACCAGTCATGAGCCGTCAGTCAAGGAAAGTCAAAGACAGATCATTTTAACTGGACGTCTTTAGGAGGAGAGAGCAGCTCAGCAGTACATGCCACATAGAAGTGGATCACATCAGCAGGAAGCTGAGAACCTGAATAACAATTTGAGATTCAGCTCAACACTGTGTGTCAAGTTAGTGCGTAAGGGCTTAGAGCATTATGTCCTGGAGTTAGTCAACAAAAATCAATGACCAAATCAGTTGCCAATGAATTTAATTGTCCACAATTCATTGGTTACATTATCACATGTGTTATTAATGCTGTGGAGCAGAATTTATCATAGTTTTTGTGGAGCTGATGGAAGTAGCGAGTGAGCCATCTTCCTGCTCTTTCCCGTCTCTGCTGAGAGGTGCACACGTGCAACATCAACCAGTGAACGAACCACAGCAAGATGGCTGAACTCTTGGAGCATTTCACCCTCGACACGGCAAAGAAATGGTTACCTGCAAGATTTGTAAGGTGGACCTTGCTTATTATGTTAGTGCGTCAGTCGACACGGACATTTTGAGAGGAGGCACAGTGGATGTGTGGATGTTGACTCAGACTCGCCTCAGTAAGATAGCTTGTTAGCTAGCTTTCAGCTAAAATCAAGACAACTCTGTCTAAACCTGCGTGCAGATTTCTAGAATCAAGAACAAAAAAAATACGTCTTGAATGTCAGTGTTTCCCAAACATTCATTTATTTGTGGCGACCCGACAAAATTAAAACACAGGCCGCCACGAACTGCAAAATTCTTGCAAGATTTGCACTGATCAATATTAAAAACCTGCTGTGGATCATATAAAAGGTGCTGCTTTCCGTCAGCCTCGTTAATTAGTCTCCTGTCCTCCTTTTGACTGCTTTGATGAGGGTAAACGGAGACGTCATGCACGTCACAGTGATTTTAACCAGATAAAATAGGTTGGAGGTGAGCTGAACTGGAGTCACAGTGAGAGATTTTTCAAGCAGGTGAACCTGTTGGCTGACGGAGCAGGTCAGGACATCCATTTTTAAGAAAACTGAAGCAGTCAGCTGTTCGCTCGCTCGTTGGTTTGCATCGCCTCCAGTTAGGAAGTGGTGTGAGTTTGACAGCTGTCCTCTTTAATGTTGCTATGGTTACAAGGTGGGTAGCAGATGAATTTCGAGCTGTGATTTAACTTGAGCTGAACTATGTGTGCGTTAAATGGTTTTAACGCATACCTGCTGGCCAATCAGAAAATTCACCCAGACTGTGATATAACTGCACTTAAAGCATCACACAAGGCGACAGTAAATCTCCAGATGAAACGTGTTATGCAGAGAAAGTTGCCTTACCTTGAATGCAACTCATGCAAAACACTGAAGGTTTTCCTGGATGAAACAGATGTTTTTGTTTTTCTCCAAACCGGCCTCGGCAACAGTTTGATTTGGCTCCACTGTCCGACTGCGTTATATGGTTTGTTGATCTGGGTCAGTACAAAGCTTCCAAGTAAACAGAGTGATTAAAATTCTAAGAAATTTCTTAGAATTTCCCTGTTAAGATTAAGAGTATCCACAAGGCATCGTAGCCCTTTAAAGAGCTCCTAAGGTGAAGAACTGTCGGGGATAATGTTTGCTTTAAGTACATAAAACCTCTGTAAACCCAAATTCACTATAGTCTTGTAACCAACCATGTAATTTAGGCTCTTACGTACATAATGGTAAGCATTTAAATCAGAAATTTGGTGTAATCCAAGTTTGAAAGATTTATATTACTTTCTTGTTTTGGGTTTGAATTGGCCGTGTTTGTGCTCAGATTTATTATGAAAACTACGCAATTAACTCCACAAACCGTCACAAAAAATCCATGTCGGTTGCCGTGTGGGTGCAACACAACTTCTCTGCTCCTGCTACTTTGTCTCTCTTCTGTCCCCTCTCTAACTTCTTTTTTAAATTTTTCTCTTCCCTCCTCTGTTCAGGTCCTAAAGGCGATCGGTCTTCAGCGGACCGGAAAGCAGGATGAAGCTTTCACGTTGGCCCAGGAAGTGGCCACACTCGAGCCCACTGATGACAACTCACTACAAGCTCTGACTATACTGTACAGAGAGATGCATCGTCGTGAGTACTCTCTCACACACACACACACACACACACACACACCACAGAGGGATGGGAATTGACAGCATTTTATTGATACTTGTGCCATTGTTTATCTTATTGGTCTGATTCTTTATCGATTGTCTTATTGATTCCAGATCAATTTCAGTTGAGCTGGTTGCAGCCTGAGAGCGGTCTGCTGTCGACTAAAACAGATGAAATGAGAAAATATTTGTACAGCATTTGTTGTCTTTGGCAAAGAAAAAAACCTTCTAAGCAGCCTGCACGGCCCTGATGTTCTTCTAATGTATACTGACCCTCCCTAACAGATGTGAAGCAGTAACACTCTGATGTAGAGCAGCAAATACGTGGCAATTCTGGAATTTAAGCCACAGTTGTGTAGAAAGAAAGTTTCTGCATATTGCTGGTGTTTCTTCTCTTACTTAAAATAGAGTTGAGAATCATTTGGCACCTAGTCTGACTCACAGGATGCACACTGTGGGTATAAGTCCTGCTATTGGTCACTTGCATCAAGCGGCATCCGTGCATCCTCTATCTGCGCTTTCAAAGTCCCCAGGACACAAGAACAACTTCTGAGCTGCAACCTACTCGCTGAAAACGGCAAATTAGCGCCTGGGACACTAATATTACGAATATAAACATGCTAACAGCTGTTACCAGTTGTGTAGTCATTTTAATGCCAGAACTCATCTCCCAACATGCAGATGTTCCACCAAAACAAGTTCCCCTTCGATACCATTTTGCAGCAGCACCGTCACTGCAGCCTGTTCTTAGCTCCGCCCAAGATGTTTGTGATTGGTTTAAAGAAATGCAAACAAGGCAGGACTTTTTTTTTTCCCCCTGTAGCTGAATGTGCATTCATGGAGCCAGACCTTTCTCCATCACTGAGCGCTGTGAAGAGACGTCTGGCTATACCAGACTACTTGCCACCTCACGATTCGATTTTATTCCGATTCAGAGTCATGATGTGATTATAAAATGATCGAAGCATCTTGATGCATCAGAATTTTAAGCCAGGTCGGATTGTGTCCATCTGCAGCAGCTCACACTCAGCCATCCTCACCAAAACTCAAAGTAGCCGAGTTTAGAAGTTAACATGATGCACATGATCCATTTAGAGGTGGGAATCATTTTGTCAGCATTGCGTTATCGATTAACATATTGTATTATATTATGATGTTTGTGAATTGATGCCAAATCTTCCATGTCCACATCGCAGTGCATCCAAGAATCCAGTTTTCCCCTCAACCCTCAACGTGAAATACACAGACGTTATAATGAGCACTGTTCTCATCTTCATTGAAAAATAATAATAAGATTAAACTTTAATTTATGTAGCACCTTTCATACAAAACATGCAGCTCAAACTGCTTTTATAAGTACATTTTATTCTAAAAAACAAAACAAAACACCACATATATACACACACATTGAAAATCAGGTAATAAATTTCAGATAAAATACATTTGAAGGAGTTATCAAGAATCTAAGGCATTAAAGGTCATTTAGTGCATAAATACCATTTAAAAACTGCATATGAAGTTGACTGAAATTCATTAACTGCCAACTAAAATGGCATAAAAGTTTGTGAAATGAAGCCACACTTTGGACCATTTGTTCTTCACCGCCATGACACCTTGTTGTTGCAAGTTTTCAGCAGTGTCGACGGATTTTTTTGTAATATGCAACTGTCAGAAAAACATGTCGCATTGATAAAAGGAATTGATAAGTTTAGAGCCATACAATTCAGATGGATTCAGACAATTTGTAACTGGTTCTCAACGGTTTAGGTTCTCGATTTCCATCCTTACACACACACACAAAGGTTGGTAATAATAAAAGCTGGACTGCATTAGGGCTGCAACCATCATTGATAAATCTGCTGATTATTTTCTCAATTAATAGATTAATTGTTTAATCTATAAAATGTCTGAAAACGGTGAAGAATGTGGATCAGTGTTTCCAAAAGTCCAAGACGATGTCCTCAAATGTCTTGTTTTGTCCGCAACTCAAAGATATTGAGTTTGCTGCCGGAGAGAACGAACGAAACAAGAAAATATTCATGTTTGAGAAACTAAATTCAGAGAATTAGGACATTTTATTCTTTAAAAAGTACTCGAATCAATTGATCGATTATTAAAATAGTCTGTGATTAATTTAACAATCGATTAAGTTCTAGACTGGATGATTTATATTGTTTCTGTTGTTCACAGCGGAGCTGGTGGCCAAACTATACGAAGCTGCAGTGAAGAAGGTTCCTCTCAGCGAGGAGTATCACTCTCACCTCTTCATGGCGTACGCTCGTGTGGGCGAGTACAAGAAGATGCAGCAGGTGAGAGAGCTCACGTCCACACACAGCTGTGGCTCCTGTGCTCCACTGGTAAATAAAAAGATGGACACATAATGAGAATAAAGAAGAGGATGTTGACATCTGCTTCTTGTCCCTGTACAGGCAGGAATGGCCTTGTATAAAATCGTCCCCAAGAATCCGTACTACTTCTGGTCTGTCATGAGTCTGGTGATGCAGGTATGGGAAAGCTTTTATGACACAGAACGTTCACATTCCTGAAATATTTTCTTTATTCTGACGATGACCTGTGCTTTTTCTTGTTTAGGCCATCTCAGCACAAGATGAAAAACTGGCCCAGACCATGTTCCTGCCGCTGGCTGAACGCATGGTGGAGAAAATGGTCAAAGAGGAGAAGATCGAAGCAGAAGCAGAGGTGAGTGAAATATCTGCAGCACCTGAAGGAGTCCTGGTGTGTTGAGAGCTGCAGCTAACCATTATTTTCATAGTCGATTATTCAGCCAGTTGCTTTCTTGATTAATAGTTGCTTGTTTTAAAATGTCAGTCAGTGTTTCCCAAAACCTGAGACGACGTCCTGAAGATATTCAGTTTACTGTCATAGAAGAGTAAAGAAACCAAAAATATGTTCATATTTGAGAAGCTGAAGAGAAATCAGAGTATTTTGGCTTTTTTTCTTGAGAAATTACTCAGACTGATTAATGGATCAGCAAACTAGTTGGACATTTGTTAAATAATTGATTAACTGATAAGTTGTTGCAGCTCTAGTGGGGCTTTTAGTGCAGAGTCAAACCGTGCCGTGCAGATTTGCATTTCTGTTACCACTTTTATCACGCTGAGCTACGCCTGAGATGGACCTCATGGTCTCTTTATGTTCAGCTCTCAGTACTTCTGTAGCTTCTAACTGAATCTCTGTGCTTGGAAATGTAGTTTCTCGTCTATGTCGCTGTTTGTTCTTTCAGGTGCTTTATTTTACCGTTTCATATTCACTTTCAGTGGTGTCAGAGTTGTGTTAAGTTACTGCCAATGAAATCCCCGAATGAAAACATTTCCTGTTTGTGTTGCTTCATAATAAAAGCGTTTAAAGGATGAAACAGCAGGGAACTTTTATTGTGAAGAATTTAAGGAAACTGCATGTTTATCCCAGAGACGTGTATGAGCAGTTTATCCACCGTTTTACAGCCACTCCACTCGAGCCTCCTCAAGCTCACCTTCAGGCAGGTAGTCCTGTTGTCATCGAAATGCAAACTCCTGTCACGCTGGGCTGACGATGCTGAGTCAAACCGAGTCGAGCCAGGCCAGCTCTGTGTATAGAAAAGGGCCATAGTTGTGTTATTTGAACCTGAAGTCCTGATGGGATGTAATGATGCATTTTAACACTTAAATTCAGTTTTAATTATCTTAGAAATTGGATCTGTTATCAGTTTTACTGATTGCTCCACATTTGGTTAAATTTTCACAATTCTTATCAAATGAGTTTCGTTCAGGCAGATGCTGTTGGAACAGCCATCATCGGCACTTTAGAGACAAACCAGGACCTGTTCCTGAGCCTAATCAAAACTTGTTGTCCAAAACTGCAACTGAAAACTGGGGGAAAAAAACGTTTGACATGAGACATGAAACCCCGAGTCTGCAGGGTGAAAGTCGTGTTTTTAACCGATTCATCCATGTGACTGTTCTCACTCGGGTACAAACAGATCCTGATGTAATTTATACAGCGACATAAATCACAAATTTGCCTCAAGGAGCCTTAGATCTGTACAGCAGATGACTTCCTCTGTCCTTAAATCCTTGATTCAGATAAGGAAAACCCCCCAAACAAAACCCTCTAAACAGGGAAAACTGTGAGAAATCTCAAATGTAACCAAGGGGGTGTCTGAGGACACACAGATGTGCAGGATATGTTGAGCAGACTCTGGTCTGTTAGTCCAGGGGATGTCAATGAGTAATCATTAATTAATTAAGAATTTAACCATTTAATAATTTATTAACCGACTATGTATGTTTTGTGACACCGTTTCGTGTGGTGAGGCCATTTGTTGAATAAAGAGAACAAGAGCAGCTGATTGGAGCAGAAGTCTTATTGCACCAGACGAATGCTGGTAAAATTAGAACATGGACGTTTGATTTCAGACACAAAAGATGTTTGTGACACTTTTGACTCGTCCTCACTAATCAGGAACTTATTTCTCTTATCAAACCCGGAGGTTAAATTTGGCTTCGTACACACTAAACGCTACTTTAAACGCTGTAAACAGATTTGACGCTCACTAGTGTGGCAACAACAAGGCTTCAAACAACCCATAATGCAACGCTCGTCTGTAAGTTGGAGTTACACCGGTACAACTCTCTGTTCAAAAAGAATATCAGATATTGTGAAAACACAAATATTGAGCCCTCAAATATAATAAGACCCCGACATTTTCAAGTGTAATTCATATTTTCAGTGAATACATGAGGTCTACTTTTATTTCTCACCAGCAGACCAACAGATGATTGTTCCAGAGTTGGTGGTAATATTTACAGATGTTTCTGGTTTCCTCGGTGTGACTGCAGGTGCAGCTTTATTTTATGATCCTGGAGCGTTTGGGAAAGTGTGTCGAGGCTCTCGACGTGATCAGAGGCCCACTCGGAGGTACGTGTGTGTGTGTGTGTTCTTCTGTTTGTTCCTGAAAAATCATCAAAATGAACATCTGTTAACAGGGCCTGTTCATGAGTACTATACACTTCAGTTCAATTTCTTTATTTATAAAGACAGTACAAATGAATCAACTTGTCTGCAAATGTGTCAGTGTTCACCAGCTGGATAATTCTCATCTGCAGTGCTTTTGGCAAGATGTTCTAAAATCAGTGAAGTGGAGGGTGAAGAAATGCAAACATAGGACAGTAAGACTAACTATTACATTCTCAAGATAATGCACAGTCATCATGTAATAATGCAACAGATCGCAGCAAAATATTGATGCAGTAATACAGCCCAAATCATCTCGCAACCCATGAGCAGAATGTGGCCCTTTAACGACCTCAATCTGACAATTTGAGCATTTATAAATGTGAAAAAAGTATAAATAATTTCTTCAAATGAGAGAGAGAGACACAGAGAGACAGAGAGGATATTTAACTCATTGGTTTTGTCTGTTGTTCAGCACAGAGGTGCATCTTTTTACACTTTAAAATTCCTGAGTTTACAGGTCAGACATGGATTATAATATATTTATAAATTCAGCCCCTCAGCACTAAACTTTTTTCCAAATCTGGCCTTTCTACAAAAGTAATTAAATAGTCCTGAAATAATATAATAACATCCACTATTCAATGTTTTCAGCGGAGCAATGAGAAGCAGCAGAACACAAATGAGCAGAACCGTTACAGAACCACATTCACAAAACAGCAGGACATGGATGAAATATTAACAAATGATAATATTAATTTTAATGGTAACATCACACATGAAACACAAATCAGATGTCTCCAGTCCAGATACGTCCTCACCTTTGTGTGTCTGTGTTTCCCCACAGAGAAGCTGACCAGCGAGCTGCAGAGCAGAGAAAACAAGTGTATGATGCTCTACCAGAGACTACAGCGCTGGCCCGAGTGTAACGCTTTGGCCCACAAGCTGCTGCTCAAAAAGTGAGTCTAGACTCACACCTGCCTTTAACACACAACCACTGATGAGCGCACAAGTCACAAACCTGTGTGTGTGTTTCTGTTTCCAGTCCCGATGATTGGCAGTTCTATCCCGCCTACTTCGACTCCCTCTTCCACCTCATCGATCAGTCGTGGAGTCCGCCGGAAGAAGGAGAACAGTGAGTGCAGAAGGTTTTCATTTTAAACAGAAGCTGGTGTTGAATGTTTGTCACAGGCCGATCGATGCAGGATTATTAAAGTCGAAAGAGATTTTAAGAGGAGCTGTTTTTTAACAGGACATCATGTTATTATGCAGAAAAATAAACCAAAAGACTCTCAGGTATGAAACAGGTAATAAAGATCACTGGACAGAAACGTAGATATTGAATTAATTCCCCATAAGTGAACACTTGTTTGTTTACAGGTGCGCTAATATCACTTCTAATCCTCCTCATGTTCGTTACAAAGACAAGAGTCAACTTCTCTAATTATTGTTTTTAATTGGTCAGTGAGGAGGGCTGCCTCTTTTCAGACAGAAACATCTGTTAATTTATCCAGTTAATCCATTTACCAGGATTTCTGTCTATATTATTGAAACTACAAGAAAACATTTTCCAGCCACTCTTTCTGTGAACTTGACTGATTTAAAAATGTGTCATTTGTAATGATACAGTAAAGTAACACTAAACAACGCTGCTGCTGAAACAAGACAAACATTATTCTGCGTATAAAAATAGTAAATAAAACACTTGTTGAACTAAACTGCTACATTTTCCTGTTTCTTCTCATCAAACTGTTTTTTCTTGAAGTTATCCAATAATGCTGATAGATTACAAAAAATACATTTCTCCTTTTGATGGATAAAACTGCTAACTTCTTTCCACATTGTCTAATCAGTGTAGACTAAAATAAAGCAAGATCATTTTAATTATATTTGAGTTATATTGATTTAAGACCCCTCCATACTAATAATAATAAGATGAGATCAACTTAATTGATCCCACACTGGGGAAATTCAAACATTACAGCACCTCAAAGATCAAAAAGGAGTGAGTGATAAATAGAAAACACAAATCAAATAAAATATAAAAATATGAATTTAAAAACTAAACACACAGACTATCTGCATCATTCACTTATACAGATATATGGACCGATATATGTGGATAGTTGTACAGGATAATATACATTTACACAGATGTACGGGGACTTTGATGATGAGCAGCAAATTCGCAGGATGAATCAAAGTATGAAGATGTTATTGCACATGATGATTTAGAGTGAAACATGCTGATGTTGCACAAATCTGGTACCAGTTCTGGCCGCCTTTTAAGAAATTGGCTAAATCATAAATCATCTGTTGTTCTTTGGATGACAAGTTGACAAGTTGACAAATTAATCGAGAGCTCATCCTTCGACCAGACGGAGCAGGTTTAGAACATCTTGCGCCTGCTGAGTCGTCCTTGAATCGCTGCGAGCTTCCTGCAGCGCTGTGGTGGTGTTGACCTCGAAACTTTGGAGGGCAGTGAGAGAAAAGATGCACCCAGCATTCATCTGTGTCTCTGTGTCTCTGTGTCTCCGTGTCTGTCTCCAGCTGTTCGGAGGGTTCGGTACATCACACTGTGGCTGAGGTGGTGAGGTTTGTGGAAGAGAGAATCAAAGGGGAGGACGACAAAGAGTCTCGCTCGCTCAGAGGACCATATTTAGCTCGGCTTGAATTGATGCACAGACTGAGAGAGCGGGACTGTCCTGAAGAGAGCCTGCTGGGTAAAAACACACGGATTATAGATCAGGGTTTCTGCAGGTCTTTAAAAAGTCTAAAATCCAAAAATCAGAATGGTCGGCCTTAAAATGTTTGACATCTGATTTTTACAGGTGTTAAAAACTGATTGAATTATGAAGTTAACATTATCTTTATAAAGTTGTGTTAACTTCAGTCTGGCTTTTAAATGTATACAAATAATACAAAAAAATAACAGAACACAGTCGGTTCATTGAAACATACAAGTTTGACGTTTGCACAGGAGGACTGCCGTGATTATTGGAATTGCAGGAAGCTATGATCATTGGTCAGATTTGCAAAAAAAATAAAAGTTGTGTTGAATGGGGAAAATTGCAGGTTGTGCAGAATTCACGGAGGTTGGTTGATTTGCATTAATTGTTGCAGCTTCCTGGTGAGACTGACTAATTGAAACCTGCAGAAACCCTGATTAAAAACAGTTCCTGTTGCCTTGTTGTTGAGTTTCATCCTGCTTTAACGTTTCTACGTGGTTTTTAACAGGTGAGCCTTTGGATCTAATGGTGCAGTTCTTTGGGAAGTTTGGAGACAAACCCTGCTGCATCACCGACCTAAAAATATACCTCCATCTGCTCTCTCCTGATCAACACGTTCAGGTAAGAGCGAGAACTGTTAAACTGACTCCTGGGAAGTGAAGGTTGGACTCTAAGACAAATCTTTCTCCTCAACTTTTCAGTTCATTAACCGTCTGAGTGAAGCGGTTCCACTGGGGGAGCAGGGCGAGGACGGATTCGCGTTTCCGGAGGATACCAAAGCGCTACAGAGGCATTTGTGTGTGTGTCAGCTGAGCCGATCGCTCGGCCTGCATCACTCTCTCGACGTGGACGGAAAACTGCGTCTTATCGCTGAGCTCAAAGCTCATTATCGTCATGGACTCAAGTTTGGTGAGTAACACTTTTATTCACACTTTGAGACCTTTTGGTTTCAACATTTGTTCAGGATAATCCGATTTTACACGCAGCAAGGAGGCATAAAATCCTGTTGTAGAATTACGCGAAACAAACACAAACGGTCTGATTTCAGCGTGATTTGGGCTCAATAAGCAGAAAAATGGAAGCCCTTGTTCATCAGCACGTCTGCTCTCATAATAACCATCACCCGTAATCATCATGGCAGTAAATCAACATCAGTGCTTTTATGATGACATTCTTAGAAAAAAAGAAAAGTCCCTTTGGCACAGTGCCGTTTGTTTTCACATCCTGTGGAGAAACTGTGAAGGTTAGATAAATTCTGATTAAAAAGAAATGACGCACTGATTTTTGCATGTGATGAGACACACAGTGATCTTGTTCAGTGTTGGAATGCAACTTTTTATTTTATTTTCAAAGAGAAGAAGGAGATGCTGCTGGATGCACTGAAAAAGACATAAAGAGCGAGAGTCAGGGCTCCTCGAAGGCGTTTAATTATTGTCAAAACCCACACACACAGGAAAAAAAACCAGGTGCATGCACATGATATGAGCACACAGAACACGAGCAGAAAAGCATCCTCATGTATGCCTGACAAGATCAGATTGTCATGCATGCTTCTGGCTTTCAATGTGCGGTTTGGTTTCTGTCAGTTTTGTTTTCTTTCATGTCATCGGTGAGTGTTTTTACTGTGGTTGTTGTAGTTGGAGTTATTCGTCTCTTCTGGTTTTTTGTAGTTGTGGGAATCTCTGGGTACCTCACGATTCATTAACGATTCAGGGGCAACGATTCGATGATACAACGATTCTCGACGCATCAAAATTTAAAACTTTTAAGCTATCGGGTGCCAGTTTGATTTTATTTATCTGCAGCTGCTTGTGTTCAGCCATCGTCACCAAAAACTCAAGAAGTAGCCGAGTTTTTACACATCAGACTCAACAGACTTAAAAAACATTCATCAGGTGCAGATTCTTTCAAAACAAATCACAACTTGGTCATTTTAACAATGTTTTCAATCAAAATGAGAATAATGATGTAAAATGATCATGAACTCTAATATCACAAATCATATCGCAAATGCAATATCAGTCAAAATAATCACTTTTTTTTTTTCAAAATCGTTCAGCCCGAGGCTTTTAATGTGTAAAAATTATATACTACTTTAAGTTCTCATACAGCTGTTCTGAGTTCAGGGACACTTAAACACTGATGCATTTAAGAAGTTTGATGTATTCTGTGGGATATAAAAGAGGTTTGAAGAAAAGGGTTTGGCTGTTAGTGCCTCAACTTGAGCCAGGCTGCAACGATTAATCAATTATTAATTGACTATTAAATTAATTGCCAACCATTCTGAAAACTAAGGGTGTTTGAGTCATTTTTTTGAATAAGAAATGGACAAATTCTCTAATTTCAGCTTCTCAAAAGTGAAAAGATTTCTGGTTTCCTCGCTCCACTAAACTGACATCTGACACTAAACTGAATATCTTTGGATTGTGGACAAAATTAGACATTTGAGGACGTCACCACGGCTTTAGGAAACACTGATCGACATTTTTCACCATTTTCTGACATTTTTGGCCTAAACAACATGAAAATAATCAGCAGATTAATCGATAATGAAAATAATTGTTAGTTGCAGCTTTAAAATGAATCAGAGCCCAAAGTGACGTCTTCATATTGTGTCCAACCAACAATTTCAAACACAAAGACTCTTCATTAATTATCATAACTGACAAAGAAAAGCTGGAAATCCTCACTTCTAAGAAGCTGCAACCAGCAAATGTTTGAATTTTTTGCCTGAAAAATGACTGAACAAAACTTATTAATGATCAAAATAGCTGGCAGCTTTCTGTCCAGTTACTAATGGACCAGTTAATGCTGCTCTAGACTCTAAACGTGAGTATAAAAAGAAATATTTCTCTGTGTTTAACAGGGAAGAACGCTCTGAAGACGGAGCTGCAGTTCTCTGACATGTATTGTCTCATGGCAGCTCATGTATACGTTGACTTATGGACAGAAACTGGTGAGTTTTTCTTTCTTTCATTGCACATTTTCTGTCTCTGTCTCACCGCTGACGTCTCTAATCATGTCTCTCTCTCTCTGTGTGTTTGTAGGGGATGAGAGCATGGTGTGGCAGGGACTGGGCGTCCTCCAGGAGGGTCTGTCTCACAGTCCCTCCAACGCTCAGTTCAAGCTGCTGCTGCTGCTCCTCTACTGTCACCTGGGAGCCTTTGAGCCCGTCGTGGACCTTTACTCCAGCCTGGACGCCAAGCATGTACAGCACGACACCATAGGGTCAGTACGTTAAAAACAGAAGCCTTTAATTACATCTGGGCCTGAATTTATCAAACGTCTCAGAATCCCTTTTAAGAACTGCATTGAAAGTTACTGTCAGACTAAATACACTCACATTATGATAACTTTTTACATTTTGTGTGTTTATATTGTGTATGAAGTGGGGAAATGTTTATTTTCTGTAATATCCCCGGGCTGAAGAATGTGACTGAACATACCATCTCAATCATCGCTCTGCCGTAATAATTTTATGTTGATAAACGAGAATAATTCAGTAAATAGGAATGAATTTCATTATCTGAGGAGCTTTACAAGCATCAAAGTTTGATTTATTACTACTGACACCTACAGAACCATCACTGTCACAGAGCTTCACTGGTTTCTGAAGCACTGCAAATTGCGAGAACCTTGTTTTTTGTTTTTTTTTGTGAAGAGTCTGTGCTCGCCTACACATCCATCACAAGGTCTGTCAAAACATGATTAAAACTGTGTCTTTTTAACAAACTCATCATCTCAAATGATAACCTCTTGTCCCCTGGACTGCCTGGTTATGTCTCTACCTGACTGTCTGGCAGCTCCTAACCACATGATCACACCACAGGCGGCACAGCTACGAAACGGCCAAACATGGACGACCACATTGTCACCGAGTCACCAGTGAAGTATTGTTTAGCGTTCGTCGAAGTCAGTGAGAGGAAGTGTGTGAAGTCAGCAAACGTTCATCGTCAAGCTGCATTTTTTTGTTAATGTCTCTGCAGGAAAAAAGCCAGAGTTCAGTTTTTAGCTTCATGTCGCAGCTTTTATTGAAAATGACTTGTAGCCTGATGCTTTGTTGCCAGTAGTGTGAACACAGGAGGGAGAACGGAGTCCAGATGGACAACAGCCAGAAAAACCCAAATACAGGCAGAGAAATTTGCAGAAGTTGTATTACAGTTATAACGTAGTTCAAACTAGCTCCACCTCCAGCAGCTGCAGCAGTAACACACTGCACAGTGATGATTCAGTATTAATGATGCAGTGACAAAACGTAGTTTGGAGAGCAGACGGACTCGTCTGAGATTCATCTTGGTGAAGGATCTTGTAATGTGTGACCTCCTGTCTCTGATCAGTCACAACTTCAAGGTGTAGTTTGAACGGTGCAGCGAGCTGACAACTTGAAAACCATGTAATGTGCCCAAAGGTTAGAGCCTCTCTGGAGGGTCTCCTCAGTATCATCACAGGAGGGATTATCAAAGGTCAGACAGGTGATAAAATGTTTAAATACCTGATCCAAAAAAGTAGGACCATAAATGCGGCTGAGATTGTTTTCTTTTTCTGAGACGCTTGATAAATATTGAGTCTAGACCAGCTTTTATTATGACCAGCAAGCGATGTGTTTAAAACTTGTTTCTTCTCTTTAACTTTTCAGGTTTCTGTTAACACGTTATGCTGAGTCATTGGGTCAGTTTGCTGCAGCCTCCCAGTCCTGTAATTTCTCCCTCAGGTTTTTCCACTCTAACCAGAAAGATGTAAGTCGATCCCACTTTGAGATTTCATTTCCCATCAGTTTGACAGTTTTTTTTAAAGCCAGGCTCACACATTCTCACTCTTCACTCACTCACCCCTCCTCTCTTTCTTTCCTCCCACAGACCTCAGAGTATATCATCCAGGCGTATAAGTACGGAGCGTTTGAGAAAATCCCAGAGTTCATCGCTCTCAGGAACAGGTTGAACCAATCGCTGCACTTCGCCCAGGTTCGCACTGAGCGGATGCTGCTGGATCTGTTCCTCGAGGCCGATATGTGAGAAAATTCTCCAAACGTACACAGAATTATAGCAACTTTTGCTGCGGAGCTGAATTCTTCATTTAGTTGTTGTCTTTTTTTTTTTTTTTACTTTGCCCTGCAGTGTGTTGAGTCTGGAGGAGAGTGTGAAGGCCATGTCTTTGTCTGCAGAGGAGGACGACATCCCCTGGGATAACATGAGGGACAACAGAGACCTTACTGTTTTCACCAGCTGGGACCCTAAAGAGAGGTATGTCAACATTTTCATGATATTTTTGCAGGAACAGACCTGTGACAGGACCTCTAATCAACCTCTGCTCCTCCTCTTCCCACAGACAGTTAACTGACGACACCGGCGTCGCTCTCTAGAGGAGGAGTCCGTCTGGCTGAGAATACGCTCTCTAACTCTTCGTCTCCTCGCCTCTCTGGCCGCGCTGGGACACTCGGCCTCGCAACAGAACTCTGAGATCGCCAACGAGAACGGAGTCGGAGACAAGACGTCGGTCCTCAGCAGCCTGCTCTCCCAGCTCAACCAGACCCTACAGACGCCGCGCAGATGGCAGAGAAACGTGTACAGGTAGGTTTTGTCGTGTTTATCGATTGTCTGCACAAGATGACGATAAAGCAAGCTGCAGTCACTCAAACAGTTAGAAGCAGAAGTCCATCCACTCTCCGCATGGTGAGAGGCAGTGTTAACAGTTTATGCATATTGATGCCAGGACATTAGTGATATCTGTGACCTGCTTCCTCTTCCTGTTGCAGCTCAGTGTGGTGTAAAGAAGCAGCTGCATGAATTGTCTCATATGAAGTAGATTCTACAGCAGAAATATTTATTTGACAGAATCTGTAGGTGTCAGAAGATGTTTGACGAGAGAATATCGAACTCTGTCTGTCTGTGCAGTTGTTTAAGCGAGACAAAACTAATATCTTTAAAAATGTCCTCTTTCAAAGTCTTATCCGAACTGGTCAGAAAGCCTGAGAGCTGCACAGACACACAGTCTGCTCAGTAATACACAAAGAGCTCAGTAATATTCATTTCCAAGAATATTGTTCCACGTGTGCACAAAAGCGGATTTTATCCACAAACTCCTGGACTCAGAGCCGTGACTTAAATTTTAATGTCTCTCTTAAAACTTTCTTCTATTTTGGGACACATTTTCATCCCAAACTTGAGCAGAAGTGTTTTCATTTAACTCCTTAAAATGAGGTTGAATGATGGTTTCAAATAAAATTAGGGGAAACAAACAATTATTTTCACTATTGATGTTTTTTTCATGATTAATTGAAGTCTATAAAATGTCAAAAAAAACTGGAAAATGCTCATCACAACGTCCCGGAGCCCAAAGAGTCGATTTTCTCTTCATTTACTGTCATAAATGACAAAGAAAAGCAGCAAATCCTCACATTTAAGATGCTGGAGCCAACAAATGTTGATGACATAATTCATTAATTATCAAAATGGGAGTTAATTTTGTATATTTGTAATTATCTCTGCATAAGCACCATTTTTATTGTAAAAAAATGTAAATATCTGCAGTAATTTAAATAAAAAAGTTGTGTTTTGTTGCAGTATCCATTCCTGGGACCACCGTCGACCCGCCTGGCTCAGGCTCTGTCCAGTGGGAGCTGTCAGTGCCAGGCTGCAGCCCTCCAGCTGTCTGTCCACCTACAGGAGCTGGAGACTGTTGGACTTGGTAAGAAGACACGACAGCGTCATGAAGCAGACAGCTGCCGATGGTTTTATACTGACCTCTCCTTTCTTTTTCCCTCTTAGACGAGCCGTCGGAGCTTCAAACCCAGATCTGTAACGGTTTCCAATCATTAGTAGTTCAGCTTCAAGGTGAGTCAGCAGCTGGATTTCACTGTAATAAACTGCAGTTTTATTCTGTGTCTGTTCTTCATGTGTCTCATTTCTGTCCACAGAAATTCTGAATAAATGCAAAGGAGATTTATTGGAAATGAAAGAGAGCAAATTAAAAACCTCACCCTCCTTATTAGAAAACCTAGTCTTCTTTGTTGAGGTGAGACATCTCTGCTTCCACACATTAGAAAGCACATTATTTCACTCCCATACTGGATCTGACGTGTAAATTATTCATGTTATTGTGCAGACGATGTGCGTAGTGTTGTGGATGGCTAGTCACTGTGCCAAGATCCTCCGACCACTCAAGACGAGTCTACAGAAGAAAAAGAAGAAGAAGAAAAAGGATGCAAACACAGCTATGGTACAGTTTTAGTGCTCGTATTCATCCACACAGAAATATTGGCCTGATCGGTGCTTTAATGGAAACTCCTCGCTGCTGATTTGTGTGTCTTGCAGCCGGCGGTGGTGTGTGGGTTCCAGGAGCTGACGGGGAGCTTGCAGGACCTGCTTACCCAGGCTCTGGAGCACATAAAGGGGCAGGAAACAGGCTTGACAGCCCTCAAACTGGCCAGTTTAAGCTTGGAAGGATACCCAGAGGTCAGTGTGCAGACACAGCAACAGGATTTAAACTCTCATCTGATCTGAAAAAGTTTTATCAGCTACTGATCTTTTGTTGAGATTATTTACTTTTCTTCTTCAGATAAAGTTAAATCTTTGAGTTTTAGAAACTCAGAAAAATTAAATTCTGTTCAGAGTAAAGTCAAAGTTTATGTGAAAGAATTTAATATTTTCAGTTAAAGGACCAAAATAAAGACAAATCAGGTTCACAGCTCACTGTGACCAGATTTTGAAATAAAATTCTTTTGAGTTTCTAAAACTCAAAGTTCAAGTTTATCTAAAGAAGAAAAGTAAATCATGTCAACTAAAGATTAAAGGTCAGCAAAAGTTTTTAAAGTTTATTTCAAAACAGAAGATTGATTTGGCTCAGAACTTTTTTTTACAGTGTAAAAGTGATTCTAACATTGGCCAGCTGTAAAAATAAAGTGATAATATTTCATCACCTAAAATGTGCGTCATAGCGTGCGTCTATGGTTTTGACGGTGGTCATGGATGCCAAATTTAAAAAAACAAGTCTAAAGGGAAAATAGAGAATTTAATAGTCTTGGGTTCCAGACAGATTCGTAACCTCTGAATCAGAGACAAGCTAGTGTCCCGCTTAATGGAGGGAACAGCCACAGGAGAGTATTTCTGGTAAACGGTGTGTAATCAGCTGACAGTTTCCCTCTTTTTATTTTTGTGTGTGTGTGTGTGTTTCAGGAGGAAGCTTCGTTTATGAAGGCTGCTATGGACAAGGTGCAGAGCAGTTACCTGCGCTCGCTACAGGAGGTGGGAGACCTGCTCAAGAAGAGAGCGGAAACTTTAAAGAACCTCAAGATCTGAACACCATCACACACGCCCAAAAATAAAGACGACTATAACCCTCCCCTCCTCCTCTTCAACCAAGGTCCCCACACCGCCGTCTGTCTGTCAGCCCACCAGCTAACCTACGACTCCCCCCTCCTCCACCCCGCTGGTCCGACAAACCCCCGACCCCACCCGCCCGAGCACACAGTCGTTACTGACCTGCATCCTTCTCACTCGGCGTTTGTGAGCTCTCAATCTGGATGTTTTTTTTTTTTTGTTTTTCCCTTTTTTTTTTCTTTTTTTCTCTGACTTTTCAACACACACCTCTGGGACATTTGCAACTCTTATAGCACACAAGCTTGTAAGTAAAGTCATGAATTTATACAGCAATTATACGTGAAAAATGAGGGAAAAAAAGACACGCTCCTTTTAAATAAAATAAAATAAAACAAATAGAGCAAATTAGCAAACATGAATAAGCAGTTTTAGAACTAATCTAATAAATTATTGTACATAGTTAAAGAGCAACTACCACAGCGATATAAGACACAATAAACCACTATTCTGTTCGTCAGTTATGTTTCCTCTTTATTCCTCGCTCTGTTTTACTGGTGAGAACAATCACACACACACACACACAACACAGACACACTGGGACTGTTAACACTAAGGAGGAAAACTCTTTCAATGTGCTGCTTTTCCAGCTGTTTCTCTCCGTCAAGAGCAAACGGGCACAATTTTGCGTTGAACTGACGCGTTCTGTGGAAACACGGACACCTGCAGACTGATGTTTCCCCGTTCAATAATTATTTTCTCAGTCTTTTTCTTTTTCTTCCCTTTGTTTTGCTTTGTGTATCTCGTGTGTTGCTTTGGTACTGAAAGTGGAACCACAGCTGTAGTTGCAGTATTATAAAGATCAGTGGTGGGATGAGTTAAAATATCCAGGACTTTTTCTTTTTCTTTTTCTTTTTTTTTTTTTTTAAGAAGTCTGAATTGTCTCCCTGCTCTTGTTTCTTCTTTCTTTCTTTCTTTCTTTTTTTTTATTTTTATTTAAATTTCTAGTAGAAGTGATGCTTGTAAACATGTCTGTTGTGCCAGCACAAAAAAAAAAAAAATCAAATAATGAGAATCCTTCAAGACTGGATTGATTATAATTAGGGATGCACGATTTTTTTGACTGGACTTTTACAGATAATAAACAGTTAGTTGAAATTTTAGTGGAATGGCTCCCTGAAGCTTTCAAATAACAGGAGGTGCAATATTAATGTGTCAAAAAAACATTTTAAATGAAATACTGTGATGTTGCCCCGCACAGGATATTTTACACACTTAAACACCTGCAAAGATTTTCGAGCTGCGACGACTAATCAATTATTAATCAATTCTGAAATATATTTTCTGTTTTCTTTACTCCTCTGACAGTAAACTGAATATCTTTGGTGTTGTGGATGACGTTCTGCACTTTGGGAAATGCTGATCGACATTTTTCACCATCGTCTGACATTTTATAGACCAAAAATTATTAACTTGAGAAAATAATCGACTATGAAAATAATCGTCAGTTGCAGCCCTACAAAACTTTCACCGTAATCATTTTATTTATATTTTTCAGTGAAAATAAGACTAATGATTGTATCTTCACACAGTTGCAATATCAGTCAAAATAAGCGCAATTAAATAATTCTTCAACATCACCTCGATCTGATGTGCTGATATTTTCCAACTCACGGCAACTCAAGTCTCTCCTGCCTCCTCGTATCAAAATGGCTCACTGGCAGGTGCAGACGTAAAGCGCGATGCTTTTCCCGAATGTGCACGTTCATTTGTGGACATTAAAACAAAATTACCGCAGACAGCTTTTGTTTTTCTCCTTGTTCTTAAAAGATTTCTTGTAATAATCAGAATGATGGCTCTTAAAGGAGTAGTGTGGATAATCTGAAGTGTGGTTGTTTGAGGTTCATCACTTCACCTTTCTGACATCTTCTCTGATGGGAGAAACCACTGTTCTCTCCAAACCAACCAAACTCCATTAGCAAAATCAGTGATTTTACTTTGCAGAACACAGGAGTGTTCTGTTCTGCTGCTGCCTCCATCCGTTAGTTTGTTTGTTTCATTGTGTGAATTCGTCTTATTAAAAGATTCATTCAGATTCACCAAAGTTACACAATAAAACAAACAAACTAACACATTTAGGCAGTGGTAGACCAGCAACTCCTGTGTTCTGTGAGGTAAAATTACTGTGTATACTAATGGAGTTTGGTTGCTTCGGGCAGAGTGATATTTCACTCATAAAACGATGGTTTCTCATCAGAAAAGTCTGCCTGACACCAAGGTAAAGCAGGGGAAATATTTTAAATATAGTGCACACTTAAACTGATATTGATTTCTGTTACGTTTTGCTGCTGACCCGTCCAAGCATACATTGTTTAGATTCTGTTCCATCTCTACAGACTGGGGACGTGCAGACTGCCCGCAGGTAACACCGATAATGGATACGTACCTCATACAACCCCACTTCAAAAGAATCTGAACTTTGCCTTTTTAATAAGGGCAATTAAATTTGTAGTATTGAAGGGATGTGATTTGACTCGTCCTCGTACGACCGACGCTGAGTGATCGCGCAAACAGCAACTTTGATTTCTGTTTGAGATGCTCCACAAAACCTCCACACTGCACGCTGCATCATGTGCACATAATTCAGTCCTCCAGGATTTTGCAGACTTTTTCTGGGATTGTTGCAGCCTGAAATGTCTGATTTCACAGCACTTTTCTAAGAAATCGCATGTTGTGATGTTTTTAGGCTTTTTTTTGCAATGAAATTGCAGAACCAAGTGAAAATTGCAAAAAAAAAATTTATTTTATTTTGAATAATTCATTAAAAGTCAACAGCAACTTGGAGCTCAAACTCAGTCAAAACAGCATAAAATTGTAAAATATAAAAGTACACAGAGCGTTGATAAATGTCAATAACAATGACAAACCTAGTTCTTTTCAGCACCCAGGACAAAATGAAAAAATAAAAATACAAAAACAAATTATGATGGCAGGGCACAAAATTAAATTTCTCCATCCAAATGCTGGTAAAATCTGCAAGTTGCTGGTAGATGTGCTTCACTCACAAGTCAAAAAGAGAACAGTAATGTTTGAAACTGGCTGTTAAAATTAAATCATTATCGTGCATCTCTAATTGTAAGTACTTAAGAGGCCCTGTTAGACTATCTTAGATCACCCATGATGCATCATTTCCTCTGACACTGCAGGCAAGAAAACTTTTTTCTAGCAGAGAAAATGTAGTGACAAGATTTCAAATACAGTTTTCCAGACGCTAGAATCCACGTTTGGTGAAGAGCGTGTGTTCTAGTTCAGTCTGGACCAGAAGATGGAGAGTATTTTGTTTACTTTGACCCATTTTCAGCTCTGTAGAATAAAACGTTCTGGGCTCTTTGTGTTTCACAGACGAACGTTGGACCTAATTGTAAATAAAAGTTGAGGCAGCCTTTTTTTTTTTTTTTTTTTTGAAGTAACGGTGTGAGAGGACATTAGTGTGTTTTTAAAAAGCAGCTGCAGTAGATACGATGAGATTTGCCCCCCGTGTTTTATGTTTTTTGTCATTCCCACCTCAGACACACTCGAAAACAGTCTCCTGAACCAAAACGATTTCAGCATCCTCTCAGTCTGAGAGAAAAGAGCATCTTCTATTCTAACCAATGAGAAAAGAGCAGACAGTGACATCGTTTACAGACTTCACCAAGCAGCACTGACTGATTTTTTTTGTTTGTTTTACTCTTTTATTAAGAATTTGGCAGAGCAATGTGAAGATGTGAGTGAACGGTGACTCCCTCCTCCTCCTGTTAGTCTTGTATATGCACACAGTCACACGTCTGCTAATAATAAATGCCTTTTTTTTCTTTCCGAAGACTCGAGCCCGTCTGTCTGAATGGATCCGCGGCTGCAGAGAAGATGTTTGTGATCAGACTTACATGTGTTGTTGTTGTTGTTGTTGTTGAGGTTCAGAAATAATGGTTGACAATCTGGAGTGTCATCTCACCACCCCCTTTTGTTAGAAAATGGAAAACAGAAACACTGGAATGTCAAAGCTTTTTTAAATAAAAAAGTAAATGTGAGAACTCGGTTGTGAAACGTCTTTTTATTTAGAAGCTGTGGAGCTGCAACGATCAGTTTAAGACAGAAAATTAACTGTTTTGATCATTTATTGATTGTTTTAGTCATTTTTCAATGAGTGAGGATTTGTCGTTCTTTGACATAAATGATAGTTGAGACTAAGTGAGCATTTTGTTTCACTATTTTTCTGTATTTTATAGACTAAACTATCAATTAATCAATAATGAAAATGGATAAAATTAGTTGCAGCCAAAATAAATACATAAATAGAGAA
The DNA here is from genome assembly GCA_034769285.1 of Lutjanus argentimaculatus. NCBI lineage: Eukaryota > Metazoa > Chordata > Actinopteri > Lutjaniformes > Lutjanidae > Lutjanus > Lutjanus argentimaculatus. The sequence continues at coordinate 40,363,268 of JAWZSL010000005.1, read as the reverse complement.
AATAAAAATATATTTTAGTGGAGCAGCTAGTTCTTTTGTCTTGAATTTCATTTTTAGAACCAAAAAACAGCCACCTGACTTTGAGCAACTTGAATAAAATCTTTTGAATATTGGATGTTTGAATTTGAGCAAAAACAACCTTGAAATTAATCTGACTTTCTATGTTTTTAACCAATCAAGGATCATTTATTATTGATCCCCAGAGAGAAAATTCTGGTGTTGCTGCAGCACAGGGAGAAAAATAAGTACAGTTAAAGAAAAGGTAAAAATAAGAGTAGAAATTAAAAATAAATAAATGAATAAATTAGAAAACTCAAAATTTCAAGGCTGCACTTCATCCTGCAGCACTGTCTGTAATAAAGACACGATTAAAAGCAGGTAAGTACATGTAATAGTAACAGGTTACCATCTGCTACAACAACAAACACCAAAATAATGTATAATATGATTTCGTGTTTGTATTGACGTAGAAACAGAATGAGTATGTGTAATAAAATTGTATAAAACTAACTTATTTTAGTATGAATATGCAATTTAAAGTGCTCTCAAATTAAAATAAGAACATCTTCAGTTTCATGACAGCTCGGCAAAGTCGAGCTGCTGAGAGATCAATCAAAAGATTCAATCGAAAGCTCCTAAAACAGCCACTAAATATTCTTTTGTGTTTTGTTATTTACATGTCTTTGTTCTATTTATTTCTCATAATTTTTAGGTGTCGTGTTCCAGGTTTAATAGCCGTAGTCACAAATTATCGTTTTGTCCTTAATGTAGTAAAACACTGATTTTTAAGCATTTTTCAGTTCTTTAAATTAAATCTATAACGGGTGCAGTGCGCAGTAGCGCCTGCAGGTGGCAGCAACTCAGGTCAGCTTAATTACTGCTGATTCATTTAGCTCATGAAGAAGAGCGACATGCTAGAAACAGCTGTGAACACAGAGATAGGCAGTTAGTTTAAGTCTTCAGTGCGTTAGCGTTTAAAACATAAATGTAATGTTTGTGTTTCTGTTCGGTGGAGATAAAAACAGCATGACGAACAAACTGCTGTGACAGAACTAAAAGGCGTTTGCTTTGGCTGCCTTTAACGCGTAGTTATATTTAGCCGTTAGCTAATTAGCCTGCTAGTCGTCCAGCTAGCTGGACGTGTAGCTGCTGTAGCTAGCTGGACGTGTAGCTGCTGTAGCTAGCTGAGACTGTGTAGCTGCTGTAGCTGCTGTAGCTAGCTGGACGTGTAGCTGCTGTAGCTAGCTGTCACACCAGGTTCGTTGTTTGGTTCTGTGTAGAAGTCGTCGCCTCTTTGTTAACACATGAGTGTGTCTCTGGTCGTTATCCGTCTGGAATTAGCCGACCAGTCTCCTTCTCCTCAGGGTTTCCGGTACTCAGCTGGTGAGTGAACGTTTAAAGTCACTGCTTTGTTTGTGGTCAGTTAGGCCTGGGAGCTAACTTAACTTAACACAGTGACCAGAGAGGTGCTCACAGACTGAAGACCCGTCTGTTTCATGTTGAGCAGACATTTACATCATTTAAAGATTCTTTATGAAGAAGAAGGAAGTGTCATTACGTCATAAACCAGCATCCATTACTCTGCCTGGAGACTCTGCTGATGTTTGCATTGAATCAGTGTGTGTCTGTGTGCTGTTTAATGAACAGAAGCCTCTAATAAAAACAGGATCAAGCTTCAGAGAAAAACACAGTGACTGTTTTCTCCCCTTTCGTTTGTTTACAGGTCTCCAAATAGCATCCAGATATAACTGGGGCTTAATCAATTATTAATCAGTTCTTGAATTATTTGACAACTAAATTAAATAGTTGGTGATTAATTTAGCAGTTGACAATTAACAGATTTATTGATTAATCATTGCAGTTCTATACTGTACTTCACAGGGATCATGGTGAGTCAGATTAGTGTATCGATGCACGATTAATAATTAGAGTAAACATTTCATTTAAATATGTGATATTCCCGTAACATTAACTTCATTAATCATTACCTCTGTCTGTCATGATAAAGCAAGAATAGAAAATAATATTTGTTTATCATAAACTTAAAATTTTCAAAGGACACTTCACTTTCAACTTTTTTTTTTTCAAATTTGCATTGTGCATTGCATTTTAATTTGACTCACCATGAGTCTGTAATCATCTTCATCAGCAAATAAACAAGTGCGCACATTTAGAAAAATCAGGATTTTCTTCAAATAGATAAAAAAATCTTGAGTTTAGGATTAGTAAATATTCTTAACAAATCTGAATTGTTCCTTTTATCTTCTGGCGCTTTATCATGACTGACAGAATTTAACGTATTTAAATGAAATGTTTACAAACCTCCTGAGATTATTATTGTGAATTAGGAGGCTAATTTAACTCACCAGGAGCCCTGTAAAGTGTACCTCATCATCTTTGGATTCTGTTTGGAGACCAACAGCAAGTAACACTTGCACACATTTAGAAAAATCAGCCTGTGTGTTATTCTCAGGGGTGTGTTCTGTCATTTGTTAGAGTCATTTCTTCATCAAAGGTTATATGACGTAGATATGTTTTAGTGTGTTTCTCCATGCATCTCCTATAGCGTCACTAGAACTGGCAACAAGCAGAGTATTAGAACGTTCTTTAATGACATAATGACGCTTCATTCTTTTTCAGTTTCCTTACCTAACTCTAACAAATGTGATTAACGTCTGCCAGCTTGTCCATTACAGCTCTTACAGACTCTCTGTCTCTGTTGTCCTCAGTTGAAGGCATGTCAGATGAGGAACTGCAGGAGAAAGCTCTGGGTGTTGCCAAACACACTCTGAGCGGAAAGACGGATCTGGAAAGAGCAGCCGTTCTGCACCAGCACATTGGCAGCAGAGCCATGGGGGACATGGTGATAGAGACCTTTGAGCCCAGTCCAGGTGAGGACGTGCACGCTGCAGAACGCTCTAAAACCAGCAAGCTGGAGAAACACAGTAATTATGTCATTATTCATAGTTCCAGGTATCCTGGCACCACCAGACAAATTCACAAATGAGAACATCACCTCTGCAGATTTGTCTGGCTCCCAGGCTCAGTCACAGACACACAATGTTTTTAAATTAGTGTCTGTTGTAAACGAGCTCTAAAGGGTCCAGTGTGTAAGATTTACAGGGATTTATTGACAGAATATGGCTGAAATTGAATATAATATTTATAAGTATGTTTTCATTTGTGTATAATCACCTGAAAATAAGAATCATTGTGTTTTTGTTATTTTAGATTGAGCTCTTTATATCTGCAGTGGGAGCAGCTCCTCTTCCACCATTTTTCTTCAGTAGCTCAGAACAAACAAACCAAACACAGGCTCTAGCCTCTCACGTTTTCTCGTAGGTTTCAAAACAACCTTGCTTGAAGTAAGAGGGTGAGACAAATTGTTTGCAAATCATGTTCCTCAGGGTACCACTGCCCTACATGTTTTAGATGTTTCCCTGCTCCAGCACACCTGATTCAAATGATAAGGTTGTTATCAGGCTTCTGCGGAGGCTTGATGACGAGCTGATCATTTGAATTGGGAAACGCTGCTTTGAAGGATAAGTTAGGCAGCACGTTGTTTTTCCTAATGTCAGCAATATTGTGAAAAGACCGAGACCAAATAACAGTCGATCCAACAACAGTAATTCAGACTGTTATCTGTGTATTCAAGCATTAGGCTCATTCAGGATGAGCTGCGATCTGCCTGGAAAGTAGATGAGATCAGATCCTCCTGCTGTAACATGATCCTCTGTTCTTTTATTTGCCTTGCAAAGCACTTTGTAGCTGTTTGTTGAAAAGTCATATGTGTAACCTTTGTTATTATCTGTCACAAAATATCTGCTTGTTAACAGTTTAAAATCTCACTGCATGACAAATAAACTGTTGAGGAAACTGCTGGCGCACATCGAAATACATTAGATCCTTAGATGTGTCAGATTCTAGACACTCCTGCCTCCATTCACTCCTAAAGTTTTGTTGTTGTGTCGTTTTTTTTCATTGTCTGCTTTTAGTTTGTGGTTCTTCTGTGAGGATCACGTCAGCAATTTGAGTAGGTTCAGTAAACCCAGACAGTCGTTAGCTGACAATGAGCACTATTCAATGTTTTTGTAGAATCTTGAACTAAAAGGTGCAAAGGAATCAAGATGTTTGTGGAACTGAATTGTAACGTTGTGTTGGCGCAGGCTCACAGTATGAGGATGAAACTGTGGCCACAGAAAGAGGAGTATATACAATATCTGTGACCTGTTTTCAAAGATTTATTCAGTAGGAACCAGTGGACTTAAAGCTGAGAGCCACCAATAAAACCAAACAAATCTATAAACTACTGCCATCTTTACCCTTTAAACACATCAAATAATGATTGATACTGTGTTTTGATTGTAGATAAAGGAGGAGGTGAAGACTCTGGTGGTTCAGCTGAGCAAAACGGTGAAAACAGTGCAAAGACTGAAGCAGACGGTCAGGAAAACACTGAGGCTTCACCGGACACCAGTGAAGCGACCGGCGCCGCCCCGGACTCTCCCTCCAAACAGCTGCCAGACCAGATCTCTTTCTTCAGTGGGAACCCGTCGGTGGAGATCATCCACGGCATCATGCACCTCTACAAGACCAAGTGAGTCACAGCTGACGTCTTTATTCGTTCCTTCAGACTTTATCCGCTTTTCTGTTTCAGCACGAAATGTGTATGTTCTGTCTCGTCGCAGCAAAATGACGTCACTGACTGAAGACGTGAGACGCAGCGCGATGGTGTGCATCCTGACCGTCCCCGCGACCATGACCAGCCATGACCTCATGAAGCTAATGGCTCCATTTAATGATGTCATGGAGCATATGAAGATCATACGGGACTCGACGCCGAACCAGTACATGGTTCTGATAAAGTTCTCTTCACAGGTAACATCTCTGCATCCTCATAATCAGTGTTTGTTGTGTTTTCATACTGTTTGTCTGTTAGTTTGCAAAAAAATCTGGTTTGAATCGACCTCGGTGCCTTAAGATCTGTTGATTATATTTTGGTGTTTATTCAGCTCTGAGTTTCAGCGTCAGTCATTATTATTGTGCTGTGTTCATGTTCTGGAGGAAGTTCCAGCACTCAGGACTTCCCTGTTTGCTGCTTAATAGAATTACATTCAGGAGCTGTTTTCTCTGACACAAGACGAGCAAACAGTTCTCAGCTTTAGACTTTGGAGTGTTAATGTATGTGCAGGTTTGTGTCTCTAATGCCTTGTAGCATACTTTTAAATCTCTGGATATTTTTGACCTAAAGCTTCTGTTCTTCTTCTCTGTCTCTGTTCAGGCAGACGCAGACAGTTTCTACACAGCGTGTAACGGCCGACAGTTTAACTCCATAGAGGAAGCAGTGTGCCAGCTGGTCTATGTGGAGCGAGCAGAGGTCATCAAGTCTGAAGAGGTAAATACGCTCATTCTGAAGTGTTTCTCTAATAACGTAAAGGTGTGGAGTCGAGTGACAGATTTGATGACTTTATATTCAACTTGACAAAACCATAAAAGACTTGCAACTTGACTTGGGCTTTAAGACCAAGGACTTGTGACTTCACTTGGACTTGAAAATACAATAGAATGGACAGGATCTCGAGGCATAGTCGTCCTGTTCAGTGGGCTGAGGACTGCACCGCTGCTTTTTGTAGATGAATGTGGTCCTGATGCAGGAGATGCCGACCTCCTGCACTCACTGGATCAGTTCACTGCTGAGTGTGAAGCAGCTGGGATGAGGTTCAGCACCTCTAAGTCTGAGGCCTGGTTCTCAGGAGGAAACCAGTGGATTGTCTACTCGAGTAGGGAATGAGCCCTTACCCCAGGTGAGGGAAGTAGCTCGGGGTCTTGTTCTCGAGTGAGGGGACAACGGGGCATGAGATGGGCCGGAGAACTGGAGCAGTGGGAGCGGTATTGTGTTCGCTTTACTGCACCATTGTGATGAAAAGAGAGCTGAGCCAGAAGGCAACGCTCTTGATCTACCAGGTCAATCTTCGTTCCTACTCTCACCTGTGGTCATGAAGGGGTCATGACCGAGAGAACGAGATCGCAGATACAAGCAGGCGAAATGGGATTTTCCAGGGATAGGGTGAGAAGCTCAGCCATCCATGAGGCACTCAGAGTAGAGCTGCTGCTTCTTTGCGTAGAAAACAGCCAGTTGAGGAAGTTCAGGCATCTCATAAGGATGCCACCTGGTCGCCTCCCTAGGGAGGTGTTCCAGGTACATCCAGCAGGGAGGAGACCACAGGACAGACCGAGGACTAGGTGGAGGGACTGTATCCCTACGCTGGCCTGGGAACGCCTCAGGATCCCCCAGTCAGAGCTGGTTAATGTCTGGGGTCTCCTGCTGGAACTGTTACCTCAAGGCCAAAGATTAAAAAGTCTGTTATTTAAATGTTTTTAAATTGGTGAATCCACAAACTGATTTCCCTTCATGTCCTGAATCAACTAACATTAACATGATTCCTTCTCGGCAAGTCGACACTTAATTGTGGAGATCCACTTTGTTTAAATCAGTCAGACAGCATCCAGTCAATTTGCAGGAGAAAACCATGAAGAATTAATATGTTAATGAGATTCATTTGGAAAAAAACGATACTAAACATCATTTTATTTGTGTACAAAACCTCTTGAGGTGGTCAACAAAAAGTATTTTGCAGGTAGAAAATTACAAATTTCAACTTTGTTCAGTTTTTGAGTTACACAAAGTTAATATTCAGCAAGCTAATGCTTAGCTGTCGTTAGCTTAACAGCTTAGTAACTTTGTAAACAACGAGGCTACATTAGGACTCGTGTAGGACTCAAAATTTGTAGGATTTCGTTGACCTGACCTGACCTTTGAGTTTCAAAGACTAGATTTACTTGTGATTTGCTGTGACTTGGTCCCACCTCTGAATCACACCAGTGTTCAGTCTCAGATAGATCAATAGAGTTTATTATTTCAGTTGATCATTGTAGAAGTTTTTTATTTAAGCAGACAAGCAAGACAATGTGAGGATTTTGTGTTTGTGACTATGGGACAAAATAAGACGTTGGAAGCTTGATACCAGTTTTCATGTGTGATACCACGACCACAACCTTGAATACGTGCTGATACCAATCTGGTACGGTTTTCTTCCTTCCTTTACTGAGAGAAGCTGTTACTGATAGATGTGTATGAAGGCACGTCGCTGAACCTGCCATCAAACTGTGGAACAAATACTGCTGCTTCTTTTTATTTGAACTTTTTCACACAGAGAACTTTTAGCAGCATTTTTGATTAGTCAGCTCCATTAAAACATTCAGAATGAAATTTAAATAAATGCATAAATTTCCTTTTGTATTTTTGCTTTTTTCTTCAAATTAAAAGTCATGTTCATGTTTATGTTCTGCCGGGTCTCAGTCATGTTCCAGCTACTGTTCATCCCCAGATATCCACACCAGTGATTTTATTGGACCTGAGTATCAGGTCGGATGTCCCTAATTTGAAGATGTCACCTTGGATTTTTTACTCTTTTGTGATATTTTATAGACTAAATAATGACTCGATTAATTGAGAAAGTAGTCGTCTGAATAATCAGCCAGAACAAATGAAGAAATAGCTGAAACCAGTTTGTTTTGTAATTGAAAATCTGCAGACTTTTGATCCCAGAGAGCACATACACTAGGTTACTTTGTCTAATCTCCTCCCCCCTTTTTTTCCCCTCTGTCTCTCCCCCTCCTCCCCCTCCTCCCCCGTCCTCAGGGAGCCAGTCTGCCGGTGATGGAGCTGACCGAGCTGCCAAAGTGCACCGTGTGCCTGGAGAGGATGGACGAGTCAGTTAACGGCATCCTCACCACTCTCTGCAACCACAGCTTCCACAGCCAGTGTCTCCAGCGCTGGGAAGATGCCTCGTGAGTTAAAAATCTCTGACTCTTCTACTCCCAGTCTGTTACAGAACTTTATAATTGGTCTCGTGAGTGACTATTGGCTGAAATAACACTAGTTTCATTTTTAAAATATGTTAAGCCTACAGCACTTTGGAAATAAGCTAATTTCTGACCCTTTTTCTATTAAGGATGTGACTAAAAGGTCTGTTTCTGGGTTTACGTTTCTCAGTCACACTTCTGTCACATGTGAGCAACAGTGGATGATATTTAGTTTAAATACGGGACCGATCAACAGCCATGTAAATACACTGATCACATGTTCTCTCTCACCTGGTACTTGGTCCGCTGGTTATTTCTCCGCGCTTCATGTCATGTGTTGTTTGTTTTTGTCCTCCTCTACATGTATTCTTCTGTTCCACAAAGCACCGCTACACACACACACACACTCACACACACGTGTGTCACAATAGATGAATATGTTCTCTGTTTCCAGGTGTCCTGTGTGTAGGTACTGTCAAACACCAGAACCAGTCGAAGAGAACAAGTGCTTTGAGTGTGGAGTGCAGGAGGTAACTGACACGTTTCTTTTACTGGATCTTCTTTTATTTATCTTTGTTTGTTTTTTTTAACAGAGCTGCAACTAACGATTATTTTCAGTGTCGATTAATCTGTCGATTATTTTCTCAAGTAATAGATTAATTAATCCTGTCAGAATACTTCTGTGTGCTGCACATGTTTGGACCTGTTTTTCACCTGACAAGATTGAAACCCAACATTCATTTCACATTTATTACCATATTTTAATTTAATTTAATTATTTTTCTTTATTTTGAAAACGTAAAACTGCCTTTATGAGATGAAGAATATAATGTCTTAAATTTTTAGCTAATCTTAGATAGCAAACAAACTAGTGTATTGTCGACTTTTTAGTTAACAGTAGCCAGCAAACAATGTAATGTTTTCTCTTTTCAGCTGACGTTGGCTATTTGGTCCTTACAATGGTGAAAAAATTTGATCAGGGTTTTTTAAAGTCTAAGGTGACGTCCTAAGAAATCGGTAAATACTCAGATTTAAGAAACTCGAATCAGATCATTTTGACTTTTTGACCCAAACTGATGAATTGATGATCAAAGTAGTTGGATTAATCATAGCAGCTCTAGTTTTTAATTGAACCTTTTCTCCTCCATGTTGCTGTTCTGTTCTCTCTGTAGAACCTGTGGATTTGTTTGATCTGCGGGCACATCGGTTGTGGTCGCTACGTTAGCCGGCATGCCTACAAGCACTTTGAGGAAACACAGCATACCTACGCTATGCAGCTCACCAACCACCGTGTCTGGGACTACGCAGGAGGTACTGAGTGTGTGTGTGTGTGTTTGTGTTTGTGTGTATGTTTGTGTGAGCAGGCACATGCTTCTAGTTGAGGGTGATGATGGTAAATGGCAAGAATAAATCTATTAAAGCTGTTTTAATCAACTTTGACCACTAGAGGACAGAAGAAGACTTTAACATGTCCACTGTCATCACCTGCAGTCACAACCTGATAAAGTTATTAATGCTAATGTGTTAGCAAGCAGCTGCCTGTTAGCACATCCAGCTGACACAGAGCAACATTATTGACAAAATTATCCCACCACATGGTCCATTTAGTAGCTTTTCTGGAGCTTTCAGTCATATCACACAATGTTCATCAGCTGCAGATGGAGTTTCTCAGTCGTCATAGAAATGCAGATGTTTCTGGAGTCTGAAGTCCGACAGCCACATGTGAGAGTTTGACATGTCTTGATATTTCACCTGTCTGAAAACACTGATCCCAAAGTGCTTTCTGTGGTTTTATTTAGCACAAACTGATGAACTGAGAGCTGTGAGAATGTCATCATGACTCAGAGACTGAAATGTGAAAGTTGTTCTCTCTCTCTTTCCCTCACATAGTTCGACAAAATAAATTCACTTTCTAGCTGTATTCATGTTAAAGTAGACAGCTGAAGGTTTTGGAGGATGTTTTTTAATGTTTCTTTGACAAAAACTTTTGAAGCGGTTTGGCAGAATTTCTGTTTTATACCACTGGCCGGATCACCGACTCCATATTAAAGACGTCTCTCATCCATGTTGGCAAATAAGTTTCAATAAAAAAAATCTAATTGGATTCTTGATCTTAGAAACATGTTGAAGGTCGGAGTTGTTTTTCTGGACACTTAATAAATTTAAGTTTGGTATTTAAATTGTGAAGCAAGAAGAAAATTTGTCTCTTTAGATGCTAAATACTTCACTGTCTTCACCAGCTTGTCTACAACTGTCCGTATCTGCTGTTTGGTGCTGAGCAGGTGATGTACAATGGATTTATTTTTTTATTTATTTAATGGATTTTTGAAAACAAGCGAGTGAGCCAAACATGAAAACACTGTAAGGTTTGTATAGAATTAAAATGCTTTTATTTTACGTGGCAAAAAGAGTTAAAAATGACCAGTGTGTATCAACAATCCAGGCTTTCATCAGCGCCATGCAGGAGCAACCTGTGAAGACCTGTGTTGTCATTTTTAACTCGTGTTGCCATGTAAAATAAAGGCATTTTAATTCTATACAAACCTTACAGTGTGAGACTTCAGTGACACCATGCAATGAACCCTTCACCTGAAGAATAAGCACAAAACACCTGAAGTATCCAAAGCACACGTGTATTGTGACCAACAGAAAGACCCAGCAGTGCTTCCACTCTGTTATCTTCATGGATCTTTCTTCCACGGTGGAAACACAGACAAAGGCTGAAGGAACCTTTTAGTTCTTTGAAAAGTAGTTCTTTGGACATCACATTCAGGGTACTGTGGCTGTAAACACGCCTAAAAATGACCATTTTCATTTCCCAGAGGCAGATGTGGCTTACTGAGATTTGTTGTCTTGTCCAATCAAAGAGCCCGAAAGATATAAAACGGAGAAAATCAGCAAACCTTCAAGTTTGGAGAGCTGGAACCAGTGAACGTTTCAATCAATAGCTGGGAATTAATTTTCTCTCAAGAATAACTGATTGATTAACTGATGTTTCAGCTCAAATCTAACAGAGCAACTTTTAAATGATGTTTGTGATGTTTTGTTGTTGATCTTTGTGGTTGTAGATAACTATGTGCATCGGCTGGTGGCCAGTAAAACAGACGGGAAGATGGTGCAGTATGAATGTGAGGGAGACACCTGCCACGCTGAGAAAATTGATGCACTTCAACTAGAGGTAAAAGGATTTCCTTTTTGTTGCTTCGTTTGCTCGATCAAAACAAAAACGTCCTGATGAGTTGTGCATGTCTGCAGTACTCGTACCTGCTGACGAGTCAACTGGAGTCTCAAAGGATTTACTGGGAGAATAAGATTGTCCATCTGGAGAAGGAGACAGCAGAGGAGGTACTGAGTGATACAGACAACACAGAATTTAATCATGTTTTCTCGCTGTTTTCTGATCGTCTGTGCACATTTTAACTCTTTCAGATAAACAACATGAAGACTAAATTTAAGGAGACTCTGGAGCGCTGCGACAACTTGGAGCGCCGGTTTGCAGACATAAGCAAAGAGAAGCAGAGCATGGAGAAAAAGTAGGTGAAAAAATGATAAATCCATTTGTTTTGTTGCATTACATCGTATGTTTTGGTTTGTGGGCTCATTGTATCTGTGTTTCATTGTTTTTTAAAAGTGGACCACAGTAATAAAATGATTTTGGCTCTAATTTTGGAGATAATTAAAAGGCCTCAACCAGAAGACCTGAGGGTTCATAGGATAAAAGTACATCTGATCAATATGTAGGATTAAGACTGTTAAGAGCTTCATAAACCAATAAAAGGATCTTAAAATCAATTCTGAAGCACACAGGAAGCCACTGCTGAGACTTTAAAAGCAGCTGCTGAGTTATCCATGCCCCACACACTCTCTGTCTGAGTGGTTTGGAGAACTGACAGAACCATCCAATAAATCATCCTCGGAAATTGTTTGAAAAAGGGCTGGAACTTTCAAAAAAAATGACTTGGCAGGTGATTGGATGAACCATCTGTCTATCAACCTAAACCAGTCAGGAGAAGAGTAAGAAAAGCCAACGTTCTTATTTAGTCTTCTTGTAATGAAGAAATACTCCACAGTTCTGATATAACCGATGCCATAGCAGTAGGGGTGCAACAGGTCACAGTTGTCCCGTGTCCTGCACAGTTTGCTCCACACGGTTCAGCACGCATGTGACCTGCAGACTACATGTAACCATCATGGTGTGAAACAGTTTTACTGTCTTTGTTTCTGTTATGTAAGTTATAATACCAGAAATCTGAATGCAGAGTTGCAGTGGACAGACAGGACAGATGCTGCTGTGTTTTACTCTGTCATTTTTATTATATCTAATTATTATTTCTACATTTTTAAAAACATTATCACATTATATTACCATGATGATGACTACAGTCAGTGAGAGATCAAAGCCAAATGCATATTTAAAATGATTTGACCCAAATCCCACCTGGTTTTTCTTTTTTGCTGATCGGAAAAATGATCCGATCCATGACTCAAAACCGTGAGACGATCTGAACCATGAATTCTGTGCTCCGGTGCTCCCCCATATAGCAGCATCTCTACTAACCACTTCAGGAGCTGCCAGTTGTTCCTCAGAGGATAATGATCGGTCCAAACCGCTGTGGTCTGACCACAAGTGCACAACTTGAAGCCTGGTGAGATCGTTTCTCATGTGGTCGACCGAATCCAGCCGCCTCGCAAAGTGAATGCAGTCAGTCCTGCTCTGATTCAAAACCAGATTTTACTCACCACTTCACTCAACTGTGAGCTGCCTTTTAATCATAAAAACTAACTGGGAAAAAGTGCTGCAGGTGGAAATTCTGTCACCTTGTACCACTGTAATAACTGCAGTTTAAAGCTCTTTAATATCACCTTTGATGTACAAGATGCAGCTCAAAGTGCCTCAAATATATTTAAAAAGTGGAGGGAAGTTAAATAATAAAAAGGTTCTTGTCTTGTATGAACAATATTCTTTAGAAATAAACACACAGGCACACACCCTTTTCCCAGCATCACCCAAGTATTTTACTCCGGAAACATTAATACGTTAATCTCCCGGAAAAACCAGGCTCTCAGCACCAAGTCTTCAGCTCTATTACCGACTGCTGAATGATTCATGACCCGCTGGTGCTTTTTTTTTTTTTTTTTTTTTTTTTTTAAATTAGGACGGTGAAGTGGGATAAACAGTCCAGTTTAAATGGAGTCGGTGTGATTTATCTCGTATTATATGTGTATTTCTGTGGAACTGTTTCCCAGAAGTCACTGCAACGTGTCAAAACAGGAAACACACAGCTGTAATTAATAATATAAATGTGGTGTCTCCAGAGCCCCGGGGTTTGGTGTCGTACATGCTGGCTCACATCCTTCACATCATTAGTTCCACCTTTACCAGGACTCTGGTCAACTTTGCTTGTTTTTTATTTTATGTGCCTCAGAAACAGACTTGATTTGATTTGTGTTTTTTTCCTGTTAAGACAAGTCACACTGCCTGCTTCAGCTCCTCTGTGTTTTCACGTATTTTCAGGTGCACTCAGCTGAGCAATCGAGTGGCGAAGCTGAGCCAAGAGCTGAAGGAGGAGCAGGAGATGAACCGCTGTCTGAGAGCCAATCAGGCTCAGCTTCAGTCCCAGCTGGCAGAGGAGGAACGCAAAGGAAAGGAGAGCGGTGAGTGATGACGAGGAGGCGATGATGTAACACTGAATCTTGACAAAAATCTTTGACCTGTCTTTAAATTATCCAGACAGTTTTTGATTTAGTCACAACACAAACGTCCAAAGCCTTCCTCTACTAAACTGCTGACTGGATGGCGTGCTTGTACATGTGCATTTATCACAGAGGAAGTTTGAGTGTTTTTGTCAATTTAGACTGAAAAAAGGAACCGACTCCCACATCAGAGAGATTTCCTTCAGTGGATGATGAAAGAAACGTTTTAGAGTCTGTCAAGTAAAAGAAACGCACAGTAACAATCCTCAGTGTCCACAACAGGTCTTTAAGATTTCAGTTTTATTTCAGTAAAAAACGAGTAGTTTTAATAATATAATACTTTATACAGTAGCTCATAACACCAGGGATGTCCCGATCAACTTTTTTAGCCACAGTCAGTCTTTTAAAGTTGTTCATCAGCTGATCCAGTACTTTTCTTAACCTCGATCAGTGGATCTCAAACTTTTTACTCAAAGGTCTGCATCTGATTTATATTTAAGGTCAGAAGTCGTTAAAATGACATTTAATCAACGCGTGTTATAACCTCTAAGCAACAAATGTTCAAGTTCAAGACAGTCAAAATAACGTCGCCATGACAACAATGCCAACGGGAAATAAGTCACATTAAAACCACATCGATCTGGGGACAGGATCGCTGTGAATGATCTCCACCTGCACTCTATGTTCAGTGTCACTGACAACTTATTGATCAGTCAAAAATGAATTTAGAAATAGAAACTGTTACACCTCCTACCTCCGAAAAAAATAGGGAGGGATTTTGAATTTTGAGTTTCAGAGACTTTATTTCCTGCATTTTCGTAGTCGAACTCACCGGCGTCCACTTTCTGCGTTTTCAAAGTCTCTGGGAAAGAAGAACAACCTCCGAGCTGCAACCTGCACTCTGAAAACAGCAAACAATACGAACGTAAACAAGCTAACAGCTGTTAGCTTTTCTTTTGCACTGATGTAGTCATTGTAATACCAGAGCTCACTTCCTGACGTGCAAATGTTCCACCACAGTAAGTTCCGCCTCAACACTATTTGTGCAGCAGCACCGTCGCTGCATCCTGAGCTTAGCTCCGCCCTAGAAGTTTGTGATTGGTTTAAAGAAATGCAAACAAAGCAGTGTGCGCGGTGGAGAGAGGTCCGACTGTGTGGGACTTTTAAAGAATGAAAATAACAAAATAAAAGCACAAGGCAAAGATATTTTTAATGTTACATACTTTTTACTTTAACTTTTAATTCTCATCAGAGAATACAGAATAAATCACCTCTCTGGCATAACATAATATGAATGAACACAGCAGATTTTACAAAATACAGGCCTTTCCTAAAGAAACAGGAATATGTCTCAGTCTGGTTTGGTGTAGCTGTGCTGTGTGGGTAGAAGCAGTAGACTTTCAGAGAAAAGATGAGAAAATTAGTTAAAAATTGTGTCAAATACAGGAGAATTGTGATCCTGGGAGGAAACAGGGGGAGGGCAGTGAAAAACAGGGAAAATTGTGAGGGCTGTTAGGTACGCACAGATTTCCTGTGGAATTCCTGTGAACTGGGAGTCAGTTGTACTGTTGCTCACAGGACGAGACAGTGGGAGCTGGAACCATAACAGTAGTTCAGTTTCTCTGGGTTGGACAGGAGCCGTTCTTCCATGTCACGCTCTACTCTACACACCTCTAGTCTCATTAGCTCGTCTGTCGCTGGTTCCAAGTAAACTAGCAGCTCATTTACAAAAATTCTTCAGCGTAGTCGATGTCAGACTAAAGAATCCAGAGAGACAGGACCACGTTAGGGACGGACACGCTGCAGGAACGCCTGTCTGCTACACAGTCAGAGTACAGGAACAGAGAAAGGGTCGTATGTGCCCTGAAGCCAGACAGGTTATTTTTGTTCTTCCTCATTTCTACGGTAATAATTGCAAATCATAAACAAATTGCCGCTTCTGCAGCTGAGAGCGTCTCACATTCTGCAGGTAGGAGAGGAAGAGCCGCTCAGGAAAAGGAAAAGAACTGCATGAATGTTTGTACGAGAGGTGGACAAAAAGTTAAAGAAACACTTAAAAGAATGTCAGGATCAAGTGTTTGAGTCCACCCAGTGTGTTTCAGGGCCAGTTTGGTGTGTGTGGAACATCACCAGAGCAGCGTTTTCACTGTATACACGCTGACATTTGAAGTTTTAGTACTCTGCCTGAGGGCGACATAAATGTCAGGTTAGAGGTTTACGTCTTCAGTTTAGACACCTGTATTTTTCCTTCAGCGTTCAGCTCCGAGGATGAGGATTGTTTAAACAAAAAAAACACTGTTTATGTGGAGGAAACACAAACTTTGTGCCGTTTCATGTGTTTTGATGAGCGGATTTTAAGGCTGAAGCCTTTGCAGCATCACGTATACTTTTTTTCCTGCTGGAGTTGATTTAAGCGCTTTAATTACCACAGTCAGTTTCCTGCTGACGTGCATCAACATGAGCAAGTCTTCTTCAGTTTGTGTGTGTGGGTTTTTAAAAGTGACTAGTCAGAGTTTGGTCGAGCAATGTTATGGTTACACTCGTGGATTTGACATTTGCTCCCTCGCTCGGTGACATGACTCAGGCTAAATCAACATTTTGGTTTAAAAGAGAAAGGCGTATGTTTTCTGTGTGTGACACTCGTGTGAGTGTGAAATAAATTAGATTTCCTGGAATTTGAGTCCATGTTGTGTAGAAACACTGTCAGAATATTGCTGGTTAGAAATGAAATGGTCACAACTCTAGAGCGGCAAAGTCAGGCCCCGTCTGTGGGACCTAACGTCTGAAAAAAATATGAACCGCCGTCACTGGTGAGACAAATCGTTTTTTGATCCAGTTTGAATTGTGCCACATATCACACATATGATGTTTGTCAATTTAAAAGATAATTTCACAAGTCAAGAAAGACTCAGTTTGTTGTAAAACTGTTCAAGTATCAGACGTTGAAGATGAGAATTAGAAAGACTTCAGACCCAGACGTTGTCTCAGTGACAGAAGCTAACGTTAGCTGCTGAAGCTACGATGCCTGAATGTGTCTTTGTGTGGGGATGCAGTCACTCAGCAGGTCTTACTTGTTCTTTGTCTGCATGGCTCATAAAAGCACCAGAATAAATGCTTCTGGTAAGATAACGTTACAAAGGGCAGGAGGCAAGGAGATGAAGTTCACTGAGCAGTTTCACACAAAACTAAACTACAACAAATCTACGACAAACTGAGGCTTTGTTGTCTCGTGAAATTATCTTTTAAGTTGACAAACACACACTATAGTTTATATTTTTCCCAAGGTTTGGTCCCATGGGGCTCACAGGAAGGGGCGTGACCAAAATTATCAAGGCTTTCGGTGTTATCGTAGCCTAGAACTCTCCAGACTAATTCATAATTATGTGAATTATTATTTTTTATTATTTGACAGAGTAAATGAAAACCTGATTGGGCTGTTTCCTGGGCTGGTTTTATCGCGGTGTTGTTAAAATCTGCTGAAAATGTTCAGAAAGTACTGACACACATCCTGAAATCAGTTGATAAAGTTTTACATTAAAAACCTCTCAACAGTTTGAAATGACATCATTTCCTTTGTGATGTCATTGTTTGCATTGATGCAAAACAAACCCGCGTTGCTGCTGCGCCTGCGTCTGTGAGGCTGCTGCTGAGTTTTTTAAAGCCTGGTTATCAAACATGGTTTTAACGATGATTGAAATTTGAAACTGCCGATCGTTTCAGCTCTTTTGTTTCCGCCTGCATTTAAAATGAAAATGCACTGCTGATATCTTATTTTTATCTTTAATACTTTCCAGCAGTGATGCTGTGTCTGACCCCTGACGGGATGCTGACTGACCCCCCGATCATTCTTAGTTCACAATGAAAATAAATGAATTAATGTTGGACTGTGTCTTCGTCTCCGCCATGACTCGTTCTTTTGTTGAAGGAGTTTGTTGACGTTGTTTTGAAGAAAAACACTCCAGCATCGATTAAAAGGAGTCGATAAGCTCGTGTTTAATTCCGACGGATCAGATAATTTGAAACCGGTTCTCGATTGTTTCAGACTCTCATCCCCAAATCTGATGTGGCAGCCACAGAGTTAATGTTTGCTTCAGCAGCATCTGTTTCTGTGTTGTCGAGCATTTTCCTGTAAGATCTCAACGTTTACGCCGCTTCGTTCCACCATCTTTGGTGTTGCTGGTTAGAGCAGCAGGATGTAAGTATCACTCCTCCTCAGACTACATGCTGCTCACACTGTTTTCACAGCTTTCTCTGTCAGCACACGTCCACTGGGTGGTGATGAATGACGATAAATGATGATGATTCTGTAGCTTGTATCAGTTCCTTCACCCTTTGCACAGTTTTTCTAATATTTTTAGGTGTAAATGTTTATTTCAGTCTCTTATATCGACAGGAAGTTCACACAGCTGTGAGGGCTTAAACATTATATAACACACCACACATTCGATTTAGGAAGTAAACAGTTTTAACTTTGTCATGTCATCATGTTTCAACCTGATATTTCTGCACAGTTGCAGATGAAGGTGAAGCTTTAAACTGTAATTTTAGATTCCAGCAGGTCAAAATTTATTTAAAAAAAACAAAAAAACAAAACAGGTGTAATCATTCCCAAACCTCACTGTTTTTATGTGTTAAAATAATAAAATAATTATAATAAAATATTCTACAATATTCACAACCCATATATTTTCAGTTTACTGTCAGATAAGTGAAGAAACTGTAATTACGATACATTTAATAATCGATTCTTAATTGATTGATTGTTGCTGCTCAGTTTTTACTTTGTATTTATTTTTATTTCAGTTAGTTTCCACAGTTTCAGTTTAGTTTTTGTTAAAAATGTTTAGTTTTAGTTTAGTTTTTTATCACTTTTCAGTTTTAGTTCTTTTTTTATTATTATTATTATTATTATTATTATTGTGCTGTTTATCCAGGGCAGATTTAAGAAGTTCGGATCAGGTATTTTAATATAAAACACTTTGTGAATGAAACTGCTTCACAGTCGTGTGAACCTCCCAATAAACAGATCCAAAAACGCCTCCTCAGGCTTGTTGTGTTGACAAATTTGACCAAATTGACAAGAACTAAAACTAAAGATACCAAATATATATACTAATATACACACCTGTATGTTTTTATTTTAGTTTTGAAAGAACACAATATTGTTTTTATAATTTTTATAATTCAGTTTTTTTCACACCTAGTTTTAGTTTTTAGTTTAGTTTTAGTCATATATAATATTATTTTTGGCTGTTGTTGACTCACAAGTTATGTTTTCTTCTTTAAAAAATATATGTAACATCTCTATTTTCTGGTGTTTTCAGTCTAGTTTTAATTAACTGTAATAGCTTAAGTTGTAGTTAGCTCAGGTTATGTTTCTTTCTTTAAAATAATGTAACATCTCTCTATTTTCTGTTGTTTTTTTTAGGGGATCGTAAAGACGTGGCGATAGAGGAGCTGCAGGAGCAGCTGAGAGACGTGATGTTTTATCTGGAGACGCAGCAGCAGATCGAACACCTTCCTCCGGAGGCTCGCAGTGAAATCCAGGAGGGACAGATCAACATCGCGGCCAACCCATCAGACGGCGCCCCGGGCTCAGCGGGAGCCGGCCCCTCCTCCGGCAGGGGCAGGAGAGGCCGGGGCAGGAAGAGGAAGTAGGCAGCAGTTTAAAAAAAACATCCACTGGAACATGCTAGAAACTGTCGCTCGAGTGTGGACACATGTTTCATGGCTGTCGTCTTGTTAACATGCGTCTGCTGCGTCGCTGTGGTTCCCCAGAAAGCACTCCGAGGAGAAGACTGGACAGAAGAGAAGAAAGAATAAATAAAGATGATATTTAGCTGCACAGTTTCCCACCTTAACTTCATGTAGCTGCCACAAGAAGAAAAGTGTCATTAAAGACACAGCAGCCTTCGTGGTTTCCAAATATTTTCATCTGTGTCATGTAAATTTATTCTGCTGTTTCCAAATCTAAAAGGAGAATCTATTTTGATCGTATTCTATTTATTTGATCAAAATTATGTTCATTTGTGCCCAGTGAAACACTCTGTAACAGCAGCTCTTATCAAAGTCTGTTTGGTCTTTATATTTGTTTTACATGTGAGCGCTGGGCAAACAGACGCTGTTTGAGTTGTGTGAAGGAGAATTATGATGAAGTTTTGTCATGTTTTCCTAAATACTTTTAGACTTGACTTTTTTGTCTATTCTTAAGTAAAATGTTTAAATGTAGGTTGTTTTTTTTGGTGTGTTTTTTTAACATTATTTCTCAGCAGAGTGCAGCAGCGGCGACACATTTCTGTCAGCGAGCCCAGAAGCGTCGCCGTGGTTCTCTCCACAAAGAGCCAATCAGGTTTTTCCTTTGAATTTGCATCAGTGCTGATAAAAAGCAAGTTCACTGGACATTCACATGAAAAGTGGTGAATTTTCCCTTTAAAATGATGACGATATTGTCACTGCTGGGCAGAAATCTTGTGTCCAAAACTGTTATGTTCCAGAAAATAAAAAAAAACACAACAGCATGTTTTTAAACTAACTGAATGCTGCTGAGTCAAAGTGAGCAGCTCTTTTTAATACTTTTCATCAGTTAAATGTTTGTAAAACTCACAAACAGACATTAAGGGTGATGAATAGCATTGATTTATGAGAAAAAAAGTCAAAATATGGACATACAAGGTCAGGCTGTAAACAAACTACACCACGGTCACATGACCTCAGTGTAACCACCATTAAGACTTGGTTGCATCTTAGATTAGTCCTGAGTTTAGCAAAACTAGGTCTAAAAGCAGTACATCCAAATTTAAAAATAATCAGAGCTCTGCTGCACAATTTAAAAACTAATCTCAGTTTAGTAAATTAAAGTTTATTGGTGTAAATGGGAATTAAAAAGTTGAATCAATATGGAGATGTTTGCTTACCCAAATTTATAAAAATAAAATTTAGTGCTCTCGGGCCTCAGTAAGTATTAGGGAGATGCTAGCTAGCTATAAAGTTAAAGCATTGCATTGTTTGCTTGTTAGCAAAAAAGTTATAAAGAAAAAATATGTTGTTTGATAACTAACCAAAAGTACAAAAAAAAAACATTTATGCTAGCTAGCCCCAAAAAAAAGTCTTAATTTGCCAGCTTAAAGTTAAAACATTGCATTGTTTGTTAGGCAGCGAAGTTATAAAGGAACAAGTTATGCTGTTCGCTAACTTGCTAAAAAGTGAAAAAGTCAGTTTGCCAGCAAGCAAAAAAAAAAAAAAACGTTACATAGTTCGCTAGCTCGCTACAATGGTTTTAAGAAAAGTGGTTGCATTGTTTGCTAGCTAGCCAACAAGTTTTTTGACATGTCTTATTGTTTGTTAGCTAGCTAAAAAGTTCGCCTTGTTAGCCTACTCATGACGGCTCAGCAGAAGCTCTGATTTCTCCTCCTTTGAGGAAAAAAAAAAAAAAGAGTCTCTTCCTGAACTTTCTTTGAGGAACTTGATGATTTTGCTCAGTCGATCTCAAAAAGGGAATTTTAAAAGTTTAACCTGCTGGAGTTTAAGTTTAAAATCAATACTGGTTCACATTTTAAAGTGAACTTTAAAATTTTGGTGCAACAGTTAAATTTAATGAAGGTTTACGTGTAATCTTTCTTAATTCTAAGCTACTTTAAGCTACTAAGGCTGATTCCTGCAGCTCTCTATAATAAAACTCTGAAAACTACTCAAACAGAGGAGATGAAGGTGAAACACTGATCGGTGCTGGAAGGTTCTGCCCACTGACAGGAAGCTTGTTTACCCTTAACATGGAGGTCAGTGATTCCCACCCAGGGGTCTGTGAACCACAGGGAGCACTGCCACATTTATCAGGAAGTTCCTGAACGGACTGTCAGGCAGCTCTGCTAAACCGAGGAAGAACAAAACACACGTTTGCATGAAGGAGGAAAATGAACACAATTTGTTTTGCAAATAGAGGCGACGCTTTAGGATATTTATGGTCTCGGTTAACCAACAAACTATCAGCTGACTGTACAGCTGACTCCTCCCACCAACCTGAGTCAGCTGAACACTGAACCTAACGCAAATACTCAACTACTGCACTGAAGTACAGTACTTTGGTAATACTTGAGTATTTCCATTTTTTGCAACTTTATGCTTCTACTTCACTACATTTGAGTGAAAAATAATTATACTTTTTACTCCACTGTTGTTATTTGACAGCTTTAGTTTGTTGTTAATTTATGGATTCATATTTTGAAGCAACACACACGTTTTGTGACGATAACAACAAAAATAACAGCAAGAAAGTTAAAAGCAAATGTACACACATTAAATACTGTGAAACAAAATGGATCGTGGATATTTCTTATACTTTTATGGCTTTTGCTACTTTCACTCAACTAAAGGATCTGAATGTTTCTATCTAAATACCAGGTGATGTTTTGTGACCTGTACTTGTGTAAGATGTGCGTCTGTACATCTGTCCTGTTTACAAAGCACCGATCACAACACAACATATTTTGAAAACACTGGAGGGATCCGTGTGACCTTAAAGGTACGACCCTGACGGGTGTACGATGATGAGGGGAACTGATCAACATGTCAGAGTCCACATGAAGCAACAGAGGACCTGAAGAACAGACATTCAAAATGAAAGCTTTAGAGGCATTTAAAAGACCTTAATTAAAGGGTCATTTCAGTTTTTTTCAGTCTGGACTCTCTTTTCACATGTTTTTGTGTCTAAGTAACTGATGGGGACAACATTAGTTACTTTTGTCTGTCAGAGTCTGTCCACCAAACCCATCTTGGCTCGTCTCTCCACTGTCCAACTCTCACCAAATCTGGTTTGGTTGAAATTAAACCCTGAATTCACAGAGTTAGACGCAAACATATTTTGGTTCTACACAGTTTCTCTTGTTGAAACGTTGCACCAACAAAGATTCATTTAATAGAAATAAAGAGAGAAGAAAACTCTCTTTCATAACAACATGGTACATTGTTTGCTAGCTAGCCAAAAGTTAACAAAACTTACATGGTTCACTCGCTAGCTATAAGTTAACGAAATTTACATTGTTTACTAGTCGGCTAGAATATTGACAAAATAACAAAATTGTTTGTGAACTATAAGTTAACAAACATTTGTTTCCTTACTTGCTAAAAAGTTATCAACTTTATACAGTGTGCTAGCTAGCTGAAAAGTGAGTTAGCCTCGTTAGCTTACTCATGATGGCTCAGCTGAGACGCTTTAATTTCTCCTCATTTGACAAAAAACTTGTTGACTGAATTAAAGGAGCAATGAGGCCAAATAATAGATTTCAAAAGGGACATTTTAAACTGGAGTTTAAAGTTTTGGTGCAACAGAATTAATCTCCGTTTAGAGTAAAATCTTAGGCACAAAGAGAGGTTTAAATCTAATCTTTCCTAAATTTAAGATAGTTTAAAAGTTTGTTGTGACAATTTACAGTTAAACAATTTAGTTGAGTTTAAAATTAATCCTTGTTGGTGCAACCAAGCCCTCAAATTATTATTATTTTCTTTTTAGGGGACATATTTGATTATTTGTAATTTAATGCAGCAGTCTCACACAATACTGAACCATTTTCAAAATTTGTTCCCCATTTATCACTTTAGGACAAATTATGATAATTATGATCTGATTCCAGGGTGAAAAATCCAGAAGTTGCCCTTTTGAGATCTGTGCTGTTTTTTGTTAATTTTCTTAAAAAGACAGTTGCCTCACCACACTGTTCACTCAACAGGTAGAAAAAGGAGATTCTTTTTTTTTCCCCCTGACAGAAACGTGTGTGTTTCCCAAAATGTGGAAGTGTTCCTTTTAATATTACAGGAGTCACAGAACAGCAGAAACGTAGCTGAAGTTTTTATCCGCTCTGCCGGAGAGCAGCTGTCACGTTTCATGTTTTCAGAGAGCAGAAGAAAGAAGTGATGTGTAGTTTGTTAGCATGTTAGCACGTTAGCGTGTTAGCGTGGTCTGTGCTGTTACCCTCCTGCAGCTACATCAAAAGGATGTGGCCTGTGTGTGTTCCACAAGCACGTGTGTGTAACAGGATAGACGACTTTGATCAGGACAACACGATTTTAGTCCCCAAAGGGAAAGTTACTCTGAATGAATTTTTGCTGTTGAATTTCAGTTTTGAGGTCAGAGGTCATGTTCTTGACCTTCAATGAACAGTTTTCTAAAGTCATTCTCGTTGTTCTGCGGCGAAAAGTGAAACAGCCGCTCGTCAGATTACGGTCAAATGACGTAAACGCCGTGAGAAACTGCACCAAAACCCCCCGTGTGGCTAAAAATAAAAAAAAACTGACTCATCTGTAGCATCAAAGAGCATCTTTCATGTTTCTGACTGACTGACTGATTGACTGACTGACTGATGCACCACATCCGCCTCGAGGACACTGTCATGTGTGACTAATCCCTCCGTCCTACTACAACATTAACAGTTTACTTGCAGCAGCTTGTTCAAAGTAAACTGTGTACAGAGGCTGGACGGAGCTGCAGACTGACTTCAGCTGCTTCCTTTTCACACCATCTGTGCAGCTTTTCCTGTGCAGCTTTATTAGTCTCTGTCATCTGAAAACTGTGATCAGAAGGTTCAGGTTTTATGAATATGAGGTTGCCTGATTGGTGAGATATCGGTTTAATCACATCATATTTATTAGTTGTATATATTTCAGTTAGTAGTAGTCGGTAGTGGAGGAGTTCTGGTGCTCACTGCACAAACCACCTTCAGTTTCCTCCTTAAGAATGACACTTGAGGCCTAATTTCTCCTTAGCTGAGGGGCTCACTTAAGAGTGCTGCACAGAAAACAGATATTACAGCCGTAAAATTATCACCTCCGTCCAAGATGTCCAAAAATATTATGACTACTTTTCTGTCCTGGCCCCAAAAAAGAGAACATTAAGAAAGGGGTAATATACATAAGAGCCGGTCTTTATTGCAAAATAAACCCCAACAGGGTGATGCAAGATGCTGCTGCAAAGCTTGTGTCACCCTGAAGTGGTTTATTTCACAATAATGACCTGCTCACCGTACGTTAGCACACATATTACTGGTTACTGACCAAAAAAACCCCTACAATTTGGCAAAAAAATATTAATTTAAGATTATTTTATTGCTTATCCAGAGTGTATGATCAGAACTGCGTCCATAGCAACGGTCTGTTCTCCATAGCAACGGTCTGTTATTTATTCAGAAATAACAGACCTTAGAATGCTGTAATTGACCAATCAGAATCAAGTATTTAACGAAGAAGCCATATAATTCATGCTGACACATTAAAGTGTTTAATTATTGTTATAAACAAGACTGTGACAGTAACTTTAAGCAGTGTTACAGTTGTTTCAACAATTTATTTCATACATTATTAATTTATAACCATAAACTCGGCCATGTAACAGTTAAGATCAACTCAGCTGTTTTTTTTCTCCCCTTAATTTGGTCATTAAGGTCTTTTGTGCAACAGTTAAACTAACTATAAATGACACCCTATAGTGAGTATAAGACAAGAGAAGGAGAAAACCATAAATACTTGTAGTGAACATTTCAAGAAGAACACTAAAGGTTGTGTTCTGTTTTATTTGAAGGCAGACTGTCCAAACTGTTCCGTAAAGGGCCGAGCAGCTGCAAGTTTTTATTCTAATCAATCAACAGCACACCTGATTCGACCAATCATCTGTTTGAAGACTGAAATCAGCTGATTTCATGACTCGAGCCCGGGGTGCTCCGGCCTGGTACTTTGATCGTTTGGACATGATTGTTTTAAGGAAATCTTAACTCGAGGTGTTTCGTGCAGTCGGCTCCAGATCGCTTACTTAATTAAAAGTAGTAACACACAGTATAAAATCCTCAAGTTGGAATTTTCAACATAAATCATGAATTTGAGATACTACATCCTTTTTTTTTAAAGTTTCTCATCATTCTGACTTACAGGATGTGTTTTTTCATCACGTTCTTGGAAATGGTCGTCCACAGTTTAGTTGTAATCAAATGACTATGCAAACATTTTTCCACACCTCTCAGTTTTCTATTTATATCCCAGGTCTGACCTTTAAAGTCTCAACACCCACACAAGAACGACACAATGACAACAATTCGAACAATGTCACGTCAGTTTCCCAGACTCAAAGGTCACATTTAAATACCTTGTTTTGTCTGACCGACTGTCCAACCTAAGACGGTTGACAAACAGCTAAATTAATGAACGTTTTTAATTATCTTTAGTACCTGCTGCATCATATCTGTACACGAATTTACTATAAAATTATATATAAAATATGAAGTAATTTTAGCTTGTTTCAACACAGTAAATGTTCATTTTGAAATATTAATAACAGTATGATTGTTCTTCCAGTAACTTTTTCAAAATTAGCAAAGATTTCCCGAAATGTTCGAGTTACTACGTGAAGGCGGCCATGTTGGATTTTGCACTCACAGGCCGGCTGCTGCCTGCAGTGACCTGATAATCCACCAGAGGGCAGAAGACGTGTCTCAGATTAATACAACAGGGTCTTCAGGAAAGTATGGACATCCTAAAGTTAAGTACAAATTATTCTCACTGTTGTTTCTTTCCACCACTTTGGGTCAAAGTGCTTCATCAGAGATGAGAATGAATTCATGAGAAATGATGTTTGATGTTACATCAGCAAACATGCTTTTTGATTAATAATGATTAATCACATTTCCTGTTTAACTCATGAATAAGTGACCAGAGTGTCACCACAACTGACATTTGGACACTTAGATTAGAGGAACATTTTATCAACAAATTCTGAACAGAATAAAACTTTTTCACAGCGGCCAGACTGACTTCTGACTGTTTGGGACAGAAACACTGAAATGATTCCTCAGTGTGTCAGTCAGTTCATATCTTTTACTGTATCAGACACGACAGAGGAAATGACAAGATGACATGAACACGAGATGTATCAAGAAAAGATAACAGGACGAATACAACGTAAAAGACATAAGATGAAAACAACATAAAAGAAGCACAAAACCACTGCGAACAAGACAAAAGTGACACAACAAGACAAAAGTGACATAACAAGACATAACAGATTTAACAGATAAAACCACATAAAAACGTAACAAGACAATAATGTTGTGACGAGATGTAATAAGACAAAAACAACAAAGGTTGTATCAAGACAAAAATGACACAGGACAAAAAAGACGTACCAAGACATAACAAAGCTAAAACAACATAATATGACGAAACTAACGTAAAATAAATGAATCAAAACAAATGTGACGGGCACAACAGACAGACGGAGACTCGAGCGTTGAGACAAATGGAGGTTCAGTTAGTTTTGCTCAGAGACAGAGATGTTACAGACGTCCTTCAGAGGACGACTTTTTATTTTTATACTTGTCGTCCCTCTCAGAGCCTGGACATTTCCCACTTCTACTTGTAGTAGAAGTCTTTTTTACATGAGAGACAGAATATGTGGACTTTGACCTCCTCTGTTAACTCCTGTGTTTACGTAAACTATTTCATTTCAATATGGCTGCTGTGAAAAATGTCTGTTAGCTTCTTCCAGATGTGAGAACAGGACAGTGTCCTCCTGAGTTTATACATTATGAGGAGTTTATGTGCAGAAACAGACAAACGACATTCTTCAGTTTGATTAATATTCTCTGTGTGCACTTTAAAATAACATGATTTATTTATTTTATTTTAAAAAGAGAGAGATATCAAAACAACACAGCGCCTGTTTGATTTGCAGTGTGTAAAAAATATAATTTAGGAACCTACATTAATAAACAAAGCCTGAGTTTTGAAGTTAAAATTTGTTTCAAGCTGTAAAGTTTATTAAAAGGGTGAAAAAGAAAACTCTTGACCTGAAACTGAGCTGTTGCAACAGGCACAAGTGAAAGTTAATCGCTGTTAAAGGAACCTTGGCGTGGTGTATAATGTGTCAAACCCTTTGAGAACACACACAGAGGAGGAACTGGACAGAAGAATGAGAGAATAAAAGAGAAGTGGAGGAGGAGCCTGCAGAGCAGATGGTTGAGAGAACAGGATTTGGAGGTATGATAGACAGATAGGAGGGCTCTTCCTGAGTTGAGCTGCCTGCTGTGTGGGGCTGTTCTCTGCTTCCTACACTCAAAAACTATGGACTAAATGAACCTGCACAAAACTTATTTCTCCTCAAAACACTTGAGCCACATTGAAGGTAAGAAAACCTTTTATTTCTTGCACGTTTTTATTTTGCTTCTCACTTTTTATTGACTCATTTCCCCTCTCTTTGCTTTGCATATACAGCCTGCATGTTGAAGTGTGTGTGTGCAGCTGTTTGAAGCTACCTGTCTCTGTTCTGTGTGATAAATCAGTGAAACTTTACACTTTTTTAAATCAAGCTACAAACCTACAACCTGCCTCTTTATGTGTGTTTTCTCAGCTTTTAGTTTCTGCATGCTTTTGCTGCACATATTTCAGGTAAGAAAAGCTCATTTTTCACACAGTTAACATCATCAAAGTGCTGAAGAGCTCTAAAATGCCTGGTATGCAGCCGTCCCTTTCAGGTCCAAGCATGTGAAAAGACAGATAAATCTCTCATACTGTCTTTCTCTCCTTCTTTCTTCCTCTTTCCCCCCGTGTGTGCTTGGCTGAATTCTTTTGTGCTGAGGTAAAAGAGGGTCGGACACATGAGTTTTATAACTTTACCAGAAACGAGGCTGCCTCTCTGCCAAGATTGATATCCAGCTTTGATCACAGTTGCACAATGCAAACACTGTTCTCACTTTCCATGGGGATCAGTGCTGCTCTTCCTCCTCGCTGTGCCAGCAACAGACACCAGTTTGTCACAAGTCAAATGAATAATTGACACTAGTATTGATTGTGTTGGTTGCAGCAAACCGCATGTGGACGCATTTTGTTGTCGACCTCTGGGTGTAACTGATAGTTTCTGCTTTTCTGTGAAGCTAAAAAGAAACTTCCAGAAAGTCACGCTGCGTGCTTTAAACCGCAAGGATGATGGTGCAACCAGCGCGATTTCTGCAGACTAACCCAAAGAATGTGAAATATTTGAGGATGAATCAACTAAAGTTATAATTTCAGTGTGTAACTTTGGTGCTTAGAGGCACGTGATGCAAGATTTTCTTTAAAAATAAAAAACAGTGATGTAAAATCCATCTGGATCAACAAGTGGGTGTTGGTTTCTGTATCTGTAGAGACCTCTGTCTCTGCTGGTATTTTCTTATTTCTCATTATTTTGCTGTGTTTGAGCGCCTGTATCTGACAACCGAAGACTCAACAACCAACAATCTTTCAGGTGCCTTTAAACAGCAACTGACAAATCCTGCATATTCTATCTTTAAGTCAGAATTACACCCCTGAAACCACAAGTTGACTTAAGAGCAGGTGTAATGCATGAATATTTTGCCTTTTAGACTTTGTTGCTGCACCAACAAAGATGAATTTAATCTAAGATTAGTTCTAATCCAACTTTAGCAAAACCTTGTTTGACATGAGTAAATATCCTGTAAAGGTTTGTACTTTTACCTGCATGACTGAGAATCTTCACACACATCCAGATTTCAAATTATTCAGAGTTCTGTTGTACAATTAAACATTAATAAACCCAAGCTGAATGCTTGCTTATCCAAATTAAAATAAATAAATATTAATTTAAAAAAAATGTGTTGGGACCCAGTAAGTATAAAAGAGGAGGGAATCATTAACTTTCAGTTGTTCTGGATTCCTTAACAAAACATTCAACATAATAGCTGTAAACTGTTACATTGTTTGTTAGCTAGATTTTTAAAAAAGTTGCTGAAATGTTGTCAGGTAGTAATCTAAAAAGTTACCAAAACATTACATTGCCTGCTATTTAGCTAAAAAAGTTAACAAACGTTAATTTATTAGTTTAAAAAGTTTTTTAAAAAGTCCATTGTTTGCTGACTAAAAAGTAAAAAAAAAAAACAAAAAAGCTGTACTGTCTGCTGGTGAGCTAAGAAGTTAACATAACGTCACTGTTTGTTAGATCAAAAGTTAACAAATCTAATTTTTTTCGATTTGGCTGAATTATTGAAGCAATGCAGCCAAATAATAGAAGATTAAAAAATGATGGACAGCACAGAAAAGAAAACGGAGAACAACGGAAATGAAGGACAGAAGAGACACATTATCAAATGAGTCTGTTTCTTAAATTAATTGAGGAACTTGATTATTTTGCTCAGTCCATCTCAAAAAAGACTATTTTAAAAGTTAAACCTCCTCAAGTGTAAATTTAAAGTTAATACTTGAGCACATTTTGAATTCGAGTTCAAAGTTTTGGTGCAGCAGAATTAAATTTAATCTCCGTCTAGAAAACTAAACTGAGGTTTGAAGAGAGGCTTAAATTGAGTCTAGTTTTAAAGTTTGATGCCGCATAATTAAAATTCAGTCCGGTTTAAAAATGAACTCTTGTTGGTTGAATGTGTATTTTTTATGCATCACAGGCAGCGAGTGTTCCTGAACTACACTTCCTCCTTTCTGCTGGAACATTTCCAAACTAGTTTTCGCTTGATTTGAATATCACGGTTGAAGGATCATAAACATCTCTGTGCCTGAAAAGCTGATGTACTGTGTGTAATTTAATAAGTGACAGTTACTGATCAGATGAGGTTTAAAATGACAAAAGAAGTCTGATTTCAGCTGATAAAGCAGAAATGTGACACAATAGAAGTTATCTGATGGGATATTAGCCGACCCCTTTAACGAGCAGCGATCCATAAAGATATCTGATCAGGTTTGTGTTCAGCATCACCCAGAATCCACTCAGACCGCATCACATGTTCATCACCGCTGCATTTATCATAAATCTGAAACAACTTTGGCAACCAGCTCATCTTTTCCCTCCTTTTTGACAAGTTAGTGAATTTGAACTCTTCTAGATGTTGTACGGAAGCCCCGACAGGTCTAAATTTGTTTTTTCCTGTTTTGTTTTTTTTGTGTGTGTGTGTGTGTGGGGAAAACAGGTGACCAAAAAAGTTTATTTGTTTATTTATCTTTTTATTCATTTATAGTCAGAATAATTTTTCGATAAAATAAGAGTTTTTCCGGGACCATTTTTCTATGTTCCTCCATTTATTTATTTATTTATTCATGCATCATTCACATTGTCAGATTTTTGTCAGAGTGTTTGTAGTTGTAATTCTCATTTCAACCACAAGAGGCTGAAGTTCACCACTGCCTCGTGTTCTAAATGGGACTAAAAGCGTTTTTTTTTTTTTTCCAGATGGGTTTTAATTTCTCCTCTAAACTCAAGATACATCGATCGTGTTGGACAGTTTTCCTAACTTACTGTCTTGTCTCCCTTTTGACTACAAATGTATTTTAGTCTGCTGTTAGAAATCGCTTTACTGACATTAGCTATTAGCTCCCTAGCTAGCAAGTGAAAGACATATTGATCATAGCTCACCAACTGCTGCAACCGAGGTTAAATCCACAACTCGACAAAATATAGAACATAAATCGAACATTTTTAGACATTTTAATGCATAACAGTACATTTAAGCTTTAAGTCGCCTACATACTTAACATTAGCTTTCTGTTGTCATGGTAACCGGGACACAACATGTTTTTTTACTCGTAACTTTGAGAAATGATCCTGACAAAACTTTTTCTTTTTTTTCCCCCGTTTGTTTGACAGATGAAAAAAAATTAAGGAATTTAAAAAGTTTATTGTGGAAAAATATTCTTTTTTCGCCCGTTCTTAAACCGTAAACACAGGAGAGAAAGTGGCCTCTTGTGGCTTAAATTAGTATTACAAATTATCGGACAAAAAAAATTGTTGTGAATTATTATTGTTTATTTTGAATCCATGTTTATAGTACTTAAATAATATGATTTCTGTTGTTTAGGTTAAAAAAAAGTTAAAACAATATTAAAATACACTATTTACATTAGTTACAGTAAATATGTCGCCTGTTACCTGTGATTATACCTGATACCTGACATTTGAAATCTGTTAATGATAATTTAAGAGTAATTTGAACCATGTCAACAAGATGCTTTTATTTTGAAGGGCAGTAAGTTATAGGTTGAGTCTTTGTCAGCAGCTTAATGATGCTATGAACACAAGTCCCCAACTTTTTTTTTCATCTGTTTTTGCAGATTAAAAAAAAACTAACAAAGATTATCCTGAAACTTTTCTTTCACCTGATGAAACTTTTATTTCCATCTGTTTCACAGGTGAAAGGCATTTTTAAGGAGCTTAGACAGATGAATCTTACTTATCTCTTATTTATCTTATCTTCCCATTATTTAAAATCTTTTTTCACCTGTTCTTCAATCATAAACACGGAGAGAAAGCGGCCTCTGTGGCTGAAATGTTTTACAATTCCCAGGACAAAGTTTTTTTACCTGCAAAATCTTTTCATCTTTCACACACACACACACACACACACACACACACACACACACACACACACACACCACACACCCACACACACACACACACACACACACACACACACACACACACAACTGACTTGGAAAAATGATCCTGGCTCAACATTTTTCTCCACCTGTTTCTCAGATGGAAAAGAAATTTAAGAAACCTGGAGAGTAAAAAAACACCGGACAGAAAACAATTCAGATCAGACCCCTGGTTTTTTTTTTTTCTAACTTGCTGCTCAGGGTTTCCGTATATTGTCTCCCCTCTTAGACGAGAGGAAATAACTGAGTGCAGTATTGCACCTACAACTATTTCTCACACACACACACACACACACACACACACACACACACACACACACACACACACACACCCCTGTTCTCTGTTTTACTGTGAGAGACCCTGCTGTTCTCAGGAACCATTTCAAAACACAGTGTGTGAAATATATGAAGCTATTAGTCACAATGTTCATCTGAAAATATGTGAAGTTGCCGTGTCGATGCTCTGTGAGTGATAAAACAATGTGGCAGTGTCGTATCTAACATCAGGTTGTGGTTAGTGATTTTAGCCACGCTGGTGTGGCTGTCGACGACACTGAGAAACGAACGGTTTGATAACAGAGAGGAAGGATGTTCAGACCAGAAAAACTTTTCTTTTTCTTTTTTTTTTTTTTACTACTACTGAGACTCAAACTCCTTCTGTAGGCATGAACGTCAAATGTAAGAAAAAAGTGATGCAGCAGAAGGTGAAACCTCCTGACATTTAGTCTCTAATATAGATCAAGTGCCAAAAAATACTGGATCCTACATTTCCCATGAGTCCTAGCACAGATGTGCAGATGATGTCAGATTACAAGGCTCCCTCCAGCACCATGAAAACATTATATAACTGTTTTAACAGGCTGTGTTAGCGCTCCCTTTGACTAGTAAACTGACATGTAAGTACATGTCCCTTTAATTTTTATTATTATTTAATATTATTAACCCGTCATTAAAGCTGTGAATCTTTTTTTCATGCAAACATTAGATCAAACCCACGACCCAAACCTGATAAC
The DNA here is from genome assembly GCA_034769285.1 of Lutjanus argentimaculatus. Lineage (NCBI taxonomy): Eukaryota > Metazoa > Chordata > Actinopteri > Lutjaniformes > Lutjanidae > Lutjanus > Lutjanus argentimaculatus. The sequence goes on along the minus strand of JAWZSL010000005.1, from coordinate 40,330,290 downwards.
ATACTGCATCTGTCCAGCACCAAACAAGTTAGAGTCCAGCTGCTGAATAACGAGGTTAGTCAGTTATTTCACCAAGTGTCTTTTAGCTCTGTTTTTGGTCTCCGCCACCTCCTGAGGGAAACATCTGGCCCTTTAGCTGCTCCATTATGTTCACCAGCTTGTCTCTAACTGTGTCTTCCTGCTGTTTGGTGTTGAGCAGGTAGCGTACAGTGAGTTTTAACCCAGAAAACAAACCAAACCAGAGCCAAAACGGTAAAGTTGCAGTCGTAAAAACCAAAACAAGGAGCTGAAAGTCACTACAATCTTTCTTTTTTATAATCTCATCTGTCAACATGATTTCTGCCGCTGAGTCACATCAGTTTCAACTTTCATCAGCAATTAAATGAAGACAACACGTCCCATGATCCCACACTGCTTCTCAACATCACAGAACCTTTTTTTTTTCCACATTGGGGCAACAATTGTTAATTTCTACATGCAGCAGTCCGATAGTCCCTCATTTTTAGCTCCATTTTTGGTCTCCACCACCTCCGATCTGGCACTTTAGCCGCTAAATGCTCCACTGTGCACCAGCTCGTCTGTGTCAGCAGCTTTTTGTTGCTGAGCAGGTGGAGTACAGGAGGTTTTAATCTAGAAATCAAACCAACAGAACCAAAATGGTAAAGTTGTGGTCTAATAAACTAAAGAAATGAACTGAATGATGCTAAAATGCTCTGTAAGGCTGAGAGGAACTGCAGAATCTGGTTCTTTTCTGTTTTTTTGTCACTATGAGCAACTTCTTCCTTCTTCTCTCTGCAGATGAGCGACCAAGACAGCAGCGCCTCCGCCTCTCAAACGGAGGGAGAGTTGGAGGGAGAGTTGGACGAATCAATGGATGGAGAGATGGACGGAGAGATGGACGGAGAGATGGATGGAGAGATGGAGGGTGAAGGAGAAAGAAATGAGAAACACGGGAACAGTATGCCCCCCAGTCTGTCCAGCTTCTCCTCATCCCTGCGCGCCGTCATTCGCATCAAACAGAAGTACCAGGCCATGAAGAAGCGGCGTCAGGAGCTGGCCCTGCAGATTGGAGGGGTGGGGGGCCTCACGGGGGCCCCGGTGCGAACCAGCCCCAAAATCTTCACCTTCGACTCGCTCAGCCCGTCCGCCTTCCCCGCGCTGTCGTCCTCCGTCCCTCAGAAGAAGAAGAAGAGGAGGAGGAAACGGGTGTTGTTTCCCGAAAGCGGGGGGCGCAGGGCCCCACCCAAGCAGGAGCACAGCCGAGCCAAATACTGCCTCTACCTGCTCTTCGCCATCGTCTTTATCCAGGTGAAGTAACAACTCTGACTGACAGAGGAGCTGTTTCATGCACTCACTCTTGGCAGGGCTCGATGAGTTGTCTGGGCTTGAAGTATTTCTGGAAAGATGAGAATTACAAAGTGTTTTGCAGCTAAATAAGAAGGACTTTCTGCGAGTTTTAACCACCTTCCCCTCAACAGGCGAGTCATGAAGGTCATCAGTACTGTAGTGTTAGGACGTCACGTGGGCCACAACTTGAGCTTTAACTCAAACAGATCCAGTCATTGATACTAAAGAGCAACTGAAGTCTACATGAAGACTTGAAGTCTGTTTCACCTCTTCTGAGCTGTGGTTGGGTGTGGTCAGAAGCAGAATTTTAAACTTAGATGCTAGACTATGATTACTCAATACTTCTTCTGATACTACTGCAAAAGAAAAAAGAAGCCATGGGCACGCAAAACACGATAATTTCTTTTACTTTTAATAAAATTAACAACCTGCACACAGTGCTGATACAGAAAAAGTAGCCTTGCATAAGCAGACGTCTCTGGTCTGGAAAGGTCCGTCTCCACACATACACATGCTGCTCTGTGGGGAAAAAAAACGCTCTGCCTTGTTTGTGTTTCTTTAAACCAATCACAAACTTCTTGGGCGGAGCTAAGCCCAGGATGCAGCGCAGGTGCTGCTGCAAACTAGTGTGGATGGGGAACTTGTTTTGGTGGAACTTCTGCACGTCAGGAGGCGAAGCTCTGGTATTAAACTGACTTCATCACTGCAAAAGACAAGCTAACAGCTGTTAGCTTGTTAACATTGTACCATTAGCGTCCCAGGTGCTAATCTGCCGTTTCCAGCGTGCAGGTTGCAGCTCAGAAGTTGTTCTTGTTTCCCAGGAACTGCATCCAGTGAGTCAGACTACAGAAAAAGTAACTGAACTCCGTCTTCTGGTTTTGCTGCAAGTCAAATTTGGGCGGGACAATAAAGACTGAACTGAATTCAAGTCTTACATGAGCTCTTAGAAAATCCTTTGATCACAGCTTTGGTGCTTTCACCTCCATCAGATATCATATCGTATTGTTTTGATCATGTGGCCCCTAAATAATCAGAATCAAAGTGCCTTATGTAAACACGTCAGGCGGAAGAGGCTGATCTGATCCGGTCCAATCAAAAGTGCAGGGTGGTGCTTCCCTCCCTCCCTCTCTGACCGAAGGAGGAAATCACTGATTGCCCCCAGAAAACGCCCATTTTCTTCTCCTCCAAACTCTTCTGCAACTCTGTGTAGAAAGACAGAACTTTCAGCAGCAGAAACGCAGCCTGTGTGGACGCCACAGGAGAACCATGCAGTGTGAACGAGCTGTTAGATTACTGCACATGTACCCAGGACTCCCTGCTGGATTATTGTGGTGAAATAAACTCAGCTGTAATCCATCTTTAAATTTAGCACTAATTTCATATTTTCTAGTGCTGCACTTTTCAATAAGATCTAAACTTCATATGAGCGTTTTCTTCCTCCTCCCGTCTCCAGTGTCACTGCAGGTGAGCTGCCTGCGTGCTCGGTCACGTCAGACTGAAAATAGAAATATACTGTTATTCAGGCCTCAGGTGGGTTATTATTTATTATAATCCTGAGGCTTGATTCAGTACAGTCAGGTGCTCACAGCCCATTCTTGCCTCAGGACTTCTTCTTAATCGGGGTGTGGCTGTTGTGTTGTCTCTTTGTTGTTGTGCGTGCCCCACAGCATCATGATCATGAAGTCTCAAAGATAAACATTTTTCAAAGGGCACGACAAGTGTATTTCCTGTTTGCATTTTTTAAATGTCAGCAGCTGAGCGGCCCGTTTCCCTTTGCAATGCAACTTCATAGAAAAGATCTGTGCGGATTACAGGGCCGGTTTACTTATTTTATTTATTTATTTTATTTAAGACTAGCGTCCTGAATCCAGACTGCTGCACATATGAAGTCCAAGCAGGTTTTGAATATTTGTGTAAAACTGCTTTGCTGTCTGTGTGTCTGTGGCCTGATGTTTTGAGAAGTACTCGTTCGTGCCAGTATGAATCAGTCAGCCTCTAGCTCACCTTATTAATCATCAGAAGCTTGAGAATACTTTGTAGTCATAAATTACATAATCAATCTTTAGCAGCTCTTAGCTGGTAGAAAATAAATCTGTCATCTGTACAGCAGGTGTGGGTGTGATGCATTTTTGTTTGAGATTAGCAGATAAAAGTCCGGGCTCACGGCCAGCAGGTGCCTGTTGGCTACGTGGAGACGCTTTGGGGTTCACACAGCTGATCGCTTTAATAAAGTCTTTATCTCTGTCAGTTCCTGCTTTATCTGAGCAGCTGCTGGCTGAAGCAGAGAAAAGTTTACTCATAATAAATTATCTTGTTATCTCGAGAGTTTGGCACTTCAGCTTCTAGATATAACAAGATAAATTAACCCCATATCACAAGAAAATTAGTTTTGTGGTTTATTTTATACTAACTTCAAAGACAGTGCTCTGTATATCAGGAGTGTAACGATCCACATCCAACAATCGATCTGGATCAATACACTGTTTCAGTAGCATCGTCTGTAAGATCCACCTTTATTTTGAAATTCCTACGGCACATCTATGTCTGTAAGCCAAATTTTACTTTTGTTAAGGCAACAGTACACACATCATCACTCAAGTATGAGTACAAATGCTTGTGTAAAAAAGTAGAAGTACTGATTCAACAACTTTACTCAAAAAAGAAAAAGACTGAGTGTAATTGAGTCCTGTCTCTGTTTTATCTTGTTTGTTTCATCGTTACATCGTTTTCATCTCGTTACAGTGTTTTCATCTTGTTAACGTTTTCGTCTTATGTTTTTTTTTCTTATTTCATTTTCATCTTTTTAAGTCATTTTTTTAACATCTTTTTTAAATCATTTACGTCTTTGATGTTATTTTAGTCTTGTTCCATAATTTTTTATGTAATTTTTGTCTTTTACGTCTTTTTCGTCTTATGTTGTTTTCGTCTCTTCTTTTATATAATTATATTATTCTTCTTGTTATGTTATGTTGTGTCTGTCGTGCATGTTAATGTTCCATCCACTTAGACTGAAATCAGTCTCATTGCGACCCGCAGTGACGCAAAATACAAATAATCAATAATCAAAATGCATTAAAACTAAAGTAACAAACCTGTTTTGAAAATGGAAGGAGTAGAAAGTACAAATATTTGTGTTAAACCGTAGGTAGTAAAAGTAAAAAGTTGCCAGAAATACTCAAGTAGAGTTTTTAGTATCTGCACTTTACTTAAGTACAGTAACAAAGTATTTGTACTCTGTTACTTTCCATCTCTGATCATATTTTTCATATGTGACACTTTCCAGGTGTACAACGCCATAGAGAACCTCGACGACCACGTTCTCAGGTACGACCTGGAGGGGCTGGAGAAGACGCTGAGGAGGGAGGTGTTTGGACAGCAGGGAGCAGTGGAGGGTCTGCTGTCCCACCTGAGGGACTACCTGTCCACCTACGTCCACAACAAGCCCCTGGTGGTGTCCCTGCACGGCCCCAGCGGCGTGGGCAAGAGCCACCTGGGACGCCTCCTGGCCGGACACTTCCGCTCGGTGGTGGGGGAGACGCTGGTGCTGCAGTACTACGTCCTCCACCACTGCCCCCAGGAGGCCGACGCGCTGCAGTGCGCCCGCGACCTCTCCGCCCTCATCTCGGAGATGGTCGAACGGGCCGAGGAGGAGGAGAAGATCCCGCTCTTCATCTTCGACGAGGCCGAGCACATGCACGACGAGATCCTGGACGCGCTGTGGCAACTCGTGGCCTCAAAACAGTCCAACGAGTACCTGAACGCCATCTACCTGTTCCTGAGCAATCTGGGTCACGGACACATCACCAAACATATGCTGCACAACTCCTCAAGTATTTCTGCAATGTCAGCATCTGGTCGCCATAGTAACCTAGTAAAAGAGCTGATTCCGATATTACGCAACACTCTGGAGAATCTTCACCGACTGTGGACGGAGGCCGACATCTTACCTCTGGGCCTTTTGGAGAAAGGTCACGTGATGGAGTGCTTCCTGGATGAAATGACTCGAGAGGGCTTCTACCCGGATCATACCAACATAGAGCGCCTCGCAGGGGAGATTGAATATTATCCCGAGGTAGGGGGGCATGAATATTCCCAGACAGGCTGCAAGCAAGTAGTGGCCAAGGTCAATCTGCTGTGAAATCCTGTACAGGAAATGTTTTTCACATTCTTTGAACCATGAAGAAACACTGCTCGAGAGGTGACTGACGGGATCCGGTTACGAAACTTGAATGACACAACTCGGTGCCAAAGCTTTCAGGAGAAGTTCTGAAAGACCGGCGAGAAACAGGAGCAGTCTGTTCACAGAGAGAGGACGCTGAAGACGTTCAGATCTGTTGTGGGGAAATGGCGTTAATCCTGTGAAGAAGTTTGAAAACGCCCAGTCCACCGCAAACAGTCCTCAAAGGGTCACTTCAGTCTCTGAAAAACCTTGTGACCCCTCCATCCAGATAGTTTTGGATTTATTTGACCACCTTTTAGAAACATCTGCCACCGACATCTGTTTTTATTTTATTTCTTCCTGGTTTTAATTCTTCCATCCTGGTGGCTAATGTTAGCTAAAATTAGCAAACAGTCCTGCTCTGTTACTGCTCCCACATTTAAAGCAAAAGTTTGATATTTTGGGAAACATGCTTTTTTGCTTTCTTGCCAACCAGTCAATGTCTGTCCGGTAAAAAAGCTACAGCCAGCAGCTGCTTAGCTTAGCACAAAGACATCGATCCCCAAAACTATGACGTGTCGTTGTTACCTTTTAATCAGGTGTTTCCCCCCAAGTCTTTATGCTAAGCTAAGCTAAGCAGCTAGTGACTGCAGCTTTAGGCTTAGCATACAGACATGAGAGAAGTATCAATTGGCTCATCTAACTCTCAGCGAGAAAGCAAATAAGTGTGTTTTGCAAAGTGTTGAAGCTTTCAAGAGAAGGTTTGAAAGACTGAAGAAAGACTGTTTCTGTTCACAGAAAAAAGATGCTGAAGACGTTCAGATCTGTTGTGGGAGATGAATCCTGTGAAAATGTTTGAAAATGTCCCGGCCGCTGCAAACACTCCTTAAAGGGTCAGTTCAGTCTCTGAAAAACCTCTGATGGTACCCAGCCATCCAGATAGTTTAGGTTTTATTTTCAGACATCTGCTGATGTCAACAGTTTTTATGTTTTATCTTCTATAGAAAATACTGTAGTTAAAATGAAAAGTCACAAAAAACTCTGATGGATCTCTGTTTACCAACTTCAGACGCGAGAAACAGATATCTGTAATGCAGATTTGTTTAAAAAAAAAGCAAATAAAAAGCTAAATAATTGTCAGATGATAGCTGATGGGTTTTGAGATTGCATTTCGTTGAATGCATTCTACCTTTTTTGTTCTCTGCATGGACTTTTTTCCTGCATGCTACCAACAGATCCATCCATACATCTCTTTATGAAGATCATCACCTGGGGTCCGTTTCACAAAGCAGGTTTAGTGAAAACTCTGAGTTTGTTAACCCTGAAATGAGGGAAACTCGGAGTTTTCCGTTTCAGAAAGGAAGGTAACTCAAACCAGAGAAAGAGGGGTAACTCTAGCCTGTTTCACAAAGAGAGGTAACTTAAGCTCTCGGTCAGTTACCGTAGTAACAGACTCTATGAAACTAACCTGGTCGGGACCAGGTTTTTCTCAATGAACCTCGAGTTTCTCTCTGTCTCCGCCCCCTTTCAGCCACACACGCTATTTGATTTCCTCATTCATTCATACATTCGTAACCTCGTTCGTCTGTCAAAATGGCATGTCCTTTTCTCAACGACCCAGTGGATGAAGGAGCAGCATTACTGCGCAGAGAACTAAATATTCGTCGGGAGATTGTTATCAGACCGCACATAGATGTCCTTGCATTTCCAGACAGTTACCTTTTTGAGCGATACCGTTTCACGTCACAATCTATTATCTACATACACAACCTAATCCGTCCTTACATTTGCAACATCAGCAGCCGCAGTCATGCTCTCACATCCCATCAGATATTGTGTGTTGCGCTGCGATTCTTAGCCAATGGAAGTTTTCTGTACAATGTTGGAGATGCAGAACATCTAAAACTCTGGCTTAGGGCCAGCTCCTCTGCCTCCGTTAGAGGTGGTGGTGCTGGGCCACCACCCGTTTTACGGGCATCGGATTTCTTTCTGTTGGCTGAGTAGAAGTCTGTGTTAGTTTAAATAGGCTTAATTATTTAACAGAGCATGATATGGATGAAGACATTTAGGCTGTGTGGGATAAAACAACTGCACAGTCAAACAGCCACTTAATATGTAGGCTACTTTACAATGTAAAACATGATCAAAATGAGGGTACCTCCATGAGATTATGCCGAGGTCTTAACTGTTTGAACAATGTTTTTATATTTCATCTTAAGCTGCTGCCATGTGCGCTTCTGCCCCGCGGGATTGCACCTAAATGAAATAACTTAATAGGCTACCATTCAAACGGTTTCCCCCTGTAATATTATTGTGATTGCAAAGGACTACATTTAAACTTGCGCATTGACCCGGGCAGCAATGTTCTCCCATGCCGTCTCCCTCTCTTTGGCAGCTGCTGCGGTGTTGCACTTTTTTCTGAAGATGTGCTCAAACTCGCCATACGAGCGCATTAAGATTTCCATCTCAAGTGGGGTGAAAAACGCCGCCCTCCGCTTCCCCGTTGCCATGGTGACTCGTCGAATCGGGGCTCCATTGATGCTGGCTTTTTATAGTTGTGGTGCACGCGCTTAACTCCAGGTGAAACTACTCCGAGTTGAGTAAACCAACTCAAATCAGCTGTTCTGGAACCGAAAACTCAGAGTTTCTTATCTCAGAGTAGATCAACTCAGAGTTCAGAGTTACACTCAGAGTTTGTTGAACCTGCTTTGTGAAACGGACCCCAGGTCAAATAATCAAAACTAGCTGACATTCCCATCAGCGTCAACTGCTAATTAGCCACTGTTAGTATGCTAACACGCTAAACCACATTAAACATTGCAAACATGCTAAACATCAACATGTTAGCATTGTCATTTTGAGCATGTTTACGGGTTCCACAAATAAAATTTTACTTGGATGGAAGAAGGAATGTCAGAGATTTATATTAAAAAACATGGACAAATAAAAACAAAACTATCAAAATGGCTGGATACCACAAGACGTATTTGAGCTGAACGGACTTTATCCCTCTTTTACTTAACAACTACGTTATGAGACAGCTCAATCAGACATGGGAAATAAGACCAATATTGACTGATTTATAAAGGGAAATTCAGATATTGCATCAGTTATGCACACATATTTTGGTTAGTGTTTGTCAGAAATATTACATGCAGCGTTGCTTTAATGAATGCTAGTGCAAGTCGACAGATCCTGTAGATATTTCTGCAGATTTATGACGTCTTAGCCTGTGGATTTACTTAAATAACATGTATGGTTATAAAAACTGCAATAATACTGAAGTAATTGATTCTGCCTTGGACCTGCAGATGGAAAGTTGCTAGCAGCTAGTAGTAGCACCTGGTGGCCAATCACCAGATTAGCTACAAGAAAAGTCTGCTAGTAGGTTACAAGGCATCTCTTTTCTCTAAGTTTATTTATTAAGGAAAGATATTTTTGCATGGATATACAACATGTTCACACCCAAAGAAATGAATAAAGTCAACACGGACTTGCACTAGCATTGAGATAGATTTTCTTACCACCTGATGAGATTAAATGAGTAATTAATATGTTAATGTCCATCTTGTATCCAGTTTATATTTCTTATATAAACTTTAATGTGTAGTGAGTGCCTTGAAATTAAAGACACCATTGAAATGTGGCTGTGAGATTTTTTTGTTTATTTATTTATTTTTTTGTCAAGCTGCAGTTGTACCGTGGGCTGTTGCAGCATTTTAGCCAAATGCTCAAAACATTTTTAAACTCACATCCAACCCAATAAAAATAAACATTTCTTTCTCAATACCAATTTAAAAGCAACAACGATTATGTCTCTGACAATCAAAAGTTTCATTCCTAACCAATAAAATGTGTAATTCAAAACCCTTTTATTTTGCTGCGACAGCCCAACTCGGTCTGGTGTGATCAGGAGCAGTGGTGGCTAATGTTTCTTTTCTAACTTGAAGTGAATAAGTGATGTCAAACTATTTTAACTCAAGCCGGGGTCCAGCACCAGCTTTTTCCACTGCTTTAAACTTATCTCAGTCTTTCAGATGATGGAGTTTGTTGGAGAAGTGCCCGACAACAGAACAAAAGAAGACCCTGAGATGTGGTTAAAGCTCCAGAAAAGGCCAGTAAGTGGTCACTGACTTAAAACAGCTCTCACGGTTTATCTGTTGACCCACAACTTTACTGTTCCGGTTCACTCTCACCGTGGGTTGGGTACAGAAATGTGGCTCTTTACAACGAATCCTAACAATTATGCCAGTTATGGTGCTTCATTTTGGTTCCACGTACACGCCTGAACTGTCGATTGGTGCGGAGATTACAGACACATCATTTACAGCATGTTGTGTTAGCCTACTTTAGCTGGTAACACAAGATGCTGAGCTAAACCGTCTTATGTGCTTCACCTTTTCCCCACCAGTCGCCCTCTCTCATCTGGTTCATGTTATTGTGTCTGTAACACCATTTTTGTCATGTTTTTTTTTTGGCTTTTTACGTCTTTTATGCCTTTTTCACCTTTATTGTCTTGTCACGTCTTTTATGTGATTTTTTTGTCTTTTATGTATTTTAAGTCATTTTGTGTCTTTTTATCCCTTTTTCATCTTTTTTGTTGTTACTTATAAATATGTAGCTTTCACCTTGTTGCGTCTTTTATAGATTTTGTCTCGTTACATCTTGTTACGTCATTTTCGTCGTTACACCCGTCAAGCTTGATACGCACTGATAGATACAAGGAATCGTCGTTTTTGTTGCCTCGTCCATTTAGCTTGAAATCAGTCTTGATGTTGGGAAGGCAGCCTCAGTGATGCAAAATAAAAAAGAATAATTCCCCTCAAATTTATTGTAATTGTAAATGCAAGTAACAACCCTGTTTTGAAAGTTCAGATATTTGTTACAATGTAGGACGTAAAGGTAAAAAGTATTTGAATAAATATACACATACTCTTCAGAATAAATACTGTCAAAAAAAAATTAAGTTAGGCAAACTGACAATAAATGGTCAGGTTAAAGAATTTGTCTAAATAATATGTATTATCAAAAACCTAAAAGACTGTAACAGGATAACAAACCATTCAAATTCAACTCTTGTGCTTGGAGTCAAGTTCAGACCATTTTATTTGACTACAGCATACAATAAAATATTTAAGACCCGATTCACGATTCACTTATTTTTTTTAAAGGTCTTTTATTCGTAAACGTAAATTTAAGACTTTTTTGGGACCTGTAGCCAGCCTCACGTTCACTTTCTCAAACTTATTTCCACCTTCGTGCTCAGTTGTTACACCATCTCTGGATAAGAAAAGAATTACGACTTTCACATGTTTTAAATTTTTTTTTATTATTAGAATTCCCTTAATTGACATTGGAAAAAATGAGGTACTGTGTCTAACTGACAAAGAAAAATGAGCCTTATAATCATGACAACACATTTAGATGGAAAAAAAAACAAGAAAAAAAAAAGAGAGAGACAGGATAGTCATGTGGGACACAACAACCTTTCACATAATCCTATTAAAGTGTTTTGACCGGAATCACTCAGAGGACAATCAGCTGTATTTTTATGTACAGATCTGAGGAGTGGAGGTTGTTTTGTGTGTTTTGTTTTTTTTTTTTAGAGAAGAGAGCGCCGACAGCAATGAGTGCAGTCCCCCGAGCAACATGAGGAAACAGCTGGCCATCAAGTTAAGACGCCGGGTGCCACTGAGCAGCCCAGATATACCTACTGTACGAGCAGATGCAAAATATCCTCGCGTTCTTTGTGACCGCTGCGCCGAGACAGATAGATGAAAACAACATTGTAGAAATGCAAACTAACTACACAAGCTACCAGAAGATTCCACCACATTGATCTCACCTACCGAAAAAAAGAGAAGTCACAAAGCGTCGAACGATTTAAGAGCATCTGAAAAGTTCCTGCTAACGTTTTAAAACATCCTTCAGTCAGTTCTTCACCTCTAAACTTCAACCACCTTCATAAGTCAGTCATGAAATGTGTTGCATCAAAACATTTATATGGATGAAACAGTCCACGGATCGCGACAACACAGCCGGAAGTGTTCGAACCGATAAAAAACAAAATAAAAACAGACACTCAGCACCATTTTTAACCAAGCAAACAAGCCTTCAGCTCTGCATCATCCACATTTTCATTCTTTCATGCTTTTAGGAACACAGAAGCTTTAATGAGCTACACGTTTTTTTTTTTTACACAAACTACTTCATCCAAGAGCTACGAGGGAAATAAATAGAGCCACTTCAATAAGCATGATAATAACGGTAATAATCCACAAACTAAGCGCCGTCAGTTTCACCTCACAGCTCCTCTCGGGTGTGTTTGAGCCTGATGCTGAGAGAGACTCGACTATTACTGTCAGAGATGCTCATGAGACGTGTGAACGGGGGGAGTCCGGAGAGACGCTACGTGATGTGGAGGAGGACTGTGTGTGAAGGGAGGAGGAGGAGTGTGTGGTGATGTGGTTCGAGGGCTTTTTTTTCTTTGTTGGTGGGTCTGAGTTCTCCCCCTTTATGCCTCCAGCTCGAAGCCCATGCCCACTTTGTGTCCACCGGCGTTGAAGTTCTTGCCGTCGATCAGGGCTGAGAGGGTGACCTTCACACCTGCAGGGACACAGGACAGGGGTTTTGTCTTGTAATGTCTTTTTCAGCTTTTTTTGTTTCATTGTCTGTCTTTTTTTGTCTTGTTACAGATCTTAAGTCCTTTTTTGCCGTTTACATCTTTTCATCTTTTTTGTTTCCTTACATCTTTTAATTCATTTTTTGACTTGTTATGTCCTGTTACGTCCTTTAAGTCGTTTTGTCTTGTTGCATCTTTCAAGTTGTCTTTTGTCTTGTTACATGTTTCAGGTCGTTTTTTGTCCTATTACATCTTTTAGGTCGTTTTGTCTTGTTACGTCTTTTTTCATCTTGTTACGTCTTTCAAGTTGTTTTTTTTGTTTTGTTACGTCTTTTATGTCTTTATCATCATTTTCGTCCTATGAAAACCAGCAGGGACAACATGGACGACAATCCCACCAAAGTCCCACCCCTTTTTGTTCTGTGCTCCAATAACTGATGAGTAAAAGAGACAACTTTCTCCTTTTACAACATATATGGTCACATCTTAAGTTATCTAATGTTGACAAAACACTCACTAACCAGCTAACATGGATTATGAGCCTTATAAAATAATTATTTACCATACTTGAAGTTAATGCACAGAACAGTGCTGTAACACATGTGATGTGTTTTGCACACTTCATGTAGGAATCCACAGTCCTGTTGTCCCCAGCTTCAAAGTTTTTCGGCATAAACTGCATTGCTGCAACTTAAAGTTAAAACAACACCTGCCCATTCTGAGGCAAAAAGCTAACATTAGCTTGTTAGCAGCAAGGTGTGATATGTTTTCTTTACCTGACAACTCGCACACTCTCTCGCACATTCAAGAGTAAATTTAATGTTACACACAAAATATTTTAAAAATTTGAGTTTTTTATGACTTTACAGTATTTATTTAATCCTACAAAAGTCATTTTAAGGTCTTATTTTGAGAATGCTTAATGCTTTTTTAATACCAGACCCTGTGAGTACCCTGCATTAGAAAGAAATTAATTTAAAGCAACTACAAGAAACTTTCATCTCCTTTTGTTTCTTTTTAAAGATACACAACAATTAACAATTAATCAAAATCACAATCTGGGGTCCTACAATTTCCAATATTTGATAAAACCCAAGTTTTGTTTGTAAAATGTTTGTGGTGCTGCAAAGATGTGCTGACCTACACATCAGATTCAACATCTTTGTAGGGCTGCAAGTGATGATTATTTTCATTATCAATTAATGTCAATCATTTTTCTGATTAATCGATCAGTTGTTTGGTCCATAAAATGTCAGTAAATGTTGATCAGCGGGAGCCTACCTGGCCGCAGACTCTGGGTGTAGCCTACTCCGATCAGACTGGCGTTGTTCACTTTGGCCTGTGGGGGTAAAAGATAAAAAGACGTGAAACAAAAGCAGCAGAGTTTAGTCGTTTTAGGAGATTTTGCTGCAGAGCTGCAGGTGGAACACGTACAGACAGAGAGGCGTCTTTGTCCAGCTTGTATTTGGCGGCGATGCCGAAGCGAGTGTTGTTGCTGCCGGCGGTCCAGGCCAGAGTGACCGCTGTCTCCAGCTCGTCGTTCACCTTCTGGTAGATGGAGCCGCCGAACTCGGTGCCGTCGTTACTGAGAGAGACAAGATGCTGATTATTTAGGGACGCTCATACACACAGATAGTCGAGATTTTTTTTTTTAATTTTCCAAATCCTACAGAATCTTTATTCCCCTGGATCATAAGGCTTAACATCTGAATTATCATCCTCATAAAACAGTATTTCTTTTTCCACTGGAGCACAAAGCACGATCAGGATTACATATTTGTGTTATTTACAGATTTTTATGCTGTTATTTTATATTTCATATCTAATACTAGGCTACACATTATCAAAGGCCGGGTCTGCAACCTGCAGCTCCAGAGCCACATGAGCCTCTTGAGCTCCTCTCCAGTGGGGCCCTGTGGCTTTAACAAAAAACATTAGATGGAAAAGAATGTTTTTTTTAAAATTGTAATTTTCATTCATCATTGTTGTTGTAGGTCTACACTGTAAAAACAAAAAAGTTGAGAAAAGTTTTGAGCCCAACTCAAATTCTTAAGTTTTGAAAAAGTTTAGTTGCAATAATTTACTTTTTCTTTATATAAACTTAAACTTTTGATTTAAAAATGATTGTGCAAATTTTTGAATTACATTTTGTTGTGAATTTCTAAAATGCAAAGATTCAAGTTTATCAAAAGAAGAAAAGTAAATCATCTTACCAAAGATTATCAGTCGGCAAAACTTTTTAACTTTATTTCAAAGGTCAAAAAGTTTGAGTTGGGCTCTAAAATGTATTGCTGTATGTTGCCTTGATATTTTGAGTTGTCTCAATTATTTTTTTACTGTGTAAAGTGATTCTCCAGCTGTAAAAATATGTAGCCTCTACATCAAATTAAAGAAAAAAAGTTTTAAAGCGATATTCCACCCCTAGATGATAATCCACTCAGTGTGTACTCACCTCTATGCTGATGTGATGATGGGTGAAGATCTTCAGTTCACAAAACAATCCTGGAGTTTCAGCAGAAAACAGGGTTGCAGCTCATGGCAGTGATTGGAGACCGAATGTAAATGTAAAAAAAGAACACAAAACAAACACAAAATGTCTCCATCCTGCTCGTGTGGTGTAATCCAGGTGTCCGTGAGCCGCGACATTAAAATTTAACCACAAAAGACGCCATTTACACCATGTTTTTAGCTGAAATGTCAACTGTAGCATGTAGCAGGTAGCATGTAAACACGGCGTCAATGTATCGCGAGACTTCGTATATCTCTTAATGGACGCATGTGTGAAAATATCGCGAGATCGACGCCATGTTTACATGCTACCTGCTACATGCTACAGTTGACATTTCGGCTAAAAACATGGTGTAAATGGCGTCTTCTGTGGTTGAATTTTAATGTCGCGGCTCGCGGACACTTGGATTACACCACACGAGCAGGATGGAGACATTTTGTGTTTTTTTGTGTTCTTTTTTTAACATTTACATTTGGTCTCCACTCACTGCAACCCTGTTTTCTGCTGAAAGTCCAGGATTGTTTTGTGAACTGAAGATCTTCACCCATCTTCACATCAGCATGGTGGCGAGGACATACTGAGTGGATGATCATCAAGGAGTGGAATATCACTTTAATATTTTGTCAGTTAAAATGTGTGCCATATCCTGCGCCTGTGACTCGGTGCCTTTTCCTCTAAATTTTGTCGTCCTTTGATTATGATTTTCTTTTACACTGAACAGTTTTACAGAGACCAGGTTTGTATCCCCCAGTTTCCAAAGTGCCTGTAACCAATAAACAAATCCGTCCCTGAATGGACATTGGAGCTGTTTGTCCACCGTCACCATCAAAACTCAACACAAACCCTGCTGGCTGTCTCCACCATCAGCGATATAAAAACAGATGAAACTGAGGTGTCATGTTTCCACTGGTTCAGCTGATAACTGGACTGAATCTGACGTGTAAATTCACTCACACGTTGGTGTGCAGCTGGAAGTCCCCGGCCCGGTACCCGAGGGCGAAGTTGTTCTGGGCCAGTTTGGACTTGGCGGTGTCAAAGGCCATCTGGTATCCGGCCAGCCAGCCCTCGTAGCCCAGCACGGCGGCGGCGTGGATGATGGGACCCTCGAAGTCCACGTCACAGCCCAGGTTCACGTAGTCGCGCTTGTAGCCCGTCTTCAGCTTTCCACTCTTCTTACTGAAAAACAAAACAGGTTCATAGGGTTAAAAGTTAGTTTATCTCTGATACTTTTACATAAAAGGAGAAATATGGGGATTATCACATTTTTCTTTTTCAATCAAATGAAAAGACCAAAACCAACAATGAATGTATCAAGTAAATATTGATATATCTTCTTCCTCTGTGCCATAGAGCTCCATTATTGTCTTATAATTATTAAAACACATCAGTGAGTCTGAACACTGTTGTACTGGCTGACATGTTCCTTTATTGCTGCCGTTGTTTTATGATGATGTCTCCTGGATATGATGTATAACTTCTCTAATGTGATGTTTAAAGGAATCAGGAAGCTTTTTTTCTCCTAAACATGTAAAAACAGTTGAGAACACTTCTCTACATTATATTATCATCCTCTATTTGAGTCTGTTGAGCCGGTTTGTCCTTCAATACCCTGGAAAAGACCTGTACTTTTACAGTAGCCAACACTTCTGCAACACTGGTGTGTGTTCCTCCTTCCTGCTCATAAGTTCCTTCGTTACCGAGAACACAAACAATGTGGTTTATTTTGACTTGTTCCCCCCACACACCGTCCTGCTTCCCTGAATGCTGGTCATCTAATTAAACTAATTATTAAATATTTTATGAATGTACCACACTGGTTAACTGTTATCTTAATGATTCAATCCATTTTGAAGACCTGTCAAAATCATATTCAAGACATTTTAATGGCCTAAAATTGAGATTATTGTATTTTAGACTTTTTAAAGGACCTGCAGAAACCCTGCATTCGATAAAAACTACAGCATGCTGCTGTTTTAGGAAATAAAAGAGTTTGAGAGGTTTCAAATGAGGTAATTAGAAAAGAAATAACTGGAGGAGGGTTTACCATACAGATTCATCTACCTACCAAGGAAGTCTTTAAAAAAAGAATCATGATTTAAAAGGTGAAGTGAGTCATTTAACTCCTCAGGCTATTCAGAGCAGTGTGAAAATAGCAGCTAATTATTAACATAAAGAGCAGAGACGCAGCCATGAGAAACTGGTGCTCCGACCGTCTCTGCACCACCTGCCTGACCCACAGTTTAAACTTATTACATAACAGATCATGTAATCCCAGAAGCAATTGTATCACTGATTCACACAAATAAAAGGTATTCTCACCCTGTGTTTGGTACAAAAGACGTATCCAAGGCAACCTTCAGTCCTTGAGTCAGCTGTGGGTGAAGTAAAACTTTGTGTCAACAGGTGTAAAACTTGAACAATGTTATTTTATCAGTTGCAAAACCTGTTTGAACATAATGTCACCACACACACACGTACTGTACCTGGTCCTCCACAGTGACTTCAGTCGCCAGCGTGTTATCTGTGTTCCACTTCTGGTTGAAGCTCAGGCCCAGTTCCTTCATCTTGTATTTGGTCTCCAGGCTCCCTGAGGCTTTCCCTGTGTCTGTGTTACTGGAGCCAGATGTGTTGAACTCCTGATGGGACGACGACCGGGACAACAAGGCGTTAATACACCAAAGTCAATCACAGGCAAATAATGGACTAATATATCCATTATCATAAAATATCTAAAGCATAAGCAAAAAAAAAAAAAAAAATAGAGACTTTAAAGGGAGAGTTGAGATGACTTGAAGTGGGGTTGTATGAGGTACCAGCAGGAGGACCAGTGTAGTTACACATTAATATTTTAGACACCTAAAAAAGTAAAATAAAAATAATAAATGTAAGTGTATGCTATTTTTAGAATATTTTTTACCACTTTATTTGACATCAGACAGCCTTTTTTGATGGGAAATTGCTGTTATATAAGTTGTGCATCATTCGTTCTAAAGCCACCAGACTCCATTGACAAAATCAGTCATTTTACCTCACATAACGCAGGAGTTGCTGGTCTACCGCTGCCTCCATTGCTTAGTTAGTTTGTGTTATTGTGTGACTTTGATAAGTCTGAACTAGACTTTGTAAACACCAAAGCACAATAGCACAAGCAAATGAACCAACTGAGGCAGAAACAGACCAACAACTCCTGTGTTCTGAGAGGTAAAATGAACGTTTTTATCAATGGAGTTTGGTTGGTTCGGACAGAGCGATATCTGGCTGACATAAGGTCTGTTTCCCGTTTGAAAACGCTGTCTGACAGCGAGGTAAAGTGGTGAAAATATTTTATATATAGTGTACACTTAAACTGGTATTGATTATTTTAAGTGGCTGCTGCAGATCCCGTCCTTATCTTCCATGCTGCTGTCAGTAATACACTGATTATCTGCCTCATACAAACTCCCACTTCAAATAATCTGAACTGCCCCTTTTAAGACTCTGAGGGAAAAATAATAACTGCGAAAACTGTGCCGACTACTTCTGAAACCAAACTTAAATTATTATTGAACTGCAGAAATAAAATAAAGAAATGTGAGGTTTTTAATAACACTGTACACATAATACAGCTGACAGACAACTGTGAGACGACCCGACAGCCCCGAATGTGAATCCATGCAAGACACCGGTGAGACATGTAAAGGACAGTTAAAGTGGACAGAAAAACACACCGACATGTTTGGTGAACACTGACATTGTGATTTAAATTATGATGCAACTACATGTGAGGTATCAGGATGAATTTCACCGTGAGAAAGTGTGAGAAAGTGTGAGAATGAGTGAACGGTTAAAAAAACACTGACAAGGGTGAAAAAAAGTTCTGAATTGAGAATTTAACTTTTCAGATGTTCCGTATGGCTGCTTTTCCTTTTATTTGTGTTCATTCACATATAAAAAGATAATTGGAACAAACTGAAGCTTGATCTGGACGTACAGTGCAGTCTTTCAGTATTTTTGTCTCTGTACTTCAGCATGTTTACACTCACATTTACAGTTTAATCATTTCTATTTGAGTGCCTCAGTTCTCAGCGTGTAAATTTATTTTCTGTAACGTTTCCTCAAAAATCCACAATGTGAGAAATTAAGTAGAGTTCATGGCAGACTCAGTGATGATGCAAAACAATGGTCAGTGAGCACTGAATCCTTAAATTAAGCTCACAAGTGAGGAAACGTACTGATCAGGGCTGTGCTGAACAGTTAGAAGCATTTTTTTGCATCTGTATTTATCTTAAACCGAGTACTTCTGCAGTTGCAGATAAAGGCCACACTAATATTATTAGTATGATACCGTGTGTAGAATTAGAATAATTAGAGAATATTGGAATAATTGCAGAATTCAGGTGGTGGCTGTGTACATGTGTTGTTTCTGACTCATATGATGCAAACATTTCCAAAAACTCCACAGCGTCCAAAAGTCCAAATTTACTGAAAAAAGTTGGATGTAATAATTTCTAAAATTCACGTTTTTATCTCAGAATTATTCTCCTTCAGTCTATATTTGTTGATGTTTGGCTTTTCACAGTCAAAAAACTGTTTGCACACAGAAGGATTTTTTACTTTATTAACAGCGCGGCCTAGCTGCAGCACCATAAATTACACTTATTTTGTCGACAAAACTGATGAGTTATATTAACTAAAGAAAACTAATATAATAGAAAAAACTGACATTTAATGCAATTAATCACTTTATTTAAAATGGGGATTTTAATCTAAGATTTAAAACATTTTTTAGGGTGATGATGACGACAACAGAAAACCTCAACAGAAGCTACGAATGTAATAAAATGAGTCGGTGCAGCCCTGCTATCAATCCCCCAAAGTGTGGACAGAAACAGGGATAGAATTCTTCAAATATTTGCTCCATGGGGACTCTTATATTAAAGCTGAAAGGCAGAACTTTACAGAGAACTTATGGACTGTAACTCTTTACAGAACCACAACATGACACAGTGTTGAATTTTATAATAAACACACTGATGTATTGCTGTTAGTTCTCCATAGTAAGACACATGTAATCCTAACATGTGTAGAAATGCACTAAATCCTCATGAGCAAACATCAGAAGCTCCCATGAGGCTCTGGGCTTAAGAACGATGAACCGAAATCTCTCTGGTTCATGTCCGGCCGGCCGGGGACCTTTGTTGTTCTCATTCTCTCTCATTTCCTGTCATCGCTCTGCTGTCTCTCTAATAATCTAACAAAAAACACCCAAAAAGTATTTTCAAAAGAAGACTTTAAGTCACAACCAGGACAGATTATTCATTCACACAGGATCTAGATCTTCTGTGTGAGGTAGCAGAGTATTAACTCAAGTCTGGAGCCAGAGAGCTGAGATAATGTTCAGATTATTAACTGATGATTAATAAGCTCCGAGTGTCATCAACACACTCAGGCTTCTTCATCTGTACGTCACATCAGAACAGATTTACTGTCTGGAAAGATAATAAAAATGTGAACAAAAAAAAAATAAATAAATAAATAAAGTTATCAGAGAGGAAACGTGGGAGCAAAGTGACGATGGTCCAGCCTGCAGCTCAGTGAATCTACATCCAACTTAAAGGGATAGTAGCATTATTTTTAAGTGGGGTTGTATGAGCTACAAATAGCCTCTAAGTACCGTGATTGCAGTAGAAGACTCTCCACACTCCTCCCGTTAGCAACGCCAGCCCATAGTCCTGCTCAGAGATTTTCAACATACAGTGTTGTGAACGGTCCCAAAAAAACGGCCTATTTTCGCGGCCTAAAAGAGGTTTTACCAGAAAAAAATACACAGTTCCATTGTTCGCTATAATAAAATTATTCTCAGCCCCTCAAAGTGCAGGGTTAGCGCCCGCTGAGCAGCCTACTACACAGTGTAGCTACTATGCAGAGCGCTGTAGTGCTCCGCCGATCAGCTGTTTTGGTCAGTGTCTTGGCTTTTTGAGGAAGAGTAGAGATATAATATACTTTTTAAAAATGAGTGATTTTGACAGTGACAGCAAGAATGAAGTGCCATTCACTTTGGAAGCAAGCGGATATCTGTATGAACCGGAGTACACTGAAGAAGAGCTGTTGCAGATGGAAACTGAACGGCCGAGAGAGAGAGAGGGGAAACATCGGTGTAAGGTAATTCAAGAATCAGCCAAATTCATTTTCATGTTCACAGTTCCATTGTTCGCTATAATAAAATTACGCTCAGCCCCTCAAAGTGCAGGAAAAACGCAGTTTTTATTTGGACCTAACCAACTCACGTATCCCTCCGCCCAGGGTTAGCGCCGCTGATCAGCTGTTTACACAGTGTACTACGCAGAGCGCTGTAGTGCTCCGCCGATCAGCTGTTTTGAGTCATTGTTGATTGCGATTTCGAGGACGGAAGATGGTGAAACCTCTTCAAAACACTTTGAAAATGGTTCGTGTGTGTTGCTATCCAGGATGCAATAACAAAGCTGTGTCCCATAGCCCTTACAGCTTTCACCGCATTCCTTTGCGTGATATTGGCCTTCGGCAGCTAGTTCCTCTAAACTAGGATGTCAACATGCCACCGGCATCACTAAAGGATCTCCGTGTTTGCAGTCACCATTTCGCTGAAGAGGATTTTGTGAGAACACTTTCACGTCTCACTTTGAAAAGCACTGCTGTGCCCATCCATCTGGTAAGACAAGTGAAACACCTGTGAAAGAGTGTAATGTAGCCTATCACTGCAGTGCAAATTTATCACATAGGTGAAAACGGAGATGTAGTGCTGTAACATGAAAATGAATTTGGCTGATTCTTGAATTACCTTACACCGATGTTTCCCCTCTCTCTCTCTCTCTCGGCCCGTTCATTTTCCATCTGCAACAGCTCTTCTTCAGTGTACTCCGGTTCATACAGATATCCGCTTGCTTCCAAAGTGAATGGCACTTCATTCTCGCTGTCACTGTCAAAATCACTCATTTTTAAAAAGTATATTATATCTCTACTCTTCCTCAAAAAGCCAAGACACTGACCAAAACAGCTGATCGGCGGAGCACTACAGCGCTCTGCGTAGTACACTGTGTAGTAGGCTGCTCAGCGGGCGCTAACCCTGCACTTTGAGGGGCTGAGAATAATTTTATTATAGCGAACAATGGAACTGTGTATTTTTTTCCGGTAAAACCTCTTTTAGGCCGCGAAAATAGGCCGTTTTTTTGGGACCGTTCACAACACTGTATGTTGAAAATCTCTGAGCAGGACTATGGGCTGGCGTTGCTAACGGGAGGAGTGTGGAGAGTCTTCTACTGCAATCACGGTACTTAGGGGCTATTTGTAGCTCATACAACCCCACTTAAAAATAATGCTACTATCCCTTTAATGAGACGCTGATGACAGAAATGTCAGCTCAGCTACATTAATGTGTAAATAATGTGGAAAGATGTGAAGATCACTGTAGCAAATTATGTCAGAGAAATTTTAAAGCTTTAAAAAGCTTCCAAACCATCACAAAATTAAAAAGAAAAACAACAACAACTTCTACCAAACAGACCAAACAGACCACAGTGACTGCAGTCAAATGTTACACATCAGCTTTTTTTAGCACCTCAGTAACCACACAACTTATTTTTGACTTTTCAAAACTCCGGTGACCAGTTTCTGACGGTCATGCGCACTGGCACTTCCGGCCACACCGAGTCAAACTGTGCTGCGCTGATTTACATTTCCGATACCACTTTTATCACGCTGAGCTGTGCAGGAGCGCACGCACGCACACGCACACGCACGCACACGCACACACACACGAGCTGAGCTTGGAACTAGCAGCTCTGTGAGGCTGTGGCTAAGCTAAATGCTACATCAACATACTAACATGTTGCTGCTGATGTTTAGCAAGCGTTGTCTTAGCATGCAACTATTTGCTAATTAGCAAAGTGATGGAGAAGGAATCATTCTGAGGTTTCTGCAGCTGAAAATTAGCCAGACAGCTAGAACTGACACATTTACAGAAATATTGATTATTGTGTGTTGTCCTTAATAAATTAAATTGACGGTGCTAGAGGTCAAAGTTATGACGGTTCAGTTAGTTAAAATCATGATGGTTCTAGAGTCAAAGAATCACCAAAATCTTTAGAACATATCCTCTAGTTTATCTGTTTAAAATTTAATGGCAATCTGTTAAATAACTGTGGAGACAAGTCACCCTGTTAACGTTAACCTCATGGTGGCGCTAGAGGGAAAGTCAGTCAAATATCCGTGTAATAGTTTCAAAGTGTGAACACATTCAGGCAAAAATATTCAAATGCAAGACAAAAAATATCACTGCAGGGTGCACACAGTTAGGCTCCAAATAAATATTTGAATTCTTTTTAAAGCATTTTTGTCCACCTGATCACATGTTATTGAATCTTCTGTGGCGTCTGCCTGAAAATGTATTTTTAACCAGACACTTCTCATTTTCAGACACTTTTTTCAGGTGTCGTCACATTAAAACTGGATTTTCAAGAAGTTCTTCTGTATTTTCTGGTGTTTCTATTTTTTTTTCCAGCACTGTGATCGCCATCTGGTGATGTGCCCCCCCCCAATCTGCTGAGAAGCAGGTAATAATGATTTGATCTGATCACAGCCTCTACCGGACATGAGAGGTCTGACCTGAGGCCTGAGGAACATCTTGTAGATTGAAACTTTGCCTTGAGAGAAAATTGAAATATTTATTTGGAGCCTAACAGTGTGCAGATCGTTCTCCTTTATAATTTATAACATAATAGATGTCGAGACATTTCAGTCTGGACCAACCAACCAACACCGACATCCCCACGACTGCTCATATGGAGAAAAATCTGCCATTTAGACTTGCCACAAATATCTGAATAAAAAGCTGATTTCACTGAGAGAGTGCAAAAAAAAAAAAAAAACCCAAAATGTTCACTCCTGTATTTTAGAGATGGATTGCAAATTAAACCTGATAAATTCTCCCTCACTTGTTATGGACTATCAATTTAATATATCAGTTTAAAATACTTGTGTTTTGCACTGTTGCACATCACCTTTAGCTTTAAGAAATAGCGGCAGCCATTTTTCACTATCTTTTGACATTTTATAGACCGAATGAGTCACTGATTAATCAAGAAAATGACCGGGAGATTAACTGATAATGAAACTGTGGCTCTAAACTAAAACATATTTAGAAAATACACCGACCTGCACCATAAAGAAGTGAAAATCACAGGTATTATCATCTGTGTTTGAATGTGATGTGACAGAACATGGACAGCAAATAAAACACACTGATATTCACACTGTATGAATGATTATCACAAAGACAAAACAGTCAGACCGTGATATTAATAGAAAAATAATGTGCGGACGAACAACACAGTGGTGGTGGTTAATATACGAGTAAACAGCTGTCAGCTCTGACTCCGATCTTACCATCTACATTAGAGCGCGAGCAGTCCGGTACAGACGGCAGCAGCATGGAGACAGAGCAGCGGTTAGGAAAAGGCAGGTACAGTAGAGAGACAGACAGGCCAAAACAAAAAACAAATATGGGCTTGTCATGTTTCTCTAGAACAGAGCTCATGTTCAGCCAAGCAGGTCTGCATCAGCGCTGCATCGACAACCTGGAATCCTTCAAGCTCCGGTTACAAGGATTAAAAGTTCAGTTAAAATGTGTATGCGAGTGTTACAGAGGAGGGCAGAGAGATGGCCCGAGGCAGGAAGCGTCCAGACAACAGGTTATTAATAATACAAAACAAAAAACAAACAAATGTTTCCTCACCACTCCACTTTGTGATTTGGTCTTGAGGTCCAGCTTCACGACACCAAAGCCTGGTGGATTTCAAAAGAGCAAATAAATCAAACACAAGAAGGTTTAAAGGAACTTATCTACCGTCTCAGCAGGGTGAAATTCTCATGTAGGACTGAAGGATTTACACAAAATATCTCATTTAGATCATTTGACTGATACTGCAATTGCAATATGATTTGTAATGATAATTTTTTTTTATTTTAACATGTTAAAATGACTATGGTGTGATTTTTTTGCAGTGTTGCAGAAGTTTTTCTTTTTAAGTCTGTAGAATCTGATGTGTAGGACAGGACATCTCTGTCTCACCACATTCATGAATTTAAAAAGTGTTTTGACACGTCTTGCCTTTATCAAATATTGTACCTTCTGTGATTTGAAATTTGCAGAAAGCCTTATAGCGATTTGAATAAAATTCAGATTTATTGTGCAGCTCTATTCAATACACAGGCTCATATTTTGATATTTGGGCAAAATCTGAAGACAAAATTTCATGTCAATATGTCAGCAAAAACCATAACTGCTACATCACATTACTCATCTTTTGTAATTAAATATTTTGCATATTTCTTCCTCTGTGAAATGTCGACCAGGTCTGGCTGAGTCTTTCTTTTCTATGCAGCAGGTTGACATGAAGGAAAACTAGATTTCTCTGGTGTTCAAATGAAAGAGGTCTGCAGATGAAATGAAAATTTTCATTTTGGAATAATCCTTTAATTCCTGATGGTGTAAATCTGTCTTGTTAACTTCATGCTTACTTATGACTCTAACCTGCTATCCTGTCTCCACTGTCCAACTACGTTTGGACAATATGACAGAGTCACTTGAGACATCTAAAAGTGTCCCCACATCTCAAAAAAAAAAAAAAAATACTATTTGTATGTTTTTTTCATGCAACCAATCACTGCAAGTAGGGATGATAATGATTAACTGATGATCAATTCATCAGTCAGTAAGAATTTGGTTGACAAAATAAAATTTGAATCAAATAAAGATCTGATATATAAACAAGTATATGTGGGCCTTTATGTCCTTAAATGAAACACAGCAACATATTTCATATTCTCTGTAATGATGTCAGAAAAAATACAACATGTTGCTGTGAAAATCAAGCTTCGATTAGAGAAGGAAAAACATATTTGGTATGAGCGAAATCTTTGTATTTTTTAATGATGATTAATCATTCAATTGATTTACCGATGTTTGATTAAGGAAAGTGCTCACAAACTGCAAGTGTTCTTCACTTCAAAGCAACATGTGACCAGTGTGCTGAGACGCCACCAGAACATTCAAAAGTATGTTTATACTGCACATCTTTCCTGTCTGCTATAAATAAATACATTAAATGCAGAAGGATTATTTCAGGAAGTGGAAATACAAGAAGCATGATGAAGCAGATCATCAAGCACAGAGGAAACTTCAGGGTGGAGCAGCTGCACCGTGTAGAAAAGGTACCACTTAAACATAGTGGTACTGTAACTTTTTTATATTTTAATATACATAGATATTGATATTGTAATATAATGTGTCATATACTGTGATGGAGAACTGTTGCCCACACAAGCTCAAACCAAACATGATCTGTCTGGATGCCTTTTCAAATGTAACATACTTACTCTAAAGTTAGATACTTTATTTAATCTTTGGTGGATTATTTGATCAATATTTCATGTTTTCATTAATCTGTTTATTTCATCTGCTCACTGGAGAAGAGCTGAACAGCTCAGCTCAGACTCACTGAAACTCCAGATTTGCACAGACTCTGTGTTTCAGGAATTCCTGACAGTTAATAATTGACTCTTTGGGTTAAAACTGTACTCACCGTAGCCCTTGCTGAATATATCCTTGGCAGCCTTGCCCAGGTCTGAGTATGAAGGAGGGACAGCCATTGTGCTGCAGAGGACAAAGTCAATAATGTGATCAGTGCAACTGAAAGACACATATTTCACAGGTACAAGAACAAATTAGAAAGCAGGTTGAAACACACATTTTTCCTCTGGCATGTAGAGCTGTTTATCCATCTACAAAGTTTTGGTACAAGTTTTGGAAGAATGGGTTGTCGAGATGTCCGTCTTCTCTCCAATATAATGGAACTAAATGGCACTCATTTTCTTTCACTCGACTGGTCGGGCAAGTGGGTCAGAAACACAATTTTTACTCCATCCTGGATAAACTGTTTTATTTATTAACACTTTTCAAATAACAACAAAGACTAAAGTTAACAGTCATGTTTAATCTACGTCTGTAACGTCTACACAATGTCAGAAAATAGTGAAAAATGTCCATCTTTAAATGTCTCACTTTGTGTAAAACCTTAAATATTCAGATTAATATGATAATAAATGAAGAAAATCTGCATATATTTCTTCTGACATTTTATTCATGCAAAATCACTTTAACGATTAATTGATTATGAAAATAGTTTGATATTTCAACCACTGGCTGGGCAAGTGAGTCACCAGATATACTCGCCCGACATGACATTTTACTTGCCTGGTCAGGGGAACAACCCTTATTATTAAGCTCTGTATAAAAAAAAAAAAATCTTTTTACAGTATAAAGAAATGAGTTCCTATGAAACTGCTCACAACAAGATCTGACTGGTCATGATTTCTTGTAAGAGACACTGCTGTGTCTTTTTTACTTTTCAAATGAGCCCCACCCAGTCCCAACATATCGTAGAGAAGGCAGACATCTCCAAAACTCTGCAACTGACACCAAAACTAAACCAGGGGTGTCATGCAGCCCAGTCTGATCTCAAGTGGGCCAGACCAGTAAAACCACTTAAGTCAGTAGAATCTGATGTGTAGGACAGGACGTCTCTGCCTCACCACATTTGCCTTTAGTAAATATTACACCTTCTGTGATTTGACAATCGTAATTTTGATAAAATTTCACTTACTTGTGCAGTCCTGTCACAAACTCACCCTCACATGTATCTATGGCTTTGATACAATAAGACAATGTTAGCTAGCTCTCACAGCTGCATCACTGAATCTCTTGGCTACCATGAAAACAGACTGCTGTTTCCTTAAACCTGCCAAAGATTCATTTATCTTCGCTCTTCCAAGCCGTCCTGACAAGTTGTGCATTTTTTGCCACGATGAGTCTGACAGTTGCGCCAAATATATTGCTTGAGCTCTGCAAGGTGCTGTGAACACACCGAGCACGCTGACCTTCGATTTACCTCTGTGAAAAAAATAGAAGCGTGTCCATTTTTGCGTCCACTTTTCTCCTTTTGGACAAAGACATTTTCCACTGATGCTTCCTGCATGAACAGTAGTCTACGCTTGACAGTGTTGTGTCACCGATCCTGTATGTAAACATGTTGGATCGACAGTATACTACTAGAGCTGCAAGGATGAATCAATTATTAAATTAATCGCCAATGATTACTCGTCCAAATTCTGATTTCACCCCTTCACAATGTGAATATTTTTTGGGTTTCTTTAGTGCTCTTTTTGACATGACAAGACATTTGAGGATGTCATTCTGAGTTTTGAAAAACAGTCATCAACATTTTTTGCCATTTTTTGACACTTTATGGACCAAACCACTAATCAATTAATTGAGAAACTAATTGACAGGTTAATCAATAATTATATAATCATTGGTTGCAGCCCTATATATTTCAGTATGATAGAGAAACCCAGCATAGGGTCTGCTACTGTTGCTGTATTTCCTATTCTATTTCATTTTATTTTTTTATTTTACTGTCCATTCTTTTATATTTTTCTTTATTATTTGTGCTCCTATTTATCAGTCACTCTTTTGTACCTGTACTTTTGATCCAAAAGCTGTTATAACAAGTAAATTTTCCCAGTGAGGGATCAATAAAGTTTCTCTTAATCTTACCCCCAGTGGACAATTCAGGAATAGCAGTGCATTTTCTTGAAAAATTGGTGTAATGACTTTTCACATAATGCAAAGTCATCCAGCGGACCAGATTGGAGACTATATTGGGCCGTTCTGGTCTGCGTGCCGTATGTTTGACACCCCCGATGTAGATGGATAAATAGAACTACAGGTAGGAGGAAAAAGGGTGAACTGTCCCTTTAAAGTAAAGGCCCTGATAATCATCATCATCAGAGGTTAAAGTCACATTTGAGTCCTCCATGATGCTGCATCATCCAGGCAGTAGTAGAAGTCAATGGGGCTGTGTCATATAATCAAACAATGCAGTAACTGTCATGTAATTAAACAGCCAAGTGTCCCAGTGAGCTCCAGCAGAAGGGAACAAGCTGTTCCTTCTGGGGCTGCTGGGAAACTAGCAACAAATGAGCTCTGCATCCGGCTGGAGCAAGAAGCCTCTGGGGCACCTAAAGAGTTAACGGAGAACTGCACCACAAAAAAAATCATTTAACCCTGCAGAGGAGCACAAATCTGCACTGAAATATATGACATAGCTGAGCTAGCAGCTGTTCAAGCATCAGAACAAAAGGCTCTCATATATCAGAGTTATAAAAAAAATGGCCCCCATCATCCCAGTGATGCTGCTGTAAAGATAAATCCACACAATTACTGCAGATGTGTGAACAGCTGGCTTAGATGAATTCCCAGTGAACAATGCTGATGGTTGGTGCTACTTGCTTCATCTTGTATTTGGGACAAAGGACAACAGATGGGCCAGTGAATGAGGTGTGTGTGTGTGTGGGGGGGGGGGTGACAGCCAGCTAGCAGCTATGTGAGCTGCAGTAACAAGCTAGCTAACCAGCAAGACAAGGATACGACTGATGGACAATGACTAGCTGGTTAGCTGTTAGTTACTGTTCATTGTGCTCCAGAAACACACGTACACACCCCCTCACAGCTAGCTAGCCACAAACCCAGCTGATAAAGCTGCTAACTGCGCAGCTAACGTTACAGTTCGATCTCTGCGCTATCACACGGGAAACCTAGCTTTCATTCAGAGGATTAAACTGTGCATTACAAGGCTAAACATCATTACATAACACACCTACCGTTAGCTAAATCGCTCAACATGCTAGGTGTGTGGCTAACCTTGGACAGAAACGTACCGTTATGCAGCACTTAGCAACGTAAATGATCATGCTAAGCTACATATGATGAAGCTAGCCGCTATATTTGAGGTGAATTAGCATCGTTTGTTCTCCTTACCAGTGAAAGTGTTTGGAGGGGGAGTCTGCAGAGCCCGGAGCGTCCCTGGCGTGATGCTGCTGAGGGGATTGACAGCTAGCTTAGCTTAGCACTGTCTATAAGGGGAACAGGGCACAATGAAGGAGACATATGGCGCATGCGCGGTGCCAGTGCGAGCAGCGAACAAAGAGTTGATATAAAAACAAGATGCTGATCCCACAAACACGACCTCTAATTCTAGTTTCACACGACTGTGAGAGTTTGATATAGAAAATGATTAACAAGCGTGTAAACAGTGATATAGAAATGTTTGTTTGTTTGTTTTAATTTACATGGAGCCTCTGGTCACTGTGGATCTTAAGGACCTTTGACCTTGTGGCCCCCCACCTCTGTGGCTGACCTGAGGGGGGATGGTTTGGGGCCCAGGGGCAAATATCATAAATCGTGTGACTGTTATGGAGGCTTATTTCCACCAACGTGATGGGAAAAAATAATAGACATTATAATGTGAAACTTTGTAGAGATAATGACTCAGCATCGCAAAACAATGATAGTTAGTATCTGACTGAGTCACTATTTTGAAAAGGGTTCTCATTACTTTGAGATACTAATTCAATATATTGAGGAAAGTTTCCTCTTGAGATACTAAGTCATTATTTTAACAAAGTTTTTCTATTTTGAGATACAAAGTCAGTGATTCCCAACCTTTTTTCCTTGGAGCCACCCTACTTCTATCTAAGAAAAGCTGAGCTGCCTTGGCCCACATGCATGCACACACCCAAAAGTGATTAATTACAAGCTTTAATATAAATTAATTAACATTAGTCACAACTGTTTACATTCTTAAAACTTTTACTTTTGGTAAATGAGTCAGTTTATACACACTTACCTTATCAAAAGAATATTGTAATGATTCATTCGTCATCATAAAGGTCACAGAGGTGTGGTGGTGGTGTATCTTTTTAAAAATCTTTGTATGCAGACTTTGGTATAAATTGTTATTGTGCAAATCTAATTTTGACAACCTCGGAGCAGACAGAGTCTTGGGGACCCCCTGTGATTTCTGGCACGCCCCTAAGGAGGACCCGGACCCCAGGTTGGGAACCAGTGTTTTAAAATACTAAGTTGTTACGACTGACAATGTTTTTCTTTTTTGAGATACAAAGTTATTATTTTGAAATACTGAGTAATTATTTCAAGGAAACTTCTCTGTTCTGAGATACTAAATTATTATTCAAGAAAATGACAAATGCTTGGAGATTGTGTAAAATATCTATTGCATCAAATTAAAATGCAGAAGTTGGTTTTCTTGTATGCAGTGAATCACTTTCAGCCACCAGGTGGAAACAAACAGCAAACATCATTTCTGCTCCACCGTCAGGTGAAGGTGAAGGTCCTTAAACTACACCTCATCATCACATACATTCTGCATTAATATCATGTGGTCACTGAAATGTTTTATATTTAGGTTTTAATTACTGTTATATATCACGAATTGACATATTTTATTAGCTGTGATTTGTTTTACATGTAAAATCTTAATCTGGAAAGCAGTGGTGGAGTAACTAAGTAACTAAGTACATTTACTCAAGTGCTGTACTTAAGTACCATTTTGTGGCACTTATGCTTTACATGAGTATTTCCATTTTATGTTACTTTTTACTTTTACTTCATTAGATTTGAAGAAACATTACTTAAATACATTTTACTCCACTGTTTATTTGTTAACTTTAGTTACTTTGCATGTACCATTACAGGTTAAGATGAGACTTTATTGATCCTCTGAGGGTAAATTCACAAGCTACACAACTCCATCTGCATCTTTACCATCTGCAATATTAAAGTGAGGAACATATCAATGTATCAGTAATTATAATTATATACAGCACTGTGTCATACCATCAGGGAGGCGTCTGATTGGCCACAAATTTATTCTGCAGCAGGACAACAACTCCAAACATACAGCCAATGTCATTAGGAACTATCTTCAGCATAAAGAAGAACAAGGAGCCCTGGAAGTGATGGTTGACCCCCACAGAGCCCTGATCTCAACATCATGGAGTCTGTCTGGGATCACATGAAGAGACAGAAGGATCTGAGGCAGCCGACATCCACAGAAGATCTGTGGTTTTAGTTCTCCAAGATGTTTGGAACAACCTACCTGCTGAGTTCCTTCAAAAACTGTGTGCAAGTGTACCGAGAAGAATTGATGCTGTTTTGAAGGCAAAGGGTGGCACACCAAATATTGATTTGATTTAGATTTTTCTTCTGTTCGCTCACTTTGCATTTTGTAAATTAATAAAAAAATAAACAATTACAGCATTTCTTCACACCTGCCTAAAACTTTTGCAAAGTAGTGTATATATTATTCAGAAATGGGCCATTTTGCATAAGAAGCACTTTTACGTTTCGTGCTTTAAGTATATTTTGATGCTTATATATATATTTTTTTTTTTAACTAATCCTTTGCATGCAAGACTTTACTTGATTAAAAGACCTAAATACTTCTTCTAAATACTTATAATATATAATAATATATTTTTTTATCATTTGTAAGAGTGGCGTGTGAAACATCGCCCCCTACAGGCGATCTGTTGAATTTAAAGTGGGCTGGAAAAACTAGTTTGCGCGCTTTGCAGCGAATCGTTCCGGTCCTCCTTAAATGTTTGTGACAAACATGGCGTTCCTGTGTGTCGGGGGGGGTGGGGGTCGAGCCCTGCCCCGCCCTGATGAACACTGACTCGACGCTATCAGCAGCAGCAGCAGCAGCAGCAGCCTCTCTGAGAGCCGCGGGAGGAAACTCCTCTGTGAAAAGTACACAGACATTATCAACTCCTGAAGTCCAATGGTCACAGTCTGCAGCGCGACTCCTCCTGCACAAAGCACCCAGACTGCATGAGGGCTGAAGGCTGAACCGAGCACATCCGTGTTGACTCAGAGAGAAAAAGTTAGGCCGGTGTATCGCAGTCATGTCTGGACAACAACCCAGATTTGTGAGCCCGTTTCACAGACCTCAGTGTCTGGCTGCTGCAGCTCCGGCGGGGAAAGCCAAACTCACGCACCCGGGCAAGGCCATCCTGGCAGGTAAGAAAGTTTGTGCACAGGCGCTCCTCCTCTTTTGCACAGAGGAGAGGAGAGGCGGCTCCTAAACTTGTTTACAACTTTCAGCTCTAAACCTCAGTGTGCAGATGTAATCAGAAGCCTTGGCTGCACCACTGTTTTCTTAAATGACACTGATAAATGCACAGGAAAAGGTACACTGAGCTTTGTGCCCTGCAGGCTGCAGAAAGTGGGCGACATGAAGTTCAACCATGCTGAGTTTGTCTTAAAGGGACACTGGCTCTGCTCTTCTTAGTGGGAGTAAAAACCAGCAAGGAGTAAATGAGATCCATGTGAGAAAATACTTTAATTTCACACCAGATTAAAGGCAAAACTCCAGCACAGCTTATCTCAGCCTCTGCACACAGAAGCAACTCTTGTAATTTGTCTCTGGGCTGGAGTTTGGACTGTCAGTCAGTCCCAAAGACTGGGTCTGCTGCGACCCACAGGTGGGTCACAGGAGATTTTATTAGGGTCAAAAACATCTGCAGAATTTAATATTTATATCTGCAGTACACCTTTGATAAAGCAGTTAAGATGCGTTTTCAAAGCAACTTATTTCAATAGATTTTTTTTCTCAAGTTTTAAAAAAGTTTTACCATCTAATAATGTTTTATGTTCTTCTTTAGATAAACTTGAATCTCTGAGTTTTTTTTTAAAACATCATTGAAGTGAAAGTGAATAATAATACAACAACAACAATAATTATTATAATAATAATATATTTAATTTTCAAGCACCCAAATAATGACAAATCAGCTTCCCTGCTCACTGTGATTTTTTTTTTTAAGTAGATAGATTTTCTAAACTTGTATTGTTCACTGGGAGGCTGCTGAGCCCAGTTCTGTTGCCTGCTAATGGTAGCTAACAGTCAAGCTACTTTAGCAACAGTTAAGCTAAAGCTATCTGTCCATCAGTAAACTCCATAAAGGACCTTGGTACTGTTTTCCCTGTTGGTCTCTGAGACTGTTTGTCCTGGTGACTGGTCGTTTTCACTGGGAGGCTGCTGAGCTCAGTTCTGTTGCCAAATGATCGGTAGCTAACAGTTAAGCTCAGCTACTTTAGCAAAAGTTAAAGCTGTCTGTCCATCAGGAAATGACTTAATCCACCCCCGTCATCTCTGAGGCTATGGTCATCCCAGTGATCAGTGATCACTGGGAGGCTGCTGAGCCCGGCTCTCTTGACTGCTAGCGGCAGCTAACAGTTATGATTAGCTACTTTAGCATCAAGTTGCTAAAAGCTATCTGTCCATCAGGAAATGACATAAACCGCCTCAGTGCTGTATTCCCCGTTATCTCAGAGACTGGGTTTGTCCCAATGACCAGTGTTAACAGGGAGGCTGCTCAGCCCGGTTTTGTTGACTGCTAATAGCAGCTAACAGTTACTTTTAGTAAGCTAAAGCTATCTGTCCATCAGGAAATAATGTGTGCTCGTCCCAGTGACTGGCTGTGTTCACTGAGAGGCTGCTGAGCCCGGCTCTGTAGCCCGCTAACAGCAGCTAAAAAGTTATGATTAGCTACTTTAGCAACAAGTATGCTGCTAAAGCTATCTGTCCATCAGGAAACTTTGTAATTAAGTTAGTGAGAGTTGAAGCTGAGCAGTCAGAGAACATCAGAGAGTAAACCAGAAAAATATTTTCTCAATAACATACGATTCAGTTTCACAAAAAATAATGAATAGAAATAAACGTCTCATTCTAAGGTAACAAAAACACAACGATTCTTATTTTCAGGCGATCAGACACTAATGAAAACATACAGATTAATATTCTATTTTATTTCTGCCATATTCTTCCAATAAATCCCTGTAAATCTCACACGCTGGACCTTTAAAAGGCTCACTGGTTCTCCTCTTCATAGTTGGAATAAAAAACAACAAAAGCAAGAAGTAAATGGGATTCCACGTTAGAATGATGTACCACAGAAAATTCTTTAATTTCAGGACCAGATTGAAGGCTTAACTCCGGCACAGATTATCTCAGCCGCTGTGCACAGTAGCAGCACTTGTAATTTGTCTTGGGGCTGGAGTTTGGACAGTGTGCTGCACGCTGGGACCTTTAAACTTCAGCCTCAGGTCAGGTTTCAAAGAACCCCAACACGGCGTGAACGCTGATTACCTGCCTGTCTTATTAGTCAATCAATGACAGATGCTCAAACTTCAGCTCGGCGTGTACGACAGCAGGACAATCATTACAGGAGACGTTTCAACATCAGTAAGAAAGAGCTGACAGCTGGACTACAGCTGGATCTGTGGTGCTGTTGGTCATATTTGAACCTTAAAAGTAGAGCTGCAACAATTATTGAATTAATTTTCAACTACTTTGATAATCAGGTATTCTTTTTGAGTCATTTTGTAATAAAAATAAACATAATAAAATACAGATTTATTCTTCCTCATATAGGAACACTCTAATCCAGAAAAGTTTCAATCCAGACAAAGTTTCAGAGCGAGAGCATCAACGTAACCATAGAAACACAACTGAACTGCCTCCTCCTCGAGCGGCGTCCTCCGGGGTCGTGCCTAGAAGGAAACCCTTGATTTGCAAAACTCTCATGAGATCATATTTTGGGTTAAAGGAACAGTTCACTCAAAAATGAAAATTCAGTCATTATCTACTCACCCTCATGCTTATTACAGGTCGGGTTTATTTTGTTAGTCCACAAAACACTGCTGGAGTTTCACAGGAAAACAGCGTTGCAGAATCTTCCAAATGAAAAAAAAAAAAAACCCTCAAAAAGAACATAAAATGCCTCCATGCTGCTCGTCTGGTGTGATCCAAGTCTCACACCGTCACACCACACACACACAGTTCAGACAGTGTGCATGTGCACGTGGCTCCAAGCTAAAGATCTACAGTGAAGATTCAGAGTAAAAACATGGTGGAAATAACATTTTTTTAGTCAACGTGGCATATCGGGGCTTTAGGAGACTTGGATTACACCAGTTGCCAAGTAAAGTAATATCTGACAACAAATCGTTGCAAAAATCAGACCTTTAATATGTTTTTCAATGAAAATGAGAATAATGATATAAAACTTCATTCATTCTTATATTGCAATATCAGTAAAATAATTGCAGTTATATATTTTTTCAAAATCATTCAGTCCTAGATACAGCCATTTTATGGACCAAACTACTAATCGATTAATTGAGAATAATTAAAACAATCTTTAGTTGCAGCTCTGTTAAACGTTCAAAAGTTTCCTGTGTTGGCGTATTTTTGTGTAGATGAGTGTTGGCAGGGTGGCGGGTGTTTACTGTTGACCCAGTGCCCTCATGCTGTGTGCTCAGAGGCCCCGGCCGCCCTCCATGTTCAGCTGCATGAACCACAATGACAAAGCACATTCAGTCAGTCGCTCTGTGAGCCTGAGCACACATTCACCAGGTTATTACAACATGTCTGTCACAAGCTCAGCTCAGGACCTTTTGCAAAGGAGCACAAACGCTCAAGATGATTTTCTGTGCAGTCAGATCAGTGTTAGGGTCGATGTCAGGAGGCTGGAGGTTCATATCATGTATTATGTAGAGTGTGGCATGTAAGGACAAGTCTAAAATCAGATGAACAAATGATCAGGCTGACTTTAATTGAACTAATAGGATGACAAAGCATCTATCAGCAAGTCACAAGAGAGTAATTAGATCACATGCTGAGGCTTTATACAACCACTAATCCCCCCTGAAACAGGCCGCATCTATATTTCACTGAACCTCCTTTATTTTGTTCAGACACACAAATAACTTCTGCTTCAGTGCACAAAAATGCAAAAACAACAATTTTATAGGAATAGTTTCCACATTTTGGTAAATATGCTCAGTCGCTCTCTGGCAGGGAGCTGGATGACATCACTCTGTTTGTCAAACATGAAGCTGAAGTTCTGTCAAAGTTAGCCTGGCTCTGTCCCAGGAAGTCACTGCACCTAACCGAGAAATAGTCCCGAAAATGAAGTCCCGTAAAACCACAGCTTTACTTTACTTCTGTAGGGCTGCACGACTTGGTGAAAAAGTCATATTGAGATGATTTTGACTGAAATTGCGATACGATTAGTGAGAATCCTTTTTGCATTGCAATTTTTATTTTAACATGATGATGTGATATTTATTGAGGTCTGAACCAAACAAACATGTTTTCTTTCATCTGGAGAAGAAGATTTTTAGGTCAGGTCATCTCTGCACCTCTAATCTACCTCATTATTATGCTGTTTTCAGGAAATTGGGATTTGGTTCTGGTTCTATGATTTCTATAATATATATTTCTATGATTTATTATAATTTTGTTACATGAATTTAAATATCTTTTAGCTAGAAACATCTGGTGGCCCAAATCGAACCTTATGGAGGGCCAAGTTTGGTCCGTGGGCCCCACTTTGGGCAGCCCTGATCTAAATGAAGACAAACAGAGGCCTGATGAGTCAGGTTTTTATTATTAATTTGTTTTTAAAGACTATTTTGGGGGATATTTTTAATCTTTATTTGATAGGACAGCCTGTAGATTCGGGCTGGGTATCAATTCTGATTTCCCAGTTGATTCGACTCGATTGACAAAGTCCTGATTTGATTCAATATCGATATCAGTTTGGTTAGGGATATTTCAGTTACTAATGCCAATACCAGTTTTGCTTGGATATGAAAGAGATTCTCAGAGAATTAATTCTGTAGATTGTACAAGGACTGACCTCTAACCTGGTTCAATATTAAAAGTAATAATAAAAACATTCAGAATTGATCCTAAAGCAGTTAAATTAACAGTGTTTCCCCTCCCCTGCCATTGTTTTGTGTGTGTGTGTGTGTGTGTGTGTGTGTGTGTGTGTGTGTGTGTGTGTGTGTGTGTGTGTGTGTGTGTGTGTGTGTGTGTGTGTGTGTGTGTGTGTGTGTGTGTGTGTGTGTGTGTGTGTGTGTGGTGGTGGGGGGAGGGGGGGGGGGGGGCTTGCCTTGCCTGTGCCTTGCATCATCACACCATGAGGTCTCGCGTCAAAGGCTAAAACTGCAGGCTGTACCACTCATTCACGGGAGAAAAAACGTGTGAAAAGATCAATTCTGGATTTTATGAATTGATATTGGACCATGCAAGGTCAGTTTGAATCGATTAATTGATTTTTTTTTTTTTTAAACCCAGCCTTACTGTAGACAGACAGGAAATGGGAGAGACAGTCGGGGGCAGACGTGCAGCAAAGGGCAGGAAGCTGGAATCAAACCCACGGCCACTGCAGAGGACTCAGCCTGTGTACACTGACTGCTCACTGCTACCAGGGCGCTCGAGTCTAGTTTTTACTTTCAATAACTGGATGATTTGACACCATTTGTTTAAGAAGCATCTTTTCATGCTTCTAAAAAGATTTTTGAACACATTTTTTTTGCCTCTGCTGTTGTTTTGTCTCAAAATTCACATCATTCATGGAGTTTTCTGTTCTAGTTCAGGTTTTTGTGAGCGCCATTAGTCACTTACTTCACTCCAGGACTCCATGGGCATAGCCAAATTGAAGCTACATTCATGAAAGCTACTTAAATGTCCTAGTTTAACTAGTACAGATGAAGGCCTACTCCTGGATTAATGTGTGAAACCAGCCCAGCATGTTTGATCTGTACTGTTAGAACGTTAAATGTGAAAGATAAGAGGTGACGTGACAGTCGTGTTCTGATAAAACCACATTGTAATGATGTTCTGCAGCTTCTTTACAATTCTGTACAAGTGTTGCATGAATCTTTAAAATGAAGACAACTCCTCACACTCACTTTCAAAAATACTTTGCCAAGTTTCTGTACATGCTGGACTTGATAAACTGGTTCTGTGTCCTCTTCCAGCTTGAATACTGGGACGTAAAGCAGGTACTGGACAGAAGCTTGTTTACAGATGAAGATGAAGATGATGATGATGTGGACTGTTTGTGATTCCAGTTTAATTTGTAGGCGCAGCCACAGTTTTAAAGCTACTCTCTAACCAAAGGAATGCCTGGGTGTGTTATTGCCAGCACTTTTACAGCTTTGATTTGGTCGCCAAAATGCACTCGATGTTCTAGTTAAAAACAGTCATTTCTCAAAACTGTAATCTTGTGATTGCTCGTGCAGCCTGACTGCATGTGTGAGTTTAGACTGGAACCGCTGGTGTGTCGGATTTCTCTGCATGACATTTTTGGTGGAAGGAATGCAACTAAAAGCAACAACAAAGGCCTCTTTTTATATGTGTGTTAGGATGAAATCAAGCTTAAATAAATGTTAACCATGTATATCTACTGTTCACATTCGATTTGTCCTCTGTTTTTGTGCCACTTCTGCAAAAATCTGCCATTTTGTAACAATTATTAGCACTTTTAGGCCTGTACAAGCACTTGCAGCTGAGTTGTTTGATGCGAGGCGTGGATGCTAGCAGGATGACTTGTCAAACATCTGCACTAAATGTCACACAGCGTGCTTTTTTTGACAGGAAGTGTTACTGTATTTCATGCAAACTTGTCTCTTGTGCACACTTGAGAGGATTCAGGCCACGATTTGACTGCCACTGTGTCTCTGCGGGCTGATTTGTTGAACAGTTTGTGCCCTGAAGGCCACACAGCACACACCCCCTGAGTTGGGGTCAGGCCAGGGGGAGTAACCGGCGGGCAGGATCACACCGAGATCAGCTGAGCCAATCAGCTGCAGGCTGCGTGTTCACTGTTGAACGGCAGATGTGTGACAACCAGGATTTTAAGGTGGAGCTGGTTGAAATGAAATGACTTCATACAGACGTCTGTGCAACAGTTATATTCAGTGTAGATCGATTATTTCTAATGTGCAACTTATTTACAACTTTTAAATGAAAACTCTCTTCAAGCTCACTTTTATCCAGAAACTTTAACTGTTTTACCTCAACTTCAGCGATTTTTTACTACTAATTTCTTTGTCTCTTTGTTTTTAATCATCCTTCTTCTTGCATCTGTGCTGTTATTTGCATTTTTCACATTTTATGAAGCATGTTGTGTTGCATCTTCTTGTATGAAAAGTGATCAATAAAGTTTTATTATTTTCATTATTAATTATGAGAAATCCTGTGGGAATATTGTGGAATTACTTGAACTTGCAGGACAGTGTGATTCATTTAGTGTATTAAAACCAAACATTATAGTCTGAGAAACAAGGATTTGAGTGTAAAAATATAAGAATTCAGATTGTCATGAAGTCTGTTGGAGCACAATATTAAAATGATATTAATATTAATATGATATTATATATTAATATTATCAGTTACATGTTAGAATGTAAAAAGTTTATCATAACAAAATTTTTCACATTGTAACTATATATATATATATATAATAATGATATTTTTATGTTATTATGACATACAAACTTTTTGTGACACTGATCTGTTTTTCTGTTTCTGGCGTGGCAGCAGTACAGTTCTGTAATCGTGGATAATGAGCAGTATTCATAGAAACAAATGCATGTTTAAAGTTGATGAACTAAAGAAAAACTACATTTATACAGTCACTAGTTGGTTGCAGTTAAACTTGGTGCCTGTAAGAGTTTTTGTGTGTTGAATAACACATTAATGCTTCTTTCTCTGTGAAATGTACTTTTGTGGTGTTGACAAAAGACTAACTTTTAAATTTTAGTGGGTTTTTTTTTTCTCTCTAAAATCCATCTGTGTGGTTTTTCCTGTTATTTCAGGAGGGATCGCAGGAGGCATCGAGATCTGCATCACCTTCCCCACAGAGTACGTGAAAACACAGCTGCAGCTCGACGAGAAAGCAAATCCTCCCAAATACAAAGGCATCGGTGAGTTAATGTTCACCTTCTGTTTTTATTCTTTAATCTGCTGTGAAACTTGTGACTGTAACTTTCAATTCATTGCTGTTATCATACGTGATGATTATATTAATCTACACTCAGTGGGCACTTTCTGAGGTAAACCTGTAAAATCTGATGCAATTCAAGACAACACTGACCTGCAAAGGAAAAAGGCAGTAACTTCATTTTTTGTCAAATATGAGTTAACATAATTTTTGTGACATTAAAAACATCCTTTCTCATGTGAACAAATATTTTCTCTTAAATGTGTTGAAATTACAGTAACTGCAAAAAGCCTCAGAGAAACCAGACCACTGTAACTTCAGTTAGTGTATTCTAACATGTCAAATGTCTGCACGAAAATTATACTACTGCTGAATTATACATTATACTACTATATATAAGAAAAGTATAGAAAAATATTAAAATCAGACCACAGACTCACCACTACAACAACTCTGATCCCAGGTGTAAAAATGCATTAAAATTAATCAATCAGTGTCATATTTTATCAGAAAAGGTTTGATGGTTTTTAATATTTTTTTCTGTTGCAGCCTTTTATATTTAAAGTTCCAATTTTATTTTATCGGAATATAAACCTTAGTAGCTTCAGATGCTCAGAAACATCCAAAAATCATTGAAATATTTTGATTTTAAAAGTTATTTGGAACATCACAAGTGTACCGTAATATAACAATAAGTGTTGTAAGTAAATAATTAATAATAATGTAAAGAATAACAGTAAAAGTTGTAACGTCATTATCAGACTGAAGATTTGAACATATTTGTCATTATTCTGCTTTTTAAAGCTAAAGTGATCAGATAAAATGGAAGTTACTGACTTTTGCTTTCAGTATTTTTTGGTACGCTCTGTAAAGGCAGAAACTTCCAAATAAGGTCAAAGGTCAAATCAGAGGCCAGGATTAATATGTAGAAACATTAACCTGATATAAAGCTATAAAACTGACACATATCCAGTTATCTGCCTGCTACTATTTTAAAACTTTGAAGTCATTTTTCTCAGTTCTGCACTCCGGGAAGTTCCTGCCTTTTTCCTTTTGTAGGGCAGAACAGCTCAGCCATAAGTTCCACCTTTCCAAAGATAATATTGTTCCGTTTGAGTGACGCTGTCGGTATAAAACGGTGTCCACAGATCCTCCAGCAGCTCATTAATGATTAATATTGACTTAATCAGTGGTTCTCTCAGTGATCTCAAAGTTTAGACTCAACAAGTTCCTTTAGATTCATTTTTGAGTGACGATCCACAGAAAGTTCAGATGTGGTGTTTTTGCAGATTTGAGTACAAACCTGAACTCCCAGATTGTGTGTTTGTGTTGTAAGTTCGTTATCTGTTTGGTGAGAACTGGTGAACTTTGGCACAGAACATGTTTGTCTGTGGAACCCAGAAACTCTGAACTGTTCTCGTCTTTTAACAGCTTCACTGTTTCTGCAGGATTTTGATAACAAAGAAGCTGCTGATTATTTTACCTCAGTGAGCTTTTCTTGGCTGCAGTGCAGTTGTCTTTTGATAATGTTGTAAGAAATCATTGTTTAATACGCCGCTGTCTTTTCCTTCCTCTCCTGCAGTCGACTGTGTGAAGCAGACGGTGAACGGTCATGGGGTCA
This sequence comes from Lutjanus argentimaculatus, assembly GCA_034769285.1. NCBI lineage: Eukaryota > Metazoa > Chordata > Actinopteri > Lutjaniformes > Lutjanidae > Lutjanus > Lutjanus argentimaculatus. The sequence goes on along the minus strand of JAWZSL010000005.1, from coordinate 40,288,295 downwards.
GGGGTCTGTACAGAGGTCTCAGCTCGCTGCTGTACGGCTCGATACCGAAAGCAGCTGTCAGGTACGTCGACACGCCAACCACACGCACCTGTGCACACACAAACACGCGCCATGAATGTCCAACATCTGTTTTTAGTCAGTTATTTATTAAGCATCATTAAAGCCATTTATAAAAGTTCTCTTAATTATTTTTTGTTGTGAGTCATTAATCCTCATCTTTTTCATTCTCCATTAACTTCTCCAGGTTTGGGATGTTTGAGTTCCTCAGTAATAAGATGCGAGATGAAAGTGGTAAACTCGACAGCAAGCGAGGATTCCTGTGTGGCCTTGGGGCCGGAGTCGCAGAGGCGGTGGTCGTAGTCTGTCCCATGGAGACAGTTAAGGTAAAAAAACATCATGAAACAGGATTATTTCTTGGCAAATTTTCTTGTGGCTTGTCAAAGTTATTAATGACTGTTATGGTTTTATTTTAGGTTAAATTCATCCATGATCAAACATCAGCAAACCCAAAGTACAAGGGATTCTTCCACGGTGTGAGGGAGATCGTCAGATCTGAAGGTGAGGAGGTTTCTTCATTTGTCAGTTGCGTTTTACTGCCACCTACTGTTCTTCAGACTCCACCACAGAATCATTTTTACACACCGGAAACTACTCTTCAGGCTGTTCATCATTTCTCATGTATTTGAGTCATCACATTTATTATTTAGAGGATAATATTCATCCTCAGCCTCTTTACTCCTGAAAATATCATTAAATTAAAGCGGAGGTTATTTTTGGTGTCATTAGGCAGAAGTTCCATAATAACCTTTAAAGGAACAGTTCTGATTATTTGAAGTGGGGTTTTATGAGATACTGATTGATAGTCAGCGTATTACCTGCAGCAGATGCTGCCTTTTTCAAACCAACCAAACTCCATACCCAAAATCAGTTATTTTACGTTGCAGAAAACACGGGAGCTGCTGGTCTACCGCTGCCTTGATCTGTTGTAGCTGTTCGGTGAATCCGAACCAAACTTTTAAAACACAGAAGTCACAAAATAACACCAACAAACTAACAGATTGTGGCAGAAGTAGACGAGCAACTCCTGTGTTCTCTGAGGTAAAATTACTGTTTTTTCCTATGGAGTTTGGTTGGATTGGAGAGAGTGATATTTGACTTATATAAGAGTGGTTTCCCATCGTAAAAGGCTGTCTAATGACAAGGTAAAGTGGTGAAAATATTATAAATAATGCGTACCCTTAAACTGATCCAGATTTTTGTTTTGTTTTTTTAAAGTGGACCCTTTTGAAGAATCGAAAATACCTTTTGTTGCTGTCAGTATTTGACAACCTGGGAATGAGACTCAGCAATCAAGTTTCTTCAGAATCGTTGACTGCAACTTTAAGTGTTGGTGACACTGGAATAAAGCTGGGAAGATGTTTAGATAGATTTACTTGATAATATGAATGTATTTTCAGGACTGAAGGGGACCTATCAAGGCTTGACAGCCACCGTGTTGAAACAAGGCTCCAACCAGGCGATCCGCTTCTACGTCATGACTTCACTGAGGAACTGGTACAAAGGTGTGTGAGGGAATAAATAATAAAATAATCAACAAATACAGCCAACAGTGCAGCCAAATAATCTTTTTTTTTCATGTTTTTTTTTTTTTTAAGGTGATGACCCGAACAAAGCCATTAACCCCATGATAACTGGACTGTTTGGAGCTTTTGCTGGTGCTGCCAGTGTGTTTGGAAACACTCCCCTGGACGTCATTAAGACCAGAATGCAGGTTGGTTAAATATCACGTTCACTTCTTCAGAATCTCATCATTAAACCCAGAGCAGAGTGACTAACACGTATATATGTGTGTGTGCTTTAACAGGGTCTCGAAGCTCACAAGTACAAAAGCACACTGGACTGTGCCGTCAAGATCATGAAGCATGAGGGACCTCTGGCGTAAGTTCACGACTGACAATGAAGAGACATGATATGTTTTGTATTGGCTGTTCTAGGTGCAGGAACACTGATAAGGCACAAAATCCACTTTTTTCTCGTTTTCAGTTTCATTTAAACAATTGTACAATTGCACAACAGACCAAACCATGAGAGAACCTGTAGGATGACCTGCAGCAAAGGGCCGTAGGCAGGAGTCGAACCCAAGGCCGCTGCAGAGGACTCAAAGCCTCCAGACCACCATTGGTTAAAAACTTTCAAAGACAGTTAATGAGTTTGGGAAATGCACTTTCTGGCTGAGCAGATGATGACATGACTCTCTTGTCTGTTGGACAAATATGGAGCTATGGACAGGAAACAGTTTAGCATAAAGAGAGGCAGTAGGAGGAAACAGCTCGTCAGGCTGTGCCCAAAGATTAAAAAAGAAATCAGCACCTCTAACGCTCAAGACAGTTTGTGGTATTATGGAGGAGGGTATGTGCAGGACTATTTTTGACATGGTGACTTCCTGGAGACTTGTTGTTGTGAGGTTGCTACGCAACCACCTGAGCAAAGAAAGTCACTACGCTCGGCCATGTTCATAACCCTCCATGACCACAATTTTTTAAAATTTTTACTCTTAAGTTTGAAGTTACAATATATATTTTATTTTAAAAGATTCAAACATTAAGAAATTATCAGCAGAATGTGAAGAAATAAATAAATAATACTTACTTTAAATAAGTAATACTTTGGCCTGTAATAACTTTAAGTTTTGGATGCCATTTTGGATTTTAAAACCTTTTGGGTGCATAATTTATTGCCCTGAAGTAACATACTCACTCTCTCCTTTTGTCCCACTCAGGTTCTACAAAGGTACTGTTCCTCGACTGGGTCGGGTGTGCATGGACGTGGCCATAGTCTTCATCATCTATGAGGAAGTAGTGAAGGTCCTGAACATAGTTTGGAAGACGGATTGAAATGGACACCCTGGTGCTACACAAGCAGGAGCATAACTTGGGACACGTTACTAACCAGTCCTGAGTCCCAAACCAATCTCCTTAAATCCTGCTTCTAGGTTCTAATATCTACCTCTAAGTGATTTCCAGAGAGACAGAAAGGGATCGGTACGTTCTTAATTTTATTTGTAACACAGCTATTACAAGTGGAGGCGTTACCTGCATGAAAAAAATGCTCCAGGTTGCAGAGCTGCTGCTTACACTTGCTCTCTTTTCTTAAATTCCAGAAGGGGGGAAGTTCCTTAAGAGCTCAGGGAAAGGAACAAGGCATTCATTTAGATCTGATTGACTAGAAGAGAAATATGGGAACGTGTCACACATACAGCGCCTTGAGTTCAGTTTTACAAAGGCTGTGTGTACTTAAAGGGATAGTGGGATCGTATGAGCTACTTATCCATTGTAAGTGCATTAACTACAGTAGTTGCTGGTTGACATGCTTCCAGTTTGAAGAAGCAGCAGGAATCCGATGTAGGAAACTTAAGCAGTGTACTGCTGTGGACAGGGCCAGCAGCAAAATGTATTTTAGTTTAAGTGTATGCTTTATTTGGAATATTTTCGCCACTTTACCCTGCCATAAAACAGCTTTTTCCAGTGGAAAACCGCTGTTTTATGAGCCAAATTTAAACTCTCTCCAAATCAACCAAACTCCACTGACAAAAACAGGAATTTTACCTTGCAGAACACAGGAGTTGCTGGTCTCCTTCTGACTCAAACAGCGTTATTGTGTGACTTTGGTCGTTTAAAAGCTTAGTTCTAATTTACCAAAACCACACTTTAACACAATAAACTAACAGGCAGAGGTAGCAGTAGACCACAAAACACCTGTGCTCTGCAAGGTAAAATTACAATTTTTTTCTAATGGAGTTTGGTTGGTTTGGAGTGAGCTTGTTTAACTTATAAAACGATGGTTTCCCATCAGAAAAGGCTGTGTGACGGCAAGGAAAAGCGGACGGCTAAAATATTTTTGCTGCAGACCCTGTCCACAGCAGTACATTCCTTAGATCCTGCTGCTTCTTCAAACTGATGCCATCTATTGTAGATGATACACTGATTATCGATAAATACATCACACAACCCTGCTTCAAATAATCCGAACTATCCCTTTAATAAAAAAGGAACCAATGCCGGACCCAACATAATGTGATTGTAGTGTGAAAAAAGAGGAAATTATACTTGAAATGAGAGACTATACCAGATATCAAAAATTTTAAAGCCCTTTTATATGCAAGTGTTTAGAATTTTTCTTTTTTTTTTTCCAAGACCTCTCAAAACCGTTATTTCATTCAGCACCTGATGAAATAATTTATATCCAGATGTCACATGCTGCAGAGGCTACAGGTACTTTAACAACTAAATGCCTTAAAATCTCATTAATTGTCCGATTAATCCAGATTGTACCCATACAGATGCAGTTTTTTTCATCGTACTTATTTAGAAAAATGCACATTTCCACAGAACTTTTTAAGTTGCAGAGATGTTTTAAATCATTTGACTTACTCGACTGATGCTATAAGAAGTGCCTATGTATTGTGTATGATTCATTTTGAGATCTTTTGAGATTAAGAATGATTGAATGTTGTATGTACTTAGTCACTACAGATTTTTTTAAATAATATTATTCTCAGTTGCACACACTGCAGTGTTGCCAGAAGTTTAATTCCAGACAGTTTCTGAGACGTTCATATCTTCTCAGTTCATTGTAACTGTTGAATTTTTTTTTTTGCTTTTAAAATTTTAAATTGCCTTTATTGCATAGACACGCCTGTTTGAGAGATGCCATTAACAGTGCCTTCCATCTCATTCCATGGAGGACGAGTGGTTTAGATAGCTTTTATTGCAGATTTTCAGATTCTTCTGTGTTTAATTTTTAACTATGTAATAACATTAATTGCCTTTACTTTTTACACCAACTGATGACCCAATGTGCCAACTGCTGCTCGTACAGTAAACACAGTTTCATGCCATGTTAATGTTATAGACTGGAGTTTGTAGCTTGTGAGTCTGGCATGTTTACATGCGATGCAATAATTTTGTTCTACAAATGTTTACTTTGAGCTTCAGCTTCAACCTGACCTTGCGTACATGTAGACCTACAGTCTGTCCTCGATATTTAAATATCTTTGGAGTTTTCATATTAACACATGAAAAGTTTCCAGTAGTTAAAAACCAAGTATTGTGCCTTCAGTCTAATTAATTCTGATATGTATGCTCACCAATAAACATTGGATCAGACTGTTAATGTTGTCGTGTTCATTTCAGTTTTCATGCTGATCTTGTTTTTGTTTAGTGTATTTTTTACTGCTCTTCTTCTCCTCCTCCACTAAAAGCATTTTCCAGCAAACATCACAAGACAAAATCAACCAAACTTGGCAAGTGGTTTGTAAATTCCACCCACAACTCGGGCAACAAAAATTACACTCATTCACATAAAGATGGCGCTATAATGATAAAGTTTACATTTTCACAATTGTCTCAAAAACAGCTTAGTGTAGACTCAAAATTCTTTCACCATTTTCTGCATGTCTGCATGGATTTGTGCAAAAATCGATTTGTATGATCTTGGCTCGTGACTAAGAGGATGCATATAATTTCTAGACATTTCACAATTCAAGAATTTTACTAATATTTTGACTTTTGTATGCAAGCTCAAACAGACAAAAATGCCTCAATTTCACACGTGCATCATCAGCGTCAACGTATAGGACGGGCTGTGGAAAACAAGTCTCCCCTATTTTATTTTATATATTTATATATTTTATAAAAGTACCTCTACTGACTGCTGTGTTATTGTTTTTCAGTTGTACAAACATAATACAAAGCGCACGCTCAGGTTAATTTATTTTATTACATATATGAACAAACAAATCGTGATTTTTCTTTGTTTTTTAATATCGTGATAAATATCATATTGCGGACTTTTTATCGTGGTATTATCCTACTGAGAAATTTTGGTATTATTACATAGACTTGTAGTCAAGACCGCCTAAACCGAGACCAAGACACTACCAAGACCAGAGAGTATCAAGACCAAGACAGACCAAGTCCAAGACCAAGACTAGTTCAAAGCTCAAGACCAAGACCGAGACCGAGACAAAAAAAAACCCTAGTTTTTTGTCATCTTGCATGCACCATACTGGGTTCAGCTGCTTAGTGTGCTATTAAGGACTGACATGACTATTAACTAGTCCCAAAGTCATCTAACAAAATAACAAGCCTCCAACACCACCCTGCACCTCAAAAAAAGTCTAATGAATGGTAAATATGTCACTGATTTAAATTGTACTTAATTTGTAGATGAAACGTGAATTTTAAATATTAAAGATACACACAATTATCAACTTGAAATTACATTATTTACTATTATAGTAGCCAAATTACACTGTATAATATCAGCATCACTGAAATGGCATAGGCCTAATGCTTAATCAATCACAACGATATGCAAATATTATTCAAAGGCCAATGATGCCATATATTTATTCAAACAAGGCCATTATAAGCACAATACTGTAATTAAATACATAGACACACATGCAGGTGCACCAAAAAATGCATTAAATCAAATGCAAAATACAAATAAAAAACTGTACTTCAAATTGTACAAATCCCTTCGAGACCACTCGGCCAGTCCGAGACACTTGCGAGACCGAGAGACCCGAGACCGAGACAAGACCGAGACCAAAGACTGTCGAGGCCGTGACAAGACCGAGACCACAAAAAAGTGGTCTTGAGACCAAGAACTACAAGTCTATTATTACATCCATAATATTCTAATTTATGGTAAAACCTTTAAAGGAAATGAAGTGTTTATTTTGATTCTATAAATCATATAAAACCATTAACCTTTGAAAATGTATTGAAAAGTATATCAGGTGTCATTAAGGATCATCTTGTATGGTGACCTTGCCCTGCGCGGTTTGAGCCTCTCGCTCGCCGTAGTTGTCTCTCTCTCTCTCTCTCTCTTCTCTGTCTCTGTGTCCTCGGGACAGATGAAAGAAGATGTCTGTGTCGGTGTGGCGGTGGCAGCAGCATTAAGTTGTCTTTCATCATGTCTCTGAATGGAGGAGGAAGCAGAGGGTTTTATTTTAACACCGTCTTGTCTCTGGCTCGCGCTCTGGCGGCTCACCAGCACGCGCCCTTTGAAAAGGTAACTAACCTTTCCTACGTATCGATGCTAACGACGAGCTAACACCTGTCAGACTGTCTGTGACACCGAGGCCCGTCTGTAACTCCGACTGTCTGTCGGTGAGGTCTGTGGCGTTAACTTACAAACACATCAAACATGTCTGCCAGCTGGTCAGTGTGTGCTTTAAGTCGTCATTCTGAGATTTAATGGCGTCTTCACAGGTAAGCTAACAGCGGCTAACGTTAGCTGTTATGAGTTAATCTTCCTTCAGGTTCACTTTAAAACCTGAGCTGTGAAAACAAGGAAAAGCTGCTCACACGCCTCAGATGTGTTTGATTCTCCTTTTGCTGTTGGCTCATCATGGACTGTCATTCATACAGGAGGGTCACAGCTGTCACAGCTGTTTCTGTCTTTTATCACAGAAACACAAGAAGACAAAATGTTTTATTTTGAAAAACAAATGTCAAAGAAAAGCTACAGTCCTGCCCACATTTGACTGTGACACCCACTAACTATTCCAAATGATCTATTTACACTTATGTTTACATTACATTTACATGCACATGTAGAGTTAAAATGCTTTTGCTGGGTAATCTATTGTGGATCAATGATTAGCTGATAAGCATTAATCAAACTAATACTTTGCAAAAATAATACTGTAATTCCAGGCTCACTAATGTGAATATTTTGGTCTTATATGAACATTCTTTTTGTGCAAGAATTCCTTTGTATTTTTTTCCAGTAACGAACTTCAAAAACTTCACGAGTACACTTTGACTTTTATAGATCATTTTGCTTAAAAAAATCAAACTAAATGTTTTGACATAGTCTGTCAAATCCCATATTATTATAGCCAATATTTGACTTGATCATTTCATTCATTCATTTCATACATTATCTGCTGATGAATTAATAACCCCAGTATTTATTGTGCGTCCCTAGTTATCTAATTTAAAGCAAAAATTAGGTGATCAACAAAAAAAAACCAAAACTAGTAAATATTGTTTGAGTCATTTTTCAAGCAAATATGCCAACATTTAGCAATAGTTCCACATTCTTTCATGTGAATATTTGCTGTTTTTCTTAGTCTTAGTTTTGGACCAGTGGTTGGGCAAAATAAAATGTTACGTTGGCCTCAGTCTATCCTTTATCACAGAAACACAACCTGGATAGTACAGATCTTCATAATATTTTGTTCTGTTAAATATATAGAAAGAAATTACTCGTCAAATGACAGAGAAATGCTACAATCCTGTGTCATTCAGTTGCCTAGATACATTTGACTGTGACACCCACTGACCATTACATAAATAATGTAGAGGGTTTTTGTTGTGGTTGTTGTTGTTGTCTGTTGAATTTTCAGGGAAATCAGCATTTACAGAATAATTGCACCGGTAAATATGCCACATCAAAAACAATACAACAACACAGGGTGTGAAAAAGAAAGATCACCAAAAAACAAATAAACAAATTGACAAAAACAAAATATATTTTATTTACAAGTCAACTAGCCTTAGCAACCATCCATCTTGACATCCAGGCTGTCTGTTCACACATACCAGACCTTATATAAATATACAGCAGTCTGGAAATGCTGGGAAATGTAATCGCTTAACATAAGAAAAAAAGGGGGTCCACACTACAGAGAATTTCTTTATAGACACTTTAAGTGTGTTTTTATACAAGTTGAAATGGCTTTAATCCAAAGAGTGTGAGAAGTGGGTGGAGAGGATTTCCATCAAAGCAAAAATTCAACATCTTGCCAAGAAAGTGACAAAGGCAGTCACGTTTTTATTTATATTCTTCAGTTGTGATGTGAGTGAGGAAACTCCAAATAATACAGTAGAAGAGTCTGGTTTGAATGGACCTGTGTGCCACTTTCCCCTGAGAGTGAAGTAAAGAAGGAAGAAAGTAATAAGAGATGGATAACACCAGAACATGTGTTCATGATTTGCAGAAGTAGAAGAGGTGTGTACCCTTTTGAGAGCCACTTCCTATTGTTCATCAGATATTTCCTCCCTCAAGAGGAAAGATTTAATGAGTTGTTTAATGAGGAGGTGTGTAAAGAGCAGATTTGGTTATAGATTATTGTCAGGGTATCTTTCAGAGGTGGAAGTGAGGGTAAGAAAACTGTCACCAGAAAGCGTACACATGTTTATTTTCAGTGGGATCTTTTAGGATGCTCAGTGAGAAACTAAACTTTGATCTTGTATATGCATTTTTATTATTTCAGCCACATTTCCAGAGGCTTTAAAATACTTGTTGAGGAGTTATCGAAAGTAAAGCAATGATTAGGTGATCAACAGAAAATTCATCATTCAAACTGCAACATGCTGTTTTTCAGTTCACTGTTCAATATTGTCCAGTATTACCAGTCCAGTCCAGTTCCTTCAGTTATCGTGAGCAGGAGCAGTCTTTACTTCAGAAAAGGCTGAGTTCCATAAATTCAGGTCTTGTCCACAAACATGAAGCGTATTGCATAGTTACATGGAGTGGATCAATGTATCTGTGAACTAACTGCAGCATTTTTGAGTGACAGCCAGGTTGTCGATGTGTCTGGCAGAAGTAATCAATAGTAAATGAGACCAGGCTGAATCACAGAACAGGAAAAACTGGCAGCTGCCCGAAGGCTCTAAAGATGTTTTCTTAAGTCTGTAAAAGTATGATGAGTAGGCCAAAACATTTCTGCAGCATGGTGATATTGAATTTAAAATTTGGCTCATAATTTGTCTGTGATTTGAAAATTCAGCCCTACTAAATATAAACTAACTGACATAAGGAAACCCTGAGGCCAAGTACTGGTTGGTTCCTGGGTCTCTGTGCAAAATAAGGTATGTCTAATCTATAATAATATAATATATATAGGAACTTGGAGGCAACAGGAACCACAAACTGGTTAAACTGGCCATGACAGGGAGGAAATATAAACTTCATCTTCCCTATCAGATTTATTATTAAGTAGTCAAGGCAGCCTGTAGCATCACAAAAGGGAGGCAATCAACTTTAAGTCCCATCAGAAAATGCGAACACAACGCAGCCTGAAATTGGATTTCATCTTGCAAAACATGTTAGATGGATACTTAATTCAGGGGTAAACTGGTAAACGTTTTAAAGGTTCGTGAAGCTCTGCAGAAACTGCTGAAAGTTGTTGGAATAATGCCGTCGACTGCTGTGTTCCTCTTCAGGAGGTGAGGATTTGTGGTCAGGGATTAAAACAGGCCACAAGGCAGCTTTGAAATACTTAAGAGGAGCAGGCAGAGTTTGAAGTGATTAGACAAAATACCCACTGAGGTTCAAAATGGGGAAATGTGAACCATGACCTAAAAAGGAAGTTATCCTGTGATGAAAGAGCTGTGGTAGCAATAATAAACTGAACAGTCCGCCCACTGTATTATTGTGTAAGTGGACTGTGTCAGTGTTCTTCTGCTTTTTTATGTCTGTGTAAGTTTTTTTTTTGAAACATGAGAAACTTAAGAACACTTTAAAGGGATAGTTCAATGTTTTTTGAAGGGGTTTATGAGGTACTTCTCCTTAGTCAGTGTATTACCTAAAGTAGATGGTGGTCAACACGCCTCCAGTTTGGAGAAGCAGCAGGAATGCAGTGTACTGCTGTGGACAGGGTCAGCAGCAAAATGTATTTGAGGCACCTGAAAAAAGAATATCAGTTTAAGTGTACATTATATAAGTGTAGGTTATATTTAGAATATTTTCACCACTTTACCTCGCCGTTCGACAGCCTTTTACGACAAGAGACCGGCAACATGTAAGCCAAATGTTACTCTCTCCAAACACACCAGACTCTATTGGCAAAAACAGTCATTTTACCTCACAGGACACAGGAGTTGCTGGTCGACTCCTGCCCCTATCTGTTAGTTTGTTTGTGCTATTATGCAGTTTTGGCAAATCCAAACTAACCTTTTAAAATACCAAAGTCACACAATAACACAAACAGCCTAACAGATCGAGGCAGCGGTGGACTGACAGCTCCTGTGTTCTGTGAGGTGAAATTACTGTTTTTTCCAGTGGAGTCTGGTGGCTTTGAGAGCATGATGTTTGACTTATATGACAGCAGATTTCCATTGGAAAACGAACCAATCTTTCAAAATTTTTTGAAAAAGGAAAAATGTGTGAGAAAACAGCATTTTAATGGAGTACCCTAGTGCTGCAGCGATGCCCTGACCTAAAAATCATGTTCTCCAGGTGTAAGAAAAAATGTCACATCATCACAATTTTAATAGTTTTTCTTTTCAGTCAAAATGAAAATTCAATGCAAAATTAATAATGTCACAATTTCAGTCAAATAATTGCAATATGACTTTATTTTACCACATAATGCAGCCCGAGTCAAAAGGCATTTGGTAGTTTCTGATTCTGAGAAAGTGAGAAAAACTTCCCAAAATTCTCCAAAACTTCTGTATCTCTGAACCATCACTAACCAAATCACATTTAGGCTATTCTATGTGATGTCCTTTTGATAATCAGTGTAAAATTTTTTCGCTTCCATTCACTGAGACTCCCCTGACATTGTCTGGAGTCAACCTGGGGAGGTCTGTCTCCCCCTTTGAAAACCTCTGGTTTAACTAATTGATTTTCAGTTGATCAATCAATTGCTTAACTAACAATTTGAGTTTTAGATCTATGACTGTTTGCACAGTTTAGTCTCTAGCTGTCTGAGCCAGAAACCTCAGCGCTTTGCTTCAGCACATAGGCCTCAGTGTTCATAACCTCCTTTCAGTGGATACAGAAAAGCTTTTGGTACTCAGGAACATATTGTTGTATTTTATTAGGTTAAAAATCAGTTTGTATGATGGAAGTATCCTACTGGTTCAGCTCCAGCAATTTAATTAAAATGTGTTTCCATAAGCCCAGTCTTTTCTGGCTCACTGAAGAGCTTAACTGGTGTCCAAGCACAGCAGGTTGAGCTCTGAAAAGCAACCAGCTGAAAACCCAAATCCATGGTTTTTTTTTTTGCATTTTATTACTATTTTGGCACTGACAAGTGTAACATAATTCAGATGATATTTAGCTTTTCTAATCCAGTGTTAATGTTTTCTGTGGCAGATGTGACCCCTCATCCTTCAACAGTATTATCATTTTAGAAGATCCTCTACATTAAGTAATGGATAAAACATATAGGAACTTGTGATCTCACTCTCTGTTTTTAAATGGTGCTTAATCCCTCTCGGAGTTCATGTCTGGCCCTTTAGCATTAGGTAATTAATGCCAGAGGCAGGTTTGGCCCAATTCCCAAAGCACATTTAGGCCACCAAATCATTATTGCTAATGGAACCAGAAATGAACGATGTGTCTGCTTAAGCCCTGTGGGCAGGTAAATTCTGCACTTTAAAAAGATTGTATTATGCTTACAGTTGATCTTAATCAAAACAGCAGCAGATGTGATCCATGTGATCCATGTGGTGTCCTCTCACAGGTCCAGAAGCTACAATGCATGTGTCCCGTGGACTTCAGAGGAGTCTTCCAGCTGGATGAGAGGAGGAGAGACGCTGTCATTGCACTGGGCATCTTTCTAGTAGAGTCAAATCTGCAGGTAAACATTGTCCCTACTTAACTGTGCTAACAGTGAGTTCACAGGATGGTGTTATAGCAGCTGTAACCCTGTCTATAAATACATGCTGTGAAATATTTCTGTTGCAGCACAAAGATGCTATCGTCCCCTACCTGCTCGGGCTGCTTAAAGGGCTTCCTAAAGTTCAGTGGATTGAAGAAAGCTCAGAACGCAAAGGAAGAGGTAACTATACCTGTCACTCTATTATTATGTGTATAACAATATTAAATATGTCATAAAATATTCATCATAATTGTCTGTTATTCAGTGAGATTTAAATATGGATGCCGCTGTACTGAAATATAATTCCGGAGGCTGTTTTTTGTCTTTCAGAGACCCTTCCTGTGGCAGAGAACTTCAGCTTTTCTCTTGTAACACTACTGTCAGACGTTGCTCAGCGTGATGAGACCTTACGAGGACAGGTGTGTGTTTGTCTGTGTGTTTTCGGCTGCTGATATTGTTCCTCTTCTCAGCACTGGCTGTGAAAAGACTGATTCCACACAGGATTCCAGTGTGAGAGATGGGGGACAATCTCTGCAAATCTGTGCAATAAAATAAAAAGATTAAGCTGAAGCTAATAAGAGACTTCCACAGTTTAACTTTCACAAATTAGGCAGGCATCTATCAAAGTTTTTGCCTTTACAGGAAAGGAGACAGGAAACATGACATAGGGCTGTTCAATCATGGCAAAAATCATGATCATGATTATTTTGGTCAATACTGCAATCACAATTATTTAACACAATTACTCTTTGACTTTATTCAGTGTACATATTAGCATGTGAGCATTGACCTGAAATTATGTGAACTGATCCTTTAAACATTAACCTTGTTGATGTGGATGGTTGAGTTGAAGCATGTGATGATGTGACGTCTTTGTCAGATCCTGGAGGCGATCATGGACATCATGCAGGTCCTGCAAGACATCTGCAAGAATCCAGAGGCTCATGATAAAGGTGCCAACATAACACACCTCACACTTCCTTTCATTTCATAAATATGTTTTTCTTTATATTAAATAGGATCTAATTCCAGCACTGTGTTATCAGACATTTTAAGAGACACTAAAAATGTATAAATAACAAATAAATGAACAAATAAATTAATTACACAATTTTAATTAGATTTATGAAAGAACGAAGCTAATTTATTTCACTTTTGGAAGCACTTCAATGGATAACAAACAGTATAATTGCTCTGACCCACTTTCTCAAGAGATTAGTTTGTATTTTCAACTGCTAACTACCTTGTGTAACTCTTTCTCTGTGCAGATTACCTGTGCAGGTACACTGTGCCCACCCTCCTCGGTGTTGCTCGAGCATTCGGCCGATACAGCAACACTGATGAGCCGTTACTGTCCAAGCTCTTCCCTCGACCGGTTGCTCCTGTGCTCCCTACCGGCGACGAAAGCGATGCGGTGCACCGACGGTCCTTCAATGACTTCCGCTCCATCCTGCCGAGCTCTTTGCTCACAGTTTGTCAGGGAGACACTCTGAGACGTAAAGGCTCCTCACTGTCCAGTGTGTCACAACAGGTACAGATGGCTATGGGAAGTTCAAGGAGCTGTATAAAAGAATTCTTGAAAAAGTTCATAATATGTGATGTTGCGTCAAAGATCTCCAGTCTCAGTTCAACATCACAGAGGTGGTTTTCTCTGGGGCTGACCTTGTCATAACCCCCGCCCAGGCCTCTGGAGGTGCATACTGACTGATGCCCAACCTCTGTCTTTCTCTTCTCCCACTTCACACCTCTCTCAAACCCGCCAAGTCTTTGGTGTCCCTGGAGACTCACTCCAGATAAGATCCATCTCAGGCGCAACTGGCCACAGCTCAGTGCGATACAGCTGGTAATGGAAATGCAAATCAGCGCAGCATGGTTTGACTCAGCACAGCCAAAAGTGTCAATGATAACAGGCCACTAGCTGGACAGCTAACTGAGCTAACAGCAGCTACAGTTAGGAGCCACCTTTTGGTGATATGTTGCCCCCTGTTTGTTTAGAGTATGAATTTGAATTCTTACATATAGCTCCATTACAAAAAAAGTTGTCACACACAGCTTTGGAAAACTATATATTTTCACATACACGTGTGTGTTTCTGTGTTTTCAGGCCAGTCCAGAGAGAGCCTGTCTGACCCCCAGCTCACCTGCTGATCCCTCTGCACAATACTTTGAAGGTCAGTACCCGAGCAGAGGCAGCAGAGCCTGCTGGGCTGTCAGGAGACATCAGTGACTCACTGAGGAACCTGCTTCAAATAATTCTGCTTTCCCCTCTTCAGGTTCATACCTGCCTGATGGCAGCGCAGTGGACCCTGACTACTACTTCTCCACCATCAGCTCCAGCTTCTCTGTCTCACCTCTGTTCACTGGAAGCAGCACTGGAGAGTTTCATGTCCCTCTGGACATGCTCAGACAGCTCCTCCACATGGTTAGCAGCCTCAGCAGCAGAATAGATGCATTTGATTAAAAGAATTTGATGTAGAAATATTGAAAATTCATTCACTTGTTTTTCTCAAATAGGTTGAACAGTTTGTCTCTGAGTCGTTTTTAAAGTCACTGGATAATTCCCTGGCAGAACTTCTAGAGGTATGACTCTTAATTACTGCAGATGTTTGTCTACTCTTTTCTTTTTAAACATGACTGGCTCATTGACACATTTATTCTACTTTCTTAACAGTCGAGTCCTGGTCTTCATCTCTACTACAAAACCTTCAGTGATCCTCTGTATGTCGCCATATTTAAAATGCTGAGAGACACTTTGTACAATTTAAAAGGTAAATAATCCAGTTCTCCGCTCTTTCTTCAAATTATTCAGATATTTAGACCAATTTTTCTTCCAAAATATGAAAATAACGATGTATTCTCTGTTTCCCAGACCTGCAGACAGACTTCGTGAAGGAGGTCCATGACTTTGTGCTGGAGCAGTTCAGCAGCAGCCAGTCGGAGCTGCAGAGGATCCTGCACGACGTTGAGTACCTCCAGAGTGAACTGAGCCCGCTCAAACTGCGCTGCCAGGCCAACGCTGCCTGCGTGGACCTCATGGTGTGGGCTGTGACCGAAGAGCAGGGTGAGAAATCACTTCATTCAGACAGGATGTGATCTGTCTCAGAGGTCGATCTCTGCAACATTTCTCTCTCCGTCTTTTCACCAGGAGCTGAAAACCTTTGCACCAAACTATCAGAGAAGCTGCAGTCCAAGACGTCCAGTAAAGTCATCATCGCTCACATGCCCCTCCTCATCTGCTGCTTACAGGTAACAGTTAACTGCTGAACACAGATTCAGAGCGGTTGTGCTTTCCTTATTTCTTTCACTTTCATCTGTTCACATCAGAGTTCATATGGCACATTGTCAACCATCTCTTTGTTGAGGAGGGATAATTTGTTTAATGGGCCAAAACTTTGTTTTTCCAATTATTTGGTTTGACTATTTAGTAACAAGTCAGAAGCGTTTTGTGTGGTTTTTAATTTATCTCTTTGTTAAATTAGGATGAGACCAAGTTTGATCTTACAAATGCCTTTTTGTTTTCATTAAGCCTGAATGGAATGCAGCCATTATTGTTAATTTGAACAAAGAAATCCATTCCTGTGTCTGTCTTCAGGGTTTGGGTCGTCTGTGTGAGCGTTTTCCTGTGGTGGCTCACTCTGTCACCATGTCTCTGAGAGACTTCTTGGTGGTTCCCTCTCCTGTTTTGGTGAAGCTGTACAAATACCACAGCCAGTACACTCCAGGTAACAACACTCTGCAGCTGAGCACTCCATCGTTCAACAGCAAAATTATCTCCAGTTCAACGTTTTCTAATCCTAACGTATTTTTTAAGGAGGCGGTGAGATAAAGATCCATGTGACCAACGAACATTCCCAGTCGACTCTCAGCACCCATTCAAGCAAAAAGAGCCAGCCCTCCATGTATGAACAGCTGCGGGACATCTCCATCGATAACATCTGCAGGTGAATTCACACACATGTCCAGCACACACACACAACACACACTGGTGTCAACATGGCCTTTATTTTCTTCACTTTCTGTCCTCAGGTGCCTGAAAGCTGGACTGACGATGGATAATGTGATTGTAGAAGCTTTTCTCGCCAGTCTGTCGAACCGTCTCTACATCTATCAGGAAAATGATAAGTGAGTCAAGCATCATATTATACTGACTGTGATGAGAGTAAAAAGTCCTCATTTGTGAGTGTATTTCTTTATACGTGTTGCCTTCTCTTGTCCAGGGACGCTCACTTGATCCCGGATCACACCATCAGGGCTCTGGGTCACATCGCCGTGGCCTTGCGGGACACGCCCAGAGTGATGGAGCCCATCCTGCAGATCCTCCAGCAGAAGTTCTGTCAGCCGCCCTCCCAGCTCGATGTCCTCATCATAGACCAGCTGGGCTGCATGGTCATCACAGGCAATGTAAGTACCAACATCTCTACTCACTCTATGGTTTGAAACTGTTTCAGCTCATATTAACTCTGGTGTTAGAACATCACTGACGTGATTTTCATTTTTCACCTCAGCAATACATCTACCAGGAGGTGTGGAATTTGTTCCAGCAGATCAGTGTTAAAGCCAGTTCCATGGTTTACTCCACCAAAGACTACAAAGACCACGGATACAGGTGACCAACGTCTTCAATGGTAACTTAAATATTTTTCAACCTGGACACTTTTTCCCTACGTTTTTTGTCGTGGTGACTAATGAGGAGAACATTGTTTTTAAATTGATATTGAGCAGAACTGCTGCAGAAGTCTGCTGTGAAATGCTCATAGGCAACTGCAAACCGCCCACTAAAAGTGCTTCTTTTGTCTCTGACAGGCTCAGATTGTTATTGGAACTAATGTCTCAAATATTTTGTAAAGGATCCCAATAGAAATAGACCTTTTTGTTATAGACTGAGATTTGTTTAACACAAACAGCTGTTGTATCATCGTAAAACACATCATTCAGACTCACAGAAGCAAAATAAAAGTCCATGTTGGCTCTAAAAAACATCATGTTTTGCCTTTCTACTGTTCCAACAATCACAAACTCTGGTTTATTCAAAATAAACCCTCAATTCACAAAGTAACAGCCAGAATATTTTCACATGTGATGGTTTATTTCAACCAAACAACCAGAGCTGGTTGTTGTTGGAACAGTGGGAAGATGAACCAAGATGGTTTTGGTTTTATTTAGTTTCTGTTGAGTGTTAATGAATGTTTTATGATTTTCAAAATGACTGTTTCAGTAAATGGAGTCTAGTGGCTTTGGCGAGGGCACTGGTGGACGCACTCTGCAGTTGCAGCCTGTTTGACGTCTGACGGCTGCAGCGGTCTCACACAATACTGGACCAGTTTCAAAAGTTGTTATCCTCATTAGTCACTTAGACATAAAAACATGGGAAAACAGGGTCCAGGTTGAAAAATACTGAAGTTACCTCTTTGTGTGGTACATGAGAAAATGACGCATAAAGTGGGAGAATATGCTTCTCCTCATGTAGCGAGCGATTATTCACAGTTTGTCGTGAGAGTCTACGTAAATTACTGTTCCTTCTTCTGTGTGCAGACACTGTTCCCTGGCTGTGATAAATGCTCTGGGTAATATCGCAGCCAACCTTCAGGCGGAGCAGATGGTCGATGAGCTGCTGGTCAACCTGCTGGAGCTTTTTGTTCAGCTGGGCTTGGAGGGGAAGAGAGCCAGCGAGAGAGCCTCAGACAAGGGCCCGGCTCTGAAGGTATGACTCACACATGTGCAAAGACGGAAGCAGTAAAAGCGCAGTGTTGGCAAAAAATAATGTAACGCAGTCCAGCAAAAAAAGTTGGCTCATCCTGTGCTGCAGCTTCAACTGGTGATGCAGTGCAAGCAAGCAAACGTCCCAGCTAAAATATATTCGGCTCTCAATAAAAAGGGTTTTACAGCCATGATAAATTTTCAGGGTTGTAAAACCTTCCTAGTATTTCATCCTCTGATTTCTAACCATATTTTGATAAATCAGAAGATACAGAGAGCACAGGGAGGGATTCGACATGCAGCCTGAATGAGGTCTTGGTCTGTTGCCAAGATTGATCAAACTGGTGGTACGTGGAGGAATGTCAGAAATATTTTTTTTAATGAAATGAATTACTTAAAACTATAATACTATCAAAATATTGCAACATTTCAAATGTAAATACATAAAAGACATCATTAAAATGTAATTTAAAACAACGGAGTCAAAATCATGAACATACGTTATCTTTGATTACTGGTAGCTGCAAGATTAACTGCAGTTGTGGCTCCAAAATAAAGTGGACGAAGACGGTGAACTGAGCAAAAGTTAGTGGTGACTTAGGAAGTGCCAGTGACGTGTCCACAGCACCTGCGAGCACCAACCACTGAGGAGATATGACTCAAGTTACCTCAAATTTGGATTCAGTTGAAACAGGACTTGTTAGAAATAAAACTGCCTCCTGCATGAACTTTTTTCAGCTGAATAGGGTCGGCCTACAATACTGTATTTTAATGGTAGCACTTGGAGAGCTGAATATTTTCTCAGGCGGTACAAAATGCAAAAACTGCTGGTTTATAGGGTTCAGTATGCTTACAATGCTAAAGACAAAAAGTGCTTAAACCTGCTCTGAGTCAATGAGAACTCTGAGTCTTTTGTGTGTCCTTGTAGCCTTGCTGCAATAAATTGTGAAAATGGGAACAATGATGCACACTTTTGGACCGTCTCCCCTGGAAGGCACATGTTGTGTCCATTGTGTTGCTCTTGGAGAGAGAAAAAAGGGAGCTTGAGAAAGAATTTTAAACCTGGCCAATCACTGGTTTTCAGAATATTTATTTTAAGTTGCCAAAATTGGCAGATGGCAGAGAAGGATGTAAGATACTGTTCGACAATTCAACAAGCGCTTTATTTGAATCATACTGATATTAAAATCTACGCTGCTTGTTTTTCTCTCCAGGCATCAAGCAGTGCTGGAAACCTCGGCGTCCTGATTCCAGTCATCGCAGTGGTGAGTCTTATGGATATTTATAACATTTTCAGCTTTCATCACATTGTTTTAGCAGTCATTTAGCATGTTAAGTTACGTCAGTGGAAAAATAGAAAATATAAACTGGGGTATACGAAGGACAGTTTTATCCACCAGCATCCAAAACACGTGATGATACCCCAACAGTCAATCATTTTTAATGATGGGTTAGAATTACTGCACCGTAATAATGACAGTAACCTACATTATCTCTCTCTTCTTCTTCTTCTGCTGTTAGCTGACTAAAAGGTTGCCACCAATTAAGGAGGCAAAGCCACGTCTGCAGAAGCTCTTCAGGGACTTTTGGCTTTACTCTGTCGTCATGGGATTTGCTGTTGAAGGCTCAGGTTGGTTCAGTTACACATTTTTATTTCTGTCTTCACTGCATGACATGTTCATCAGCAAAATTAGTTAATGGATTTGCACTTAATTTTAGAAATGATCTAATGTGTCATGCAGCATCATCTTGATTTGTTTCTGTTGAATCGTCAGGTCTGTGGCCAGAGGAATGGTATGAGGGAGTTTGTGAGATTGCGACCAAATCACCGCTGCTGACGTTCCCCAGCGGGGAACCTTTACGCTCAGAGCTGCAGTACAACTCTGCACTGAAGAATGACACCGTCACTCCAGTATGAGAGCAGCACAGTCACACACATGCACGTGTGTGCTCACATATTAAAGTGTATCTTAGTTTATGGTTTGTTGTTTTATTTCAGGCGGAGCTGAATGATCTGCGCAGCACTATCATCAACCTGCTGGATCCTCCTCCTGAGGTGGCTGCTCTCATCAACAAACTGGACTTTGCCATGTCAACATATCTGCTGTCTGTTTACAGATTAGAATACATGAGGTATTTTACATATTTATAGAGTAAATATTGGCTTATGTGCTTGACCTTGTTTAGTAATCATGATTATGTAATTTTTTTCAATGATCTGTTTTTTAATATCTGCTAGGATGCTGCGTTCTCTGGACTCTGACCGCTTTCAGGTCATGTTCCGTTACTTTGAAGACAGAGCGATACAGAAGGATAAATCTGGTAAGCAGAAGAAAAAAAAATAAAAACTTTCTAAAAACATGTGCCATGACTTGTTTATTATGTGCATTAATATTTAAAATATTCCTACAGGCATGATGCAGTGTGTGATCGCTGTCAGCGACAAAGTTTTTGAGGTTTTCCTGCAAATGATGGCTGAAAAGTAAGTAAGATGTTTCCACTCATATCTTGTGTATGTGCACTTTTGTAGTGTATTTTGATTACAGTGGGAGTGGCCCTTTTTTAGGCACTAAACTTAAAATGCATTTGTCCTTATTTACTAAAGGATTGCACTATAGTTTTGTGCCAGTAACGTGGAAGAAACACAGTTGAAAATGCATATTTTGGCTCATGTATGTTTAGGTGTTAGTAGGTGGGAGTGAAAATACAAGTAGCTGCTGACAACTGAAACTGTGTCTGAAAACAAACATCTGGGAAAACCAGTTGTAAAATCTGTGGCACTGTTTTGACTCTATTGCTGCGAGGTAAAACAGGCCTTATAAAGTTACTTAACAGTTGCTCTCCATTCTGCCCCACCCAACAAAAGAGCAACACTTCATGTACTTTTCTGACCTTTACTGGCTCACAGCAGGGAAAAGCAGTGAGCTGCCAGCTTTATATACCACAAACTCTAGCAGTTGCAAAGTGTCCTCTTTTCAACGATATTCAACAGTAGAAAAGCATTTTGTTTTACACTAACTGCTTTCCAGGCCTGTGTAGATCTTATTTAGCTGAACTGTTTGTAAATCAGATAAACTGCAGCTCATTTCTACCTGCAGTCTTAGAAAATAAGCTGCTAAAATGAAAAAATCTGTGAAAAAGTGAAGCTGATTAATCGGTTTGAGTACTTTCTTAACATAAAAAGTCAAAATTCTCTGATTTCAGCTTCTTAAAAGTGAATATTTTCTGGTTTCTTTACTCCTCTCTGACAGTAAACTGAATATCTTTGGTTTGTGGACAAAACGAGACATTTGAAAACGTCATTTTAAAGCAAACAACTATTAATTGATTAATCGAGAAAATAAATGGCCAATTAATAAGCCCTATTTTTGCTAAATACTGAATGGGAGGTTCGCATGTGAAACCCGTGGAGTCGCCCTTTAATTGAAAAAAATAAATATAATAATAAAATATCATTGGAAGATTAATCAGTATTTAAAATATTTGATAGTTGCCAACCTAATCAGAATAAAATGTTATATTTTCAGCCAAAAACCAAAGGCCACGAGGAGGAGCTGGAACGCCACGCTCAGTTCCTCTTGGTCAACTTCAACCACATCCACAAGAGGATCCGCAGAGTGGCCGACAAATATCTGTCAGGACTGGCTGAAACGTGAGAGTGCACCGATACACATTTAGTCAGAATAAACACCACGCTGACTCTTTAATAAACAGTTAAAAACGCAGGTTCATGTTCAGCAGAGTCAACAGTATTTTCTCTCTCCTCAGTTTCCCCCACTTGTTGTGGAGTGGACGTGTGCTCAGGACCATGTTGGACATCCTGCAGACACTTTCACTCTCACTCAGTGCTGTAAGTGATGGAAAACATTTACAACTATTGATCAATGATCAGTCTGTCTTTACACTTAATGGATGTGTATACCATGACATTAATAGTGATGTTTGTTCTGTATTACAGGACATTCATAAAGACCAACCTTATTACGACATCCCAGACACACCGTACAGGATCACTGTCCCAGATACATATGAAGCCAGAGAGGTAACGTTGTTTTATTCATCAGTTTAATTATTCATTCTCCACCACTGTATAATATCTTTGTTAATTGTTTTCAACATTAATGTTTTATTTATCCTAAAATGATCAGACTTTGTTTGTTTTAAACATGTCAGACATTTTTTTTAACCTTTATTTGGAGTCACATAATCACAGTAGTTTTTACAGTCATACTCACTTAAAAATCTTTACAGAGGGATCCAACTTTCCAACATTTTACAGTATAATTATAGGAAACAAAAATAGAACACAATTTTTTTAATGAAATAATGAAAAATACATATTTATATATATGTTTAAATTACATAAACAAATTTAAAGATACAATGCAATAAGATAATCATTTCCTAGTTCCAGGGAACAGGGACATTTGCAGTGTTACAGCAGCAAAGTAGACAGCAAAAACAGAAAGAAGCTTTAATAAAAATCACTAAATAAGAAATAAGAAAACAGACACTATAAACAAGAAGAAATCTAAAAATAGGAACAATATAAACAAGAGGAAATGTAAAAATAGGAACAATGTAAAGTAGAGAAAATATGAGAAGGAACAATATAAATGAGGAAATGTTAAAAGAAGGAACAACAATGTAAATAAGAGGATATATGACTGATAGTAACAATATAAGCAATATAAACAAGGAACAGACTTGACAGAGTTTATACCATTCTACTTTGGAAATATTGATATTGCACACAAGAAGATTAAAAGTAATTTTTGTCCCAAATGTAATACAAAAACATGTAGTTATGATTATGACTGTGCTGTGGGTTTCTGTGATTGCTGTATTTGTCTTCTTTGTCCATTGCACAAGTGAAGAATACAGTAATTTGAATTGAATTGATTTTGAATTGTATCTTTAATTTTAGAGCATAGTGAAGGATTTTGCTGCTCGTTGTGGGGAGATCCTTAAAGAGGCTATGAAGTGGGCACCATCTGTGACCAAATCGCACCTCCAGGTAACTTTTAATCTGAAAAACAGTGTGCTATAAAACACAAACCCCCCTCATGTAGGGCACATATGATAAATAAGGTCTTAAACATGTTTTTACTCACTGTACTCCATGTGGTCTTTTTCAGGAGTATCTGAACAAACATCAGAACTGGGTGTCGGGTCTCTCTCAGCATACGGGCCTGGCCATGGCCACAGAAAGCATCCTGCACTTCGCTGGTTACAACAGACAGAGCACCACACTGGGGGTTGGTCACAAACTGACTTTTCACATGCAAATTCTTATTGATAGTTTGATTTGTTTGAGATGGTGCTGTCAGATCATTGGTTTATGTCAGGAACAAAAGTGGCTCGAGGATGGAGCCTTGTGGGACGCCACAACAACTACTACAGCTGCTTAATTCACTGTTTCCTCATGTTTGGTTGTCTGTATGGTATAATTTTAGATTCATTTGCCCAAAAACTTGTGATATACATCCAGAATACTTAAACAAGGGAACAATAAATGTAAAATCCCTGCTTTTGATGCAGTTTTAAACATTGGTCTAAAGTCTAAATTAACACTCGAATAACTTTTATGGATTGTTTAAGATTTACAACACATTCTGAATTAAATGCTGTCAGATTAACATAAAGGCAGCAGCAGTGTAGGTAACCTTGCAAAAAGATAAATTAAAAGCACATCATCGTCAGTACTCAAAGAAATAAAATCATTTTAATAAACTTCTGTGAAAAGCTGATTTTATGTTAAGATCAGTCTGTACAAATAAATTTTTTCCTCATGGGTGTGACGGGAAAAACTCGTACAACCACAGTAATAATTAGAGCATTGATATTCCTGCTAACGGTATTGATGAAAGTATGGATCCAGAAGAACGCTTAACATACAGCAAATAGGAATTAAATTAGTGATATCTGAACATCTTGAATGATATTGTACAACAGGCAGCTGAATTCTCTGTCAGTGAGAGCTTAACTGATGAAAAATTTAGTCTGGATGGAGGAGGAGGCGAGCGTCCCTTCTGCTCTTAATGGTCATTAATTAAAGCTTCAACAGCAAAATACATTAGTGATGCAGCCAGTGAGAGAACAAAAAAACACCTTCATATCATCTCTTTACACACAACCAGCTGCCAAATAACACAAACATTGTGTCCTGTCATTAGGAACATTTACATAATGGACACCTGCAGTATGTCTGAGTGACAAAGAGACATCACTCTGACAGATAGATGAAAAGCAGTGTTACGTATTTCATGTCTGAAAAAGGGCTTATTAAAGTACTCTGTATCTGACATTTTACATTCTTTCTACATAACTGATTACAGTTCAAATGGTTTTATTGATATACTTTCACCCGTAGTCCACTCAGCTGACGGAGCGTCCCGCCTGTGTGAAGAAGGACTACTCGAACTTCATGGCCTCCCTCAACCTCAGGAACAGATACGCTGGAGAGGTAAAATCACCAAATCTTATGAATTATTATGGCCCCTGTCCACAAAATCCTGCTCTCTGTTATCACCTACATTACAGCCAAATTCACAATTTATTTGTTCGTATTTATTTTATGTTTCTTGTAAATATGCGTGATTTGATTGTGGCTGATAAATACAACCTGTTAACTGGTCGGGTGATAAAATTATTATTTTATAATCATGGCATTGTTGGTAATCATACATTTATATGAAGGGTGCATTCATGTGGTGTCTGAATAACAGGAAAAATGAGTTTCCAATTGGAAACATTCATATGAATAGTCTGAACAACTCTGAAAGTTTTGCTTCTCATGTAATGTGTAATATGGTGTTAGGTTGTAGAAAAGTTATGTATTCGAATTAACCCTGATAACAAATCGGAAGAAAAACAGGACCAACTGGGGCCGTCCAAGAAGCACATGAATGTAGCATAATGACAACAGCTGTACTGTCTGACTGACAACACTGACATTAATATGAGTGATCACAGAGAAAGTTAGAAACAAAAAATGTTGTCCTCTTAAAGTGTAGCCACAGATCTTTTACCACATCTAAATGAGCTGCAAGCATGTATTCTTCAAGTATAAACTGCATTAAATACGTGACAGCTGAGGATCAGATGCTTCATCTCTGAAACTTCTCTGTTGGATGTTTTAAACCTTGTTGGAGCCGTACTGGTAATGTGTGCTACATTACCAGTACGGCTCCAACAAGGTTGAGGTAACTGAGCTAGCTGTTGTTTATCCTGCACTTCTCCGGCTCATATCTTGTCTCTTTCGTCTTTAGGTATCGGGTATGATCCACTTCGCGCAGGCAGTTCGAGGACAGTCCGATCTGGGCCGGTTGATGATCAAGCAGATGGGAGAAGCTTTAGACTCGGCGCAGCCTGAGGCTTTCACTGAGGCTATGTTCAAACTGGCCGCCCTGCTCATCAGCAGCAAAGGTTCAACTTTTTCTCTGCACTTTGTCCTTGCACACAAGTTACAGTATTTTGCACCAAACTCAGGGCTCTGTGTTCTCTGGATTTTTTGTCTGACTTGTTTTCTCTTGACTGGACTCTAGACTGCGACCCTCAGCTGCTGCACCACCTCTGCTGGTCTCCTCTCAAGATGTTTACAGCTCACGGCATGGAGACGGCTATCGCTTGCTGGGAGTGGCTGCTGGCAGCTCGTGTTGGAGTGGAAGTACCGGTACATAGACATTTTATTATTCCCACATGTGTTCTTGTCAGCGCGTCTGTATTTTACTCATACTATCAGTCTCCTCTCTGTTTGCCTAGTTCATGCGGGAGATGGCGGGAGCGTGGCAGATGACCGTGGAGCTGAAGATGGGCTTGTTCTCAGACGCTCAGGTGGAGGCTGATCCTCTGGCTGCATCAGAGGAGAGTCAGCCTATCCCCTGCCCTCCAGATGTTACCCCTCACCACATCTGGATTGAGGTTAGACAAAAGACACTCTGCTTGGGTTTTTAACTGCATGTTCTCATCAATCTTATTGCCTCTTATGTCTGCCTCTTGTCCTCTAGTTTCTTGTTCAGAGGTTTGAGATTGCAAAGTATTCCAGCGCAGATCAAGTGGAGATCTTTGGCAGTTTGCTGCAACGCTCCTGTCCCTGAATGTCGGAGGGGCTAAGAGTAGCCTCAACCGCCACGTAGCTGCCATAGGACCTCGTTTCAGGTAAAAGGACAGACACACACAAAGCTTATAAATAATGTATCGGTATATTTTATGATCTTTATATATGATCTCCAGGCAACTCCTTGTCATTTGATGTCTGTTTTCTCTTGTAGGGGTCCTCACAATAAGATTGTTTTTTCAGGAAACTGGTTTAAGGATGCAGATGTGTTTTTAGAGTCCATATTTCTCTGTGCTTCAGGCTGCTGACTCTGGGTCTGGCTCTGCTCCACTCTGACGTCCTCACCAACGCAACTGTAAGAAATGTGCTCCGAGAGAAGATCTATTCTACAGCCTTTGATTACTTCAGGTAACAAAACACACAAAGGTCAAAACTAGGGGTCCAAACAACAGTGCAAACCTAGAGGAACAAATGAGAAAAAGTAGTAGTGGTGCCAGTTAGCAAGTGTTAGCGTGCCTCAATGCCAAACTAAGATGGTGAACATGTTAAAAACTCTGGAACTACCTAGAAGCATCTCAGCCTGTGCTCTGCGTACATGCATACAGTATGAGATCATTTTATTTAATGGAGATACTAACTTACATCGACACCAGAATACAGACGCCCCCATCTGAGTAGATTTTTGTAGTTTAGTCCTTCTAAATGTTATTATATTTTGCATTATTTAGTTGTGCATATTTCCAGTATAATGTTATGATCATCAATTTGAAAATTTATCAGCAGTCAGGTAAGTCATTTGAAAATCTGCAGGGAATTCTAATCGCAGTTGCAGCTGTGACAGCTGTAAAAATCATCTCTGTTTGTATGTTTAATCTGCGATTTAAGGCAAAGATTAAGTTGATAAAAAACTTTTTAGGTTACGGTTTTGTTAGATTATCCAAAAAGTGACGGGACGACCCAATACGAGCTGACAAGAACGTGGGTCCACGGTCAGATGCCAAGTTTTTAGGGCGTCCCTATAAATTATACCTTTTTAACATCAACATGTTATCATGAGAGAGAATCTATTTTCCCAGGGGCCGGGGTTCCCAATGTCCTGTGTTTTGTGCAAACCTCTAACCTGTTATGTACAGCTGTCTAGAGCTGGGAAACATAAAGCGCAGCCTCACAGAGCCTCTAAATATCTGAGTTGTACAAAGGTACATTACAGTAATAAAAATTATTTTTGCTAACTAACTTAACTATTGATAATCAAACTCTTTATTGTCTGTGTCTTCAGCGTGGCTCCAAAGTTTCCCACCCAAGGCGACAAGCATCTCCGCGAGGACATCAGCATCATGATCCGTTTCTACGCCAGCATCCTGTCTGACAAGAAGTACCTGGCAGCGTGCCACTTGGTCCCACCTGGTGAGCTTGGTACTACCCCAGCCCCGAGCACGCTCTCTGCCGGGATATTTGGATCGCTTATCGTGTCCAGCACTTCTCCGATATCTATCTTAAGTAAGCCTAAAGCGGTGGAGCTCGGACTGCACTGCAGCAGGGGCATTTTTTTTTCACGCGTGTCAAATTTGACGCTGTTTGTCCTCACGATGCTGCTGATAGATCCTGGTATCTATCTATGTTACAATCCTAGATTTTTCTGTTTTTATAGATTCTTTTTTCCTCAACATTTTCCTCTTGGTACCTATTATTTCCTTGCTGTTACACTTTCACCTTTTATCTTCCTTTTTCTCCTACAAAACAATTCCAGAAAAGTTAGGCTGTTGTGTAAAATGTAAATAAAAAAAGAGCCTGCCTTTATTCAACTGAGTGCAAATCATCATTGTATTCATTTGCAAATCATTGCGTTCTGTTTTTATCTACATTTTACACAGTGCCAAACTTTTTGGAAGTTGAAGATTGTACTTTTCATTCTCTTAATCCTTAAGCTTTTCACTCAATCTGTTTGTTATCTGAGCAGCTGTGAGGAAAAAGCGCAAATTTGTCAGTCGCGTTAAAGATGCATGATTCTTCATCATGTCAGCCCACCTGTCTGCCCCTCTCCTCGACCAACTTGGCATCAAAAAGAAGAAACTACAAATTAAAAAAAATTTTTTCTTCCACCCCAGAAATTCCTCTCCTCTTCATCCCGACGACCCCGAGAACAGACATGGTCTCATTCTCATTCGCATCGAGTCGCTTCAGGTAGACGAGTCCTCTAACCGCTGATCCTGGATGAGATTAATCTGCCTCCTCCAGCCCCTCTGCGCATTAACAAGTCAAAATAATATCTGACCCAGTATCAGTGGTTCAAGACAGCTCCTACCTACATTTAAATCCCGCTGGATTTCCCTGCTTTCAAATGCATGACCATCACAACAGCAGAGGACTAACGATGCAGCTCATCTCGCTCTTCAGAAACTCCCTCATCATCGATCATGTTATGGATGTTTTTCTCTGTGACATTGACTCAAGACTGTGTGAAGTTCATGAGACAAAATGTACACGTTGAACTGGATAATAAAGTTACAGTTTGTGTATGTGCTTGTATCTCGTCCGTACTGACTCTACTTGTGTGTAAACAGACAATCAGGACCCGTCCTTGAACAGTCTGTCGGTGATGAACGCCGCCGACCTCAGGAGCAACATTGACTCCAGCTCTCGCTCCCAGCAGAGCGGTCAGGGATGGATCAACACCTACCCGCTGTCCAGCGGCATGTCCACGGCATCCAAGAAGTCAGGTAGTGAGTACCGCTCACATTTATCACATGAACAGTCTCGAAGCAGAGAGAAGAGGCATTTCTTAACACAGATGGTATTTCAGTGGGCACAGGTTGATGTGAAATGCGTGATGGGATAAAGATGAAATGGACAGAGTAAGAGCCTGTGCTGTACCTGATTAGAATCCACGAGAACACAGTTTGAGGTGAAAGACGTTCAACTGACACAGTGGTTTGACTGTTTGTCCTCCTCTCGTCTTAGGCACGTCCAAGAAGAGTAACAGAGGGACACAGCTTCACAAATATTACATGAAACGCAGGACTCTGTTGTTGGCCCTACTGGTGGGAGCTCATAATGAGTTGTGATTTTCTGGTTTTAACCCCACTGCTCATTACCAGCCACTTTTCATGCCCTCTTTCCGTCTTTTCCAGGCCAGCGAGATCGAACGCTTGACGACGTGGTACAACCCACTGTCCACTCAGGAGCTGGCCATTCGCCACG
The DNA here is from genome assembly GCA_034769285.1 of Lutjanus argentimaculatus. Classification (NCBI taxonomy): domain Eukaryota; kingdom Metazoa; phylum Chordata; class Actinopteri; order Lutjaniformes; family Lutjanidae; genus Lutjanus; species Lutjanus argentimaculatus. The sequence continues at coordinate 40,258,710 of JAWZSL010000005.1, read as the reverse complement.
GAGCAGTCAGTGGAAACCAGCATCGCCAACTGGAGGTCCAAATACATCAGCCTGACTGAGAAACAGTGGAAGGACAACGTCAACCTGGCCTGGGGTATCTGCACCCTACCTGGCTATGCAGTTACCAACAAGGTAGTCGCTCTCAGCCTGTTTAATACCATTAAAGTGGCATGATAGCTCCTTTTATACTGAACAAATAACCCGCTTACACCCACTAACATCTGGCTTTTGTCTTCAGTGGAAAAAAATACAATCGGCATTCATTCTCAGGTCAAGTGGCTCTGCTGTAGTCACAGGTATATACATCAGTTTCAGCTCCGATAAGCTAATTTCTCTCTCCTTTTCTGGCACAATGCTATGAAGACTTGTCGCCTCTGTTGGTTATTTCTGCAACTCATCTCAGCCACAAATCCCGTCTGTCTTTGTTGAAACAGCGCTTGAACATCATTTCAAATTAGTCACTGTTGAGTATGAAAGAGAGACTGAAGTAAAAGGTATTAAAAAAATTAACCACCATAGTGTTTTATCACTGGTCATCATGCTGCCTGTATGCGCCCTGTTTCCCCGGGCATGCTCATGACACTGAATGCAACACTTCAGAGAAAACCACAGAAAGGCAAACTCATCTACAGTTGCCTATTGTTGAATTTACCAGCATTTAAATACCTGCATATATGTGCTAAGTTTGGTATTAATACAGTATATGTAACTTAATGAATGAAGAACTGAAAAACTGAATGTTATTTTCAGTTCTCTACACTTGGGGGTTCTGCTGCTGCAGCTTCCCTCTGGTATGACAGTAGCACTTAGATAGTACGGAGTTAGACCAATGATACCGGGCGATTGATCATCAAGGGATTTCTAAATGTAAGGTAGCTGGTTAAACGTCAGTGAGAATGGCTGTTAGAACCTACACCCCTTATGTTTTTTCAAGGACAGCAGAAACGATGCTGCCCCAATTCTCCTCAGCAGTAAGCAGACAGTTTTTCTGGCCCAATATGCAGCGTCGCCCTACTTACCCACTTAGTTTTAGCATCGAAAGCTGGGAGACTGTCTTCAGTCTCTATTGAGCAAAGTGTTTAGAGGCTGACTTATGAGTCTAGTAAACAGGAGACATAGTGCACACAGTCGAGCAGCTGTTTCATCAGCTTCTGTGCTCCATGCAGTCTCTCTTGAGCTCTTCTGTCCTCAGTCTTTATGCAAAAATGAAACGTGTTCTTGAGTTCACTCTCCATATTCCAGATACACGAGTACAGCATCAAGTAGAAACCTGTGATTTTAACAAAGATTAACAACAACTCTTGTGTTAGCATACAAAAACTGCAGCTCCCGTTTGGCTTTATTCACCTACTACATTTGCATCATTACAAACCTGTATGTGATGTTCTTACTGCTGGAACAGAAGCAGAACCATTAACCTAAAGCCCAAAATGATGTCATCAAACATTGCTGTTTCGACTAACAGTCCAAAGTTGAGTAAAACTTTAGTTTGCAGTGATATAAAACCAAGCTGCAACCTGCAAGTCTGAAAAAATGAAGCTGATGTTTAAGTGTCAAAAACTGCAGTTCTTTGAATGACCACATGGGCCGGCTGTAAAAGTGAGTTATCAAATCCACAAAACTTCACAGCAGAAATAACATTGTTTACAAAAAAATGTAGCTAATTTTCCCATTCATGACATTCATGACAAATGAATTTTTATATAACTTTCTGTTTAAATTTACATTAAGGCTTAAAATTATGCATCGTTAAGGGAGTAGCTGCTTTGATGGACAGGTGGGTGTCGTCACAGATGTGTCCACTTCATTCAGCCACCTCGCTCCCCACGCTCCACCTCTTTGCCCATTTTTGGATTATCCAAGAGTTAAGTGGGGGCAGGCACTGCCAAGATGGCGACTGGCAGAGCCACCACACTGATTTTCAAAACGGCTCCTCAGAAACCTTTTATACAGTCTATGAACAGAACCAGGAAGCTGGGTTGTACTTGCACTGTATTTTTGCCAACTTGTGACCTCAGTGGCTGCTGTTCAGCTAAAGTTATTGTCTTGCTTTGAAGTAAACTTTCAGGGAGAAACTTCCACTGAAAACCTCCTACTTGTTCCAGGTTGGAGATCATTTACTTGATTATTTTAACTCCTTTGTTTCCAGGTTTAAGAACGACGCCATTGTTGCTGAAGTGACCCGGCTGGTGAGGCTGGACCCCGGAGCCGTCAGTGACGTACCTGAAGCCGTCAAGGTGAGATCAGTTAGTCTAATGAAGCTCAGCCAATGGAAGTTTGTTTTTATGTTTGTGAATTAATTTTAATATGTTATTTCACTGTTTTACCTCCTAGTTCCTGGTGACGTGGCACACTATTGATGCTGACTCTCCTGAGCTGAGCCACATCCTGTGTTGGGCTCCTGCAGACCCGCCCACTGGTCTGTCCTACTTCAGCAGCATGTACCCTCCTCATCCTCTCACTGCTCAGTACGGGGTTAAAGTGCTGCGCTCCTTTCCTCCAGTAAGTCACACACTCATTGGTTTTTGCATCACCTCAGAGGCATTAGTTTTGTTTTTTCCTCTAAGCAGCAGGAGCAAAATACAACTTTAGGAAAACCACTTCTCTTTTAATTTAAGATATGTTTTTCTTCCTCTTGTTAGGACGCCATCTTGTTCTACATTCCTCAGATCGTTCAAGCTCTCCGTTACGACAAGGTAAACATCCCTCAAATATGATGTAACAGTAAAGTAAACTAGAGCTTAAACTTAATCATCATCTGTTTTCACAATGTTTTAATTGTCATTTATGAAGCAGTAGTGATGAACTCTGATTCTCTGTCCTGGTCAGATGGGTTATGTGAGAGAGTACATCCTGTGGGCAGCCCAGAAGTCTCAGCTTCTCGCCCACCAGTTCATCTGGAACATGAAGACCAACATCTTCATGGATGAGGAGGGACACCACAAAGATCGTGAGTAGACAGACTCCAAATTAAAGTGAACTCTAAATGCTTTGATTGTGAGTGAGAGCAGCAGGGACATTACGTAAACTGATTACAGAGTAGTTCACTGCCACTAGATGTCCCAATAGAGCACTAAAATGGCAGCTGTGATGCAAGTCATTTTTTTAGATTAAGGGTATTTTCACATGTAGTCCTCTTTAAACAAAGGATCCCAGTTCTCTTCCAGGTCCACTTCAGCTCTGATGAAGCCTCAGTCCTCTTTATGTTCACACTATATATAGTTCCTGTGGAGCCACACAGAATACTGTCCAGTCCAAAAAAGTAATTGGAGGAAACCTTTAGCGTTTCTGTGCGTTGTAAACAGTTGCCATTTGATGTGTTTTTTTGTTCCATATCTGGAGAAGTGCAGTAGTTTCTTCCTTGGTGCAAATTACTCCTCATTCATTAGTGTTGTTGCTGTCTACAGCAAACCCAGACAGCTAAAATACACTGAAGCGAACTGTACTCAGACGAGCTCCTGAGGAGGTCTGAGCACTCTCTGAGTTCTTCTGGAGTGTTTCACCTGTGCACAAATAATGCTGACTAATTCATCTGAGTTCATTTTGAGACCTGAAAGAGACCAAATGAGTTCAAAACCTGTAATAAAAACTCAAATGTAGCTTAAACAGACATGCAGGCTGGCAGAGTGGCAACAGATGGAATTTCGAGTGCAGAAAATAGACAGAGAACTAAACATCTGAGAACAGTTCAGTCAAAAACAAACCGGCTGCTGCTGTGGATTTTCCTTCCATGACACTAAATGCAGTAAAAATGTCAGCTACATGTCAGCTGTAAAGATCAGCACTCAGACATATCAGAGTTGGTGGAGGAAATGCAAAATAATGGAGAATATGTGCATGATCTGCTGAAACTGATCCTCTACACTCACTGGTCGGGGAAAATAAAGGAACAAAATCAGGTTTTTGCAGCAGAAATTTCCTCAAAAACACTTTTGTTTTCTTCTTTAAAATATTACCCAATAATCAAATGAAAGCATAAACAAATTTTGAACAGTTATATTGACTCTAAGTAGCTCTGTGTTTAGAGTCAAACTTCATTTATGATACGAAGAGTGATGCATGTATGTCCAGGATGTTATGTTTTTTAAAATCATGTGAAAACCTTTGATGAAACACCAGATTCATTAAATCTTGTACAGTTATTCAGAGAACAGCACCACTCAGGTTAAAGCATTTTATATATTAAACATTACAAACTCTCTGAATAGTGATCTTAGTCTTAATTAATTCAGTCTTTCCTTGTGTTAATTAATCATTAATATACATGACGTTTATGAAATTGGCTAATTTACGTCATATTTGTTCCATCTAACAGTCTGTTTCTGGTTTCTCTGTGTTATGTGATATCTTTTCCTATTAATGTGTAATTATATTTTCCACCTAATGAGAAAACCCTGATCAGATTAATTAGATTAATTAAATCAAATGAAGCGGTATGTAATCACATTCATTCATGCCTGGTTAATTCGTGCAGCTGACATCGGGGAGCTGTTGGAGCAGATGGTTGAGGAGATCACAGGTTCTCTGTCGGGTCCGGCCAAAGATTTCTACCAGAGAGAGTTCGACTTCTTCAACAAGATCACCAACGTGTCCGCCATTCTCAAGTAAATTCATTATCATTACTCTACACGTTATCAGCAAACAAGGACATGTTTTAATGTCACGTAAAACCTGATTTATTTTGTGTTTTTCAGGCCGGTTCCGAAAGGGAGAGGAGAGAAAGAGGGCGTGTCTCAAAGCTCTGTCGGACATCAGAGTCCAGCCAGGTAAGACGCTGCTCCACTGCAGGTCTGGATGGATGAGAAAAAACAGCAAACAGTAACTGTGCTACAGTGAAAACATGAGTTTTTTAGGTCTTCATTTAAACATTTTGACCTTAGACAAAATTCAGAATTACAAACTTGTGTTTTATTGGAGAAATTCCTATATTGTGTCTTTGTTCTTGGTGTTTTTTAGGTTGTTACCTACCAAGTAACCCTGAAGCCATCGTGCTGGACATCGACTACAAGTCTGGGACCCCCATGCAGAGGTAACGACAGGTTTTAATTCACACTTCTTCTCTGGACCTAAATCTGTCCATACATCGTCTCACTGGAGCGTCTTCTCTGCCGTCACAGTGCTGCCAAGGCGCCTTATCTGGCCAAGTTTAAGGTGAAGCGCTGTGGGGTGAGTGAACTGGAGAAGGAGGGTCTCCGCTGCCCCACCGACTCTCTGGAAGACGGAGACGAGAATCCAGACGGATCGCGCAGGGTTTGCTGGCAGGCGGCCATCTTTAAAGTGGGAGATGACTGCAGACAGGTGTCTCACTTCTCTTTTATTTTCTTGTCTTGTCTCTTCTTCTTGTTAGTTTATTTATTTATCTATTTATTTATTTATTGTATTATATTTTATTAATTTTAATGTCCATTTACTGGGACATTTCAGGGTGGGGATTTGATTTCTTGTATGACCTTCCTGTGTCTCTCTGTCTCCAGGACATGCTCGCTCTGCAGATCATTGGACTTTTTAAGAATATATTTCAGCTGGTCGGCCTGGATCTGTTTGTTTTCCCTACAGAGTGGTGGCCACTGCCCCAGGGGTAAGACTTCATGTCCCATTAAACCCAGAATTCTCTGATCTGCACCTCCTCTACAGTTTAATTTGATTATTTGCACAGCCTGCATCTTTGGTAGTTATGACCATCATTTCATATTTGTTTTCATTTACAAAAAAGTGATTTAGAGACATTAATTGCTTAAAATCAGGAGATATTTAAAACTTCATGTTGTTTTATCCTGAAATTTGCAACAATTACACTGGATCATTATGGCTGAAACTTTACAAATGAGACTCTAATCGTAGAATTTTATTTTCTTAAGTAAGTGTTTATTAACTGATCCTCTTCTTCCTCAGTGTGGAGTCATCGAGTGCATCCCAGACTGCAAATCCAGAGACCAACTTGGCAGACAGACGGACTTTGGGATGTACGATTACTTCCGTAACCAGTACGGAGATGAATCCACCTCGCCTTCCAGAAGGTGAGACGGTTTTCATATTTGGCCATCACCATTTTATTCACCCTTATATATAAAATACAAGAATGCAACAGTAACGAAACAATACAAAAATGACACAACACTTCTGCAGCTTCCTCAAATAAAAAAGATGCTGCTGCGTTTTGTATTTCTGACAAAAGTACAGTTATTGTCTGATACAGTGTCCGGACACTTAAAAGAATTTCTTTCTCTGAGCTGTCTCTGACGTCTTCTCCTTCCCTCAGGCTCGGTACAACTTCATCCGCAGCATGGCCGCCTACAGCCTCCTGCTGTTCCTGCTGCAGATCAAAGACAGACACAACGGCAACATCATGCTGGACAGCAAGGGACACCTCATCCACATAGGTACAGTAGTATGCATATGGAGATGACTGATTTTTTTCTTATAAATAAGAGCTCTATTCACCCTGGTGATTGTCTCCTCCAGACTTCGGCTTCATGTTTGAGAGCTCTCCCGGAGGTAACCTGGGCTGGGAGCCGGACATCAAGCTGACGGACGAGATGGTGATGATCATGGGGGGCAAGATGGAGGCCACGCCTTTCAAATGGTTCATGGAGATGTGTGTCCGAGGATATCTGGCTGTACGGTGAGAAACTTATCCTCCATGATGTAGAAAAGAGCTGGAAGATGTGCAGTTTTGAAGATTGAAGTCAAAGGAAACAGCAGTGGTTTAACTTTGTAACTCTGTGACTTTTCTTTTTATCTGAACATAAAGACCGTACATGGATGCAGTGGTTTCTCTGGTGACCCTCATGCTGGATACTGGACTGCCGTGCTTCAGAGGACAAACCATTAAACTGCTCAAGTAAGTCCACCAGTAGGACGTCTGTGTGTGTGAAATGTGTAGAAATACTTGTTTTAGTTCTGATTAATGTTGTAAATATGACCAGTAAAAAGTGAACATGATTGTAGCAAACAGAGAACATTTTCTGGACTGACTGACTTTTCCTTAAATAAAAGATCCAAATAGTTCTTGCACCACAACAAACATGTTTTCTCAGGTTAGACGTTTAGAAAAGTGTAACTACACTTCTGTCCACCTTCATCTCATCACTGCCCTGAGCTTACCCTCAAAAGCACAGAATCTGGTACCCAACCCTACTGCTCTCATCAACCTTGTTTTTAGTTAAAACCCTCAAATAAACACTCTGTACAACATCTGCACAGCGCTAAATGGCAGACAGGCAAAGTTAGCAAACAGCTGGTGAACATGGAGGAGCATTTAACTGCTAATGAGCCAGATGGTTTTTCTCTGGAGTTGGTGGAGACCAAAAACAGCTAAAAGAAAACATTAATGCTTTCTTTGTTTGTTTTTTGGATCAGAGGACGGTTTAATCCTCAAATGAGTGAGAAAGAAGCGGCAGCCTTCATCATCAAAGTCATCCAAAGCTGTTTCCTCAGCAGCAGGTGAGAAAAATCTCTCGTGACGTTCACATGATGCAAACATGAGAAGAACTGCTGTAACACTGACGTGATACTTTCTCATGAACTTTGTCTCAACAGGAGCAAAACGTACGACATGCTGCAGTACTACCAGAACCAAATTCCTTACTGAAGATCTTCTACCGGACCTCCACTGTTCGTCCAACACTAAAAAAAAAAAAACAAAAAAAAAAAAAAAACGACTCTACACAAGCAATGCAAACCTTCTGTAGGATGATTTCAATAAGGTGGTGGATGTGAACCGCTCTGCTCCTGAGAGAGACAAACAACAACATGGCACTTTGATCCAGTTGTATTCAGTGATACTGTAAGTTGTCTGGTTTTATAACGCACGTCTGAGTTTTAAAGTAGTTCTTTATTTAACTCGAGAGAACGAGAAACTTTTACCAAAAGAGGTATTCGAATCACCCTTTAAGTATTTTCTTCTTGATGCTGTTATTTGTTACTCAGTAAAAAACACCAACTAAACTGTCACACTAGAGGAGGACGGCCATAAAGGGAGCCATATTTATAGTGTTCGTCGAAGCAGCTGTTCTCATCGTTATCGTTGTGTTTCTATGCTGTTAATCCACTTTTATGCACTTTATAGATCACAGTATTTCACTGGCTTCACCTGCCTACGATCAAGACTTTGAGATTATACAACATTAACGAGAGATTAAACCGATCAATACAATCAGTGTTTTTGATTTAGTAGAACACAAGCCGGCGTCGTTAGATAGATCAAAAATCAATGCAGGAATCAATCAGCATTAATCAAACAGTAGACTTTAGAAGGTATTTAGAGAATCAAACATAATTACGCTGTTAGTATTTACTGTATAATATTTGCTGTAGAATCACATCAGGATCACGGGTGTTTTTCTGTGATTCTCGTGGAACTTGTAGAGTTAAATGTGAAGAATATAGTATTTATCAGAAGATTTTAAAAAACTTTTAACTGTGCTACACTAATGCTTATCCTCAAACGGTCACGTCGCACCTCTGCACGTCAGATTTTAGCTCAGACTGCTTATTTAGACGCGTTTTTTTCCACTACAGGAACTCGACGAGCCGTTGAACCTGAAACTTTTTAAGAGTCTGTGAGGCTTTGCTGCTGGGTTCTGCTTTTGGTTTCCACTGTGTTTGATAAAGCGGATAGTTTTTGGTTTACCTGTAACATGTTTATGTGCAGTTTTGTAGGCGAGTGCAGAAATAAGTGGCACTGATACTCCTCCAGTTTCTGCCTCTTTTATCACCTTCACAGGGTTTTTACAGATCATTGAAAGTTTGGAAAATTCTTGATTTTAACAGTTATTTTTTCAAGGTTAGGAATATGTTTAAATTCTCGGTTTTCTACGTAATCTGGTGCTTGATCTACACAATCACTCCTGCAAAACCAAAAGCTTGATTAGTCCTTTGGAAATTAACAAGCATTAAATAATCAGCTGATAAAACAAACAAAAGGACAAATACATCAGTTCCTGTCTGTATAATTAAATCTGGAGTTGAATTTAACAGATCAGTTGTCACGACGAAGGCTTCGAGGGTCAGAAAAGTTTTGTCAGGTGCCGTGAAAGTGTTTGGAAAGTGTTTGAGTTTTACTCTTTAAAAGCTGAACAAACCCTCAGTCACAGAACTAAACATTCTCCAACAACTAAAACCGTAAACCACCTCCACAGGTTTTTAAAAAAAACTGTTCTGACCTCTTACAACCATCTGGATGAAAAAATACTTGGTCTGTTTACCAATGAAAAAAATATTTCAAACCTGTTTCTTAAATTATACTTCCTAACCAGGAAGTACAGTGAAATGTGTTGCTGTTTGTTTCCAGTGTGATATTTTCATACAGAATAACTTGTTAGTATTTTAATTGTGTTTTACAAAAAGAGCAAAAACTTCTGTCGTTTCCAGTTTGCTGGATTAGGAAATACAGTTTGTCTAAAGATAGAAAATCTTTTGAATATAAAGAACATTATCGGTTAAATTTTTAATTGAAATTAATCCCTAGTACTTATTAAGCCTCTTGTGTTGACTTCAGACCGAGTGCAGGTCATTAATGACCACATAACTAATCCCTCTTAAAAAGGTGTTTCAACTCAGTTCTGTCGAGCTGCACAGTTAATTCATATTTGATCCAAATGACAATATGTCTCTCTGCAGTTTTCAAATCACAGGAGGTGAAATATTTGTTAAAAAACATTCAAATGAATGAATGTGGTGAGACAGAGACGTCTTGTCCTACACATCAGATAAGAATAATGATCATTACCTCTAATGATCTTACCTCTCGCAAATCATATCACAATTGCCATATCAGTCCAAATAATCACAATGAGATATTTTTTCAAAATGGTTCAGCCGTAGTTCTGTGAGTGAGGAGTTCCCCAAGTATTAAAAGATGTTCAGTGGAGGACTTACGTACGTTCACTGCATCAACATTACTGGAAAAAGAAAGTAAACTCGTCTCTAACGTTGGAAACAATCGACAGTTCACCCAGAGACCGGACCCACAGGTTTTATTTGGGTCCCCAAAAAAGCAGAAGACTGTGGAAGAAACTCTGCAAATTTAAGTTTTTATATCTGCAGTACACTTTTCATAAGGCACTTAAAATTTGCACGTTGTTTTATTGATGAAAGGAACAAAAACAAGAGCCTGTTGATTCTGTCTAAATGTACTTATTTTGTCTGGTTTACAAAGCAGGTTTTCCAGGTGAGAGAAAATAAGAAACAATGAGGACTAGCTGTGAACTCGGCCTACGTTCATTTATTTCTGTGTAAATGTTTTCAAATGTGGGTCCTGAAAAGAAGTTTGGGAAACACTGCTGTTTTAAAGGAGGACTCCACCCGTTTAGTGTTACTGCTACATGGTCAGATTCACGATGAACGTTTAAAAAAAAGCACTTAAATCAATCAGGGGTGGAGAACAGTGGGGAGTAAAAGCAGAACCTGTGACATGTTGGGTTCCTGTGGTGGAACAGGCTGATAGGACGAGAGCCGACTCAGCAGAAGAGGTGACCGCTCTTCATCACAGCATGTTTGTCTCAAATCGAGACCTTCCAGATGTTTTTCTGTCCTGTCTGAGAAAACGTGTCAGAATACAGATGTTGTTAACCCTTTACAGTCTGTGTAACCCCGTCTGGAAACATTCCTCTTTGAGTTTTACGGAACCTGTCGGGTCCTGTTGGATGATCTTGCTGTTACTGATGATGAAGATGATGATGATGATATCTAAAAAGCCATTTCTCCTACCCCTCGGTAGAAACACAACTGTAGTAATACTTGACAAAATAAACCCTAACCTTATGCAATATATTCCTGTTATATTGATGCTGTATTTGTGTGCGGTGACTCCATCCATCCCGGCCCTCGTGTGAGAAGTGTTTTATGTTGCAGCTGCTGTCTTTACATGAAACTGAGGCTGTGAACGTGAAGTATTTACAGAATAAATCGTTTAACAGCTTCTAAACAGAGATTTGATCGACTCTTGATGAAGTCATTTTTAATGTAGTGGATTTTATTGAGTTTAAATATGTTTGTTATCATTTACGTCGGCTGTTATCTGTGAACAGGAAGTGTTGGTCAATATGTAAAATATATACACGGTTTGTATGTGTGCGTTTTTGTTTGTTTATTTTGTCTGTATTTGCTCAGTGTGTGTGGCGAACATCATTTCCAGTTCAGATTAAGATCACAGCTGTAATTCTGTGTGAAAACTTCTTATTTCCAGATTAAATGTGTGAATATTTCAGCAGTCAGACTGTTTTTTATTTCTCATATTTTTCTTGATTTTCTCTCCACTTTTATTTTTCTATCTTGTCTTTTTCAATAGATTTTCAATAGTTTTCATACGTTCTTTGTTTTCTTTTTATTTTCTGTCTTTGTTCCTTGTTTTCTTTTTTTTCTTTCTTTTTTGGGAACATAGCATTATTAGTGGGTGTTCTGTAGCGCCACCTAGTGGAGACTCCTTCCTGCAGTGTCCAAACTGAATGACAATTTCTTTATTTTATTCTTTTCTTTCTTTCTTAGTTTATTTCTGGTTTTCTTTTTCTAATTTTCTTTTTCATTTTAGTTTTTTATATTCATTCATGTTTTCTTTCTCATTCTTTCTTGTCCTCTATATTTTTGACTTTTTTTTCTTTTCCCTCCTATTTTTTGATTTCTCTTGTTTTTTCTGTCTTCTCTTTTCTGATTTTTTTCTCTTTCCTGTTTTCTTTTATTATTATTTTGTACGTTCTTTCTTTCTTATTTTCTTTCTTTTTCCTTTATTTTCTTATTTTCTTTGTTCATTTTTCTTTACTGAAATTGAGAGCAGCAGAAAAGAGGAAACAACTCTTTTTTTTTTCTTGTTTTTGTGGACTGAAACAAAAATAAGAATTCAGCTTCATGTCTTATCATTTGAGCTGCAAACAAATTTGTACATCAATACGATATTTTGTTTTCCCTCGTGTGGTTGGGCGTCTGATTGGTTACTGCGCTCTATCAACTGTCCGGCCTTCAAAATAAGAGTTCACTCATTCCCTCTTGGCCAGCAGGTTAACAGCCTCGTCTAAATATGAAAAGTGAATCTTCAGAGGTTTTAGAGAGGATTGTATAATCAATGAGGGTAATTTCATTATACTTATGTTTGGTTATTTTAGGTCAACAACACTTGTTGATTTCAAAATAAAAGTCTATTTGGGTTCAGGCAGTCACAGCTTTTAACCAAATACTGAAAATCAAACTTTCTGTTCTTGGTGCCATAGAAGAAAGTTGTGAATGGAGACGAACAAAGAAAGAGGAAGGAGGAGAGTTATCTGAGAGAGCAGCCAGCTGTGTTGACCTCTGACCTCTTTGACAGCACAGACGGGACCTTAAAACACTTCACACCAGCGGGGAAGGAAGAAAAGTGCCGCTGGTTGAGATAATGAGACAGAATCTGTCAAAAGGAGGTGAATATATTTTAAAATTTGGTATTCAGTTGGTGATTGGAGGCAGGAAAATAAAAATCCTTTTACCTCAAAGACAGGAAATTTATGTGAGTGACACAAAGGCCAAGACGGCAGTGGGAGTGAACCTTTGACCCTCCCCTCACCCCTCCTCGTCACTGAGCAGGATTCACAAAACACTAAAATTAGCTCCTAAGTTTGGTCGTCTGTAAGACCCGCTCACAATCTCACAATCTTGGTGTGAGCTGCAGAGTCGTGGTGATATCGGCGTCGAGACGTCTGCCTTCTGTCAGATATAATAAAACCAAATGACGCTCAGTTTGTGGAGCTCAAAGCACAAAAAAACCCCAAAAGATTTTAATGTCTCTGACCAGAATTCATCACCTGGTTTCTCAAGATAATCCACCGACCTTGATGTATTTTGATCCTGACACAGATGATGAAGCACCTACTGCAATGACACCACAACTGCCAGAATGAGCAGCCAGTTACAGTAAGAGGAGTGATAAGTCATCTGTCAGTGGTTGTAATACAGAAATACTGCATCACAGTTGTGTGTTTCCACCAACCAGTTAAGTTTACATCCGTGTCTGTCCCGCCGTGTTCGGAAAAACTACGCAAAAGTGCCCTGTTGGGTGACCCTATAGTAGTAAAGCGTGGTAAAGTGTCCTCTAGGGTGTCTTTTTAGTGGACAGAACATGATAAAGTTCCCTCTTGGGTGCCTTTCTGGTGGAGAAAACAATGCAGGGTCATATATGCTGTTTCACATACTAGAAGTTATGACCTCTATGTGCCTTTAAATGGTTAAATAGTTCCACATGTGTTTTTATTACAGAGTTGTAGTAGTTGTTGTTCAGTACAGTTTTAATCCAAACCAGGACTTGAGACTGTTTCACCTTAAATGCAGGATGATTTTTTGCTGCACTGGCGCCCCTCAGACTTTTAATCAGCACTAAACACAAAGCACAGCCGTGGCTGATGGGAGTATCATGAGTTTTGACAGGTCAAGTATTACATAAATATACAATAGAATAAAACTAAACAGAATTAAACAAAGAATGGAGTTTTTACATTCAAAGACTTTAAAGTTTGAACCAGATTTCCTGAAATTCTGCTACATAAAAAAACACATTATCTCATAATATTAAATAAACTGTTACAAATCCTAGTTGTTCATCTCAAATTCAACATGTGCAGAGAATTTAAAGTCCTTTAACAGTGAAAAACAATCAGAGCAAAGTCTTTCTTTCATGTTTTATCAGGTAATCATGTATAAATATGAACATACATTTATGCATGTTCACAAAGACTGTTTAAACCATAAATGTGAAATCTGTCATAAAATCCTCTACAATTCAAACATTTTGCAACATTTAGATGATCATTTGTTTATCCGCATGCCATTTGTATGTTTCTGAACTTTTGTGTTGTGAAATGATAACATGCTAAAGAACATGAGATTCTTTTATCATAATTTGACGCATTATTTCCCATCTTCAACGCTGACTTTATCTCCAAATGCCCAGAAGTTTTCCCCACTTAACGTATGACTGAGGTCTATATTGCACTAAAGACAGTCTGGTTTGAGGTAGCAGAGGATCATCCAGGTGTGTCCTCAGGAGACCCTTGTGTGCATCTTTGAATGGTTGAGGACGCTTTGTCGCTGGGCGAACTTCGCTCCCAGATCGGACACTCGTACGGTTTCTCTCCCGTGTGAATCCTCATGTGCTCTATCTTGCGGTACTGCCTCATGAAGCGCATGCCGCACTCCTCGCACGCGAAGGGCTTGAGCCCGAAGTGGCTGCGCCTGTGCCGCATCATGGTGCCCCTCTGGGTGAACAGCTGCCCACAGATGTTGCAGGAGAACGGCCGAGGACGAAGTGAGGTTGTTCTGTCTTTTCTGACCTGTGATGACAGATTCTTTGAGTCCTGATCCCCAGTCTTCATGAAGTTTCCCTCCTCATCTTTGACTCTCAGTTTTTCCCTGCAGAGTGTGTGTCTACGTGAGCGATAAGCTGCTCTGAGTTTGGGAAACTTTTCCTGCACATGATGCACATGTACAGAGCAGGTTGATGGTAGATGTAGCTAACCCGCTCCTTGTCCTCGATTTGACTTTCTTCACTGATCTGCAGCTTCGTCTTTAGGACCAAATCTTCCTCTCCAGTCTCGGTGTGGTCCTCCAACTCTGACAACACCTTCCACTCTGCTTGGATCATCTCTCCATGTCTCTTTGTTCCTTGTAAACAATCCTCCCTGCTGGATCGGAGGCCTCTTATGTGCCGTTTGCTGGGATCCTGTGCTTGGGTGCTCGCTGCGCTCTAATCTTCGGTTATAGAAAGCTGAGCTGGAGTTAAAAGGAGCATGATCAGATGAATTACTGCTGGATTGTGGCGAGTTCTGCTGCAGCTGCAGGCTGTGCCACCAGTTGAACTCAGTTAACAGACACACGTTCCTCCTTGGGCAGATCCACCCTTTGGACCCAATCTTCATGACTCTTTTCTGCCTCTGTAGATCCTGACAGGTAGCTGTGACTGACTTGGAGATGCCCGTTGGTGCTTAAGGAAGACCATGACCAGTGATCCGACCAGCAGGGTTTGAGTTTCCAGAGACAGAGAGCTGCCAAATCTGAGAGCTGCAGGTAGGAAGCAGCTCTGAGGAGCTCACACACACCCTGGTCAGTAGCATGGTGAGAGGCAGACAGCTGACCTGTGTAGATGAAGTCTAGTACCTGAAAGAGGTGGAAAACATGGACGAAAAAGGTCACAGTCATTACACACCTGCAGATGAGTAGAAATCACCTGAATCATCGTGTGTTTTGTTGGGTTGCTCACCTGTTGGAACACTGAGGGCTTCACCGTCTGTGTGTTCAGGGTGATCAGGTTGTCCTGCAGGACCAGACATTTAAAGTAGCTGCTGCAGGCTGCCAGGACGTTCTTGTGAGCCCTGAAGAGAACGTTCTCCACCACGATCACCACGTCACACAAGTGTCCTTTGGATCGTTGCAGGTTCAGCTGCATCAGAAGCTGTTTGGTGTAACTCAGCTGCTCCATCGCAAAAGACTTTTGGATCACACACCTGAGAAACAGGACAATAATTTATAACTTTATACACTACGTCATAATTAAATGTTTGATTCAAATTCAGTTCAATTCAAATTCCATTATGTTAATTTGGACACCTTTGTCCAAAGGGACTCACAAGAAGGACATTTAAATGCAGCAGGAACAGGAGGTCTTTTATATCGCTCTTCCTTGTGTCAACCTTTGCATGCAACGTTAACATGTTTAACGTTTTCACCATCTTTGTTAACATTTGCTCTTTACATGTACGACTATAAGGTACGACTACATGAGGTTGGTGGGACTGTCATTACTCTGCAGGTATTCGGTCATAAACTAAAGTATTGGACAAACAGACTGAAAGTCAGAGGATCACCAGCATTATTACAGTTTATCCTGTTGAGGATGTGAATGTGGGAACCAAATTTCAAAGCAATTCATTCTACAGTTGTCGAGATATTTCACTGAAGTCTGAAAATGTCAACTTCATTATGGCGCCAGAAGAAAAGTCAGAGGATCAGCAGAGTCACTGAGCTTCATCCTCTGCGGATCATGAACATCGCTGCTAAATTTCAAGGTAATTCATTCAATGGCTGTTGGCATATTTTAGTCTGGACCAAATTTTTGGACCACCTGACCAACCATCCTTTGAGCCGCATGGCTGGACCGTCTAAAAATACTTTAACGGATCTGCAGGGTCACTATCAGTGAGAGAAGGAGACTCCACCCTGCTGTCCTCTATCTGCAGTCACACATCACTGTTAAAGTTCATATAATACAAACACTACTGACAAACTACAGAAACACACAAAGACAATCATATTTCACTGCAAATGTTTATCTGTTTGTCAGCGTCTTTACATCTGACTGTGCTTTATTTCTTATTTTATAAACTTTGTCCCTGCTGGTTGCACAATGTGCATTATTTCTCCTCTGAGCTCCACCTGCTTTAACTCAGACCATCATTATCTCACCACGAGTTCACAGGAACAGAGTTTGAATATTTGTGCTGATAAGAACAACAGCAACATGTGTTTTTTTCCAAACACAGATACAGAAAACTCTTATCTCACCAGACGCCTTTTATAAACAGAAAACTTCAGTAATCTAAGAAATACACGTTTTACTGGCTTTTAGCCAGTAAATCCCAGTTTAAGAGTTTCTGTCTGAGAGACGGATCCAGTCAGTGAAGCCGCCACTTTACTGTCAGTGTACCACTGCTGGAAGAAATATTAACATCTTATATACTGTAAAAAAATATTTAAAAAATATTTAAAGCAGCTCAAGGAACTTTTGTGAATGTTGTTGATTCTGGAGGCTCCTGTGGACAAAAGCATCAATGTTTCCACCATCACAACCACAAAATATAACATCAAAAATAAATATGATCTTTTTAACTAACAGATGTAACTTTGACTGGGAAACTGTAAAAACAGCTTTTCTGGTCTGCATGTTCTGAATAATTTAATCTGATTTCAACAAGAATTCAACCCTGTGAAGTTTTAGTAATAATTAGTATTAAACTGAGTTTCATTAGTTAAAAACTCGTTTAAACGAGTTTAAGTTTTTCCATCTTTACTTATTAAAGCAGAAGAGACAAATTATAGTAAAAATTATAATCAGACCAGGTTTTAAATAACTCAGGACTGTGCAGATTTTGGTTTTAATACTCAGGAACTTCATACACTCATAAGACTGTTTAAAACATCATTTGGATTTAAGAGATGAACATTTTGCCAATAAAGGCAACATATTTTATTTCCCATTTTAAATGTGCAACAGCCAAAAAGTGATTTATTTAAAATAATCAAATTGTGGCCTTTTGTAACATGAGAGACACAGAATTTAAAATGCAAAAGACAAAATTATTTTTTTCAGCATGTTTGATGGACGCTGAGCGAGAAAACATAACTAGTCTGAAAGTCTGAAGAATCATTCAAGATAAAACACAAATATATAAAACCTGAATCATTTCCTTTACGTCAGAAAATATGAATTGATGTGTTGATTAGATCAGACACGCAGTGTTGGAGGAAATATTCTGATCCTTTACTTCAGTACAACACACACTGTGAAACTGCTCTGTTACAAGTAAACATGTAAAAACAGTTCATAGCTCCAGTTATCAAGATGTGAAGATTTGCTGCTTTTCCTCTGAATTATTTTAATGATTTTAATGATTTGAACCAAACAAACGTTGTGAAAGTGTCACTTGAATCTCAAACAATCAAAAAAAAAATAAAGTTGATTAATGGAGAAACTAATAAATAAGTCACAGTTTTACACAAAATAGTTCAAAATGAGCTCAACCTCGACTGCTTTTACATTAACACTGAGTCAGAATCATCAGTAGTACAACAGTCACAGGTGGAGTATTTTTACTTTAAATACTTGAATACTTTGAAACTTTTACTGAAGTAAAGGATCTGAATACGTCCTCCAACACTGCAGTTGTTTAAAAAATAAAATATTGAATTATGAATGAACCTACCAGCTCTGAACAGATGCTGACGTGTCTCCTTCTTCACAGATCTGCAGCCCAGCAGAGTTTGACTTTCTAACAGTTGAGACAAACTGCAGCAGACTGAGTGTTGATGAACTGATAAACTGACTCATTATAACAAACAGTTTAAACACAGCTGACAACAACACACCTGAGGAAACACACAGGTGAATTTAATGACATCGGTCTTTGATGAAGCACAGTCTTACCAAAAGCAACATTAAGTCATATTATTGCATCAATCATTTTAATTCAGTGATATAATATGTAATATTATGCAATCAGCTGTTCTGCATGATGATGATTTGTTTTTTTTTACAGGACAACTTTACAACTTTAATCAATTGTGATTCTAAAATGTTTGTACTTTTACTCAAGTCAAATTCTGAATGCAGGACTTTTATATTTATGTATAATATCATTTATTTCCACACTGTGGTGTCACTACAGTCGTCAGTCTTTGATATCAGACAGAAAATATTTTATTAACCGACTCTGAGTGACAGAATATTTTAGTATTTTCTGTTTGCTTTGGCTCTTTTTCTGTCTGCAAAACCTTTAATACAAAGTGCTAAAGTGACTCACTAAATTCTTCCCTTTAAGTAAGTTAGTTTTAGTGCAAATCACTAAATTTACAGACAAACTGAATCAAAAAGCACCTCTGCTGTTTTAGCACCAGGTGAAACTGCTGATTACAAAGAAAGACATGCAGCTTCTTTCCTCTTGATTACTGTCAGGTGTAATATTGAGGGTCTGTTTGTAGGGAGACAGAGAAAAACCTGCAACCAGAAACTGTGCCGAAATATAGCTTTTTATATACAATACATGAAATAAAAAATAAGAATAAACTAGATGGCAGCAAGTGAGTTTCAATAGAAGGTCTAAATGCAGGCAGGGATCAGCCGAACTGTGCAGGTAACAGAAATCTTATTAAACATAAAAATTAAAAAGCAAAGAAAATAAACAATGTGGGGCTGGAATTAAATTTGCCTGAACCGCAAAACTACAATAACAAACACATGTAAGGAGGCCACTCAGTCCCCACTTTAACAAGACACCATTTAATTAAAGGGACATTGAGACACATTATCAGAGAAAAAAACGGTAGTTTGCTCCTCTTGCGTCTGTTTAATAACCTGGAACAAACCTGGAACAAACCTGGAACAAACCTGGAACAAACCTGGAACACAGGAACCTTGTTTCTTGTGCCTGAACAATAACTCCAAGTTTTTAAGAGTGATTTAAAGTATTTATTTCATTTTTTCAGCATTACAGAACAACTATAACCTGTAACATGACATTTACATGACTAAAAGTTTAAGTGATGTAAATATGGAATAAAATATAAACTGAGAAACTGATGCAGTGAAGAACGTCATCATTTTGTGTTTTATGAAAGAACTCTCTTTTATATTTACAGTAATACATAATCAGTAAATAAAATTAAAGTTTGTCGAAGTCATTCTTACTTTCTATAATCTCACTGACATGAAGC